>OZ025295.1:169075291-171475291 GCA_964019185.1 Maratus speculifer
AATTATGTAAAAAAATGGCTCACACACTTCTAATGAAATTTTTATAATTGTATTTTATTATTAAATTGAAGTGAAGCAGTATTTATAGATTAATTTAATTCGAAGATTAGAAAATTTCAGTATGAATTCAACATTTAATTAATGTTTATACATACATCATATGTATTATATATGTTTAAAATATATTTTATATATGTTGTAAAATATTATATAAGATAAGATGTTATAAGATGTTATAGCATTTCTATAAGTACCTGATTCGTTTAACTTACATAATTTATATTAATATTATTAAAAAAATATTCCAAGGTATAAAAATATGTTTGAACACCAAGACAATTAAATATAAATGTGGTCAACAAATTCAATAATAACTAGCCATCCTCGGTAAAATATTTTCAAAAATAAATGAAATTGAAAAAAAAGTATATTAGGATAAATTTACGATCTTTTGAAGCATAGATTTTATTTTCAACTTTGCAATATAGGGGGAACTGGGGTACATTGATACATGGGGCACATTGATACACCCCCTCTACCGCTCACAGGGTCATTACAGGAAGTTTCACAACAGCTCCAAAAGATGATGCTAGTGTATTCAACTACATACAGAAAATCTTGGAATGATTCAGTAGTTTGATGAAATGGGACGGGTGATTTATTGTTTTTGTTGTTCAAAAGTAAATATGAGTTGTACAAATGAAATGCTATTATACAACTGTTCCAGTATTTTCAACCAAAATGAATATTCTCCCTGGTAAGTACAGCTACTCTTTATCAGTTCTTCATTATTTATTGTTAGATATATTGTGAAGTGTTGGATTTGAGACTCATTTTATTCAAAATCGCTGTATGGGGCACATTGATACACTCTATGACGGGGCACATTGATACAGCCTAAATCCTTTAATAGTTCATATTTTCATTATCTTTTATTATTTTTTTTACGATAGACTCCTTAATCCAACCTTTTTTTCAAGAAAAATTTATAATATTAGTTTTTATTGAAGTGAAATAGCTCTAATTTCTTTATATTAGAACATTTTATAGTATTTTTGAAAACAGAAGACGTAGGAACTTACCCAGCATCTAGTGCTAGTAGAACTAATAAAAGAAAAGGACGCCATTCTGGCAAATCTCGAATTTATATCGATTCTCCAGAGAAAAAAGTATTTTCGACATGCGAAATGTTAAGTAAGCGAAACAAACTGCAGAACAGAAAATGATACTTATATTATAAACAGAATTTTTAATATAATAATCCTTTATTTTCTGTTTATGAATCTATTTATAAACAGAAAAACTGGTAATTTTTTCATCTTTCATAAGAAAGAAGATAATGCTGGGGTTGAAGTGCTAGATATGACAAAGTTACCACAGCCAACAATCAGACAAGAAACAGCCAGAACATCAGGTCATAATATATTTAATTTTGATTGCTTTGATATTGCTTAAAAATAAATTGTGGGTCATTTGAATTTTTATAAATAAATATAAAATGGTTTTCTAATTCATTTTCTATGAAAAATATGCATTGGCATTATTTTGTCGTCATTTTTCTCAAACGTATCAATCTGCCCCGGGGATGGGGCACATTGATACAAATGACTTTTTTTGATTTTTTAAAAATTACATGCAAAAATACTACATAAAACAATGATTGTACATTTTTATAACATACTACACAAGTTTTGCTGTCACCTCATGGAAAAAAAACTTGAATTTTCTAATTTCTTGACACCAAAAAAAATCTTAGAAAAAAACTGTATCAATGTACCCCAGTTCCCCCTACTCGCAATTAAAAAGTGATATAATATTCATTATAAAAATTCACGAAGTAGAATGCATTGAAATCCTAAAAGAGTAGAAAGGTTTTAAAATGTGAATTAAAAAATATTTTAAAGAATTAAAAAAACAATTTAACCTGAATTTAAAAAAAACCGAAAGCGTATTTTAACATTAGAAGTAATTGTTATTTTTAAGAACAGTTGCAACTTACACAAAATAACACTTCAGTAATCTATTACAAATAGATTTTAAAATTTTACACAATTAAAAAGAAATAAACTCCAGTTCATTTAATTTATACTTTAACAAAAATTAGAATATGCGTGCAATATTAAAAATCAGTCGTTAAAAAAGTTTAATAGAGCATATAAAATAACTTTAAGATATCATATGATATAAAATATAAATATTTAGTAAAAATTCATGTTGGTGAAAGCCGTATTAAATTTAAATATATATGTGTCACCGGCAAAATAAGATTTGCAAATGGTAAATGCGTTTGATTATGGTTATCTAATGGCAACCTTTTTTTACACAAGGACAATCCAAAAAGTAAGTTTTGTTAAGCAATTTTTTTAAAAAGAGGAAACAATTATTAGAAATGTTTTTAATTGCATAATGCAGTACAATGCTCAGTTTATCTTTTTAAAAAGTTTTCACTTTGTTGAAACATTTATCATGGCGTGGCGCGAGTTTTTGTATGTCCTTGTCATGGTTTCATTTATGTTTTTATTATGATTTCATTTATATTTTAAAAAACAAGAATAATAAAAAATAAAAATAGCTTACTTAATTCTCTTTGCCTCATTTTGCAGTTCTTTTATTTTAAACATATATTTTACTCTTTCAATTAAAAATATAGGTTATTTTTCGGAAGAAATCACGTGTGAAAAATCACAAAAAATATTCGAAAATTATAAAATCTGTTATTTTTTGTTGCAGTTCGATATTTTCCAAACGTCTTCAAAAATTCTTCCTTAGTCTATTTTCCTACGAAAAGGAATTCAATAACAGTACTCAAAATAACTACATTCGTTAGGTTTCAGACAATGACAAATTCGTTAAATTTCAGTAAATCTATTAGGTTGATCAAAAAATTCTGCGAAATTTTTAATCTAAAAGTTAACACAGTTTCGTATATAGGGGTACTAGTGGTATATTTATAGGTTTTGATTTATTTTGTGTCAGCTGATTATCTACTCGAAGGATATAGGCCCAGGGGGGTGTGCCCTTCGAGAGGGTCTTTCTAAAGGAAACTAACCCGCATTTACGCAAGGTTCGAAGAAAACCTCGAAAACTCCGAATGGCTAGGCCGACGGCCACGGTTGGGTTCGAACCCAGCACCTGCCGTCTACTAGTTGAGAGGTCAGAACCTTTCGGCCACTGGTGGGATGATATATTTATAAAAGTACAGGAATTTCGGTACAAACGTGGCTTCATCCAATTATTGCCTCTTTCGATCAATGCAAAACTTTTTCAAGGACGTCAAGGTGATTTTGAAACCTTTAATGAAGTTGAAAATGCATGGTAAATTTTTCGGTTTCAAGGAGCCTCCATGGTACTTCCATCGAATCCGGAATTTGGCAGATCGATGTCATAAAGTCGTGGACTATGATGGTTTCTACTATGAAGAATAGTCCTTGTTGCTTTTGTTGTTAATTTGCGCATAACAACGCAACTTTCACAAATTTCTCAGAACTATTTGTTGAACCTAGTATTTGGATAGCTATTGTTAACATTATTAACGTAAAAGTAATTTTTCTCTCAAAATTGAAAAAAAATTCGGATCCGAAATAGTATAAGTTCCTAAGATAAGGGATGCTTTCAGAAATCATGGGTGAATTGGAAGAGGGTATTGTATATTTTCATTTATGGTGATATATCTTTGTAAATTAAGAATCATCTGTCTTTTTATTTTTTATAAATTAAGTAATTTCTCTTTTTGCTACATCCAACGTTATGTTTCTTTTTTAACTTCCATAAATTTTCACAATCCTTATATTTTGTTGATGTACTTATTAAACATGAAATTTGTGATGTAATGTCAATTTTTTCTTCATCAGTAATATGAGAATAGTTTGAATGTTTCAGTTTATAATACTAAAGATTCCATTTTCATTTAATAAAATATCTTTTAACTTACATTATTAATTAATGTACATTTGTAATACAATTTGAATGAAGTTACATAGTTTTTCTTTCTATTTTAGGTATGTTGCACTTTTTTTATGAACTGATCGATTAACTTAGTGTAGAACAGTAAAGTAAGTATTTTGCAGCACTTAATAAACATTTTATGATTTAAACGTTTTACAATATGCATTTCACAAAGTTAAAAAGACTTTAAAAATCATTGAACTATATAACATGGATTGTTAAACTAGGTGATGAAAAACATTCTTTAAAATTCATTCTTAAAAAAACTCTGTCGTAATATTATAAAAGATACGAAAAAAAATTATTTTTAGAAATAAATAACAATAAACTGAAACTATTTAAAGCAACTTACTAGACTACTGAATATATTTCACTGAGTATAAAGTAGTTATTCATAATTTAATTTTTAATACTGAAAAAGGATTTTCTGCTAAATAAGCGCACTTAAATATGTAATTATAACTCCATAAAATAAGTTTCAAATTGAATGAGCATAAAAATTCGTGATTTTTAAACTTTTTTTTTTTTTTTCATTCTATCAATAGCAGCCTGCTGTAATATAATTTTTTAAAAATGTTAGTATTTTGTTATGAACAGAATGGTTATTCAGAATTCATTCTTTTATAAATAATGCTAGCTTTAATTTAATTCTTCAGATTCAAAAGGAAGCCATGAAGTAATTGAAAGTAGATACTCAAAATGCTTTTTTGTTTTTTTGTTTTAACTTTTGTTTACAGCAAATTAGATTTACGTAAATTGCATCAAATTACACATAACCTAGTATTGATTATCAATTTTATTATTTTTGTTTAATTTATTCTACTTCAGATCGGATTTTAAAGTGTACCCTTTAGTTAATAAATGTAACTGAAAATTTTAATTGTAATCAGGTTAGTGACAATGTGCGTTGTAAATAATTAGATTTCCCATCCCGAAAAATTTATAAATTAAAGCCAGTTAATTAAAAGTAAAAAGCCAGTATAGAGTAATTTAACGAGTTAAATTTAACATTTTCTATTAAATTGTATAATTAATTATTATAAAATTTAATACATAATAGTTGATTTGATAAAATTATGTATTTTCACATTTTTATGTATTATATATAACTGATTTTATTTTTTAAAATCTCAAAATCGAAATATAAGGAAATATTTAATTGAATAATAGCAATAATAAATAAATATATAAATAAATAAACAAGTAATAAATAAAAATATACATTTTAATCATTCATACAGTTTTCAGCAATTTTTAAAAACTTATATTTTTGTAACTTAAAATATCTTTTATCTTACAATATTTATTAACGTATATTTATAATATATGTAGAATGAAGTTACATAGTTTTAATTCTTAGCTTATTTATGTTGTACTTTTTTTGGTGAACTGATCGATTAACTTACTGTTGCACAGTAAACTAAGCGCTGTACAGCAGAATAAATAAAAATTTTATCATTTAAATGTTTTACAATGTGCATTTCAGAAAGTTAAAAAGACTTTAAAAATTATTGAATTGTATAAAAGTGATTGTTAAACTAGGTGATGAAAAACATTCTTTAAAATCCATTCTTAAAAAAATCTTATCGTAATATTACAAAAGATACGAAAAAAATGTATAATATAGTTTTTGAAAATAAATAACAATGAACTGAAACTATTTAAAGCAACTTACTAGACTACTGAATATATTTCACCGAGTATAAAGTAGTTATTCATAATTTAATTTTTATTACAGAAAAAACATTTTCTGCCAAACAAGCGTGCTTAAATGTGTAATTATAACTCCATAAAATAAGTTTCAAATTGAATGAGCATAAAAATTCGTGATTTTTAAACTTTTGTTTTTTTCATTCTATCAATAGCAGTCTGCTGTAACATATTTTTTTTTGAAATGTTAGTAATTTGTTATGAGCAGTTTGGTTATTGAGAATTCATCCTTTTATAAATAAGCTAGCTTTAATTTAATTCTTCAGATTCAAGAGGAAGCCATGAAGCAATTAGAAGTAGATATTCAAAATACGCTTTTTTTGTTTCCACTTTTGTTTACAGCAAATTAGATTTACGTAAATTGCATTAAATTAAAGATCACCTAGTACTGCTTATGAATATTATTATTTTTGTTTAATTTATTCTATTTCAGGTAGGATTTTAAAGTGTACTCTTTAGTTAATAAATGTAACAGAAAATTTTTATTGTAATCAGGTTAGTGACAATGTGCGTTGTAAATAATTAGATTTCCCATCCCGAAAAGTTTATAAATTAAAACCAGTTAATTAAAAATAAAAAGCCATTATAGAGTAATTTAAAGAGTTCGATTTCCCATTTTTATGTATTAAAGAGGGCAACTGATTTACTAACGATCTCAAATTCGAAGTATAAGGAAATATTTAACTACATACTAGCAGTAATAAATAAATATACAGGGTGTCCCCACCCAACGGTGGTGGCCAATGGTTAATTCTTAAACTGTTAATCATAGATAAACAATTCTAATTAAAAATATGTTTCAAATGACGTAAATAAATAATTTAAAAGCATTTGGGTCAATAAAAACATAAAAAAAATTATACGGTCCCCGGTCCTATAAGTTATGTTTAGTAAAATTTTTCTGTTACACTGACAAGTAAGACAGAAAAGTCACGTTACTCTACGATTAAAATTGACCGAGTAATATCAGTTTAAAGTTGAAGCATATTTATGACACTAATAAGAGGTCATTTAGGAATTTACTAAAAATATAATTTCGTCAGATATATTAAAAAAAAGTGTTGAGAGTAAAAGTATTATTACAATGCAAATTTGAAATCTTTAATCAGTCTGACTTAATAAAGCAATATACATGCAACATAATAATGCAAGACACAAAAATCAAATATCAAAAGTTAAAAAACTCAGCCATCTGCTTTATTTTATAGTATCCGATTTTTGTTATGTTTTAACTTTGTCAATTTATGATTAAAAAAAATCCTGACCTGATGATTAAATTTAAAGTAGTTTTCAGTTTCAGCGATAAAAAATACATAAATGCTTAAAAAACAAAAACAAAAACAAAACAAACAACAACAACAACAAAAAAAAAACATCGTTGTTTTGTGATATCTAATCTAAATATTTTCTTAAACTTCTTGGCATTAATCTATCTGAAATTTTTTGTATTATGCTGTAAAATAAATATAAATTACAACCATCGAAAATCATAATAATATTAGATTACCATCGGATTTACGTTAGAATGTAAAATTTACTCTCTCTCGGATATTTGAAGGCGAATTAAAGTTCGAATATTAGTTTCGACTTGTATACACATACATACGACCGTTGAAGTTAAGTAAAAACTTAAAAAAATAAAATAAACTTTGTTAAAAGAAATTATGAAAAGAAACAGTCTCGAATACTTACAGAATAAAACGCATGTTCAAATTCAATAATTTTGGACAATTTGAAATTTAATAAAAGTTAATTTAATCATAATATCGGTACGGGTTTTTTTCTCTCAAAGAGGCGATATATATGGAATAAGTTTTTTGAATATTGTAATCTCTTGGTATATGATCGCTTAAGTCATGGTCGAGCTCATTTATTTTCAATATAGGAAAGTGGGAAACTGGTAAAAGTCAGGCATTTTTAAAGTTTCATAACTTAGTTAATTTAAGTGTTATATGAATAGAGCTTTATTTTTATTTTTTTTATTTATTTATTTATTTTTTTTTTTTTGTTGTTGTTGTCTTACTTGTTAGTGTAATAGGAAATATTTACCAAATAACTTATAAAACCAGCGGACCGAATAAAAATTAAAATTTCGAAATTTAAAAAAATCATTTTATTGATACAAATCGCTTTTAAAATATTTCTTTACCCCATTTAAAACCTTTTATTACTGGAACTATATGTGATGACTAAGGATTTAGGAATTAACCATAGGCCACCGTTAAAATTGGACACCCTGTATATACATACATAAAAAATAAAAATAAAAATAAATAAAAATGTACTTTTTAATCATTAATACATTTTTCGACATTTTTTGAAAATATTTTTAATGTGCTAACCATACCTGTATGCTTAATTTTTGTTTTTCTAAGACTGGAGCTAAATTACTAACTGTGCATAGCACTCAGTATTTGACGAAGTTTAACTGCGTCTAATTAAAACATATTAATTTAAAAATTTGTTTGATATTTTAATATTTATTTGACTTCCCGCTATGTTTCATGCCCATTTTTGTTTTAAATAAAGCAAAATTTAGTATAATAACGTTATTATATATATAAGTTTAGTATAGTTTTAAATAAACTTTTATATAATAAGTATGAAGTCCAGTGCAGTTTATATTTTATAGAGACTTTTTATCAGCAGTAAATATTATCACCTAATTTCGCCACTATGACTGATAATTCCCCTCCTCCTACCATAATTTTTTTTTAAATAATACATTCACTTAGGGAAAGCACCATACCTGATTGGAGAAAACTCCTTCATTTTTTTTTTATCTTACGGTTTATAGAGATTGCGATTGAGTTTATTTTAAAAACACATAATGTTTGCACTGTTTCTTTTTGTAAGAAATAGAAAAAGATCTTTTAAGTATTTCTAAATATTTTTTTTCGACGCATTATCCTTAGTTAATTAATATAAAACTATTAGTTTCCTAAAGCATGCGTTTTAAAAATTATATTACATTATTTATTGATTTATGTCTCCTTACTATTCTTTTACCGTGTTAAAAAAAATTCTCTGCAGTTTCATTACAAGATGCTTTTATTTATTTATTTACAATTAAGTATATTTTAAAAATTTACGATGCTTTTCATTCTTTTTTAGAAATTACCAGAAATAATATTTATTTTACAGAAGCTGGATTCATTCTAAAAACATTATATATATGTTTATTTATTTCATGGAAATTTAACCGTCATCTTTACTATATCTTTAAAATCGTACTACACTGTAAAAAAGACGAATGTTTCTTAATATATTAAAATGAACAACAATCAGGAACGCCAAATGTATGATAACTTTTTTGAGTCACTCACGATGCGGAAAAGTGCTTCTTCATCTTTCGAATTCCCAGAAAAAAATTATTTTCGAAATTTACAGAAGATTTTATAAAAATAATTGTTTATTAGCTGCCTGTCATTTTTGAAGATGTTTTTTACATTGTTCTCGCTGGTGTTTGACTAACATTAGCAATTTGGCGAATAAGGAATTAAAAAAAAGTCGCCAAGTGAAAAGAAACATTACAAAATAAATTCGGTGAAGAACACTGAAAAATGTATCTTGAACCCCTTATTATACCCCTATTTTCCAACTGCTCTAAAATAATCTAATTTTTTGCGACTTCTTATAAAATAAAAAGCTCGACTATATTCTATAGAAACACATATATGAGTGTATTTTAAATTTCTCCTAGTCTTAAGTGTGTAAATGTTTCAAACATTCTTTTAGCAATATAAATAAAAATTAAAAGCAGCTATTGCTGATTTACCGTTTGAAAATATATGCTAAAAATTGCTATGAGATTTTGACTTGATAGAAAAAATTGGATCGGCCAATGATTATTTCCCATACAACTAACAAACAGTATGGTAAATGGCTAATTTCAGCACCGCATAGCAAAAAATTTCTTCTTTACTTGGCGCTTGATGCGAGTAATTTTGTATCAAGCAAAATTAAATCATAATCACATCAAGCATAATCATAATTACATCAAACCTAATTAGTGATTAACTGACAATTGATAAATATATATTGCTTAATCATTTTTGTTTTTGACTGTGGCTAAACTGTATTGGTGTTGAGTCAGTATCTCTATAAATATAACAATATAAATGGCACGATGCAATCGAACATAAAAAGCGACACCCAATCGTTCAGCGAAGTGAATAAAAATCTCCACTGTATAAGCACATATAAACACACGCAAAAAAGGAGCAGAAATTAAGCCCTTGTAATTTGGCGAGTCTGATTGTTTTTTTACTCACCAAATGAAGGATTTTATCACGATTTAGCTTAATGGCGGGTGGCAGCGAGAACTTCTAGTATTTCTTAGTAGTTTTTA
Source organism: Maratus speculifer (assembly GCA_964019185.1). Taxonomy (NCBI): domain Eukaryota; kingdom Metazoa; phylum Arthropoda; class Arachnida; order Araneae; family Salticidae; genus Maratus; species Maratus speculifer. The sequence continues at coordinate 169,085,298 of OZ025295.1, forward strand.
CAATGCATTTTCTGTACACGGAAAATTGGTTTTTTGGATTCAATCCATTTTCAAGCAAACATTTTCAGCTGCATAACTAAATTTGTGCATGCAATTGTAATAAAGTAATGTTAATTTTCATATTGCTATTAATTTGGTATGCTTGTTTCTTACTCATGTTTTCTGAATATCAAATTACTTACCCGAAAATTGATAGTATCCGAATAAAGTGATATTCCGATTAGAGATTTTCCGATTAGATATCCATTTTAAAAGCTACTCGGAAAGATTTCTGAAAATGATGGGCAGCTAATAACAAATTATTTTTATAAATTCTTCTTTACATTTCGTAAATAAATAGTTTTTTGAGGTTTGTAAAGGTAAATTAACACTTTTCCGAATCTTGGGAGACTCGGAAAAGGTTATTGTATATTTTCGTTCTTGACTATAGTACATTATTGTAGATTAAGAAAACTTTTTTACAGTGTAGGGCTTTTTTCTGATTAGGCCTTATTGAGTAAAAATGTATATATTCAACCGAGAAAATATAAAATGTGAATGCATTTCATTGTTTTTAAATATCCCTTTTTAATTGCGATAATTTCTTCATTCCTTATGAAACGCTATGTATGATGTTTAATGTCATCATTAAATAAAATAAATCGTTTGGACATGCTATTTTATCAAGCTTGATATTTATTAGACATTTTGCAAGTGACTGACATGATTCGTACTATTCCCATTGTCAATGAAATGGTGCAATCAAAAAATTCCAGTCTAGTGAACTGGAACTTAAAAGTATTTTAGAAATTTAAAATCCAATAAATTATTGTTTACTTAATAAGAAAAGTCTCATATTATATTTTCATTTAAGAATTTACTTTTTGATACCAAGTTATAAAAAAACATCTTTAACAGCATTGGTTTTAAAAATGCATATTTCAAAAAGTAATCATTAAAATACTCCAACGTCCGAAATCCAATGAGAAACTAAAGAGGACCTAATTTTGTTACATTTCTTAAGAAATAAGTTCTCCAATTAGAGATAATAAGATTAAAATTATACGTTCCCTTTCGTCTTTTATACTTACAGAAGTCGATATTTTCCCGAAAGTACATTTGAAAATCAAAAACTGAATCGTTTAAAATAACAAAATAACTTTGATTTTCTTTATTTTCTTGAGACTTTTTGAAATGGAGAAATAATAAAAGAGTACTGTAATTTGATTTCTTTAAAATATATGTGATTCATTTTTTTTTGTTTTTAAACCTTTGTAAACAATTTAGCCAAGATAAGAACAACTTTAAATTTTAAATATTTCTGACTTAATTTTTTCATTGAATATTTAAAAAATTATAATGTGTTGATGTGAAAGTTTTTAAATGTAAAACATGAGCTGAAATCTTTTACAATAGCAGTGATATAAATAAAAAATATTTAAAAAGAATTTTTAAGAAGTCTTCGCATTAAATTAAAGGCTAAAGCTCGGTAAATGCGAGTACTCCGTCAAGGTTTTGGTATCAAACAATAGAGGTGTTAGAAACAATGGTGGCTACAAAAACGACTCCACACCGTGATACGCACTTCACATCTCGAACATATGAAAGTTCTAATGTTATCGAAAATAACGCACGAGTCCCAAACTTCTCTAGCAGCTGCCACAATGTGTTCAACAAATTCCTCGCGCTGTTCAGAACTAAGAATAATAAACATGTTTTCTGAATCTGTTAATATATTTCTTTCTTATGTTTTGTGTCATCAATAGCGCGCCAGGATAACATTTCCGACCATGCCTCGCTATGTAATTTCCATCATTTAGGTATAATTTATCGCTCCTGAAACTTTGCAACAGTTTTGCTGGAACGTTCTATACGTCAGAAGTCGTTCAAAAAGTTTTAAGAATGATACTTTTATCACCGATGTGTGTTTGTATGAGGATACAAAAAAGGGATATTGATTATAGAAATAACATATATGATTAGTTTTGGTGCAATTTTTTTTTCAGAATCATATTAATTTTAGGATTTTGGAAGTCTCTGAGGAAACTTCGAAGGATCCTAGTAATTTAAATTTAGTGACGCGTAAAAGTTTGATTGAAATGTTTTTGCCAGCAGCAATTCATCAACATTTCATATTTAATTCTAAATATTTGTAAATATAGTTGAAGTAAGTTCTTACAGAGTGCATGGACAACTTTCCATATCTTAACTAAATATATTTCGTTTTCATAAATGTTTATAATCGTTTTAATCTGCCATTATGATTTTAGTTATAATCATTGTAATTTTGATCCGATTGTGGCAAGTCACGGAAGAATAATTTTTTTCATTATTGTTATGTACGTGCACTGTTAAAAATATTCCTGTAAAAATACGGGCAGAGGCCGGCAGAAAAAATTCTAGCTATACCTGAAAAAAAAAAACCCATATATATATATATATATATATATATATATATATATATATATATATATATATATATATATATATAAGGTATTTGTACCCAATATGGACAGTGCTCAGTTCTCTCAATATGGACACCCCTAATATTTTTAAAAGTAACAATTTTTATAGAGAGATCGCTCTACATGTCCGTGAAAAAAAGCAATTGAAAAGATAATTAAGCCAGCAAAGTATAAAAAAGCGCGCTGTTCGTCATTTCGAAGGACAAAGGATTTCTTGTTTCGTGGTGTACTGATAGTAATTACAGGAAAGTTAACATTTTTATAAGATATTGTAAAGTTATTTTAAATATTGAAAAGCTGGATGTTTTAGAAAACTTTTAAAACATATTTTCGATTGCTATTGCATACACTATATTGCCATTGATTATGGGACACTTGCGATTTTAGACATTTTACTAAATATCTAGAAAAATACATGAGGAATCATCTCGAAACTGTTAGTGTAAAAATATAATAGTATAAGTCATACATCTCCGTGAAGATTTTTTCCCGAAACTCCAAAGGGGACCGTATACAAATTAAAAAAGAATGAATATCTTTTGAATAACCCTGTCAAAACTAATGTAGCAAAAGCGCTCAAACTCTAGATTGTGATTGAATGCCTTATTGTAATAAACCTTGTTCATTTTTATGCAAATAGCATGCATACTCGCAGAGAAATTAAGGTTTTTATAAAAATGATCCCAAATTTTTCCAAGTTTTTTCCTTATAATTTCCAGAGTTCTTAATATAAAATATTATTTTTTTCAGAAAATATGACAAACAACATTGCACACAGTACCCTGTAATCAGAATTAAAAAATAATGAAAATTGTATAAAAAATGAGTTGGTTTACTAAATAATTTTTTACTGCGCATGCGTCAACGATGTCAAAATTTCATTTGCATATTATGTTAGCCAAATGTATAGAGCAACTTTTGTGAAAGTCACAAAATCATAACTTGAAAATTCTGACAATAATCGTCAATTGAATAAGTCGAAAATCCGTTATTCTCAAAATGAAGCAAAAACAAGAGGGGTTGTATCCATATATTCATTGATTAGTGTCAATATAGAATACACAATAAGGGATGTTACGACTACTTTTGGATAAAATCCCTCATTTTTTTGCTTCATTTTGGAAACAACGGATTTTGTCCTTTTTCTATAGACGATTACTTTCAGAATTTTCAATCTATGATTTTGAGACTTTTACAAAAGTTGCTCTATACATTTAGCTAACATAATATGCAAATGAAACTTTGATATCTTTGACGCATGCGCAGTAAAAAATTATATAGTAAACCTACTCATTTTTCATACAATTTTTATTATTTTTTAATTCTGATTACAGGGTACTGTGTGCAATGTTGTTTGTCATATTTTCTGAAAAAAATATTATTTTATATTAAGAACTCTGAAAATTATAATTGAAAAACTTGGAAAAATTTGGGACCATTTTTATAAAAACCTTAATTACTCTGCGAGTGGGCATGCTATTTGCATAAAAATGAACACAGTGTATTACAATAAGGCATTCAACCATAATCTAGAGTTTGAGCGCTTTTGCTACATTGGTTTTGACAGGGTTATTCAAAAGATATTCATTCTTTTTTAATTTGTTGACGGTCCCCTATGGTGTTTCGGTAAAAAATCTTCACGGAGATGTATGACGTATACTATTATATTTATACACTAACAGTTTCGAGATGATTCCTCATGTATTTTTCTAGATATTTAGTAAAATGTTTAAAATCGCAAGTGTCCCATAATCAATGGCAATATAGTGTATATTGCTTAAAAACATTTTCTTTAGTTATTTATTACAAGATTTAATAAAGCTGCTCTCGATTCCCAATATGGACACCTTATGTCCACATTGGAAGTACAGCAGGTGAATCTTCATATTCACAAAAATAGAAAGATAAACAAAACCCACTACATTATTTCATAATATTTTATAGTAACTGAGGTGCTTTTCATCGGTCTTCAAAGAGCCACAACCGAAAATGACCCCGTTCTAAAGTGTATGTCATGAAGATATATATTGTGCCCTACCCTCCCAGCAATACTTTAAGATATATTTTTTTATCCCCTCTCATTCAAAATTTCATAGAAGAGGGGCTGATTCATACCCCCTGTGCAGTAGGTCAATAAGAAGCCACCTGTCCATAATAGGGACTAGTGGTTCCTTATATGGACAGTTGTAAACATTTTTTGTTTTTATCAATTAAATAAAAACCATAATAGTTAGAAGGTCGGTAATTTTAATAATGATAGTCAACAGTCTAGGGATCATGGTCATATATTTTTGGAGTTCTATCACGTGTACATGGGGGTGAAAAAAATACATTTTCCTTAGGGTGTCCATATTAGGCACAGGTACCTTATATATATATGGGAGTCTCATACACTCAACATATCATTTGACCCCAGCAGACGAAGTCGGTACCTAATAGGTCCGGCGATTTGGCAGGCCAATGAACCGGGACACCACGATCTATCCACCGCTGTCCATATGTAACTTTGAAGTGTCGGCAAACGTCATTGGTAAACTGTGGAGGGGTCCCATCGTGCTGTTCATCGTTCAAATACTTCATTCTGCTACCTTTGGTACCGGTTCGTGAATGATCACTTCAAACTGTCGCTATTCACACGCATTACCATTTAGCGCCATCTACCGCAAAGAAACCACAGCGCCATCTACCGCTGCTGTCAAATTCGCCGGACTACTTCTGGTCGTAATTTCAAACACCTTTTCTAGTAAAACCTTTAAATAAACTATTTTCTGTCACATTAACGTGTTGCTCTTTCTCTGCTGTTTCTGTTGCTTTTTCCTCTGCTTCCTTTAACCGTAACTCGCAAAAAAGGCATTTCCAACGTTACATTCCTGTGTGATTTCGAGTCGTCTTTTTATCCCTAACACTTCCCGAAAGTATGTTGGTCTGGTAGTAAAACACCCATGAGCAATGCCATTGAAATATCGGAGATGTGTCGAAGCGCCCTCTATCAAAAAATGAGGACACCAAAGCTGTACGTCATTTTGAATAAAATAATTACCAAGGGAATGACTTTCACGCAAACCGCAACAAAATCGATTAGTTTGTCCAATGTTTATGAGCGTTTAAAATCCCCCCCCCTCTGTTCAGTGTTTAATTTTCGCTAGTTACCGGATCCGAATGTTTTCGATTTTGGGCTTATAATTTAAGTTAAAGTCTAAAGTTTAGAATAATTTCAACCCCATGCACAAAATAACGGTAAAAAGTAATTGTTCGTTACTCTAAAGTCTAAAGCGCCCTCTATCGACAATTTTTGAACGCAACCTTTGACAATTTGTTTCTACAAAAATCGTGATATAAAGAATGATTTTAATGAAAACCACAAAAGAATCGACCCTTTTTTCCGTTTTTTATCATCATTCGAATTTTTGGACCTTAAACTTTAATGACTCCTAGCTCCTACAGAAGACGTTTGCGCCCCATGGTTTCCTATTTAATAATGTTTGTCTTCATGTCTACTATCATCCCTTAAAGTTTGTCGGTCTGGTAGCGAAACATCCTGTATATACATATATATATACATATATATATGTATATATATATATATATATATATATATATATATATATGTATATATATATACTATATACATATATATATATGCATACATATATAAATATATATACAGTAAAATCCCGATAATTCGGATTAATTGGGACCAGGCCTAATCCGGATTATCGAAAATCCGGATTATCCGGAGAATTACAAAAAAATGAAACATACTTACAGTAAATCATCTTTATGTTAAAATTATTCAATATTTATAGACGGTAAAACTGTTTACTTTGTTTAATTCTTCCGAAAAGATTTCAGAAAAAGTTTTTTTCAATTCAGAATGCGACGATGAAACAAATTAATGTTATGGAAATTAGACAATAGTTTCTCAAACTTGAAAAAAAAAAAATGACCAAATGGATCCGGATTATGCGGAGATCAGGATTAACGGGGTCCGAATCAGCGGGGTTCCACTGTATATATATACATGCACATCGGCTAGAACTTTAAGATATGTGGATTGTCCTTAACCGATTACATAAGGCTGGTTATTTAGTGGATCCAACTGTTTTTCATGAAATAATGTTGTGATGAATGTACAATCTGGAAGCTCAATTTTTGACCATTTTATCGAGTAGCTGGAGCCGAATACCAGCAATAACAACACAGCGAATGTTAATTTCCAAGTAGTCCAAAGTCTGTGGTTTATCGGTAGAGAACAGACCTACATTATACAATCTATTGGTATGAAATCACATGACCGTGGAGGCTAGTTTACAGGGAAAATTACGTGAATTTATGCGCTCACTGAATATCTCACGTACTGATAGTGTTTTGCTAAATTTGCAGGCGTTTTTCTGTCGTAAGTCTATTAATGGTGAAATGGTAGAACATATTGAGCACAAATCATCTGTAACAAGAAACAGTGCTCCTAATTTCAAAATTACCCCTTTAAAAGACACTCTTTTTATACATGCATACTTCTGTACTGTTATACAACATTGTTTGTAAATTTATTGCGAAAAAAATCATTTATGTGTAAGAGTTTTTAAAATGGTGCACAAATGTGTTGTAGACTTTTGAAAGGGTAATTATAAAGCAGGTCTTAAAACAACCACATTTGGTTTTCCATAAGATGAATAAGTTAAAAAAATAATGGTTTGCTGATGGTTTGAATTTTTTTCTACAAAACAATCCCAAGTTCGTTTTGATAGCTGATTGAAATTCTCACTGTTTTTTCACATTAACAAACAGACAGAATGAAAGAATTCAATAACAATAAATGGAGCATGTACTTTTTATCGTATGTTTGTTTTAATTATGTTGGGAGAAATATTTTGAAAATTTTAAAATCTTCATCTATGTGAAAATGATAAAAATTATGTTTTTCTGATAATCTTTTAAATATGAATAAGAAACATATTAACTAGAAACTTTTACTTTTATACTTAAATATTCAAACTTGCAGTCTTCTTTTCATTTTTTGATATAAATGAAAACATTTTAAGTACATTTTTTGATATAAAATGCATGTTAATATTCCAAATATATATCAATCGAACATTAATCTTTATTTATTTTTTAAATGGCAAACAACTTGCTTCTTTAAGTATTAGATCAAAACCAATTTGAAATTTGCACCAGTATATGTAATCGCCCCAACAATTGACCGATCTTTCATGACCTCAAATCTCAGCTAAAAGTCATTATCTATAGGGTGTTCTTAACATGGCATGCTTGCCAAATTTTTATTGAAAATTCTCTCAACCTATTAACTGGTATTGATCGTATGTCATCGTTCTCTTGTCTATAAAAATACTTCAGTTGTTGCATTACTCACGTTCAAAACGCAGTCAACAGTACATTAATATTTTTGAAGTGTCTCTGTTAATATATATATATATATACGATACAATACATAATTTTTGCTTAAATTTATCCTTAATAAAATAAAATAATAATAAAAAAATTGTTTGCCAGCCAGCTGCATTTTTTTCCTATTCAGATTGCTTGTAACTATTTTTCTAAGAAATTGCCTTAAACAATCTGAATTGAGAAAAAAAATAGCGGACTGGCAACAAGGTTTAGCAGAACTGTAGAGAAAAACAAATGAGTTAAAACTTCTCCAGATGTTGTTGAGAAGATTGCGGGCATATATGCATACATAAATCCTCAGAAATACCTTCTTGAATTTACGGAAATATCCCTGGCATCATTAATACAGGTATATATATGATAATTTATGAAATTTCTTTTCTTTTTTTTTTCGTTGTAGGGCTCAAAATTTGTATACTATGAAAAAAAGGAATTTTTTTTAAAAACACGTTTCATGTTTTTCCGTTAATTTCCTTAGCTTTGCATTTGAGACGGTGCGTTTTGAATGCGTAGCTTAACCATTCGGCCAGCGAGCATTTAGCAAAGAGCTAGTTTAAAATGAAAATATGTGTTTTCTTCAGATAGGGGGGGGGGGAGGTATGGTAAGGATTGCTAAACTTCTTGAGAAAACTTGGAAATGTAAACTTAACCGTGGGAATATTTAGTAGTCATGAAATAATGGTTGATGTTTTAAAAGTAGAGTGCCGATTATCCGGATGCCGATTAACGGATCGATCAAGGATTATATACCTTCTCTAAAATTTTTAATTGAAACTTCTTTACGCGCATTAGGGTAAATTTAGATGGATCTCATGAAAATTAATCGTTAAATAACAGCTTCCTATTCTTGAAATATTAAAACTTTAATAAATTCTTTGAAAGCAACGTTTAAAATCAACTCTTTTTATAACCCAAGAAGCTCGAGAGTCCCACACATACTCCCTTTCCCCCCCCCCCCCATGAAAATCCCTCTTTATCTTCAGATTTTCTGAAGGGGATCGAAATATTGCTCCTTTTGTCTTAAGATGTCTTCGAAAAGAGGCACCCTTTCTCCTACTTTCCACTCGTGTTTATTCGCTTAGTGTATGTATACTACATACATGTAATAATTTTCATGTGTACTTCTGTGTAAAAATCTGTATCATTTTTGTAGAAAGTAAAATAGAAAAATATCTTTAAAGTGACTTATAAACACGCTTTATGCAATATGCTAAAATTTGCACTACACACAATTGCAAATCCCAAGTCTGGTAAAGGTAGAAAGGGAAATTATCCAAAAAACATTGTCATAGCTGTTTTTAAAGTTGTCCAGTTATCCGGGTTTTTGATCCGGTCGGATTTTTGACCGTTTCGAGCTCGGTCCCGACCAACCCGGATACCTAGCGCTCTACTGAATTTATAGAATAATAGAAGATAGAAATTACTACACACTAGATATTTTTTGTTAATACATAATTTAAATGATACATGTAAAACATGAAAATTATATTTAAACTAAATTCGAGAAGAAATGTTTCGTTTTTCAGTAAAATCGATTTTTTTAAAAAAATACTTGATTCAAATGCTATATATTTTTTAAATGCGTTCGTTTAGAATATGTTTTACAATTCGAATATTTTATTAATCCTTTAAAAAATAAATTGCGAATAATTATAAAAGAATGAGAAAATTGCTACTTTATTCAATTCGGAAGCATCAATTTTGTTTGTTTTCTTTTTAAATAATTTAGAATTTTAATTTATTGAATTTTCAAGTTTTCATTTTAAAGATAAATTCAAACATTGGCATGCAGCCAATACGCATGTGTGCATGGAATAAACGGAATTTCCCTCTCTTTTCTAAGAATTTTTCTGACAACGTACAAAACAATCAAAAACAGAGGTTTCTTCTTTTGAAGTCACTTAAAAATAATAAGAAATTTACTTTTAAATGTGTATGCTTTAAAAAAGCAATCATTAAATTACGGAGCGTCTACGATCAAAGGGAAAATTAAGAAGGACGAAATTGTATTATGTATACATTTATATACAATAAATGACGGAACAATAAAAATAAAAATAGGAAATAGGCTTTCCTGTTACAGATTATGAGATTAAATACGTATTTTTGTTTTCGTTCGATATTCTTATTCAAATCGACATGTCCGTGAAAGATTATTTTAAAGTAAAACTATTGAGTCAAGAACGAAAACAAATAAATTTTATTTTCTTTATTATTTTTTTATAAGATTTGTTTCTAAAAAATGTAATACTATTAATAAATCTGCAATGCAATGTCTTTAAAATATTCTGATTTCAATTTTGCATTTAAAATGGTAAAATTATTTTACTGTGATAGAAAAGATTTGAAAATTTAAATTATTATGAATTTTGTATTTTTATTGAAATATTTTAAGTGCAATAATACATTGATTAGAATAGTTTAATTTAAATGAAAAACTTTGGTAAAATTGTTTAAAATACTAAACATATAAACTTGATATATCCCGGAAGTACTTTAAAGAACACACATATGCACATAAATATCGCCTGCATTCAATAATTAAAGGTATATACAAATATTCTACAGACATACATGCAACAAATTCAATAAACCCAACTGGAGTGAAAAATTAGCTAGTGGTAGGAATCGAATCCTGGATCACAACATATCAGGCTGGTAGAGCTACAGTCTGATATGCTGTAGTTCCGGGTTCGATTTCTGTCTCTGGCTAATTTTTCACTCCAGTTATGGCCAAAAGATGAATTTTTAGTTAACTTTTACAAAAATTTTATGTTTCTCCATACAGTTATATTATAAAAAATATTCAATTTAATTTATTATGTTAAAAGGAAAAAACCCAATAAAATTATCATTCTCCAATCTTTGACATATTATTAAAATGTATTTTAAGTTAGCTGCTATAAAAATTATAATTGTAAATTTTCCCTAAGAAACGCAACCCCAGTTCTTATCATTTTTATCCATATCATATAAAAACATCTTTTAAATACCACGTACTTACTGAAACAGGCAAATAAAAGCCAGATAAATAAGAAATTTAATATGACATTTTTACTAGATTTCTCCGCGATTCATATTCATTTAACATAATAAAACGATAAAGGAGAAATTTATTTTAAAAAGAATTAAATTTAAAGTCGCCTTTCATGTTTACAAAGAAATTTTTATGAAGAAAAATATTGTATTCGAAATGTACTTTCTAATGTACTTACTAAGTTTTCTGTTGTTCAATTATATGACATTTTTCAAGGGAATAAAATCAAAAACATAAAAGTTTCGCATTTATTTCGAGTAGATTATTTTCTACTGATTTCACTTTTATGAAAATATTGTTTGCTCCTGATGTGTTGACTCTTTTCCTTTTCTTAAGTTCTTCCCTCTTTCATTATTTTGAAAGCATTGTTTAAGAAACAAAGTATTCTTTTTTTTTTTTTTTTTTTTTTTTTTTTTTTTTTTTTTTTTTTAGAAACTGTGTTTGTTTTAAAGAAGAAAAAAAAAACTAAAATCTCAGCTGCTTATTTCGCAAACTATATCCTTAAACGGCGAAAACAAATCTTTATTTATTTTTATAATATCGCAAACGATTTATTGAAAAACGACGATGAAATGATGTTCAGATTTTTTTTTTTAATCCTCAAAATTGCAGAGGTACGAATGATTTATTTTATTTCTGACGGAATTATAAAACAATTTAATGCATTGAAAATGCACATAAAATATTTATTTTCTAAGCTTTTTGTTACTTCCTTATATATCATTTTAAGGAAAATAAAGTACATAATGTAATTTTTTTTTCTTGCTTTAAGTATATTGTTAAGCGACTGGGTTGCTCATTGCTATTAGTCACAGCAAGTTTTTCCAAGTTTTTGTTACTTAATTATGTTATATAATTATTTATTTGTTTATTATGTATAATTATTTTAAAGAAAATAAAGTAAGCAATTAAAAAAATTTTCTTCATTTGGGTACATTGTTAAGCGATAGAGTTTCTTATTGGTATTAGTCGTAGAAAAACTTGAACTAGATTGAAAAATTGAATTAGATTTTTAAAAGTTTTCATTTTTTTTAAATCTAATAATTATATTATGTTACACCACTAATATAGCTGACAAAATTGTTATTTTTTATTTATTTATCGAAAATAATAATAATAATAAATAATTTTATATTATAACAAGAATGTGCACAGCAATTTCCTTTTTTATAACAATAAAATAACAATAATAATAAAATAAAATTAAATTGTCTTTTTTTTTTTTTTTTTTTTCAATTTTTGATATGATATTTAGATGGATTTTCAGTTAGCTTTTATAAAAATTAAAAATGTCAACTTTTCATACCTTTATGTTCTAAAACATATTTATTACAATTTGTGATGTTAAAACTGTAAAAAATAACAGCGGAAGTATTCTATTTCAGCCTTTTAAATGACCAAAAGATGATTTTGGCCATACGCTGTTACGAAAAATATAACTATTGTTTTTGTCATACAATTATATCATAAAAAATAATCATTATAATATATTATGTTATAATGAGAAAAAATAGCAATGAAATTATAATTCTCCAATATTTGTCACATTTTAAAGATACATTTTAAGTTAACTGCTATAAAAAATATAATTTTAAATTTTCTATAAGAAACGCAGCCCCAGTTCTTATCATTTTTTTTATCCATATCATATAAAAATATCTTTTAAATACCACATACTTACTGAAATAGACAAGTAAAAGCCAGATAAATAAGAAATTTAACCGTAACATTTTTACTAGATTTCTCTGCGATTTATATTCATTTAACATAATAAAACAATAAACAAAAAATTTCTCTTAAAAATAATTCAATTTAAAGTCTCCTTTCATATTTACAGATAATTTTTTTATGAAAAAAAAAATATTGTATTCGAAATGGACTTTCTAATATACTTACTAAGATTTCCGTTGTACAATTATATGACATTTTTCAAGGGAATAAAATCAAAAATATAAAAGTTTGGCATTTGCTTCGTGTGGATTATTTTCTACTGATTTCACTTTTATGAAAATATTGTTTGCTGCTGATGTGTTGACTCTTTTCCTTTTCATAAGCTTTTCTCTCTTTCATTCATTTATTTATTTGAATGCATTGTTTAAGAAACAAAACATTTTTCTTCATTTTTTTTTTAAGAACTGTGTTTGTTTTAAAGAAAAAAAAGTAAAATCTCCGCTGCTTATTTCGAAAACTATAACCACAAACGGCGAAAAAAAAAATTTCTTTATTTATTTTTATACCACAAAGGATTTATTGAAAAAAGACGATGAAATGATGTTGGACATATTTTTTAATCGTCAAAATTGAGGAAATATGAATGATTTATCTTATTTCATTCGGAATTATAAAGCATTGCAATTATAAGCAAAACAATTTAAAGCATTGAAAAATTACATAAAAAATTTATTTTCTAAGTGTTTTGTTACTTAATTATATATCATTTTAAAATAAATAAAGTAAACAATGTAATTTTTTTTCCTCCTTTGGATACATTGTTAAGCGACAGAGTTGCTCATTGGTATTAGTCACAGAAAAAAAATTGAACTAGATTGAAAAATTGAATTAGATTTGAAAAAGTTAAATTTGATATATTTTTTAATCTAACAATTACATTACCTTCCACCAACAACATAGCTGACAAAATTCTAATTGTTTATTTATTTAGCGAAAAAAATAACAATAAATAATGTTTTATATTATAACAAGAAAGTGCACTGCAATTTCCTTTTTTATTACAATCAAATAAAAATAAAAAAACAAAATTAAATTGTCTTTTTTTAATATGTGATATGATATTAATACGGATTTTAAGTTAACTGCTACAAAAATTCAAAAAGTTAATTTTTTATACACTTTTCTTCTAAAAACATATTTATTATAAATTGTGATGTTAAAACTGCAAAAAATTACAGTGAAATTATCCTTTTTCAGGTTTTGATATGGCCAAAAGATGGATTTTGGCCATTGGCTGTTACAAAAATTATAACTATTGTTTTTTTTATACAGTTATATCATAAAAAATATTCATTATAATATATTATGTTAAAATGAAAAAAAGCAATGAAATTATCATTCTCCAACTTTAGTCGCATTTGAAAGATTTATTTTAAATTAACTGCTATAAAAATTATAATTGTAAATTTTCCATAAGAAACGTAACCCTAGTTCTTATCATTTTCACCCATATCATATAACAATATTTTTTAAATACAGATTGAAAAATTGAATTAGATTTGAAAAAGTTGAAATCTAACAATTACATTACCTTCCACCAACAACATAGCTGACAAAATTCTAATTATTTATTTATTTAGCGAAAATAATGATAATAAATAATGTTTTATATCATAACAAGAAAGTGCACTGCAATTTCCTTTTTTATTACAACCAAATAAAAATAAAAAAACAAAATTAAATTGTCTTTTTTTAATATTTGATATGATATTAAGATGGATTTTAAGTTAACTGCTATAAAAATTCAAAAAGTCAATTTGTTATACACTTTTCTTCTAAAAACATATTTATTATAAATTGTGATGTTAAAACTGTAAAAAATTACAGTGAAATTATCCTTTATCAGATTTTGATATGGCCAAAAGATGGATTTTGGCCATTGGGTGTTACAAAAAATAATAAATATTGTTTTTTTTTTAATATACAGTTATATCATAAAAAATATTCATTATAATATATTATGTTAAAATGAAAAAAGCAATGAAATTATCATTCTCCAACTTTTGTTGCATTTGAAAGATTTATTTTAAATTAACTGCTATAAAAATTATAATTGTAAATTTTCCATAAGAAACGCAACCCTAGTTATTATCATTTTTCACCCATATCATATAACAATATTTTTTAAATACAGACTTGAAACAAATAATTGAAAGCCTGATAGATAAGAAATTTTAACCATAAAATTTTTACTAGATGTCTCCGTGATTCATATTCATTTAACATAATAAAACAATAAACAAAAGATTTCTTTAAAAAAGAATTGAATTTAAAGTCTCCTTTCATGTTTACAGGCAATTGTTTACGAAGAAAAATATTGTATTCGAGATGTACTTTCTAATGTACACACGAGGCTTTCTGTTGTTCAATTATACGACATTTTTCAAGGAAATAAAATCAGAAAACATAATGTTTCGCATAGATTATTTTCTACTGATTTCACTTTTATGAAAATATTGTTTGCTCCTGATGTGTTGACTTTTTTCCTTTTCATAAACTCTTCACTCTTTCATTCATGGATTTATTTGAAAGCATTGTTTAAGAAACAAAATATGTTTTCTCTCTCTCTTTCTTTCTTTCTTTCTTTTTTTTTTTTTTTTTTTTTTTTTTTTTTTTTTTTAGAAACTGTGTTTGTTTTAAAGAAAGAAAAAGGATAAAATCTCCGCTGCTTATTTTGCAAACTATATCAGCAAACGGCGAAAAAATAATCTTTATTTATTTTTATATCGCAAGGGATTTATTGAAAAACGACGGTAAAATGATGTTGGACATTTTTTTTAATCGTCAAAATTGCGGAGGTACGAATGATTTATTTTATTTCTCACTGAACGACAAAACAATTTAATGCATTGAAAACGTACATAAAAAAATCTATTTTCTAAGTTTTTTGTTACTTAATTATATATCATTTTAAAGAAAATAAACTGAGCAATGTAAAATTTTATTCTTGCTTTGCGTATATTGTTAAGTAGCAGAGTTGTTCACTGGTATTAGTCGCAGAAAAAAATTGAACTAGATTGAAAAAATGAAGTAGATTTTAAAAAGTTAAATTTGATGTTTTTTAAAAATATATAACAGTTATATTACACACATATATATATATATATATATATATATATATATATATATAACAGTGTGACTGAGAAAATTGTTGTTATTGTTTATTTGTTTTGCAGAAAAAAATAGTATGTCAAGTATTTTACTATTAGATGCGATTTAAATAAGTGTTATCCAACTTTTGTTCTTTTATATTAGATTTATAAAATAATCTATTATGTTGAAATGAAATATTTTAAGTTAACTGCTATAAAATTTAAAATTGTAAATTTTCCATAAGAAATGGAACTTCAGCTCTTATCATTTTTTACCAATCATATGAAAACACCTTTTAAATACCATACTTACTGAAACAGACAAATAAAAGCCAGATAAATAAAAAAATTAACCATAATATTTTTGCTATATTTCTCCGCGATTCTTATTCATTTATCATAATAAAACAATAAACGAGAAATTTCTCTTAAAAAGAATTCAATTTAAAGTCTCCTTTCATGTTTACACACAATTTTTTTATGAAGAAAAATATTGTATTCGAAATATACTTTCTAATGTACTTACTAAAGCTTTCTGTTGTTTAATTATATGACATTTTTCAAGGGAATAAAATCAAAAACACAAAGTTTCGCATTTGTTCCTTGTAGATTATTTTCTACTGATTTCACTTTTATGAAAATATTGTTTGCTCCTGATGTGTTGACCCTTTTTTTCTTTTCATAAGCTCTTCACGCTTTCATTCATTTATTTATTTTAAAGAATTTTTTAAGAAACAAAATATTTTTCTTCATTTTGTTTTCAGAAAGTGTGTTTGTTTTAAAGAAGAAAAAAAGTAAAATCTCCGCTGCTTATTTCGCAAACTATATCCACAAACGGCAAAAAAAAAAAAAAAAAAAAAAACTTTATTTATTTTTATATTGCAAGGAGATTTATTGAAAAATGACGATGAAATGATGTTAGACTTTTTTTCTTTTAAATCGTCAAAATTGCGCAGGTACGAATGATAAATTTTATTTCTGACGGAATTATCAAACAATTTAATATATTGAAAATGTACATAAAAAATTTATTTTCTAAGCTTTTTGTTACTTACTTATATATAATTTTAAGGAAAATGAAGCACATAATGTAAATTTTTTTTCTTGCTTTAAGTATATTGTTAAGCGACTGAGTTGCTCATTGCTATTAGTCACAGCAAAAAATGAACTAGACTGAAAAATTGAATTAGATTTTAAAAAGTTAAGTTTGATTTAAGAAAAAAATCTAAAAGTTATGTTATCTTTCACCACCAGTATAACTGAGAAAATTGTTGTTATTATTCATTTATTTAGCGAAAAAAAAAATAATCAGATTTACAATTCCACCAGAAAACTGGGTACTAAAAAATCTCTCTTGAATAAATATTAAAGAGTTAAGTTCTATCGATACCAGGTATTTCAAGTATTCTACTGTTAGATGCGATTTAAAAAAGTGCTACATTATCCAGCTTTTTTTTATGTTAGCGCTATAAAATAATTTATTATGTTAAAATGAAAAAAAAAAATAACAATGAAATTATGATACTGCAACCTTTGATATATTCTTGAGACATATTTTAAGTTAACTGCTATAAAAAATATAATTATAAATTTTTATAAAAAAAGTAACCCCGGCTCTCATCATTTTTTACTCAAATCAATTGTAAACATCTTTTAAATACCATACTTACTGAGACAGACAAGTAAAAGCGAAATAAATAAGAAATTTAACCATAATGTTTTTACTAGATTTCTCCGCGATTCATATTTATTTATCATAATAAAACAATAAACAGAAAATTTCTCTTAAAAATAATTCAATTTAAAGTTTTCTTTCATGTTTACCGACAATTTTATATGAACCAAAAATATTATATTCGAGATGTACTTTCTAATGTACCTACTAAACTTTCTGTTCAATTATATGACATTTTTCAAGGGAATAAAATCAGAAACATAAAAGTTTCGCATTTGTTTCGTGTAGATTATTTTCTACTGATTTCACTTTTATAAAAATATTGTTTGTCCTGATGTGTTGACTCTTTTCCTTTTCATAAGCTTTTCACTCTTTCATTCATTTATTTATTTGAATGCATTGTTTAAGAAACAAAATATTTTTTTTCATTTTTTTTAAGAACTGTGTTTGTTTTAAAGAAAAAAAAAGTAAAATCTCGACTGCTTATTTCGCAAACTATATCCCCAAGCGGCGAAGAAAAATCTTTATTTTTATATCGCAAGGGATTTATTGAAAAAAGACGATGTAATGATGTCGGACTTTTTTAAATCGTCAAAAATGCGGAGGTACGAATGATTTATTTTATTTCTGACGGAAATACGAAACAATTTAACGTAAATTTACATTAAAAACCTATTTTCTCAGTTTTTTGTTACCTATTTATATATCATTTTAAAGAAAATAAAGTAAATAATGTAAAATTCATTCCTGCTTTAGGTATATTGTTAAGTGTCTGAGCTGCTCGTTGGTATTAGTCGAAAAAGAAATTGAATTATTTTAAAAAGTTAAGTTTAAATTTATTTTATCTAACCATTAGTTATCTCACACCAACGATATAACTGAGAAAGTTGTTGTTAGTGTTTATTAAATTAACGAAAAAAATAACCCGATCTGCGGCTTCATCTGTAAAACTAAAAAAACTCTAATAAATATCAAAAAGTTAAGTACTATAATTAACGGTACCAAGCATTTCAAGTATTCCACTATTAGACGCGATTTACAAATTTATTACATTATCCAATTTTTTTTCTTCTGTATCAGAGTTATAAAATAATTCAATGTACTGATTTAAAATTACAAATCTAATTTCTAAACTTTTTCTTGAATTATTCAACATTTTAAAAGGAACGAATAATCATTCTTATATTTCGCGTTTATTTCGTTTGAATGTTTTAAACCGATTTCTTCTTACAAAAAAAAAAAAAAAAAAAAAAAAAAAAGGTTTAATTTTAATAGCTTCCTTTTCACAAAATCTTCCATCACTAATTAATTTGTTTATGCGCAAGCATAAAAAAGTCTTTTTTCCTTTTCTTTAAACAGTAATTTAAAGCAACAAACACAATTTCAGTTATCTACTAAGCAAGTTTGAAAAAATGTAAATTTCTTTAGATTTATATCACATAAAATTTATTAAAAAATAAGATTCCAATAGTGTTGTATTTTTGTAAGTGGTCAGATCCGTATAAATCGATAAAAAAATTCAAAGCTATCTTATTCTCCCCCATTAAAATTTAGTTTATTCCTAATATTTTAATTACATCGCTTGAACAATTTTGTTTTAGGAACGAAACTTATGATAAAAGATTTTCAGCTATCATACATAGGAAATGATATTTTTTAAAGCTCGGTTTATTTTTAATGATTATTTCGTAGATTGTGTGCACGATTTTGAGAAAATGACCAATCAGACTTTTATGAAATGTTAAGATTTTGTATAGTTGCGCTGACGGAAAATCGTTTACCACCGCAATTTCAAAATAGTAAGATTATCTATTTATTAGTAAATTATGTATCATTAGGTGGGGGAAGTAACTAGATTCTAACATAATGGTAATCATGTGACAATGGGTCACAAATTGAGTATTCAGTTATAATAATAATAATAGTAATAATAATAATAATAACAAGAAAGAGCAAAGTGAATGGTACAATTGCGAAATATTACATAAAAATTCCTATACACGGTTAAAAGAATGGGAAATCAAACTATACAAAACAGCCAAGTACGGGTATAAAATTTGAAGTACGCAATGCATGAAAAGTAATACAGATAATAAAGCACTAAAAAATGTTGCATCGGAATTTAAACTCTTTGAAGTGACGTTAAGAATATACACATCAATTTTGGTACCTAAAAGTGGCGCAAATCATGATGGTTGAGTAGAATGAAGGAATTTTTTATATGGTATGTAGTGCCGTTAAATAGTTAGAACAAAATAATTAATACATATAATAATATAATATCAAGATCTGTTTTCTATGCATGTGATGAGGTTTTCGATAAAAAATTAGGGTATTTTCTCTTAAAAAATTATATATAAAAATCCCGAAAACGCCAACAAAGAAATACAATGTGTCGTTTCGAGTGTGTTCCAGATATGCTCAATCTCATTTAAATGTGTCGTGCATGCTGGCCACTACATAGCCTGTTTTGTTTTCGCTTTAAACCCATTCCCATGAAATTGAGCAGTATTTCGCTTTAGCATAAAACAAAACAAATTGGCAATCATGAATGTGGTAGAGAGTTTACAGAGGTATATATGCCGTATACTTTCTGGATTTTTTTTATTACTACTATATACCTCCTCGCCTTCTTTCTCAAAAAGCTGCAGTATATACATTCTAGGATATATTCTCTAACTTGAGCGTATACTCTTTGCTTAGAGCGTATATTCTCTGTTTTTTTACGACTATTCCACTGTGGACAATGCCTGTAGTATAAAGTACGAACGGGATCAGAATATCTCGTCTGCATAAGCTTTGAGTCGTCAAAGTAGCATCACAAGTGATTTACAAGTCTGAACATTTTTTTTTCAGCATAACATGCTCGCTGAAATACGCCAATGCGAACTCGATTATGCAGTTTTACCCCAAAAAATTATTATTTAAATGGCCGGCTAGTGACAATTGAGAAAATAACTCTATAACTAGATTAGTTTCTGTTTTCCTATCTTGGAATACTTCGGCGTGTTAATAAAGATCAAAAGATAAGACAAGTTGAATGTAGATTCTGCCATTCGAGAATTCAATTTCGCTTCCAATTAGAAAAAAAAAAATCGATATAGGTTTTTTAGAAAGGCGACCCCGTTTAGATTGCAATGAACTAACCGCATTTTTCTTGCGTTTATCAATATAAAAGCTAACAGAACGGCGTGAAATACCCAACTACCGTGAAATATCCAATTTCTCTCTGAAATATTGGAATTGCGGAATAATAAAGAGATACAATTTGACGTGTTACTTCTTCATTGACTAGATTCATCAAAAACGGATTTTTTCTTTAGTTTAAACGCTTTTTTATAGACTCTGAGTAAAAGGAAATGCAATTTAACAATAAAAAGAGTGGAATCCCGTCGAATTCGACGAATGAAATGTTTAAAAGACCCGATCGATTTGTTTTTTTAAAAAAAAGCAAAAGTAATTACATTATTGAATCAATGTATAATAAATATATTTACAAACTAAATGTCAAGTTTGCCAGTTACAATTTTGCATGCAACTATTCGCACGCCTTCAGTTAAAATTGTAATCTGAGTGCCGGCGAAATCCAGAAATTTTATTTTATATGCACTCACAGAAAAATAGTTTTATTAAAAAAGAAAAAAAAACTAATTTCATTTTTACTGTGACATTATTTTCACTAACTGAAGTCATCTGAAAGTAAAATCTCAATCTCAGTGTCCATAATGAAAAGAAATATTGAAATGTTATATCGGGTACTACCAGGTTATCCCGTCGACCAAAAAATTATCGCCAAACTATAAGATTAAATGCCAATAATGGATGATCGTGAATGTATTATTCAATGACATTAAATCCGATTCATGTGTTTAAAATGTCATTAAGTGATTTTTATTTCGATTTTTTATTAATATTTTTATTGATATTCTACTAATTATTTATTTTTTCGTTATTTAAAATAAAAATTATGTCAATATGTATAATTTGACTATTAGTTTAATGATTTGTATAATTTGGCGAAATTGGTTGACGGGATAACAGAGTAGTACCTAATATCGTTATGAGTAAAAATGCGATGTTTTAAATAGTGACGTCATTTTCTCTTCAAATTTTTTTTAAAAGTTATTGTTATTAATAATATGAAAAAGGCACCCGTAATAATATTGTAATTCCCCTTTATCTGGTTGCTGAATGACATCATTTTCCTCATTTGAATTTTTTCTTATTTTGCTTTATAAATTATTTTTTATCATATATTATTTTCTGTTATTTTATTTACATTATTAATATTATTTCTCAGTAAATATATATATATTTTTTTAACCTCAATTAGTGCATAATTATACGCAATCATTTTGGAAAATAAATTTTTATTATCGAGAGAAAAGCTAAACTGAGTTGCCACGATCTTGAAGAAATATCGTAAAAAACATTTAAAATTAAAAATAAAATACAAAAATGGAAATAAATTAAAAAAATAACTGAAATGGGCACAACTACAAATAAATGGGTTTCATTTAAAAAAATAATTATCATAATCGGTTGAGTAGAAAATTCAGGGCTGATGGCACGACATTTTTTAGCTTGTCTGAAAGAAATAGTATCAGAGGCTAATAATAATAAAGTTTAGGGAGTCGTCTCTATTTTGAATTTGTAACAATTTTTGAAATTGCCAATACAAATACTCAATTTTCACATCATATTTGGATTTTTTGATAGATTTCAAAATTGGGATGCCAAACAGGAAGTCATTCAAACGAATGACTCACAATTAACAAAATTACTTACAATTTTGACAATAACGCATAATTAATGGAATTTATATTAGAAAGAAAATATCGTAACTTATAGCAGTTTAACAGAAATCAATTTCTAGAATTTTTAAATAGTATAATTCAAAAATGCAGAATCATTCCGTAAGTAGTTTATTAATTTAATATTAGTAGTTGCAAACTGCTGCATAATTTCATAACCATTCATTACATTTGCTTAATTTCTCAACTAACTTACCGAATAACTACCCGTTCAGTATCCCAAGATAGAATTTACCGATAAATCCAACTATGATGTCAAAATGGAGTGTTCGTATTATAAAATTCAAAGTTTGTTACAATTTCAGTAATTTAAAGACGGCTGCCCAAGCTTAAAAAATAAATGGAATATAAGAAAACTTAATTCTGTACAGAATAGTTATTTTCCCTTTTCTCTGCGACATTTTGTGGATTAAAATACATTAATGTTCGTTTTTCTTTCTTTCTTTTATTTATTCTGTTATATTGTGTTTAATATAATTTTAGATAATGAGTTTAAAACTTTCCTAAATTTATATATTTTAAAGATACTTGATCCGTAAGAGTAAAATCTTAGACTTTCTTTTTTAGACTACATATGTGGATAGGAAAGTATTGGACTTATATTTGTATCTATTATTACATTTTTATTTCTAATCTGTATTTTTTCTGGAATTATTAAACAACTAGGAAAACTATCGGAATAAATTCTATTTCAGATTGCTGTTACAAGATTAAATATTAATTACGATGGAAATTAAAATCGGAAATAAAATTTAGTCTTTGAGAATCTCAAATCTTGTGCTTTTTTATTTTATTTTTTGATGAACATAACTCCTATTCGATGTTTATTTATATTTTAATCATAGTGTCAGAAATTTTTTTTATATATTTCTACTCTGTATCAAAAACGCATATTTTCGAAAATAATGAAATATGTTTAAGCGAAAACAATTCGGGTTAAAAAGAAAAGTAAAGTTAATAATCAATAGACTTCATGAATTTCCATTTCATAAAGTCCATTTTAAATGCCAGAAATTTTATTTTCCACTAAACAGAATGCCACAGAAAAAAACATGCAAATTATATTTAATAAATTAAAGTTCAAACAATATTTCATTTTTATTTGTTTGCGGTCTCTATTTCTCTTTTTCAAAACGGCTTTACATTTTGTCGAAATTTTGTTTACTAAATTAAATTTCGGTTTAATGAAGGAATCAAAATTGAAAATAAACTGTTTTCAATTTAATAAATGTAAATTTTACTTTTCTTTGATTTTACATTTTTGTAAAAATGAACTCTGATTATGGTGTCTATTTAAAATTTCTTTCTCTTGTAATGTGCTTATTTTCATTGCATCATCTCAGCCTTTTTTTATTCGTTATTTATTTAGTTTATTATTTAAAATTTCTTCCAAAATCAGTGAATATTTCTATTGAACTTCTTATTTGAAAGACGCTTTCAGGATATATATATATATATATATATATATATATAAATCTTTCCATGACAGTTGAAGATCTTTAAGGCATTTCGTTATTAGTATTATTGTTCTTGTTCTTGTTTTCATCATTTCACTTCATTAATATCTGATATTATGTTTTTTTAATGCACACTTCATTCACAGTAATGTGATTTATATAGATAATTACAGTGGAGCACCAATAATACGGATCGGTCGGGACCAAGACCGATCAGGTTAATAAAAAAATCGACATCAGGATACATTCGATCATCTAATAGGACAACTTTAAAAAACGGCTATTGCATACGTTTTTTGGTAACTTTCATTCACACTTTTTCCATACTTAGACCTGGCAATTGCAACAGTGCACAATTTAGAACATTAAAAATAGCGTGTTTAGAAGTTTTCTTTTAAAAACGTTTTTAAATTTTCTTTTTCTACAATATTGGTACAAAGTTGTACACAGAGCTACACATGTAAATTATTGCATGCATATGTGTACTTTTATTGTACACAAGCGTTAAAAAAGTGTGGCTTGGTATCCTCGGAAAGAGGATAATAGACGCAATTTTCTAGCGTCCTTCAGAAAATTTGTATAGATAAATAAAGATGTTCCTGGGGGAACGATGCTTTGGACTCTCGCACTTTCGAAGTGAAACTTATGAAATAATTAATAGAGAACCTTTTTTTATTATTACATATATACATTTTAATATGTTTAAAATAGTGTAATTTCAATAAAATTCACCACAAATGATTTTTCATCTTAGACAGAAATGCAACAGAAAGCTATTTGAGTATGTCTGTAAATGAGCCATAACTATTCCATTCTATACCATAACTTCATTTTCAATACCGAATATGCAATAGTGATACTTAGTAACATCTATTCATTTCATGGCAATCCAATTATAATTACGCGTGTTAGAGCAGATAGACAGAAAATCTGAATTCATAAACGCTTTTCAACTTTTTTGGTAAATGTTATAACAAATCTAAAAATAGGTACCTCCGCACCGAAAGGGTTAAAAACAAATAATGACGCTTATCAGAATGGCAGCTTAAATCCAGAGAAACGCTATTGCTATCATCATTGATGCTTTGTAGAATTACGGCTAGACTACCCATCCCCATGACGCCGGGTTAAATACAGTTCTTTCTCTTTTAACCCCTTCCTCAGGAGCGTCTTTTACAGAATTTTTATTCTTTTATCACAAATTTAATAAGGAAAATGCTTGGATTAGATAAACCAAAATTTACAGTAAAATTTTACTGGTGAGAATATATCGAGGATTCTGTGCACTTTATGTGGGTTCGCTTGTTCCCAAGAGGTTAAGATTTTTAAGTACGAAATAAAAGTATGTATGTTTTTAATACTACTTTGTTATCCCGTCGACCAAAATACTATTGCCAAATTATAAGATTAAATGCCAATAATGGATGATCGTGAATGTCAATCCAATGACATTAAATACGATACACGTGTTTAAAATGTCATTAAATGATTTTTATTTCTACTTTTTATTTGTATTTTTATTAATATTATACTAATTATTTATTTTTTTCATTATTTAATTCAAAAATTACGTCAATATGTATAATTTGGCTATTAGTTTGGCGATTTGTATAATTTGGCGAAATCGGTCGACAGGATAACATAATAGTACCATATTTTTTTACTTACTAGAAAGTTCTTTAGCTAGACAACGGTCTGAAATTCACAGGTTATGTTGAAGTCTGTATTATCTGTAAAATTTTCAAGTAGTAAAATAAAAGGAAAGGAATGTAATTAATGCAGAACCTTTTTAATAAAATAAAAATTTCATTTAAGGAATAAATATTGATTTAATTTTAAATATATGTTATTTTTTTTTTGTATATATAAATACACACAAAAGTATCTTAGTATCCCATAAGTCCACATTCAACATAATTGGTGAAAATGATATATAAATAAAAGTGGGTGGAAAAAGTTTTATTGAGACGCTATTTCTATAGATTACGTATTAACTTTTTTTTTTGCACATTAAAAAAATTATTCAGCCTTAATTTTGAAATTCAAATTTCAAGGATTCTTTTTTTTCTTCGAATTAAAACATAATATAACACTAGTCAAAAATGAAATGTTAGAAAAATTGCTGATTCTACTACACGCCTGAATAAATATATATTATTTGTATTTTTACATTACTTTACTTAAATCTAATTAAACTAAAATGTATTTATTCCAAACATTTAAGAAACAGTTATCCTTCCATTGCACAGAATTTTCTATAGAGTGATTTAAAATATCATTTCGTAAATCCTAATTAATTATAACAGCTCGAACAATAGCTGAAAAATTAAATTAAATGTGGCATTCTAACTTAAATTCCCCTCAAATTTCTCGACGAAAATCATATATTCAATATATTCCTTTGTAATTTACATTAAGTCATGATCTCTACCGGTTAAACGTAATCGCATGATTTTCCAATGTAATTACTGAGCAGTCATTTCGAAGTAATATTTTTTGCCTTGTGGCTGATTCTCATGTTTAACAGACCGAGAGTTTCTAACTGTAAGTAGAAGAGAGTTTCTGACCGTCAATAAGAAGTTATTCGGCGCAGACGATTTTCTGCCACTTGCATCCAATCAGGCAATGATCCCAGCTGATTTTGTTTCCTAGCAGATTTTATGGGCTAAATTGAAACCTCGGTTCATTAAAAAGTAAACTTTTGTTTGAAGGTAAATAGATCATAGAATAAAAAGAAAGAATAGAAATGAAGTATACTGGATAGGGGCAACGCCAAAAATGTAATCCTAAAATCCGCTACAGTAAGCCCATATTCAACCAAGTAAAGTATGCTTTCGCAAAAAAGAAAACTTTTAACAATACAGTTTTAATTTCATAATACAATATAACATTGCCTTGGAATGTTAAATTTAAATAGATCATTCTCATTTAGAGAAAAAATGCACGGCTGATGTCAAATAATTCAGTCCCCACATGATTGGCTCGAATGAAGGCACTTAAATTTGAGCAACAATGCGCATCATATTACAAGTCAATTTTACGGCATACTGCACCTCCATCTATCTTTTCCCTTCATGTCAGAATTTTTAAAACCATGGTTTCATTATTCTGTCTTCGAAATGCATAAAAAGTCTGAAATAAGAAAGCTTTCATACACAATAAAAAGCAACATTAAAAAAGTAACTAAAAGTAACACTTCTTGATCTGCAAAAATGTACTAAAATCAAGAAAGAAAGTGTAAAATAAATCTTTTAAGTCAACGAAGGTTCCGAAAAGCGTTCCTTTACCTTTAAAAACCTCATTTTTTTCGACATTTAAAGAAAAATTTTAAAAATAAATTTTTATTAGCTGTCCGTTGTTTACGAAAATGTTTCTGAGTAGATTTACTCGTGCAATAATCAGTTTTTTCGAATCGGAACATCACTTTTTACTTTCTTCTATCTTTACAAGAAGAAAGTATTGGATTCATGAAAATTTTCGACTTCCGGTTTTCGGCGGATTTATACGTTTTAGAAGGTCCTGAACACGTTTTGACTATTTTTAGAAAATGTCTGTCTGTCAGTCTGTCTGTGAGTCTGTATGTCTGTCTGTGAGTCTGTCAGTCTGTGAGTCTGTCTGTCTGTCTGTGAGTCTGTCAGTCTGTGAGTCTGTCTGTCTGTATGTGACAAAAAATTTGTGGGCGCTCTATCTCAAGAACTAATGCTCGAAATTTAATAAAATTTTATATCCAGTTAGACCTTGATATGAGTTACTGCCTATTGGATTTTGGTGAAAATTGGCCTGCAGGTGGCGCTGCTATATTACGTTTTTCATGATTTTCAAGATTGCTTTATCTCAAGAACTAATGCACAGAATTTCACCAAACTTCAGATTCTGTGACCCCTTGATATACATAGACGCGGATTAAGTTTTGGTGTAAATTGGCCAACAGGTGGCGCTGCTATGCCACGTTTTTCATGATTTTCATGATAGCTATATCTCAAGAACTAATGCACAGAATTTCACCAAACTTCAGATTCCTCGATACCTTGAGATACATAGCCGCTGATAAGGTTTTGGTGTGAACTGCCCTATAGGTGGCGCTTCTATGCTACACTTTGCACGATTTTTGCGATAGCTATATCTCAAGAACTAATGCAGAGAACTTCATCGAATTTTAGATTCTGTTACACTAGAATATATAACATAATTAGACGCTGATTAAATTTTGGTATTAACCTTGCAACAGGTGGTGCAGCTATGCTGCATTTTGCACGATTTTTCCGATAGCTATATCTCAACAACCAATGCACAGAATTTCATCAAACTTCAGATTTTGTTAGAAAATGACATATAACATAATTACACGATGATTACGTTTTGTTATAAATCCTTCAACTGATGGTGCTGCTGTGCTATATTTTACACGTTTTTTTTTTTTTTAAACTAGCTATATCTCAAGAACTAATGCACATAATTTCACAAACTTCAGATTCTTTTACACCCTAACATAATTAGACGCTTTTTTATGTTTTGGCATAAATTGTCCAAGATATGGTGTTGCTGTGCTACGTTTTGCAAATTGTTTGTTATAACTATATCTCAAGAACTAATGGTCGAAATTCCATCAAATTTCAGATTCTGTTAGGTCTTGACATAAATAGATGCTTATTAGGTTTTAGTATAAATTACCCAACACGAGGCACTACTAAGCTCATTTTCTCAGAATATTAATTAAATTTTGCGTTTTGGGCTTTTCGGATACCAGAATCTCATTAGGCTAGGTCAAATGTTCGAGGAAATTCCATAGTGGGTAACTTTGGGGTCACCACGTTTTTTTTAAATATTAAAATGTACTTATGAGATAGAAGAAAGTTTTGGGATTGACACATCCAACTAGTTTAGCTATTGATTTTCAGGCAAATATTTTAATATTTAGAAAACATGTTTAACAGACAAGCATACAATATTAACAACACTAACATTACTATGAAAATGAACATTATTTTATTACAACTGCATGCACAAACTCAGTTATGAAGCTGAAAATATTTACTTGAGAATGGACAAAATCCAAAGAACCGATTTTCTGGGTACAGAGAACTGATTAATGCATCGGAAACAGGTTATTATGTCAGCTAATAGGAAACGTTTCTAAAAATTAAGGGCAACTAATAGAAATTTATTACTGAAAATTCTTCTTTAAATTTCGAAAATAAATTGTTTTTCTAAACGTAAAGGAATGTTTTTCGGAATTTTGGGTGATTCGTAACACGACATAGTTATTTCTAATATGTATTTGCATAAATAAATAAAAATGTTCTCTGAGGAAGATCCTCATTACGGCTTGAAAGTATTAAGAGGTATTAAATAAAATTAATTATTAACATCTATATTTGATTATTTTAATTTGCTTTTAAGTAAACATGAAAATTTTAAAGTTCAAATTATATATTCTCACGTAATTTTTTTAAAATTATGATCTAATTAAAAACCGGTTTCAAAATCCTCTTTTTTAAATTTTAAATTTATTATAAATTTTGAATGTAATTTTTTATGTAAATCCTGAACTCAAAATAACAACGTCTTTCGCATGCAATGGGGCCTAAAGCCATAAAATAGAGCAAGTGATCCTTGAGTTATATAAAAAATTAAATAACCTTAAAATTCTAATGAAAAAAAATATAATTTCAAAGTTTTCATTTGAAAAGTAAACTTTATAGAAAAATGCGTTTCAAGAAAAAAAAATTAGTAAAATATGCCTTAAAATAAAGAAAACAAAGTTTTGACTCTCGACATTAATTAAAACGACTTGAAAACGTTTCCAAAAGTCAGTGGCAGCAATAAAGAAAAAAAAAAGTTCTGATAAATGATTTTTATAACAAATCATCACTGTAATCCTGTTTCTATCTCTTAAAAATTAGCTTGTTTTCATCGTTAGAAATAAACCTTAATAGCTAAAAATAGTTTTCTATTTTTTTTTCTCTATTCAATTTATAGTGAATGGCTGCTTCAAACGTTTGAGGGGTTTCATAAGAAAAGCATGCCTTATTCAGCAAAATCAAGTCACAATGGAAAGAAGGAAGTAAAGGAGTCTAAGGTTTACGAAGAATTCTTTGTGATAAACATTTAAAGTTGTTACGTTGTAGTTAATAAGTAATTTAGTACTGTAGTTGAGTATAATATAAAAATTATAACTCTAAAAATGACAAACCTTATTTATGACGACATAGCCCATTTTAAGTAAAGTCATTTTTTCCCGCTTTTTTATAAAGTAGGAAGTTCATTAAGTTCTATTCTAAATTTATGAGTAGGTTTTTGCTTAACAGGGTACATACTTTTCATGTTGTTATATTGAATTAACTGCACGATTTTGATATGGAGTCATAAATGAAGACTGTTAGATTCAGTTCATTGCATGATTTTATATCATTTATTATTAAAATACTATTTTTGCTACTCTACCTTTAGTTATCATTTACCACTTAACTTCGTGTTCTGATTTATTTTATTACTTGATATCGATTTAACCTTGCATATATTTTCTAATTATAAAATGGTCTTATTATATATTATCGGTTTCGCACTGTAAAGTCTACTCTGATTTTTAGTACACAGTCTATGTCTAATGATTTTGATTTAAGAGCTGACAATAGTGACTGACAAAGACCCGGATGATAATGTTAAGTCTATGGGGGGCGTTCTTTTCAAATATCTCGCTCAAATTTTAATATTTTTACATGATTTTTTTTCCGTATAGGATAGCTGAAGACGATCTACAAGCGGGATAGTTTTCACTTTTTCGATTTTGTTTATATATTTTTTATATTATGATAGTTTGAAATTCAAAAGCGTTCTAACTGGTTTAGAATGTTAAAATAATTAAAAAAAATGTGAAATCAAAATTGAAAAAGTAAAAACTAGCCCTGTTGCAGATCGTCCTCAGCTATCCTATGCCCCCCCCCCCCCCCCAAAAAAAAAAATCATGTAAAAATATATTTAAATTCGAGCGAGATATTTGAAAAGAACGCCCCCATAGACTTTACATTATCATCCGGGATTTTTTTTCAGTCAGTAGTGTGGACACATTACTAGTATTACACAGTTTTTTTTTTCCTTATTTAGATTCTGCCGTATAATGTAACGCTGTCTGTCTTAGTCATTTTAGTAGGAAAACGAAAAGATAATTGAAGAACTGAGTGTAAAAATACATATGCTACATTTTCTTATTTTTTTCTCTTAATCTCCTGGATGAAAGTGTTGTGAGATATTCTATCACATTGTAAAGCAAAAACATCAAGACTCTATTTAGTCTTGAAGATGTAAGACACTATTCACTAATATTTAATATTTTAATATTTAACAACCTAACTAATATTAATAATTATTAGTACTTGAAAATGAAATAGAAATAAGTTTTTTGCGAAAGCTTAGTAACACATCTCTTATTATTTTAAAAATGTAGTGTCGAACAAAAATAAATCATTAAAATTTACAACGAAAACTTTTAATATTTTATACAATTTATTTTTTATTTTTTATTAAAACGAGCAGCTTACTAAGATAGAGCGTTTAAAATGTGGAGATTTTTAAACCTGTTAAATGACCATTCCATATTACATTTGGAACAGATTTTCTACACAGTACTGCTGTTTTAATAATGTTATTGTGTTTTAAAATAAAACAGTTTAGCTAATATGAAAATATAGATTTATTTTGTTAATTTTAATGCATAGTTTACGGTCAAGTAAAACAAGATCACCAGATCACTGTGATCCAGTGTAGGCCTTACTCACTAAGTTCCCATGCATGCGGAGATTCATTACAAAAACTTTCAATCCTCAGCCAAAGAAGGCACATAAAAAAAATAATAAAAACAAAATATGACATTAAAATATAACAGTTTACAAGTTAATAATTATAGGTATTAATGTAAGCGTCACGTGCTGGACATTTCTCATGGAACGTTCCTCAGATGTAACTTTTTGTTATTTAACATGTTCTCCCACTAAGCTGTTTAACTCTAAGGGGGGGAAATATTCCATTCTTTAATAGAATTATAAATATCTTTATAAAAATTATTACGATAACAGCTTTTTTTTCTTGTTGCCTTACATTAAAAAATATACTGAGTAAAAAAAATAATTTCTAAAATAAAATCAATCTCTACCAAATGTAACAAAAAAAGCAGGGAATTTTTTTATATATAATTGTGTTTGATGGTAACGACATGCATTGTAGCGTAAATTGTTTGGAAAAATCGTGAATTGTAGTCATGAAATTAGGCGTGATTTTCCCGAAGAGCATTCAATATTCTAAATAAAAATATCGATTTTACTTTTCTACTTCTTTTAATTTCTTTTTCTCAAGATAAAACAAATTGAAATGAATAAGTAAAATGAAACAAAACTAAAACTTAAACAAAAATGAAATACTTTTCCCTTTCTTTTTATTTTCCTCAAATGCATAAAAACACGACAATGACAAATATTTAAAGCGAATTCTTACACATTTTTTAATAACGTTCGTTCAATCTCAAATATTTCGAAAATGGATGCTCATATTTTTTTCAGCGTTAAAATTTGAAATGTTATTTCTGATCATAATATATATATGTATAATTATTTTATTTTTTTAACACGTGAAAAAATGGAAGTGGAAGTAATATTTCTCTGTTATAAAAATCCTCTTCTAATTTAAGGAAGAATAACAAAATATTCCATTAAAAATGCATTTATAAATCTTTTCTTGAAAAATTCAATAACTGAATCGAAAAATATGAATGATTTTAGCATACTTTTTCCCTTTTCTTTCTTTCTTTTTTATTGTTAATATTCTAAATGTTCAAAAACAAAATTTATAGTAGAAATAAATTCTAAATAATATTTTTATTGATTGAGGTAAATAAAAAATATATTTTTATATAATTTCATCTTTAAATTAAAATTAGCAACCGAAAGAAAAATTATTTAAATATGATATATGAAAAACTTTCACTAGATTTAGTTCATAAATATAATTTTTCAAAATTATTTCTGCATGTTTTATTAGTTTGCATTTTTGCATCGATTTCATGATTTTACTTTATAATGCTATACAGTAAAAAACAGACAAATGTTTCTTAATCTAAAAATATGTACTAAAATCTTTCTTAATCTGCAAAAATGAACTATAATAATGAATGCAATTACATAATAACCTCTTTTGAATCACCCAAGATTCCGCAAAGTGTTCCTTTATCTTTAGAAATCTGGGAAAAAATGTGCAAGGGATACGCAGATAATAGTTATCTGCGTATAGATGACGTAATACCAAAAATCGGCGTATTTGATTATCATCCCGGCCACCACCAGGCGCAACTGTATCAAGTCAGGACAGATTCCAGCATTATTTTTGAACGCTTAATATGTATGCAGCTTTGGTTCGAACTCAATCGCGCCCATTAGTCTAATTATCGAAGATTTCCCCAATTTCCTTCGAACCTTAGGTAACCTTGCATAAATACCGGTTAAGTTTCCTTGGAAGGACCTCCACCCCGCGGAGGACACTATGTCCCGGGCCCATATTCCACGTGCAGATAATCGACAGTAAAAAAAAAAAACAACAACAAAGAACAACATTCTCGGTTTATCTGTCCGAGCTCTAACTCTCATAAATATACTGGAATTGCTCTGAAATTTTTGCATGTTATTGACTTTTACTTAACCGCTTCCCTTTTTTACTCGTATGTCGTACGGGCAATGTTCTTTTGCCAATTGTGATTTGCTCGCATCACTTATGGACATCCATAGTTCAATAGTAATAATTTATTATTCTCTCCAGTCATATTTTACTGTAAATTTTGCATTATTTAATCCGAGCGTTTTTTTTATTCACATAACCAAAATTTTCTGTTTTAAAAAATCGATGATAAAAAATGAAAAATTCTATAAAAGACATGAAAAAAAAATTAAACATTACTTGAAAGTTTTTCTCAAAAACATTGATCACTTACGTGGTTAAGCACAATCGTTATTAAAAATTAAACTTGTCGTATAAAAGAGTGCATTTAAAAATAATGATCTTTACTTTTATATTTGTTTTATTTTCTTTTTCATTGTTATATAAATAAAATGCAATAAATAAGTATAATTAAACAAAAACTAAGCACTTTTTCTACTCTATTCATTTTTTCAACAAATATGTAAAGTCACAAAAATGTTAAATATTTTAAGAGAATTCTCATATTTTTTAATCTTTCAAATATTTCGAAAGTGGATGTTCTTATTTTTTTCAGCATTAAACACGTCACTATTCTTCCCATTTATAATGTATATATATATATTTAATTAAAAACTTCCTAAGGCTTGAAAATAGAATTGAAAGTAACAGTTCTTTGCAATAATAATCATGTTCGAAATTTAAGCAAGAAAAACAACCTCTTCCATTAAAAAATATAATTCGAATGGTTCTTTTAAAAATTTACAACCGCAATCAAAAAGTGTAAATGATTTCAATAACTTTATTTTTCGATTAATACTCTAAATTTCTAAAAATAAAATGAACAATGTCAATAAATATTACATAGTGTTATTGCAATTTGAGATGAATGTATATATTTTTTAAACTGTTTTACCTGTAAATGTAATAATAGAAAAAAAAAAGATTTATTTAAAAATGATAAATGAAACAGATATTTTCGTTAGTAAACTAATTTGTTTAAAATTTTTTCTGTCATTTTGCAATATTGGCTTTGATCGTATTAGTCAAGGCAGAAGACAAGTCGGACATTGTACGTCAAACGTGGCAAATGAGATGCGTTCATACTATAACTAGTTTTTAAATATCTAGATCTCGGTTCAATAGCTGTTTCACTCTTATGCAGAAATGTATGGATACAAAATGTATTACGACTCTGTACATTAAATTCAGTAATACTGAAATAATATGATTCTATTTTAAGTAGGTTGTAATCACCATGGTAACGTAGAACTCTTACCTATCATCCACTATCATTCAATTTATTAAGTGTGATAGGATTTAACAGAACAATGGCCACGGCAGCCTAGAATCATTACCTATCATGAGATATCCTTGAATATAGTACGTATGATAGGATTTAATAAAATGAAGAAAAGCTTTATCAACACCTTTTTAAGTTTTGATTCAATTTCAAATGACTCCACAAAATTCTGCAAAGACTATATATAGTAAATTTTAAACTTTTCGGCTGGTCAGTTTTTGCTTTATTACATACTGGCAGACGGACTGCACTAGGCTACATCTATAGGTACTACGTATTTGTATAATTACGAGCGAATCTAAAAAACCCCGATAACTTTAATTAATATCCAAATTAAACCAAAAAACATTTATCTTTTATCACACCTATGCTTTTATTTAACAACAACAACAAAAAAAAGTAAATAACATCTTTATTAAAGTTTTCGTCTATATTTTAATAAATAAAATCATTACAATAATAAGAAAGCTTAAACTGTTAATAAATTAAATATATATTATATTATTATAAGTGTCATAAATATATATATAAAATAAATTTAACATTACATTTTTAAATAATTTGATTTCTTTAAACAATATTTTTAATTTTCTTTCTTTTTTTTTCAATTTTGTTAATTTAAACTAGATTTTTTTTATCTTATACTCAAGATGCTTTGGTTTATACGCCTAAGTACCGGAATCTTTCTTTTTTCTTTCTTTCTTTCTTTCTTTTTTTTTTTTTTTTTGGTAATTTTAACTAAATTTTTTATGTACTTAAGGCACTTTGTTTCATACACTTAAGCAACGGAATTTTTGATACAAACATTCGATCCAAATTAAAAATAATGGATATATATGGAATAAGCCTATGTTAATACGTTAGAAATTTTTTAGAAAATTTGCTCAATTATTGTGGAAGCCTTTTGACTTATTATCACTAAAATGAAAAAAATATGAACTGAGAAAAATGATGAACACCTATTTGGACACTTTCAGTTACATTTTTATAAAATAATATATGTGCTTACAGAAAATTTATCTAAATTTTAGTTACTTTTGAGAAAAATGAGTTTAAGCATTTCATTTGCAATAAAAAAAAAAAAAAAAAAAAAAAAAAAAAAAAAATACTGCGTGTCCAGCAAAGGGTGCCCTGATTTTAAAATAAAATCATTCGGAAACTAAGATCAATAGAAGAAGGATACAAGTGGCATATTTATTTTGATAGCCGTAAACAACTTGTACAATATTTTCAAATTTAGTTACAAATATTGCCGACAGGTGGGACTGTACGATGAAGACGCAGTAATAAGTTGCAGACGATCTTTTACGAGTAGTCGTTCTAATCATCAGTCACTCTGCGTGTTCATGGAAATTTCTCGAAAGTTTGCGAATTTTTTTGTTATCAGGACCTTTTGCCATTTTAAACTGCACCTTATTGCCGTAGGAGTGCTATTAAACAGGTGATACTCGAGTACTAGAAAAACACGTTGGTTCATAGAATTGATGATTTTATTCATTTCCTCCAGTAAGAAGACTGATCATTGCTTCAGAGTACTTTGTTTATTGATACTTCAGTGCTACAGCGCCAACTGTCGACAAATTTTGTAGCTAAATTTGAAACTAGTGTATCTGATTTTTACGGCTTTCAAAATAAACATACCACATGTTTTCTTCTTCTGTCGATCTAATTTCCGAGTTATTTAGTTTTAAAATCAGGGGGTTCTTTGCTGCGTACCATGTAGTAAAAAAGATATGTACAATTAACCATACCTTCTTTAATACTTATTAATTCGTCACTATATATAAGTACAGAGATGCTAAGATTCACTTTAAGATGAAAATTTGAAAATTGACATTTTTTTTTTTCATTTACCGTCAAAAAAGAGAGATGCAATGATATACTTCCCGATATCATATTTATTCAAGCAATTACTTTTCACGAATCTGAAAATGAAACGGTCAAATATAAAATGTGGTAATTGATATTTTAGAATCGTTTTTTTTCCGATTTTCATGTAAAAATATTCAACTGCATCCGGAAATTCTCTTAAAAGTACAGGATTTATTTACGTATTAATAAATAGAGGCCATTATAACCAGATATATGTTCTTAACTAGTGCATCGATTCTTTATTGCTAAAATTCAATAAGTTCAATTAAATAAAATTTACTTGACGAAAAGTTCTGAAATTAACTAAAGGTTCAGTTTTAACAAATCAGCCATTTAAGGGAAAGAAATCGTAATAAGCATTCCTCCTATTATCTATACCATCCCCTGTTTTTATTTCCCTAAATCGTGCTATTTATTGTTCGTTTTGCTCTTTGCTTCTTAACCAGTTTACATCTTTGAATCAGCAGTATTTTTTCCTTTGAATTTCCCTGATGATGGCTAATGCTTAGCACAAAGCCCTCAGGAAATTTTGACATGATTTGAAATCCGTGTTTTTAACGTCATGATCTTTTTAATATATTGAAACTTTTACGTTTTCGCCTATTTAGTAATAAATGTATTTTGAACAAATGCATTCACATTGTTTATAATGGTTTTTGCATGTTTTAGAAAACTGGATTCTCTCGAAACTTTCCTTTTATAGTTATCTTAATTAACATCCTATTATTTTAAACGCTGAACAGGCGCATACTTTCACTTAATTTAAAATAGTTTCATGTTTTAGTTATATCTATATATACATATATTATAAAAGATTACCTTAGTATTCTTAATGAAGTTGAAAAATAGTTATTGTTAGAAAGTATTATTATAATTCAGGAGAATAAATTGCCATGTATTAGTAAATGTAATAAACTGCAAATATCTAATTTAACACCACTTTATTTGACTTTGAAATAAATGTGAAGAGAGTTATAGAAAACATTAAGTTGTATTATCATTTATTTGCATAATTTAACACATGGTTTAATTTAAAATTAAAACAATCCTTAATACAACAATGAAGTCATGTACATATTTTCCCGCAACTTGCTTTGTGAAAAAAGAAAAAAATATATATTAATGCATCCGAATATCATCTACATTATGCATGTTATCTTAAAACTGCGAAGCCAACTATTAAAGGGACGAAAAGAGTGATTTTACATACTTTTTAAAATTCCCCTTATTTAAAATTTTCATGTAGGAGAGCAATTTAATGACCGCATTATGGAAGAAATTGCTTCAAAGCAATATTACAGCGAAATGAGTTTTCTTGACTAGAGATTTTTCCTGATTAAGGACTTTTAGTTAATACATAAAAATCTCTCCTGAAAATTTCTAAGCCGGAGTTTGGTTAATCATCCTGACTGCACGAGGAGATTCAGATCTTTATGCCTCTGGTTAGCTGAATTAAGTAAATTAACCACAACTAAGCTCTCTTAACTTCCTGTTCTTCCTCCCGTATTTTAAAGTAATTTGAGCTTAGTTGCGTGTCTTCAAAAATGGTGGATTAGTTTTAATAAGGCAGGCGATAAAAATGTTTTTCAGTTATGCATTCACGTGAAATTAAGAAATGTAATTAGGCGTAAATCTGTATTTGCATTTCGGAAATTATGAAGATGAATATATTTTAGCGATCCCATTTTTATCCTTTGTGAGCAACGAAACGATAAAACGGGTATTGCAACAAATTTCAAAAAGAATTTCAAAACCGTGATTTTTTGAATTTCGAAAGGCTAAAATATACATATTACTGAAGTCAATTTTGGTTCTGATAATGTGAAATATATTATACGTTTACATAAAGATTGATTATTTAAT
Organism: Maratus speculifer; assembly: GCA_964019185.1. Classification (NCBI taxonomy): domain Eukaryota; kingdom Metazoa; phylum Arthropoda; class Arachnida; order Araneae; family Salticidae; genus Maratus; species Maratus speculifer. The sequence continues at coordinate 169,123,673 of OZ025295.1, forward strand.
GAGAGTATTTCAATAAACAGAATAAGTACTTTTTCTCTGGCCGGGTGCAGAGGTATCTAACATTCCCTAAAAAAATTGTGAATCTAATGAGAAGAAACACATATTTTTGAAACTTCCACTGAATTAACTACATAAGTACTGCGGATATTTATGAGATTGGTTAAGTTTTATGTATAGTTTGTTGATGATAAAGATGGTTATATTTAAACTCCTTGCAGTTGTTTTTTAAAGAGTGTAATGTTTATGAAAATTGAACACACCTCTGCAGTCGCTTTCATAATCTGTAATTGGTTGCGTACGGACAAGTATAAATGTAAATAAGGAAGTCCAGGGGATGTAGTTAATAATATACAATATATCTTGATTAGATGATACAAAGACTATTTACAACATGAAATGAAGGGGGGGGGGGTTAGGACATTCTGTTTCATATGCCGAAACGTTCGGCTATGTTTTCTGGAGCTCGATAGGCATGCCCGCATCGCAGCTGAGAACGAATCTGTTTTTTTAAGTGGCAGTCAGCAAATCCACACCCATGAGCTGGTCTGAACACGTCACTTTCTTCCCGTGAGAGAATGCTGACCACTGCAGTTAATTAATGAGGTGTTTTGGGAAAGCAAAACTGCAACTCACATAAATAAGTCTTAAACTGAGCTGAAATCTCTTAAGATAGATCGCTAAACTGATGATTTTCTGGAGACAGAGTACATACATCAAAAACTTTGTTTTATCGAAAACACACTGAATACAATAATGACACATAATTTAATCCAATTATGACGTATTATTAACATTAGACTATAAGCAAATATAAAAAAATGAATGCATTTTTCAATATATATTAAATAGTGACAATAATATGAGTATTGATTATTAATTTTAATTACAAGATGAGTGGGATAATACATCATAAATAATGTATGTTCTGTTAAATATTTTTAGAAATTTTTATTTTATCATATATTTCTGTTTGACTAACTCCAATTGACAAAATTTATACTAGCGGTAAATTTACATTATTATAAGTAACATAGTATGCGCTGCTGATGGATTTATACTATAATAATTTTCTACAGGATAAACAGGTATAAATTATTATCATTATTATTCAATAATAATATTTTTCAATTAATTTTTTTCTATTTTATTTTGTTGTTTCATCTAGTCAGTAGGGTACATAATGTATCAAATTTTTTAGCTTATAGCTCGACCTATTACAGAAACTGACTGGATTATTTCTTATTGACTGGATTATTATATATGTAAATTATGCACCCCTGATGAGTGGTTTGCAATTGAAGCTCATCTATTATTTTTCACATGCATCTGTTTTTCATATTTCTGTTTATATTCATTCCATATAACTCCATACTTCAAATTATATTTTGTTTTGTTTATTTTAATTTGAATTCATTTTTTCATGTTCATTATACAGCAATTTATACATTATTTTTACTGAATTTCAAATTTTGGTAATATCTGTGTTGCTTTGGATTTATTTATAAAAGTATATATACCTACACACACACACACACACACACACACACACATATATATATATATATATACTCAGGAGAGTCATAAAGTAGCGAGACGGATTTAGTCAAAATTCTAACTTAAGATATCACCACGAAAATTTATGTCTGTATGAAAGGTTACGTAGATGCGATTGATTGAAAATTTTTTTAAGTAAAAATTCCATCCAACATGGTACGATTCAACGCTATTAGTTGGCGTTATATGTATTCACAATCTTCAATTGTATGAAAATAATGAAAGAGCGACACTTTGAACAGAGCCCCCTAAGGTTCTGCGGATTATAAATTACTACATTTGTAAATTTGTAGTTCACTGCATGTTTTTGGATTGACATCGCCGAATTTCTCTCTGGTGGTTAAATTGTAAAATAATTTTTACACCCTACCCATGTGATAAGCATGTACATTTCAATTAAATAGGAAATTTTAGCTCTTTGATTAAGTGTTGGACATATACGTGCTATTGGATTATTTTTTTTTTCTATACATACCACTTTTTTGAAAAATATTCTCTGTCATACTCATATGCGATTATATTTTTAATAAAAATCTACATAAAAGAGAAATTTTTGTAAACTGTAGTATGAAATAAATATTAAAATACAAAGTAAAACAAAACAAATAAATATAAAATAGGAAATTTTAGCTCTTTGATTAAGTGTTGGACATATATGTGCTATTGGATTATTTTTTATTCTACACATATCAATTTTGAAAAATATTCTCTGTCATACACATATGCGATTATATTTTTAATAAAAATCTACATAAAAGAGAAATTTTTGTAAACTGTAGTATGAAATAAATATTAAAATACAAAATAAAACAAAACAAATAAATAAAAATTCCTTACAACTTTAATCATCTACAGTTTATCTTGAAAATCATGCCTAATTTCATGATCATTTTAAAACTTTTCCGTTATTATATGTTAACGTGCCGTGGGTACCGAATCCATTTATTGAAGATTCAGAGTTATTTTCACAGTTCGTAGATATTTCAAGTAGGTGAATTATTTAAAAAATCCTAATTTTTGCTCATTTGTTTTAAAGCTATGGCAACAAGAAATATATAAAAACATTTTTGAAACTATCTGCTTAGGATTTCTAAATTGATTTCTCATTATACAATCATGATTTCATTATTATTGAGATATAATTGATTAAAAAGCATTTTATAAAAAAAGTAAAAAAGTCATAAGTATTTAATAAGTTTGGACAGGTAATTACTGTGGATCCATAGTCATTTTTCCTACGGTTACGTCAGCTGTTTTTCCTTTTATCGTGCATCAGTTAGTTGTGAAATATAGACTGATTAAAATCCCACCGAATAGGGTATTTGATATGAATTCCAAAAAGGAAGCAACGCATCGGTTGCATATCAAATTTATGAGACACGTTGAGAAATGGCGTAATAAATATTAGGACCTGTCAAAGATGGTTTGTCAAATTTTATTCCGTATATTTCAGCATAAAAGAAGATCCTCGATCTTTTAAGCCATCCAAGGTCGGTGATGGCAGCTTGTGGTCCATGTTGGAAAGTAACCCAACTCTAACCACTAGAGAAATTGCAAAGGTGTTCGGCACCAACTAGTCGATAGCTGAAAGACACACCAAACATCTTGGATTCATCCTAAAGCAGAGTATTTAGATTCCAGTCAATTTAAAAATGAGACAGAACTTCTGCATCAATCTAAAAAGTTGAACTAAATAAAATAGTGTAAAAAACAATTCCAGTTCTGGGCTGGTAATTGAAGAGTTAATAGAACTTGTTGCTCTGAATAGGGTTACATTTTTTATCGCCTTACTATGCACATGAAAGCAAAAATCGTATACTTATTAAAAAAAATAAAGTAGTTCAACCAAATAATTAAAAAAATAATAACAACGACTTTAAGAGATTGTTTTGTTAACCCGCAACTTACTTACAGCTGTGTAAAAGCATTCTTAAAGTATTCACTTAGAAATATCTATTTTAAATTCGACACAACGCCAAGTTTCTGTTCAGCAGGACACTAATTCTAATATATAATAGGCTGGGAAAGAAAACAAAATTCTAAAAGCATTTACTGAGGCTCTAAGTAACATATTTTTAATTATAACTTAACTGTTACTCACTCAGAGTAAAACGAGTTGGAAAATGCGCGTCAGACGTAGCAACTGAGGTGCATTCTTGCTATTGCGAAGTTTTCAAATTATACCGTACTTCTGATAAAATACAGCATCCGAAATCTTTTGTGTGTTCCTGTAAATACTAAATGCTTTCTATTATACAGGAAGTAACTTGTAGTAAATCTCCGCAATGTATATCAATTTCATAAGATGTGAAATAGTTTAATATAATTAAAATACACCCCGAACAATGTTTCTTTTTACCATTATGTAATAGAATACTTTTGTTTGGCCCTGTATGTTAATAGAAAATATTCTTTGCACCACAGATTGTACAGAATGCATATTTTAGTATATTTAATATATATATATATATATATATATATATATATATATATATATATATATTATTTTATAGATGCACATGAACTGATGATGAAATTATGTTCGAAAGAGAATAACATCACTATACACTTGAAATTATTTTTTCCAATTAGACATAATGTAACGGAATATTTTTGATTGTTTTTGTAATTGAACTATCCATCCGATTTTCATAAAATTTGAAATGACCCGAAAAAATTATGCAGCATTAATATACTTTAAATTTCAAACGATTCGGTTGGGTAGTTTTTGCGTTGTTATATGCGGACAGACGGACAAACGGTCGAACTAAACGATGACTATAGGTGCACCGTAGTTACATAATTATGAACACATCTGAAAACAGGAAACTGTCAAATCATTCGACATTTTTTGTAAATAACGGACCATATTATGAAGTTTTCTCATTGGCCAGGTTAAAATTGCAGTTAAGTATTTATAAAAAATGTTCGAATGAGTGGACAGTTTGTTGCAAATTTTTACAGAGCTATACGCAGACTGGCACATTTTAGCAAAAGCAATTTGGCATATAGAATTCCATGCATAAATACTTATTTGTTAATTACTTGGTCTTTAAAAAACGACGATGCCAGCATAGTTCATGTTTTTTGCGCTGCAGATGATGATGTGCTAAAATTTTTGACGTTTTTCTGTAAATTTTTATACACGACACGATGACTATTTTTAAAACGCAAAAAAGTACTGAGTGCTTATTAACAACATACCCCAAAAAAATATCGCGGAGATTCGCCTATTAATTACGAAAATTAGACGGTTAGAGACCAATTTTAAAAAATTATTTTTTAAAAAATAAAATTTCTTAAAAGAAAAAATTAATTGTTAATTACTTGGTCTTTAAAAAACGACGATGCCAGCATAGTTCATGTTTTTTGCGCTGCAGATGATGATGTGCTAAAATTTCTGACGTTTTTCTGTAAATTTTTATACACGACACGATGACTATTTTTAAAATGCAAAAAAGTATTGAGTGCTTATTAACAACATACCCCAAAAAAATATCGCGGAGATTCGCCTATTAATTACGAAAATTAGACGGTTAGAGACCAATTTTAAAAAATTCTTTTTTAAAAAATAAAATTTCTTAAAAGAAAAAAAATCTACATTAAGTAAGTTTTAAGATACATTTGAATGGCTGAATGTATTTCTTTTTTCGGAAGCCATACTTTTTTTTATAATAGTGCATTTATTCTATTGTTTGTAAAAAAGAAAAATGTTATTTATTTTATTTCCATTAAAATACGTTTTGCTAAAAGCATGATTCCTGCTGAATCTGCAAAGCCTTTATTCTAAAGAGCTCCATCTGATATCAACTCTTTTGGTTATCAGATTGTGAATACTAACAAGTTCATGCTAATCCAAGTTAAATTTTATTTTTTCTTTTCTTCAAACTATTTTTGGAATAACATTGCTATTAATTCATATCGCACTTACTACAGATAGATTTAAAATAATACTTGTAAGCAAAACGTTGATGCCATTCTTTTCCTTTTATAAAAACAGAAGTATGAATATCATCATTTGCATTACAAGTTTTATCTATAACATTGATGATTTATTTTTTGAGCGTTATCAAATTAGTTATTTAAATATGAATATATTAATAAATGTACTATTATTTTTTATTTTTTAACTTCTCATTCGTTGTTAGTTCTTAGTTTTTTGTTATTTAGTTATACAGGTATAAAATTATTTTTTTTAGTTTTCTTAAATAATCGTTTGAAGGAACAAAAATGTATTTGCTAATACATTTAACCAATCAAAATTTTTGTATTCAAATTTTATCTATTGACCATACCATTAATGATATTATAATGGCTATATAGGAATAAGTATCCTATTTCAATCTTATTAAATGCTAACGAATTTCTAGGAAACAACTTATGGTATCAAATTTTATATTTAATGCAGTTTGTATTGTTATTACCATATTTACGCTTACCGTATTATATGCTATTAGCGTTTTTGTAACCCACAGGAGAAATTCAAAAGCTATGTCATTCATATAAGATGCAATAACTTATATCCATAATTTTATGGCAGAAAGTCCAGGAATCTGAGTTCAGGGATACCAGTACGTCCTGTTTTGATACTTTTGGGTGCAGGGAAACACAATGGCATCCCTGGAATTGGAATCGGGTTTTCAGATGTTTTCCACCAAGATATGACTTGGCAGACCGATTGCGTTTTTAAAGCCAATCAAGTTTTAACTGATTTTGTAATTTCAGCCCTGAAATTGATGAAGTGATCGTCTGTGCTGCCGTCCCCCTGTCTATATATATTTAATAAATTTTCTCAAGCAAACCTTAATTAATTAAAAATATAACGGTAATTATAGTCATCTATTACTTACAGCATTAAAATTCTGACATCTAATCGACATTATAGAATTTTAAAATGAATTTTAATGAAACAAATTAAAATCAAGGAAGTCATTTTGAGTGATCTGTACCTAGAATGTATAAGTACATGTTTTGAAATTAGCATAATATGAAATTTGCATCAATTCCAGCTTTATTAAAGATTTTGATTGTCTCTTTACATCAATAATGTTTTGGTATCTGTTGTTTTTTAATTACAGGCATTCTTCGACTTACATAGTACGTGATTTACGTAAATCTTTAACAAAACTAATTAAAATAAAGGTTAAAAAAGAACTTGGCTTCAACAGTTATAATTTTGTTAGCTTTATTTAGAACTCGTAATGAAATCTAATTTTAAAGTTTCGACGAGGATGAACCAGTGTAGTTTTTCATCTAGTTGTTTGATGGCGATTCAAAATTGATATAAATTAAATCATCAATGTTGAATTTATAAATATCGTAATTCTCCAGATATGTTTTATTTGAAAAGTGTTTTTTCTGATTGTTTTTATGCTTTTTCATACTTTTATAATTGATGCAAGTAAATACTGCTGCATGCTGCCTTATTTATAAAATGATACCCACGTAAATTATGTATATATTATATGTTTATAATAAATATTGCAATTTATTAATTCTACTTAAGAAATTTACGAATTCGACTTACTTATTATTTATGTAAGTAGAGGGATGCCATTATTTAGGAAGATCTTCAATAGCATTTTGTTATAACGAAATTTTTATGTAATAGATATTGCTAAAAAAATCAGAATCTAGCTTTTCATTTGACAACTTTTATGTTGTTGTTGACATGTGCCCGAAGGGCGAGAGGGGTGCTAGAGCTTCCTTTGGACTGCACCCAGGGGATATGAAGTCAGACTTCTGCAGAAGTCTCAATCGATGACATCACCAAACAACGTCACCCCCCCCCCCTTAATTTCAATATGTAGCTGAAGGGAAGGGAAGGTTTCTCCAGAGATCAATACCCATAGTAACTGCTACGATCGACCACAGGACTTTTAGTACCACTTTATTTAACGAGCGCGTACACTGCATGCACTCGGTGGGTCTCTAGCACTGGACCTTTTAGTCTGAAGTTCGATGCTATGACCACTAGGCTACCACCGCTCAATTTCTATATTGTTTATTCAATTTCGTCAAGAAAGGCCTTAAATTTTTTAAAAGTATAACGGTAACTATAGCCATCTATTACTCATAGCAATACAGTTCTGACATCAAATTGACATTGTAGAATTTTAATGGAACAAATTAAATTAAAGTATGTCATTTTGAGTTATCATTATGCAGAATATATACATATACGTTTTGAAATTCGCATTATATGAAATTTGAATCAATTCCAGTTTTAATAATAAAGATTTTGATCGTCTCTTTACATCAGTAAAATTTTGGTACATGTTGTTTTTGAACTACATGTATTTTTGACTTACGTAATACGTGATTTACGTAAATCTTTAACAAAACTGTTTAAAATAAACAATAATAATAATTAAAAAGACTTCGGCTTTAAGAGTTCCAATTTCTTTAGCTTATTTAAAACCCATAACGATACTTAATTTATTTTGAAAGTTTAGACGAGGAGGAATGAGTGTATTTTTTTTTCTACCTTCATCTGTTTGTTTGGTGTACATTCTACCTTGTTATTTGATGCAGATTCAAAATTGATATAAATTAAGTCATAAATGTTAAACTTATAAACCCCGTATTCCTCCTGTTATATTTTATATGAAAATGTGTTTTTTATCAGATTGTTTTTAAGTTTTTCATACTTTTATAGCTTATTTTCAAATAAATACTGCTGCATGCCGCTTTATTTATAAAGTAATATCACCTAATTCATGTGTATATTATATGTTTATTATAAATATTGCAGTTTATTAATTTTATCTAATGTGTAAGAGATTTACAAATTCAATTTATTTAAAATTCAAATTACTCAAAACATTACGGAACGCATTACTTCCATAAGTCGGGGTATGTCATAATTTAGAAAGACCCTCAATAACATTTTGTTAGAACGAATTTTTTAAGTGAATCCTATTACTCAAGAAAAATAATAATCTAGCTTTTCATTTGAAAACTTTTATAACCACCGTATATCAGTACATGTTTTTAAATTTCGCCTAGAAAACCTTAAGTTAGTTTAAATTATTAGGGTAACTATAGCAATCCATTACTTATAGCAATACAGTTCTGACATCATATTGACATTCTAAAATTTTAAAATGATTTTTAATGGAGCAAATTAAATTCTAGGATGTCATTTTGAGTGATCTCTTTGCAGAATACATTGATTACATGTTTTGAAATTAGCATAATAGCAAAGTAAAATATTTTCCATGTAAACGTGGAAATAGATTAATTATGACTGTCTCTTTACATCAGCAAACTTTTGGTAGATGTTGTTTTTGATCTACAGAAAATCCATTAACTTACGTAATAACCGCCTCATATAAATTCGCGCTTATGTTATAAATTTCGAAAATTACATTTATGAACATAGCACCACGTTTGATTCGCATTTGCATATTTTGACATAGGTTTTATAAATAAAATATGTAGATAAAAATCACAACTATAATTTAGTTTTATATATTAGATAGAATTATATTTATATCGGAATATACATAAAAATCTAACAAATCTGAAACAAAGCTCGGATTTAACAGCTACAATTTTGTTAGCTGAATTCAAACCATAACGAAACTTAATTTTAAAGTTTCGATGAAGAGGAACAACTGTTTTCTTTTTTTCTTCGAACTAAATTTATTCGTTTGATGAAGATTATTTACATTGTTGTTTGATGTAAATTCAAAATTGACATAAATTAAGTCATTCATGTCAAATTTATAAATCTCGTATTTCACCAGAAAATGTTTTATTTGAAAAGTTCATATTGTTTTTAGATTTTTTCATAATTCTATTGTTTATATCCAAGTAAATGCCTCTTCATTTATAAAATAATACCGTGTGAACTATGTATATATGTTTATAATAAATATTGTAGCTTATTACGCAATTTTACCTAAGCAATTTACGAATTCGACTTAATTAAAATTCAAATTACGCAAAAGATTACGGAACGCATTACTTATGTAAGTCGGGGGATGCCATAATTTAAGATTCCCTCAATAACATTTTGTTAGAACATATTTTTTAAGTGATTTCTGTTTCTCAAGAAAAATCATAGTCTAGCTTTACATTTGACAGTTTTTATAATCATCATATATATCAATGTATGTTTATTAAATTTCGTCAAGCAAGCCTTAAGTTAGTTTAAAATATAACGGTAGCTATAGCCATCCATTACTCATAGCAATTCAGTTCTGACATCAAACTGACACAGTAGAAATTTAAAATGAATTTTAATGGAGAAAATTAAGTTAAAGGATGTCATTTTGAGTGATCTTTACGTAGAATATATTGATTACATATGTTTTGAAATCAGCAAAATATGAAATTAAGATGCTTTCCATGTAAACTTGGAAATTTATATACATTCTAATTTTAATAATAGAGATTTTGATAGTCTCTTTACATCAGTAAAATTTTGGTAAAGATTGTTTTTGAAATAGAGAATTTTTCTACGGTTTATTCGCAAATATGTTTATTGAAAAAATAATGTTGTAGGATAATTCAGGCTCTTTGGAGAGAGTCAGGCAAATTGTACAATCATTCGTCTTTTTCAAATGAGTTTGGTATTTTTTAGCTTATTACAAATATGCAGCTTTAGGCTAATTGTAAATAGACCAATTGTCTCTTAAACAGCCTGGTATTTTTTAGGTTTAGTGCAAAGAACCTAATCAACGTTAGGCTAATTGTTACCTTGGTTCATTCGGGTTTGTTGCAATAAGGCTGAGGTAGTTAAAGTTTATGAATAATTTTAACATAAAAATAAAAGTCAGACTTAAAATATTAAAAAAAAAGTTGGAAATAATACGTCAAACTGGCAAACGAGATGCATTTGTACTATAACTAAGTTTATAAATATTCAGATCTAGTGCATTAGCTGTTGAACTGTTTTGAAAAAATGCATAGATGTAAAATTTATTACCGTTAATTGTATCAAATTCAGTGATACGGAAATAATAGGATTAAATCTTAAAGAGAACGTAATCACAATGGAAATCTAATTTATTACGCAGTTTGTTTTATTTTATAACGACCGATTATCAACACGGGAGATATAGGCCCGAAAGGAGGGGAGGGGAATGCCCTCCGTGGGAGTTTTTCAAAGATAACCTAATCTGTATTTACGTAAGAAAATCTAAGACTCGAAGAAAACCACGGAAAATTCCGAACGATTAGGATGACAAGCGCGATTGGTTTCGAAACCAATACCTCCCGTCTACCAGCTTTGAAGTCAGAACCTCTCGGCTACTGGTAGGGCTCATAATTCCAATATATAAATAAAGAAAGAAAGAAAAGAAAATAGTGTATTTGAAAATATTAAAAAGTGTTTATTGATCGGGAAAAAATTGTTTTATATATTTTAAGAATTCTTCATTTCTTCATTCATTCATTCCTTCATTTTAAGAATTTTTTTTTTTAAAGAACAAAATATCAGAAAATTTGTAACAAGGGAAAAAACAACAACAATATCAGGCATTTGAGAAATTTAGAAATATTTCTGAGAAGTGAGGATGGAAATCTATCTAAGAAGTCTTTGTGTAACAATGATGTGTTACAAGACTACTATCATTGATTTTATTCTGTTATTTTGTCTACCACTATTGCAGAAGTATCATCTTTTGTGGGAGGTTTTTACAAATGTTAAAGGGGGATTCAAAATTAAATTAGAACAAGAATTTAGGAAATACTAATTTTAAATTTAAAAAGAGTTGCAAACATTATAATAAAAACAAAATAGTCGTCAGTGGAGCTCTATATTATTTATTACAGAATTTCAATAAATATTTAAATAAACGACAGTTGAACGTTTGGGGGGGGGGGGAAATATTACTAACCTTTATTTATTGGAAAAAATTGTTTTATTTATTCGTACCTTCATTTTAAGAGATTTGCTTATTTTTGAAACCCCTCTAATTCTTATCAGAAATTGCTTTTTCCAAAATATAAATATAAAGATAAATCGGAAATAATTGGACACTAGGTGAAGTAGAGCTTATGTTAGTGTTATATTATAACATTGATTTTTATGTTATATTTTATTAAAAAATATCTATAAATGTTTTTAAATTTAATCCCTTTTTTTATATGCATATGTATATGTATATATGTTATCATATGCATATGATTTTTGTTAATCGTGTATAAAAAAATAACAAATAGTTAAATTACTAAATTTAATAATTTAATTTTAAAATTAAATTATTAAAGGAACGACGTAATTTGTTAGCACAGAATTTGTATATTGATTAGTGCTTAAAAAAGGGCTAAAAAATACAGAAAAAAAGAAAGACAATTTAAGTAATAAAGCATTTTTGAAACCATTTCATTAATTTCAAAAATTAATAATTAATTAAATGTTTAAATGTAACAATTTTGCAAGGTGAAGATGAAGAAAAGATAAAATTTCCGTCCTTATAACATTTTTTAAGACAGTTATATTGAATCATTAAAGAAAATTATTTTAAAGTTGATATAATAACTTTTTGTTTTATTTTATTATTTTTTTGTATGTAAGGAATAAAAAGAAAGATAGAAAAAAAAAGAAAAACATTTAAAAAAAAGTAATCTTTTTCTAATTGCAGTAAGGCAGTCTTGATTAACGAAAAGTAATTAAAAAAATAACAATATTAATTAACGAAGTAATGCGGTGAATATGCGAAATATTAATAAACGTGACAATTGTTTTCGAAACGAAATTGTTTTAAAATTCTTCTAATTTTCAAGATTCTCAGTCCAAAAAGCCTGATTTATTTCCCAAATTGTATCAGACTTCATTCAATCTTTGTAAATGAATGTCTACACAGTACAAATAAAAGTTTTAATGTAAATAAAACATCATATTTTTAAAAAAGGTTTCAAGATAATCTTATATAACTTAGCATTGTTGCACCATTTATATTTTCCATATATATGAGAATTAGTGTCAAAACATCTTTTCATATGTAAAACAAGTTGAAATACGCGCACTTGAAAAATGATTTCTGTAGTCAAATTATTTTCCCTAATTTAAAGTAGAAGCTCCACTTCTTTGACCTAAAGTTCACGCAATATTTATCATTTTAATTCGGTTACGAAGAAACGCGATAACCTTTGACATTTTAAATGATATTTATTGACATTTTGCTTCTATATATTTATAAATTTTTGTGTGTTATACATATAATAATAATATTAATAATAATAATATGCCTTGAAGATAGCGACGGGAGAATTTTACGAAATTTTTAATGTATTGTTACCGGATTTTAAAAACAGAAATTTGTCCCTTATTAAATCGAGAAAATGTTCCAATTCAATAAGGCAAATTTTATAGTAGGGCTTTACTGGTGAGGATAAACGAGGATTCTTAAGCCTTTTTGTGACACGTATATCTGTTGCTCGTCCCCAATGGGTTAAACTTCCAATCATGCGATTATTTTTCTTCCGTCACAATCAACTGACAAATATTTGATTGGCAAACTACGAAAGGTCATTGTATCATTGTAGAAAGCTCTGTAACTTATACCAACACCTAGTCCAAAAAGTTTATTTTTGACAAAATATATAACATGACAAAATGTATATATATGACAATATAATATGACAAAATATATATATATAATATAATATGACAATGATATATGCATATAATATGACAATATATATATATATATATATATATATATATATATATATATATATATATATATATATATATATATATATATAATACCATTAAAAGTAGACAAGATTCACCAACGGATTTTATCAATAAAACAATAAACCAAAACGAAGAATTAGAATTGAATTGAATCATAATAGAAAAAAATAGTAAAAACGAGTAAATCTGAATAAATAAATAAATAAAATGAATGCAAATGGAAGCAAATGAAATTTGTAGCCCATAAGCAGAATCACCAGGCCCCAAATGCTCTGGAACTACAAATGAAGTGTGCGGTTTCATCCACGTATTAGCCATGAAATAGCAAAAATAATACGTATTTGGGGATACCAGCACACAAAAACCAAATTATTAAACAAGAAACAGAGTAATAAATGGTTGAAAAAATGAAAAAAAAAAATTATATATGTTAAAACAGTAACGTGCAGCAATTAGTATCAGTAACATAAGCACAAACTAAAAATTATATATGTTAAAACAGTAACGTGCAGCAATTAGTATCAGTAACATAAGCACAAACTAACCCTATTTTTGCACGTGGAAATGATAAACTTTACATTCATATATAAATTGGATAAAAAGTAAAATAACAAAATATTGAGAACAAAACAACTTATCTGTTTATCACCAACCATGAAGAGGACTTCGCAATAAAATTATTAATAAATTATTGATGCAGGAATCAATAGTTAATTATACAAGCTGACATACTAACACAGGAGAAAAATCAGTTTGCTCGTAATGCACGCATCTGAACTTCGCCAAATCAGTAGGGTTGCTCTATTTAAATAAAGAATGCCAAGCGCGCCAAACGGCTAGATAAATGAGTTGAAAAAAAACTTGCTATGATTTAAAGTGATACAAGGTGTTGAAGACAATAAAGAAGCTTAATAATAGTAGCAGTAAATATATTGTTATTTTACAAAAAGGAGTTGAAAGTAAGTAAAATCAATAGTTAAATCCACATGTAGACTAAGAAGTATCTATAACAAACAAACAAACAAACAAAAAAGCTGAATGGAAATATAATTGAACCAGAGAAAATAATTAATAATCGATCATAACATAAAATTAAATTAATAAAATAATTAAAAGTAGAATTAAGTAATAACATTCATATTAACAAATAACTTAAAATACCATTTTATTACTTTAATCAGTAACATTTAGTTTGACTTTACATGGTTAAAAACTCATTATCTTAATATAAGATAATAAAAAATTAAAAAAAAAATAAAAAAAATAAAATAAATAATAAAATAAAATAAAATAAATAATAAAATGAAATAAAATAAAATAAAAATAAATAAATATTTAAAAATAATAATAATAATAGTAATAATATTATTAATAATAATACCAAAAATTATATCAATAACATTAAAATTAATTCTATAAATATAATATAGCTATTTAACTATAGATATAACTAGACAAATATCCATATATTGGTGTCAATTAAACAGTATAAAAATTATGTTAAAATAAATAACCCACTCTCAATTATTATTTTTTAAATTAACCTTTGCGTTTTTATCCAGACAACACCACCCTCCTCCGTACTACTATATATATCTACCGGGTGTCCCAAAAATGACTGATGGATTTTAAAATTCAATAACTTGCAAACGGTGACAGCAATTAAAAAATTTTTTGCAGGAGGGTTATGTATAATGTCAGGAGTTTTTTTAACGTAATTTTTTATTTTAGTTCGCATCTCAAACAATAGGTGGCGCTGACGGCGATTGAAGGCCAGATCGACGCTTCACTTAGCACTGATCACCTGACCTTCAATCACCGTCAGCGCCACCTATTGTTTGAGATGCGAACTAAAATAAAAAATTACGGTAAAAAAAACTCCTGACATTATACATAACCCTCTTGCAAATTTTTTTTAAATAGCTGTCACCGTTTGCAAGTTATTGAATTTTAATATCCATCAGTTATTTTTGGGATACCCGGTATATATATATTACATTCTGCGATCTTGAAAAAATAATTAATCAATGAAAACTATTTTTTTTTCATTTTATAAACTCTCGCAAGCACAAATACGTCTTTTTTCTGGATGTTGGATGAATAGTTCTCGAGACAATTGTTTTTCCAGTTTGAAATACATTCGATAATGATTTGAAATACATGGTTGCGAGAAAAACAAGTTTAAAGTTTTAGAACAGCGTTTTGTTCAACAAGTAACGTTACGTTCAAATAAGCGAAAAGACCGCAGGGAATTAAATTATGGCGAAACCGCTTTATTGCAACAATCTACACACTTTAGGGATGTAAAAATTCAAATCTTATATTTAAAAAAAAAATTGTCTCTAAAAAAGTATAGTCCATCCTTAAAGAACCACGCTTTGATTATAATAAATATCTCCCATAGCTCGATTTTGTGTTATTTTGAAATTACGTAAAATGTTAAGCATTCATACGTATAATGTAAATTTGTAAACTTTATACATAAAATAATTGCTAGATTATTTATGTCATAATTTTACACGCAGTTATTTTAAAAGTCGTTAGTATGGTGATTTATTTTGTGCTTATCAGTATTTTGTTCCTTCAGACTATGTTAGTTTAGATACTTAACTTTGAATTAATTTGAAATTTTGAAGTTTGAACATGTCGATTTGAGTTATTTGACTTAAGAACGTTCTCGTAATAGTCTCAAATGCATGGATTAGCCAAGTGGAAATCTGAGCCACTCTTATTTCAATATAAGCTAAGATTCTTAAATCCCTTAATTTGAACGTGATACTAAACAAAACATTCGTATGTTAATCAAAGTTATTAAAACATTAACGGTATTAATATTCTGTGTCTTTGGGAATGCTTGAAAATTTCGAATTTAGCTTTAAATTCCCTGGTAACAAAAGAGTTATTTTCATCTGAATAAAGCATGTGTTTTGAAATTTTTCAACACTATGATGTGTTACATAATATACATTTCTGACATTGAGTTTCGACTATGCTAAGTTAATCCATTCGCATCATTTTAATCCAAAGGATAGCGCATAATAATTAAACTCATTAATCGTTTGATGAATTCAAATTGCAATGTTGGCTTGCTCTCTTATGTATGTACCTGGTTTAATGTATTCGGTAATGAAGTGGCGAAAGTGTTACAGAACGTGTTTGGGCTTATACTATCATTAATGGTGAAATTGTAATAAAAGCTCGAGAAAATTACAATCATAATAGTGAGGAATGCTATGCTGTAAGTAGTTAGAAAGGATGTAATTTGACGCATTTGTTCCTCATAAAAAAGCTCGTGTCTAGACGCTGAAGCAAGAAAGAAACTATAGTGTAAAAGAAATATAGTTGTTTCTTTATTTAGAAAAATAAAATTAAACTGTGAGCAAAAATACACAATAGGCTATACCGGGTCACTTACGATTTGGAAAAGTGTACTTTAGCTTTAGAAACCTCAGAAGTCAATATATATATATATATTTATATTTATAGAAACATAAAAAAAAACAAAGTTTCTCTTGCCACCACTGATTTTCAGAAACGATTTCCAGTAGGATTTCCAGTACCTTAATCAATTTTCTCAACCCAGAAATAGGTTTTTCGTTTGTTATTAAGTACATATTTACATGTTCGACAAACATGTTTTAGAGACAATGTGATAAATAACAGCATTAACATTAAAATTAATATTATTTTCATTTCATTTCGCATATAAATTCAATTACGTAACTGAAAATGTGTGATTGATAATATGTTAATAATACAAGGTGCCGCCTCTAATTTACAGGAATGACATAACTACAGGAGAATTGGGAATCGTTGAAACGCAGAATTACACCATTTTACAAGATGATTATTATTTAAAACAACTTAGGCACACCATTGAATCAATCATAATATGTGCAATACTTTTTGAAATTTAACATTTAAAAAGCTGTATTTTATAAGACGATCATTTTATAAATATAAAATGCTGTGCTTCAAAAGTCATTCGAATTTTGTAGTAGTACCGGAGACTTTTTATGATATTATGCAAACATATAATAGCCAGACGTCCTGAGTATGGATTCTAATAAAACTTACAAAAGAATACTTTGACAGCAAATGATTACAAAAATTTAAAATATGCATTTATTTTAACAATATGAAAAGAGAAATTTATAACTAATCAAACAGCCCATTTTTTTCAAGCAAAGAAACATTTCATTTTAAATTGGGATACATAGACTACAATTGATAAAAATAATAATAATAATAATAATAATAATAATTTTTTTCAAGAACGCATTCGTTTATAAAAAGCTTGCATCCTACGCAAACCGGCTAACAAGCAATGTAAAAATCTTTAAATGTGTGCCTTTAAAGATTTGCGTGGGTGCTCCTAATTGATAAGATTTGCAAAGTAAGCAATCAAATGTGGAATTCCAATTACCCGTCAAATCCCCCTCAAGCTGATTCTAAGGGGATACTTCGGGTGCCAAAACGCAACCAGAAAATGTAACATTTCCAAACTAAGCAGTAATTTGCATTTTTTTTTTCAAAATTCAACTAAATCGAAAAATAGTTTAAAAATGTGCTTAATAATTCATTCGTATCTTATCATATCCAAATTAAATTTTTTTAAAAATATATTTTTACTAAATAAGTTACTAAATTTTTTCCATACTTTAATCTATTTTTTTTTTTTTTTTTTTTTTTTGTTCTAAAAAAGTCAAAATATTGCTGTTTGTTTGAAAAATAACATCTTAAAATACAAATGAATAATATACAAAGAAGTTTCCTGACTAATAATTTTATATCTGTATTTCTTGAGCAAAGCTATATGCAGCATCATAAACTTAAGATCAAATTTAGAAAAATAATCAGTTTTATATATTTTTTAAACCATTGCTCATATTTTGACTTGATAATTAAAAGCATTACTCTTGAAACCGTATTTTTATTTATGCATTTCAGGAGTGCAATTCCAGCAATTTTTCTATCACACATATCGTCGCTTCAGAGCAACAATATGGCATCTAGTAATAATAAAAAAGAAATACTCTATTTACTGCTAAGAAAAAATGTGTCTATATATATATAGTGGAATAGTGGGAAATTTTTGAAAGACACGGCTTAGATATAGTATTAAACACAACTTTGTGTTTCAGAAATTGTACCACTAGTGGCAAACACAATTTATCATAGCATTAAGCCCGACATCGCATTTTTAAATTATTATTAGATGTCCCACTGGTTGCTCTGAGGTGACGATATTTCGAGTTGCTTGGTTTTGTTTTTCAGTATTCCTACTTTCACAAAGGCATCTTTTTATCAGTACGAAAATTTTAGATATTATTGAATATTTACTACATCCTCGACGAAAAATGATCACTGTAACCAAATAAGTATTTTTTTTGTTCATGTTTTTTCTTTTTCTTTCTTTATAGTCGCATATGAAATTTGTACTCCCCCCGTTGTTTTGTTGAATTTATTTTTAGCTAACGCATCATTGTTACATAAAGATTTCTTAGATTTGTTTCTATCTCCACCTCTCTAAAAATTTTTTGAATTTCTCAGTTGCCTAATTAAATGTCGTTGTATTTTCCCCTGTAACAAATTCGTTGATATTTTGTTCTCAATTTTCAAGTCTATCAGAAACTTTTAGTAGGATATCAATAGGAAATACTGAACTTCAGCAATCTCCGTTATCCGGAACTATTTTTTTCAGATTTTCAAAATATTCGTTCTGATGAAAGATGAATAAAAATTTCCGAAATTATTTATTTTAATAAGGAGTGAATATAAAAGACAGTAAAAAAATATAAGTTTTAAATGAAGAATTATGCATATATGTTCTTTTTTTTGGTGGTAGAGAATAAATATAAGTTTCGAAAGTTGTTTGACCAGCTCCCTAAAGCTCACATTTGAAGGGAATTCTTTATCACGATCCCCAAATACAGGTTAGCCTAAGTGATTCGTCAGGTAACAAATAACCGTTTATTTACAAGTATAGGACGTACCGAGAGGGGTGACTAGTGAAAAGATATAAACACTCACTAAATTACTGGTACATTCTACAAATGTTCAATGTGTGCGCCCTTAGTCACATGGGGTCCCAACGGTGATCCAACTCCGTCCATACACTCTATAGCATGTTTCTGTCAATGTATCTCAGAGCAACAGTGAAGCGTTCTTGTACGCGAGCTACGAGGCAGATTTTTAAACTTGGAGAGTGTATGTATCTTGTTCTATATCAGCCGCCTTTCAATATACAGAGTTTTTAAACCCGATGGATCATCTAAGCTAATCCTGTACATAGTACTCACACTAATGACAGTCTTTTTTTCAATAATCGTGTTGAGAAATGTAATAGTATCCAGTGAGATAAAAATAAATATGTGGTAGAACAGAACGCGTGGCTTTTTTGTTTTTTTCTTTTAATAATGCTATGAAAAGTTTGTCAGCCAGAACTTTATGAATGTAGTTACATAATATTGTATTGATTCTAATTATCATCTCTTCTTACAATGGAAGATAAATTCTTAACTCGCCAACGCCCATTGTCATATCCAGCTGAGGTAACATGAATTTGAAATACCTACTTTTAGATTTATATTTTATGTGAATATGTATTGTGGCGCTGTTATTGGGATATAGAGAAATTTACCCAAGTATAGTAAAAAATTTCTTTATCATTCAGATTTTCTTATGTGATGCTACAAGCTTTAATAATTATGTATCTCCTCGGAACAAGGAAAGTCTTTTGCCTATATATTAAAAGCTAAATAAATGCTGAATCGACATGTATAGGTTTTCCTACATTTAATTAATTTTTGTTGCAGTGTATATTTGAAAACTTGCGTCATTTTCTTGACAAATGTGCTTTTTGATAAAATTTGTTTTTTATATCATTCGTTTTTACATAAAACAATACAGTGCAGTATAAACACGAGTTTGTTAATGAACTTTGAAGGATTAGAAATATCCTAATTCTGACTGTACTAAATAATAAATAATAGCATTTATTTTCGATAATCAAACGCTGCTCTATTTTTAAGTGAATTATGAGAAAAAGGAATTAACCCCTTTGCGACGGGAGCTTTTACGAAATGTTTATTGTTTTTTCACCGATTTTTAAAAACAGAAATTTATACCTTATTAAATCAAGAAAATGCTCCGATTAAATAAGGCAAATTTTACAGTAAAATTTTACTGGTGGGGATAATCAAGGCTTCTTAAGTCTTTTTGCGGCACGCATACATGTCGTTCGTCTCCTACGGGTTAATTGAAGTCATTTTCTTGCTTCTGAAACTATAGCAACTTATACGTTTCGCTTTTTCTGATGAAACATGGACTATTTTTAAGATTCCATTCCCGTAAATGGATACTTCTAAAACAGCTTTATAATATTAAAACATTCAGAAAATATTCGATTCTCTGTCCGCCCGCTTGAGTCTCGCATTTATTATTTCTTAACCCTTTATCAACCGAATTATGGATTAATGAAAATTTTGCATTCTAAAGCATTTTACGTAAATTGTTTAAACTAAATTGAAAGATTTACACAATCATTTAATTAATTTCTAGCAGATTTTAGAAGGCTTGAAGGATTTAGAAGGATTAATTAAATTTGAATTTACAGAGATTTTGTGCAATATTTATAATCCCACTTAAATCTTTTATTTTAAATTGTTTTCTTAGTATTTTGTAGAATTATAAAATGTACAAATAGGATGTTCTTACAATATAAATATAGAAATAATACCGATTTGAAAAATCTCCATCTCCCTCCCTCAGCGCCAAGAAAGCTAAAAAGATACAAAGGCAAAATAAATCATCCTTTTAAAAATATTTTTGTTTTGTGTAACCAATAATGCTTTTGGAACAAGATAAAGTAAAGTATATGTGACACATTCTAAACAGTATTACAACCAGTAGCGGCTGGTCAGGGGGTGCTGCATCAATTTATTCACACCACTAAAATTGTATGGCTATTTCAGTTTTATTTAATCAACAAAAATTGTCGAATAAATATTATGAAAGATTCTGTTAAATTTTAGTGGTGTGAAAAATCGAATGCAGCACTCTCTGACGAGCCGCTACTGATTACAACTAATCTACATATTAAAAAAATTTATGATAAGGTATTTTAATGGTACTTATAAGTACCGTCGGTAGATAAAGGATTAACATTCGAGGGAATTAAATTCCGGAAACCTCCGGAAATGTCAATATTACAAATATTGAGACTATCTTCCCTTGCACAAAAAAGGGTTAGGTTTTAAGATTTGGTTTTGATGTAAAACAAAATGATAGAAATGATGAATGATTGAAATGTAAAAATATACTTATTAAGGTACTACGTTTGAATTCCTGTTTTCTAGTTTATTTTATTTATTTATTTTCATTGATTTTGCTAAAACAAAAAACATTACTATCACTCATTTCTTTGCCGTTATTCTTCAGAAATAATCAGTCATTTTCTCGATCTCAAAGCTCATCGTCCTATAACTCCATTTTTCTTCTTACGTAAAAGATTATAAGAATAAAAAAGAAAACTTTATTTTCCCTTTCTGATGTTTAAAAGAAAGGAAAAATTTTCCCGTAACTGTAATCTGACACCTTTTTGTCTTTCGAACTATTGACTGGTTAATGAGATACTTTAGCATGCGACTCGGATTTAACCTTTTAGAGGCTGCTCTACTCTCTCAAAAAAGACTCGGATGATAATGTTAAGTCCATGGGAGCGTTATTTTCAAATATCTTGCTCAAATTTTAATATTTTTGCGTGATTTTGTTTTGCACAGGATAGCTGAAAACGATCTACAACTGGGCTAGTTTTTACTTTTTTGATTTTGGCTATATATTTTTAATATTATGATTATTTCAGTTTCAGAACCGGTTTCAACCAGTACCGAAAATTAAAGTAATTAAAAAAAATTCAAAACTAAAATCGAAAGAATAAAAACTAACCCGTTGTAAATCGTTCTCAGCTATTCCATGAAAAAAAAATTCGTAAAAATATTAAAATTTGAACAAGATATTTCAAAAGAACGTCCCCCATAGACTTAACATTATCATCCGGGTCTTTTTGAGCGAATTGAGTCTCCTCTTAACTGATGTTACCGATCTCACAGACCACTTCTTTTTTTCAATTTTTATAGTTTAACTTGTAATTTTCAGTTTAACTATAAACACTACCGATATTTTATTTCGTTTGAAATTTTAGTACTATCACCAAAGTCTTTTAAATAGGTGAATGTTAATTATAACACTCCTGTAGAAAAAGTTTAGTACAAAAGCCCCTTACTAAGAGTTAATCATGACTTTTATTCATCTTTCAATCTTCCGGTCTCAAAGAACATTTCACACTAGTTATGTTACGATTTCTGTCACATCAGTTAAAGATTTATTCTGTACTAATGGACATGAAGTCTACCGGGATCCCATTATCATGATTGCCGATTTAAATTTTGACATTTTAGATAGCCGACTCTCGTTAATTCGAAATCTTCGGGATCAAAAGAAATGTTCGAATTATCCAGAGTTCGAATTATGGAATGTATGAGAGGAAAACATGAGATCAGGTAGCCTTTGATCAAACAAAATACTTGAAAAAATGACCTCTGTAAGAATTGCAGTCACTCTATACCTAATTGACTTTTGATTATAGAATTGAAAACATACATTATAGTCCAAGAGCCAACCGCACAAAACTCTGTCATCGAGCACAAGAAAAAATTCTTTATTTTGTGGAAGAGTAGTAATAAAGGAATCTAATGATCCATGTCTGTCGGAAGCGAAATGGTGCTTAAGCCAAAAATAAATACTACTAGTGGTTGACTTAGCATCGTGTTTTCTTGCACGCAGTTTTCCAAGTTTTCATACTTTTGATTGTATGGCATACACAATGCTAAACCTACGAGTCAACCACTATTATTATCAATTTTTGGCTTATGCACCAGTTCGCTTCCGGCAGATATGGATCATTGATATGATATACTAATTAAGGGATTAAGAATAAGTACAATGGAAGAAGGGGTGGAAGTGTTATTAATTGACAGACAGGGCACTAAGAAAGCGGATATAAGAAGCATGGAATTATATGTATATTATTTCAGAAAATTCTAAAAACTAAAAGAAAGAAAAGCATTTCAAAGATCTGAAGTCTGTGGGAAAGTAAGAGCGAATAAAAAATCAGAATTCGAGTTAGTTCGAATTAAACGAAGCCAAGAGAAAATGAGTTCAAATAAATGAAAAATTTTAACGTTATTCTGTCATTGAATATTCCGGGACTTCATGTTTAGGTCATATTAAGCGAAGATTCAATTTATCCGATTTCCAATTGATGAGAGCCGACTGTATTACATTTTCAATTCTGCAATACAAAATATTAAGGAATATGTTCTGTAATATAATAATATAATCAATAAGTTACATTATTTAAAGAGATTTTGAATAGGGTTAATATAACAAGTACATCCCAGTGATAGAATTTGGAAATATTTTATTTTTCCATCTATTGTTTGCTGAAAAGCATATTTAACTGATTTCTTTTCATTTTTTTCCTTAAAAAAGAAGAGCTATTTCAGTGCGTTCAATGTAACTTCAGGGATGTTTCTTAAAGTTTATAGCTTTTAAAATATTGCCTTCGTAAAAGATTACGAAGATTCAAAAGAAAAATTGACTTCTTTTCTGGTTTTTGAAAAAAAAAAAAAAAAAAAAAAAAAAAAAAAAAAACAGAATTTTCGATTTGTAACTGTAATCTCATGTCATTTTTTCTTGCACAATTCTGACAGCTTACCGATTTCAACATCCGACACGGATTTAAATTTAGTATTAATGGTCGGGAAGTCATAATCTTCACTATTTATTAATGCGAGAATGCTGTTTACAGGGAATTTAGAGAGCGTTATTATAGCTTGGAAACGTTTTATCTTTCCATCTTTTCTAACACTGAAACTCAAATTTAAGCTGATCTTCATTTTTTCCTACGTTCTTAAAAAAGGAAAAATTTGCTACTGAAATATATGAAATGGAAATTCAGAGAAGCTGGGCTTAAAGCTTTTATTTTTGATGTTATCGCTCTAAGGTACGCTTATGGCTGGAAATTTTCACAAAGGGATGTTTGATCGTATCAAGGTTATGTTTATCTTTCTGCAATACATATATTATCATACTGAATAATCAATCTAACAGTCAGAGTGTTAATCCAAAAAGAAGGGTGTCCGTTTTGTGTGTATCTCTTGGCAATGGCTTAGGAAATCTATCGCACGTAGTGACACGGAAATTTGGATAAGTATAGACCATAGAGGAAATAAACGAAGGCAGACCCGTATGCCCCTGATACTCAGATTTTATGTAACACTTTCCAACAAAGTTTAATACTGCTTATGCATTTGGTGCGTCTTTCGTCTGTCCACCCTCTAACTCCCGTAAATTTACTCGGATTTTCATGCAAATGATAAAGCTTATTTAGGGTCACCAAAGAATGTTTGGTATTGCATATGAAGTGTGTACGATGAATGGTTCATTTGCAGAGACACTCAAAAGAATTCGATTACATTATGGTATATGGGGAATTTTTATTTTGGAGAGCATTTTAATGACATTACGCTATTTCAAATGTATTGAAACGGATACAAATCACTGAATTTCACTACGATTACGTTAAAACAGAGCATTCATAGCATTTTTTACTAACCTACATGAACACACAAAAGAAATCGCTTACAATACTGTCTTTGCGTAAGAATTGTTGGAGAGTACGTTTTAAAATTCGGTATGCGCTTTTAAACTTAATTAGTTTTTTGCATATTACTCTTTCTATATAAACTCTACATCTCATGCACAAGGCTGCACAAAAGTATTCCCATATCATTCTCCTCATCAGAGGAAATTGCTGAAAGGGAAATATGTGTATCTCTAAAATGAACTAAATTTTGCAATGCATGTTGCTAATAGATACAAATATTTATATCATATACAGAGCTGCTAAAAAATTCAGATAATTTTGCGATTGTAGATGAAAACGGCTAAAATTCTGTTTTGAAATGCGTTATAGATTTCCATATTATGAAATGAGATGTAATATTTTAATTCTTTTTTTAAACAGTGCAATTTTGTTATCTTATTCTGAATGTGTTGGAAAGTTTTTATAATCTATGCTTGACGCATGATGTTTTTGTTTCTTGTTTTTCTTAAAAAAAAGAATTGCTGCTTCAGTATGTTCAATGTAACTTCAAGGAAGCTGCTTCTTAAAGTTTATAGCTTTTAAAATATTGCCTTCGTAAAAGATTACGGAGATTCGAAAGAAAAATTGACTTCTTTTCTGGTTTTTGAAAAAAAGAATTCTCTCTTTTCGTAACTATAATCTCACGTCATTTTGTCTTGCAAAACTCTGACAGCTTGCCGATTTCAACATCCGACACGGATTTAAATTTAGTATTAATGGTGGGGGAAGCCATAATCTTCACCATTTATTTATGCGAGAATACTGTTTACAGAGAATTTGGAGAGCGTTATTATATCTTGGAAACGTTTTATCTTTCTATCTTTTGTAACATTGAAATTCAAATTTAAGGTGATCTTTATTTTTTTTCTACGTTCTTAATTAAGGAAAAAGTTGTTGTTGAAATATATAACATGGAAATTTAAAGAAGCTGGTTTTAAAGCTTTTATTTTTGATCTTATCGCAAACTGCGATATGCTTATGGCTGAAAATTTTAACAAAGGCATATTTGATCGTATCAGGTATATGTTTATCCTTTTGCAACACAATTTACTGTTATCATACTGAATAATCAATCCAATGGTCATCGTATTAATCTAAATTAATAAAAGAAATATGTTCGTTTGTGTGTATCTGTTGATGATGGCTGGAGAAATTTATCACAAGTAGTGGCCTGAAAATTTGGATAAGGATAGACGAAAACAGGTCCGGATACCTCTAATACTCACATTTTTCTTTATTCTTTTCTTTTCTTTTTCTTTTTCGTTTTTTTTCATTTTATTTATTTACTTATTTATTTATTTTTTTGATAATTTGTTTTGGAGATATATTAAATGAAAACGCGAAGGAACGAGCTTCAATTCGCGCCTGTTTAGATCACTTTCAGCCATATCTGGAGAATCCATGGTTTATCAGTTATAGGTCTTGTCACCCGTGCAGTCAGTCATTGTCTTTAAACATATTGATAGGTTAATGATTTTAACATGTGAAATGGATTTAATCTACACTGTAAAAATATATGACTATTTTGCTGCATCGTCACACCACTGCTTTCATAGAAAACGACTACTTCAGGCTATCATGGAGCATTCTCATTGGCCAAAAGAGTGATATTTTATAAAAGCGGGGGAGTAACGATGCAGCAAAATAGTCATATTTTTTACAGTGTATAGTACAGTGTATTTACAGTGTATACTAATAGATGTGAAGTCATAACCTTCGTTATTTATTTATGCAAAATACTGTTTAAAGAGATTTTGAAGAGGGTTAATATCCCAAATACATCCTAGTGATAGAATTTGAAATTTGTTTTTATTTTCCCATCTATTGTTTCCTGAAAAACATATATTTAGTTGATTTTTTAAAAATTTTCCTTAAAAAAGAATTGCTACATTGTTGAAAATCTGCTGTATTTTGCTGCATATGCACTCCGCCGCTTGTATATAATATCTCTATTTTGACCAATAACAGTGCTCCATAATAGAGTCAAGTAACCATTTTCTATACAAGCGGCGGACTGCGTATGCAACAAAATACAGCAGATTTTTCACAGTGTATTTCAGTGCGTTCAATATAACTTCAGGGAAGCTGCTTAAAGCTTATAGCTTTTAAAATATTGCCTTCGTAAAAGATTACGGAGATTCGAAAAAAATTTACTTTTTTCCTGGTTTTTGAAAAATAGAATTCTCGCTTTCCGTAACTATAATCTCAAGTCATTTTGTCTTGCAGAATTCTGACAGCTTACCGATTTCAACATCCGACACGGATTTAAATTTAGTATTAATGGTGGGGGAAGTCATAATCTTCACCATTTATTTATGCGAGAATACTGTTTACAGAGAATTTGGAGAGCGTTATTATAATTTGGAAATATTTTATCTTTCCATCTTTTGTAACATTGAAACTCAAGTTTAAGGTGATCTTTATTTTTGTTCTATGTTTTTAAAAAATGAAAAAGTTGCTACTGAAATATATAAAATGGGAATTTAGAGAAGCTGGTTTTAAAGCTTTTATTTTTGATGTTATCGCTCTAAGGTATGCTTATGGCTGGAAATTTAAACAAAGGGATATTTGATTGTATCAGGGATATGCTTATTTTTCTGCAATACATATATTATCATACCGAATAATCAACCTAACCATCAGCGTGTTAATCTAAATTAATAAAAGTTTTTATTATCCAGAGAAATTTATTGCACGTAGTTGCATGAATATTCGGATAAGGATAGACGAAGATAGGTCCGGATGTCCCTAATCTTCAGATTTGCTTCTTTCTCTCTCTTTTTCTCTTTCTTTTTTTATAATTAGGAGACATTTTTTTTATAATTAATTGAAAACGTCAAGGAATTAGCTGATTCAACTCATACTCTAATTCAATTCGCCACTGTTAAGATCACTTTAAGACATTTTTGGAGAATTCATGGTTTATTAGTCATGGGAGAAGGTTCCTTTTTCTCTGATTTTTAAAACTGCTATACAGCTGCAGTCATGGCGATATTTCTGTTTTTATTTTATTTTTTAACTCTTTAGGGCTTCATGAAAAAAATTTTGAACAGAATTTAAAATGCAATATATCTAAAATGTCAAAAATTAGAGCGAAACTCACTCTAATGTGATCCAGGTAATTCCTTTAGGAAAGATTTTCATAAAAAAAATATATAAAATCATGCAAACTTGAGGGTGAACACATTGTAATGCAGAGTGGAGGGGGGGGGGGGAGGAGCGAGACTTTCGCTATGTTTGGATAGATTTTATTTTAAAAATATCAGTCGATACAAATTCGAAGGTGTGCGTGCTATTATAAGCAAACGAGCTTACAACATTAAATTCATACGAGAAAAAAAGATTATTAACCTAAAACTGGGCGGATCAAGTGATCAGTTATTCATTTACAAAAATAAAATGCACAAAGTTAATGTACATGGTTTAAATCGGTGCCAAATTTCAGTTTCTAAACAATTTAATGATTCTTTTTTAAATTCTTAGAAGCGAATAAAGTCAAATCAGTCATTTAAAAGTTTAATACTGATAGCAGAATATGGAAAATCACATCGTATTTTTTGAAAAACGATATTTATAAACTTATTGATGCTTATAATGCTTGTGCATTATATCTGATTGCGTATGCAATATGTAATGCTTCTTATGCATTATATCTTAATATCTTAGTTTTTGAACTATAATTAAAAATATTAAACCGTAAACTGAGAAGGGAATCAATTATTCTGCGTTGCTCTTTGAATCTAATTATCAGGTGTTTATGTTTTTGAATAAAATCATCTCCTTACCATCAAGTAGTTCTAACTTTAATAGTTTTATCATTACACGATTTCCAGAATATATTGCATTTTAAAAACGAATTCTAAAGCTGTTAACAAAAATCAAACAATCATCGCCTAAGGAATTTTATGAACACGAAAAATCATCGCCTTTGGGATTTTGTCTCTAGTTATAGTTGAAACTGCCAAATACTGATTGAAATTTATGATAACTTGTACATGCCTTTCATATAATGAAAGTTAAATTCTTATAATTTCAAAGAAGAGTTTTAAAATAACTTTATACATGAGGGTATTGCAGTGTTTCAATTACAGGCGAACATATTTATATTCTATTCGCATCACTGTTTTAAAAAAATACATTTCGCAGTACATTTCTCTTCCAAATGATCTCAATGCATATGTAAAAGATTTTCGTTTTGAAAAAGTACAGTGGAGTAGCATTAAAAAATATTCATACATAAGGTCTATTCTCAGTTCAGTTTATCTTATATTTGCTTTAAAAAAAGGGGAATTATTGTCCCCCAATTCACTGTGGCATTCTTCAAACGATGAGATAACCAGTCATCATCTGGATCGCAAATCTCAGAACCCTGTAATTCCAATTTCTTCCTTTGTAAAAGATTACGGAGATTCGAAAGAAAAATTGACTTTTTCCCTTTCTGATTTTGAAAAAAAAAAAAAAAAAAAAAAAAAAAAACTTTCCGTACTTATAATCTGACGCTATTTTGTCTTGAAAAATTCTGACAGGTTACCGTTTTCAGCATCTGAATCGGATTTTAAGTTCTGTACTAATGATTGGTGAAACCATAATATTCACCATTTATCTATGCAAGAGTATTGTTTAGAGAAAATTTGGAAACTGTTATTATAGCTTGAAAAAGTTTTATCTGCTCATCTGTCGTATGCTGAAAATAAGATTTAAGCTGATCCTTTTTTAGTACTAAAAAAGAATATGCTGATATTCAAAGATTTAAATAGAAAATCGGAGAAACTGGTTAAAACTTTTATATTTTCTTTTAAAATATTTCTATAATATATGATTGAAAATTTTATTGAAACTAAGTTAGTTCCCATAAATATGATATATGTTATCCTATTAAATACTCTGTCAACTTTCAAGTTAGAATTATAAAAATGTGCAACTCGGAAATGAACATTACAGGTTTAAGGTCGTCGAAAATTTCGCAATTTAAATAGCTGGCACTGTTTTTTTATTTGTATTCAGTTTATTTTAAGTCCAGGATATCTCCAAAATGGACACTTTAACATTTGAATTCAATAATTCACTAATTATAATAAGTATAAAAACTAAAAATTTAATATGTTTATAATGTAACGCTTGGATTGTTTATGAGATAATTAGAAAATAATTCGTATTTTAATTTAAAAATGAAGAATGGGGAATTAGACTGAAAACTCGTTTATGAAATTTAGTTCATCAATATGTCGCCAGAGGCGCAGCGATTCGGATAGATTTCAAATGAACTCATATTAGTAGAGGAAGTTCGGGTACTGTGAAATTACATTTACATTTTGATTTATTAGTAAAAAAATTGAGATACATTAAAGTTAGTAAAGTACAAACTTACAATTTTTCTTAAGAGAGTATTTGAGCCACGAGAAAAAAACAGTTTGCTTATGCAATCCCTGTGATAGAAATTTATAAAGATATCTTTGTTTCATTTCAGTATTTTAAAATCATTTTTTGCATTGGATAACTGAGATCAACCTGTACAAAGACTATTTTTTTACTTTTGAATTTTGACTACAGAATTTTTTTATGAGAATTTTTCACTTTTGAAGCCGATTCCGAAAATGAAAGTGTCCTCATTAAAAATATCTGTAAACAGAATCGAAAAAGTAAAAGAAGGCCTTTGTACTGATCGATTTCAGCTATCCAATGAAGAAAAAGTATTTAAAAATATTGAAATGCAACCGAGATATTTTTATAAATTTCTTCTATAGAAATAGCATTAGCAAACGTCTCTTTTCGATGGACTGAAGTAATCTTTTAACACTTATTTACAAATATCTCATACAATTTAAATACAACATATCGGGTGGCCATGCATTTAATATACATTAATACAAGAGTGTATAGTATGTGAAATGCATTAATGTGTGAAGTATAATTTAAAAATAACCAAAATATTAAATGCCTAAATGCAGGTAACAACATTATTGAATAAGATAGAAACTAGTCGTTGGGGGTCATCGTAATACTTACTCATCACTGATATGTATAATATAAAATATCAAAATATAACATGTGTTAACTACTTATAAAATGTTTCGCAATTCCATAATAAAATTTAAACGTATGTATAATACTTTTAATACACAATAATACTCTATTAATGAATAGCTGATGAACCAATTTCGACAAATTATAAAAAAGCTAAACTACTCAAGTAGTACCTAACTGCTAAAAGAAACACCCTTATAATTCCAAAAATAATTATCATATTAACTAATAATTTGCTGATTCGAACTAAGCGTCTCATATCCAATTAAAATATACTTTTGAATTAAAATTTTAATGAAATAAAAAAAATTGAAGAATGTGGAAAGTAGGATTACAAATATCTTAGCAACTAATAATCCGATTGAATTCATTCTTGATGCAAAATTTGTGTTATTTTATTGTCTTTTACATCCATTCCTTAAACAAATTGAAATTTTTTATGTACCTTTCATCAGAATAAATATTTCAAGAATCCGAAAAAAACAGTTTCGGATAATCGAGGTTACTGATAATCAATTGGCTTCTTCCCATTATTACATACTAAGTACACTCCAAATTTCAAGTTTCTATCGCAATTTGTTCGGGAAAAAGAGCATTTACAGACAGACAGACACACAAATAGACGGACGGCATTTTTTTTAAAATATGCTTTTCGAAATCTCCAGTGTCCGAACCGTGCAAATCCGTCAAATATTTTTTGTGATTCTCAAAATGATTGCAAGATTTACCTTATACACTACCTACCAATAAGTGTTTGAAAAATTTCGATTTTTGACATTTTCTCAAATATTTAAAAATATGCTTGTCGGATTCTTCTGAAACTTCAGGATTATGAAGATTATGTATGACCTCATATTTATCAACATCCATTTGATAAGCAGGGCTATTAGGGGGATGACAAAAAATTAAAGAATAACAGAAATATTTGGGATCACCCTGTACATGGAAATTCACGAAACGATTTATTGCTGCAGAATACAAATATGTGGATACTGCACAACATTTACACTGATTTTTGTAAGAATAGCCTGTATATTCATGGAAAAAGAGTGATTTAAAAAAAAATACGTGTGGCACTCGGGGACTGCCGCGGTAAAGCTATTGCATAGCATTTTTTATCAACTTATGCAATTATAATTATTTATTTATTTTTTATTTATGCAGTTTTTCCTCACTTGCGGGATTTCCTGTCACCAAAAATTATCACTGTCTCATAATAAATTACCAAACAAAATGTGGCCGCGCTACGAAAATTAGATCGCGAGTTATAAAAGCATTTGAAATTTTTCAACCCTCACCATGGGGGGGGGGGGTCTCCGGTCACCAAAAAATTAACACTCTCTCATAATAAATTACCAAACAAAATTTGGCCGCGATACGAAAATTCGATTGCGAGTTATAAGCATTTTAAATTTTTCGACCCTCACCGTGGATGGGGGGGGGGGGTCTCCTGTCACCAAAAATTAAAACTGTCTCATAATAAATTACCAAACAAAATTTGGCCGCGCTACGAAAATTAGATCGCGAGTTATAAGCATTTTAACTTTTTCTACCCTCACCGTGGGAGGGGGGGGGGTCTCCTGTCACCAAAAATTAACACTGTTTCATAATAAATCACCAAACAAAATTTGGCCGCGCTACGAAAATTAGATCGCGAGTTATAACCATTTTAAATTTTTCGACCCTCAACTTGGGGGATCACCTGTCACCAAAAGTAACACTGTCTCATAATAAATTACCAAACAAAATTTGGCCGCGCTACGAAAATTCGATCGTGAGTTATAAGCCTTTTAAATTTTTCGACCCTTACCGTGGGAGGTCTCCTGTCACCAAAAATAACACTGTCTCATAATAAATTTCCAAACAAAATTTGGCCGCGCTACAAAAGTTAGATAGCGATTTATAAGCCTTTTAAATTTTTCGACCCTCACCGTGGGGGGTCTCCTGTCAGCAAAAGTAACACTGTCTCATAGTAAATTACCAAACAAAATTTGGCCGCACTACAAAAATTAGATAGCGATTTATAAGCCTTTTAAATTTTTCGACCCTCAACGTGGGGGGTCACCTGTCACCAAAAGTAACACTGTCTCATAATAAATTTCCAAACAAAATTTGGCCGCGTTACAAAAATTAGATCGCGAGTTATAAGCCTTTTAAATTTTTCGACCCTCACCGTGGGGTTCTCCTGTCACCAAAAGTAACACTGTCTCATAGTAAATTACCAAACAAAATTTGGCCGCACTACGAAAATTAGATCGCGAGTTATAAGCATTTTAAATTTTTCGACCCTCACCGTGGGGGGTCTCCTGTAACCAAAAATTAACACTGTCTCATAATAAATCACCAAACAAAATTTGGCCGCGCTACGAAAGTTAAATCGCGAGTTATAAGCACCTTAAATTTTTCGACCCTCACTTGCGGGATTTCCTGTCACCAAAAATTATCACTGTCTCATAATAAATTACCAAACAAAATTTGGCCGCGCTTCGAAAATTAGATCGCGAGTTATAAGCATTTTAAATTTTTCGACCCTCACCGTGAGAGGTCTCCTGTCATCAAAAATTAACACTGTCTCATAATAGATTATCAAACAAAATTTGGCCGCGCTACGAAAATTAGATCGCGAGTTATAAGCATTTTAAATTTTTCGATTCTCACCATTGGGCGGGTCTCCAATCACCAAAAAGCTACATTATTCTACCTTGTTTTATCTTAAGACGATTCTTTTCTATACACATTCTATCAGAAATTTTTATTATTGAAACTATAGATTTATAGTAACTGAAATAAGAAATATAAGTTTGAGACTTGATATCCTCTAAATATCTGAAAAATACCGCGTCAATGTCTGCCGAGCTGAAACGAAGTTAGCCGAGTGTTAGGTTTTTTCGTTACGGATGTGTTAGGATATTTCTCGTTACGGAATTTTTGGATTTGGTCGCCGCGCTCAAAGCCCGCGATAAAAGCTATGCAATAGCTTAAAAATTCAAAAATTCTGGTATGTTTTTTAATTATATTATGCAGGGTTTTTGACCAAATTTAACGCAAATTTCAGAAATATTGGCAAAATCTATTAGAAAAAATATAGCGCAATTGGAATATAAATATATTAAATATTCTATAAAATATGAGTAGTTTTATGAAATAATTTTTATCTGCGCATGCGCGAACGATAAAAACGATTTTTTTTACATCATTTAATAGCCAATTCTATGGAGTAACTTATAAAAAAAATCCAATCAAATATCGTGAAAATTCAAAAAGATATCATTATTATAAGTAAGCTGTTTTTACATTGCTCTATAAAAACGGCTGAATGATAAGGGATTCTCCACAAATTGACATTTTTTATTAACTGACTTTTAGGAAAAAATTGGTACTATTTAATGACTACAATATCTAATACAATATTGCTGCTATCTGTGATCAGTATCTTGACATCTGTGATAGAAAAGAATAAAAGCTTTTTTCCTTTTCTATCACAGATGTCATGATACTTATTAGCAGCAATATTGTATTAGATATTGTATTCATTAAATAGTACCAATTTTTTCCTAAAAGCCAGTTAATAAAAAAATGTCAATTTTTGGAGAATCCCTTATAATTCAGCCGTTTTTAGAGAGCAATGTAAAAACAGCTTACTTATAATAATGATATCTTTTTGAATTTTCATGATATTTGATTGGATTTTTTTTTATAAGTTACTTTATAGAATTGACAATTAAATGATGTAAAAGAATCGTTTTTATTGTTCGCGCATGCGCAGATAAAAATTATTTCATAAAACTACTCATATTTCATAAAATATTTAATATATTTATATTCAAATTGCGCCGTATTTTTTCTAATAGATTTTGCCAATATTTCTGAAATTTGCATTAAATTTGGCCGAAAACCCTGCATGTTATAAACAAAAAACATACCAGAATTTTTGAATTTTTTTAAAACAATCACTCTTTTTCCATGAATATACATGCTAGTCTTACAAAAATCAGTGTATACGTTGTGCAATATTCACATATTTGTATTCTGCAGCGATAAATCGTTTCGTGCATTTTCATGTACAGGGTGATCCCAAATATTTCTGTTATTCTTTAATTTTTTGTCGGCCCCCTAATTGCCCTTCTTATCAAATGGATGTTGATAAATATGAGGTCATACATAATCTTCATAATCCTGAAGTTTCAGAAGAATCCGACAAGTATATTTTTAAATATTTGAGAAAATGTCAAAAATCGAAATTTTTCAAACACTTATTGGTAGATAGTGTACTACATATGATAGGTAAGTAAAAATTGTTCGAGTTTCCTTATGAGTTTTATTGGAAAAATATTTCCATTACCAAACCCCTTTCCTACCTTTTATGCGTTTTGTAACTTCACCGACAAAATGATTTCGACAACCGTTTGTTGCTGTCAAAACAATGTGGTCGACTGTGTCTTATTTAATATGCAAGATGTTTATTTACTAAATACATTACTCGTTCTCTCATGTTGCAAACCACAGCATCAGAAAATTAAATCCTTGGCATCTAGAGAAATTAATTACACAGAAATTTAATTTAGTATGATAACCGACGTTTACTCAATTTTTGGAGACATAAAAGTGACTGTTTTAAAATTCTAACTAGATAAATATTAATCTGAAAAAGTTTAAAATAATAATTGCATGTTAATATTGCTTAAATTTTCAGTTTAAGATATTTTTAATAACCCATTGCGAATCTTAAAATATAGATTTTTTTCTACTACATTCATTATAACTAGAAGCGATCGACCGAAAATTTGTTTTCGTTTTCGTATTCAGCTCAAAATAAGAGTTTCGCCAAAAATTCGTTTTCAGCGAAAGCGTTGCAGAAATTTCGGCCGGACCAAAACTTGACCTAAATCATCTGTATTGCAAAGGTTTCGTTTTTTCTTTCTGAAATTTTCAATATTACTCATTGATTGATTGATTTGAGCTCTATTGGCTAAAATGAGACTGTATTAATTGTTTCTTTTTTAGTTATCAATCATGACTGACTGAAGACTTGATTGCAAATTATTAGGTTAGCAACTAAATCATTGCTCATTTCGTCAATAGATGGTAGCACATTCTTTTTGTTTTATCAACTTGCTCAAGACAACTGACCTATATTGTTTCCTTGTTGTTTGGTCTTCTGAGTTTAATTTAGCAAAATAATTGTATCGATTATTATTCAATTTCATTTTTATCCCAGCTTAAAAATGGAAAGACAAGGCATGCATTTCTGAATAATTTATTGTATTATTTCCGAAAAGGCAAAAACGCATCACAAGCACATAAGAAGTTATTTGCCATGCATTCGAATGAAGCCTTGAAAGAAAGGCAGTGTGAAAATTGGTTTGCCAAATTTCGTTTTGGTGGTTTTTCATTGAAAAATGCGAAACGATCTGGCCGTTCTGTTGAAGTTGATGAGACCCTATCAAGGACACTACTGATTCAGATTGTCATAGCACAACACGTGAGAATGTAGAAAAGCTCAATGTATCATGCATGGTCGGATTCATAAGTAATGAGCCTCACTTTATTTTGACGTTAGCATACATCGGCGCACGCACTTGTTGCTAGGAATGATGGTGGGAGCTGTTTACTACTTGGAAGTACTAAAAAGGCTGAAAAAAAAGCGTCGCACGCAAGCGAAGGGACATTAAGGATGCTCGGAAGTTTCCCCACGATAACGCGCTCAGCCACACCTCCTTCATCATGAGCGCTTATCTGGCTCGGCTGAACGTTCCAATTGTTCCACATCCTCCCTATAGTCAGGACTTGTCGTCCCCTGACTTCTTGTTTCCGTTCTTAAAATCAGCCGTGAAAGGTAAAAGTTTCAACTCGATCGAGGACATCCAAGAAAATGTCAAGACAGCTCATGAAGCTATCCCGGAACAGGCCTACGTGGACGCCTTCGAGTCATAGAAATGCCGCCTACAAAAGTGTATTGATGCAAGAGGTGCCTATTTTGAAGAATACTAGACAATTGTACCAATTCACTCAATAAATCTGTCCTTTTGAACAAAGGCTCATTACTCATGAATCCGACCATATATTGAAAAAAAAAATTAAAACAACTTGACTATGACAAGAAACTCGATGTATGGATCCCTCATGAGCTTAAGAAGATTCATTTAACTTTACTCATTAGCATCTGTGATTAGCTTCTGAAACGCAAGGAAATTGATAGAAATCCAAACTGCTTATTTTGTGATTTATATTTAAATTCATTTTTGCTCTCAAACGCATCAAACTGCCAAATTCTCTTACTCATAAACAACGCAATGGGCCGTGCTTGTCTATTTTTCAACAAATGCAGAAAACACTGCAAAAACATGCTTTCAAAGATGGCATTTTGAACAGAAATTTCCAAAGCGGGGGAATTGGGAACGAAAAAAAGGGATCATACTGAGAAAAAAATTGTTTATAAATCAAATCCTAATGGATTGAGCGAAAAATGAAATCACTCAGCTTCTTACACATCTCTTTAAGAATCACCTCAGCAAGTTTCAAGTTTTTCCTTTTGAAAATGAGTCTGAAAATGCATATGAAAATTTCGAGCTGTTGAGGTTGAAAAAATATTTTTTTAATGCACCCGTAATATCTCAAGACGAAAAGTGGACAGTTTATAACAACGTTAATCGGAAGAGATCATGAGTGATGTAAGATGAACCAGCCCAGACGATACCAAAAGCTAATATTCAAAATAAGATTATGTGTTGTCCGTTTGGTGGGATTCTAAAAGAATTATTGTGCGTTTTTAAACTATAAAATGTAAAGTGTGGTAATTTGTTGAGTTTTGGTCGTAGAAAATTCCAATATATACTATATTACTTGTTTGAGGGGAAAAGTTTTTCAAGATATAATTTATAAAAGTAAAGGACAATTTAAAAATGTAAATTACGCAACTTAGAAAGAAAATTCCAATATATACTATATTACTTGTTTGAGGGGGAAAGTTTTTCAAGGTATAATTTATAAAAGTAAAGGACAATTTAAAAATGTAAATTACGCAACTTGGAAAGAAGAAATAACCATTTCGACTAAAATAGATTTTGATATGATGATGAATAATACTTGAAACATTTTTGTAACTAAAATCTAATCTCTAGAAGAATTAGTCCACACTTGAAGAAGGAATTAGAAAGATACTCTGAAAGGCAGTAGTAGAAATACACATGAATCTAAACGATAAACAACGTCTCACATTATTAATAATAAAAATTGACTAAGAGTTTTTACCTGAAAACATCTCTGTGAAATAATGGCGTATTTACTGAATTCATTTATCTCAAATTATGGAAATTTACTGGGAGCTGAAAACTGTGATTCTGGCAAAATTCAGAATTACTTAAAAATATTGATGACTTTTTAAATTTATATGATAAAACAAACATGAAGTTTTTAGTTTCGTGCCCATACTGTGAGAAATTTAACACATTGCATGCAGGTGTTTGTACCGGCGCATTATTGCGAGCATCGAACCTTTTTTTAAATGCGAGATATTTATTGTTAAAATTCTCAATAAATCTGGAATTGCTACTTTAGAGATGGACTTCCGCTGTACAAATTGCAAGCATAAATTTCTCTTACCAATCTATAGAGAAATATGAATTAATGATCGAGAATCTTGATAGAAGGTTTTAACTGATAAAAATTGTAATGTTATCGAGAATCTCAGTTTCTTTTCTGTATTTTTGCCGAAACTTTTAACAGCGTACGTTACAAGATTCTCCATAAAAATAAATTGAAGAAATAACATAAGTTATGGTAAATTTAGAATTTTTTTACCGTTTACTTCTTTCTTCTTGTGCAGGAGACATAAAAAAAGAATAAAAGAAAACATTTAATAGCTTGAAATTATAGTAATAATAACACTAATACTAATAATAAACTTTCGCCGAATCATTTCTTATACAATTTTTGTAAAAGTACCATAATTCCTTTATGAATCTGAACATATTTAAAAAATAACTTCCTGTTTTCTATTTTCATGATCTGATAATATTTTTTTTATTAATTATTTACTTGGATAAGTCTAAGAAGCTGTTCCGCAAAATCAATTGACAGTAAAAAGCTTCTTAAATTAATTTCGCATCCCAAAGAATGATACATCATTACATTTTCTACTTATTTTTTCTTTTCCTGGTCTTTTTTTTTTCTCCGCAATGATTCACTTTTATCCTTATTTTCGAAGATTATAGGCTTTGTGAATGATGGATTGAGCGCTACCTCAAACATGCCTGTCTCAAGAAAATATTGATCTCATAGCTCTTACTTTTTACCCCGAATACCGGGTTGCTTTTATTGTTTCAACTTTTCTTTCTTTCAAAAAAGTATTTTCAGTAAAATAATGAAAAAAAAAAGACTACTTTTTCTTAATAAAGAAAGAAGCTTTTTTATGAATATGAAACATAATACAATAAACGATCGATGCAAATTTAATATGCTGATGTTTAAGATAAAGAAAAAAATAACACCTAAGTATCTAAAACAATCATTTCATCGATTTTGGTATTGTTAAAAAGTATAAAGTAAACCATTTTGTTTTGATGCTATGAATGTTAAGTAAAATGCAATAAAAATATGCATGAAAACAGCAGGGTTTAATCTAAAGCTAGCCAAATAGCCAAAAAGTTAACTGAAAGCTCTTTTTGGCCAAAAACATTTAGTGGATTAGCCAAAAAATGTGTACTACATCATTCCCATTTTCTTGTTCCACATTTCGTAAACTTGCTGTCGTCGCGAGGAAAAAGAAAAAAATTCTTATACTGTGGCTTGTCCGCACTGGCAACTCTCTTCAAAAATTTGTCCCGTTCTCTTTGAGCGAGTATCTTAAGACTCCTGTCCCTGTCAGATGAAGACATTCGCGAGCTAATGCTAAACCTATGGGGAGGTTATTTGCTAATATTTTATTTCTGTTTCAACATTTTGAAATAAATTTTTTTCACGTTGGATAGCTCAGGTCAATCTCGACATTCCCTTTTTTTAAAAGTTACTTTCATTTTCAAAATCATTTCCAAAAATTAAAGTGTCATTATAAAAAAATGTCTTCGCCTGACGGGTTCAGGAGTCTTAAATATGTCCCCTGAATACTAGGTTTGAGTATTGGCACCAAAATTGTGGCTGTTTTAGGTTTTTTTTTAGAGAGTTTGTACTGCCCCTTTATATTTACCAGTATTTTTAAAAAAAGTTGCTTGGACTTATTTAATTACAACTAAAAAAAAGTCCCTATTAAATATTATTGGTACTGAAGTCAATGGACCATTCAAATACTGAAAAAAACCCACTAACGACAGCTGCCTTTTTGTGTCAGTCCTCAAGTCTAGTATTTATAATGCTGTTGCCGCTGAGGTCTTCAAACACCATGATGTTATGTGCATCAGATGCAACTCCAGCATATAGCAATGCGAAAAACGGAGATAGTATACGCGCGTGATACAATGTACACTAGCTCTGATTTATCAACGTATCAGATGAATGTCATATATGTAGTACAGATTGAGTATTTGCTACTTAGTAATATAACGAGTGAAAATGTTGAAAAGTTTAGTACGTAATGAATAAATGAAACAATTTTAGACGCACCATTCGGATTATTACAATTCGGATTGTTTACAATTCTATGAATGTGGTGATAAAACAGAGTGGTCACAATTAACATATTTTAAAATGAATTTGAATATTTTTTGAATTGCAACTGTTGTTTTATTTGATAACCGAAATTTTTGATTAAATAAGTTACATATTATTATAAAAAAAATTCTTTCCGACAATCCAGGTGTTAGGATCCCTTTGTAATAAGTATTGATTATAATGTAATTAAAAAAATTGCAAAAACAAACATTTTGAGTTAATCATTGTGGTCTAAATTGTATCATTTGAAGCGAATAACTATGGTGAATCGTCAAGCAATTACAAACTTTTTTAACAACATTATTGTCGTACATTACATTTTAAAGACTAACATGAAGTACAATTATAGTTCCCATCCAAACACAAGTAAAATGAAGCAACATCGAACGTTGTATGTATTAAGGAGAATGATTACCTAGAAAATAAAAAAGACTTGTTTGCACAGAAACTCTGCGCTACTTTTCGGTACGGGTGATCCACACTTGTATGAGCAACATAGAGAGTCCTCTCTCTGAAAATCAGTAGATAGGAGAGAACTGCCAAACAAAGATTTTCTTATTTTCTGATTAAAAAGAGCATTTTCGAGGAAAATGTAGCAATCTTCTTCATTTTCTAATCTTGTTGTGTCTACTAAGTTACTATGAGATTAAATCATTTTTGAAGCATCCAACTTTCAAGCCGATTTTAACACAATTTTTTCACGTTGAAAGCGAAAGAAGGATTATACCAGTTTTTGCAAAAATTGACGGAAAAACCGGTCATTGATATTAACAGTTACTACTAACATGTAACTCGAAAACTCATAGAATCTGATAGCAACTTGAAATGGAAGTTTCACCTTAATTTGCCAAGTGCTTTTGTTACTTTATTTAAAATGCCATCATACAGTGCGTGCCAAAAGTTTAAGCACAACAGAAAATTTCAAAATAAAATTTTATTAATGAATGAAATTTAATTTCCTTTTCACATAATCTACAAATCGTAATTTTAAAAAGATAGTTAACAGATTTATGTTATAAAATTTATCTTAAATAATAAAATTTATCAAAACAACAAAAATGAGTGTCAAAATTTAAGCACAGTAGTTTTTTAGTCTTTAGCAGAACAAGAATAAAAAAAATTAATAGTTGATTGTTGCTCCTTTATGCTGAATTACTTTAAATATACGGTCTTCCATCGATAAAATGAGATTCTGTATTGTTTCTGGTTCAATTTTAAACCAAGCTTTCTCAATGGCATCTTTCAAATCTTTAACTGAAGAATACTTGCTTTCCATTTGGATAAACTTCATGAGTGAGAATACCCCACATATTTTCTATAGGGTTTAAACCAGGACTAATTGCTGGCCATTTCAAAAAAGACACTTTTTTCGACTTAAGCCACGATGAAGTTGAGTTTGCGGTATGGTTTGAAGCATTGTCATATTGAAATAATCATTCTTTTCCCCCCAAAACCTCAGCAACAGGAAGCAAATGATTGGCAAGTGTCTCTTGATATTTTTCAGAGTTTACACGACCACTGATGAATGCTAGAGATGTTTGACCATTGAAAGAAATAGCCCCCCATACCATTACAGAACCATCATTATGTTGTCGGTTGAATACACTCCTAGGTTCTTTGCGGAGATCATGCCAATAGTACTTAAACCCATCAGGGCCATCGAGGTTCCATTTTTTTTCATCACTGAATATGACATTCAGCCACTTTTCACCAAATGACATATGCTCTTTGGCCCATTGTAATCTAGCTTCTTTATGGTGTCGTTTGAAACACAATAATCGAGCCATTTTACGGTATTTGATGTATTTGAATTCCAAAACTCTTCTATGAACAGTTTTTTTTAAATATTTGTTCTCCAACTGCATGTTTTATTTGCGAAAGGGAGTAATTACCAGTCGAAGCCAAATTTCTGATACGGCTGTCTTCACGCAAACTAGTCACTCGCGGCCTTCCTGAACGAAATTATCGTTTGAAATTATTACCACGAGCCAAAATTTGATGAATACCTCGTTTTGACCTTTTTAATGTACTTGTGATTTCAGAAACAGACTTAGATTTTGCTCTCATACTCCGTATTTTTATCACCCCCCTCCTCTGAAAATTCTTTCGACCGAGGCATTTTGTACTAACTCGTAAACAACTAACATCTTCTTATACACCCAGAAATTGTTTGCGTGCGCAACCGCTTACGTCAGATTGTAAAATTTGCATAAAAACGATTTTGTGCTTAAACTTTTGACACGGTTATTTTTGTTCTATTTTTAAACTCCATGGTTTGAAATAAAATTTAAAAGTTAATTTTAATGAATATGGTATTAAAGTAGATATTATTAACATGTACAAGACATATATTGAAATAAAGTGAATATATAAAGTTTTATTTGAAAATTACTATTGTGCTTAAACTTTTGACACGCACTGTATCACTCATGAGAATTTCCACTTTCTTTCATTCCTCCTTCCCTATAACTTATGTGCGGTGTAGCACACTTTAAATTAAAAAGACTTGTTTGCACAACAATAATTTATTAAGCGCACAGCACAGCACAGCACAAGGTAAATTTACACTATGCAATAACTTAAGTAGTTATTTAGTCTTTTTTGTAAATTTCATATGAAGGCAAACAGCGGTTCGCTCATTATAAAGTCAATTTCTCTGAATAATCTTTGCCGTGAAGGAAGAGACATAGCTTTGAATACTCTTTTGTGGACGACCTCATAAACATTGTCTATTTTTAGTTCTGTTGACTTGTATATATGCACTGATGAAGTTGAGTAGGCTTGTTGAGGCCTGAGAATGATTTTACGTACCTTAAAATTATTACCACATTATCGCCACTATAACGTCACTACTTTATATTCCTTCGAGAATTTTAGCTCTTATAATGTAAGAAAAATCATTAATTGAGAATATATGGTCTCTTGAAAAAGTATTATAACCTCCTCAGTCCTGATGTCTCATGTAGGAGACAGTAAATTAAATGACTTTAAATTAATTTAAATCCTCCTAGAATTGTTAAAATTATTTTTAAC
The DNA here is from genome assembly GCA_964019185.1 of Maratus speculifer. Taxonomy (NCBI): domain Eukaryota; kingdom Metazoa; phylum Arthropoda; class Arachnida; order Araneae; family Salticidae; genus Maratus; species Maratus speculifer. The sequence goes on from OZ025295.1 coordinate 169,167,292, forward strand.
ATTTTTAATAAATACGTGCAAAAAGCATCAAAAGCATCAGTATATTGACTGATACATCTTTGGAGATATTTTATACTAATTTTAAATTGTTTTTTTTTTTTTTTGGTCTCTCGTGATATTTGTTTCAGGACTGAAGAGGTTAAGTTACTTCTGGTTAATTTGAAGAAAGGGGATATTTAGTCGCTATTATATATTTCTTGTAATTTCTTGTATTAATAAGTAAAACATTTGAGAAGAAACATTACATCGGCATTTTTTAAGATTCGATTTTACATATATAATATGAAGACTATTATATACCTATTTATAAATTGGGGACAAAATGATTTTATGAAAATATTATTATCATCACTTTTCTTAATAGTTTACAGGCCTAAAAGTATTATTATAAAAATAATTATTCCGTTTAAGGAAGAATGACGGTGAAATGACTTTTAAATTCAGGTTACTTTTGTGAAGTTTTGAAAAGAAAATGACTAAGATGATTAGACAAACTTTAGGAAATATCTGATTCGTTTCAAAATATCTTATCATCATGAAACTCAGAACAAAAAAGTTTTTTGCAGTCTTCACCACTGAAACATTCTGATTTGTTGGCATTGTTGCTTGGTAACGATGGTTCTGTAATAAAACCAACAAGACTTTAAAATTTTTAACCAAAGGAAAAAAATTGGAAAAGTATGCTTTTTAGCAAATTTCGAAAGAAATGCTGAAAATTTTCTTAGATGCCATGTTTGCGAAAAATGTACGTAATAAATATATATTTAAAAGTTCATTATTCAAATGTTCATGTTTCAGTGTACCCTTAATCCATATTTAAAGTCAATGTCTTATTACTAACTTTCCTACAATGTCTATCTTTTTAAAAATATCATTTTGAGAGAAGCGTATTTAAAAGCTTTAAAAGTACTGCTAGTGTTTCAGAAGACAAAAAAGTTGCTCGGAAGACTGTTATTTTTTTTTTTAATTGTGTGTAAAGTAAGGTCATGTTGATATAAGGGAAAAAAATGTGGAGCGTTTTAAATTAAAGAAAAAGAAAGTTTGTAATTTTTTTTCCTTACTAAAGAGGAAAAAGTTCTACTTTATATTTCATTCTTTCTTTTTATGTATAAGATAAATATTTATGAATCACATGTAGAAGTTATATAACATATTAATATTTATTGTGTGTACTACATGAGATTAAAAAATATGTTACTAATGAACATTTGTTTTCCCTTTCAGGTATGTATAGTTCTTAAATTGGATACTGTAAAAGTGAAAGAGAAATAAATCAGTAAGTGAATTATCTAACGTTTTGTTTATTATTAATATTATTGTTTATTTATAAAGAAGCACACCGGACAAAAAATTTCGTCAGTACTTAAGATATATTTTTAATATATTTAACAACGCCTTGATAACCACCTGGATTCGGCCAGCAATGGAGTGTACAAGCTTGTTAAAATATGACACATCTAGCTGATACTTTTCATTTATGAGTCGTTCACGGTTCCGTATAGCGTTACCCCTTTGATCGAGTTCTGAACAAGAGGCTCAGATAGATAAAGGGCACAGATATTTATGTGGCTCAGACATATAAGGGACTAATTTAATCAAGCTGAGATAATTAGAGCTAGAAAAGGATAATTAAGGGCAAAATTAGTCAAGCGTTTGGTCCAGCTTTCATATTTCGAATTACCCTGTATCTGAGACTTCCACACCCGAAATTAACATCCTTCTTCAAAATTTTTACATTTATAAAAAATAAGTATCCCAGGGTTTCATAAAAAACTGACTTAAATTAATGACATTTAGTGCAGAAGACGCTACGATTTAAATAACTTGCGATAAATTAACTGAACAATAAATTTCTTTTTGAGTAAGTATTCAGTTTTCTTTACTAAATCGATCTTTTGTCAATTTACTTGCCCTTTATCTCCCATTCCCAGTTCCAAGTTTTACATATGTATGTTTAACGATTTTCTAGTCTATATCTAAGTTATTTTAATTTTCCCTCATTAGTTCGTAATTATTTCCTTTCATTTTCGGATAATCAGAAATCGGTCGGAACAAGATCTTTTTTAGTTCAGTTTTTCAATGAGTGCCGATCAGTGTCTGGTTCATTTTTTAACTGTCTTGTTAGTTTTTTGCAAAAAACAAAAAAAGTACAGAGCATTTTTTAAATTTTTATGTTTATTTTTATTTTTATATTTATTTATTTATTTATTTTTATTATTATTATTATTTTACAAAAATTAGGTATTAGGATGCAAAAAACAATTTCCACATATGTGTACAGAGTTTCAAATTGATATCTCAAATAGATTTCTTAATTGTTATAAATTAATGATATTAAAAAATTCCATTGTCTTCAATTTCAAATCAATGAAGGTGTTTTATTTTGAGATTAGAAATATCACCTCGAACTTAGTATGCACTGCCCTGCTTGTCGATTTTTAGAAAAAAAAAATGATTTTTCAACGAGTTCTAAATTAATAACTCGGTTAATTGTAAAAAATAAAAATTGTGAGTCTCAGGTGCATCAGGACATGATTTGGACTACGCCCATACAAATTTTCGATCTTGTGCATGGGGTATATTTACCTACCATCGCATACAGACAGACGGATCGAAATAGTAATAATTAGTATAGAGCAGCTGACTCGCTGGGCTTTGCCCGGGCGCGGGTTGATCGATATGTGTGTGTGATCTCGCCCTTACTAAAAAACCTTTACTTAAATCGTTTTTTGTAAATTCAAAATATAAATCAGACAATTTTCTTTGTTACGAAAATGCTGAAAAATAGGCAATAAATTTTATTGGGTTTTAATCATAAGTAATCATCGAAAACTTAACTTCGATCACTAAGCTTCCATAAGCTTCATAAAACAATGTTCAAAGAATGCAAATTATTATAAATTAGATCTTTCACTAATCCACAACTATTTTGCATAAGATTTTTTGAAATTCATATTGTATTTCTATTAAATTTTTATTTGTATATATAAATTGTTTATTGTATAATTATTGTACATTGGATTTTGTATAAGATTTGCCTAAGATTTTTATAAGCAATGTATACGTTGTGTAAATCATAATACAGTCGACTCTCGTTAATTCGAAATCAGATGTTTCGAATCTTCGCTTTGTTCGAACTATAGATGAAGTCCTGAAATTTTCAATGGTAGAATAATGTTAAATATTTTTATTAATTCGAACTCATTTTCTCTTCACTTTGTTTAATTTGAACTAACTAGAATTCCAATTTTTCCCTTTTCTTTTATTTCTCACGGATTTCAGATCATTTGAATAACTTTCTTTCTTTGATTTTTGTCAAAATTGTTCCGAACATATATAAACGAACATATATTCCGATACATATAATACAATGCATTTGATATCCACTTTCTTAGTGTCCCGTCTGTCCATCAATGACGCTTTAAATTTTTCTTCCATCGTGCTTGTTTCTAATCTTTTAATTAGTTTATATATTTATACATTCTAATTTAATATTAAGTCATATTCTAATGATAACAGGCGAAATAAATTAGAAAAACAGTATAAAATTAATTCCTTTGTAAAAGCACCATATTAAGCATGTTTTCATTTCATATTTTCCATAATTCGAACTTCGGATAATTCGAACATTTCTTGTGGTCCCGACGAATTCGAATTAACGAGAGCCGACTGTATATATAAGAGAACATTTGTAAAGTTTTACGTTACATTATGTTGAACTTAGTAATTAATCATTATTTAGTACTAATTATTTAAATATGAAGAACTAGAAAAAAAAAGCTAAAATTTTTGATAATCTTCTCTTGAAGAAATAAATAAATGCGTATTCAGAAATTAAAGTAAGGCTTTGCAGAATTATATTTGTATCTTTTATTTTCTTCTTAACAATACTGTTTCTCGTTCTAAAGAGTAATCTGTTGGTTATATATATGAACAGCTTGATATTGCAGTTTGCAGGTTCTAACTAGCCAGTTCACGCTAATTATTTTATAATGTCTTTTAGCATTTGCAATGTCATTCTCCGGAAGCAAGTACAGTTAAGTTGAAAAGAGGCCAAATATGTTTAAGTTTCCGAATCTTAATAGTAGTAAATAATTTCTACTTTCAATGTAAAGGTGGAGGGTGATTTGGAAAGATTTTGCAGCTTGCTAAGCTCCCTCCCTCCACTTTTACACAATCACAACTAACATGATGTGACCATCACAAAACTTTATTCTGTGTTATTATAATATATATTTTAAAAAACGTTACACATTAACTAATATGAATAGGAAACGTTATATTCTCAAATTAGAACAACATATATATTTTCTAATTCATAATGTCAAGTAGCACCAACATCTGATAGGTAAGTGTAGCCTTTCACCGTTAGCCAATGAAAAATCAATGGTAGCAAACTCATTCCATAAAATGAAGTTTGATCCGAAGTTCATGGGAGTTGTCTAATCTAGAAGATCTCTGGCAGTTGATGAAATTTTGAAGGAAATGCCGGAGCTGTTCACCCACATAGACTTATCGATGGGTGACTTTTTGTCGGTAGAAATTGCCTTTCTTGCTGTTTCGTAGCTGAATGTGATAATTTCGATATGATTTTGTGGGGAAAATGTCTTTATCAGATAGTGCTTGTCAGATGTTGCAACAGACATCAATGCATAGATAATTTAGGGAATTTTTGATGAAATCTATGGCTAATTCGACTACACTGTAAAAAAAATCTGTTAAGGTACTAAATATTTTCTAGGAAACTGGGATTCCAAGAACTTTTCATGTAACGACAACAGGAAAAATTCATGTAGCCGATTCTGAAACTTGAATTTTTGCTGTTACCGTTACAGGAAAAGTTCTTGGAATCCCAGTTTCCTAGAAAAAGTTTAGTACCTTTACAGATTTTTTTTTTTACAGTGTAGGTATTGGATAACGAAAACTCAAATACAAAATTGAAATTATTGATTTCCCCGGGTCCCAATCTTCAGCTTCGGATATTCTTCTTTCAAAAAAGAAGAAGAAGAAGAAGAAGAAAAAAAGGAAATTTGTTTATAAGATATGTATAGTACTAAGCAAAATGGGATCTAACAGACCAAATTTTCGAGTGTATCGCAAAACTGAAAAATAGTTCGGTAAGAAAAAGAAACAGTTCTTCAACTATATAGCAAAGAAAAGTGAGAGCTTATTTTAATTAAATTAAAATTACATGATTGAAACATTTCTTTGCATATTTTCTTATAAGTTCTATAATATGCTCCTTTTTATTAGCAAATTGTCCTTACCTTGTTTTTTTTTTTTTTTTTTTTTTTTTTTTTTTTTTTTTTTTCTAAAATTACTACATGAAAGAAAAGCTTATTTCTATTAGCACAACGTTATAAACTTATTTAATATCTGTCAAAAATTGAATTCAGTTTATTCAATGCTGGTTTTTTATTACACCTTTGAAATGATGACATCGTTTCATGTGGACTCCGGTCCAAAAAAGGACCTTCCCTGAAAATCAATAGAAATGGGAGTTCACTATAATAATATTTTTCAAAAACAGAATCGCTAAATTTATTACTTATTCCATCTTAAGATATATTAATACAGACAAAGTTTCTAGTTTAATTTTACACTCTTATTTATTCGTACTTTTCTGCTAATTGTAATTTTTATTTATTTATTTATTTATTTTTTGGACAAAGAATGAGGTTTTTTAAAAACTTTGTCGACAGATAAGTGGCATTAAGTTTCTTCTCAGACTTCTGCTTTTATTCCGGGAGACGGTGCCACCAAAAGCCACGTGATCATCGAATTTTTTTTTTTTTTTTGAAAATGTAAATCGATATTAAAAAGTCGTAACAAGAAAATGAGCTGAGTATGGCTAAGTTTGACAGGCCAAAAATGTGTTTAATCAAATTAATTATCGTTAAAAAGTTATAATGATTTACCATTTTCACGGATATTGGTCACTCTGGCATAGAGTGGCTAGAGGGGTGAGAGGTCACTGTGACTAGAAAGTGGCACAAAAGTCGCTTTTACAGTGACCTCTTCTGGCATATATTTTTTTTTTTCAGAATTAGGTAAGATCTGCTAGCCTAAACCAGAAACATGTAAAAAAATTTTTATTCAATTCTATGCATAACTTCATGCACTTTTCGATAGATCGACAGATCGACAGATATTTTGTATATATATTTTTTATCTTTGAGCCCTAAAACGTGTAAATCAGTCGAAAAACTGGTGGTCGAAAAAAATTTCGATTACAATACTTTCTTCTACTGAAGAGAGCAGAAAGTAAAAATGTGTCGGGACTTCTTGAGAGGTGAAATCTAAAGGTAGAATCTTTTGAAATCTTTTGTAGAAATCTTTTGTAGAAAGTGTGCTTTTATACAAGCTGTCACTTTGTTAAAAAATTAGTGTCCAGGACACCTAGTTCACTTATCTATGAACTAGCCTATTAAACATAATGTGGATTGGTGTGGACAGGTGAAAGCCGAAGATTACGGCTAGGAATCCAACCATTCCATAAAAGCTGCAGGTCCACATTACACGTATGACTCATTAAACGTAAGACATTGCACGTATTTACTTCCTATATATGTATATATATATATATATATATATATATATAACCATTAATCGTATTACAATATATGAACCATTGAATTTAATAACTTATAGCACATTAAACATGGAGGGAAAAAATAAAAAATTAAAATGAATAAAAATGGAATTGTAGAACAAAAGCATAATCTTCAGGTCCCAAATACTTTGGAACTACAAATGAAGTGTGTGGTTTCATCTTCGTATTTGCCATGAAAAAGCAAAACTGTACGAATTTGGGACTATCAACACACATAAAACAAAAACCAAATGAAAAAAAAACCCATCAAAATCAAGGCACACCTAGACTACCAAATTGGATAGCAAAATGAAAAGGGAAAAATAAAAATAATTGTCGTCAACATGATAATAATAATAAATTAATTAATTAATTAAAAATGGAGTAATGTGATAACAGAAAAAATTAAACCATCCACCATAGTTTACCCTTTTAAGATTTAAAACAAAATCATTTAATTTGACTATGCTAAGCTAATCTCAATATCTTAATATAAGATGATCTAAGATTTATATGTAAAAACTATAAGTTTATAAAGACATTGAATTTAACATTTAAATTAATTATTAAAACATTAAACATCTAATATTATCTTTAAATAGTATATTAAATCCCAATATGTGTATGATTAGACGATATTATATATATATATAGTTTCAATTCAACATGAACAATTGCAGCACCATTGGCGCTAAAGCAGCTCACAAATAATGCTACAAATTATATTTCATATTTTAAAAATGCAAGTGTAAAAACTCTAGGAATAGCGTGCGTATCCAAATGTGAACAATTAACGATAAACAATTAATTATAAACAAGATACAGGCAAGAAAAAACAATCTGTTCTCGTCAGAGGGAGGACAGACGTGTCTAACCCCACCTCCCTTTTTTCAAAAAGTTTAAATTGTTTCAGGTTCCTGAACGCCTGCCAAACCTGCATTCAAAAATAATATATAATAACATAAATGCCAGTTTTTAAATAAGCAAAGCAAACTAAAAACGCTTTAATCAACATAAAAAATATATTTAAACACAACAAAAACAAGAAAATAAAAAATTAAAATAACCTTTATAATATAAAGAAGTCTATTATGATTTTAAAATTATCAAATAAAATGAATGCAGCATTTCCCAGGCCTCCCCTCTTACATGAAACAAAACACAAAAATTAAGAACAGTAATACCTTTTAATATCTGCTGCCTGTAAAACTAAAAATTAACAAAAATGTTTCTTCCGAATCCAATTTCATATAATATACATTATGTATATAATTATATACAAATACATATATATATATGTGTATATATATATATATATATACATACATACGTATATAATTTTAACTGATAGATTTCATATAATGCTGTTTTAGAAATGAATATTATTACATCATTGTGTCATATACATTGTTTATCGGCATGATAAAAGCAAAGAAAAAGTAATGTAAAAAATAAAATAAAAATTTCGCCATCTCTTGGTTTGAATATAAAATACTTGATATGAGCACTTTAATATATTTTTTTTCACATAAAAGTATTTTTCCATTTATAATTATGCATCTAATTACCATCTTTATCAACTAAAAATGGTTGTACAATACAATAATGGCCTTGCTTGATCGATTTTTGATTTTAATCATCTGATAAAATTAAATAATGGAACTAATTACCAGAGTATAATGCTTGATATGCATTACATATGAAAAAGGTAATAAAAATGAAAGGAGTTAATTAACTGGAAAATGTCGAATGCTTTCGAAATTTCCATTTATATAAACCTGAAGATAACGTAATTAAATGGGAAAATTTTATGAATGAAAATGATTTCGCTGATTATATGATACGAATTTTTCAAAACGTGATTCTAATGGTTTCATCAATTATAGAAGATAAACAGTAATTTCATAATTTCACATAGTTAACGATATTAATTATAAATAAATTTTTTAAAGAAAAAAAAAGAAAAAGAAAAGTTTTATTGATAGACACTTTATTAATGCGTCATAGTAAGCTGAAATCAATATAAATACATCGGCAAATAAAGTAGAATGCTATATTCACCTTTAAAAAAATAAATTTAAAATTATACTATGTGTAAGTTATTTAAAAAAGATGACAAAACATATTAAAAAAAGTGTTAAATTACTTTTAGAAAGAAATATTAATTAGATTAAAAAAATCTTTGTTTGCAATGACGTTTTATTCTACACCATACCCAAAATATGGATCAATTTACTTAAAGAAACATAATACAAGTTATATTCCACATTCCTCAATATCTATATTTTATTTCCCAAGTTTTCCAGATCTAAAAATTGACGTACACCAGTTACGTAACATTTAAAAATTATTATGTTAATATTTGTATTTTTATATTCTCTATCGACGGCTGTGTTTACAGTTAAAAGTACTAAGGATTAAAAGTAATTTAACACTTAATTTAAATATTTTTTGTCAGCTTTTTAAAGTAACTTACACTTAGCGTAATTTTCAGTTTAATATACAGGGAGATCCAAAAGTCAGGACGAACTTTAAAGATGAATATTTCGAAAACTAATCAAGATACAAAGATACGGTTTGCACCAAACGGATGGAAAAGAAACCAGGTTTTGTGTGGCAACGAAAAAATATTATTCTGTTGGCGACCAACGGCATCACTAGCAGCACTGAAAGATGCCATCCGCCAAAATGTGCCTGCCATAACGCAAGAAATGCTGCTAAATGCTGTGAATAATGTGGTGCCTAGTCTCACAGCTGCACTTATGAATGATGGACAGCACTTTGAACATTTACTGTGGTACTAATTAACTGTAATTAAGCTGACTTGTAAGTTGTCAACATTTTTTCATTTGCAAATCATCTTTTGGTGCAAGAAGACACTATAGCGCCATTTGTTGGTCACCAATAAAACTATTTTTTTTGTTGTTACACAAAACCCGATTTCTTCTCCATCCTTTTGGTGCAAACCGTATCTTTTTATCTTGATCCACTTTCGAATTATTAATTTTTAAAGTTCGTCCTGATTTTTGGATCACTTGGTATATACGTTTCAATTTTTATTTTAAAATGCATATATTTTCCCCTCTGCTACCAATGATACATTAATAAAACTAGATCCTCCAAATCGAGTTATAGAAAGCTTATTTTAAATTTAAAAATCTAAGAATAGATTTTCCACATTTAATAGATATTTTAAGTTGTCCACTAGCACCAGCAGAAAGCCATTTATTTGAATAATACCTATTATCCAAAAAAGGTTTTGAAATGTATTTAAAGTAGTTCTTCCGTATTAACTTTCTGCGCGGGCTTATTACGGATCGCATATCTAGCGAAAAAATACATATACTATATGGCCATTAATGACCGGACACTTACAATTTTAAATATTTTATCGATTAGTATTTAAAAATGTACTTTATTATTTATTATTTTGATTATTCTGATATTCTGATTCTTTTGATTATTCTTTATTATTTTGATTATTCTGAAATCTGAAGATTAAAAAGAGCAGGTCTGACCTCATGTTTATCAGCGTTGATGTGATAAAGTAGACAGTTAGGGGAGGGGGGGGGGGCAACAAAAAATCAAAGAAGAATAATAGTATCTGGGATCACCCTGTGAAATAAAACGTGCGAGATGATCAGGCGCTGCAGAATACAAATTTGTGAATATTGTACAACATTTCTGCTGATTAGTGTAAAAATAGCACGTACATTCATGGAGATATAGCGATATTTTTAAAAATTTCAAAAACTTCTGGCATGATTTTAGCTTATATAATATAGAGATTTCAACTAAATTCAACATCAATTTTATAAAAGCGTAGTAGAAATAATATAATGCAATTGGAACATAAATATTTTAGGAAATACGAGATGTGTGTAAAAAGAAATTTTTAACTGCGCATGCGCGAACTTAACAAAGACTCTTTTTTTTTTTTTTTTTTTTTTTTACATAATTTTATAGTAAATTGTATGGAGCAACTTTTAAAAAAGTCCAGGCAAATATCGTGAAAATTCAAAGAGATATCTGTGATTGGAGTGAGCTCACTCTTTGTTGATTCTTAATTACTCTCTAAGCTCACTTTTAGATCTTCTCTAAAATCTTTTATCAGTCAGACGGGCCAGAAGTTTTTTTTTATTTTTTTCAAAAAAATCACTTTATGAGTATACAAGTTATTCTTATAAAAATCTGTGAGCATGTTGAACAGTATCTAAATATTTGTATTCTGCAACGATAGATCATTTTGTGCATTTGAATGTACAGGGTGGTCCCAGATAATATTATTTTTCTTTGATTTTTTTTTGTTGGTCCCCTAATCGTTCTGCTTTTCGAATCGATGTTGATAAATTTGAGATCAATCATTCTTTATAATCCTGAAATTCCAGAAAAATCCGACAAAAAATATATTTTTTTAAATGTTCCAAAAATGTCTAAAGTGTCCTGTGATTAACGGCTATATAGTGTAAGTTTATTTATTTATTGTAAGTCAAAATTGTTATTGCAAAAACAGCATTAGAAAATGATAATATGCGTCAAGATACATTCCAGTCACCAACAGCCAGATCGAGATGAAAACGTGATTGAAAATGATGATAAATATGATTATGTGCATTCATGAATAGCTACCAAGTATTACAGATCGAATATACTACTATTTTCGAATAATAATCATCGCAATATTTAATCTCAGAATTTTACGATTTAAGGAGGTGAATATATTGCTATACGGAAATGTCTCTCATCAAAATCGATAATAAATGGAACCTGTTTCGATATTTTAAGTCCCTAATTACTGGCTTTGTTTTATTTTGTACAAAATCAAAATTTAAAAAGTTAAATATACCTATTACGAATTTAAATGATTCGGAAATTTAAGTATATATATATCTACTTTAAGGGGGGTTCTATAACATTGTAACTACATGATAAATGTATCTGATTTAAAATTAGTCGTGTAAAACGTTAATTAATTTTCTTAAAAATTTAGAAACATATCGTGGAAAGTTTTGCTGTGTGAGTTTTAGAGAGTATTTTAGGGTTAAAATGCAACGCAAATTTATTTTGATGAATATGAATAAAAATATGATTAATTTCTTTTTTTATATAATTTGTGTTGCACTAAATTACAATAACTGCAAAACAACATAAACTATAGGGTTTTGTCAATATTTCATTTAAGTAGATGTCAAATAAATAATAAAAAACTGCATTCAATATTGATGGAAAATAATAAGAATAGTATATGCATAAAATCTTTTAAGATGTTTTTCTTAAGTATATGCCAATAAAGAAAAATAAACAGAATATTTTGTTATTAGTTTCATTTTATGTGTGCCTGTTATATAATAAATATACCATTTGTTTCTCACCTATAAAACAAATTCTGTAAGCTTCAAGGAAATTTTTCACATGAAATATTTTTTCTTATATTTATTTAAATATTTTTGTGCTGAGTTTTAATTTAGTAGCTATCGAGGCTATTAACAATTTCTTCCATTACTATTTGAAACTTTAAAACATCTCCCACATTGCAAATGCGTGAAACACTTTTGCAACATTAACTGAACATAAAAAAAACAATACTTCTAACTAAAATCATTTTAGGTTGTGCTGTGAATGTGTTGTACGAGACAAAATGATTTTGCATAAAGTGGTCTTAAAAATTACATCAGGAGAAAATGTTTCATAACAGTCATTTTTTTTTGTTTAGTTCAAATTATGTAATTTTAATGGCATTCTGTAGAAAATATCTTGAAGGTGTTTAACATGTTTTATTTTTATAGTGTTTTAAATTGTGTAGTATTTACAATGCGTTGTTAATTTGGTGACAAAGTAATGTGCAGTAAAACACTATTTTAGAAACTGCTTTCATCAACATTATTTATAACACTATTTCAACACAATTAACAACACTATTTTTAGAACACATTTCTAGGTATCAATACTTTTGCACTATATTAAGAACACATTTCTAGAAAGCAACACTTTTGTAACACATTAAGAATACAATCCCAACACAAAAAACATTTCACAACACACTAATGTGTTGGGAATTTGGGGGACAAAAAGTGTTCCAAAATGTATTTATTTTTGTGTTAGAGTTTGCACTGCACCCAATCTTCCTTTATTATACCAAAGATACATTTCTAAAATTAGTTTATTCGTCGATAGATTGAATTCGCAATTAAACGTACTGATTTAAGAAAAATCACGTGAACATTGCTAGTATCATACCAATATGGGCGTATCTATAATATCGTAAATTCTAGTGATCGATCATTCCATTACACTAAAACGCGTCTGCCAAAATAATAAAACAGGTGATTTGTCAATCGAGATTTCAAAGATAAATCAAAAGTATTTCTTTTTACTAAATATTCTTATTGATCCTTTATGGTCAGAGGTTACTTTAAAATACCATTAAAAACTTGTTTAAAAATTAATTTAGCACATCTATTAGCAGTAATACAACTTATAATGAGTTAGAAATGGTTTACTTTATCTTGTTTCAAAAGCTTTATTTTTTGCGCAAAACAAAATTGCTTTTAAAAGGATGATTTATCTTTCATATGCATCTGTTTAGCTTTTTTGATGCCGGAAGTTTGGGGGATGAAAAGTTTCAGTTCTTAGATATTTTTGTACTTTCATTGTAAGGACATTTTTGTACATTTCGTAGTTCTAAAAAATGTTTTAAAAAAGTATTTTACATTAAAAAAATTGAATGGCGCTATAAATATCCTACAAAATTCCTAAATGTAATGTTCGTTTATTAATTTTAATTGGTAATATCATTGATAAATTAATTACTAATTATGAAAACTTTATAATACATTTTCAATCATTCACGAAAAATACTTTAGAAAGTGAAATTTTCATTATTTCATAATTTGGGACAAAAGGGGAGAAATTCTGAAAATAATAAAAGGTTCTGAATCTTATGTTTCGCTTTGATATGAGGATATTTCGACATCGTTATATGTGTATTTACAGGATGTTCCAAAAATGGTTAAAACGTACTTTTTCTTAAACTTGTTGAGAATAAGTAGACAATGTAGCCCAGGATGCGGTTACACAGACAGTCACCTCATCGAGTTGGAAGCAGAAATTCCAGAATTAGTTGAAACGCGATTCGCCTGTCAACTCATATCTTCATGGAATACGCTTGAAAAGGGAAGTTAAGTGGTCGATTCTTAGGTTTACCATCGTGCTTTCCTGCTAACACTCCTCCATGTTGTGATGCTTTTGAGTTCAGAAAAATACAAAGGTGAATCAACAGATATAGTAGGTTTTTCAGGTGTTTTCTACGAAAATATCACTTAGCAGGCCGATTGCATTTTAATATGTGAATTGCGTTTTAACTAATTCTGGAATTTTAGTCCCCAACTCGATGAGGTGACTGTCTGTGCTGTCGCCTGTCTGTCTAATATAAAATGTAAAAAAAAAATATATAAAAAAGCCGTCAGAAAATACGATCATATTAATGAAATAGTTTTCCCATTAATGTTTAAAATGTTGCACATTATTATACAAAGAGTTAAAATACAAATAAGACCCCCTACAAGCAAAAGTGATTTTTTTTTATTTTCTTCTTTCAACAAGTTAATTACAAAGTTTTAAAAAATGTACCTTTAAAATTAACTAATTAAAGAAAAAAGGAAAAATAGTGGACTTCATACTAATGAACACGCTTACCGCATCAGACTGACAATGTTATTTATAGCTGACTTTTATAAAGTAATTTTAAGTGCTTATGAAATCGGTTCTTAATTTCCAGTGGCGGCTTTGTTTTTTAATTCCATACTGTTTTATTTAAGAAACATCAAGTTTAGTTTTGTTTTGCAACTTTAATCTAATTTCAAATCACCAAACATGCCAAGATTTACGAGATTCTTTTCTAAGGTTTAGTTTATTCCACAAAACACTATTCGTCTCACTCCTCTATTCGTCTGTCCGTCACAGAGTCCTTTTTCAGAAACGTTATAATTTAAGTACTCGAAATTTTGCATATTTATAATTAAATATCTCCAATCACCCAAAAATAATAAAATTTTGAAAAAGCCCTACATATTATCTTAACTAATGAATTAAATTAATGATAGCTGACCATTTTCGTGATTTAGATTTTAAAACAGAACGTTAACTCTTTCATGCATAAATTATTTTCCATTATTACTTTTTTTTTGTGCCATTATAAAATAATTTTATTATTCTGCTGCACGCTGTCCACAAATTAAATCACCATAAATGAATACTGATTTTTTTTTTGCTTTGGCCGTGTTCAGCTGTTACGCGCGCTGCACGCGCACGCTAGGAGCCACGGACATGGAGTGGGTACTTATACTTGGTGGGATGTGCGTTCAGTCCTCGCTACTGTGCCACCAGTTGCTGTAACTGTTCGCTCAGTAACAGATGGAGAACAGATCAAAGATGTAATTACTTGTGGTGCCAATTATGAAGATAATCTGTTACAAATCAAAGTGAGCTGGCTGGCCGAATGGTCAGAATGCTGAGCTTGAACCCAGACGATACGGGTTCGAAACCTGCGCGGGCCAAACGTTGGTTTGTGTTTTTTTTTTTTTTGGTTTTTATTAATAGATAAGACATTTTTATTAAAGGTAAATTTTATATTAATAATACAGAAGCACATGTATTTCTATTATAATAATAAAATACTTATTTAAATATGAGAAAATGAGATTTTTGTGGAGAAAGTTTTAATATTCCAAATTTAGAATATTAAAAGGATAATTAGAACGATATTAATATCGTTCCAAAGTGATTTATATATATATTAAGAAAATGAAAAAAAAAAGTTTTCTGCGAAAATATCCGTATACGCATATATATATATATATATATATATATATATATTTTTTTTTTTTTTGAAAATTTTAGAAGTAATTTTTTATTGAGATTAGGATGCAAATATAATGCATGCGTGGATATTTTACGGTTTTAAAATCAAAATGGAAAATATTATAAAAGCAAAATGTAAAAGATATAAATTTTTTTAAATTAAGAATATCTGCATACATATATTTTAAAGAAGTGAAATATTTGGAGTTTGCCTTCTAGTTTTGTAATGAATAAAGTATGATTAGAATGTTTATAATTTTTCTATTAAAAGTATAAATAAGTGTTTTGCTTATACTAACATAATTTCTGATGTCGTTTGTTTTTCATATTTTATGACATATTTTGGCCTGTTATCCACACGGTATTAAAATATACAATCATTAAATAAGAAATATATACATACTAAAACTTCTTCTGAAAAATTATCTAACTAACAATGCAAATTCCATTGAAATCAATCCAGTATTGTAGATTACAAATCAATTTTGTAATATGTAGATACAGGGCCATCGCTAAGACCTTTTTATTGGTGGGGGAGAAAACCTTAATATTGTCAAGTCAAATTTTTATATTCGCCAACTCGTTTTATAATTTTGCCAAGTTAACGCACTTTGAAAATGTAATACAATTCTTATTTGTAAAAAAATTAATAATATTCCCAATTAGAGTTGTAACTTTTGCAAATTCTATCAAAAATAGAAAATGTATTGCAGTTTTTATTAAAATTTTAATTAAATTTGACATAAAAGTTTTAAATTTGCAAAGTGTAACAACATTTGTCAATGTTTTGGGAGGGTAGCCCCCCCCCCTTAGCTAGTCCCCCGTGTGGATATCTCAACCTTGGTTTATCAACAGCATTCTATTAATTACAACAATAGAATCAACAGTATTCTATTATTTAATACGAAAAGTATAAAGCAACTGATAAATGATTTTAAAATAAATAAAAATAAAATTATTTAAAAAATTAAATCACCAATTGTTAAATTGTATCAGTCAACCTACCAACTTTGACAACAAACAACGTGCAACCAATAACAGATAAGCACAAAACGCACAATCACGTGATCAAATCGCCCATCATTTTTTTTTTTTTTTTTTTTTTGCGTCGCGCGCGTCAAGGTTTGAGCATGGTTGATTGTCATTTTTTAAATGCTAATCAGGCTTAATTACATGAAATAGGTCACGTGATACTTTTCCGGAATACTTTTATTTGAGTGGTCACAGGTATGTATTTCTGTTACGAAAATCATGTTTTGAAAGGATAAAGAGATATGGTATTTGTATTTACCAATTCTGAACCAAAAAAATAATACAATAAATGAATAAGTTTAAAATTCTCTTCTTCGATAGCACCTACTCCAAGCAGAATCTTCTGAGCGCGCGCGCACAAAAAAAGCCGCTTTTGAACACGGCCTCTATAAGACAATTCTTGTCTGTGCTCATATGAGAACTGTATGAATAAAAAAGTTAATTTCAGTCTTTTTTTTTTTTTTTTTTTTATCATTCTAGATAGTTTTGTGGTAGTATCTGTCTCCTAATAAGTAGTTTTCTGATTCGATGCTCAGTGTCGGATTGTGCCTTTGATAAAATATTTTCCTTAGAAAATATTTCATTATGTAGTAGATTCAATTTTATTGTATTTTTTTCTTTATAATCCCTTATACATTAAATTGGTAATTTTGTATATATACAGCTCCTTACAAAGATCATCAACCAATTTTATGACTCCAAATATTGATGTAAGCCAGACTCCCTTTCTCTTTTAAATTGGTAACTTTGTATGTACTGTACAGCCTCTTACAATCTATCATCAACCGACTGTATGACATAAAATTGATGCAAATAGTTTTCCCTTCTAATTTCTTTGTTTATAGTAAAATATGGGGTTCGATACATCGGATTTCATAAAGTAAAATAAGAAATTTTATGTAACTGCATTGAAATATTACTTTCATTAACTCAACAAATTAAAGTACAAATATGATTTTAATAACCCAGCCATCGCAAAATAATACAGTACTACATTCGTAAACTATCATGCACCGCTTTTTTGTTGTTGTTATTGTCTTTTCGTTCAGCTCATTAAAAAAAATATTTTGTTAATGATAGCTATTCATTTACATAAGTTCTTAAAATCATATAATTGTAAAGAACAACAACAAAGATTCTTTACATATACACAATGTTAAAATTCATTACTGTAATTTGCGGGCGGGAAGGAGCGCATTAGTTTTATTTTATGTTAATCTTTAATAATTACCCCTATTAATTTAATACTTTTTGAACAAAATAACGATTAAAAATAACTTTTGATTTTTATATCTTAAATTTTAATCAATTTTTTCAGTTTTTGTAATCACTCAATTTATTTGACTTTCTAATGCTTTTTAATCTCATGGAAAATATGAAAGATTAACTTTAGATTTTGACTTTCTAGTGCTTTTTAATCCCATGGAAAATATGAAAAATTAACTTATAAAAAATATAAGATAGATCGATACATTTTGAAAAATGATTAAATTCCTGAGTTTTAATTGATGAAAATGTTTGATTTATTATTAGAAATATTGCAATTTTTCCGGACGATATTTGTAAAGGCTAATTCCATGGGTTATTGTACTGAAAGCCACACAGCGGATAATTGCTATGCTTATTGACTATCGTTATTTTCGAAAAAAATTACTTGGCCGTTCATCTGCGAAATCCTATTCGTCTCTGTCCTCTGTCTGTCTGTTCGTCACAGAACACAACATACAGTACACAAAACTGTATAAAGCAAATACTTCAAATTGTGTGTATTTACATCTGAATACCTCGTGTCACACGACAGATCATCAAAAATTTGAAAATGTCTGTTATTTTAATTAAATTAGTTTTTTCTGTCATCCATTCATTTTTTCAGCTTAAATTTTAAATAAAAACCTTAATTTGAAAGTTTGGCGTGCCGATGTCATTGCTTGGAAGAAATGTGTCTTGTTAGTTTGTTGAACATTCTTAGTTCGAACTCCCAATGCTACAAGCTGAAATTTTCATATTAAGATAGGTTTAATTAAAAGAAATTTCGTGCTTTTTGACAATTTAAAGTTTATATTATTAGAGTTTCGTTCATCTGAGATTCATAATATTTTTTTAATAAAATTTTCTTTCTAGTTTAAAAACAATTGTGATTTATTAATTATTCAGCATTTTATTTTTCGTTTAAATATTTTATTTTTCGTTTTTAGAAATTTAAAATTTTATTTGTATCTCCCCTATCTTTTTTTTAATTTCAGATTTTCAAAAATTTTGGAATTTTGGATTTAATTTAAGTATTTTTACTTGAACATTTTTAATTTGTTTAAAATAAATAATCTCCTTTTATAATGTATTTTAAAATGAAATTTATTGGTGCTAACATCTATGTAAGACTTCAATAATCATAAATTAACAACTTGAATTTATTATTTAAAGAAGAATTTGTTTTGAAAGAAATATTAAACGAAACCCTCTTTGCGATCTGCGATCACATTTACCCATCACTTTTTTCTATTCGATGGTATACAAATTGAAATTTTGCAATGCTTAGAAATTGAAAAAAATTGCAATAAAAGTAAAATGTTTTAAACAAGTTGCTGGTACCGTTAGTACGACATTACTTACAAACATACTTTTTTTACCTTATAATATTGGAGATTTAAACTAAAAAAATCATCTTACTTTGACACTAACCTTTAATAATAATTTCTATAACAATCGCAAGAGGATTATCGTAGATATTTTTTCAAAAGTAAAATCACGATTTCAAATTACAACTGATTTCAGTTCAAATGTTTTTATTTTGTTTCAAAATCAGTCATCTTATTTAATAATCATATATTCTTTAATTGCCAAATTTTTTTTCAAAGATTAAAAATAAATTTTAAACATTCTTTTTAAAAAAGTAATTTCAGATATTAATGAGAGCGATCGATATATTTTGGAAAATAATTAATTTATGCATTTTAAAGAATTAATTCATGCTATGACATATTTTGAAAGGCGAAAAGAGAATTTATTTATGATAATGGTACTGGAAGTTTCTTTTGATATCTTTTCTTAGAAAAGCATTGATAAAATAAAATTTCTTTATGATTTTGATGAACAATTTTAACGATACAAAATATATAGTTTAATATTCGTATTTTTCCACGTAAATTTTAGCAAATTTTGATTTCATTTATGGGTTATTTGTTTTTAAAGATGTTGACATAAATCGAGATTAATGAATTTTGATCTTCTGTTCTAGATTCATTAATAACTATTAAAATATTTAAGAACAATGAAGTTTTTAAGACCAATTAAGTCTTTGTGTAATCTAAGTTTACTTATATTCTAAATGGGAGAGAATTTAGTTATTTCGTAAGTTTTAAAATTCTCGTATTAGACTGTCTAAAGTTATGCAAGAAAACAATCTCGTAACAGGTCTCACCAAACTTTGGGTCTGGAATTGATATTGTCTTCGATGCCTTAAGAATTATTTAACTGTAATTAATAGGCTGGGATTGTCATAGAAATTTTCAGTTTCTCTAGTTAAAAGATTACTGTTCTGTTACGTAAAATTAATGTTCTTTAGCGATTGTGCAGTCGAAAAGTCTACTTTGAAAATGTATACTAGAAACCGGAAGAGGAAGGGAAAAATATCTGGTGAATTTTCAACAAACGTTGGGTTTTTTTTCTTATTTGACGTAGTTTAGGATTCAGAAAGTAAGATTTGTTGTAAAAATAATATAAACAGCTATGAAAATGGACTCCATGAACTTTTATGCTTGTTTATATATCTATTTATGAAAGGATAAAAACTAAACCTTTTTTTAATTTAAATTTAAAATTATAATTGTGAAGTTTAAAGTCCCAATTAATATTTTTTAACTTTAATTCTGAAGCTTAAGGCTATTTTGTTCCTCATAACTTTCTTTTCCAGCCTCACATTTATTACTTTCAGATATCACTTTTGGATACTCTTTAAGATTAAAATTGATGATCTAAGTGCTTTTTGCAGGCATTTTTGGTTAGGGACTCAGATGTCACTGACCTGGGAATTGTGCAGGCTTTGATCACATATCAGTCAAAAGCTAATGAACAAATTAAAGAAATGTTCTTCTCAAATTCACAATTGTGCTCTCTGCTGGAAAATATTACAATACACAATATATTACCCAGGACACGCGTGAAAAAAGATAGATTTTGCACATTTGAGATGCGTGTATAACCTACGACGATGTAATCCTTATAAATCGACGTACATGGCTCGGGCGACCTGCGATTGGACTCGCGGATCCAACTGTAAGATCCAGCCTCTAAATAAATGAGTTCTATCTCCAAGAGGTTCCCGAGTCCAATTCTTATCTACATTCATGACATCCCCTAAGCTGTTTTTACATTGATACATACACTATATGCCCATTAATCACCGGACACTTTCAATTTCAGACATTTTTGGAATATTTAAAAATATACTTGTCAGATTTTTCTGGATCTTCAAGACTATAAAGAATATATATGACCTCCTATTTATCAACGTCAATTTGATAAGCAGGACAACTAGAAAGAAGCCAATAAAAAATTAAAAGAAAATAGTATAAGGGATCACATTGTACATTAAAATGCACGAAATGATCAATTGCTGTAAAATAACAAATTTGTAATTTTTGTACTACATGTTTATTGATTTGTACGAGATTATCACATATATTTATGGAAATATAGCGATTTTTATAAAAAAGTTAAAAGAAATTCTTGTGTGTTTTTAGCTTATGTCAAACAGGCTATTCAACAAAATTTAATAGCATTTTCAGAAAAATTAGAAAAGTTTAGTAGAAACAATATAGTGCAATTGGAATATAAATATATTTAATACTTTATGAAATCTGAACAATTTCTGAAATAATTTTTACCTGCGCATGCGGGAACAATAAAAAAGATTTTTTTAATATAATTTCATACCCAACTCTATGGAGCAACTCATAAAAAAAAAAAAAAAAAAAAAAAAAAAAAAAAAAAAAAAGTAATCAAATATTGTGAAAATTCTGAGAGATATCGGCGATAAGAATGAGCTATGTTCAATTGCTCTGTAAAAGTAGTTGAATCACTATACATGCAGGTAATAAATTTTAATGCTTAAATAAGGATTAAAATGATTTCTCATTGCACGCCTATAAGCACTTTACTAGAAAAAAAAAATGTCTCTTGTTTTGTTATTGTTGCGAAAAAAAATACTATGAATTTAACCTTTTACAGGTTAAAGAACCCAATTGGGAACATAAAATAAAATAAAAAAAATAATAATTAAATTTAATCAAAATGGGCTTGAAAAAAATTACAGAAATAATAAAAAGATGATTTAATTTTTTGAAACGGAAGTTAGATTCTTATCATTAATGATAAATGTACAGAAAATAAAAAAACAACCAATGACAACCGGAAAATAATCAATCATAAAAATGATTTTTTTAAATAGTTTTTTTGACATAGAAGTTACAATCCTCTTATTAATGGGGAATGTTCAGAAAATCATAAAAATGACCAATGACCACCGGAAGTGACCAATGTTCCCGATTGGAAACATCCGGAAAATTATGTAGGAAATTTTTTTCCACCGTATTGATGACTAATATCGCTCAATTAAAACAACATTAAAAAACATAGTGCGCAAAAAAAAAGTAAAATATACTTCGATTTGAAATCGGCTTGTAAAAAGTTAATAAGAAGTACTCGATATTAACTGTTTTATTCTTCAGAATTATTAAATAGTGTCACAGATGTCACATAAATTTAGGGCAAATATCAAAGTGGGGAGGTGTACTTAAATGCGAGCCCAAAAGATCCAAATTTGAAATCGACATTTCCTTTAAAACAACCAAGTGATATATTAACAAAAAGAATTAAGAATACTGATACTCATAAAACATTGCATGCAATATAGCACTAAGCAGAATGGCGTAAATCAAATTTCCTCAAACGCTCAAAAAAAAAAAAAAAAAAAAAAAAAAAAAAAATATATATATATATATATATTATCATCATCATCATCAACCGTTTTCGATCCACTGCTGGATGTAGGTCTCCCCCAAATTTTTCCAGTGTTTTCTGTCTAGTGCTTATATATATATATATATATATATATATATATATATATATATATATATATATATATATATATAAGACCATTCATAGTAAACAATATTGACCATTAGAAATTAACCATTATATAAATATATATATATAATGTATTTTCTACAATGTTTTTCTAATGCATAAATATCTTTAGATTCTTTTGAGTTGCATTCGTAATTATAAAAATATGTAACACCTATAGGCTTTATTTGGTCCGTCCATCTATCTGTCTGTTCGCATATAGCAATGCAAAAATTACCAAACTAAGTGGTTTCAAATTATATATATGTAATCGTTGCAAAATTTTGTCGAGTCATTTAAATTTTATGGAAATAGAATCAAAGTTTTAAAAGATATTTACAAAAACTTTTTTATTCTATTAAATCTTATCGTACGTAATTAATTCTATGATATTCCATGATAGGTTATGATTCTAGTTTTTTTAATGGTGATTATTCAATTAAATCCTATCAGTCGTAATTAACTCAATGATATTCCATGATAAATAATGATTCTACTTTGCCTTGTAGATTATTCTATTATACCTTATTATTTGCAATCAATTCATTGATATCCCATAATAGGTAATGATCCCAGATTGCCTGGATGATTATTTTATATTTAAGATGGAAACAAAATAGTTCCGTATTACGGAATTTAAAACTTTCATGTATAAGGTTTTTTAATTACTCTTTAATTCGCAATTTTTCTGTGGTAAATGAGAACTCATTATTATAAAATAATTTAATTATTGTGCTGCATACCATCTAATTTCTGTCCACAAAATCAGATCTACATAAATGAATGTTAAGATTCTCTGCAATAGTGCAAAAAATGTTTCCCAGCCATATAAATGCTCTAAATTTCATTTCATTTTTATTTATTTATATTTTTATTAGAAGGTCTAAAGTTTGTTTATTAGGGTCAGGGCGTAAAATTTAAAAATAAACAAATTTAATATTTAAAAATGTAAGATATATCATGCAAATATCATTCCCTCACCTCTCCCCTACCCATACTACCATACTTTACTGCCTGATTTTTTCCATTCAGAAATAAAAATAATTAAAAACACCCTAAAAAAATAAAGTTCTTAATTGTACCTTACAAAATATAATAAAAATATTATTTTTAACCATAATTATGTAGTCTATTCAAACAATTATATGTCTCCCCATGTTAGACCATCATTCCCTTACACCTTGCTATTACCGCAAATTTCCTATCACTAAAGATGAGCAGTAGTCAAGCATTCTTCACAGAGAGGAAGCTAATTTGAGTACTTGTCAGTCCAACAACATAAATTGGTGATATAAGTTTTTGTTAATTTTCTAGAAATTTTTTCAATCAGAAAATCGGGGAGTATTTTTATTAGCAATCATTTCCTCACAAAGAATGCTAAATTTTTAGCAATTTTCAAAATTTTTAATTTTATAATACATTATATATTATGTGTTCTTCTTTAAGGAATCAGTTTGGTTTTTTCCATAATTTTGCATTTTTCATGACAATTAGTAAAAACATCTTAATTTTATCATTCCCTCACTCGTCATTCCCTCACATTTATTGTTATGAGTTAATGAATGGGGAATATGTACTTTTGTTTAAACTTTTATAACGATTTCTGCTGCTATTAAAACCTTCAACACTTGACCAATTAATAGCAATTTATCCAATTTTTATGAAAATTTACCTATGTAACATTCAAGTCAGACTGCTTGGTCAAATTTGCAGTATTGTAGAGAATAACCCATTTGTAACAAATTTTGAACTCGTGTATTTTTCCTTAAAAGTGCAACAGCTACTTCACTGAATATTTATAAAACGCCATAGTGCGAAAGCACCTCCTTTGCTCCGTTTGACAAACAATTTCCGACTTGTTTACTGGTATAATTCTGGAACTATTCCCTTCTATATACACTCAGAAAACAAAAGAGCGGATTTGGTATTCCAGGAAAGAGCTCTAATTTATTGGATGATTTAAATGAGTTGTTTTTTAATGTTTTTCTCACCTTTATTTAGATTGCTTATTTAAATTACTCATTTTGATATAAATTACTTAAAAACAACCCGTTCACTCGAGTTGTTTTAAGTTTTTTACGAGAAGTTGACTTTCGGATCGTGAGATCAGTGGATTTCGGCTCAACTTGAGTTATTTTGTGGCTGAGGTTTGAAGAGCGTATGTATTGTTCTATTAAGATATTCTTCAAGCATTCAATTTTACAAAATTGTTAGCTTACATCTCATCCTATCCCTCATGCCTTTAAATGCCCCAAATATCTTTCTCCAAAAATGTTTCAGTATTTCAGTAATTCAGCATACACCTAGTCCGACACGCAAAACATGACTAAAAGTCAGATGTGTAATCTTACACGTTAATCCTTCATTGCACCGTGTACCATATCTAGTGCATCTGAAAAATTTTCAATATGTGCTATGAATCTGGTCAATGTGATCAGTGTAACAGATCACGAACAGTCCTAAGAATAAAATAATACTTAGTTTGTCCAAGACAGATAACTGCATTTGCAAAAAATTAGAATTTGTTCTTCAAAAACAACAACAACAACTAAAATTCTATCAAGCTATTAAGCAAGAATTTACTTTTATTACTTTTACTGAATACTTAAAAATATTAAAATAAAGAAAGTTCCAGAGTGTTAGGCAGATAAGATTAATTATTTTAAACCTTTTTAATTGCAAAATATAGTAGTACAACATTTAAAACCTCCAACAGTGTGTATATAGGGTATTCTTCATAAAATGTACAAATTTTAGCTGAAAATTTGAAATTTAAATCTTTTCACTAATTTTCTCATTGATAAATCGATATATAGATTTTAAATAATTTTTTTTTCATAAAAATAGAACAAATCGTTCAGTGAAGGGTTAAGTTACAAACTTTACTTTGAAAATCCAGCTATTTTGATAAGTAATCCTTACCTCATTTATTTGTAATTCATTAAAAGATGTTTCATAAATATTAAAATATTTTATAATTCAAAATTAATCATATGCATATTCTGTTAAAGTTAAAAGATGTAGAAAAAATCCTCCATTAATATTCACTTGATCTTGAAATTCATTATTTTAATTTTTGCCAGTCTGATTTTGACACTAATCTTTAATAATTACCTCTGTTACAAGAACAAGCGGATTATAATTTATGTTTTTTTTTGAATGAAATAATGTCTGCAAATCACCTGCACTTTTGCTTCTTAGCATTTTTATTTGGTTTTGAAATCGCTCAATCTGTTTAATATGTTTTTTTAATCTTCGAAAAAAAAAAAAACCCGTCGGAGATTAAACTTATAATACGTTAAATTTTCTTTTAGAGAGTAATCTCAGATAATGGTAATTAAATCGATATTTTTTCGAAAAATGATTAATTTATGGCCTTTAAGCGATTAATTTATGTTGCATGAAATACAAAAAATGTTTGCTTCATCTCGAAAGTGCTTGAATATTGTTTAATTACATTTTGATAAAAATTTAATGACAAGATAAAGTTGTTGTTGTTGTTGTTGTATTTTGTGTCGGCCGATTATCTACGCTAGGGATATAGGCCCGGGGGAGGGATGCCCTTCGTGGGGGTCTTTCTAAGGGAACCTAACCCGTATTTACGCAAGGTTCGAAGAAAACCACGAAAACTCCGAACGGTTAGGCCGACGGCCGCGATTGGGTTCGAACCCAGCACCTGCCGTCTACCAGTTGAGAGGTCAGACCCTCTCGGCCACTGGTGGGGCCGACAAGATAAAGAATTTTGAAGATGCAAAATAACACATTTTTAAAATATATTACTTACCCATCATACGTAGCATAGGGTAAGTATTGCAATCGTTTTGAAAATAGAAAAATATTTTTTGCCGGATTTACACGTTTTACATACTGGAGATTTCGAAAAACATGTTTTTAGAAGAAAAAAATTGCTGTCTGCGTGTCTGTCTGTGCCGTAAACTCTACACTGTAAAAAAAAATTCAAGAGGTTACTAAAAATTCTTTAGTAAATTTGTATTCCACAGAATTTTTTAGTAACCATTACAAACTTTTTTTGCAAGTGAAACAAGCATTTCTTTTGTAAACTGAACAAAAGAATTTTTTTGTATAACTAACTTAAAAATTTTTAGTATGAGCCACCAAGAAAATTTTAGTAGTAGCTCCAAAATTATTTTTAATAACCTTTACGTGCGACCGAAGGACAGGAGCTTCCTTCGAGCTGCATCCAAAATTCTGAAGCGATAGATTTTCAGCAAAACCGCAATAGATGGCAGTACCAAAAAATTGCTACCTGCTCTTACAGGATTTTCATAATCCCTTTATTAACGAGTACTCACACTACATACATTCGGTATCGAACCCGGGACCTTTTAGTCTGGAGTCCGTTACTATAACCACTATGCTATCAAGGCCACACCAAGTGCGTTTTAGTAATAGCTATTAAAAAATATAAAACTATTAACTCTATCCATTGCTAACTTTTTTCTAGTAATTCTTACAGATTTTCTTGTAACCGACTAAGATTACTAAAAATTTTTTAGTAATTACAAGGATCACTAAAGTTTTTTTAGTAGATCGACCCTTTTTTCTTACAGTGTACCTCCCGAACAAATTGAAATAGAGACTTGAAATTTAGTGTGTATTTAGTATTTAATAATGGGAAAAAGCTTATTGAATATCGGCAACCTCGATTACCTGGAACTATTTTTTGGACTCTCGAAATATTCGTTCTATTGAAAGATACATAAAAATTTTCGCTTTTTTTTCTTTAAGGAGTGGATATAAAAGACAATAAAATGACACAGTTTCTGCATAAAGAACGAAGTCGATTGGATAATTACTTGCTGATATATTTGTAATCCTATTTTCCACACTCTTCATTTTTTTGTGACCCTGTATTTCATTCTAATTTCAATTCACAGATATATTTTAATTGGAAATGAGACGCTTAATCTGACACAGTAAACTGTAAGTTAATACGATTACTATAGTTGGTTAATACGATAGTTATAACCATGTTTCTTTTACTCAATTCGATACTACTTGTGTAATATGGCGTTTTATATAATTTGTCGAATTTGTTACTTCTTTAGCCGTCTTAAGCTTGGAAAAGAATTACAACAATACATTTACAGATTACATTTTAGATAGATTACTTTAAATTCTATGTTGCGTCATAGGAGATGCTTGGCGAAGACTCTACGTAGAAAGTTCTACAGAATTTCAGCTCTTTAATGTCATGTTCTTATCCGAAGAATAATTCTTCTTTTGTCATTGGAAACAACGAGAATGCAGTAACTATCCGCATGTGGCCCCAAGTTATGATCAACAAATAATTAAATAATATTTAACAACACGCGATTTGATTTTTTATTAAATCAAACAAAGTACTTGAATAATGACTGGCTGTGTTGTGGGATTAAAATAAACTGACTTATGGCATGAATATTTGAAAGAAAAATTAAATATTGAAAATTAACATGTATAATTATCGAAAGAGTTTGTCGATGACAAATTCAAGGCTGCATTCCAGATTAATTAAAAATCATATTAAAGAAATATATAAAGGTTTCGTATGTACGATAATGTTAAAAAATATAGCAGATTTTAATAAATAATTTTTTTTCAAAAAGTTTTGTTAGAAAAGTTGAAAATTCATAGGCATAGAAAACGGTATGCATGCAATGATAAATTATGTTTTTTTTTTCTTTTTTTTGTAAATTAATCAAACCAGCCGTTTCAGAGTGTTGAACGACAAAAGTATAAATTGGAAAGTTGTTGGATTGTGAAAATGGATGATACTTTGAAAAAAGCTTTGTAGAAGGTCGTCCCTTGTATGGCAAGAACATCAGATGACCGATTTGTTTCCAGGCGCAATCGAACAACATGACAGCAAAAAAGATAGCAACAGAATTAAATACCACTGGTGGATCACCAATTTCGCAACAAACTGTATTCTGTAATTTAGCTAACATGTTGTTTATGACAAAGGTCAGATCATATAGATCCCAGTATCCCTAGATCCCACTTGCCTCTCGTCACATGCATGATCGCTATTGATGATGCAGAGAGCACGTAGTATGACTGCCAACTAGTGGTTCAATGTAATATCTTTTGATATCAGGTAGCACAATCAACAATAACGCATTTCTAATCTATGAACACCTGGAGTTTCAGGATAATTCCCCATGTATTTTTCTAGATATTTAAAGAAAAATCTAAAATCACAAGTGACATCAGTCACCTTTGGCCATATGTTAATACACACCTAACGTACATCTAACACAACCTAACATACACCACGTATGTTAACATACACATACCTAACATACCTGTTTGCATACATAAAATAGTTTTCAAAAATTTAGATCAGTTAGATCAGTTAGAAAGCCAATAACATAGGTGAAAATTCAAATTCAGCAATTTCTGTCATTAAGCGGAAATGTACTTGAGTTTTTTTATTCACCCTAATATAAAATCTATAAGATTTATACACATCAAAAATAAAATAAAAAATAATTTAATTTTTTTTTACCTCAATTGAAAATGCATTTCCAGGATTAGCACTTAAAGACAGTATTGCTCTAAATGAATTAATTTGTGTGTCCCTGTAAATGAACGATACATGCTTTGCAGATATTATTCTATATAATATGCATCTCGTAATGCTCCTCGGTGACGTAAGTCCATTCATTTTGTTTGAAATAGGGATCATCATTAAAATATACCCTAAGCAATTTTCTTCGATAAGCCATAATGTAGAGGAATTCCTTTGATTGCCACTGTAAACGAACTATCGTATTCCCCCACATTATCCGGCATGCCGGAAAAAATCGTATTTACCGGCATGTCTCAAAAATACGAGGTTTCACTATCGGAGGATGGGTTGCTGATTTACTTTGATTTTTAGAGCAAAATTTTTCATTTTATGAAAAAAATCATAAATACTTACTGTTCTCTTTGTCTATTTCTCTCTATATATATTCATTTATATTTAAATGATTAATAGATTTATTTGTCTTATTATTACGCAAAATTTTCATGTATGATGTTTCTACTAAGTTAATTAAATTATCGTATAAAAAAACTTTTTTGATTTATGGTAAGCATATATTTCTCTCTTTATATATTTCGATAATTATTGTATTTTTTTAATTATTATATACGATAATCTATTTCTACATTGTAAATATTGAAGGGGTGCTGGAGAGATAGCCTACTGTGAAATGGTATAAAACACATGAAACACGTTCGTATTCTCTTAAATATGTTAAAATATGTAATAAATAATTAGAAAATTGGGGACAAAGTCTATATTACACCCCTCCTTCTCAACAGAAATCACTGATATTGAATATAACTAATTATTTCATTTCTTTACGCTTTCGAAGATTTGTTTTTCTCTTTTTCCGGCATGCCGTGAAAAACCAGGGAATATTCAAAAATCTGGTCTCACTCGAATTTTTTTTGGGCATGCCGAATAACGTGGGGGAATACAATCAAACATTCATTTCCAATACCTGACATGTTATGATAAATCCCATTAACATAATTTGTAATATGAATGATGCTACAATCCAAGTATATTTACACGAATTAGAATGAGGACAAACAGATGAACAAACAAACCAAATTCAAAATACTTCTAAACTATGTTAGAAAGTGTTAAAAATGTGATAGACAAATAATATATTTATAATTATGTTTTTGTATAAGAATCAATTTAAATTATTTATCTAAAGTTTCATTAAATTCTGTTGAAAATTCTGAATTTCAGAAGCAACTGGTAATAAAAGGTCAGATCTTACCCCACTTTTATCAATTTATAATTACAGTGAGGTACGTTTATACAGAATAACAAAACAGGAGATATGAGAACTTGTCTTCATATAACTTGTTCTTTATGCAGTGACCTGGACATGAATTCAATAATCTCTACAACTCCAAATTCTAAAGTTGATTTAAAAAAATTGCTCAGCATACAAATGTTTAGACGAATTGAACTATTTGTAAGAGAATTCCCATCCACTTAAGTAAATAAAATCCGCTTGCGCAAATTGTATAGGAAATGAAGCTGCCATCGGAGCAAGTAATTTGTTATGCAAAGTCCTTGGCTGCAACATGCTGGTAGATCGAGTGTTTAATCACGCAAACAATCGACCCATCGAGTAGACGAATGGGAATGCCCAACGACGGCAATTAACTGCTTCCATTTGTTCAGAAGTAGTTCGTCCATGGAAGTCCTGGTACGTAACGAGAAACTATTGTGAAAATTGAGGATATTTTGATAAAGCAGGTTATACACATCGCAATGAAACGATAGCTGATGTAATAACAATGCTTTAAAAAGTTGTATATTTGAGAGCTTTAATATAATCGAAATGTTAATAGTAATAAATCCATTCTTTTTATTTTAAATTTCAATTAATGTTGTTTAGTTTTCTGAGGAATTTAAATTTGGGTGCTAACAACTTTTAGAATTTATTATCATTTATTTTTTTTTCTTATTCATCAAACTATTTCCTAATTAAGCTTTCTAAGCCCATGCCACACATTTTTATGGTATAAATTATTTTTGATATGTTGAACAGCACATCTGTTTTTCATACAGAATGGTTCACTAGAAGGTACTCCTGGAAATGTTGCTTTTATAGAAAATAATTAAATGTCATATCTGTATGTTTAAGAAATGCATTGCTTGCAGGGTTGGGTTTTTGCCGGCAGAAAATAGTTTCTGCCGTGCCAGTGGCAAAAAGTGGTTATAACCGGTTTTTATCGGCAGAAACTGGCAACAACTCATTTTGTGACATAATCTGAGACTTTTTTAGTAGTATTAAATTGCTTATATACATTTTATTTAGAATAAACAATAAATAAATATTGTGAATAGTTTTAATTAAAAAATTTGTATTAGAATTTTGTGATTTTGAGTCTTTCACAAAGAATCAGCCATATTATTTGCAGATAATTGAAAATCATAAAAATGATATTAAGGACAGCAGTTGTTAAAATTATAAATAAATATCATGAATTATGAAGAAGTTAAATACTTATCACAAATGTTAAAATCTATTGTTGTTGTTTTAGATGAAACTAAAAAAGCAAGAAAATTGCTTTTTGATATTAAACTAATTTTTGTGACGTATGTAATAAACCTTTGTAGCAAAATAGATTCCTTTCCCAGAAACATATTTCCCCCCAAAAAAGTCCTAGAAAATGTCTTGTCTTCTGTGGGTGGTCGCCTTTAAAAACAAATACTGGTGAAAATGAGAATTTTTTTTAATTTACATCCTAAATAATGACATTACCAGCAAGTAATGCTGGTTTTAAAAGAACATTTTTTAACTTTTCTTTCATTTAGAACAAATTAAAAAGTATTTAATGTTAAGAAAGGTTTGCAAAATTAATCCTATATTATGGAATACTCTTATATCTTATTGCCTTTTCACAAAACTAATTTTGTTCTTTTAATATAGTAAAAACATTGTACAAAATATTTAATTCATTTTTGTCTGATATTTTTTTGCTACAATTATTGATTTATACTTTTACAAGAACCATTTTCTTTGTATATAGCAGTAGATCATTTTAAAATTATCACAGTGTATTATTTATTTAAAAATGCTCTAAAAATAATGTTAAAATATCATAGAATTTTTATGTTTTTTTAAATTTTTAAATAGAAATTCATCCGTAAACAATAATAAACTTGTACAGCATCAGATTACTATTATGAAAATTTATTTCTGTTTAAGTGACAGAAAATTATTATATAAACAAAATATATTTATATAATCCTTTTGAAACTTTTTGTTACTTTGAATAACATTCATAAACTTTATTTTAATTTTTTAACTATATTCTTTATATATTAAATACCTGTGTGAATTATGAATCATTGCAGGTTAAAGTTCTTATTAGTATTATTTCCTAAGTTTCTGCCAGTTTTTGCCACTTACTGGCAGAAACTAGTTTCTGCCGTGCCGGTTTTAACCGGTTATAACCACTGGTTTTAACCACCTCGGCAGAAACTTGCCAGCCCTGATTGCTTGTGGTTCAATCCTGTTAGTAGTAACTGAGTTTGGATAGAAGTCCACTATAAAAAATCAGATTGTTTAATCGCCATTTTTTTCTGAAATAGTTCTTTTAGATCTATTTTAATTACAAATTAAATAAGTTGAAAGAAGGCACGTTAATTAGTTTTAAATAAGGGGTATCAATCAAGAAAGCTAAATTTAAAAATTGCAATGAACTAGCAACGCTGTAATTGAACTTATTCACCAGATTTGATGCCACTTAACCCTCTAATGTATTACTTTTTAATTATTCGAAAACATTATATGCCAGTTTAACTTTCTTAATTATCCGCTTGAAAAATATTGAAAAAAAATTATTTTTGTTTCTGTCGGACATAACGCCACTCTTGAGTCAGATAACAAAAATTGCTTGAGAAATGATAATTTTAAATTATATTTAAATTAATTATATTAAAATTATATTAAATTATATTAAATTATATTTAAATTATATTACTTACTTTAAGATGTTTGCATTGCACAATAACTATCAACAGTGCAATAAATTTACAATTATTTTAATAGTTTGCAGAATTATTAATGACTTACTTATAAAGATAAAGAAAAAAGACAGTCGAGCAGATTGCAAGCAGTATCAAGAAAGAATGTTATAATCTGTCCCTGATAATAAATTAGAACAAAAACAGACTTAACGATTTTAAACTGTAATTTATGTAAATAATAACAGGTAAACAATACGTAATAGTTCAACAAATAACCGGTAAAATTCACTAAATGAAAATTCGATACTAACGATAAAAAAGATAATAAAAAAAAGGTCATGTAACTCTTTAGTTACACTATGCATTTAAAGGTTAACCATCTGTAGATCAACTAACAGAATGTGAAAAACCACGTCCAGTGGATGATGTGCGGGATAATACACAGTGCGAGATTCGGCAGCAACATCAGTGGTTTTACCAGCCACATTCAGAGATACGTAATGTCGTGTTCAGCTAAAATTCTACGCTATTACGGTTAACAAATCATGAGACAAAGGCATGTTGGATAAAGCGGACTTTTCTTCCTGTAATAAGTGTTTTTGTAAAAAATAAACAGTTTTAGAGTACTCTGCATGTCGACGAATTTGCTCCGTACAGTTCACAAGAATTAAAATTCCTGAAACTGCTTGGAATCCAACTTTAAGTAATAACAATATGAAAGAAATGAAATTGCAGGTTGAAAATTTTAAATATTAAATAAAATGAACTCATTTTTTTTTTCAGAGCCAAAGTTGACTAGCCCCGATATTCAGGTTTACAAAAATATAATTAATATTTATAGTATTTCTTCATGGATAGAAATTTATTAAATATTATGGCCAGAATTATTAAATACGTAAATAATAAAAAAAAAATCTTTGAGAAAGTCGAGTGACTTACAAAAAAAA
This sequence comes from Maratus speculifer, assembly GCA_964019185.1. Taxonomy (NCBI): domain Eukaryota; kingdom Metazoa; phylum Arthropoda; class Arachnida; order Araneae; family Salticidae; genus Maratus; species Maratus speculifer. The sequence continues at coordinate 169,201,340 of OZ025295.1, forward strand.
AAAAAAAAAAAAAAAAAAAAAAAAAAAAGTATTAATTTGAACAGCGAGGGCTAAAGCCCCCCTGAATCTTCCCTTTATTCTGAAAATCTTTGGGAAACTCGTGTGACTTTTAAAAAATATATTTATATGAAGATGAAGGGCTAATCCCAACGCCATCTAGATAAGGAAGAAAGGAACAAGCGTTGCGAAAATGTTACACAAAGCAGGCAAAACAAAGAGCAAAAATGGGCAACATACATACTTCGATTTCGTTGGCCCATGGAATTATTAATTCTTATTTTTTATTAATAATTAATAATTTCTCGAGCCAAAAAAGCGAAACATGCCAGTTACTCGGATTTTTTTTCTTTGTTTTGCCTGTTTTATGTGAAGCTGTCGTTACGCGTTGAGTCTCCCCCTTCTTATGCCTACTTACCCTGTCTGCATTTTGATAAGACATTTTTTCAGATTGAGAAATTTCATAATAGTGATTAAAAAGGAAGAAAAAATATGTTGATCAAGAGCTGATTCTGAAACATTTTCAACATTTTCTGACTACTATAAATAAACTTCACTGTTTAATACAGTGAAATATGTTAACAAGTGAATAATTTGGAAAACTCATAACATACTTGAAAACCCGATATCAGTAATTACAATCAATAGTAAGAAAAGTAGTTGTGTTTTTTGTGAAGTCCTGTATATGATCCACTGAATTATATATTAAATGTATAATATGCCAAAATTTAAGTCAGTTCGAAAACTCAAAACATAGTTGAAAATTCATTAAAATACATTAAAATGATTTTTCCACAGATCATAATGTAACTAAATTGTTTTGAATAGAGCTATGAAAGAACTATAAATATTACGCATTTTATTTTTTTTACCGATCCTTCCGAGGTAAACTTCAGTAAAGTATATAAATTATGAAACAACCAATTTATATTTACACGAGTTAGAGTACGTACATACAGACAGGCAAATATAATTCAAAGAAATTTTGAACTAGGTTAAAAAGCGTTATAAAGAATCACTCTTTGGCACTGTTTATTTTCCTTTATAACAAAAATATTTGGGTGACATATTTGTATTATATAAAAAACAGCATTTTCTTTCAACCAATAGTAGATATTTTATGGTGTACTATTTGCCGTGACATAAGATAGCGTGCAGACGAACATAAAAGACAGGAAAAAATATTGACGCCATAATTTTTTGTTCTCTATTGGAATTTTTTTCTTTCTTTGAAGTGATCCAGGTAAAACTCGATTTAAAAAATAAATTATAGAGTTGTTTTTAAGATGATTCTATGTTCAATAAGAAATGGTTGCTATTAAATATTTAGAAGATTGTCTAGAATGTAAAGACATATACATGCAAATGACATTTAATGTTTTCTTATTTTCTCTGCAAATCTTATGTTATCTTTATTTTCAATACAACCATTTGAGTGATATTATGTATTTAAGAATTCATGGATTTTTTTTATTAATTTACTTTTTATTATTACTAAGTAGACAATTTATTTATGTGAATGTTTGTAAGATGATTGTATTTAAGTTTAAAGAGAAATGGTTGTTATTAAATATTTAGAAAACTGCCTAGAATGTAAAGACATGCATGCAGATAAAATTTAATTATTTCTTATTTTCTCTGCAAACCTTATTTTCTGTTACATTTTCAATATAACCATTTAAGCGATGTTATATATTTAAGAATTCATAATATTTTTTCTTTTTCTTTTTTTTCTACTTAATTTTTTTTTTTTTTTTTTTTTTTTTTTTTTTTTTTTTTGAGTAGATTTATTTGCGTGAATGTTTCTAAGTTGATTGTAAGTTCAATAATAAATGGTTGCTATTAAATATTTAGAAGACTTTTCAAAAAATATGTATTAAAATATTTAATTGCTGAAACGGACGTCAAATACTAATAAAATATATTAAAAGATCTTAATAATTTGACATGTTTCGATTGAATTTACTCAATCATCATCAGAAAAAACGAAAATACAAATAAACACAAAGATGAAAAATGACAATTCCATCTTTGTGTTTATTTGTATATGTATTGCAGTAACAAGCAATATAAACATGTATTAAATGTATATATACGTGTGCTAAACTCTTTCATTTCTTAAATTCATTAAATACTATTTACACGCATTCAAAAAATTAATTAACAGGAAAATTTCATTCGCATTAAAATCGTTTGCTTTTGGCGAGGAAAAAGTCAAATCATGTGAAAGTTTTGGCTTTTCGTGCCAAATATTCGAAAGTATTTATTTTTTACGGACTTCATACTGTAATTCTGCCGTTAAATTTGACTGAACCTTTATTACATATTTATGTAGTTTAATCAGTATTTTTTTCAAAACATTCTGAGTATGCCTAGTAAGGAGACCTTCCTTGTAAGTGTTGGTCCGGTCTTTCGCAATTCTGCATTTATTCGATATAATTATACCGTCGAAATATATTTGAGACGTGATATCATAATGCACATTAAATTAGCTTGAAGTTTTTGGTAGATTTTTTTCCCAACTTGATTCGAAAGAGATTTACTAAATTAAAAAACTTTTAACGTACTTCGCTATCCGATCATTCGCAATCCCAATTGATTATGATCTTCACTTCATTGCAAAAATTGGCCGTGGGGTGTAAAATATTTATTTTTAATTCAATAAATTAATTTGTTTTGGGGAATTGTACTTTACATCCAAATTCATTTCAATTATAAAGTATATGTTCATTTTTATGAACTTATTCGATTTAATTTGCTTATCATAAACTTTTATTTTTAAAATCGTAAACTGATGAATTTTATTATTTTATTTCTATGTCTTGTAAATGTTTTACTCGAGTGAAATGAAGTATTACAAAACAATTTAGGCCTGTCTCGCTGTCTCTTTTATACACTATATCAAATCCTTAAAATTTTAGTTAGAAAATAAAACATGCAATTGTGTAAAGTAATTGAATAAAACGAGATTTTGTTGCTATTAATTTAAAAAAAATGCTTTACATGATTCAACCTCAAAAATTCGATTCCAATTTTCAACAAAAAATGAAGCTATTCAACAAGTAATCAGAACGAATAAGAGTTTTCAAAAATTGCTTCTCATGATCCAATATCGAAAATATGTTTATTCAACAAGCAATAAGAATAAATAAAAATAAAAAAAAATGCTTCTCTTGATCCAACATCCAAAATATGATTTAAACTTTCACCAATAAACAGAGCTATTCAACAAACAATGAAAATAAAATAAAATATTATAAAAATTATAAAAATTTGATTTCAATTTTCATCAGAAAATGGAGCTATTCAACAAAAAATCAGAACAAATATTTCTATGCACTCTGAAACACTGTTTCAGTCAATACTACATTTTAAAATATAATTACTAATTCGTGTTCCTGTAAAACAGATAATCAACAGATAATATAACCCGAACAAGCAGGTGGGAATTATGCTTTGTTACACGATTGCTTAAAGATAAATTCTAGTCTAAGGAGCTAATCCATTCTTATAAATTCTAGTCAAAGGACGCATTGCATTCTTATAAATTCTACAAATTCATTCATATGTTTACCATTTTAAAATTAATTGCGAAATGCTTCCCCGCCTTGACAAGCTTCATTATTTAGATTTAAGAGCCACTCGAGCAGACTTCTGATTCCCTGAAGGAATTGAGATTTGAATTAAAACTCACATCTGAAAGCCACGTTCCACAAACAGATGGAAGAACGCATTTAAATTAATGCTCGGAGGCTTAAAGTCATTTTCTCTTGAAACCCAATTTGAATGAGTTGAGATTTAATGGACTTCGTTGAAAAATAGTTGCGATGGCGAACAAGTTTTTAAACTAACGTTCTTCCTGATATCGAAAGTTCTATGAGATAAAGTGCTAAAGTTTTTGTTACTAAAGAGTCTTGGGCATAAATTTTCTACCATTTCTCTAAGTATCAATTTACTATGAGTAAATTAAAAATATTTTAATATTCTTTTACATATTAATAATCGTTTTAACAGTCAGAGATATTTGTTCCTTTCAGTAGTCAAGATAACGTCATATAAATAAAAATATATCAGAAAATGTAGAACAAATAAAAAAAAAAAAAAAAATGCTACCCATGATCCAACCTCGAAAATATGATTTGAACTTTCGTCAATAAATAGAACTATTTAACGAAAAATTAGAACAAATAAAATATTATAAAAATTACTTCTCATGATTCAACTCCGAAATTTATTTCAAACTTTCAGCAAAAAATGGAGCTATCCGACAAACCAATAAAAGAAGTGAAAGTTTACAAAAATTACCAAAATTTCATTTTTATTTTCATATATAAATGGAACTTTTCAACAAACAATCAGATCAAATATTTCTATGCACTCTGTAATGTCTGTCTCTCGTCGGATACTGCTTTAGTCGATTCTATATTTTAAAATATAATGACTAGCGCGTGTTCGCTTTAAAACAGATAATCAAGATTCTATTGAACTAATATAACCCGAACAAGTAGGTGGAAATAAGGCTTTGCTACACAATTAATTAAAGATAAATTCAAATTAAATAAGGAGGCAATCCATTGTTATAAATTCTAGTTTAAAGGTGCATTTCACTCTTATAAATTCTCCAAATTCATTCATCTGTTTTCCATTTTAAAATTTATTGCGAAATACTTCCTAGCCTTGAGAAGTTTCATTATTTAGATTTAACAGCTACTAGAGCAGCCTTCTGATTCCCTGAAGGAATTCAAATTGAAATTAGAATTCACTACTGTCTCAAACCATGTTCCTTTCCTTGAATATTCCCTTTTCCATGTTCCTTGAAAATGAAATTGAGTGAGTTGAGATTTAATGGCCTTTGTCGGAAAATATTTTTGATGGCGAGCAACAAGTCATGGCCGCTTTAAACTCGCATTCATCGAAATTTTTATCAGATCAAGTTTTAAAATTACTGTTACTAAAGAGTGTTGTGCATAAATTTTCAGGCATTTCTTTAAGTATCAATTTACTATTTGTAAATTAAAAAATTTTTACCTTCTTTCACTCGTTAATAAAGAGTTCTAACCATCAGAGATTTTTATTCCTTTCAATAGTCAAAAAAATACCGTGCCATTTACAATAAAACTTTTTGATGACGGAAATAAACCAACGTAACGGTTATTGTTTTAATGTGAATGGATCACATTTATTATTCATTTATGCATAATATTCACCTGAAATAAAAGTTATCCAACCTTTAAAATATGATTTTTACTTTCATCTATAAATGGAACTTTTCAATAAAAAATCAGAACAAATAAAAGATTACAAAAATTACTTCCCATGATCCGACCTCCAAAATTTAATTCCGATTTTCCCCAAACAATATAGCTATTTAACAAAAAAATAGAACTAATAAAAGTTAACAAAAATTAACAAAATTTGATTTGTGTTTTCACATATAAATGGAGCTATTCAACAAACAATCAGAATGTATATTTTTATGCACTTTGAAATACTGCTTCGATCAAGTCACCATATTAAAAAAGAATGTCTAGCTCGTGTTTGCTTAAAAACAGATAATCAAGATTCTATTGAACTAATATAATCCGGACAAACAGATGAGAGTTATGCTTTGCTTCGAAATTATTTAAACTCCAGTGTAAGGAGGTAATCCTTTGTTATGAATTCTAGTTTAAGGACGCATTTCACACTTTTAAATTTTGCAAATTCATTCATCTGTTTTAAAATTTATTGCGAAATACTTCCCAGCCTTGACAAGTTTCATTATTTAGATTTAAAAGCCACTCGGATAGACTTCTGGTTCCCGTAAGGAATTGAGATTTGAAACAAAGCTCATTTCTGTCTGAAAAGCCATGCACCACAAAAAGATGGAAGAACGTATTTAAATTAATGCATGGAGGCTTAATGTCATTTTCTCTTGAAGCCGAAATTGAATGAGTTGACATTGAATGGGCTTCATTGGAAAAGAATTGTGATGGCGCGCAACAAGTCATGTCTTCTTTAAACATACCTTCTTCTTGATATCGAAATGTCTATCAGATTAAGTGCTAAAATTACTGTTACTATAAAATGTTCTGCATAAATTTTCTGGTGTTTCCCTAAGTATCAATTTATTATGAATATATTAAAAACATTACCAAAGTTTGATTCCGATATTCATAAATAAATGGAAGAATTGAACAAATAATCAGAACAAATATTTCTATGCACTCTGAGATACTGTTTCAGTAAATTCTACATTTTAAAATATAATGAGTAGCTCATGTTCTCTTGAAAACAGATAATCAAGATTCTATTGAACTAATATAACCCGGACAAGCAGGTGGGAATTATTCTTTGCTGTGCGATTACTTAAAGATAAATTTTAGAGTAAGGAGGCAATTCATTCTTATGACTTCTAGTTTAAGGATGCATTCCACTCTTATAAATTCTCCAAATTCATTCATCTGTTTTACAATTTAAAATTAATTGCTAAATACTTCCCAGGTTTGACAAGTTTCATTATTTAGATTTAACCAATCCAATTCGATCCGATTCGTTCAATCCAATCCGATTTAAAGAGCCACTAAAGCAGTCTTTTGATTCCCTGAAGGAATTGAAATTCAAATTAAAACTGACTACTGTCTGACAGTCATTTTCCTTTCCTTGAAAATTGCCTTTTCCATGTTCCTTGAAAATGAAATTGAATGAGTTGAGATTTAATGGCCTTCGTCGGAAAATATTTGTGATGGCGAGCAACTAGTCATGGCCGCTTTAAACTTACATTCATCCAAAGCTCTATCAGATCAAGTTTCAAAGTTATTGTTACCAAAGAGTGTTGTGCATAAATTTTCTGACATTTCTTTAAGTATCAATTTACTATGTGTAAATTAAAAACATATTTACCTTCTTTCACATGCTAATAAGGAGTTCTAACCATCATTAGATTTTTATTCCTTTCAATAGTCTAAAAAATACCGTATCATTTACAATAAAGCTTTTTTTTATGACGGAAATAAACCAACGTAACGGTTATTGTTTTAATGTGAATGGATCACATTTATTATTCATTTATGCATAATATTCACCTGAAATAAAAGTTATCCAACCTTTAAAATATGATTTTTACTTTCATCTATAAATGGAACTTTTCAATAAAAAATCAGAACAAATAAAAGATTACAAAAATTACTTCCCATGATCCGACCTCCAAAATTTAATTCCGACTTTCCCCAAACAATATAGCTATTTAACAAAGAAATAGAACTAATAAAAGTTAACAAAAATTAACAAAATTTGATTTGTGTTTTCACATATAAATGGAGCTATTCAACAAACAATCAGAATGTATATTTTTATGCACTTTGAAATACTGCTTCGATCAAGTCACCATATTAAAAAAGAATGTCTAGCTCGTGTTTGCTTAAAAACAGATAATCAAGATTCTATTGAACTAATATAATCCGGATAAACAGATGAGAGTTATGCTTTGCTTCGAAATTACTTAAACTCTAGTGTAAGGAGGTAATCCTTTGTTATGAATTCTAGTTTAAGGACGCATTTCACACTTTTAAATTTTGCAAATTCATTCATCTGTTTTAAAATTAATTGCGAAATACTTCCCAGCCTTGACAAGTTTCATTATTTAAATTTAAGAGCCACTCGAGCAGACTTCTGATTCCCTGAAGGAATTGAGATTTGAAATAAAGCTCACTACTGTCTGAAAAGCCATGCACCATAAACAGATGAAAGGACGCATTTAAATGAATGCATGGAGGCTTAAAGTCATTTTCTCTTGAATGCGAAATTAAATGAATTGAGATTTAATGGCTTCCGTTGGAAAATAGTTGTGATGGCGAGCAACAAGTCTTTAAATTTACATTCTTCCTGACACGGAAAGTTCTATAAGATCAAGTATTAAAGTTTCTATTACTAAAAGGGTATTGTGCATAAATTTGCTAACATCTCTCTAAATATCAATTTACTATGAGTAAATTAAAAACATTTTTGTGTTATTTCTCACATTATTAAGAAGTTTTAACCATCAGAGATATTTGTTCCTTTCAATAGTCTAAATTTCGTACAAATAAGAATAAACAACAAAATGTGAAAAAAAAAAGCTTTTCATGATCAAACCTTTAAAATATGATTTTTACTTTCATCAATAAATAGAACTGTTCAACGAAAAATCAGAACAAATAAAATATTATAAAAATTACTTCTCATGATCCTACCTAAAAAAATTATTTCAAACTTTCATTCAAAAATGGAGCTTTTACACAAACAAATGGAACAAATGAAAGTTTCTAAAAATTACCCAAATCAGATTCCAATTTTCATCAATAAATAGGGCCACTCAACAATAAAATCAGAACAAGTATTTCTATGCACTCTGTAATACTGCTTCAGCTATTTCTACATTTTATAATATGACTACATGACTAGCTCGTGTTAGTTTTAAAACAGATAATCAAGATTCTATTGAACTAATATAATCCGAACAAGCAGGTGGGAATTATGCTTTGCTACACGATTACTGAAAGGTAAATTCTATTATAAGGAGGCAATCCATTCTTATAAAATTTAAACTAAGGACGCTTTCCACTCTTAGGGATTCTCCAAATTCAGTCATCTGTTTTCCATTTTAAAATTAATTGCGAAATACTTCTTAGCCTTGAGAAGTTTCATTATTTAGATTTAAGAGCCACTCGAACAGACTTCTGATTCCCTGACGGAATTGAGATTTGAAATAAAGCTCACTACTGTCTGGCAGCCATGTACCACAAATAGATGAAAGAACGAATTTAAATGAATGGACTGAGGCTTAAAGCCATTTTCTCTCGAACCCGAAATTGAAGAGTTGAGATTTAATGGCCTTCGTTGGAAAATAGCTGTGATGGCGAGCAACAAGTCATATCTGCTTTAACCCTCTCACTGACAAGCCCGTGTTCCTACGTTAACTAAGCTCCAGATTTCCCTGCAATATGAGCAATATTTAATGTTATAGAAATTTTATGATTTAATGTATTTTTAATGCACTGTACAATGAAAATATTCTCAAGCTTCACATTCATATTTGTAGTCAAATAATTTTAAATAATGTTGAAAGAATTGTGTTTCATTAGCATTTAAAACAAGATGAAGTGAAAACAACATTACAAATTTATCCTTTATCTGTAATTTCACAAAAACATTTTTGACAGTGTGATGTTTCAGTTGTGTCTTGTTAAGTTCATCTCATTAGTTAATACTGCTCTCACTTAAACAAAGATACTTTGTTATACCGGTTATATCTATGTATGTTGTAAAATATATGTGAATGGATAGTTGTCAATACATAATACTATGCAATTAAGAAACATGCGTGTCTATAACTTGTACCTATAGAAAAGATATTTGCAAGCATGCAGATAAAATAGAAAGTACGGGCTATTAAACATGAAGATATTTCAACAGTCAAATAATATTTAGAATTTCCAATAAGTCGAATTGTTGGAACCATGTTGTACAGACACACTGCAGATAATAACAACGCATTCCATAAAAAAGTTAAATGAATCATTAATCGAGTTGACAATTTCTTTTTATTTTAACATTAATAATAATAATAACTCATGTCATCAAACTGCTATATATAGAACTAAAAGGTTAAATCATAATCACTAGAGTTTCAGACGAGTCGAATTGCTGGACCATGTTTCAAAACCGCATTAAAACCTAGCGAATATTATAATTTGTTTTCGTATGATAAAGTAAAAATAAACTTAACGAGTTTCAAATTTAAAACCTTCTTAATTCGCAAAATATTTGACCAAATGATTCCATTTGATTTTCGAAAGTAAAATGCACCGAAAACTCCAAACATATTGTTAAAATCAGGCATTAGTATTGAAATTTTTTAGGTTTGGAGCAATTTCAATCTGAAGATGTTCCCTTAATTTTATTTTTTCAAACATTGGCTTCATAATTAAATGACTATTTTATTTATTTATTTATTTATTTTACTGCAATAATGGAATTTTATACAAGGCAATAATCTAAGAGCAGACAGTATACAAACCTAAGGTATCAAGCATAAAAAAAAGAAACAACAACAACAAAAAAAATGTATTTTTTATGGAAGAGTAGAATTAGGGGATTGATCCATGTCTGCCGGAAGTGAAGCGGCTCATAAGTCAAAAATTAATACGACCAATGGTTGACTCATAGGTTTATCATTGTGTTTTCTTGCTTCCAGCGCTTCATGTTTCCATACCTTTGATTGTAGGACAAACACGATGACAAACCTATGAGTCGACAACTGGTCGTATTAATTTTTAAATTATGCATCACTTCACTTCAGACAGACATGTATCATTAGATTCCCCTATTTCTACTCTTCCATAAAATAAAGATTATTTTATGTGCTTCATATAGTCCAAGAGCCGACCGCACGAAACCCTAAGTCATCGAGCACAAAAAAGAAAAATCCTTTATGTTATGGAAGAGTAGTCATAGGGGAATCTAATGATCCAAGTCTGCCGGAAGTGAAATGGGGCATAAGCCAAAAAGGATTATCACCAGTGGTTGACTCGTAGACTTAGCATTATGTTTTTCCTGCACCCAGTTTTTCGTGTTTTCATACTTTTGATTGTACGACAAACACAATGATAGATCTACGAGTGAGCTACCAGTGGTGTTCATTTTTGGCTTATGCACCACTTCTCTTCCGACATGCATGGATCATTAGATTCTCCTGTGACTACACTCCCATAATATAAAGGATTTTTTCTTGTGCTTGATGATTTAGGATTTTGTGCGGTTGGCTCTTGGACTAATATCCGAGGTTTTTGTGCTGTCGGCTCTTGGACTTTAAGGCATTCCATTAAAAAAAACTACCAATTCCACAGTTGCAGTTGTCTGGAGAAAGACAATTTCTGAAATTTTCGACTTTTATAATGACCTCAAGCAAAAAATGACTGCCCGTTTGACATATATTTATGACATATTTATTTAAAAAGGTCACATTTCGGGAAGGGGAGATGGGGGACGAACGAAATCATGAAATATAAAAGAAATTCTAGATTGAACTGTTTGAAAATTTAAGATTATTACGACACATGGTGTAAATTTATAAAAAAAATATTCCGCGCTAAGGGCACTCTTTACGAATAGTAGTTTTTGCAAAAATCTGAAATTCTTGCTTTAAAGTGCGCCCACTTCGAGTCACATACCAGTTTGAGTTTCTTTCAAAAAGGAGTGGCACATTCAGCACTGCGTGCGCAGCAGGCCAGCTACACGCTGCCGTAGGCAGCGGCAACACCTGTCGAGTTTTGTTCAAAAAGAGAGGCACATCCGGCGGCACGGTAGCGGGGTAATGGTTTGAGCTCCGTTCGGAAAGGAGGAGCATATCCGTCAGCGCGTGTATTGCACGGTTCCAAAAAAGGAGTTCGGTCGAATAGGAGAGGTACATTCTACGGTGCGTGCGCAGTAGGACTGCTATTCGCTGCCATAGGCAACGGGGACACGGTTCGAGATGCGTTCGAAAAGGTGGGGCATATCCGTCAGTGTGTGCGTAGCATGCCTGCTATACGTGTCAAAGGCGGCCGAATTAATGTTCGAATTCGTTATCTTCGAGGCTCGTTCACTTCGACATCATTTTATAATAAAAAAGGCCCATTAGCGGGCGAAGCCAGCTAGTATAAGATATAATTTATTAAAGTGCTATTGTGGTAAATTTAAGTAAAAATTGACATCAAATTTGAGTGAAAAGTTAATGAAATACAAAATATTTAAAAATAATCTAATCAATGTTAAGGATAATTCGTTATTTAGGCATAATCCGAACAATAATTTATGCATTCATTTTTTATAGACTGCTTTGTAAAGTTCTAAACATAATGCGCATGCGTACTTTTTATGAATATATTTTTGTAATTATTAATTAATAATGCTATTGTTAACAATCCTAAATATAAACATATATTTCTTCGGCACCTTTAGAATCCTACCGTTGAAAATTATATTGATTTAATAAACTGATGAAATTAATTAAAATGAGATTGATAGGTGAAATTTTGCAGAATATGACTTTGTGATGCCTTTTACCGCAAGGCCGCATACGGAAATCATTGACTCAATATTTCGCCGAATACAACTTTATAGTCAGAAAAAGGTGCTTAACTTTGCTGAAAAAAAAAAAAAAAAAAAAAACTTGGCTGTCTATTCTTACCTAAGAAGATAAAAAAGTATTAACCAGTTTCAACCACATGATCACAATTCTCCAATCTGTATCCAACCTATAAATATCAGCAATTTATCAACCTGTGTTACTATTCAACAAATCAAAATCGACAAAAAACAATCGACAAACAAAAGGTTGCACCGGGTTGTTAAATGGTCAACTGAATATGACGTCTGTTCAAACTGTTTTATTATATTTTTGCTTATCCTACTTTTCCGAGATCACGTTAGAAAAATAGGATATTCATTCAGGCAACATGCATTCACCTTAATCTAAAATGAATTGATTTAGCACTCGATCAACTAAAACAATGGGAACGAAGCAGAGAAGGCAAGATTTCAGAAGCTCGAACACATCTGAAAGGTATGCGAAATTACCAGGAAAATTACCTGCTCAATACATGATAAGTAACCTTACAAAAAGTTTGAATGATCTCTTTATCGAAGTCGTAACAAGCTGGAAAAAACTGCTTTGTAAAATGTTTGTTGTTTATCTTCTCCCGTCTGATATGGTCATAAGTAGCTATATAGCTACATGATTCATTCATAATATTGAAATTCTTAAATAAATAGCTTGTTAAACTCGCCTGAGTAAGAAGAAAGAGTGAGATGGAAAAGACCAAACTACAGTCAGGAGAGCAGTACTATCCGTTTCTAAAATCATTTTAACTCTTGAGCATAATTTATACAATTATATTCTGTATTGAATAATGTTAGAAATAGTATTGGTGCTAATTGACGTTTCCACAAAAAGCTAACCTTACATGTTTTATGGAGTCTTTGTTTATGATTTAATTTCAGTTTTTGACGGTTGTGTCACATATACTTTCTAGTGTGCCAACGACATTAAACTTAATAAAAATCTCATCTGTATCTTTTTTGACAATTTCTTTGAATCAGAAGTTAAAGAAATGCATGACAAAATTTAATGTTAGCGAAAAAAAAAAAAAAAAAAAAAAAGATGTTACACATTTACGATTTTGTCACAAAACCTCTTAAGATTCCATATCTTGAGAGATTTCTCTATTTACAGTATGTAAATCTTTTATTGTATTCCATCCAATGATTGCTTATTTAGAATTAAGTTCTTAAATGCACAGCACGAAGCTATAGATGTTTCTTTCTAGAAAATTTTAAATTATGTTTAGAAACTATAAAATAATCGTTATTTTATATGAGAAATTTAAAGGATTTAAAGTGTTAATTTATTGCCTTTTCGAAATATTTAACACTTAACAACTTTTACTGTTTCCAACTGCAGTTGTTTTCACGTTCATAAACACAAGAATTAATAAGTCGCCTTAACATCTCTTGCTGCGGTCTTAATTAAATGGCTGGAAATTTAACTTTTACATTAGGAACTGAATCCCTTTCAAGCAACTAATTTGTTTTCGAAAAATATCTTTAAACAAGTATGATAAAGTTTTAAAATGGTGCGTAGTTTCTTTCATATTTTAAGACAGGTAATTTCTTTAGTGTTTATAAGCAACAAATCTGGAAAAATTCTTGCTAAAACTATGGTAACGCAAACTTTTAAATTATTTCAGAACTTACAAAAAAACTCACACAAATGCGGCGTAACTTTTATAAATATTTCCTAAATTAGCTTAATAAGTTCACTAAGATGTCTTAGCATTTAATATACTGGCAAATATATTATGTTCTGTTGTAAAAATAACTGTCTTTCTTAAAAGTATGTTCGTAAAACTATGTGGAGTGGGATAATCTTTTAATTTGTGGAAATTGTTTTGAATGAATTAGTGTAATATTTTGAGTATTTAAGTACAAGTTTTACTTTTTGTCTGCAGTTCAAAATAAAAATTTAGCTACATTAAAAGAAGAAAACGAAAGATATATAAATTATATATGTATATAAAGAAGCTAAATTATTATGATTTTATTACATGATTTTTTTAACTTTCATGTAATTTAAATTACATATATGTATATTTATTTATTTAAATAAGTTTTAAATAATTATTAATATAATTTAATAATTTTTTTATTTAAATAATTTAAATATATGTATTAATAAGCTTTCATCGCTTATTATAACTGCAATCAAACATCTTAATGTTTTATGATTCAAATGCTTGTTTCTGTCACTTTACTTGGACTGTTACATGCGGCTTACTATGCAAAGGGTGGATCGAAAAATATAGGAAAAATATTTTTTTTAGAAATCACTATCGGCGCGGCGTGCAAAAGATGCCTTTTATGCATACCAGTTTACAGGGTTTTTTAAATTAAAATCTATTCATATCTACCGGTGCTCCAAGCGCCCAAAAAAATATTTAAAAATTGAATTTTTTATGATTTTATTTATTTATTTTTTTTTTTTCGCACGGGATGCAAAAGGTAACGTTTATCTTTCTTAGCTTACATATATTTTTTAATAAAATTCATTCCTATCTTCCGGTGTCCCAAGCACCCCAAAAATAGTTTAAAATTGAAATTTTCTTGAAAAAAATTTTTTTTGTTTTATTTTATTTTATTTTACTATACTTTTTGAAATTCATTTGGCACCGGGTTGTTATTAGTAAGCTACATAACTCTGCCGTTCTCATATATTTTTTTAATAAAAATCCATTCACATCTTTAATGCACCAAGTATAATTAAAACTGAAATTTTTACAAAAATGTATTAAGAATGATAATTTATGAAAAATATCTATACATATAATAAAACAGTAGGACCCGGTGTGTCTGTACATTGAAGATAATTGACAAAAATGGAGTCAGGGCGATAAAAGAAAACCAATGAAACACAAAAAAAAAAATTTTGAATTTTTTGTCTGTCTGTCTGTCTGTCTGTCTGTCTGTTTGTTCGAGGTTATCTTCGTAACTACTGAATGGATTTTTATGCGGTTTTCACTAATGAAGAATGCACACTCCCGGGCAGTGTATAGGCTTTGTTTCATCAAAATCGGACAACAGACAAAAAAGTAACAAAAAGAAACAAAAGAAACTATTAGGTGCGCTGCTCACGTTTTTTAGTACATAACGTTTTTTAGTACATATAAAATCCAATAGATGTCACTGTGCGATTTTAAAACGCGCTATCGTTATGTTTTCGCCAGTCTACTTAAGTATGAGAAAGTTTCAAGCTGGCTGTCGTTCCATGTGGTTTAGTCGGTAGAACGTCAGTGCGCCATACTGATGGCCCGGGTTCGATTCCCAGCATGGAATTTTTTTTCACTATGTTGGCATTAACGCCTATAAGCAATTAAAAGAATTTGAAATATTGTATTCAAGGCGAATTTTCTCTCTGGGAAAATTTCCTTGTCAGTGTAATTTTTTTTTCGATTTAATTTTTTTTTTCGAAACTTTGTTTTTCTTAAAAAATTACAGTAAATATTTGATATTTCCCAACGTTTTTTGAATGATCGACTTGCTTTTTTTTTTTTTAATGTATGTCTGAACCTTATCTAACTACTTCTTCAAGATTTCTTTAGATAAACCGACCAGCGTAGCGGGCGAAGGCCGCTAGTTTACAAATAAAAAAACAGTATAATTAATAACGTATAAAGTTATAAATTGACATTAATTTTACAATAATAAGTTACATGTAAATTTAAAAATCAAAGCATTAAATCATAAAAATTATAAAAATTGAACTTACTTAGAGAAAAGTTTTACATCCTTCATCTTGGAGATTTACATATTTTTAAAATTTGTAATCTTTTTTGGTATCAAAATGTTTTATATGACTTCTTGATTTTATTCTATTCAATATGAAATCGTGTCCCTTTTCTTGTCGAGATACAACTTCTGATGCCTCAGACTCTAGTCGAACGCATCTTTCAACCGCTTGGGTATGGCATGGATATTGTGACCATTCATTCGTTTTTACTACTTTCATCATATCCGCAACGTCTTCAAAGGACACATTCATCAAAAGAGTGGTTCAAAACGTCCAACTCGTTGCCAGTCAATCAGTTCAAAATAATCCTTCGCTTTGAAATTTATTCGGTGTACTTGAAAAATTCTCACTTCTGGTGATTTTCTGTTTTTATTTCTAGCATAAATTAGCTTCCGTATTGAGAAACACCGAAAATGCTGGCGATAAATATATATCAATAAATAAAAACTTTGTTAAATCACCATAAAAAGATAAAATAAACAGGACGCCTTTCGAGCTGCAAAATTACTGCTCGTCATCAGCTGATCCAAACACGTGTCACAACCGGACAGAGTGGAAATAACCACTCTGTCCGTTGTGACACGTGTTTGGATCAGCTGATGACGAGCAGTAATTTTGCAGCTCGAAAGGCGTCCTGTTTATTTTATTTTTTTATGGTGATTTAACAAAGTTTTTATTTATTGATATAATTAGCTTCCGTATTGCTAAAGATTTGTTACGCTTTCTGTTATTTGTGAGCATTGACAATGGCAAATTTTCAGGGTGATATACCAAATAATAAAATATAAAAAGTTAATTTTATACATTTAATAACACTATAAACGATTTCTCATCCACTTGATCTACGTTTTACGTTAGGTAAATCATTTTTTAACTGTTAATTTTACTTGTATTTTTTAGCTCAAAATTTGGATGAAAATCGATTTTCGGAAAATGCTTAAGAGTTTTGGGGCACTGGAAGAAATTTATCAAAGTCGAAAATTATTTTGATGCATGCTAATGTACTAAAAAGACATCTTTTGTATCCCGCTGATAAATTAATTTAAAAGAAATAAAAAAAATTATAATTTTTTATAAAAATTTCAATATTTTTGCTATTTTGGGGGCGCTTGGTGCACCGGAAGATATGAATGGATTTAAATAAAAAAATGTGTGAACTAAAATATATGTAAGGCAACTTTCGCAACCCACGCCAAAAATAATTTTAAAAAAATTAAAAACAAAAAGTTTTAAAAATTTATAAAAATTTCAATTTGTAACTTTTTTTAGGCGCTTGGGGCACCGGAAGATATGATTGGATTTCAATTAAAAAAAAAAAAAAAAATATGTGAACTAGTATGCATAAAAGGCAACTTTTGCACCCCGCGCCGATTCGATTATCCAAATTTCGATTTTTCGATCCACCCTAATGCATGGTACGCGAGTAAAATTAATTTTTGATTCATATTGTTATTGTTTCCTATTTGTTTACCTACTTTCGGTGCAATATATCGGCAATAATAGGCAATTCTTAGAAAATTTGCCAGTCTGTATTTATGAAATATTACTTTTTTGTGTCATGTGGGATACTGTGACTGCTGATAAATAGACATGGTCTTTCAAACTTTCATCTAATTTATATAAATTTAATTCTGTTTTAATATGATTAGGTTTTATTTGATTCAATTCTTCTGCTATCATATATCATTAAATATCGTTTCATAGTAGCTTTTATTTAGTTAATGGTGTTTCATATGTTTTTCTTTTTCCTGTGAAACTGTTATGTTATATAATGCTAAAGGAGAATCCTAAATGGAGTTTTGTCATTTTATTGCGCGATTTGTTAGTTATTGAATTAAATGTATTCTATATGTACAATTAATACTTGTTATCTGTTATAAGAAATCACGTTAGACTTTGTAGGAAGAACTTGTTATGTATATATATGATATAATTTATATATCTATACATCTATATCTATAATCTATCTATTTGCCTATATATTATATATATATATGTATATATATATATCTAGAATGTTTAGAATACTCCCAACTTGTTCATACGGGTCAATCCATTTCAAGTGGTCCAGCACTGGTCGCTCGACTATTTTTAAAAAAACTGAAATTTTTTGTACAACAACCCTAACATTATGGAAGTTCAAAATGACCGTTATTTTAATTCTACTATTTTTTGTTTGTGCATAGCGGCCATCTTTGTTTCATCGTGTGCAGCGATTTTCTCAGATACTAGGATACACAAAATTATAAATATCTCGTATTCTATTTTCCCAATTGAAATGGGGTTTGCAGCATTTTGTTCAGAATAAAATAGGCTAAATACACAGTGTAAGAAAAATTTTGAAAAATAAATTTTTACAGGTGAAATTTTAGCATAAAATGTACGATTTTTTCCAAAATCTATCTGTTTGGAAGAGGAAAATTTTCATGCAAGAGCAACTGTCAACCTTACACAATTTTTTCTACAAATAGGTCAAAAGTACGTGTACTCATACACCAAGTCCCAGATCTGGGAGTTAATTTCTCTTTGCGAAAAAAATTCCGAAATTCGTCAAAAATTTCAAAAATCGCACTTTTTAGGCTTTGATATCTCTGGTGGGGCACGAGATAAAAATCTGAAATTTTGGTCTATGATAGTATCGTGTAGTAGCGTTACGTACAAAAAATTTCAAGAAGGAGATTTGACTACAAGCTGAGATATGACATGGAAAATATGTGAAAACAATACTACCAAACTATTGTAAACCTACTATGTAATTGTTCAACAAGACTGTCAACCTTACACAATCTTTTCTACAAATAGCTCAGAAGTGCGGGTACTCATACACCAAGTCCCAGATCTGGGAAATGATTTCTCTTTGCGAAAAAAAATTCCGAAATTCGCCGAAAATTTCAAAAATTGCACTTTTTAGGCTTTGATATCTGTGGTGGAGCACGAGATAAAAATCTGAAATTCTGGCCTTTGATAGTATTGTGTAGTAGTATTATGTGCAAAAAATTCCAAGAAGGAGATTTGACTACAAGCTGAAATATGACATGGACAATATGTGAAAACAATACTGCCAAACTATTGTAACATACTATGTAATTGTTCATACCTCCAAAATTTTAAATTAATTATTTATGGCACAAAGTTAAATGTTAGTTAAAAATATCTTTTTCAAATGCTTCTGTGTGATTTAAACAATTCAGAATGTATGCTAAGCCAATACACTATTTGTCCAGATGAACAAATCTACTAGAAATGCTATGGCAACAATTTTACTCGGAACACATTTCAGGAAAAGTAAATTACAGACAATGAATTTCAACTGATCGAGTTGACATGGCTTCAATTATTAAACCTAGAGAATTTCATTCAAGTTAACAAGGGATGACAAGACTTGGGGAGCTTCAAATAAAATTTTTAGAAAGAACAGCCTGATGGACTGATAACAGTAACTGGTCGAACTCATAACATCTCTCGCAAATATTGTTAAGCTCTTTGTTGAGCATATATAGTATTTTGTAAATTAAATGCTTATTATTTAACTGTTTTCAACAAAAGATATTTTCTGGGTAAATATTGTAATAAAAAAGACTAATCTCATTTCTCCTAATGTACTCGTAATAGCATTTCTTAACATTTCTTTAGTCACCGTATCTCAGCTTGTAGTCAAATCTCCTTCTTGAAATTTTTTGTACATAACACTACTACATAATACTATCAAAGGCCAGAATTTCAGATTTTTATCTCGTGCTCCACCAGAGATATCAAAGGCTAAAAAGTGCGATTTTTGAAATTTTCGACGAATTTCGGAATTTTTTTCGGAAAGAGAAATCATTTCCCAGATATGGGACTTGGTGTATGAGTACACACACTTCTGACCTATTTGTAGAAAAAAATGTGCAAGGTCGTCAGTCTTGTTGAACAATTACATAGTAGGTTTACAATAGTTTGACAGTATTGTTTTCACATATTTTCCATGTCATATCTCAGCTTGTAGTCAAATCTCCTTCTTGAAATTTTTTGTACATAACGCTACTACACAATACTATCACAGGCCAAAATTTCAGATTTTTATCTCGTGCTCCACCAGAGATATCAAAGCCTAAAAAGTGCGATTTTTGAAATTTTTGACGAATTTCGGAATTTTTTTCGCAAAGAGAAATAAACTCCCAGATCTGGGACTTGGTGTATGAGTACACGTCCTTTTGAAATATTTGTAGAAAAAATTGTGTAAGGTTGACAGTTGCTCTTGCATGAAAATTTTCCTCTTGCAAACGGATAGATTTTGGAAAAAATTGTACATTTTGTGCTAAAATTTCACCTGTAAAAATTTATTTTTCAAAATTTTTCTATCACTGTATATTTAGTCTATTTTATTCTGAACAAAATGCTGCAAACCCCATTTCAATTAGGAAAATAGAAGACGAGATATTTACAATTTTGTGTATCCTAGCATCTGAGAAAATCGCTGCACACGATGAAACAAAAATGGCCGCCATGCACAAACAAAAAATAGTAAAATTAAAAGAACGGTCATTTTGAACTTCCGTCATGTTAGGGTTGTTGTACAAAAAATTTCACATTTTTTAAAAATGGTCGAGCGACCAAAAAAATATTTTCTGGACCACTTGAAATGGATTGACCCATACATTTGTGATTTCATTTTAGTTACGTATATATACACAGAAAGAGAGAGTTCAAAGTTAAATCTATAACAACCAAAGGAAAATTATACTCTATATTACAAAATGTGCCACACGGATATTCAGGATATTGAGAAGAATTAAAAAAGAAAAAAATATCTGGCTAAATAAAGAAAATGTTATTTTGATAATAAAAGATGAAAAGCTGTAAAAATTTCCAGTAACTACCATTTATCTCGGCTGTGTAAGTCGCGATAACCGATAAGTGTCAAAATTCCTGCAGAGTTATATGAATAAAAAATAATTAAATTTGGTTTTACGGAAAAAAAGAAAAAAAAAATGCGTGTTTTCGCCTTCCCCCAATCCTCTTCTCTTTTGTATCCTCTGACAAATTTCGGCAAAAATATTTGGCAAAATATTCTTTTATTGTAATCCGCAACTCTACTACATGTTTTCGTTCCTTGTTATGTAGTTCTTATACATCACAACTGAGAGGGTTTTTTCGATATTTAAAATAATACACAACTCTGTCTCTTTAAAAAATACCCCATTAAAACGAACTAAATCAAAGATATTTAGATAATTCTAAAATTAAAAAAAGGAGTATATTCTCTCTGGCACACAGCTAAGTTCAATTGGCTTACTGATTTGGTTTCTTTTTTTTCAATAAAATTTCCGGTTTAAGAAAAACTTAACTAAGCTGTGGTGTATATGCGGGAAATTGTGGTAATGCGTATACTCATGCAGCATGAGATAATATTAATAATAGTTATAGTCTAAGAGCTAGTGAAAAGCTACCTATATGTATTTGACCAGACCTGAGATTTTGTACATTGAGGCCCCTATACCTACTATACATGAGATTGGGAGTCACTAAGCCCAAAGTTTTGGACGCGGCTAGTGCGCAGGTCACAGGTATCAATTTTTGGCAAATTTTAAATTCATTTGACCACGTCTGTCGTTTTGAAATTTAAAAATATATTATTAGTATTATCAGAAAACAACAATGGCAGACCATTATAGCGCGGTTAACATTGTGGCAGACAGTTTTGAACGTGCTGAAAAAATTAAAATTTTGAAAATAATTGACCAGATCTGCCATTAATATATTTTGCTTATTAAGGTCTTAAAAATTTATATTGATCACGGCAGACGTCTTCATTAAATACACACTTCAGCAGACAACCAAATCTTGGCTAATACTAGGTCAGATGTATGCATAGACTGTGTATCTTTTTTTCTGCTATAGATTATTATTGTACTCATTCTAGCCTATAGTATTCTCTTTTCTAGTTACTAGCATTCAAATAACTGAGGTTTTATAGCTGAAAGGGCATGTTATGTCCCCACATAAGCGGTTTTTGCCAGATGCTTTCAGTATATTTGTGAACCTTCATACAGATGCCTCGTATTTCGTGAATTTAACAAAATCCATACTGTTTGTTATCGTATCGTAAAACTGTCAGTGCTATTGCGCATGCGTCAAGTCTGGTTTATTTTATCGAAATAGAGGTGAACAGTTTGTTTAGTTATATTTTTTGTTTTCAAGAATCCGTTTTTGGGGTATAGTATCGATTTATGTAAAAACGTTTTCGTAGTTAATACTTATAAAAAACTAAAATTTTTTAAAATATAATTTTTTCCTCGTTTTAAGTCTTTTTTTTTTTGCCACCTTTAATTTTAAAACCAATTTTCTGGAATAATTGACGCAAAGTTTCTTTATTTCAAAACAGAAAGCAATTTATTCAAAGGCGGGGTTGTTTTCTATATGACAAAAAAAAAATAAAAATAAAAATAAAAATAAAAATAAAAAAAATAAAAAAAAAAATCGTGTACAGTTTGTACGTTGCAATCTAAATCATCTGTAGATGTTTTTTTCAATGACATTCTCTCTCTTTTTTAGCGATGAACAAAAAACAGTATTACGCGCATTTTTTGTTTCTCCGTGATTTTTTCAATAGTACTACTAGAATAATCGGCAATTTGACTGGCTCGTTTTATAGAATTAGCTATCGGAACGATTAATTTTTTTTCTGTCTTTTGATCACAGAATTGAATGACATATAAAATTCTCGAATTGCTACTCCTGAAAGATTTATTTCTACTCCAATTAGCCGTTTGAACACTAAATATAGAAGTTTTAATTTGAATTATAACGTGATATTACCGCAATTTCCGGCGTATAATCCGCGGATCAAACAATTATTTTTGGGCCCAGAAATCTTATTTAATAAGATAAGATAAATATTTACGGCGATTTATTAAGTTGCACTTTATTAAAAAAATTTCTGGGTCGAAAAATGATTGTTTGATCCGCGGATTATACGCAGGAAATTACGGTAATAGAATTTTAAACTTTGATCGGAAGTAGAAAATAACAGAAGTAAGAGCCAATTTTAACCTTCCTACCCTGAATGGATCTAATCGACCCATAACTATCATCTATTTTATACGATTCGAATCAGAAATTTTTTCATAAAGAAAGTTAAATAACAGATTCAGAGAAATAAGTCAATTAAATATATTAAAATATTTTAGATAACAATTCTGGTGTGAGATGTTTTTATCAAGATTGAGTAAAATTTGAACAAGGTAGGAAAGTTAATGACAGCTCAGACGAGCTAAAGCCCATCTTAGCCTTGTACTCCCTTTTAGAATAGAATCGGCCCAGAATGATAGGCGAGATTCAAATGAATGAAAAGAAATAAATATTTTGTAATGCATCCATGATTCATTTTTTAATTCATTTTTTTTATTTTGTCTTAAATGAATAAAAAGAATAAAGTAAAATCAAAATTTGAGTGATTATTTGTTATCTGCAATATAGCTTAATATTTCAGATTGTTTCGAAATATATTTACTTTTTTTATCATCAAACTTATAAATTTAGTACACAATTTACAAAATTAAACATTAATTTTTATAAAAACAATGATAAACATTACATAAATCATACTGATGTAAAATAGCGAACTTAATACATATACATCTGACCGAGTATTAGCCAAGATTTGATTGTCTGGTGAAGTGTGTATTCAATGAAGACGTCTGCCGTGATCAATATAAGTCTTTAAGACCCTAATAAACAAAATATATTAATGGCATATCTGGTCAATTACTTTCAAAATTTTATTTTTTTCAGCACTTTCAAAACTGTCTGCCACAATGTTAACCGCGCGATAATGGTCGACCATTGTTGTTTTCCGATAATACTAATAATATATTTTAAAATTTCAAAACGGCAGACGTGGTCAAATGGATTTAAAATTTGCCAAAAATTGATACCTGTGTTACCTGCGCACTAGCCGCGTCCACCACTTTGGGCTTAGTGACTCCCGGTCTCATGAATAGTAGGTATAGGGGCCTCAATGTACAAAATCTACGGTCTGGTCAAATACATATAGGTTGCTTTTCACTGGCTCTTAGACTATTAAATTAAGAGTCCAGTTTTGATAAGTGAAAACTAATTTGCGAATGGTTCTATAAAAATGAATTATTTACTAAAATAATTTCTAAAATAAAATTATTTTTAACATATTGGAATGTCAATGTAAAATTTTTCGCACGCGAAAACGAAAAAACTTACCATACCTGCACAATAATATAAAAATCAGAATTCAATCATTAAAGCTGGAAAAACTTGACGTGGTATATTATTTCCCAAAAAGCATTCTTTGTGTATAACGGCTTTTCATGATACTTATTAAATTGATATACTGTTTTTCGCTTTAACACCATATTCAAATTTAAAGATAATAATTTTAATAACAACGTTTTGATCTTTATTAAAATAGCTTTATATATTATATATTTCTCAAATTAAACAGTCAACATATTAAAACAAAACCGAAATTGTACATCAAATGTGGTACATACGTTCTGTAAGGATATCATTGAATTAATTATGATAAGATATAATAGAACAATTCCTATGGCAACCTATAATCATTACTTCTCATGGGGTATCATTGAATTACTTATGATAGGATTTAATAGAATGAAGAAAACTTTTGTTTGTATCATTTTGAGTTTTGATTCGATGATAATTTCATAAAATTTGAAATGACTACACAGAATTTTGCAATTATTACATATATATAATAAATTTCAAACCATTCGGTTGGGTAGTTTTTGCGCTGTTATACGCACATAGACGGACGGTAGCACCAGACGACGACTATAAGGGGCTACATATTTATATAATTACGAAAATCTAAAAATATCACAAATCTTAAAAATACTAACCAAACCCCTTTTTATGCCTAAAAGTACTATGCTAGACAATATTGATTCAATTTATATATAGTTATATTCGATACATCTGTACTTTAAAGAAGTATTTTACAAAAAATTATTTTCCAGATGAAATGTAGAAATTCGTTCCGTCTGTTCAATATCTCATGCATATGATCGACGAAATTAAACATTCCGCTCTCTAAATTCAACGAAAACGTATAAAGAGATCCATTCTTTCGTTTACGCATATGGTAATTAAATTGATTTGAGTGCCATGGTTAGGAGGCTGACTTTAATTGAGAGGTAAAGGAGGCATTATTTTGCCAATCTGAACGTGTTTGGATCAATACTAAAGTTAACGGGTTTTGTTGCACGTGAAACACTTCACAGACTAAGACTAGACATTTTCTCGTAAAAGGTTTATTTTGAAAAAAAAAAAAAAAAAAAAAAAAAAAAAAAAAAAAAAAAAAAAACTTAAAGTTGGGGATGCTTATTAGGAAAAGAGTTTTAGAACATAATAGAACATAATAGGTATTTTTAGTTATTGATAACGTTTAAAATTTTCATATTTTCTACTTCAGATATAAGCGCGAGTATTTAATGCAATTTATGAAGAAAAAAAAACCCAGATTGATAAGTTATTTATAATACTCATAATTATGTTTGAAGATTTAAATTCAGTAATATGAAAGTATTAGGACTCCATCTTAAATAGAACTTAATATCCACGGCAACCTAGGATCATTACCTATCATGGGATGTCACTGAATTAATTACTTGTGAAAGGATTTAATATAATAATCTCAATGACAACCTAGAATCATCTTGGGGTATCATTAAATTGATTATTTATGATATGATTTAATGGAATAAAAAAACCTTTTATTAATATCATTTTGCGTTTTGATTCAATTTTTATAAAATTTCAAATGACTTGACAAAATTTTGCAACTATGATATGCATCAAATTTCAAACCATTCAGCAACGTAGCTTTTGCGCTGTTATATGCGAACAGACGGACGGATGGATGAGACGACGACTATAGGTGCTACGGATTTTATAATTACGAAAATCATAATATATCATAATCTAAAATTACTATGCTAGTCACCTAACTATGCCTAAAATACTATACTAGACAAAATTAATTTAATTAATATATAGTGATATTCGGTGCATCTATACTTGAAAGAAGTACTTGTATGTTACTAAAATATAATTTTCCAGATGAAATATAGAAATTCGTCCGATTGTTCAATATCTCATGCAGATGGTCGACGAAATTAAACATTGCACTCTCTAAATTCGACGAAAACGTATAAAGAGATCCATTCTTTCGTTTACGCATAGGGTAATTAAATTGATTAGAGAGAAACGGTTAGGAGGCTGACTTTAATTGAGGCATAAAGGAGGCATTATTTTGTCAATCTGAACGTGTTTGGATCAATACTAAAGTTAACGGGTTTTGTTGCCCGTGAAGCACTTCAGGTTCATTTTAAAAGGAAAATACTTATAGTTGGGGATGCTTATAGGAAATTAGTTTTAGAGTGATAAGAATTTAATAGGTTATTTTTAGTTATTGATTATATTTAAAAATTTCATATTTTCTACTTCAGATAGCGCGAGAATTTAGTGCATATTATAGTTAAAAAAAATTATAGGATATTTATAATACTTATAATTATGTTTGAAGATTTAAATTCAGTAATACGAAAATAATAGGATTCCATCTTAAATAGAACTTAATCTCCATGGCAACTTAGGATCATTACCTATTAAGGGATATCACTGAATTAATTACTTATGATATGATTGAATAGAATAATCACTATAGCAATCTAGAATCATCTTGGGGTATCATTGAGTTACCAACTTATGATAGAATTTAATGGAATGAAAAAAGACTTTTATTAATGTAATTTTTAGTTTTGATTCGATTTTCATAAAATTTGAAATGACTTGACAAAATTTTGCAACTATTATATACATTAAACTTTAAACCATTTGACTGGGTAGTTTTTGCGCTGTTATATGTGGTCAGAGAGACGGACGTACCAGACAACAACTATAGG
This sequence comes from Maratus speculifer, assembly GCA_964019185.1. Taxonomy (NCBI): domain Eukaryota; kingdom Metazoa; phylum Arthropoda; class Arachnida; order Araneae; family Salticidae; genus Maratus; species Maratus speculifer. The sequence goes on from OZ025295.1 coordinate 169,228,118, forward strand.
TGCTACATTTTTATATAATTATGAAAATCTAAAAATATCATAAATCTAAAAGTACTATGCCAAACACTTAATTATGCAAAAAATACTATATTAGACAAAATCAATTCAAATAATATATAGTGATATTCGGTACATCTATACTTGAAAGAAGTACTTGTATTATACTAAAATATAATTTTCCAGATGAAATATAGAAATTCGTTTCAGTGTTCAATATCCCATGCATAAGGTCAACGAAATTAAACATTCCACTCGTTAAACTCGACGACTCTTTATAGAGATCTATTCTTTCGTTTACGCATATAGTAATTAAATTGATTAGAGTGCCACGGTTAGGAGGATGACTTTAACTGAGACGTAAAGGAGGCATTATTTTGTCAATCTGAACGTGTTTGGACCAATACTAAAGTTAACGGGTTTTGTAGCCCGTAAAACACTTCAGGAATTAGACTTTTTCAGTAACAGGTTTATTTTAAAAGAAAAATACTTATAGTTGGGGATGCTTATTAGGAAATTACTCGTTTTTGAGCGATAACTTAATAGGTTATTTTTAGTTAGTGATTATATTTAAAACTTTCATATTTTCTACTTCAGATATAAGCGCGATTATTTTATACGGATTGTAATAAAAGAAAGACCTGGATTGATAAGATATTTATAATCTCATAATTACGTCTGGAATTTTAAATTTCAAATTACCTATCGCGATATACTTTTGAGTGCAATTTTTAATGTCATATCTGCATTGTTGAAAACAATTTTATTCTATTTTTGTGATGATAAAAATGAAATAAAATGAAATAAAAAAAATAATGATTTGTCGCCTGCTACTGATTTAATATTTTTTTTTATATATATATAAAAAATTCTACAGTCATTTGGCGTAAATTTGTCCCAAATTAGGGCAACTTTGCATTTGCGATTGCATTCCGTATTTGCGAAACTTTAGTCTATGCTTCCATGGTGGGACCTGACAAATTATTTATAGTTAGCTGCTAGCCTCATGATAATGTTGCTACCTATATTTTGGGACCAAAACTGATAACTGAAATAATGTGGCAGATTTAATCTTTTTTGTTCTTTGTGCCTGCTGCGAGCGAACAGCACTAGTTTTTATTACACTAAAAGAGTAATCAATCAATCTTTGTTTTCGAACGGAACAAGGGTGAAATCTGTTTAAATGATTTTTGAGGGACTGACCCTACCAAATTGACAAAGGAAGGGGAACTTTTATCTACCTTATCTTCAGTCGTAAAGCTGTCAACTGATTTCGCGTTAGATTCCTGTCTTGAAGTTCAGATTCAGTGCACTAAAAGTGCAATTTATACATCAAAGCGCCGATACGTAAGATCAAAGATAGCGCAAGAAGTTAGTGCTATGTGCGTGGACCTATCCTTATCATAGTTATCAAAGTTTCCCCAATCGACTGAACTATAAAAACTTCCTTGTGACTTAACTTTCCCACTGCCACGATCGGATATATCCGTTCACTAGGCTGCAGGTTTCACTGCAGGCAAAGCTTTGTTTAAATTAATATAATTCTACAAATATAATACAGATTTAAGAATTTAAGTTATAATTAATACTTTGAAGGCTTATAAGCATATAAGTAACAAAAAAATTATACCGTGATAGAAAATCCTTCTTTTATTAACATTTAAAATAAATTGCAGATAAACAAACATTACAATTTTGTCCTTTTGCTCGGCAGTCAGGGGGCTAATTTGAAATATATTGTAATTATTACTGAAAAAACTGAAAGATTTCAACTTTATTTATTCCTGTGAAACATCATTTTAAAAATTTGTTTAAAATGTTGATCAATGGACGCTTATAAAACATGCAGTGTTCTTCTTAGTACTATTTTAATGTATATATCTATTGAGATCAATTATTTTTAAAGAATTATTATTCCTCATGGCTCTTGAACCGCTTTATAAACCATTAAAAAAATACATAAAAATGCAATTAGCAATCGAATTTCAGTAAAAAGACATATTTATTAACGATATTGATTTTTTTTCCAAAAGAAAAATTAGGGTAATTTTTTATCACATCTGCAGATTCTGACATAGACAGAGGCACAGGAATGGTGAAGCTTTTTGTTTTAATATTTCATTGAAAAGCTAAAAAGCAAAAATAAAAATATACTTGTCAAACCATTTTAAAACTTTCTCTTTCACATCACGTAAAAAAAAAGTACAATTGATGTTTTTAAAATTCCGGACAAGCTTTAATTTCCTAAGTGGCAATGTTTTTTCCCTTCAAGTAGAGCAACTTTAGATGGATCAGCTGTTGAAAATCTATGATTTTTACTTCAGTTTTTTATAAAACTGTTACTGTAAGTTTAATCTCAAGAATTCTTTCAAAGTAAAAGAGATTAAATCTGACTTGTACTTGTGGATGTTTCTTCCTTAAGATTTTATCGAAATTCTTCCGAAAAAATAGAAAGACTATGCCGAAAAGCTTTTGTCTATTTTTAAACATCTTTACAAAATAGTAGCGGTCTTCAATTGCTTTCTTTGAAATGTATTTTCATGTATTGTTGGAATAAGCTTTGATTATCATAGCTTTGTTGTTTTTATTTGTTTGTTTTGACTATTTAAAGGTGTGTACAAATCGAAATTTCTAGGGCAGGACAGTTATTATTATTTTATTTTGTCTAACAAATACGCAAAAGTTAAAAATTATGTATTTTTTTCGTTTGTTTAACTTGACCAAGCTGTCAATGACTTTAATCCACTAACTTAAAAATATAAAAAAATTTGATTAAAACATATAATTTCTTTATTTTGAAACCAATGTAAAAAACTATTAAAAATTAAATTAATGCTGTTTCAAATGCTCTTTGTTTATTGCATAATTTTAAGAGAAAAAACTTACATACTTATTTTTTTGTTCTATTAAACATTCAAATTATTTAAACAAATTAAATAAATAGTTATTTTTAAGTCAAAGAAATTAATATTTCATTAAATTAAATAAGTTATCATTTATTTAAGCATCTGACATAGACAGAGGCATACAAATGAAGATTTTTTTTGTTTTAATATTTTATTGAAAAGATAAAAAGTAAAAATAAAAATATACTTGTCGACCATTTTAAAACTTTATCTTTCACACCATGTAAAAAAAGAAAAATATATATAATTGATGTTTTTAAAATTCCGGACAAGCTTTAATTTCCTAAGTGGCAATGTTTTTCCCCTTCAAGTAGAGCAACTTTAGATGGATCAGCTGTTGAAAATCTATGATTTTTACTTCAGTTTGTTTATAAAACTGTTACTATCAGTTTAATCTCAAGAATTCTTTCAAAGTAAAAGAGATTAAATCTGACTTGTACTTGCGGATGTTTCTTCTTTAAAATTTTATCGAAATTCTTTCGAAAAAAATAAAGACTATGCCGAAAAGCTTTTGTCTATTTTTAAACTTCTTTAAAATCATAGCGGTCTTCAATTGCTTTTTTTTAATGTATTTTCATGTATTGTTGGAATAAGCTTTGTTTATTAAAGATTCTTTTTTTTTTTTTTGACAATTTTAAAGTGTCTAGAAACTTAAAATCTTAGGACAGGTCAGTTATTTATTTATTTTTATTTGCCTAAAAAATGCTAAAAAGTTAAAAATTATGTATTTTTAAGCATTTGTTTATTTTGACCACGGCGTTAATGATTTTAATCCTCTAACTAAAAAAATATTAAAAATCTTGATTAAAATGGTCAGCAGCATATGGGATTTGAGACTTTTTCTATGTAGGTTCGAATCCCGGTCGCAATTACTTTGTGGAATGTATTGAAATAATTTATTATTATTATTATTATTATTATTATTATTATTATTATTATTATTATTATTATTATTATTATTATTATTATTATTATTGTTTTTATTTTATTTTATTTTTACTTTTCTTCACATATTTAAACATGCAAAATTTCGCAGTTAAAAATTACTTATATGCGACAAAATGTTTAATTCATATTTTTTGTAAATTTCAATTATCATACAAATTTTTTCAATTGCGGTTCAAAAATGATTGATACAAATTTTAATTCCAAAAATTAAGACCGATTGGCATTATATCAATATTTCGCTCTGTCTTGATTTTTGAGCAGACGAAAAATCAAAGCTCAAATTCCGATATGCCAAATTTGCGGCTCTCAGTTTCTGCGACAACCGGCTCCCGAATACTGCTGGGGCTGTGCATATATAACGCAATCAAATTTTTGCTATTTTAGACCAACTCCTGCCTCCCGATATCATGCATTATCATACATCACCCCCCCCCCCCCCGATAATGATATCGTTATCAATAGGTATTTAAAAAAAAAAATCTTTCTTTGGAATGATATTCAAAACTGTTTACATTTATTTTTCGCAAACTTCATTGATTCAAACGAAGAGAAGTCAATAAAATAGCACTTTATATCATCGAATGCTTAAAATAAATGGTTATTATTTAAAAATATTTTATAATAGCTTTTTGTTACATAGCGTATTCAACAATAACAATCTCCTGTTGCACTTACCCCTCATGAAAGAGAATGGTAGTGAGATAGAAATTCTTATCAACAAAACAAATGGACAAAATTCTTTCTTTTTCCCTTTTACATTTTTTTTTCTTAGTAGAGATAAACTTCATTTCAAATACACTTCACATTGATTTTGTGTATAAGTATACACATATGAAGACTAGGTATATCAAATATTTTAGTATTCCTTATTTTAGAATTAAATATTTCTATAATAATTTAGTAATTTTAATAAAAACTTTGTATTTTCATAAAAATAGATAACAGACTAAAAATCGATTACTTACTATTTTGAACCAAAAACAATGTTGGAAATAAAATAAAAAAATTTAGTTGGATGGAAAATGATATCGATATCAAGACAACTCTCCCCTCCCCTTAGAGATATCTTAAGATATCATTTGTCATCCCCTCTAGCCCCTTAAAATGATAACATTATATTTGCACAGCCCCAAACAACACAGTGCATTTTGTTATTTCTGTAGAAATTAAAACAATTTCTTAGAGAGTTTAAATAATTTGATGTACTAAGGTTTACTCATTAAATAATTTTGTTACTTTTTTAAAATCGTGTTTTTTTTTCCTTTTTTGCAATTATAATATTTTATACAACCGTATTCCATATTACCCGACTGGCTGACATTATCCGAAAAATGTAATATTTATTTATTTATTTATTTATAGTTAACTATTAACGTGTATTTTTTCCTTCCATTGTAAATGCACTGATAATGCATTCAGAAATAGTCAAGTTCTGTTCTTTGTTTACTTTTAATGTTAACTTACCAGGTGTCCCGAAAATGACTGATGGATTTTAAAATTCAATAACTTGCAAACGGTGACAGCTATTTAAAAAATTTTTGCAGGAGGGTTATGTATAATGTCAGGAGTTTTTTTACGATAATTTTTTATTTTAGTTCGCAGCTCAAACAATAGGTAGCGCTGACGGCGATTGAAGGCCAGGTCGACGTTTCACTCAGCACTGATCACCTGGCCTTCAATCGCCGTCAGCGCCACCTATTGTTTGAGATGCGAACTAAAATAAAAAATTACGGTAAAAAAACTCCTGACATTATACATAACCCTCCTGCAAAATTTTTTTAAATAGCTGTCACCGTTTGCAAGTTATTGAATTTTAAAATCCATTAGTCATTTTTGGGACACCCGGTACAAAATAATAATATAAATGACGTTTTGTAATAACCAAAATTTCTCTATTTTATCATTTAATCCCGTCATTCAATTCTATCATTCAATCCCTTAGTAGCATTTAAAACCCCCTATAAAGCAACGACAGTTCTTTGCAATTTTTTTTACCACCTTATTTTAAAAATAGAAATTTTTGTTAAATTGAATCGCAAAAATGTTTTGATCAAATAGGAGAAATATCCAATTAAAAATTACTGGTAGAAATAATGAAGTATCCCAGCACTGATTGCGACAAGTATACGTGACATTCACCGCGAAAGAGTTTCCTGAATAAAAGTAAATTAAAATACTGATCATGAAAGGAATTTCATGAGTTTCATGAGCTCAAATTTCTGAGTTTTTAATTATCGGCCTAAGAAATTGATTTAAAAGATTATGATGCTGGAAGGTTTTAAAATAATATTTAAGCACTGCGGTGTGTGTATACACATTGTTTTTATATTTTAAAACTTTTTCCCATGTTTTTATACACTTTCCTAAAATTCTATTTTAGGTAAACAGCTGAAACTTTCCGAAATTGTATAACTAACTTGTTTCTTTAAAAATATCCAGCATTACAGGTCTAAGTGAAAACAAAAATTAAAATAATGAAAAATATGTTATTAAAATTTTTAGAATTTTCAATGTTTTTTAGTAAAGTATTATTATTTCTTTTAAACCAAAATAAAAACCGCTTCCTGTTATTCAAAATTATTATTATTGAAACAGTATGTTTTCTAATACCTTAACAAATTTTAAGGTAATATATTGAACAGTTTATTAAAAAAGTATATCGAACAGATATATTGTTCAAAAAATATGAAAAAAGTTAATTCTTAAAAACTTATTTATTCATGTAATTATTTTTTTAATTTGTATATCTGTATTATTTATATATATGTATATTTATTGCAATAAAACATTTCTATCTCTATTTTTAAGTAAAATAAATGTTAAATACTTCGCAAAAACTGTTTTATTTTAGTTGTAGTGATATTCGATGTACCCATAGCCTCTTCGGTCCCTGGTTCCCCATTAAGGGATCTCTGTTTTTTCCCATATAAAAACTAAAATATCCAATTTTTTACATTTTCACATCGTTTCTTAATAGCTGAATGTTTTTTTGCGCCGAAAGCGAACGAATAAATGGCTATATCTAAGTTGAATCCCTCATAAAATAAATGTTATTTTCATATGCGTTTGCAAAATGCCTAAATATGTCCAAAAGACAGTATGACCAAGAAAGGGATAAATTTTCATAAGTATTTAACTTAAATCATTTTTCAATAAAAATTTTTTTTAAGGATTTGTAGATTATTTGCTTGTTTAAAGTTCTCAAATTTTTGATTGCGTTAATTTAGGTTAATGGTTATTAAATTGGTGTTTTAAGAGGGTTTGTAGTCTTAGATCCATATTTTTGAGCCTAAATTATTAAGAGCCTAAAGGATCGATTTCAGAAAAGATATTTTTTATGTCCTTCACGATGTCATTTTGTTTAGTAAAAACATTGAATAAGTATTTGTATTACTATTTTAGCTTCGGAACTGAAGTGGTTAAAAAATTAGGATTGCGAAATGAGTATGCAATGTAAAATACGAAAATTCGCCACTGTTTAATATTATGGGTCGAATAATTGGCGAAATCAAACAGTCCACCATTTAAATTTGCTGATAGTCGATGAATATGCATAGTGAGCCTCATTCATTGGTTCATACATATGGTAATCAAATTGATTAGGGCGACGCAGATAGATGGAGGACTTTAATTAAGACATGTGGCAGACATTCAACTGATTTGGTCAGTTTAAATGTATTCGTATCAATGGAATAGTTCGTTTTGTATCTTGTGAAGACTAAACAAATAACTATTTTACGTGAGAAACTTATTTAGATGGAACATATTTTACTAAATAATTAGTCACTGATAAAGTATTTTGAAAATGATAATCATTCAATAATTTTTTTTATCCAATTGATTTTCAGAATTGAGTTTACGCTCGGAATTATAGTTATAATTTATAATTTATAAATAATAAAGTTAATAAAATATTATAAATAATAGTTTATAAATATAATTTTCATGCATAATTCTGAGCATAATCTCATTGTTGAAAATTAATTTAGAAATTAATTAAAATTAAATATGTGTTCACCTATGCTGGGTTTATTTGCTTCGTATGTTTTGCCTCAGAATTGCTGCTCACGAAGACTATTCCATCTTGCGCTGCAGTTGTAGCGTTATCGACATACGTAAGTGTGATATTCTAAGCTTGGTATCATCTTCATTGGTAAAAAAAGTAGAGCACTTGGAGCACTATTCCAATGGTTCCGGATTCTATGTCCAGCTTTGACATTTCCTACTCTTTTAATTCTAAGCTTATTTAGCAATGTAATGAATCACGGATTAAATTATATTTTGTTAAGTTAGAGAGTAATAGTGAACACTAATCTATATGTAGATAATTTATTTATATATTTAACTTTCTAGACGATGTTAGTTAATAAATAATGATAAAACATCCAACCCCCGCATTTAAAAAGAAAAAAATTATTTCAACTGATGCGTAAATAAGCTTTCATCGCATGCACAGCAGCTTTTCTCGTCTCCCAACGACCAAGATGAGTTTTTTATGAGAGTGAGTTGTTGCTAATTAATAACTCGACGAATTACAAGAATTTTAAAATTCTGAGACCCAGGTGCATTAGGAGAGACCTTCGACTATTTTTAAAAAACAATCTGTCTCATACATGTAGTAGATTTTGTAAACCATCACAGACAGATTGAACAGATTGAAATTTCTGTTTATAGATTTGCTGATTTGACAGTGAATAATCCTATAATTTGTTCGAAAAAGTGAATCATTTGATGCATAAAAATTCGATAAATTTCAATGATGCGATTTTTTAAAATCTTAATCTTATATTTACTAACGAACACTTTAAAAGAATTATCAATTTCCAAAGGCTGAAAAATGTCCAGTCAGGAGTCGAATCTGAGTAACAATGGCTAACGGTTCGGTGCCATTAAATATTGATTTTTTCACCAATATAACAATCGAAATATTTATAAAAACACTATAATGATATTTAAAAAATACTACTTTAATGTATATTTTTTTCAATATTTAAAACATTTGCAATTTTAGGCAACAGATAATTTTTCCTTTAAAATCGGCGCCATAAATAGTGTGAACTAGGCTGAAATATCAAGTGGCTCATAAATTTAACAGTTCACTTTTTAAATTGGCTGTCGGCCGACGACTCTGCAGAGAGAGTTCCATTCTTTCGTTCATACATATGGTAATTAAATTGATTAGAGTGTCATGAGTAGAAGGATGAATTTAATTAAGACGTAAAAGATAAATTATTTTGCCAGTTTGACCTGTTCGGATCAGTAGAGTATATGGGTTTTGCATCTTGTGAACATTTAAAAGAAGTGGCATTTTGTTACAGATTCATTTAAATAAGAAATGCTTTATGGGTGGAAGTACTATCAAGAAACTTTGAAATAGTGATAAACTCTATACCCTTGACTTAGCCTAAAAAAATTCTTGAAATTCGTATTATTTGTTTGATATAAATTAATTATTTTAAAATGAACATATTTTAGGGGCTGTGTCTAAGTTGAAGTTCAGTACTCGACTGTTGGAATGATACAGAATGACTAAATCTTTTCTATTAATGTATTACTGATTGAAAACATGATCATTTAAATCACTTCGCTAAAAGAAAACTCAAAGAAAGAATAAAAGAACATGAAGCAGGTATAAAATTTTGTCATAAATCTACATCTCTCTGTCGTTTAAGTTTTAGTTAAAATATCACAATAGCGTTTGATCATGCAAAAATCATATTCTCATCATCCAATTATTTACGCTTCCACAATCAGACAATCCATATAAATCCTGTGTAAAAACAATCAACGATGCCCTTTCTTACAGTATCCCCCAGTTTATCGTTCAATAGCCTGAAAATAAATACTGAAAACTTGAGCAAGTGGCATATTAAGATTTGTTGTGCGGCAGTTAAATATTTTCTATCCAAATTTAATCTGAAACGCTGCTACTTTGATTTTCCAGGTGCGCATTTAAAAATGAAAAGTAGCGAATGAGAATAGAGTAATGTAATAAAATAAATGAGACTGAAATTAATAATAAATATTTTCTCTTGCTAAGTTTATCCAAGAAACTTCTATTTTCAACTTTAATAATTGTTGCCTTTCTCATTTTCAAAACAAAGTGACGTATTTGTATAAATAAACAACAATTAGTTATTAAAACATTCTCTGATAAAGAGCTGGAAAGAGTTGAAAATACTAAAAAATTTTAAATGAAATGTACATTTTTAACTTGTAACGTATCTTTGCTTATTTTAAACGCCTTTTAAGTAAAATAGTGAACTTTTCGAAGTTCATATTATGTATTTTATAGATTTTTTACTTCTTTAATAAGACAAAAATGTTTTATTTTTCAAATGAAATAAAACTTACGCAATTTATTAAAAGGATCAATATTACGCTTCAGATGAATGACGAAATTGCATAATCTACGCTTTAAATTCGAAAATGATATGCTTAGAGAGTTCCAATGAAGCATCTATATATATGTTAATTTAATTAATTAGAATGTCACGGCTAGGTGGATGACCTTAATTAAGGCTTAAAGTATGCATTATTTTGCCAGTTTGAACGTGTTCAAATCAATAGAATGACGAGTTTTGTATCCCCGGAACACCATGCAAAACTGGTATTTTGTTATGGTTGATTCATTTAAATAATTGTGGATGGAAGTACTTAAATCAAATAGTACTGAATCAGGGATAAACACTTAAATGATTTTTTTTTTTTTCGTTGTTGACTATAGCTAGATACTTAGCATTTTCTTTTGGCTTCAGAAATATAGTAAGCATTTAACACAACTTATAGAAAAAGTGAACATAAATGAAACGTTTCACATATAGTACATTTATGGAATTCAATTATCTTTTTCTTATATATATATATATATATATATATATATATATATTTTTTTTTTTTTTTTGAGAGAGAGATTGAATTAATAACCCATTTTCAGTACATTTTATTAAAACTCAAAAACATATTTGAAAAATGAGAATTATAACTAGCAATTTTTTTAAACGAATTATAATCATCAAAGAAAACGAGTGTGTAAGTTTACAGATAAATTTAATTATTAGTTTTCGGGGTAGTTGTAAATTTTACCTTTTTTGAACGGTGTAAAAGTGCTTCTTCATAGATATTCAAAAATAAATTAAAATGAATATAATTGAAAATTGTAGAACCAAAGTAGAATCTTTAGGACCACAAATACTTTGGAATTACAAATAAAATGTGTGGTTTCATCTTCGTATTAGCCATGAAAAAGCAAAATAATACGGATTTGAGGCTACCAACGCACATAAAACCAAAATAAAATGAAGAAAAACATTAAAAATAAATCATAATAACGTTACTAAAATGGATAGAAAAGGGAAAAAATATACCAGGCAGTATAGTTATTCCTAAAATGATACTGCAAAAGATAGACTGTTATGGTTATTAATTAAACGCATCATGTATCTATTGGAAGATGCCTTAAGCATATATTCTCAGTAGGTATTTAAGTAAAATTTAAATAATTTATTTAACGAAAAGCATTATTAAAATAATGATTTATTAAATATTAGGGGAGACCGGGGCACGTTGGCCCAGTTTTTTTATGTTATTTTTTTTCAATACCTAAATTTTGTTTATTTACAGATATAGTATTTTTTTACAATACCTAGTACATTTAACTAGTGAGGAAAACGCTTACTTTTATTTAATGTGAAATTTTAAGAACCTTATGAATTTATTTATGGTGTGATGTCACGTGGGCCAACCTACCCCGTGCATGGGGTAGGTTGGCTCATTGAGTGGGGCGCGTTGCCCTGCAATACTCTTTTTTATGTTTATTTAGAAGTTAAATAAAATTCATAATAAGGAATAGGAAATTTAATGCATGCATATAAAAAAATGTAAATTAAGTTTACAAATCAGAGGGGTCATTGCAGTGAATGCATTCAAATTGTAATCCATTAAACTCTTTTCGAACACATTTCACATGAGCCCAACGTTTGCAACTCACTCACTGGATCCATTCTTCCTCAGGCATACTTTGATTAAACTCTTTCAGACAACGTACCCAAATATTGTCTTCGTCTTCCTCGTCGTCGCTTTCTTTAATAGATTTCTTCTTTTTTGACGGTTCAGACCACTACATCCAGGCTGTAAGGGACCAAAAGGAAACAAAATCTTTTTCACAGATTGCTTTCCTTTGCGTTTTTTTGGTCTGATTTCTTCTTTTAATATCATTTTTAATTGTGGCACTATTTCTTTCTTCTGTTGCCTTTTTTGTTGTTCAAAAACTAATTTGACAAGGATGTCTGTGAGGATTGCAGAAGTTCTCTTCATTCTATTCGAAGTATTTTTCTTCCTTGGCTCTGCCTTTTCGATTGTTCTAATGTTCTCAAGTGTTGGAGTTGTCTTGCATGGAGCAGGAGAGATGCGGTAGGTACATCAGTAGAAATAGGCCTACCCATATTTACCTGGGTTTCATTAGAAGCTTCACCAAATGCTTTGTCGTCTATCGCTGACATATGAAGGCATGAAATCAGAGTGAGTAAAAACATTCCCATTGAAAGGGAATATTCCAGTTATCTGAAACCCTGATGTTATATTAACTGGATTTATTGCATTAGGAAGGGCAGTTTTCGCAATTCGCGGACTATCGTAGATGGTCATAGGGCGTCTATTGGTTGTCACCCAACCGTCACAGGCTGAATTAACATATTTTTTGAATGGGCCATAAACTTTGCGATCTAATGGCTGTAACTTATGGCTACAATGGGCCGGGAAAGATCGGGCCAACGTGCCCCAACCTAAGTGGGTCAACTTGCCCCATCGCCATGGTTGAAATACTTTTGCTATTCTACAGATATCTTAACAACATTTACTATTTATTGTTACATCAAAAGAATCGTTGTAAATTGAACTTTTAAAATATTACTCACTTTTGTTGTTGTGAAATATCTCTTGAGAACAATAACACTTTCTGCACACTAACGAAAATTTGCTTCGAGATCGACGAAAGTGAAAAATCAACGTTGTTCTTAGTTTGCTTTTATTAAGAGAACTGAAACTCGTGGAAGGGTAGAGGAACAGGTTTTCTAACATGTTTCTGGACTTGTGGCGACATCTGGTGACTAGTTTGAAAATAAAAGCAAATTGGCCAACCTACCCCTATGGCCAACGTGCCCCGGTCTCCCCTAATAATGCGAAACGTTTAATATGGACTTATCATTATAATGATTCCCATAAATAATAGTACCGTATTATAAAATTTCAATGATTAAAATCATTCTTCTATAATATTGTAATTACTTAATAAGTAAATATGTATATGGTATATTTTGCATGAGACAACGTACATCAGTAAATTTCAATGTTTCCCCACTGGTAGCTCGGAGAATGTCTAAGCGGTATTCTAGTATCCACCAATTGTTCTTTAGCATGTCTCCTGTACACAACAGCTTTAGCATCTTATATTTTAAGGGTGTTCTTAAAACAAAAAGGGGAACTTTTTGACATAAGTATTAATTTATTTTTGTTCGGAAATGCATGAAACTAGCAGGTGTTATTAGTCAGAAATTGCCTAACTGCACTCAGTTTTCTATATTTTTAAAAACGCAATAGATCTTCCAGAGCAAACCTTCAAAATTGACGTTTCTGAACGGATTTCAAGACGAAACCAAAAAAACTGGTAAATAAGCAGGAGAAAATCGCGTGATCACATGATCGAAATCGCTTATAACTCGATAGGTAATTTAAAAATCATAAAATGATAAACTAAGTTTGTTTCGAAATAGCTTCCATAGCCGGGCCTTCCAATTTTATGTCTTTCTGTTAAAAAATGAATTTGTGAATGTGTCAAAACTTTTTGCGCTTGTTGAGCGAAGCAGTCGAGAACAACCTTAAGTTGACGAAATATGTCCGTAACTTATTGAATAGGATTCCACTGAAACGACTGACGAATTGAACGGTTGCTTCACTCACACATAGGCATTGTTAGTTCTAGGCAAATCATCAACACAGCCTGTTTCTTTAAACATGTCATACCATCGCTTTACTGATTTTGCATCAGGAGGGTTCCAATGTCGAAATGTTTAATCAATATAGGTCTGATAAATAGGTCTTAATAAATGTCTAATCGATATGGGGACTTCGTTTCGTGAAACCAAATCACACATTGAACTTTCTCTTAAACCGACACCATTTCGGACGAAAATGGTCTTCCTTTTAAAATTCTCTTTTAGGTTTAAAGGAGCAATTACGCCATCTATTACACAAAAAACTACTAAAACTGTCCTGTCCAATGATGCAACAAGTTATTTTATTATACAAATGGTTAATTTTTAATTAAGTATTATAATCAGGGCAAGAATTTTGGTTCACGCTGTATAACTTTATGTCACCTGTAAAAAACACTAAATAATACCATTTAAATGAAACTAAATGCTTCTAGAATTATTAAAATTACTTTTGGACATTTTTAAAAAATGGGTGTATATTATAAGCATTGATATAAAGGGCTAATACATCTTTGGAGATCTTTTATAGTAAATTTAAACAAGTTATTGTGGTCCCTCGTAATATTTATCTCAAGACTGAGGAGGAAAAAAGCCACATATAGCAATTAATGGCAGTTGCAGAAGATTTTGATTGTTTCTATTTGAATAAATATCCTTTTATACGAAATAAAAGAAAGAATCAAATTTAGACACGAAATATATTTAACACAGCTTAAAAAGCGTTTATGAAATGATATGTGTCATAGATCCACCGTTTTCGCAATAACTGACACCTCGTTTTGTGATTGATTAAGTAAGATTCATCACACATTTGAAAATCAAATTCTGCAAAATAATAAAGTAAAAAATTTCGTTTCCTCTCTGACTTTTATGCATAATAACGTCTTGATTTTTTTTCTTTTAGACAGCATGCGATAATCGTTTTAAATATGACGCAATTTCTCTCCATTTAATGCTTTTCACGTATAATAATTTAATTACTTAAAAAAAAATCAACGTGTTATAAGCAACTCATAATAACTCCTTGGTTTTCTTTGTGTTTTAATATTCATTTGTAAACATATTTTTCAATTGAAAGAGTTTTTTCTTATTATTTTAGTTTATTTAATATGATATAAATTTTCTTATTAAATCCTTTTCGAAGGTAATAATTTAATTTAGAATTTATTTTAAAAAAATTTTTGCATATGCATATTTATTATTCAACAGAACGTTGTTTGAAAATAATATTACTTGCTCATTTTTTAGAACTAATCACAGTGGATTACAAAATGATTAAAATAATGAAATTCCGTGTTAAAAAAACTAAAAAAATTGACAAATTTAAAATGCGATAGGAAATTTCATGCCTCAATCTTGTGAAATATTTGCTCACAAAATACGGTTAAATTTCTGCACATGATTTTTGATTTCATAGAACTTTTTTAACTGAACCATTTTGACCGATTTCAACAATAAATAAAATCTTTAAATCTTTCTTTGATTTAAAAATTGTCTGTTTCTGCATGATTATCATCAATTTCTCCATAAAACTATGATTTTAATATTTTTGTGTCATATTTTTCTTAATATAAACCGTAAAAGTGTCAAGGTTGTCACAATAAATTCAATAACGACAGCGACTTTGTGACGATAGTTCTCTGTTTTGAATTCTGCCAGACAATTTCATTGAATTGTTCCACCGATGCCTGTAAATGTTGTTTTACCTTTCGTTCAGTATGTATGCCGTCAAATGGGCTGACTCAATGAAGTAACTCATTGTAAAGACGTCTTGAAATGTTATTTACCCATCATACGTAGTATAGAGGAAGTCTTACAATCCTCTTAAAAATCGATTTTTTTGATGGATTTACACGTTTTAGACACTGGAGATTCCCAAAGATATTTTTTTTCTAGTCCGTCAGTTTATATGTCTGTGGTATGTGTGTCTGTAAACCCTCTATCTCCAGAACAAATTGAGATAGAGACTTTAAATTTGGTGTGTTTTTAGTATGTAATGCTGGGAAGAAACCTTAGAATATCAATAAACTCGATTATACGAAACTATAGTTTTCGGACTTTCGAAATATTCGTTCTGATAAAAGAAGCATACAAATTTTCGAAAATGCTAATTTTAAGGTGTGAATGAAAAAAAACAATAAAAAAATTTGAATAAAGATTGAAGTTAATCGAATAAATAATTAGCGACATTTTTGTAATGCTGTTTCCACTCCCCCCCTCGATTTTTCATGATCCTGTATTTCATTCAAATTTCAATTCAAAGATACATTTTAATTGAAAATGAAACGTTTAATCCGAATTACTAAACTGTCAGTTAATATAATTTTTGTCGTTATAAAGATGCTTTTTTTTACACAATTTGGTAAAACTTAATTATCTTATCGACCAAAAATCTATAGCCAAATTATAAGATTAAATGCAATAGTGGCTTATCGTAAAAGTCATATTCACTTGACATTAAATGCGGTACACTTGTTTGTTACGTGTTTAAGTGATTCTTAATTCGACGATTTATTTGTATTTTTATTAAACTTTTACTAATTTATTTGTTATTTTATTATTTAATACAAAAAGTATGCCAATGTGTATGATTTATTTATTTTGAAATGCTTTATCTATATTTGCTTTTACTATAATATATACTAAATATATTCTTTTAAATATAAGTAACTAATAATATATATTCTAAGCGTTTATATTCATAAAATTCCTTGATTAATGAGTGCTTCCAACCTTAAAATATTTTCCCTTTAAACGAACGTGTCACAGTAAAGTGTTTGGTTTGTTAAATGTTCATAGGATACAAAACCCTTTTCTCTATTGATCGAAACACGTTCGAATTGTCAAAATAATGCATCCTTTACGTCTTAACGAAAGTCACCGCCTATTCGTGACACACTAATCAATTTAATTACCATACATAGTGAACAATAGAATGGAACTCTCAGTGCCCTATCATCTACTGTAAATGAATCTAAAGAGTAAATTATTTGATTATGTTAAACCTCTGGTTCTTAACATTTAGTTTCCATTGTATCTTTCATCTTGAAAATTATATTTTACTTAAAGTGGTGTTTTAAAAAATTAAGAAGTACTGAAAAGATGTGCACATTTTAAACTTTATGACTCAACGATTTTGTTTTGAAAAATGTTTTCTCAAATAGTAGAATATATCCTTTTAAGCGTGTAAAAAATAAGAAAAAATAGAACAAATAAATAAATAAATATAAGACTGCAAAAAAACTTTTAACTACTATTTTTATGTATTTGAAACCATTATCAATAACAAAAAAAAAAAAAAAAAAAAAGAATGCATTCGATATGATATCAAAAATTCAATATGAATATGATATCAAAAAATAAAACATCAGAATGGACTTACATCCATAATGTCAATATAAAATTATTAAAATCACTAAGAAATCACCACAAAAAATGTAAAAAAATGGAATCCAATTTAATGATAATTTGTAGAAGCAGAATCCCCAGGCCCTAAATAATTTGACACTATAAATAAAGTGTGTTGTTTCATATTCGTATTATCCATTAAAAAAACTAAATAATACGAATTTAAGGCTACCAACACACAATAAAACCAGGAAAAGAAACGAAAAAAAATAACACAATCAAATTAAAACATAAATACGGATGATAATGGATTGAAAAAGTAAATTTAATTGTAAAAATTTGTTATATTTTAATTGAAAATGAGACTTTTATGCCAAAGCACTAAACTGTTAGTTAATATGATTATAATTTTTGTCTTTATAAGGATGCTTCTTTTATGCAAATCGGTACTAATTGATTAACTTATCGACCAAAAAGCTATTGCCAAACAAAAAGTTTATATGCCAATAATGGCTTATTGTAAATGTCACATTCGTTTGACATTAAACACATTACAGGCATTTCTTATGTCATAAAGCGATTGTAATTCGACGTTTTATTTGTATTTTTACTAATATTTTACTAATTTATTTCTTCTTTCGTTATTTGATATAAAAATTATGCCAATTTGTATAATCTATTCATTTTGAAATACTTTATTTATATTTGCTTTTACTGTAATATATACTAAGTATATTCTTTTAAACATAAGTAACAAGTAATATATTTTTAAGCGTTTATATTCTGAAAACTTCTTAATTAATGAGTGCTTCCAAATTTAAAATGGTTTGCATTTAAATGAACATGTCATGGTAAAGAGTTTGGTTTGTCAAGTATTCATAGGATAGAAAACCCGTTTCTCTATTGATCCAAACACGTTCGAACTGTCAAAATAATGCATCGTTTACGTCTTAACTAAAGTCACCGCCTATTCCTGACACCCTAATCAGTTTAATTACCATATATAGTGAACGATAGAATGGAACGCCCTGTGCACTCTCATCTACTGTAAATGAATCTAAAGAGTAAGTTATCTGATTATATTATTCTTCTTGTTCGGAAAATTTGGTTTACATTATTTATAGTGTATATTTCATCTTCAAAATTATATTTCACGCAAAGTGTTGTTTTAAAAAAGGAAGAAATACTGAAAATATACGCACATTTTAAACTTTATCTCAACGATTCTGATTTGAAATTTATTTTTTCAAATACTACAATGCTTACATCCTTTTGAACGTGTAAACAAGGGGGGAAAAAGTTAGAATTTTTGCATTCAAAAGGAAAAGATATCAAAAAATGAAATATCAGAATGGACTTGCATTCATCATTACTTGCTCTCATGAAGCATAATAATTTGAATGTCAGTATAACTTCATTAAAATCATTAACAAAATACCACAAAGAAACGTAAAAAAAAAAATGGAATCAAATTAATGTAATGGGAATTTGTAGAACCGAAGCAGAATCCTCAGGCCCTAAATACTTTGACACTGTAAATAAAGTGTGTGGTTTCATCTTTGTATTAGCCATAAGGAAAACTAAATAATACGAATTTAGGGCTACCAGCATATAATAAAACAAGGAAAAAAAGAAAAAACAATCAAATTGAAAACATCATACGGATACTCCAAACAATCACACAACTCAAATTAAAAACATTATACCATTTTCATCATACGGATGTACGTGGAATAAAAAAGAAAAAAAAACATACCATCAAAATAGGATCCTTTTAAACCAGAAGTGTTGAATAATAACTAAAAAAGGGGCAAAATATGGTGGTGATATATTTATTCTTTTAAAATTCATTTTCATCCGTATTTAGTTTTTAATTTTATTTGAGTTGGGAGGGGGAGGGGGGTCTTGTGTTTTTGTAGCTTTAAAGTCATATTAATTGGTTGTATATTAACTAGAAGATTCTTTTTTCACAGCAGTAATGACAGAAAATAAAATGACACACTTCTCTTAAATAGTGCCAATTTTCTGATACAAAATTGTAAAATATGTGAACCTAATTTTGTAAAATATTTATTTTTGCACGTCTGCAACCGTTTAAATGTTACAAAATTTACGAAATCCGTTTTAGCAATAATGAAGCAAAACTGCTTAAATGGTAAATAAAAATCTTTGACCTGAAAAATAAACTCAGTATCTCCGAATTCTATGAAAGTTAATATTAACTACTGTGTTGGGAGGTAACAGCAATAAACAAAATCGTTTTTTAAAATCCACTATAAATAACATCGATTTTTCAATATGTTGCTAATATGCAACACCGTGGTAAAAAGTGTTACTTGAATTCAGCTTACCTAGCATAGTGTTTTGTGAAGTTTAAGTAAGACAAAATTTAATGTGACGATCTCTAATTATCCCGTCAATTCGAGAGCAGTCCTTTTAATCTTCTTTTTCATCGTTTGTTGTAAAGACATAGGGGCCAAATTTAGCAAAATGTTGATAACGTTATGTACGTATAGTCGCTTTTAATTACTATGTTTAGATACGTTCGTAATTATATAAATACGTAGCATCTATAGTCATCGGACAGTTCATCTGTCCGCATATAACAACGCAAAAACTACCCAGCCGAATCGTCTGAAATTTAAAATATATAATTGTTGCACACTTTTCTCGTGTCATTTCAAATTTCATGAAAATCTAATGCATAGTTTAATTACAGGGGCAATCAAAAGTATTCCGTTATATTACCTTCAAGTTACGAGTGCATTTTCAAAATGTTACGCTACAATGTTTACAAATATAATGAAACTGATGTGCATATATGAAGTGTACTAAAATAGGCATTTTGTACAATATGTGGTGCGAAGACTATTTGTTATTAATTAAGAGAGCCACGCAAAAGTATTCCATTACATAATGGTATAGGTGAAACATTGTTTGGGGCGGGTTCTAATTATATTAAACTATTTCATGTTTTATGAAATTGATAGAAATTGCTAAGGTTTACTACAAGTTACTTTCTGTTTAATAGAAAACAGATAGTATTTACAGGGAGACACAAAAGATTTCTTCTACTATACTGTTTCCGAAATTCTGCATGCAATTGCATCAAGATCTGAATATTTTTAAAACTTCGTTATAGTACGAGTGCACCTCTTTTGCTATGTTTGACATGTAATTTTCCAGTTGTTAAATTATTCGAAAATCGCTGCGGCCCATGTAACGCGAACGCGTATGTTTGTGGCCCAAGAGAAAGAAATGCCGAGTATGATTAAACTAATTCAATAGCTGAAATTTCTTTTTTAAGTGTTTCTCAGCGTTTTAAGACTACTTTATTTAAGTATTACAATCCACAATGCAATTTCTATTTAAATGAGCATGTCAAAGCCAAATACTAGTTTTGTCAAGCGTTCTTGGGATACAAAACTCTGTATTCTATAGATCCAGACTGTTCAAATAAACAAAACAAAGCGTACTTTACGTCTTCAATAAAGTCATCCTTCTACTTGTGATACTCCAATCAATTTAATTACCATATGTATGGACGAAAGAATGGAACTCTCCATGCATTAGTCCTTCAACGACAACCAATTTAAAGAATGAACTTTTAAATTTACGAGCCACTTAATATTGAACATTGAGCTTTATTCACGCTCTTTTCGGTGCAGATTTTACCTGAAAAGTCATCTGTTGCTGAAATTTCAAATGTTTTAATAAATATTAATATAAATATATTAAAATCGGATTTTACCGTATCATCTTTAATGGGACACCTATGCGCTACAGACGTAAATCCTACGTCTCAACCAGTCAAAGGCAGACAAAGTGTCCCCTGAAAGCAATTTTTTTTCAAACTCAAGGAAAATCTGTTTGCAATAAAAAAAAAAAAAAAAACATGCGAAAAAAATCGTTCAATTCTATGCATAATTGATACAATTTTCGATGGTACAAAAATGAAAATGCACAAATATAGCCATTACAGCTCCTTCTTCCGGCGGAATGTTTAAACTGAAGGAGGCTCTGTTTGCCACAGCCACAAACACACACAAAAAAATTGGTTCAATTCTATACATAATTCCAATACATTTTTCGATGGTACAATGGCTACAAACGGATTTACAAATGTTTTTGTATAAACATGTATTTTGGTATCTCTTAACCCTAAAACATGTAATTCTCTTGAAAATATGAAATCGAAAAATGTTTTGATTACAATACTTTCTTCTATTGAAGATTGAAGAAAGAAACAATTATGCACATTAAATGTAAAATTAGTGCATCACACATTTTATTATTCATATTATATATTATTTTGTGATATCTACAATTAAAAAATAAGTCTTATTCTTAGTATTGCAAGACAACTTTGGGCCCTGCTGACACCTTTGCAGTGCTCCGCATGATGCGAGGCTACGCTGACCCTGATCATTATGTTCTTGTTATCTCACATATTTTATTTTTTCCTTCAAAAAAATAGGAGTAAATCGTCATTGTTTTTTTCTTGAGGATATATTTAGAAATTGCAAATGGTGCATTATTTCTCTTGTTATTTATAATTGTAAAAATGAAGAAAAAATGCATCAAACCAATGTTTAACTACTAAATTTGTTTTTGAATATTGCACAATCAATATTAAACTCATTTTTGATTTATTTAAATAAAAATGAATATCAAATGTAGATGAATATTTATTTAAACGTAGTCAAACTATTTGAAAAGAACATTTCTTTACGCAAACGCCGGCGAAAAATCGTTCGCCGTAATCGAAACTCTTATTATCAAATATAATAAATCGATAAATGCTTTTAAAGAGATTAATTACTTTTATTTTAAAGTTGGTAATAATTTAAAGTTGTTTTAAATAAAAGAACGCTTTATCATTAGGCAATTATTTAACAAAATATTTAGTTAGTGACAATTATGCTCTATCTAATTTTTTCCTTTCTTAAATGATTCTGTGTTTACTCGCAATCATTATTTGGCAGGCTTTCAAAAGATAAATATTTCGTGACTGAAAATTTTTGGGATAAGCGGAAGAATAATTATTAGATTGTTCGCAAAGAAGAAATATCGGGTAAAAATGAAGAATGTGGATTCTTTTACAGATAAAAAGTATCATTTTACGAATTCTTTCTAATAAACACATGAACGAGAAACTGATAATATTTCGAAGACTTATGTAAGTACTATTTGCTTAAACTTACTAATTGAACTTGAAAAAAAAATAACGACGCTTATTCTCTTGTAAAATTGTTTATTTATATATTATTATTTCTTTTTTGTATAAAATTAGTGAATTAATAAAAATAAATTTTGTGCGTGTTTCCAAGTGTTTGTTGTTAAGAAAAAAACACTTTTTTTTTTCTTTTGTGTGCTAAAAAAATGTAAATCAAGGTATATATTATTCTAATATGCTGTCTACACTCTAATACGTAGATCACAAAACGTATAAATTTCAAATCAACAAATAAACAATTTATTAGCAACTACCTGACTCGCTTGGTGTTATCCGATCCCTTTGCCAGGGCTCAGACATACAGTAACCTTAACTTTATCTAAAATCAGTGTTGAATTCTGATATTTTCTCAGAAAGGAATTTAGAGCTGAAGGGAGAGGGAGGGGGGTGGTACTGGTTTATTGCGCATACTTCGGTCAAATAAACATCGAAAATGTATAATTTTACCTTTTTTAAAACGAAAGTATTTTAAAACGAACTATATTAAAACCTATTATCTCCCACAGCATGCAACCTCGTATTTTTATGATTTCATATTATTAAATAAAAATATTTTTAAACGAGCCTAATGATGGATACCCTATTACCTTCGGTAGCATTACACTCTCAAAGTCGCAAGATTTTACATTTTTAAACGCCAATCTGTCCAAACGTACCTCAAGTTGGACACCACCTGCCATCGGCAGCATTCACCGGAAGTGCTAAGCACGGCTCGTCTGTTTTTGCAAACGAAACTTCAATTTGTATGATTTTATAATTATTAAACAAAACTGTCCAAGCGAACCAAAGGACCTCCATTATATTGATTGCCAATTGAATGTATGACATTCAAATGTAGTGCACTTTACATTCTAATCAAAAGTTCTTGAAAATCTAAATAATAAAAAACTATATAATCTATATTATTCTCATGATCTCTATAAATAAATAAAAGAAACGGTTAAAAAATCATCAAATAAGCTGTGAAATTATTAAATTATAACTTTTTTAACATGGCTAAAAAAGAAAACCGTTTAATCCCCACTTTTGTCTCGTATTGTATTAGGAACAATACTTATCTATCTTATATACGAATATGATTTAAATACAATTATTTTAAAATTTCTGAAAAGACATTGAGAAGAAAAACAGTCCTTGGGCTAATGCGCTAAATAAAATACATAAAAATATGCTGTTTTAAGGAATAAATATTAATATAGTTTTCATGAAAGGTACGTTTGACAGCAAAGAACAAATTGCCATGAGTTAGTACATTTTGTTTTTGAATTTTTGAATGGATTTTAAGATTGCAGAGTAAGCACGAAATGTGAATATGAGCATGAAATCAATCCCCAGAATTTTTTTTTTTTTTTTTTTTTTTGAGGGATATTAAATATTAATATTTCTTGAACAAAAGACATTGTTATGATTGGGAAAATACTCTAAATAAGTGGAATATAAATAAATAAATAAAATCGGACATTTAAGAAACATTTAAGAAACAATCAGGGCAGTTGCAGAAAAAACAAAAACATGAAAACAAATAGGAAAACTTGAAAAACAACATGAAGTCAACTTTTGAAAAATATATTTTTGAGATAGTAACTATTAATAATTTTTAAATAAAAAATTATCTTACAACCAGAAAGACACCTTGATTAAGAGTTTATATATACATATATGTATATTCGTTTTCTATTTCTATCTGGGACACATGAATGATAGTCTAAGTACTGCATAAAATTCGGACAATGGTAAAAGTAACACGAAGCATTGATAAAAAATGCTTTAAAAAATATATTAATATTTTTTAATAAAAAAACACCGTTACGACTTAAAAAATACACACAATAAGTGTGTATTATTTATAACTTCATGACAAAAAGCAGTTGCAATTTCAAAATGCAGAAAAAAGAACATTTTCTTTTGGTCTGCTTAAAAAACTCGAGATTACCCGGACAAGTGCAGTTATAATGAGAGGGGGGAGACAGAAGCTAGGCCATTACGTGATATTCATTAGGGTTTTAAATTAATGTATCTGGTAGATTTCTTTTAAAAAAATCTAAAAACTAGCATTTGAGTGTATTAAAATTCAGGCATGCAATTAATTTCCTGCCCGGTTCTGCTCGTAGCGATCTCTTCAGAGAGAGAGAGATCTTTATTATTGTTGATTTTAATAAATTCGACTGCGAAAGATCACATTACTTCACATATTCTTTTAAATAAAGTTAAAACAAAATCAAAGCAGAATTATCCTGCTTTCATAATCAGATTGTTTCGATGTTTCGAGCTGTACAATTTATTATGAAATTATTCATTTATTTATTTATTGTATTATTTACTTATTGGGATTCGTGATGAATATTTCTAATTTTTTTTTTAACTTCATTAGCAGAAATATTTTAAGAACATTTCGTTATTCCATAACACTTAGACTATATAGCTAGCTATAACCTATGATATGGATAAGTATTATATGTACTGAATATTAATACAATAAGCATTAATACCTCAAGAGCCTAAACCTCAAGCATACCTCAAGAGCCAAAAGATTATGACCACCCCTACTTTTGAAATAAACTCGCCTGGATGACGTGGAAGGCACGTGATCTGGTGGAAGTGGTATTTAACTGCTGCTGGAGATACTGAAGAATCATTCTTTCACTTACTTCTATGTGTGATGGGAAAGGCTGCGGATCTAAGCGACTTTGATAGAGGGCAAATTGTAATGGCTCGAAGGATCGGAACAAGTATTTCCGAAACTGCACGACACGTGGGTTGTTCGCGATCTACAGTTGTTAGTACGTATGCAAAGTGGATGAATGACGGTGAAACCAGCAGTAGATGACATGGTGTTGGACGTCCACACGCTATCAAAGAAAAAGGTCGTCGGAGACTGTCTCGCACGATGAAGCAAAACCGGAGCCAGACAGTATCTCAGCTGACAGCCCAATACAATGCAGGGCCAAATAGAATAGTATCGGAGCACACTGTTCAGCGGACACTGTTGGATATGGGGCTACGCAGCAAACGTCCCACTCGTGTGCCTTTGCTGATCAAGCGTCATCGCCAACTGCACTTGCGCTGGGCCCGGGAAAATTGCGACTGGTCCATTGATCAGTGGGAGAGAATCGGCTGGTCAGACGAATCACGGTATATTCCTCACGCCGATGGCGTTGTCAGGATACGCCGTCTTCCAGGCGAACAGTTACTCTCTCAATCTACTGTAGATCATACACAGGCCGGTGGTGGGGTATTATGCTTTGGGGACGTTCTCTTGGGGGTCTCTGGGATCCGTGGTTGTGGTAGAGCAGACCATGAATGCTACAGGGTATCTGAACTCATTGCGGATCAGTTGCACCCTTACATGGCCTCTGTTTTTCCAGCCGGAAATGGAATGTTCATCAGGACAACGACCCGTGTCATATGGCTAAAATTGTGTTGGAGTGGTGCCAGGAACATGATACTGAATTCCAGTTAATGTCCTGGTCGCCTAACTCATTGGATCTCTATCCGATAGAACACATTTGGGATTTCATGGGACGGCAGCTCAGAGTTCATAGACCGCCAATTCGCAATATCTCGGATTTGTATGACCGTTGCTTAAATATCTGGTACAATCTGTCTCCGGCCATCTACCAAGGACTTATGGAATCCATGCCAAGGCTGGTCGAAGCTGTGTTGCGCGCCAAAGGTGGGACAACTCGTTATTGACAGGTGGTCATAATGTTTTGGCTCTTCAGTGTATGTACTAAGTATTAATCTAATGTGTAATATATGTAAATATTATAATTAATAAGCATTATTAATTATAGCATTATTATAATGTAATAAGTATTATATCCAGAAATCCGGCATCAAAGTATTTTTTTTATTTATTTAGAGATTGTACGTAGTCTTTTTCAAAATCAGGAAATGTTGCTTCTAAAATAAAATATTTAAATTGTCTATTGCAAAAGAAATGTACTTCATAAGAAAATTAGAAAGGCTTTGAGAAAACATTGTGTAATGAATGTGGAACAGAATCGTCAACAATTTTTGACATAAAAAACAGAAAAAGCAGACATTAAAAAACAGACATGAAATACTGCAGTTTTCTATAAATTGTGATATCCTAAGATTTAAAAGATAAAGCTCACATGAAGGATAAATTTTCCCTATTATTAGTTTTTAACCCTCCTCCTCTTTTTTTAAAAAAGAAAATTTCAATTAAAATAAGATTTTTTTTTAATATTTAATTATTTCATCACACAATTATCACTTGATTACGAATTAAATTTTGACTAAAGTCTTTATTAAGAATACTGAAAGTACTTTTCACAATATTTCAGAAACCCAGAATTTTAAAAAATTCGGCTTATTTTCGGACCCGATGATACTGTATAAACTTGGGAGTCAAAAACTTTAAACCTGCATAATTCCTAATTTCGAAGGTAGATTTTACTGAAGAATCCCCTAATGATTTCAAAATTTGGTGCTCGTATTGAAAATTTTAAAGTCTGTCTAAAATTTCTATATGCAGATATCAAAGTTTAACTATTGATTTTCTAGTAGATATAATTAGGCATATATTTTCATTCAGAACAATATTATTTACTTCAGATACTTGAATAATAATAATAATAATAATAGTTGCATTCTTAGGCTTATAAAAGTAAAAAGACTGTAAATGTATTCCCATGAACGCTTGAGTTATTGCTCACTTAGTTCGCTTATTTGAAAAGGAATAAAAATATGATAAATTTTTATATACTTTAAAAACAGTTGCTCTTTTAAGAAAAAGAATCATTTAATACTCTCCAAAAAAACTCACAATCACAATAATTCTTTAAAAATAAACAGATAAAACAGACACGCGCTTTCTTAGTTTTTCCGATTTATTTTTTCTTTTTATACTGTATTTACAGAAAGAGCTTTTCATCTAGCACATTCAAAGTTTAATCTAACCGTTTCTGCCGACATGAAATAAAGTCATCTTGAAAGAAGTTAGGGTATTTCTTCTTAATATCCCCGATTCTGAATTTTATCCGAAATCCCAGATGAATGCGGGAATAGAAGAGTTGAGAAGTTTCCATGCTGAATTACGATTTTTATCTCAAGAAATAGCTATAAAACTAGATAACAGAGATCCGAACCGCATAAACTTTGGGCTTGATGCCAGATTTTTCAGAAGGATTTATTGCCCGATAATTCGCAAGAATGGCTGGAGGAGGGTAAATATTTATCCATTTTTTAAAACATATGGGAAAGAAATGATAAAAAAGAGTCCCCGTGTTTAACAATTCACTATAAATAGACAAATTGTTGAATAACTAAAATGAATTAAAAAAAAAGTGATGCATAAAGAATCCATCTTGTGTTATTTTCACTGGCTTTTTCTTTTTAACCTATTAATACCGAGTATCTTTTACATTAATTTTAATATTTCGACCCCAGTTATTACAAAGTTGTAATTTTTTATCATTTAATCGCTTAAAATATAAGATTAGATTATGCGAGAATTTCGAAACTTAAATATTTTTATTCAAATTTAAAAGTTTTCTTCAATTTACATGTAAGTTATCTTGCCACCCGACTTTAATGATTTAAAATGGCATAGGCCGTTCAATATGAACGAAATCAACTATATTTGTTTGCAAAAAATTATTGTCCAAAACCAAGATATTGTTTTCTGGGCTAGATTAATTAGTAATAGATTTTAAATAGCTGTTGGGATCTCAATTTAGATTAAATTATAAAATTCATCCAAAATTTGAATTAGTTTTTTAGGATTTTAGATGTCTCATATAACTAATAGTGTGTATTGAACAACAACATACATCTGATTTGTGTGCTTGACATGAAAGCCTGCTTATAAATCATCGTCAGTATTACAGGGACGACATAGCACAAGGAAATTTTACAACACAAGATTTATACACCCGGGAGCTCCACGCAAAGAGTGCGGGTAATGGAGCTATTGGAATTCGAGTCCTCAACCTCCTACGCTCGAAGGCGATTAGCGGTGTGGTGCTTTAACCACTCGGCCACGGAGGCATAGAATAAGCTCAAAATCCCTTGCTCCCAAAATGAAGAAAAAAAATAAAAGATTGGGGGGAGGGGGGGGGTTGTATCCAAATATAATAGTACGTTCCATATTGTGTATTTTATATTGACACTAATCAATGGATAAATGGATACAGCCGTAGTGCCATCTATAGGTGGCTATCGCTACTATTTTTTTTATTATTGTTCCTTTTTTCTTATCCCTTCTCGAATAAAGAAGCGCGCCAATTTTGGTTTCGTTCGGGTTATACCTTCGAGCTACAGACAGCTCCAAATAAAGATACTTATTTTATAACTACCCTGTGTATATATACATATATTATAAGTGCATATTCGAATCACCGTGTCTTGAATGAGAACACTGAAAAGTACTATTCTTCTAGAGAAAATGATTTCATTACTTTGACTGAAAGCAGTAAATTAATATCTGAAGCAGCCTATGCTATTATTGTTCGAATTGTATACGAGGGAAGATTATTCAAAATTTCGTATACACGATACATATCAAAATAATTTAAATTATCTATGGAATGTCCCATTCTCATATTAAATGCAGCAAAAGTATTTATAATATGAAAAATGAAATAATATGAAATAATATGAAAAGAGAGATCAGTTTGGAATCCTTCAATTACTTTCTGAAATAAATTTCGAAAATAAGAAATTAATGCAATAATTATGTAACTTATTATATTAGTGTCTGTATAAAGTCATTAAATCAGCCACTAATTAGTGTTTTTTTTTTATTTTCAGGTATGACTATTTTTATAACTCCAATAAAATAATATAATTGAAAAATTGCAGTATAATCGAGTGTTCTAAAAATGAAACAGAAGAAAATCGGTAAGTGAATATTATATATAAAATATACGTAATTCTACGTATTTAAATTTGCACAAATCAATATGCTTACTAAAAATTTAGCTGTACACTGTACAAAAAAAGAGATGTAAATCTACAATACTAGCTTTTGTAAAGCTACAGACATCTGTAGCTTTACAAAAGAATTTACTATGATTGCAGTAATCTCTCTAAAGTTTTATCTGTATCCCGGGCTGCAGTTACATATAAAGTTCTAGACATTCCAGTTTTCTAAAGTATTCTTAGTAACCTTATACATATTTTTTGATTCACAATGTAAATGAGCATCTGTTAAGCTGCTATCAGATTCACCAACATTTTGAGAGAGTTTTGAGTCAACACTTGATTTCCTCCAACTTTTCGCGAAATATCCTCACAACATCCAGTGTGATAGCAAACAGCAATGTCCTCTAACTTTTTGTGCTGTTTAAAAAAATTCTCCTCTAGCCAAGACTTTTCATCCAACATCGAACATTTTAACGAATCAGAGATAAGCGATTGATACGAATAGGCGATAAATATTAACGCCTGGTACTAGTAATACTGATTTTCCTCCTTTTTCTCC
This sequence comes from Maratus speculifer, assembly GCA_964019185.1. NCBI lineage: Eukaryota > Metazoa > Arthropoda > Arachnida > Araneae > Salticidae > Maratus > Maratus speculifer. Next base: position 169,257,995 of record OZ025295.1, read on the forward strand.
GACTTTTTTCAAGACAAGTGTAACCTTTTTTTCTCTTCGAACGGGAAAAAGTTGGGGTTAAAATCGGCTGAAATGTTTGTCGCGCGTAAAGTTCGTAAATCTGATAACAGCTTTACATGAATTTTTGTTGTTGCCATGACATAAAAAGCTCTAGGAGTTCCAATTATTACTTGTGTTACAAACTCTTTTTATTATGACGAAATCTACCTTTTTATATATTATTTTCATTCAGTCAGATTTATTGGTAAAAAAAACAAGCGTGTTGAAAGATTTTTAATTGAGTGATAAATGTATCCAGGGTAGGGATCGAACCCAGAATTTCATGCTTAAATTTTTAATAAAACCAACGAAAGGGAAGCAACGGAGCAATCTGGATGTTAACTAGCTTAATATAAGTCAACTCAGACAAGCTTTTCGCAAGAACGAGCCACAGAATAAACCACAGATAAAGAAACTCCAATAAACAGTCTCTATGCAACAATACTTTTTTTAAAAACTCAATCATATTGTTTGGTAAACAAATCATAAAAGCTTAAATCTTTATCAACTGAGAAAATTTCATAAAATTTCTAAAAATTATGATAACTTATTATTTAAATTGAGTGTAATTTTGTTCTGATTATTCCGGTTCATTACTGAAATACATATGTGACAGTATGCGAAAGAATAACTTTTCAAAGGAGATGGGTCAATGAGGCTGAATCATCCCTCCCCCATACTGTCTTTTCAGTAGGGTCGATTTCACCCTCGCCCCATTTTACTAAGATATTTAGATATTTTTATGGATTTTATTTAATGATATGTTTTAATTCTTCATATGAAATTCCCATAACGTCATTTTAGTTTTTATAAACATCTTACTTTATAATACACATTTTCACACACAAAAAAATGAATGGTTTTATATTTGCTTCATTTTGAAGTAAAAAAAGCATACGTTCATTACAGCAAAAACATATCCATGAGTAATATCCATGAATAATCCATATTGTTTGCCACGATAAATTTAGATTGTACTTTGTGCACAAAATCAGCCTAACATTTATTATAAAATTAAAAAAAATTAAATTATAATTAATAAAAAACACTCACATAAGATGTACTTTCTGAAATGCCTTGAACGGTTAGATACACTGTCATAATGTCCAAAAACAGCGAATGGCTGAGGGGTTCAGATCTCTCATCTGGTAGACGGCAGGTGGTGGGTTCAAAACCAATTGCGGCCGTCGGTTTAACCGTTCGGAGTTTTCCGTGGCTTTCTTCGAACCTTGGATTTCCTTGCGTAAATACGGATTAGGTTCCCTTAGAAAGATCCCCATAGACGGTAACCCACCCTTTCGGGGTTTATATCCCACGTGTTGATAATCAGTCGTCATAAAATAAACCAAACCAAACCAAAAACAGCGATCCGCTTTCCTCACATCCGCAACTTTCATTGGCTGAGACGGTATGAACGATCCAACTTCAAATTCACTCTCTTATTTTTTCTATTTTGAAATATTTATACGAACAACGAGACCTAAATCTGCATATGGTTATAGAAAAAAGTTGTAGTCAAAGCGAAGAACTGTGGACTCCAAGAGAAACTAAATCACATTCACATTCAAACAACTAGAAAACTTCTATAACAGAGTTGCTAATCCCTTACAACTTTATTCAAGAAACCTACGTTAAAACTAATAGAGTTTTTCATATGTATATGTTTTTAAACAAAATGATATTTTAGAAAATAAAAGTAAATAAAATTTAAAACATTGCGAAATTTAAATCCTTTTGTAGATAAATTATGAAGACTTTCAGATTTAAAATAAAAATTAAACTTTTTAATTTTAAAAAAAGTTGGAAAATATGCCGATGTTACAAGGAAAAAAATGGTAAGAGGATAACAAAAGGAAATTTTAATTTTAAAAAATGTAGGAAAAGATGCTGGTGTTACAACGAAAAAAAAAAGGGTAAGAAGATAACAGAAAAAAATAATAAAGTTGGACTTTTACGCAATTACTTGTTATGAAAATTTTTCATCGTGTAATAATTTCACTGTAGTTTCCTAAAAAAATTTGAATTACTATCGCGTTTTTGAATTTTCTAAAGCTGGTAAATCTACTAAATTCAGATACCGCTTTTCTCTCGAGGAACAGTTCCTAAAAAATTTCATTCACTTGAATACGATGGGGAATATAACATTTTCAAATAATTTTCTTTATTTTTAACTTTTTTTTCTTTGTTTTAAACTGTTACCTTGGTGACCAGTTTGTTAAGGTTGATATCTAAAAGAAAAGATAATGATTAATGATTAACTGGAGTGCGAAAATGATTATTATTACTTTTTATTATTTAAAAGACAATAATTCGAGGCATATTTAATACAACATTTTTATTGTGTGTTTTTTTCGAAGATTTATTTCAGAATAAAATATAAATTACTTTATATTTGTGGCACATTTATAAAATACATTGTAAATATCAGTTAAGGTGTGTATTCATGAGGCTTTTGAATTTTTAATGCCTTGCGTAAAGCAACAGTTATAATGTTGAAAACGGAAATATAATTTTGTTTAGTTAAAAATTCTTTCATTTGATTCATTTATCTCATAAACTTCACCCCTCTTTTTTGGTAATAAATGGCGCGTTTAAATGTAAGTTTCCTTATAAGTTTAATATTGTCAGAAAAGTTCTATTGTGTAAGCTTAGTTAAATAAACTCACAATCCAAGAATGTGATTTATTTTGTGCCATTTACATAAGAAAACCTATCAGTTTTTATTCTTTTTGAAGTCACTTTACACGAGAAACTGTATTGAAGTTTTAACAGATAAGCGTTCTGCTGGAATATTAACCATTGTTGAAATATGTGTATGTGAAATTTGTATGCGAAACACCGAATTGTGACGCAAAAAAGAAATTAACAAAAAAAAGAACGTATACCAATATTCACTTGTTATGAATATTTTATCATGTAAATATGAATTTCAATTGCTACTAAGTATAATTTTAAATGATTTTATCTGTTTGAGTTTCTTGCAATATCCAATAATTCAGTATGCCATTTTCTGTTGAAAATAACATCTGAAAAACTCCATTTACTAGACTATTATGTGTAATAAAGCATTTTCAAATAATAGCTTTCTTGTTTTTAGAGCGTTTTACTTTTAAAATGTTGTCTTGGAAAAAAGTTTGTTAAAGCTTAAATTTAAAATGAAAAAGAAAAGAATAATGATAACATATTGTGCAAATTTTTCTCAGTTTTTGAAAAATTCCAAAGATTATAACTGCAGAAATATTTTAAAAGGATTAAATTCATTATGTAGTTTTATGTGTTATCTGTTCAGGAAACATAAATTACTTTAAACTATTTCGCAAAAAGATTACTATTTAACTTTTTGAGATGTTTTGACTAAACAATTTGATTAATATAGATAAGAAATATTAATGGCGTTTTAAAAAAGCTATTTATATATGTATATACATATTACTCTGTCTTGTAAGAGCTTTTTATAATTTTTCTATATTAAAACTGTAAGTCTTTCATTTAGATCTTCCTACTTAATACTTGTTAGATCTGGGCTGTTTATGTCTAATTTTGTTGGATACGTTAATTGGGTAGTGAGAGAAATAAGTTTTAAAGCGGCTCTGTATTTCTCATTGAGAAACTGGTCATATTTTACTTATGATGCATAAATATTTTCCCTGGAGACGAATTGCACATCTTAAGTTTCATTTTATTCATGTCTCTTTCACTTTTTTGTATTCCTTTTGTTTTCTTAATGGATTTACATATTTTCCATTTTGATATATTGCATTTTGGGTAATTTGCATTTGGAATCATCAATGATTTCACTTCCTGGTCATTTTTCATTTGTTATAATGTTTTAATTACACAATTTGACTATGCATGTCAAATATTTCTATTATACAATGCTTTTATGGAAACAATTTTCTGTTCATACTAATCCTTTTTTTTTCAAATTTAAAATTTATAATGTTTGGATCTTATTTATAACTATATTTATAAATATTTGGATTTTGTCTTAAAATTTAATTTCTAATTTCTGTTTAATATAGATGATAATCTGCAATGTTTTATAATGGTTATATATACGGAGATTCTTCTTATAAAAGTTCTTTCGAACACATAAGTAAATAAACTCGGAGGTAAATTAAATTCTGACACCGTTTTTAAACTTTTAAATGACTTATATTAAACGTTAATATTTACAAAAAAGATATTTACATATTAATATTTACAATTCGAACATTCAAAAGGAAACTTTAATTAAAAAAATCTTAATCGCGTCATCTTAATCCACATTCTTCTAAAGTCAACACCAACTCCCCCAACCATTCCATCCAACGATCTCTTCCGTTCATTTCTTTTTTCTTCGGCTTTTCGTCTGAATGGAGTTTTTTCAGAAAATCGTCTGCTTTCTAAAGACCTTTTCTATTAGAGTTGCGATATGAAGAACCTTACAAGACATGATACTTGGCTGTTGGAGAAAGAATCGCTCCCACAACGGCCGTCCTGACTAGGCTTTCGTCCTCGAATGCTCGTCCCTTTGGAGGCAGCAGCAGTTGGATCATCTGGAAAGATAAAGAAAAAAAAAACACAGCAGCATCCAAAGTCTTAATTGAAAAAAAGAAGTCATTATTCAAATTGTTTATCAAAGCTTAGATTATTTCTTGAAAAAATTCATATATTTTTTTTCGCGTCTTTTCGTCTTCTCTTTCTTACGTCCTTTCATCTTCTTTTATCCTACGTCTTTTCGTCTTCTTCTTTCATACGTCTTTTCATCTTCTATTACCTTACGTCTTTTCGTCTTTTCTTTCTTACGTCTTCCGTCTTCTTTTATCTTACGTCTTTTCGTCTTCTTTCATACGTCTTTTCATCTTCTTTTACCTTACGTCTTTTCGTCTTTTCGAGAATAAAGTTAAAATTCTATTAGTTGTTAGTCCAGAGGTTTGTCATAGTTGGTATAGTGTCACAATCGGTGAAATTCTTTTTTTTTTTCAAGCTTCGTCCGTCCACGGCTTCATGTACTCTGCACATGTACTGGTGACCATGGGTCCTTCGTTGAATCCAAGTTTCTTTACATCGTAGGTGTCCTTATTTTTTACTTTTATGACTTTGTACGGACCTAAATATTTTGGTTTTAACTTCAAACCTGGACCTTGTTGTGTGCGTTTTATAGCAACCATATCATTAATCTTAAATTTGTTAGCCTTCTTTCGTCTGAGGTTGTAAGTTTTACGGTTCTCTTCTTGGACTTTTAAAATCTGTTTTTTAGCATTTTTTCTCATATCTTCGCGATTATTTGTAAAATCAGATTGTATTTCAGCATTCAGAAGACTAGTAATTTCAATGTTATTTTTTAGTTTCATTTTAGTACCAAACATCAATTCAAAAGGAGTTGTGCTTATACTTCTCTGAAAAGTCGAATTTATCACCTGTTGGACTTGCTTACATGTGTATACCATTTTTTAGGATTATCGACAGACAATTTAGACAGAACAGATATTATGACAGAATTTAGACGCTCAACTTGGCGGTTAGACCTGGGTAATCCAGTGGTAATCGGGATATGTTTAATATTTTCATTGATGCAATAATCTTCAAAAGCTTTAGAGGTAAATGCAGGACCTTTATCTGATATAATTCGAACTGGATTTCCAAAGATAGATTTTTGGATTTCTAATTTAGAAATTACTTCGGCAGCATCGGTAGATTTTGTGGGATACAACCAAACAAATTTTGTGAATGCGTCAATGACCGAAAGGATATGTTTGCAATTTTTATTAGTGCTTTCTAATGGACCTAAGTGATCAACATGGTACGTATGTAATGGAGTTTCTTCTTTTTCTATGGGGTGAAGTAAGCCTTCTTGTTTACTACATTTTCTATTAACTAAAATACAGGGAACACAATTTGCTATACATTTCTCAATTTTTTGTTTAACTTTAGGGATGTAAAAATCATTTTCTAAACTTTTCTCTGTTCTTGCAACTGCGTAATGACCTTTTTCGTGAGCGGCCTTGATTATATTCATTTGCATGTCTTTCGGTACAACTAATAAATCATTACCATTAACACATTTATAAAGAACATCATTTTTAACTAGATAATCATCATAAGATTTCACCTTTAGGATTTCTTTTATTGTTTTAATATGGTCATCGGTTTCTTGAGCTTGGATAATTTTTAAAGTTAAGCTATCTTGGATTACCATACAAATAGGATACCTACTTAATGCATCGACATGTCTCATACTGCTACCCTGTCTATGTTCAATAACATAATCAAAATCGGATAACATTATTGCCCATCTAGCTATTTTTGTACTCATTTCTTTTTTATCCATAGTCATTTTAAATGCATTACAATCGGTTACAATTTTAAATGGGATACCTAGCACATATACTCTAAACTTTTTCAGGGCTTCAATTACAGCTAAAACTTCTTCGGCTTTTCGTCTGAATGGAGTTTTTTCAGAAAATCGTCTGCTTTCTAAAGACCTTTTCTATCAGAGTTGCGATATGAAGAACTTTACAAGACATGATACTTGGCTGTTGGAGAAAGAATCGCTCCCACATATATACATCAAAGAGCCATAATATTATGACCACCCTGCATTTAAAACAATGAGCTCGCCTAGAAACAAAACCATCGCACGTGCGCAACTGATATTGGAGTAAATAAAGGGTCCATGTATTTGAAAACATAGCGTAGTTAGTGACGTAGTGATAAAAGCAGCAGATTTATCAGGCTTTGATAAAGATTAAATTGTTATGATTGGAAATTTCGATATCCGAAATGGCGTGTTTGGTGGGCTGTTGATATGCAGTCTTTGAGAGTAAATATCGAATATGAATATGATGCACTGATGGTGAAACGACGTCTCCAGTCAGCGGTGCATCACCCTCGGAGCATTGATTCTAGAGGAGAGCAGAGATTGTTATACATCATTCGTAGTGACCGAAGAACTGAAACAGCCTAAATCACCAACAGCTACAGCAGTGGCGACCCAGACAGTGTTTCTCTACGCGCAGTGCCACGTATCTAAGCACGTTCCTGCGCTGACAGCGCATCATCATCAGCAGCACCTGCAACGGCCAATGAACATCGGGATTAAACCATAGAAGAATGGGAGAAAGGTGCATAGTCTGACGAATCTGTTTTCTGGTCGTTCAGATCGATTGGCGCGTGCGAATACGCCAATTTCCAACGGAAACTCTGGTTTCTGGTTGCGAAAACGGTCTGAGACAAGACCTAGGGGGCTATATTATCATTTGGGTGATGTTTTTATTTAGCACCTAAGCATCGATACCTAATCGATACGATGCGATATCTGAGCATTGCTGCAGCTCAGGTCCACCGATTCATGACAACTATGCTTCCGGCGGATTATTGCATTTATCTACATGATAATGCACCATGCCATAGGAATCGAATAGTGCGGGAGGGATTCTAGGCGCATTCCAGTGAGTTTCGAGTCATCCCTGACCTTCAAATTTACCTGACATGAATTCAACAGAGCATTTGTTGTTCTGCTTGGAAATCTCAATTCATGCTGCCACTCAACTATCTCACAATGTGAGAGAATCGCAGGACCAGTTGGTGAACGTCTGGTACCAGATACCTCAGGCTAGGTACAAAGAGTTTTTCGAGTTGATACTAGGTTGAATGTTGGCGGTTATGAGGTCGAAAGATTGCTCTACGTTGTATTAAACACATGGTCATAATGTAATATCTCATCAGTAAATTACGGGAACTTCGGATTGTGTCACGAAAAAGGATTTTATTATATTCATTAGAATGTTTGATAAATTTGATATTTGAGAAAAGTGACAGTTTTCAGGGTCAGACGAAACAGGATTATAAATCATAATAATGTTCTAAAAACCGTTATGTGATTTTTTTTCTTTTTTTTCTTTTTTGTTAAACTGCAAAAATGTTTCAGAATGTACATACAGAATATAGGGAAAACATTCTTTTCCAAATCTTAGGCAACTTTATTCTTGTATTGTCACGTAGCCTTTTCTTTGTCTTTGTTTCCCGAAGCAACATTTTAAAACAGTTTTACATTGGTATACATTCTTCTGCTACGGTTCATATAACCGCTTGTCTTTTTTTATCTTTGTTATTTTTACAACTACGTGTTTTTCTTATCTCTAAATAATCTTGTGAGTTATACAAGTAACTGTGTTTTACGTCAAAATACTTGAAATTTTATTCATTATGAAATATTTGGATGGCAATTTGCAACACTCTTTTGTGATTCTTTCAAAATAAAAATACTGCATTTCAATAAAACCTACCTTACATACAATAAAAATTACCCCTCTTTCTTGAAATTTCCTCTACCTTTATATATTGTACACTGGGTCGGTCAGCGCGCCATTGTTAATAAGGAAGGAAGGAGTTGAGATATGGTAAATACTCTGGCAACACTATCCATTGAACACATAATAATCCTACATATTAAATTGTGACGAAGCTCACTGATCATGTTGCATATGATGATTTGCTGTTTGTATGTCAAAACAGGAATAGTTTACCCCAAAGACGACCCTACATAAAATACACTAGCAGAATTTTATTCTGCTTTCTTTTGTGTACATTTCTGCTTGATCAACATGTTCATTCGTGTCCTGTAAAAATTTTGAGCAAATCTCGTTAGAACATGTGATATGGTACTCATTCTGGTAACCTTATTTGTTGAACACATGATAACACTATATATAACCAGCTTATAAGGCTACGGTTAGACACTTGTTTCGCCTTGTCCAGGAAAAGCTATTGACACTCGGTTATTCATAAAAGAACGGGGAAATTTAATAACGGAAAAAAGATAAGATGTTTAAACAAACTAGAAGGAAAATTTTCCCTCCTTCAGAAAGTCCTTCTAATGCTATTAAACTTCAAAAGCATCAGGTGACGACAAAAAGACACCAATAGTAGAAAATAGTTGAATGATAAATGTTTTCAGACATTATCGAATCTGACTGCATATAATCGATATTTTTTCCATGCACTAATGCAATGAAGAAAAAGAATTACACAATTTTATTTTTTTTTAATCTCACAGAAAACATTGGCTCCAGGAGATTGTGGCAACCGAGGAAAATAAGTCATGCAGAGCAGTTATTATAACTTATGCAAATACCACTTTCAACTTCTTTTTTCAAAATGTAACTTTCTACAATTGTTTATAAAGGTATTATCATTTGTAATCAAGTCAGTCATTTTGTGTGACCGTGTATTTAGTTTTCTATTGATCTGCAAAATATGATGGTCTCAATCAAACTTTTAAGTGAATTTATTTTATTAATGACATCTTCTCTTTTCATTGTAAATAAGTACTCCATTTACCCCTTTAATGAGTACTGTCTCAAACATAATGTCATATATTATTTATACTCGACGTTAAGCCTTTTTAAATCACATTAATTTCGAGAACGAATATTTTAGCGCAAATAGAGCATGAATAGATTTTACGATTCATTCTCAAAAACATCGAGTGGAATAGTCAATTACAAATCGTTCCTACTATTTCTGAAACCTTCTACGACAGGCGTTAATGGAAGTTGAAAAAACAAAAAAGCATCCATTTAAATGACGGATGATTTAATTATATTAATTCTTTCCCTGAAGTACAAATGGCAAAATCATGTGAATCGAAGCGAAGAAGATGATTCTAATTTCGTTTCATTTTATCTAGCGAAATAAATTTTTCGTTAAATTTGGTATGCGAGAATGTCTGATTAAACCGTTATTAAACTTTCGTTTATTCTGGAAAATTCAAAAAGTTCCTTTGCATGTGTAATTAAACAATTATTTATATTTTAGCAGGTTTTATCTTCGAATTATAGTTAATTAATTAAACTTGACATTTGAATTTTAAATGTAAAAATAGATACAATTTTTAATGGTATATCTGGTTAAAATTATCAAATTCAATTTTTACGGTTGGTATTAGCAATCAAAATACGACATTAATTCTAGGACTACAGGAAATTTTATTCTCAAGTTTTATGTAAAAAATATATATATATTGTTAAATAATCTAAATAATCTTAATTAAACTCTTCTTAATTATTCTAAAACATACTGAGAATTTTTATTTAAAACTGTTTAATTTATTATTATCTTGTTTATGTATTTAGTTTATTTAAAAAAAAATCTGGTTTGAATAAATAATTTGAGTGTAAATGTCGAGTCCATTGGATCTGTTTGTAAGCTAAGGATTAAAATGGATTGGGATGAAAATAATCGTAGTATAAAACTGTATAAAAAACGCGATTAATTTTGAATAAGTATGTGAAGAATTCATTATTTCAAAGCGCATTGCTTTTACTTGAAAATTTTTAATTAATTTTTTAACTCAAAAAATTTATAATATGTCATAAAAATTATCACATTTTTGTGAGATTATCTACCATATAAAGTACAAATATGCCTTTCTGCCTATTTTCTGTTATAATGTTAATGAAACAAAAATATAGCAATGCATAGTTTTTTACAGTAATATTTGTATGTACTACATAGATATACACGTGCATACATATACTCATTTACACAAATATGTTCCATACTGTTTGTCATTAATTTAGTACCAGAATTTAAGACCAAATTTACTACAACTGGTCAATTTGACGTAATCCCCTTATAAATTACATAAAGTAATATTTACGCTGCTTACAGTCCGACCTTGGTAAGAGTTCCTTTCCTTTATTGATATGAAAATTATTTCTCGAAATGCTACTGAAAGATATGTAATGTATGGTTATTTCAAACACTGATATTTATGTATAACTGGAGACTTGACACGGCACTCAATTAAATTACACCTGTTAGAAGCTTAGATGGGACAGATGGATAAAATTGTCCATATCGATATTAGGCATATGAGTGTTCTCATGTATCCTGATATATGCGTTTCTCTAACTAAACTACGCTTCTCTAATTAAAGCTTCTTTAATTGCGTAAGGGAAAACGATGATCAACCTATTTCGCTATTAATGCGAACTAAAACTAATGCCATTTTCAAAGCATCCTTCAATGCTGTCTGCTTGGTATTATTTTGGGGGAAACAGATATCTTGTTATAAATGGAGCTTAGTGACATCTAAAGCTACATGATTACTTGCTTCGTGGTAGGATAGAGGTAAGATATGCAGAGAAGCAAAACATTATTGATGATCACCAATAATAAAGTGTTTTTTAATCTTACCACGTTTTTATACTCAGTTCATTCGACTCTACTCTTAACGGATAAGTAAGGATTACCTAGTAAAGATTTACAGTGTGTTAAGGAATTATAAGACCATTAAAGAACTGATGCATTTCTGACGAAAAAGACACAATATGCAATTTTTTAGTGCGTGCATTTAAAATTTATTGTAGAACGCTTTCTGAAATAATTGGTACATTAAAATTCAAGTCACAGTTTAGTAAAATATTTTTTTAGTGCAAACATAGTGATTATTAATTAATTGACTAACTCAGAAAATTAGCGTTATTATACATCGCATTATTATAAAACGCAAGCATTCGTATATCGGGAAAGTATTCCCGAGAAACAAACGTGCAGATGTAGATAGTGTTATTTACGATATATTTGAAGATGCCGCATTGTAAAGAGTTGTCAAGGACCGAAGAAAAATTTGGTTTCATAAGCATGCTTGTAAATCTGAATCAGCAATATCTCGGTTAATGAAGTGTTCTAAAACTTCCAATCACAATGAAATAATTAGAAAAAAAAGAATTCAAATAAAATTAAACAATCTGGTAGGAAAAGGATTTTGACCTTACGAGAGGATCGACAAATATCGACACGAGAGTATCGACAAATATTTCGATTAGCAACTCAAAAAGATTATTAAAGTCGGGAAATTTCGAACCGCTTCAACAAAAGAATTTCATACGTAACAGTGTGGAAGAGTCTGAAATCAAACAGTAATGTAAAGTGCATACAACGGTTGAAAAAACCGAAGTTGATGAAACATCATAAAAAAAGAAAGTCTGAAACGGGCTAAAAATGTCATGTAATGGGAGAAGAATTGAAAACAAGTGATATTTTCAGCTAAAAAAAATCTTGACGATCTGGATGGTTATAAATAACATTGGCATGATTTGGGGGATTAACCAAAACAATACTTCAGATAACAAAAGGGAAGAGGATCAGTAATTGTTTGGGGAGCTTTTAGTCAAGATCAATTTTGCGATTTAACCCCAAAAATATTCATTTTCGGGACGCATGAACTGTGCTCAATATCAAGCTAGGTTATATGATAATTTGATACAGTTTAGACTTTTTTAGGTAGCGTCAAATGAATGTTTCAATAGGACAATGCTTCTAGCCATGTGTCAAAAGAAAGAACTCGTATTTTGTAAAGGCCAAGTCGAAGTGCAGACTTGAACCCTATGGAAAATTTCTGGGGTGTATTAAACTGCCATACATACACTGTAAAACATTTGTGTAACGTTACTCCATAAAATTGGTGGCAACCAAGCTTCTACCAAGTTTATAATGGAATAAAAGATAATACCGGTTTAATCAAGATAACCAGTGTAACATTACACTAATATGTAATGTTACACTAGTAACATATGTTTAAATTATACCATTATATAAGTGAAAAAAATCACACCATAACACTGGTGGCAGCAAAGCTGCCACCAGTTTTGTGGAGTGATGTTAAACAAATGTTTTACAGTGTAACAGTTGATAAAAATAAAAACTTTTTATCTGCCAATGAACTAGAAGTAGCCATTGTAAAAGAATGGCATAATATTTCTGAATTTACTTAATTCCCTGATCACATCTATGAAAAGCAGAGTGTTTGAAGTTCTAAAGAAAAATAGGGGACCAGTATCGTCTTAATTTACATATTATTTTTGTTTTTAGACAAGGGATCTTGTAATTTGTTAATAGTGCATTTTTCAAACATTGCTTATACTTTTCTCAATATACTTATTTATTGCATTATTCAAAATTATTTCTAACTAAGTTTAATAAAGATTTTGTATTTCGATATATCATCTCTTAAAATTATAATTAGAACCTTTATTTACTTTATAATTTTCCAAAATCAAAATGGTCTAATATTTTTTTAACGCACTGTACTTAAGTAAAGGTTTACTTAAGGGATTCATTTAATTATTCTGTTTTACGATGTTCAAACATAGTAATGTAAACGCTTATCTTAGGACGGTGGATAAAAATCGTGGTTTTCCCTTAATATTTGAAGTAATTGATAAAAATAATTATACACTGATATTCGTAATCGAGCTATTTGGTTTAGAAATCATTAGAAGACAGTAAATTGAAATATAGTTTTTAAACATTTTTCATTTAAAAACACACCCTCCGTATTTAACGGTGTAAAATTTTAAATTATGCGATATTAAAAAGTGATTAAGTTTTCAAAAAGAAAAAAAAGGGAAAATAGATTAATGGTTTGTAAAATGAATTTTTCCTAAAGCATTAAATACACAAACTTGAAACGAACTAACTTCAGATTAGATTAATACTCGGAAAATAGAGTACATTTATGTTGGCTTGGCGATATGATAAATTATCAAATATTTTTACTGTTGACATCATTCATAATGTATTAATTTCATTTAAAATCTTTAATTCATTTAATTTAAAAAGCATAGCTTTTATTTAAAATACAAACATTCAAAATACATGCACTGCATGCAATTAAAATACGAAAATTTCACTCATTTCCGTTTAAATACAAAACAATAATAATAATAATATATACTATAGCAATTTATTAGAACTTCAAAACATTTGTTTTTAAATAAAACCCGAAAAAATAACTACTATTGGCGGGAAAAAATCCGTTATTGGCGAGATTTCCCTAGGATAACATAGAAGTATCGAAAATAGAAGTGAGTTATCGAAGACTTTGCTTTTAAATTGAAAACTGTTTTCAATATTTCATCGTCGAGTGACATCAAAGGCATGTTAATACTACAGAAGTTAAAATATTCAATGTGAGAAAGTTTTAAAAATTTTTTCAATGAATTTTCAAAAATGAATGACTCATTACGCATTGTTTACATTTGTAAAATTAATCACAGTTTCTGAAATGTTCGTTTGTTTATATTAATAATGTCATGCTTGGTAGCTGGTTATTTTAATTTAGAACTTAAAACATAAATGTATAAATATTGAAGGCTTTAGAGAAATTGAAGAATAGATGTGATACAACATCAACTATATACATAAATTGAACAATTGATTTATTTATGGCGTCAGAATGATGGCCGTGATCAATGAAGCGCTCCAATCGGAATTGTGATAGACACATAGAGACTTGGATTTTATATAAACAGATTGAATATTAAATTGAACAGTGCTTACATGATCTAAACAGTTTATTGTAAATTAATTTCAAATTTACTATTATTTTTTATACTGCATTTTTTGATTTACTGTTTTCAAATACAGAAACACAAAAATATTTTTTTTTATGTAATCATGTTCAAAAGTTTGATTTATTAAACTATTGAAAAACCTTGTCGTCTAGGATTTTTTTTTCTCCAAATGTATTTGAAAAGGACATACACTCACAAATCGTCAAAATATTTGAAAAGAAAATACCGAAAAGTGTTATGTGGTTTCTAGTATAGCTATTTTTCTTTTAAATTCTCCAGTGGTGAAAGAAAAATCAGGTCTGTTTTGGAAAGTTGACAAGTGAGATTATGATGACTTTAGCAATTTTTTACCTGATTTATCAGGAAATTGTTTCTTTTGAAAAGAAGTGACAATCGCACTCGCAAGATTTTTCTTTAAAAACACTTCATATATAAAAGTGACATTTGTATTATTAAGTGTTTGGAAACTTTTTTTTCCTTTTGATATAATCAACGTTGAAAGAAATCATGACAAATCGAATATTGATGTTAAATGTTTACATTTTATGTTTAACCTGTATCGGTATCAAAAATGCGCTAAATATTTGATTTTCTACAAATCATTCAATCAGGTTATTATTACAAAAAGAAAGTATTGGTTTCGTGAAAAAAAAAAATTTTCCGGTTTTTGACAAATATGTACGTTTAAGAAGGTCATGATAATGACAGTACAATAGAATAATTTACAAGATTGTCATTTAAAAAACTGAAGCTACTATTTGCAGTTTCACAGCATCGTATAAAACATCATAAGGAAGTTAAATTTATGGACGTGAATACTCAAAATTAAGAACTTATGGTAAGTCCTGTTCGCAGTCTCGATCTATTCGATCTGGAGGCTTTGGAATTGAGTACAAAGGTACATTACTTAATTTTCTATCTCAGTAGAGACATCTGCCGAGCTGTTTCTACTGAGCTGTTTCTCGATCTAATTCAACGATACTATTTGTGTATCTTAAAAACTTTAATACACCAATTTAATTTGAGATAAATAAAATATCATAATATCATAATAATAGATTTATTTTATTATTATGATATTATAATTATGTATATATTATTACAATTACAATATCAATAATCTCATATATATATATATATATATAATATCACAATAATTATAATATTATCTCAAATTAAATTGGTTTAATAAATATCATAATATCATTATCACAATAATAATATGATAATAATCTTTAGTATACGAATTTATCTAAATTAAATTGGTATCGAGCTATCTCGATTATCTATTCTCGATGCGGACCTTTCCTTTCATATATCGGACAGCCTATGCTTTCTAAACAGCGTAGAAAAGATCTGCTCTCAGGCAGTTGCAGGCCGAAATCCTTGAGAATCTCTGAACCGAACTCTAAAAGCCATAAGAACAGTCGTATGTATCTGAAGTGGATTTATTTGTTATTTGCCGGTCTGAAGTAGCAAATCAAATACCATGTGATTTATCATTTTCAAACTGTCTAAAATAGTGTCCGAGTTAATCTCTTGGTTTAAATTATGGCTTCTACACTGTCAGACATAAAGTTCTGGGGTGGAATTTATCTCAATTTAAATTGGTACATTAAAGATTTTTATGATACATACACAGACAGTATCATTTTCATATAAGAATAATAATTAGATATACCCATTGACAGTGTCTATTGTGTAAATCCCAGCAAGATTTTTCAACACGATTTTACTATCTTTTTTTTCTAAACTTCTGTCCGTGAGTCTGTCAGTGTGCCTGTCTATTTGCATATGATAAAAATTTTATTAGTGCTGTAACTTTCAACTTCTGCACGGAATTTAATAAAACTTCAGATTAATTTTGACTTTAATAGAAATTGGTACAGTTACTTTTCAGTGTATATCGCCCAGTAGGTAACACTGGTGTGGTGAAGTTTTTAAGTTTTCGAAAATAGCTATATCTCAAGAACTAATGTATATAATTTCACCAAACTCTATACCATGTTACACCTTGACGTATAAAGATTCTGTTTCAATTTTGACTTTGATCAATCAACAGGGAGAGTTTATAACTAATCTCATACACAATCAATTGATGCAAATTTCGAGCCTGGTTTTTTTCTATTATTGTTCACGGATCACTGAAAATTTATGCTAAATTAAAAGGAAAGCATTATATTTCATATCCACATTTGTTACTGGGTAACTATCTTATTTAAATGAATGTATTAGAATGATTTAGATGAAAGTTCTGTGATGACCACAACATACTATATTTTTTTTTTGAAAAAGCAATAAATAAATACAGCTGTTTAGAGTAAATGTAACATTTTAGAGAAACATTATATAAACATTTTATTTATTTATTTATACATCTATTTAAAATATTTTTGAAATTCGGTTCTTTCATAAAATGTCTAAAGCCCTCAATGTGATAGTTAACGTTAACAGCAAACTGTAAAACGGTAATTAAAAAAAGAAAAGAAAAAACGCATATTTGATGTTAAAATATTTAAAACATATCGGCAATTTCGACAAAACTTATTTATTTAAATCATATCTATATTTCATGCTTAACCTACATTAATTTACTTCTACTATCTAAAGTAGTCTATCATTAGTGGCTAGATCGGGGATGAAGCAGTACATGAACGTAATTTTAATCTCTATAAAAGTACGAATCTGTTACATAATTTAAACATAAATTATCTTTAATTACGAAAGATTTCTTGAATATAGTTGCATTTGAGTATGACTTAAATAGATATTTTAAAATAGAAAAAAATTCCTGGCAAAATGCCTTTTAAAGTTAAAAAATATTCCGATAAAATTGATTTTAAATTAAAACTAGTCAGATGTAGTAATTCCAAAATTTTCTTCTATCTCATACATGTTAATACTTGAAAAATACCTGAAAAATGAAACATACACTCTTAAAAATCTTGTTCTAGTTTGAACTAAATTTTGGTGTTCAATAGCTGCCATTGTAAGATGGTGAAACCTTCAACCAATATTTGGAGCTCCTGTTGAAGCATTGTTCCAAGAGTTGGAACGAGGTTGAAATAGGAAGCTCCAAATGTTGGTACGAGATTTCACCATCTCATGGTGGCAGCTAAGGAGAAGCGAAATTCGGCTCAGGCTTAGGACGAAATTTTTAACAATGTAAAAGCGTCACCGCTTAGGTAATGTACACTAAAATCTAATCCGCAACATCAGTTTGTTTCAAGTTCTAACTGAATCTGAAATTTGATGAAAATCCGTGTATTAATATTTGCAATAGAATTATAGCAGAAATCCTAAAATAGCTGGATAGAAGCACCATCTGTTGAGCCATTTACTCTAAAAACTAATTTATATCAGGGACTAGCTGAATTTGATGTTTGATGAAAATCCTGAGATAGAACTTTTGCGATAATTGCGAATAATGTCCCACAGCAGGCCACCTGTTGAGATATTTACTCCAAAAGCTATAGAATACTAATTTATATCATGGACTAATTAAATCTGAAGTTTGATAAAAATTCTTTCATTAACTCCTGAGATAGAGTTATTGCGATAGCACTCCACATAGCAGTGTCATATTGAGTACCACATAGCAGTGTCATTTGCTCTGCAATTTACATTAAAACGTAATCAGACCCATATTATATCAAGGACTAACGGAATCTCAATTTTTATAAAAATCCGTCCATTCTTGATATAGCTATTGTGGAAATCGTGAAAAAGGCAGCATAGCTGTACACTAAAAACTAATCAAATCCAGTTTATAACAAGACGTAACTGAATCTAAAGTTTTGTGAAATTTCGTGCATTAGTTTTTGACCTAGAGCACTCACAAAATTATTCACATACATAGGGTAACATCCCCAGAAATTGGCAGGCACCAGTAATTGGCACATCTTACAAAAATGTCCTAAAATAAGATTTAGATCCAGTCTTTTAAAAATGCAAGACCATATACCAGTTATATGCTCATTTACTTTACAGATTATAACTTTGATTTATGCTACTAAATGACAATAGTGCCTAGGAAAGAGAAACAATTATGGCTTGTATCAAATTAGCCATTTTTGTTGCAAATGCTTCTTCTCTGGCTTAAGAAAGGCATGCATTCCAAATTATTATTGTGTGATTTATAATGTATTTTAAATTTTAATTGACAACAGTTTTGTTTAGTTGAAAAGGGTTATTTTAATTGTGTAAAAGTCTAAGTACCAATTACTGGTGATTACAGGAACTTTTTATAAATATATTTTTCTAAATATACTTTTTTAAATATTTTTGCTTTTAGTGGGCAAAATAGATGCACATGATATGCACTCTTTGATTTAAAAATATTTTCAAGTAAATATTTTATTTCTTGGTAATGAAAATAGAATAAGTTTAAAGACAAATTCTTAATGTGCCAATTACTGGGGATGTTATCCTACATACAGACAGTCTAGACAGAAAGACAGAATGACTGACAGATAGACATTTTGTAAAAATATGTTTTTTGGAATGTCTGACCTTTAAACTGTGTAAATCTATTGAAACCGAAATTTGAAAAATTTCAAGAATTCAATATTTTCTTCTTGTAAAGATAGAAGAAAGTAAAAATAAGTTTATGCTTTTTATTTTTCTTAAATTTTACATAAAACCTCTATTTTTTTAATCCATTGTACAATAGCAATGCAAAAGAAAACAAATCATTTAACATTTTACCTGTGAAGTGGCATGTAATAAAATCCATAAATGTAACGCATTTTTTATCCTAAAAATATAATAAATTAATATCATATATTCAGTTTCAGAATTCATATATAAATTTTTCTTTGATTAGCGTAAAATTTTCCAAGCGAATCTCTTTGATTGAAAATTCCTAGGACAGCAGTTTTAATACATTTCTGCTTTCAAAAATGAAACCTGTGTAGAGTCATTTTAGTTAAATACATTTTAAGAATTGTTTCAAATAATTATATTGGCCGCATTACTTTTTTCCTAAAACTTTCATAGCAGTTCAATATGTTAGTTTGCAGATTTAATACCGTTATAGAAAACAAATAATTTATTAGGGAATACGCATGCTATAAAGTATTTTTAAAATTTTTTTTATAAAATAATCAGATGCAAAATGTTTCAATAAAACTATTTTGTAACGATGTGTAAATGTATATATGTGTGTGTGTAATAATAATAAAAAAAAATTCTACTTGATTCTAAATTATTTCCAAATTCATATAATATTTCACTTTTCCCCTTTCTTTTTATAATATTTTAACCTATTTATTTCAATTCCATACCTTTAATCAACGCTTTTTTTTTATCTTATTTTATTCTAAAAAACATCAATTTGTCAAAGATTTTTTTTTCCTAAAATCTCATTACTTAAATGTATTCTTTTATCTGTTGCATAATATATTTATATTTGCGTTCTAAAAGATCAAACGATTACCCACAATCCCTTTCAAGTGACGCTAGACTGGATTGCATCATATAACTTTCCGACAGTGTGAGCGAAATCTTTTTCTCTTTCGCGAGGTAAAATTTTCCTATTGCTTGAAATCACCATTTCTAAATTTGTAATTGGCAACTTATATCTTAGTCATAAACCGCAGAATCTGATAAAACGTTCTTATATTAATTTCCACGTTTTTTCTTGTGCTAATAAAACGAATGTCAGCTGGGGAGAAAAATTATCTAGTGAAATTTCTATGTTAAATGACATATTTTACTCATGATGATGTCATCTTATGACGTTAGTGGAATTGTTTGTCTGTGAAGTGAAGTATGAATAAACATGATTAAAATATTCGACGTTTCTGAGTACTTAAAGTGGGAAATCTGTCAAAGGATATTATTTGTTGTTTTACTACTCGGTGCCACACGACTGTGAATCTACATGTGTTTCTGATGGAATTTTCTTACTAAGTTTATGATTGAGAGCGGATATTACATTCGATCGACAAGATTCTACATTACGTCAGGAGTTTCATATATATATAAAAGTAAAATCGTACAGTAATATAGAAAAGCTTTTTCTTTTCTTTTGTCATGTATTAAAAAGGAACTGAATATGTATATATATTTTTAATGTAACATTTCAGTAATTGTGAATTTTTAATACATAACTTTCGCATGGGAATGCAACATTATAATTATGAACTGGAATTTTCCTTTACAAACATGAATTTTAACTTATGTGTATGTTTACTTTGAAGGGTTGTTAAAAAAATAAAACATTTTTATTTCAATTTAACATCAGAAACATACATTTTTGGATAACACTTTATAATTACAGAATTTAATTTTTCTAAGTATTTTGTATTAGAAAAATAAATTATTTAAGGTACCCTGGGGTAATAACGCCAGGCGGGGTAATAACGCCAAATGCTTATATTTTGCATAATTATGAAATAATCATGTAAATGACACCCGTGTGCTTTGCGCAGAATGGTTTTGAGTGATATAAATCGCAAAAAACAGTTTCAAGTTAATTTGTTTCATTTTTAGGTCTTATTGTTTTTACAAGCAACTAAAATTAACGCTTGATCTAAAATTTGCGAGATAAGGTTTTTGATGTGAAGACTATATTTTTTATCCGGAAATACTTTGTTTATTACATAAATTTGTAGTGTATTTCACGTACTTTCAAATTGTTGTAGAAGATTTTGGATATCTTCTCGAGATAATTTGTAGTTTAGGATTTACTGCGCAATAAGTATCCCGGGGTAATAACGCCAGGGATTGGCGTTATTACCCCGGTTGATTCCCAACAGTGGCCGATCTATATCCGAAGGGGGTTTATATATTAATATGGGACAGCATTATCATCATTGTTGAAATGGTAAGATTAAGGGGGGGGGGGTGCCCAATACTTAAAAATAATCTCTCTATTTTATTTTTTATTATATTATTATTATTATTATTATTATTTTTTTTTATTTTTTTTTTTTTACTAATGTAAAAAATAATTTTTAACTCTTGTAAATAAAACTATATCAAAATATTTTCGAGATTCAAATTCGAACATCTTCAAAATAAGGTTTCTATTAAATTTCCACTGGATTGTTCAATTGAGTTCGAAATTTTAACTATCCGCTTTCTCAGCGTTCGGTTTTTCAAAACTTTATAAATTTAACCTTTAAATGATGTGACAGAAATTGTAACGTATGAATGTGATGCGGTTTGTGAGACCGCAAAATTGAAATATGAATAAAAGGCGGGAATAAATCATACGGTTGTGTTTTTGTACTAAACTTTTTATACAAGAGTATTATACTTAATATTCACCTATTTAGTCTCTGGTGGTAGTACTAAAATTTCAAATGAAACAAAATTTCGGTAGTGTTTGCAGTTAAACTGAAAATTACAAGTTAAACTAAAAAATTAAAAGAAAAATAGTGGTCTACGAGACCGGTAACATTAGTTAAAGGTTAAAAGGCGATCCATGATTAAAAATCATAGAATACTGTTCCTGCGCTAATATTTTTTTTAAATAATTAATTCTAATTAAATTTAATCTATTCAAATATTTCTAATAATATTACGAGTACTGCAAACGAAAGAGAATTTCAGTTGTAACTATAGTTAAACTGGAAAATACAAGTTAAACGCTTTTTTGGGGGGAGGGGGTACAGTGTTCAGTCAGATTGCTAACAGCAGTTAAAGGTTAATTTTGTTGCTAATATAGAGATAATGATGTATATAACCATATGAATTATGTATAAAATTGAATAAGAGATCTCTTTCGGAAAATATTTTTTTTTTATCAAAAATTTTATTCAGTTTATTAAAAATTTATTAAAGCATGTTCTTTAAAACGTCGACAATTTAACTGTAGGTTTGGAGAATCCGCATTAGTGTGGAGTTAGGGTTAAAAACGATTTACTAGATTACTATAATAGTATTAACCCTTAACTGCTGTGACAAAAATTGTCGCATATCTTACTGTGAGCGGCCTGTCAGACCGCTTAATCTAACGATGAATAAAATGTTAAATTAACTTTTAGAATATTATTTTTGTATTGAACCTTATATACAGGACTATTTGAAATAAAATTCAGCTATTCAAAAGTCTCTAGAAATACTAATAGGACTCCAAGTGAAACAAAATTTTCCCGGTATCTATAGTTAAACTAAAAATTGCAAGTTAAACTCTGAAACTTGAAAAACTCAGCAGTATGTGAGACGCTAACAGCAGTTAAGGTTTAACAAAAATATTTATTACATATAACTCTAGTTATTATAAAACTTCATATGATTAAAATATTACATTATCAATGGTTAAAACCATGCAATGTTTCTTATAATCATATTTAAGCGGGTTTTTTTAAGCAAAGAGAGACACAGGGCGTTATATTCTGTTGAAGCTCCCCCTCACTCCTTTTTCTTTCACTTTCACAAAAAAATCAATATTTTCTATCGCATAGAATGCATACATGGGAATATAAATACTGATTCAAATAATCCGTGCAATGTTTCTAATAATTCTATTTAAGTGGTCATTTTTAAGCAAAACGTAGCTTAGAATCTGATATTCTTTTGCCTCCTCCCCCCGCCATCACCACACCTTTCTTTTTTCTTTCAAAGCCACAAAAAAATTGTACATTTTAAATAGCTTAGATTGCTATTTGTCAATTTCTAGAGCTGTAGAGTTTGTATTTTTAGAATTGGGCAATCTGCATGCCATTATTCAATCTTATTTTATAGTTTTGTTTGCATGGCGTTATTACCCATATAGGTGGATATTAACGCCGAATAGCATTGGTCAAGAAAAAACGCCATTACATTTTATGAATACATATCTGTTAAATTATTTTATTTTATATAGATAGTCAATGAGTTGCTGTATCAGATCCTATATTTGTTTGAAAAATACAATCTAAAACTAAGCCTAGAAAATTGGTAGAACCTTAACGTGGCGTTATTACCCCAGGGTACCTTATTTTACGACTGAGCACACATGCATACACACGCAAAAAAAATATTTACTTAAAAAATTATATTTATTACTTTATTTATCGTTGTTCACTTTTAGCTCTAATTTGCCAATTATTTGCTTCACTATGTTGTTGCGAGAAATGTAAATTTAATTATATCCCATTCTGTATTATCTGTGCCCGACTTGTCTTTGTGAAACAATTGAATTGATTAACAAATGAAGGGAGTTTTGTGCTAAAGAAAACCGCTGAATAAAGAAGCTAAAGCAAACAACAGAGAAGTGGGAGTTAATAAAGTAGACCTGTATTTCCAAGAAGTTATCCTGTTTTCTTTATCTCCTTCAGTTGTGTAACGCTTGTTATTGTAGTAGTTTTCCGAAAGAAGTCACAGACTTTAGCAGTTATTATTTCGTAGAAAATGTAGCTTAGTTTCTCTGAAACTGAATCAAAGTATATATTAAATAAATGAAAATTAAATTGCTAAATAAGATGTTGCAGTTTTGATATTTCACTATTATATAGTAAAATATTGTGTACATAATGTACAGCGTAATCAAGAAATATGTTGCTTACGTCAGAGGGCACTAAAATGCATTCTGTTGGTCTAAATGAGTTAAAATTTGAGCTACAGATAATGCGATAAAGTGATGCGTTTGACATTTAATTTTTTTTATATAAAAAAAAAAAAAAAAAAAAAAAAAAAAAAAAAATGCAAATTCTGCCACTAAGAAGCTTTGTAATGCACAAAAGCATTTAATTCGCTTTATAAATAATAAATAACATTAAAAAAGTGAAACGGGTCAGTAAAAATTCAAAATCCACAAATAAGATTTTCAGTACAGTGGGCATACCCAGTACTCAGGAAACAACTGGCACACTCACACAATAATGCGGAAACTACAAATTCAAAAGACTCTAGAATGGGTTCGATTGGTCTAAATGAGATCAAATTTGAACTACAGGTAACTCAAATGATGCGCTTGATATTTACTTTAAAAAAAATAATAATATTACAAAATTTTTCAGTCAGTGTTTAAATGTATCACAACGCTCCCTAGCAGCGAAAGTTAATATTTTTAACTTTAATAAGCATAAACCCCCTACAATTTTATTATATAGATATAAAACCACAAAGAAGACGACCTCGTGTGAAGAGGGGTGACGAAATCAGAAAAGTGTTCGATGCTTTATTGGATGCCTAAAGCACTGTACCAGGAAACCATGGAAAAATTTAAGGTAGACCTACATCCAGCAGTAGATTAAAAACGGTTGATAATGTATTTTATGTATATACATATAATTTTATGCCTAATGCCAACAAAATTGGATGATATAACACATCTTCATTATAATTAAAGTTGCTAGTTCTTCTGATGATTTTCAGGTTATTCATAGTTTTTATTATACATTTCTTAATTTAAAATTTTCATATTTTCTTAACCTTTAGTATTTTACCAGTTTGTTCAGACATTTTTTATTTCATTTAAACTATATAAATACATATATGAATGATATTTATACCAATATTGACACATTTAAATATTTTTGGTTTATAAAAAACAAACCAATAAAAATTTAGCTTTTATTATATATTTTTTTTTCATTTCACATGCCTTACATATTTCATAATTTTGCAGTATTATTGATACTCTTAAATAAGATAATCAGGAAACAGAAATAGATGTTTCAGAGTTCCACTGTTTTTCAGTGAAAATTCTAATTAACATGCTAAGAGAAAGCTTCATTTACGTAAATTTATATATTATTTACTGTCTTGCAAAATTTCCAGCTTTTTATTTTGGTAGAAGTGGAAAAATATTAATTTTATGTAATAATAGACACTTATTAAATTTTATTTATTTTTAAAGTTTTAAGAAGGGTATTCATTACTGAGATGCTTTTTAGTCATTTTCCAGCAATGGACCCCCATGTAGATATTGCTAAAAAGCAATTTCAGTAACAATAATCAAATAGTAATCAATATAACAATAATATAACAAAAAAATTTATTTATTTTTATAATGCATAAAATATTTTGACTTAATTGAAAGCCTAAATAATCAAATTTAGTTTTTATGTTGCACCTTTTTAAAATATAATAACACCAAAACTTTTATAAAGAGCTGCTTTTAAGTTATTTTAAGATAATTAATAAAATTTAATATTTTATTCATTTCTTCTTATTATTTTTTAATTAATGTAATTTTTCTGTGTATGTTTTATAATCTGGCATTCACACCAGTCGGAAATCCAAAGATATTGTTTGAAGGCACAGTTAACGTGAGGCTCATAGGGCATTATCACTGCGCATTTCAATAAGAAAAATTACCTTACAGAAGTTGTTAAAATTCTATTTTCTATCTTAAATATTTTTTATTATTCATCTCTGAAAAATAATAAATAAATAAATAAATAAATAAATAAATAAATAATATTTAAAGTTATATTAATCATAAAACTAGTAATTCTAGAGATCAATATCTTCAAACATCAGTTCTACAGTGTCACATTAATAAAGTGCGACTGTTTTCATTATCATAGACCTTATGATGAATCTACACCGGGACGCAAATTCGCAAACACTCAACGTTCCAGCGCGCTTGACGCCAACCCCTCAAGCCAAGGGCTTTGGCGAAAAATTTAACTTCGACGTGCACACTTGAATACTGCTATTATCGTAGTTTGAAATTTGCATTGCAAATATTTATATCCACTTTATATGAATATTTTAGATACGCTTACAGAATTCAAAGATATCTTTTCTTCTGTAGCAGATTAATTCAGTCTACACAAGTTATGCTATTGATTACACTAGTTGAATACTGATGCTGTTACAATAGGATTATCGTTAAAAAGCTAGGACGACGCTGGAAATTTTAAAATGCATGTTTTTAGCGTTATGAAGGTATAATAGTTGAAACAATAAGCCGCATAGTTAATGAAGATAGATCAACGTAATTCAAAAATATTTACAAACTTCGTTTGTCCTTTTTTTTCCAGACTTACTTTAGAACTTCAGACTTGCACGCACATTTTCATTTTCTCCCGAAAGCGCTTGGCTACAGAGGTTGGCGTGAAGCGCGCTGCGACGTTGAGTGTTTGCGAATTAGCCACCGGGACTAACTGATCCATAGTGAATAACAATTGTGTGTTAAATAAATTTTCCAAATTATTCTTGTTCAAACTGATACATTGAATCTCACAATGTGTAAAATATTATAAAACCTTATAATGATATTGTATTATTAATAATATTTCTAAAATATATAAAAAATTAACTTTTTGTAAATCAAGTGTAATTTTTAAATAAAAGCCCCACCTTTTTTCTCTTAATAAACAAAAATAACTATTTTTTTAAATTTTTTTTTATAGTTTTATATAATTTTATCTTATACTGTTTATAATAATATAATCAGAAATAATTTTGTACAATGTAAATCAAAATTATTTACTAATAAAATACGTAGTAATTTTTAAATTCGCAAAGCTTTGATGTTGTAATTAAAATATTAACTAAACATTAAAAAGTTACCATTTTTACTTTTTCATTTTTCATTATAAACTATATTCACTTTAAGTTAAATTAAATAAAACACAAATTTCACAAATTTTCTTTTTTAGATTCTCGTAAACTATATATCCTAAATTTAGAACATTGAATCACGACAATCAAATTTTGATTTTCCTAAATTTACTTTTAAAATGAATATTGAACATTACATTTTAATAAATACATTATTAACATAATATTATTTCTAAAAACCATTGATTTATTCATTAAAATTTTCATTACTAAATAAATATACAGTTTTGAAACTATAGTATTTGTAGTTCTTATTCATTCAAAATTTAACATATTTAATGAAAAGTCATTTGTAAATATTGAACAAAACATTGAACATGCAACTGCTGTAGCTGATTTATATTCATAAAATAATTCATAAAATAAATAGAAAAATGTGATTAGAAAAGTAATTTTAATAAAGGTCATGGTATAAAACTTTTTGATAAGATTCTTGATAATATCGGATGCACTTATTCATTATTTTTAATTAAGGACAAACATAAATTAAGGCCTGTTTAATTTTATTTCACATTTCGTTTCAATAAGGGTTTATTTCATTTTTCCGTTATTGAAATTATTTTTTATATTAAATAGTAGAACATGACCTAAAATTAATTACATAAGAGGATCAAGAAATTAAAAGAGTTTATTTACGTAAAATTTTGTATTTTAGAAGGCAATCGTGTAAATAAATACTTCTATGCGATTATTATGTATTCAAATGATTACGGGTATGTTTCTACACGTGGATGGCAAATATTTGTTTAGCTAAAATTAAGTAATGCCCATTGCATTGAAATCAATGAATGGTGTATGATTATTTTGTGCCTGTGTCAATAAACAGTATTTACATTTTACTGAATTTATTTCTTTCCATTTATGTAATAAACATGGAGTGAGGAAAACTTCAAAACTGTGTAAATTCAAATTCAATATAATGTGGTCTGGTGTAATAACGCCAGGCGGGGTAATAACGCCAAGTGCTAATATTATGCATAATTATGAAATAATCTGGTAAATGATACCCATGTGCTCTGCGCAAAAGGGTTTTGAGTCATATAAATCGCAAAAAACAGCTTCAAGTTAATTTGTTTTATTTTTAGGTCTTATTGTTTTTACAAGCAACTAAAATTAACGCTTGATCTAAAATTTGCGAGATACGTTTTGTGATGTGAAGACTATTTTTTTATCCGGAAATATTTTGTTAATTACATAAATTTGTAGTACATTTCATGGACTTTCAAAATGTTGTTGAAGATTTTGGATATCGTCTCGAGATAATTTGTAATTTAAAATGTACAGCGCAATAACTATTACGGGGTAATAACGCCAATCCTTGGCATTAATACCCCAGTTGATTCCCTACAGTGGCCGAGCTACATCCTAAATACTGATTCAAATAAACACAGTTAAAACTGTGCAGTGTTTCTAATAATTATATTTAAGCGGTCCTTTTTAAACAAAAAGAAGCTCACGGTCTGATATTCTTTTGCTTCACCCCCCCCCCCGCTCCCACACCACACCTTTATTTTTCTTACACTTTCACAAAAAATTGAACATTTTCAATAGCTTAGAATGCAATTTGTCAATTTCCATCAATTCCAATTATTCCATCTTTTTTCATAGTTTTGTTTGCATGGCGTTATTACTCATATAGGTGGGTAATAAAAACAGAATTCTAGAATTCAATAGGATTCAATATTAATAACTGGAATATAATTCAATAGGATTCTATTACAATTTTTTACGTTCATTGTGTTTGGAATTTTCTATTTTGAGATGACTCGATGAAAATGAGTTGAAACATGTCGATTTTCAATACATTTTATATGTTTTAGCGTAAAAGTGAC
Organism: Maratus speculifer; assembly: GCA_964019185.1. Lineage (NCBI taxonomy): Eukaryota > Metazoa > Arthropoda > Arachnida > Araneae > Salticidae > Maratus > Maratus speculifer. The sequence goes on from OZ025295.1 coordinate 169,286,718, forward strand.
GTCTTATAAGCAAAATAATTATTTATAATATAAGCTCTTACCTTTTCGTTGTAGCATATATATTAATATTATTATTATTATGATATAGGTATATATCTGTTGGTTATGTGTCAAGATTTAACAATAGAAGAAATTTCCAAAGACAGAATTAGAAAATAGAAATGATTTTGATTCGGTCCATTTCAGTGATTTCCGAAACTGATTCTCTGGGCCTCTGATCAGAACTTTTTATTTTCTTATGAAATAAAATTAAACCTTTGCATTTAAACCTTTTTTCTCAAAAAACAATTTTTCTTAAAATAAAATATATGTTAAATATATTCTTATTGCATAGCATTAATATTACCGTATTCACTAGTGTATAAGGCGCACTTTTTTTTTCAAAAAAAAAAAAAAAAAAAAGGGGCAAAACTTCTAGGTGCGCCTTATACACGAAGTAATTTTTTACTCTTGGATGCAGTCGAACAACATACATATGAAACAAGAAACTATTGAAAGAAGATATTAAAACTCGGAAAATGTAACTTAATTGAAGTATTGCTGCACATTTATTTCACTCCTTGCAGTTTTTTATACAACAAAGGTAGTGACATTATATAAAAGTTAATTAGCAATTCTCTTTACCGTCACTCATTCCTATTTCCCGTCATTCTCTTACAACCCGAAGTCTAAAAATGCATTTTCGTCTTGTTTTCTGGTCTGATGTAATGTTTGTTTCGACTTTTTTTTTACGGAAATTTATTTGGTCATTCTTCATTATCGTATCAAATTTATGGTACGCGTTATACACGAGATTTTAAAAAATCGCTATTTTTACTTGTAAAGTAGGGGTGCGCCTTATACACGCGTGCGCCCTATACACGAGTAAATACGATATATTATATTTGTATTTCTTAGGAGAATTTATTTAAAAATTATTCAAGAAAAATAATTTTATGATTACTGTAGTTGTAATTTTCCAAGCAATAACTCAAACTTAAGTTTCTTTTGATTTATTTAAATGTCATATTAGTAGGAAAGCAAATGCTATGCCAAATGTATACCTAAAATACTTCTGCAAATGTCAAGATGACGTACTTTATCATACGTATGAAAAGTGCATTTTGATTTTTTTTTCTGATGTTTCTAAAAAGTAATTTTGAGTCTGAAAAAGAGAAAAAATTACAAATGAAATGAATGTTTGAATCACATGTAATTTAAAATAAATAAATAAAACTTTCTTTCATGCTTATAAATGTTACGTGATATAATATTTTGCTGTAACTTTTTTAATTTAAAGGGCATTTAAAAAGTGAAAAAAACATTTCATGCTCCAGAAAAAAATGGTGGTATATTTATATATATAGTGAGAGAGACAATTTAAATAAAATTCTTTGTAGTTATTAACTACAAATCGCATGAAAAATCGATCATAGATTAATAAGACCTTTAATTAAAAATCAATCAATACACTATAAAATTGTATATTCGATAATATGAAATCATTAAACTAAAAAAAATAATTCAATAACTTAGGATGAAAAATCTAGAAACAGAATATAGAAATTTGACAAGAAGAATATATATATATATATATATATATATATATATGTGTGTGTGTGTGTGTGTGTGTAAACCTCTGTAAAACCTCTTGGTTTGCATTTGCATTATCCGTTTTCATATGCAGACACAGATCTTATTAGTTGAATGGATTGTGAAAATAATTAGTCATACATAGAATATATTATAAAAAAATTTCTAAAAATATTAATAGTTTTATTAATAATAAATGAAATTAATAATAGTTTTAAAAAAAAGCACACTTTTATAAGAATCCAATGTTTACTTTAAAAGTCACGCTTAATTTAATAAATGCAATTATTATAGTAAAAAAAAAAAAAAAATCATTACAATATTTTATTTTATAGCATGGGCTCCGATTAGTGAAAATTCGCCGTTTTGATTTGCACTTCATAGAAACGTGAATTAGTCAATTTTAGAAATACATCTGATGTCCCCGGAATTATAGGCTGAACTGCAAGTAAGGTCATAAAGATGCAATTTTCGTGCAGCAATGTGGGATCGGAAAGAAAAAGTTTATGCGAAAAACAAGATATGGACAGGAAAAGAAAACGAGCGTAATACCGACATAACAATTACAGTACGAAGTCATATGTGCCACTGACAGCGCCTAGCATGTGATTGGCGTATCTTTTCGCAGATTTCAAGTATTTTACAAACATTTGCAGCAACGATGGCCTCTCGTCATCAGCGTTAACTGCTTTCTCATAGATGAGGCATCTGGAACCTTCTTCAGGGTATGCCTATCACCTACTAGACGCTGCCAGTGGCACATATGAACACTTGCTGTAAATGTTATTTAAATAAAATGAATGCATTCATTTCCTTCACAAGTTTAGTCGGAAATTAAAAAAATTTGACAAAGAACAAAAAATGCTTTAAAAAAAAGAGAACGAATATATTTTTTTTGACATATTAATTATAGTAAATTCTTAAATGGGCCACTAGAAGCGTTTAACAAGTGATTGGCATACCCTTTTGAAAGTTCCAGATGTCTCCTCTATGAGAAAGCGGTTCATTTTGATGAGAATCTCATTGCAAGACCTTCAGTCGTTGAGGGAAATATTTTGAATCGGCGAAAAGGTACGCCAGACACTTGCTAGATAGTGCCAGTGGCAGATTTGAGCACTTTTTGTAATGATTATGTCAATGAAACACTTGTTTTCTTTTCCATTGCATTCCACAGCATTTCCCCGCATAACTCTTCATTTCTGACCCCACACTGCTATACTAAAATTGCTTCTTTATGTATATTTTACCTTCCCTTTCAGTTAGATTTATGAATTTGGAGACACTATGAATTTGTGAAATGAGTATGGGAATATCGTACCGTCTGGTTACCACTTCCATTATGCTGCATGTATTTAAATGAAATTTTCGAACATTAGTTAGATACTTTGTCAGGAAAAGTTTTAATACTTAAATTATAATCATACTTTGCTAATTGGTAGAGCTATGGGAGAAAATTTTGTCATCAGTTGAACCTATTTATGAAATATTAGTCTTTTTAAAAGAATTCTAATGAACAATTTTTCATAGTACTTGCACTAGTCAGATAAAGTAGGCCAAAATAAACTGTAAAAAATGTATAAAAAATTTCCAAGTTGGAAAACTTACAATACGGAATTGACTGCAAAAGCTTGTAACATTTAAAAACCAAGTTTTGTTAAATAAGAAACGCGGAAAAAGATAATGGGGTATTAGTTTTATGTACAGTCGTGGAAAAAAAAGTAAACACCCCCTACTAACTAAACAAAAAATTATTGTAGAAGAAAGTTACTGCTACCAAACGATTAGAAATGAAGTCTTTGGTACCAGTAACTTCCCGTAAGGCATGGTGACGTCACTGTGACGTCGTTGTGAAGTCACATTGTGATTTTGTGGCCATCGATTGTCGATGTGAAGTCACAGTGACTAAAATGTGAAGTCGTTATGGCCGTTTTAGAGGTCGTTTGTGACTTCACATTGTGACTACTTTGTCAAGTCACGGTGTGACAAATTTGTAAAAAATGTGTCATTTGTGACTACTTTGAAATTAGCATTGTGACGAAACTGTGACAAAAGCCAGAAACATGTTTTTTAAAGTAAATAACATGTTTTGAACAATATTTGTAATTTTCTAAAGATTTTTAAGAAAGTCACATCTCAGTCACAATGTGACGTCACTGAGTGGTGGCATTTTGGTCACAGATGTAATGTGACCAAAGTGACTCACAGTGACGGCACTGTGACCATGCATCCATGAGGGTTTCTCCTACGATAATTTTTGTAGAAATAGAAAAGGGTGTTTACTTTTTTTCCCACGATTGTATTTAGAATAACGTTCTGCGTTTAAAATAACGTAAAACAACAGAAAATGCTATTTAATCTCCGTAATAATTTTCTAGAATTTTGTAAGATTCCCTGAATTATACTTTACGTTATAGAGATTAATACTCATTACATAATTCGTCTTATTTAAAGCATATATATATGATCAGTTTACCATAAATTTAAATAAGAAATACCAAAATGTTTTTTTAATACGAGTCATTTATGCACATTAGTTTTCAAAGATTTCCGTTTTTAACATTTAAAATTACAAGATATTACATTTTGAAGAATTAATTTAATGCTACAAAGTTCATAAATTTGTAGTTTTAAGTCCTTGTTTAATCAAATTTTATTTTTTAGAATAAGCTAGGTCAATATCTATAAATTTTTGAAAATAGCTTATTTATTGTTAGAAGATTTGAATATGTTAGATAAATTTGCAGTTTTTTCAATCTTAAATCCTGATATTAATCTAAATTTTCATTTCTGGAAAATTTATTAATTATTACTTGGTTCAATTGGGTTTTGATATTTTAGTCGATCGATTTTTTAAGGAGAATTCTTTTGGGGTACATATTTAGTACGAAAACTGCTTGCGGGAATTAAGATTTATCAGTATTTTTTGTAGAGAAGTATTATTTATACAAAAAAGTTACAAGGAATTCTAAAGTGTTCGATTTGTGCAGTACTCCAATTTAATCCGACTCGTATTTTCTGGATTCTAAGGCATGGAAAAAATATTTAGCCAATAGTTTAAAGAATGAAGCTATCTCACACGTATTATTTCTTCTTCTTAAAATATCTCAAACTGCCTTTTGGATTCATAAGTTAAGCTGAGCAAATAAAGGCAAGTTTCATTAAATACTTAAGGGTTTTTTTATTTTTTTTGTTACTTGAAAATGTTATATTGAGTCTTGGGAAGCGTAGTAAATTCTTAGTTGATTCTTACACGTAAAATATTCTTCAAACAATTTCTCTCTATCTTAGTCAACATCTAAGTCAATACCAATACTAGATGAAATATTTCTTCATATCAATGCCTTGAGAATGTTAGTAGAAGCTAAAGGTAAAATTTTAGCCAATAAATCTCAATTCATCATTCATGAAAGACAACATAAGATTCTATTTTATTCTAAAAATTTTTTTGGGGAAAATAGACTTCTGGAAAGTAGATTTTTAACATACCGGTTGATAAAGTACGAAAAACGAGTAAAATAATGTATTGTTGTTTTTTGACAGATTACTGATCCACGCGGCTTTTATTATGTTAACCATGGGATCCTTCTAGGTAAAATAAATCAAAATACATTATTCTAAAAATTACGGTGGTTACAGGCGACCCCTAAAACATATAAATCCGTCAAAACCAGAAGTTGAAAATTTTTTCGATGGTAATGCTTTTTTCTATTGAAGCTAAAAGAAAGTAAAAATAAGACAAATGTTTCTTAATCTTCAAAATTATAATGTAGCAACGTATAAAAAACACATAAATACCTCTTCCGAATTACCCACGATTTTGTAAAGTATTCTTTATCATTAGAAACCTCACAAAAAATATATTTTTAAGATTCAAAGAAGCATTTATAAAAACTTATATAAGCATTTATAGAAACTACATAATATAATATATAGTCTCTTGTGATACCGGTCATTATCAGAATTGTTTCTCATAGTTTTAACAAAGTATTCATCAGTTTTACTAGAATCGGAATATAGGTTTTTCAAATTTTCAATTAAAGATTTTCAGCTTGCAACGAAATTTATACACGGAAGTGTAAAGAAATTATATTAATGTTAGTGTCACTGCTGTTAATTTATGATGTACGTCAATAAAACATAGTAGTTGAACATAAAACTATTTACTTGGAAATAGATAGTATACGAAAAACCGGTATTCCGATTTTAGTAAACTGATTAAATTTCCATCACACCCTCTTCGAAAGTTTTGCGAGAATCAGAGGCAATAAAATAAACCTTTTTTAAATATACCTTAAAGTACCATAAGTAACTTCCTCCACACGCACACAAACATGTGGGAATTTTGAGAATTTTTCTTTTTTTGAAAAGGTACCATTTAGAAACCCTCCCCTTCAAGTTTTACATGTCTCATAAGAAATGAGACTGATTCCATAAAATTTATTTATTTGAAGATAGTTTTACAAATACTTATTATTTTTCAAAATAGCATTCTTCTGCATTAATAGAATGTTGTAAATAACTCTGCCACCCATTTATCCCTACCTGGAAGTCTTCATCTGGAATGTTGTTCAGTACGCGCGTTACGTTTCCTGCATCTTTTATAGATTCTGAAAATTATGACCTTATAAGTTTGGTTTTAACTGAGAGAATAGAGAAAATTCAGGCTATGACAGACTGAGACTGTACAGTGGTTGTGGCAGTGTTACGAGACTGTGTTTTGCAGGAGCTTGGTCAATTTGATTCAAAAGCATAACACAAAAATTTCCGCGTTCGAAGTTTTTCCATGACAATTGGAATCGCAATCGATTTTTAAAATCCCAACGTCTCCACAATCATTCGGACACTCATCTGACAGTCAGAGTCCAAATGCAATTATTTTTTTGCCACGTTGTCTGAAGTTCGAGAACTTGATGAACATCCAGCGTGTTATTCGTCATTGATGTCTTATTTTCTATGTTTGAATGCTTTGTTCCACCTAAACATTTGAGATTTGGACAAAGAATTTTTTCCATAGGCTTCTTGCAACATGGAAAATTTTTCTTGGCCAGTTTGCTTAGTTTTACTCAAACCATTATGGCGTATCTCTGCCTGACAGCTTGCTTCATTCTAAAAACCTAACTCCAGTGTCAACTATAATTCATGAGTGATCCATGTGTTGCAAAGACTCAAAGCCAACTGACTTCTGCTAAAATTTGCATCTGACAAACTCTACCCCAAATCATTTGCTAACTCCGTCCCTTCGGCTTTTTGCTTGTCGCGAAAAATTAATTCTCATTATTTAATGGATAGACCATGTATTTTCTAACACTTTCTATCCTTCTGTTTCTGGAAATTCCTTAAGTGATTTATTTCCACATCTCTTAACTGAACAATTCAATATATTTTTATCTAATCCCTTTACATATTATTGTATCAGAATGACATATGTTCTTTATATTATATTGTTAATGTGTTCTTTGATTTTTTTACAATAAGAATTAACAGATATTTATGCTGTTGATATTATAATTTTTGTTTTATAAATATTATAATTTTTGTTCATATTCCTTTCGTATCTAATTTAACTTTTTTATGTATTTTTTTCATTAATTTATTATTTTTATTAATTGTTGTTTTTATTAATTGAAAAAAGTTAATTTAATTTTAATTTATTTTCCAAATTGAATAAATCCCATGAAATTTCAGAAATTCCAAATTTAACAAACTATCTTCCCGATTTTCTAATCCTTTTCACAAAAGTTCTAATTATAAGTCATCCTTAACATCCTGAGAATTTCCTGTCTACTAAAATAGGGAGGGGGGGGGATATTTTTAGGTATTTTGTGGTAAATTTCGAAATATGTTAGTTTCTGGGGTTTTTTAAAGATATGGAACGTTTTTTGCAATCTTGGGTAATTCGAAAAGTGTTATGGTATATTTTCTTTTGTAGTTACATTATATTTCCCTAAATTAAGAAACATCCGTCTTTTTTTATATTTTACAGTCAATTTGCTTAAATGGAATCTTAAAAAAAAGGAGAAATAACTCGTTTTCGATAGATTTCCATCTAAGTAGGGATAGTGTTTAATGTAAGCCCATTTTCATTCATTCCCCCTGGTTTATAAAAATTTGCTGTTTAACGCAGGGTTTGTGGTAGAAGGATTTATTTTTACCGAATTATTTGCATTTATAGCGGAGTAAATCGTAATTAAAAATTAGCTTAATTCATTTTTTCATGATTTATATAAGTAAATTTTGAAACACTACAAAAAACATTTCAAAAATATGCATTAAAGTATTTAATTGCTATAAAGGACGTTAAATACTAATAAAAACATTAAAAGATCTTAATAATTTTATATGTTTCGATTGAATTTACTCAATCATCATCATTTTGTAATAGTTTATTGTCATTTTCCATCTTTGTGTTTATTTGTATTTTCTTTTTTTCTGATGATGATTGAGTAAATTCAATCGAAACATGTAAAATTATTAAGATCTTTTAATGTTTTTATTAGTATTTAACGTCCTTTATAGCAATTAAATACTTTAATGCATATTTTTGAAATGTTTTTAATGGACGTATATGAAAACTTCTATTTATAATTAATGACTACAAAAAACTTTTTTAAATAAATGGAGCACGAGTAAAGGAAAAATTGTATTTTTCCTATCAAAACTGTACAACAAGTGATGTAATTTTGCAACATTTTGATTGAAATAAGATACCAAAATTAAACTTTTTTAACGTAAAGTTTTAATTAATTACACACTATAAGCATTTTTATTAGCACTGACTAAATATTTAATAGCATTTTTATATTGCATTTTGGGAAAAGAAATAAAAGTATAAATCACGATTAGAAAAAAATAAAACCTGCGAGTAAAAACGCGTTAAAGTTCATTTTTTAAATTTTAATTAAATTTCCATTTTGGAAGCTGAAATAAAATGCAATTTATTACCAAGCTTGATGGCAAATTTAATTCGTTCAGGTATAAGGAGTGCGTTAAGTCAAATGTGAAATCCAATTCAGTGAAACGTAAAACTCTAATTTTCTGAAGTGTAAAATTTAATTTGTGCGAATATTGCTTTCTATTTAGAATAATTGTATTCAAAAAATTAGAAAATAACATTCTTTTTTTTTGTAGAAAATATAATTTTGTAATGCATTTTAAATTTGTAGTTTCACTTAAAAATGTTAATTTTTTTGATAAAATTTTTAATGTGCATAAGTGTGAGTGGAAGGGGATAGTAACTAATATTTTTTATTTATTATGCATAGGTCCTGGTCAATAAAATCTGGCACGTTTTTTTGTAATTTTTTGTAACTTTTTTCTCTTTTTTTAATATAAAATATCTCTTTTGTAAAATTGAATCTCTTGTGATGAGTGAGAATGAGATATTGATGTTTTTGATCCTATCTTCTTCTTCTTTTTTTTTAAATTTTTTTGAGTGCAAACACTATCTGGTCTTCGCGTGTTTTTTATTTAAATATCAGCTACATTTTTATCATGATATTCATTACCTACATCAACTGTGTCTTAAGCACGAAAATCTCGGTCAAACAATGAAATGTAATTCATTAGTATTATTAGATTTATAGTACCATTAGATTTATCAGAAAATAGTGTCAAAGTAGGCACTTTGAACCGAATTCTCGAATGAAAGAAGAATAACCACTCAAACTGGGGTGAAAAATTTGTTAGTCAGTGATCGAAGTCGCTTATAACTCAATAGGTAATTTATTGATAAAAGTAAAGGAAAGTTCCATTTGTTTTCAAATTGGTCAGTCAGGCTTTTCAATTTTATTTCTTTCCAATAAAAATGAATTTATAAATGTGTCAAAACGTTTTTCGCTTGTTAAGCAAAGCAGTTAACAACAACCTCAAGAAATACTTCTATAATTATATAGTAAGAACATTGAATTTGTACATCTTCTAATTCTATAAAATATTTAAAAAAGTATTTAAAATAACAAATTTGAATGAAGTTATAAATGTTGCACAAAATCTATATAAAATATAATTACAGTGCTCAGCGAAAGTTTAGACACTGGTGTTTTTTAACCTTTAAATAAAAAATACGAACACGTGAGTTTTACAAATGGCTATACTTATTTTCAAGTATATTTTATATAATGTAGAATAAAAATAATGGTTATAATGTAAGATAATATTTAATTTAACTGAAAAAAGTAAAATTTGCATATTGCAAAAGTTTAGACACTTTTTTGATTTTTAGCCAACTGTTCATGGAAAAATGCAAGTTTCCAAGTTATGATGTCACATGTCTGAAGTATTTAATTATACCTCGATATAGCATCAGTTAGTGAAGATGCCGCGAGTTAAAAATATTCAATTAGATGAGGTAATTGAAGTAGGAAAGCTGAAATGGAAAGGGAAGACTTTTGCAGAAATTTCAGCAGCATTCAATCGTCCAAAGTGGTCTGTCTATGAAGTATAGTCTAAGGATGACTCCTTCAAAACAAAACATAATCTGGAAGATCTTGTGTGACGAGAAAATGAGATGACAAAAGGATACATCTGTGTCGACGGAAATGATTCGTAGATGAATTAAAGAAACAGGTAAATCAATTTACATGAAAATGATAAAACAATCAGCTTTAAAATATCGCTATAAATTGGCGAGAATTCAATTAACTTGCAAACATACATCATATGGACCCAAATGGTACGCTATGATATTCAGTAACGAAAAAAAAGTGGAATTTGAATGGCCCAAACCAGTGGGCATTCTATTGGAATGACTTAAGTAAAGATCCGGGACTTTATTAAGTCGACAAAAAGAAGGTGACTTTTAAATAATTTGGTCCTCACTTAGCTTTAATGCTCGTGTATCTGTGGAGTTATTCATTGGTTGCCAAGCAACACAAGCCTACGTACATACGTTGGAGATTAATTTTTAGTCATTTGGGGAACTTTTGCTAATCTAAAGTATGGATTTTAGCATCTATTCATGTTGCATGCAAAAGAAGAACTTCGTTTAACTTTGAAAATACCATTGATCTCAACTGGCCGGCGTGTAGTTCTGATCCGGACCCAATCGAAAACTTTTGTAACATCATATGTCGTAAGGTTTATGCAAATTTTTGCTATAATTTTCTTTTAATGAGTTCAAGTTGCTGTTGAACATGTTTGATATGAAATAGACCCCCAAGTGACGCAGCATTTAGTTTTTTTCGATGAAAAGTCACATTCTTGCACTAACTGGAAACAATGCGGGTGCAACTCGATTTTAATTTGTAGTTATTTTTCTGTAAATACACAAATTGTCTATACTTTTGCCACAATGTTAATTTTATTTTTTTTTGTCATTATATTTTATGTAAAAGGTAAAATTCAAAATTTATTGTGTGAATAAAGGATAAGTCACAAGTAATATATGACAGAGGAATTACAAACATTCGGTACATACTTCTGAAAATAGAAGTGTAATCGATCATTGTCTAAACTTTTTCTGAGCACTGTATAAATAATTAATTTTTATTGGCAAAATCCTTCTAAAATTTATTAAATGATTATGTAAATATTCTAAGTAATTTTAAAAATTCACGAAAAATGGTTGAGAATATGAAATTTTCATGAATTAATGATTTGTGACATAAAGGGTTAAAGCATCTCTATGGAATTAACTTAATCTGAGGCAGACACAAAAATGCAATATAACACTTAATTATCCCCCACTTATTGAAAAACATGTGTTAAGAAATTAGTCGCCAAGGCTACATAGATACAAGCGTCAGCAGAGAAACAAAAAATTCCTCATTGAAAGGTTTGATTATCAGCTGTGCTGAAAAGAAAGAAAAAAATGGATTTCTTTTAAAACTTTCTAAAGAGGAGGAAATTTCATTATAGCATTATACTCATTTTGTTCTTTTTGGATGAAAAGTTAAAAGACCTCGAAAAGTTTTCTAATTTCTATTATATATTTTCCTTCTACCATTCAAAGGTACATAAAAATTCTGCTATTTTCAGAGTTAAAAACAATTTACAAATGGAAATAAAAAAACACGTTTGTATTAAACTTATGTTTATTTTAATGAAATTGAATAAATATTTTCATGTACAAGAATTTTAAAAGTATATCCTTAGTAAAGGCTCACGAAAATCGTTTTTTAAAGTTATCTCACTATGAAAATTTAAATTATTGAAAATAATTAATAGTATGTGATTGATTTTTAATATACAAATATATGCTACAAAAGAAAATACCATTAAAAATTGTTTTACCAGTGTCTCCGGATGTACTTTGTGTTAGCAGAAAAAAATGAGTAATTTAATATTTTTTAATTTTACCACTTTCTTTAATAAAACTTAAAATATTATAAATTTTGTGTCTCTCTATCTGTTCGTTTTCTAATTTATTTTATAATTATTGATAAGGTCAATATATACATGTATATGTAACTCTAGTTTTCGTAATCTTGAGAAAGGATTGGTTGCATTTCTATGTCCAATCCGGTTATAATTAACATTACAGTGGTTACATTTATAGCGCGATACGGTTTATAAATAATTTTCGCGCAGTTTTTTTTTCAGAAAATAGTAAATTAAACTGTTATTTCTATAGAAATATTCTGAAATTGCATTTTTTATTTAAAAACTGCTTTTAAAAATATTTAGATGAAAATACATGCCCAAATACCATGTGTACATTAAACTGCTTCTAAGGAATTATCATATTCTGAGGCACAGTGAAAATATAGTACAAAATTCAATTACTGCCCAAGTTATGGAAATTAGAGTATTAAGAAAATGGTCGCCTACTCGATGTAGGATTTAGATTCAGAAAAATTTAGAAGGATGATTATAAATTCTTCTAAATCTAAATCCTACATCAATATAATTTTAGTAATTCACAAATTTTATTTTTCATATTTTTTCTCTGTTTTACCGTGTCAATTTTCTTCAGTATTAGCAAGTGATATACGCTCATACATACATTGTGCAAGAAATAGTAACTTCGCATGAAAAGTATGCTTGTATTTCAGCATACTTTTAATTGCACATTTTTAAGTACAGACTAAATTCCAGAAATTTCAATGCATTCTTTTTTTATATCCTAATCGATCTTAATTAAACAGTTATTTCCAACAGAAAACGTTCTTAAATGCCAGCTTAAAGAGTCTCCGAGGAATTAACTTCTTTTAGGCATACATGAAAATGTCGTGTAACAATTAATTATCATTCACTTTATTGAAATCCAAGTGCTAAGAAATTAGTAGTCTGAACGACAATGATAAAAACTTTTTTAGATGAACAAAAGATTCTTTATTGAAGCCTTTGATTCTCAGTTTACTACGAAAGAACTATATAAAAGGTCATTTTTATAAACTTTCTAAGGAAAGGGTACTTTTCTTATTTGTGAAAATAGATAGTTTTGTTAGATTTAATGTTAAAAGACTTCAGAAAGCTTTTAATTACCTGGGCATATCTTCTTAAGTAAATGAAATGATGAACATAATTTTATGATACTTACGGTTATAAATGGTTTAGATGGAACAAGGGTACTTTCCAGTTTCTTTAAAATTTATTTATTATACTTTTTAGTTTTGTTTAACAAAACAGAACATATGCTTATACACGATTAAAAAATAAATATGTAATATTACTCCATAAAATTAACGACAGACTTTCTAATTCCATTTTATTTAGCAATTTAACAGATATAACTGGTTTTACGTTACACTAATATGTAATATTTCACCAGTTATATAAGTTTAGATCATTTTCACCACTTCGTAAGTTAAATTACTCCATAAAATTGGCGACAGTATGTTGTCTCAAATTTTATGGGTAACTTTACATAATTTTTTTGCAGTGTATACAACTGAATTATACGATTAAATTCTATACGTATAAATCCTGCGCGAGTAGATCTTCACTGCAAAAAATGTGTAAAAAGACTCAAAATAAACAGCTACAGACCATATACTTTGTACAGTCCATTACAATACTTCATGGAGTATTATTTGGATGTTCTCCCAGCTATAAAGGACACATGTATTGAAATATTGTAGTAGATACGAAAAATTTCCTTAAAATTAAAAAGTCACTGAGTACAACATTTAACTTAGATGTAATACTTGAGCTTAGATTTAATTTTTTTTATGAGTATACAAAAAAAATTGAAATTAAATATGAAAAAATCCAATTAAAATTGCTTAAAGGCTTTGTAAAACATTCAAAAATTGAACAAGACAAAATTTATCCTATTGAGCTAAAATATTGACACCAGATGAACTTTAAGATTGTGAAAAATATCCTAGGAAATTATGAAATAAATCTAAAACATACGCAAAAATTTGTGGAAAAAAGTAAAAATCACTGTCTGGTTTTACAATGGCATAACAGATTGAATAAGGACTCATTTTATTAATATGAAGAAAAAACTCTACGGAACAGTAAAAAATGCTCAAAATTGCATAAAAAATTAAATGAACAAAATTTAATAAAAGAAATTCGAAAAAAGACTTCAAGGTATATAACTTCAGACATGTAGGCACTTTCTTGCCAAATCTGTTAGCTCTTGAAGCAGCTATCTTTTAAGGACACTGCACACATGCACCCACATACATAATTATGTAGAAAAGCAAACGCCTATTTTTATTATTAGATTGAATTTTAAAATGTGCAAAAGATTTTTTGCCCATTATGTTATGTTATTATTAATGAAAAGATGCATTCTTCAACCATTTTCTCTAAAATTTTTATGTGTTACTTACCCATCATACGTAGTATAACGTAAGCCTTGTAATCGTTTTGAAAATCGAAAGTTTTTTTGACGGATTTACACGTTTCAGACACTGGAGATTCCTAGAAGAAAAAAAATGCCGTTCTTCCGTCTGTGTGTCTATAAATGCTCGATCTCCCATACAAATTGAGCCAGGCTTAAAATTTTGTATGTACTTGGGACGAATCCTATGAATGGTATGAAGCCTATTAATTATCAATAGCCTCGATTATCCGAAACTAACCAACATATAAAAATGTGAGAAATGCCAAGCAGGGCATCATCCTCGTAGCTTAAATGGTAGAGCACTTGGAGCGCTATTCCAAGGGTTCCGGGTTCGATCCCCGGCTTGGACGTTTTTAACTAAGTTGGTTCTACGCTTAGTTTAGTAATGAGAAAATTCACGTATTAAATATTAACTATTTTTTTTAATTTTGAAATAATTGTTCTGATGAAAGGCATATAAAATTTTTCGAAATTTTTTATTTTAAGGAATGAATTTAAAAGACAATAAAATAACATAAAATTTTCATAAAAAACAAAGTCGATCGGACTTTTAGTTGCCGAGATATTTGTAATCTTATTTTCCATATTCTTCGATTTTTCATGACCCTGTATTTCATTAAAATTTTAATTCAAAGATATATTTTAATTGGAAATGTGACGCTTAATCCAACGTAGTAAACTGTTAGTTAATATGATTATTATTTTTTTAGTTATAAAGATGATTTTTTTATGCAATTCGGTACGACTTGAGTAGTTTGGCGTTTTATATAAGTTGTCTAAATTGGTTCATCAACAATTCATTAATAGAACATTACTATGTATACTAAATATATTTAAATATACGTTTAAATTTTGTTTTGGAATTGCAATGCATTTTCTAAATATTTTGCACATGTTTTATTTTCATACAATTTACTATGTATATCCGTGATAGGTAAGTATTACGGTGGCCTCCAACGACTAGTTTATCTAGATATTCAAGTACAAAACAATGTTTAAATTTTACGCCCTCATAAGGTGAAATATGATACACTTTACAGATAAAAAAATAACAGTTTTAAAATCCACTAATTATTTATTTGCAACAAAGAATGCAGTAAGATTCTAAAGGCAGAATTTCCATAAAAAAAGAAGGAAATAAACAAAAAAATCTGAGAATTTCCGAGATATTATTACCTCAGGCATTCATGAAAAGTATTAAGTAGCTGTTAATTATAATCCACTAATTCAAATTCAAGTTTTAAAAAGTCGGTTACCTAGCTGATTGCCGTAGAAAAGCCAATGAAAGAACAAATTATTCTTTATTGCAGTGTTTAGTTTTCAGTTGTGCTGATTAAAAAATGTATTCTTTTATCAATTTTCTATAAACACGAAAAAATATTACTGTTGTGTCCAAAATAGACAGTTTTAATGAATGTAATGCTGAAAGAGTTTGAAAAGTTTGAATTACCTGGATGTGTCTTTTTAAACCATTAAAAAGGAGATAAAATTTCAATTTTCTTTGAGTTAAATAGTGTTAGTACTAAACAAGAAAATATCACTTTTAAATTTTTGGAATAGAATACTTACAAAGAGATCTTTCTCAGATAATTATACCAAACTTTAAACGACCATAATAGTCAATAGATATTTTCTATTTATTATTATTGTAGATATTTTATATGTTTTAAACAAAATACTGAGCATAAAATAAGGACTAGTTAGGTAACATACCTTTCACTTCTTACTCCAGTTTTCTGAACTTTGAAACAAAATTAGTTTCTTTTATTTTAAAGGAATTGGGTATTTTGTTTTATATCCTATTTTAACTAGCTTTAAAAAAAGAGCAGGCTCTGAATTCGACGCTTATGGTTTTTATTTGTTTGTTTCTTCACAGATTATTTCAAAACTATATTTTTTTTTAGTTGCTGTTAATTGAAAGAGTATATTCTTCATATGATCTCTATAAGTGTTACCAAAGTTGATTTGGTGCTTTTTTATAAATTGAATGAAAAAAAATGAAATAAATAAATAAATAAATAAATAAATAAAAATGAAATAATTATAAACTTTTTAAGATAAAAAAAATTCGATTTCAATTACTTGATTTTATATTAAATTCAAATACTTATTAAGAGACGTTTGGCACATTCTGCAATAGCGTACAAATTCCTCGACCGTAAAAAATATAATTCATCAAATGACCGCATGTACCACAGAAATCTTTAGTAATTTTAAACCTTTTGCAATTTAGTCTTTTTTTTTTTTCTTTACTGATTGTTTACGATATAAAAATTTCCAACGATTAAAGCCTAGTTTATTTTATTTTCACTGCAACAATCATAATTCAAAACATTTTTATTTTTAGGATAGTTTTCAACTTTATGTTTTTTAAATATTTAAAAAGGCACCTAACCAATTTTGATGAAATTTAAGCGGATAGCATTCTCTTTGAATAAAGAAAAGAAATTGAATCTGTCGCGTACACTGTAAAAAAAAGGGTCGATCTACTAAAAAAACTTTAGTGATCCTTGTAATTACTAAAAAAATTTTAGTAATCTTACTCGGTTACAAAAAAATCTGTAAGAATTACTAGAAAAAAGTTAGTAACGAATGGAGTTAATAATTTTATATTTTTAATAGCTCTTACTAAAACTCAGTTGGTGTGTCCTTGATAGCATAGTGGTTATAGTAACGGACTCCAGGCTAAAAGGTCCCAGGTTCGAAACTTGCCACCGCCAAATACGCCCCGAATGTATTTAGTGTATCGTTAATAAAGGGATTATGAAAATCCTGTCGGAGCAAGTAGGAATGTTTGGGGCTGCCATCTATTGCGGCTTTGCCGAAAATCTTCCGCTTCAGAAGTCTGGATGCAGCTCGAAGGAAGCTCCTGCCCTTCGGGCGCACATAATGGTTATTAAAAATAATTTTGGAGCTATTACTAAAATTTTCTTGGTGGTTCATACTAAAATTTTTTAAGTTAGTTATACAAAAAATTCTTTTGTTCAGTTTACAAAAGAAATGCTTGTTTCACTTGCAAAAAAAAGTTTGTAATGATTACTAAAAAATTCTGTGGAATACAAATTTACTAAGAAATTTTTAGTAACCTCTTCATTTTTTTTTAAGTGTAGTTTTGCAGTAATCAATGAACATATATAAAAATAAAGAAGTGTTTTCGTACTTCTATTATGCATCGAATAGTAACGGGATCTTCCCATCTAGCTAAGTGATTTGTATAAATAGCTGACTTAGAATAGAATGTGGTAAAATATTGATTTTGTTGGGTTTGTATATTCTCTAAAAAAGTACTGAATGAAATTTGAGGAAATTTAAATAGGACCAATTCGAAAATACCCTCTTCAAAAAAAAAAAAAAAAAAAAATCTGTCCGATAATATTATTTGACAGCCAAAAATACCTTTGATGCATATAGACAATTAAATAAAATATATGCAATAGAAAAAAAAAATCCTGCCCAGAATATTTATGTAATTCCATATAATATTTGCAGTACCACACTACTACTACTAATAAAAGCCCAACATTTTTCTGATAATCAAATCGTGGCTTACGTAATAACAAAATCATCCTTAGGTACGATATGGATTAAACATTAATATTCCTGGACCAATCAGAAAAAAAATAAAATGCAGACATGACAAAGATTCAGACATGCCTCAGATATAGCTATTCTCGACTGAAAACATCAACCTTTTTCGAATAATTTGAAAACATGAATCAGTAGTGTAGTTTTTGAGTAATGGATGAACATACTTGAAAAAATACATACTTGTAATTTTAGAACTTCCTCTTTTTTTTCTGAAATCATTTAAAAAACATGAAAAGGGATTATGGCATAGTCACGAAAAGTCACCCTTTCATTTGTTCATATATATTTAAATTTTAACAAATATCCGTTGATAGAAAAATAAAAACAACATTTAACTAATAAACCAGGAATAGCATTAGCATACATTAAATGATCGGCTAATTGTTTTTCAAAGGCATTTAGTAAATTTAACTTTCTCATTTCAGCCACAGTTTTAATTACAAAGTCAAACCACATTTTTGTCGCATAAATAACAAGAAATCTTGATGTCATGGGACGCTTTAAAAATAAAGCATCTGAATAATTTCTTGCTTATAAAATTAAATTAAGGGAAGATTAGCTGACTAAAAATATTTGTTTTTCTTCGGCACTTTTTTGTATGGCAAGAAAATTGATTAACTTTCATATTTATTTTCTCACATATTGCTAATTGTATAATTAACGGATCAGAACTTTCTCGCCTAATAAGATCAGAAAATTACGCTATTAACATTTTTTAAAAGTAGTTAATATCTTCAAGAATAAAAGCGGAAATTTGATTAACATAATTCGTATTTGGTGATTTATTTTTACTTTTGAATTAGTTGAAGTTTCGTCAATTAAGATAATTCTGGAGTTCTGTATTACAGTAATGACTTTAACCGTAATCTACACATGTTTTGTTGTATTGATTCTTTTATATCTCGTAATCTAATTTCAAATATTTTTTGCACAAAAAAATTCTTTCTGTTAGATTGAACTGGAGATAAATGATATTTTCCTTCGTGTACCAAGAAAATGCCTAAATCACGCACAAATCATGAAACACTTTCTAAAAATGTTTCAGAGCTTCACTTTTTTATGGGAAAAAACAAAATATATATATTTTAAAAAATTGGGTAATACTAAACATAGTTAAAATCCATTTCATCAGTTATAATCCATTGAAGGTAACATATTCGAAGTCTTTTGTAAAGCTATATATCATTTATGTATTTTTATTTACGATATATGCTGTACCAAAATTTAATTGAGCTATAATACGCATAGCATAACTGAAAACGACATTCCAGTAATTATCATCTATGTAACAACATTATATCAATTTTGTGCTGTGCAATCATGTATAGAGTAACTTGAAGTGAGATGCCGTGTACAATTTGCCGGATCATGGAATATTCGTATACGCAGGAAATAATGAGAAACGCCGCTCATTTTAAAGGAAAAGTGTTACCAGCCGATAAGTTAATTTCAATTTGCATTCTTTTTTACTTTCTTCTATCTTTACAAGAAGAAAGTATTGGATTCATGAAAAATTTCGACTTCCGGTTTTCGACGGATTTATACGTTTTAGAAGGTCCTGAACACGTTTTGACTATTTTTAGAAAATGTCTGTCTGTGAGTCGGTCCGTCTGTCTGTGAGTCTGTCTGTCTGTATGTGACAAAAAATTTGTGGGCGCTCTATCTCAAGAACTAATGCTCGAAATTTAATAAAATTTTATATTCAGTTAGACCTTGATATGAATTAGTGCCTATTGGTTTTTGGTGAAAATTGGCCTGCAGGTGGCGCTGCTATACTACGTTTTTCATGATTTTCAAGATTGCTATATCTCAAGAACTAATGAGCAGAATTACACCAAACTTCAGATTCTGTTACCTCTTGATATACATAGACGCTGATTAAGTTTTGGTGTAAATTGGCCAGCAGGTGGCGCTGCTATGCCACGTTTTTCATGATTTTTATGACAGCTATATCTCAAGAACTAATGCACAGAATTTCACCAAACTTCAGATTCCGCGATACCTTGAGATACATAGTTGCTGATAAGGTTTTGGTGTGAACTTCCCTATAGGTGGCGCTGCTATGCTTCATTTTGCACGATTTTTGCGATATCTATATCTCAAGAACTAATGCAGAGAACTTCATCAAATTTTAGTTTCTTTTACACTAGAATATATAACATAATTAGACGCTGATTACATTTTGGTATTAACCTTACAACAGGTGGTACAGCTATGTTGCATTTTGCACGATTTTTCCGATAGCTATATCTTAACAACCAACGCACAGAATTTCATCAAACTTCAGATTTTGTTACAAAATGACATATAACATAATTACACGATGATTACGTTTTGTTATAAATCCTTCAACTGATGGTGCTGCTGTGCTATATTTTACACGTTTTTTTAAAACTAGATATATCTCAAGAACTAATGCACAGAATTTCATCAAACTTCAGATTCTTTTACACCATAACATAATTAGACGCTTTTTTACATTTTGGCATAAATTGTCCAAAATATGGTGTTGCTGTGCTACGTTTTGCAAATTTTTTGTTATAATTATATCTCAAGAACTAATGGACGAAATTCCATCAAATTTCAGATTCTGTTAGGTCTTGACATCAATAGATGCTTATTAGGTTTTAGTATAAATTACCCACCAAGAGGCACTACTAAGCTCATTTTCTCAGAATATTAATTACATTTTGCGTTTTAGGCTTTTCGGATACCAGAATCTCATTAGGCTAGCTCAAATGTTCGAGGAAATTCGATAATAAGTAACTTTAAAGTCACCACGTTTTTTTTATTTATTTATATATATATATATATATATATATATATATCATGTATTTATGAGATAGAAGAAAGTTTCGGGATTGACACATCCAACTAGTTTCTAGATGCGTTCGTAATTATGTAAATACGTAGCACGTATAGTCCCCATTCAATCCGTCCGTCTGTCCGCATATAACAAGGCAAAAACTATCCAACCGAATCGTTTGAAATTTAAAAAAATATTATTATTACATAATTTTATCAAATCATTTGAAATTTTATGAAATTCGGATGTACTGTTCAATTACAAGGACAATCAAAAGTATTCCGTTACATTGTCGTGAGTGAGAAAAAATGTTTCAAGTACATTTTAATGATGTTTCACTCTAAATTGATACTACTCATATGTATTTCTGAAGTATATATTAAAATATACATTCTGTGCAATCTCTGGTGCGAAGAATACTCTTTATTAATATACAAGACCACACAAAAGTATACTATTACATACTGGTACAGGGGGAAAGATTTTTTGGTGTGGTTTTAATTATACTAAACTATTTAACATTTTAAAAAATTGATATACGTTACTGAGGTTTATTATAAGTTAATTCCCGTATAAAAGAAAGCATTTATTATTTACAGGGACACACAAAAGATTTCGGATTCTGTATTGTATCCGAAATAACTTCGCTATAGTACGAAAACGTATGCACCTCATTTGTTACGTCTGACATGCAATTTCCAACTTATTAATTTCTAAGTGGTATTTTTTTACTGCTATTTCGTTTAAAATTTCTGATGTGTCCAAAATCTTTTATGCGACTTTTTTGTTTGCCTATATAAGCCATAGTTTAAACCTCATAGTATAAATCTGGTATTTTTAGAGACTACTTGTACCTGACCTCGGAAATCTTGAATTACAAGAAATATATTTTTGAGTTCAGCGTTATTAAAGCCATCACGCAATACCCCACACAATATACAAAGAAAATATATTTGTCTTCAAATAACTTAACCATTTGAGGGGGCACTGTGGTACATCTATGATACCACTTAATTTTAATTTTCAAAAGCCACATTGGTACTGGAATTTTGGTAAAAAAATTTATGGTTCATTGAGTGTGTGAAATATAGCTTTTTCTTATTTACAAATAAAGTTGTTTTGAAACTCCGGTATCAGTCATTAATTTCAACTCTTAAGCATTGAATTAGCTCTGCGCCGCAAAGGGTTAATTAGCCTGTCTACAATTTTTCTAAATTGTGAATGATTAATAATCTATAAGTTATACGGGTTAATAGCCTTTAATACTTAGCTTTTAATATAGCCAATTTGAACCGTTCAAGTTCCATAGTTTCCGAGTTAAAGGGTTGTCACAGATGGACAGACACTCACAAGAGTTATCACGTAATGGTTCCGTTTTCCCTTTTGAAATACGGAACCCTAAAAGGGTTAATTTTCATAAAGGGTATTTTCATTCATAAAGAGTCGTTTTACAGAAAAATAAAACTCTCAGCCAAGATGTTAATAAAAAACTGTTTATTTAAAATAAATAATGTATATTTAGAAAATCTGTTAAAATAACCAAAAATTAGCAAAAATTACGGATTATTTCCATAAAGTAAACAATTTCTTATGGAATCCTGAATGATCTTTTTTTACCGATAAAATTTTACCCTTTTTTTCAGTGCTTAGAACAGCTTCAGCTCTATAAAAGAGCAGTTTCTTTCCTAATAATATGAAAATTTCCACATAAGTCACTGAATTATTATTCCTAATCATCTCGACACCATATCATAATCTACATACTTTGAAATATATATGACCTGTACTTGCTCATAATTTTGTAATCCTTTAGGAAAATAAATTGTATACGTTAAGCAGAAGGAGTGCTAATTAAGTTCATTTAAAGTAAATTACACCACGACATTCTTTAAAACTTAATCATTAAATAGCGACTTCATGTTGATTAATAACAACCCACCATCTCATGTTCCAGTAGCATAAGAGAGAAAATTTGACTTTACTATATTATCTAACGAATTAATAATGTACACATGATACAATGAAACGAGAAGTGATATGAGCATTTTTAATGAAATTGTCTTATTTGATTTATTGTGAGAATCTTGGTTTACGGAGATACGAAATGTAAAATTACAATTTCATTAGAATGAAATACAGTAGAACTTGGATTATTCGAAGTAATAGGGACCGACCATTTTTCGGAAAATAGAAATTTTCAGACGATCAAAAATGCTTCAATTATAAGATTAAGGAGATATATTCATACACATAGAAGAAGTGTCCAAAAAATGTATTTTCCACTACTCCGAAATTACTGTTTCTTTTTGTATATGCATTAAAACTGCAACATTTTTGTTCTACTTAAAGAAAAAAAAACTAGACGCTTAACTAACAAGATGCGGCAACTTCCCTTTCCCCCAAAAGAGTGCCAATATTAGGAAAATATATGACAGTATAAACAAATTATATGTAAAAAAAAAAAAAAAAATACAGCACAGGGCATTGATACAAGTTTAAAGAAATCCTAATCAATCTGTTAAAAAACCATGAAATTATTAGACTGGTTTTTTAGAGGGTAAACTTGACTGGAAACCATAACAATTAATAGTGAATTTTCACAAAAATGTCAGACAAAACTTGATTTTTATTTTGTTGTTGTTATTTTATTCGAAGAACAAGTTAATAATTACAAGAGCGAATTGCGTTACTAAATAATTGAATCTGGTAGAGATAGTGTGTAGTTTATGAAACGAAGCGTATGTGGGTACCACTTAGTATAACTTCATGAACCTAAATACAAAATTAAAGCTGTTTTTTTGCCATTTATGTAAGTGAAATAACAAAATAATAAAACAATACTTTTTTTCTTTATATAAAAGCACGTGTAGACATCTGAAATTAAACGTTCATTTAACAGAAGAATTATTATAGAAAATATCTTTTTAGTATTTAAATAAAATACATTGGCAAATAAGTGATTACAGTTAACATAAAGCCTTAAAAATATTTTAATAAGCAATTTTTTACTAGTTTCGTACACACAAAAACGGTGAAATTATCAGAATCACTAATGATACGTATAAGCAATGGACCAGCTTCATTTGATTTACCTAGAATTCCATCTGAGATTTTTCTGAAAGTTAAAAGCAAGATAAAATAATAATCCACGTTTACAGATGATCATTTTTACTTAAGCGTCTGCTTTCATTATATCTGATGTCTCGTGATGTTTGTTATTTAAAAACAAATTTATTTATTTATTTTTAAATAAATAGCTCATTTATAATTAATGATTTGGAGAGGATCAACATGATTGTGGGTAAGAAACTAGCTGGTCTACTAAATTAACTATTTTTAAGCCTTTATCTTTACTTTTAGCGCATGTATTTTTATTTTAGAAACGCTTTTGTTAGGATTCGTTTTAAATATTCTTTATTTCTACGAGTTATAGTAGAATATCAACTTTTCTAACGATTTTTTTTCAAAAAAAAAAAAAAAAAGTTAAGCCAACCAAATTATGCATACATAAATGTATCTTTATCCATATGTTTAGTCGGTTCAACCAACATTTAATCAATTCAACCAAATACTTGGACGGGGCTATATTAACCAAACATTTAACTGTTTTAATTAAACAGTTTTTTTCGTGTGGCATTTTCTAGAAATTGTTATTTACTTACAAAGAGAACTGGTCGATATATCTTGCTTGAAACAGATTTCCTTATAAAGCACCCAAAATATTGCTAAAGTGAAATAATTTTAAGCATAACAGCTTTACATTTCTAAATATTCAGCATCACGAAAGTGTGAGCTAAATTAAACTCTTTTGCATTTAATTTACGCAATAAGATGTACTATTCATATTCAAAGGACATTAATCTACAAAAATGCGTAGTTTTGTGCGAAACAAATTTAACTTTCATTTTCGAAATTTGAAAGCGTTTTGAAAATTTCAACAGTACGCGACAATTAGTATTTGAAGTTTTAATTGTTATTTATAAACGAAGCACTCTTTGTAAGAAATCTTTCTGCTATTTGCAATATATGAATGAAATGAAAGAACGTAATTATATATTTAATCCCCAGTAAAAATTTTGTTTTAAACTCATATGCATTTTAAAACATTAAATGCTGAAAATTATCTTTTTTTTATTTCAGTTTTTTTCCAGTTTTAAGGATTTTGAGACCCTCTAACAAAATCTAAATTCATTTTATTTAAAGCATAATATTTTTCAAAATGATGAAATGCTACAATATGCGCTCACATTTAAATGGTTAATTACTTATTCTACATTGTAATTAATGAACATAATAAAATAAAGTTATTAATTTATTAAATAAAGGTTATTTCTTTCATTTCATTAATATTTCTTAAAACCCTTTTCTTAATGCAGAAGCATAATCCTTTTCATTCTAACAGAAAATGTTATGCATTATTTATTGAATTATTCTTCCTAATTAAAATAAATATTTATTCATTTATAGTATCCTGTAATGTTTACTGTATCAGATGATGTCGCGGTTTGTTTTAATTATCTCAACACTACATTCCTGCTTTTAATAAAATAAAATACCATAATCTATATTCCAGAACATATATCGTATCTTGATGACTTGCACCCGCTAATAATTTTGTAATCCTTTGCAAAAATAAACATTACTTAAGCAGAAGAGGTATTAATTAAGTTCACTTAAAGTGAATTACACCGCGTCATTCTTTAAAACTTCATCACTAAGGAGTGACTTCCAGTTGATTAATAACTATCTGTCATCTTATGCATCGATAGCATATGAGAGAAAATTTTCTTAATTAAATTTATCTTATTATCTTCAAAATCATAAGCGTTTACTTGATACAATGAGATGGCAGTTAATATCATCATTTTTTATTAAAACTGTCTTATTTCTTTTTTTTTTTTTTTTTTTTTTTACATTGAGAATTTTGACTTACTGACATAAGGGATAAGGATGAAATAAATAGCGATTTTGTAAATGAAAGGTTACACGACTTTTGCAAAGAAGGAAAATAATGGTCTTACTAAGTAATTATAAAACTGCTAATTTTCTGGAAAAAGATCTTGTGACGACTTTTGTATCATATGAAACATAGACCAAATTTCCGAAGTTCTGTTTAGATTCAAAGGATTTCTTTCCATTGAATTACGGGAAAAAATTTCTTACGGGCGGAACAGATTTCTTTTAGTTGACGTATTTTATTTAATTGACTTGATTCCTTTAATGTGAAATATAAAAAAAACCAGTCTTGATTATGTCAATTAATAACTATATCATAATAATAATAGTACATATTTTACAACAAAAAAGTAAGAACTTATATTATAAATAATTATTTTGATTATAAGTAGTAATTTTAATAATAAAACATTTTTAATAATTTAATAACACATCTTTCTACTTATTTTCATTGAGTCATCTTCAGATTGTAAATTGAAAATAACAAACCCAATGAACTTGAAAAACTGGAATAAACAATTATTGTTTTCAAATTAAATATAACGCCCTCTATATTTTCAAGAGGATTGACTCGTAGGTTTACCATTATGCTTTCCTGCACCCAAAGATACGAAAACATAGAAAACGGGTAACATAACGGTTAACCTACGAATAATCCACTAAAATCGGGGTTTTAGTTTTTTTTCACCAAGGTATGTCTTGGCAGACCAATTGCGTTTCAATATTTTCATCCGCGAACTCAATGTCTGTGCTGCCACTTCCTGGTCTAATGTACTATAATTAGTATTTCTGTGAAAAACTAAAATAATATACCTATTTCTTTGCTGAGACTAACAACATTTTAACCTCCTCAGTCTTGAGACAAATATTACGAGGGACCACAAAAACTAGTTTAAAATTATCAATGAAACATCTTCAAAGATGTAGCAGTCTATATATCGATGATTATGATATGTCCGCATTTATTAAAAATGTCTAGAAGTGATTTTAACAATTCTGGAAGGTTTTTAATTGATTTAAAGGATGTTCTTTAATATCTCCTACACTGTTGAAAATCTTTCCAATTTTCGGTGCTCAATAGCTGTAGGATGATGAAATCTCGTATCAACATGTGGAACACCAGTTAAAGCAGAGTTCCAATAGTTGAAACAAGATTGCAATAAGAAGCTCCAAATGTTGGTTCGAGATTTCACCATCTGATGGTAGCAGCTACTGAGCATCAAAATTTAGTACAAACTAGCGTAAAATAACAGGCGACTTCAGGACTCAGGAGGATTTTTTACAAGTAAAAAAATACATATTTCAAATAATTCTACAAACTAAGGTAATGAGTTATTTATTTGGTTTCTAAGTAGAAAAAACACAAACTTATTTTTTGCATTCCGTCATCTTAAAAGATGAAAAATCTATTAACTCTGAAACAGCCTTCATTTAAATCCTTGTATCACGGTGTTGCAGATCTGCGGCGTACCCAAAAATTCAATGTCATTTCAACAGTAAACTTCAAAAGAAGATTTTGTTGCATGTTATTATTTTATTACACTGTCATTACATTATTATTTCATTAAATCCGCAACAGATAGCAATACTACTTTTTTTTCCACCAAAGTTTCATTTATTGCTCGATCACCTAGCTAAACGTGACTTTTGCTGAATTAAGCTTTGAAATAGTGAAGTTAAAAAAGTCTGCAGATGTCTACATGTATTTTGTTTACAAAGGTACGTTTAAATTATTCATTTAAAAATCTTTTTCAAGCTAAGAAATTTATAATATGTATAACATAAATGCAAACTTTTGTTTGTTGCAGATCTGCAACAACGTGTCATTTCTTCGTAAAAAATCATGTAATGGATTCTTTTAAAATATCGGAAGAACAAGATATAAAATTTCTTCTGATGATTATTTAAGTTGCACTTCTTTCGAAAGAGCAAAAATATTGTAAAAAGGAAACATTAGTCTGTTTTTATATTATGTATATGCTATAAGTAAAATTAAAGGTACCCTCCCCTACATAAAATTAATACGAAGTCCAAAACTACCAAAAAAGGGAAAATAATATTAGTAAAAGAATTCAACAGAAAAGCACAGAGGTCCAACTCAACATATTCCACCAAAATAAATGCGCCCAGATGAAATTGGGCTCTGACCATATTGTGCAGAAAGAAGAGTTCATTGTAAATTACCTGATTGTAAAGGCTTTATTCAATTTTTTTGTGCGAAATGTGGTGTAGAGCTTTGCTACAACAAAGCTAACAAGTGTTTCAAAAATTTACATATAAATTAATATTTTAAATATTTTCAGTTTTTGTGCTATTTAGGAAGAAGCTACAGACATGCAACAAACCCATTTTTCCAAATAAAATTTCATTTTCTAGTCCTGATTTTTTTTATATATCTTTTTTCATGTTTAAAATGATGCATTTAATATATATATATGAGAATTTTTCAAATCGGAGTTGTTGATATAAAAAAGGTCAAGCAAATAAATATCCATCTAATGTAGTCATCTCTTGGTAAAAGACATTTATAGATAATTATTTAATGTGATTTTCGTGGTATATAAGATATAAAAAATTTGTACGAATTTCTTAAAATTCGAAGTGTTCCAAAAATGGGTGTATAAATAACACATTATAATCTACACATTCATCGCGTCTTGATGGCTTGCACTTGCTGACAATTTTGTAATCCTCTCCAAATATAAATATTACTTAAGCAGAAGAGGTACTAATTAAGTTCGCTTGAAGTGAATTACACCAAGACATTCTTTAAAACTTCATCGCTAAGGAGTGACTTAAATTTGATTAATAACAGCTCGCTATTTCATGCACAGATAGGATATGAGAGAAGATTTTCTTAATTAACTTTACTCTATTATCTGAAGAATTAGGAGTGTACGTATGGTGTAATGAAATGACAATTAATATAATGATGATTTTTTTTCGCCTAGTATCTTAGTTTGGCGAGATACGAAACATAAGGGTTATAATTGAATATTGCGATTTTTACAAATAAGTGTATTTGCTCTGCCATAATTTTATCGTTACATTATAAGATTTCAATGTATTAGCCAAACAAGAAAATCTAATTTTGTCAAACGAGAAAATTAATTTTACAGAAATTCATCAAAAGCATAAATGCTATTGCGAAAACATTTTGTTTGAGCTTTTAGAAGGAATGGCTATCTATTCCAATAACGAATCTGCTGATATGCATATTCTGTGCAATAAATAATTTTTTGCGGTATTTCTTTCTTGTCTCAGTTTGTCCATTTCTGGACGCATTTCCTCGATTTTCATCCTTTAAACGTCATTTGTGACCCCATGTTCCATTGCGTTTTTTGTTCGTGTTCATAAGTTCTATCATCTCTCTAAATTCGTTGAAGCATTTATACACCATGCATATGTAGAAATCTTTCAAATTGGGGTTGTTAAGCTATAAAGTGTTATAAAAATAAATACCCATCTTATTTTGCCATCTTTCGGTTAAACATATTAATATATAATTATTTCATGCAATTGTAATGGTATAAAGAATAAAAAAGCTATTAAAATTTATTAAAGTTCAAAGCGTCCCAAAAATAGGATGTTAGGCATAAATGGGAGTAATAAAATAAAACATTATAATCTACACATACTTGAACATATATCGCGTCTTGATGGCTTGCACTTGCTGACAATTTTGTAATCCTCTCCAAAAATAAATATTACTTAAGCAGAAGAGGTACTAATTATGTTCGCTTAAAGTGAATTACACCGCGACATTCTTTAAAACTTCATCGCTAAGAAGTGACTTCAGCTTGATTAATAACAACTCGCTATTTCATGCACAGATAGGATATGAGAGGAAATTTTCTTAATTAACTTTACTCTATTATTTGAAGAATTATATGAGTGTACGTATGGTGTAATGAAATGACAATTAATATGAACGTTGTTTGATGATTATTTTTTCTTAGTTTGCCGAGATGCTAAACATAAGCGTTGTAATCGGATATTCCGATTTTTACAAATAAATGTATTTGCTCTGCAACAATTTTCGCTTTACATTATAAGATTGCGATGTATTAGCCAAACAAGAAAAATGATAATATTGCCCAAACGAAAAAATTATTTTTTCAGAAAAAAAATTCATATAATAAATACTATTGCATTAAACTGACTATACGAAATATCCCATTAATCGTTTATTAAAATCTAGCTGACTCGCCCGGTGTTGTTCGGGCCCTGATGATAACATTTAAGATTTTCTTAAATTAAATTTTAAGATCGCATAGTAAAAGCATTTAACAGAAAAAGCATAGAGGATCTACTCAACATATTTCGCCAAAATAAGTGCGCCTACAGTAAATTAAGAACTTGCCATATTCTACAGAAAGAAGAATTCATTGTAAATTCCTTGATTATAAATGCTTTATTCAAACTGTTTTTAAGAAATGTGATGTGGGGCGTTTCAATAATTAAAATAATAATTTCTTCAAAGATTTTCATGTAAAGTAATATTTCATATTCTTTCCGTTTTTGTGCCATTTGGCAAAATGTTGCATATAAACAACAAAAACATTTTTCCAAATGAAATTTCACTTTTCTGTTCTGATTTTTTTTAAAATTATCTTTTCCATGCTTTAAATGATACATTCCGATATGTATGTAAAGAGAATTTCAAATCGGAGTTTTTGAGCTACGAAAGGTTAAGCATATAAATATCCATCTTATGTTGTCATCTCTCGATAAAATGCTTCTGACCTCAAACTGGTAGACGGTAGGTGCTCGGTTCGAACCCAATCGCGACCGTTGGCCTAGCCGTTCGGAGTTTTCTGTGGTTTTCTTCGAACCTTGCGTAAATACGGGTTAGGTTCCCTTAGAAAGACCCCCACGGAGGGCATCCCACCCCTTAGGGCCTATATCCCATAGTGCAGATAATTGGCCGACATACATACAACATACAAC
Source organism: Maratus speculifer (assembly GCA_964019185.1). Lineage (NCBI taxonomy): Eukaryota > Metazoa > Arthropoda > Arachnida > Araneae > Salticidae > Maratus > Maratus speculifer. Next base: position 169,317,329 of record OZ025295.1, read on the forward strand.
AACAACTCGATAAAATGCATTTATAGATAATTATTTCATGCGACATTTATGGTATAAGGAATAAGAAAGTTGTACAAATTTATTAAAATGCGAAGCGTCCCAAAAATGGGTTATTAAAATAAAATATCATTATCTACATATTCTTGAACGTACATTGCGTCTTGATGGCTTGCACTCACTGGCAATCTTGTAATTCTCATGAAAAATAAATATTACTTAAGCAGAAGAGGTTCTAATTAATTTAGCTGAAAGTGAATTACACCGCGACATTCTTTAAAACTTCATCGCTAAGGAGCGACTTCAACTTGATTAATAACAACTCGCTATTTCATGCACAGATAGGATATGAGAGAAAATTTTCTTAATTAACTTTATTATCTGAAGAATTATATGAGTGTGCATATGGTGTAATGAAATGACAATTAATATGAACGTTGCTTGATGAAATTCTTTTTTCCTTATTTTTCACTGAGAATCTTAGTTTACCTATATACGAAACATAAGAGTTATAATTGGATATTACGAATTTTACAAATAAGTGTATTTGCTCTGCAATAATTTTCGCGTTACAGTATAAGATTGCGATGTATTAGCCAAACAAGGAAAATGGAAATATAGTCCAAACGAGAAAAGTAATTTTTCAGAAAACAAATTAAGATAATAAATACTATTGAAATAAATTGACTGTACGAAATATCCGATTAATGCTTTTATTAAAATTCTTTTCACGCGCCCAGTGTTGCCCGGGTGTGTGAAAATAACATTTAAAAAAAAGTTGAATTCAATTCAGATTTTTTTTCTCTAGCACGACTTTAGTGGTGGGGCACCACTACCATCGGCAATATTTACATTCAAATATGCACAATTAAAAAAATAATTTTCAAGCAGTTTTTTTTAAAATCTTTCTATTGAGTGCAAGTGATTACTAAAGATAAATCCGCTTACCCTTAAATCAATATGAATGGTTCAGTATTCTATTATTATTAACACAATCAAACTGATTGGTAAAGTAATCATACGAATTGAATATTTCCAGCTGAGCGAAAAATTGCCCAGGCCGGGGATCGAACCCGGATACTTGGCTTACAAGGCCAATGCTTTACCTGTTAAGCTATCTGGGCGATAGCCGGCTGGGATTTTTCGCTCAGATAACCTTATTGGTCGTAACATCCGGTCTGTCATTTGAAACAGCTCGCAGAATAAACCGCAGGTAATGGAACTCCATATAACGATGGATACGTAGATATACTATTATTATTAACACAATCAAACTGATTGGTAAAGTAATCATACGAATTGAATATTTCCAGCTGAGCGAAAAATTGCCCAGGCCGGGGATCGAACCCGGATACTTGGCTTACAAGGCCAATGCTTTACCTGTTAAGCTATCTGGGCGATAGCCGGCTGGGATTTTTCGCTCAGATAACCTTATTGGTCGTAACATCCGGTCTGTCATTTGAAACAGCTCGCAGAATAAACCGCAGGTAATGGAACTCCATATAACGATGGATACGTAGATATACTATTATTATTAACACAATCAAACTGATTGGTAAAGTAATCATACGAATTGAATATTTCCAGCTGAGCGAAAAATTGCCCAGGCCGGGGATCGAACCCGGATACTTGGCTTACAAGGCCAATGCTTTACCTGTTAAGCTATCTGGGCGATAGCCGGCTGGGATTTTTCGCTCAGATAACCTTATTGGTCGTAACATCCGGTCTGTCATTTGAAACAGCTCGCAGAATAAACCGCAGGTAATGGAACTCCATATAACGATGGATACGTAGATATACTATTATTATTAACACAATCAAACTGATTGGTAAAGTAATCATACGAATTGAATATTTCCAGCTGAGCGAAAAATTGCCCAGGCCGGGGATCGAACCCGGATACTTGGCTTACAAGGCCAATGCTTTACCTGTTAAGCTACCCAATCAGTTTGATTGTGTTAATAATAATAGTATATCTACGTATCCATCGTTATATGGAGTTCCATTACCTGCGGTTTATTCTGCGAGCTGTTTCAAATGACAGACCGGATGTTACGACCAATAAGGTTATCTGAGCGAAAAATCCCAGCCGGCTATCGCCCAGATAGCTTAACAGGTAAAGCATTGGCCTTGTAAGCCAAGTATCCGGGTTCGATCCCCGGCCTGGGCAATTTTTCGCTCAGCTGGAAATATTCAATTCGTATGGTTCAGTATTCGTTTTCGTCTTATTTCCCATAACGTAATTCCAACTTCATCTATAAATAAATGAAATAATAAAACATAAATAAAACACAAACTTAAGTCATGTAATCGAACTTCGAGTTTAAATCACTCAAAGTATTAGATGTAAATAGCGCTTTTTGACGATTTCCTTGGTCGTGAACTCCTGGCGCGATGACTATACAAAAGAATTGCTTTTAATAAATTTCAAAACTTTATTTCAATGTTTAATTTATTTTTTCATTAAAAAATGATTTTTTTTTTTTTGTCTTTAGTAGACCATCTTAATGTAAAAAAAAAAACTATGAGATACCTCAATTTAAAAAAATGATTTTCATCTACATACTGTAACCTGGAATGCCCGGGATTGGATCTCCTAATATGAGCTAATGGTGTAAATAGATTAAACATTATGCGATGTAATGTCTTTTTATGTATAAGTCAGATGTTACAGTGTGATATAAATTGTGAACAATTGCATGCCCACATAAAAAGGTTTGACATCACTAAATTAGACCGCAGTCGCATCGCTTATTGCAGTTCAAGTTTGAAATGCACCCTAAAGTACACCCTGTCGATTTTATAGAAAAAGTCTACAACTAGTTTTTTCGGAAGAATTCAAACGAACAATTTATTTGATGCAGATTTTTTCGGAACAGAATTTCTCCATCTTACAGAAGAGGTAAACATTTTAAATTGAAACATTGATTGCTTTGACAAAATAAAATTTAGTTATCTAAAAGAAAATTTCAATCCTGGACAAAGTGAAGAAAATTTTAATGAGTTAAAAATAATTAAACTTTACTAGTAAGAGTATCACAAATCTCCTTTAATTATCACCAATTTCTGAATATGAGGTTGTTTTCTTTCCCCATTACAAAATTTTTGAAATTCAAAGAAAAAAAATACATTTAAAAACGGCGACGAAGATACAACGACATTTTACCGAGGAAATCGTGACTTATGTTCCACATCCCCGGAAACTGAACATGGGACATGGAAGACAAAGTTCCACTCCTTAAACAGATGTAAAAAAAAAAAAAAAAAAAAAAAAGTGGGGGAAGCTAAAACTTAAGCTATTGAGTTAAAAAAGCGGGAGGGGGGGGGGAGTAAAAAAAATAGACAATTAAATGAAAAAAATGTGCAAGTTAGCCAAAAATTAAACTAAAATGCTATTGCCTAATACCTTAGAAAAGACGTTTCCCATTCAAAAATATTTCTTTGTACGCAATAACTTTTATTTTTCTTTATAGCATTTCTAATGTTTACGGCTTTAATTGTTACTTAAAAGTAAAAAAATCTTTTACCTGAAAAGGCTTCCACTAGAACGACATATCTGCTATAGATAACAGAGAATTGTTATACTATACATGGAATGAAGAAATGCTTTTAAAAATACAGTAAGTTTTCTGTTAAAACAGCAAGTATTTTAACAGTGTAGAATTAAGCGCGAGAGTCTTTGAATCAATTAATAGACATTATAGATCACTGATTATCAATTTAATTTAATCGTTTACCGGTTAATTTTTTTTCTTACACGAGCAAGCGCATCACGCATTTTTTGTAGAGAGTATTTATACCAAGAAAGATTTTTCATAATAGTAATAAAAACACAAATTACACTAATAAATTATACATAACAGTAGTAAAAATTGAATTTTAATTTAAGAGTCAGTCTTGAGAACATAGTTTAGGAAAAGTCACGTTTGCGACGATGTGGTATTTGAAAAGTTAATTAAAATGTTTAGCATGCAAGTTTAGAATCTTCGACGATGCCAAAGAATATTAGTGAAATTCAACATGATTTGTAGATTCAATGGTTTGACTTAAGGGAGATTTGGAGATATGCATTTTATAAGTTTAATTCATACGTACAAGATTTTATTCTAGCAAGAAACCTATATCTGTTATATTAGGATCTAATGTGACGACAATAATGCTTTTGTCGGAGGTATCTCTAATTACGAAGTATGATATTTTTTAAATATTGATTTTACATTTGAAATACTTCCGATGAAATATCGCCATTCTAGAAATAATGGCTTTACATTTAAAATTTTTGCAATAAAATACCAATATCGTAGAAATATTCCGTTTACATTTAAAGTATCGGCAATAAAATGGGAAAATATTTTTTACAATATCGGAAAAATATTGACAAAATGGTAGTATTTCATCCCCATATTGCCACTAATAACAAGATATGACCAATACGAGTAATACTGGTTCAATATTTTTAAGTAATTAAACATTTTCAATCAATTTTGGCATTTGAAATGAAGCATAATTCATCTACAAGAGTGTACACTTATATTAGTAGATTAAATAATCTGTAATAAAAAAAGATATTTAGAAAGGTGTTAAATTACCTTTAATCATTAGCATTTTCAAACTATAAAAAAAGCCATCTACAGGAAATATAAAAATACAAATATTAATATCTTAATTTTCAAATGTCATGTAATTTGTGTCAAAAAGGAGTGAAAATACAAATTACATGACATTTCAAAACTAAGATGTTAATATTTGTATTTTTATATTCTCTGTCGATGGCTGTATTTCTGCAGTTGAAAATATTACGAATTAATAGTAATTTAACACCTTTTTAAAATATTTTTTTGTTATCTTTAAAGTAATTTCAATATTGTGTAGTTTTAAGTTTACCTTTTTTAAAGATGAATATAGCATTCTATTTATTTATTTGCTAATCTATACCATTTATTTAATTGTGTCACGTCTACTTGAGTGTCAGAAATTTCTATGTGTCTTATATGTTTTCTTACTGTTTCTTTTTCATTTCAGATATGTCGCTAACGCCCCATTCCAACTGACACTCCATAATGGGTTGGAGCGCCCCACCTCCACGCTTATTCCTCAGCCTCTTGCTCCATATTCTCTTCCTCCAAGATCTTCTCATAGTCCTCGCTACAGGATTCATCCTAGATGGGTCTCCAACGTCTTTTGCACAATTTCCCCGCTGGCACGCTGGCCTTAACGGAACTCTGTCCCTAAAATTTAGAACGCGGGAGCCCAACGGTCTTCTGCTATATACAGACGATGGAGGAACATATGATTTCTTTGAAGTAAAATTAGTAGAAGGCAATGCGAGGCTGAGATTTAATTTGGGTGGAGGTACAGCAATACTGGCAGCAGGGAAGAATTTACATGATAGTCAGTGGCATCAAATGCAGGTAAGCTGTTCTTAGAAATCATGTTTTTTGTAAAGTACTCAGTAATTTTTGCCGGCGTAATTATTTTTTGTAAGTATTTCTTTTATGGTCTATCAGAATCCCGTGATAGAGAAAAAGTTTGCAATTCTTCGTGGACGATGTATTTAATAATTTAGAACATTCATTTCATTAACATGCAATGAAAATTGTGTGCATATAACATCATTCTTAATGCAACTATAATATAATGTGTTTATTTAATGAATAGAAATGCTTATTTTCTTTTTGAAATTCTGTCATTTTTATTGCAACAGTATTCTTTTTTTCTAAAGCTTGTTAAATTTCTTACAAATTATAACGTTTTTCTACTCATAGGTGACGATGGTTCAAAAATGAAATCATAAATAGCAGAATAAATATTATATTTTAACAATCCTTATTTTCTCCTACTGGGGTTGCTTTAATGTTTTTACAAATGACCAACAGAAGGTGCTACTGAAATTTGTCTTCAAGCTATTCGTAAAATTAATTTTTTTTTTCCTATCTTGGAATTAGTGGCATTTTAGAAATCGTCTGCGTATTTTGTTTACAGTGAATGTTCTAAAGAAACAAGGAGTGAAAAAAATGAAAATAACGCGTGAAGATTTCCGTTGGATGATTTTTTTATGATTTTAAGAAAGGCTTCATTCGACAAGAATGTTTAATACCCCTTCGTAAAACTTTTGGTAATGAGGCATCATCAAAAAAGGATGTTTACAATTGATTTTCAAAATTTCGTCATGGTCGTGCGTCCAAGGACTAAAATCGGTAGAGATTCCAAACAACATCGATGCTATGCGTAAGATTATTGAAGAAGATGGGCATGTCGCGTATCTTGAGTTAGAAGCATTCCTTGCATATCACAGACTGCAAGACATTCGATTTTTCACGAACATTTGGTTCTTAAAATGATTTGTTCTAGATGGATTCCGCACAATTTGACAGAAGATTATAAAGATGAGGCTCGTGCAAATTGGTGTAAAAAAAATTAAATTAAATAAATTAATAAACATGGAATTGTAAAATCTGCATAAAACATCGTTATAGGTGATGAAACTTGGATATATTCGTATAAACCGGAAACTAAACAACAATCCACTGTTTATGTGTTTTCAGATGAATGGAATCCTACGAAAGTTGTTTGTTCATGAAGTACTTCGAAGAAAATGATTGCTTGTTTCTTTGACCGTACAGGACATATCACAACCACTCTTTTAGAAGATCGAAAAACTGCTCACGCTAAATGGTATACAGAAATTTGTTTACTAAAAGTCATCAATGAAATTAGAAAATACAACAAAACACGCCGCATCATTCTTCATCATTACAATGCCAGCTCCCAAACAGCACGTGAAACAATTGATTATTTGTAAGATAAAAATATCGATTTATTGCCTAATTGCCCATATTGTCTACATTTGTCATCTAACGACTTTTTCTTGTATCCTTATGACAAACAATAAATGCGTGCTTTTGATGCCTTCCAAAGCTATGTTTCTGAGATATTAACTTCAGAGAGGAAAAACTGTTTCAAGAATTGGTTTCAACGGATCGAAAAGTGTATAAATCTCAAAGGCGAATATTTTGAAAAGCAATAAAACAGTTTGTTACGAAAAAGAAAAATCTTCCTACATTTTGTAGAAACTTAAAAGAAAACTTCCGTATCGTCTTCAATGGAATAAGACAATGCATGTAAGTCAAAATGACTCTTTCTGCCATTCCAGAGTTAAAGTAAAAGTAGACATAGATTCATTTAACATACTCTCTTAAAATACTCTCTACTTAAAATACTACTACTGTAAATTACTCTCTACAGAATGGATTTGGCTTTTCAGGAAAGAGCTTCAATTTATTGAATCGTGATTGAGTTGTTTTTTGAACGTTTCACTCATCTTCATTAAAATTGCCTATTTAAATTTATCACCTGAAGTTAAATTGCTTAAAAACAACTCGTTAACTCGAGTTGTTTCAATTTTTTATGAGAAGCTGACTTTTAAATCGTGAGATAAGTGGATTTCGGCTCAACTTGAGTTATTTTGTGGCTGAGGTTTTGGGAGAGTACGCAATTTTTTTTCATTATTTAGGGAGAGTTTTGCAATAAGATTATTGAAATTTATTAAATGACTATTTAATTCTTAAGTTTATATTTCAAACTTTTAAAAAACTTAAAAAAACATTATAAAGTAGGCACCTTCCAATTTTGCGCATTGAGTTTTTTTTTTCTTATTATTATCCACTTCCAAATTTAATCTATTTATAGAATCTATTTTTCAAATTTAATTTATATTTTCTTATTATTTTTAAATTTAGTATACAGTGGGTTGCCAAATTATTGGGGACAGTCATGAAAAATAGGTTTTTTTCTACAATATTAGAATACAATTTGAAAATAAACATTGTTTTTAGGTTTAAAAAGCTTTATTGTTACAGTTTTAAGAATTTATGCAGTATTATACGAAAAAAATATATAACAAAAATATAATGCAGTCAATTTACCAACGTTAAGTAAAGAATATTAACATTTGGCGATATTTCCTTTGGCTTCGAGGAGTGCTTTGATGCGTCTCAGCATGCTTTCTACGCAATTTCTGGCTCTTTCTGTTATTTGAGGGTTGTGATGCCATACATTTATTAGTTTTTTGATGAGTTGTAACCATGGTTATAATCATATCTTTGGCGATTTTCACCTTGGCAATTTCCTATAAGTTTTCTTTGGGGTTTATGTCAGGAAAATTGCCAGACGAAGGTAAAACTGGTATATTGTTGTTTGCCAAAACTTTGTAATGCTTCTAGCTTTATGACAAGGCGCTGAATCATACATAAACATAAACTCTTCATCACTTGGGAACTATTCTTCAATTTGCGGCAATTTTTTGCGGCAGAGTTTTTAAGAATTTGCCTGTGCTGATCGTTTCTCATGGTTTTCTGGACAATGTAAAGGCGTCCTACCCCTTTAATGCTTATGGTAGACCCTACTATTATTTTATCGGGGTGTTTAACACTCTCTAAGATGCAGTCAGAGCAGTATTTTTTGCCTGGGCGTCGCCTAAAAAAGCTACTTTTATCGGCTAAAATCTCAAAGGTTGATTCATCTGAAAAACACACCTGAAAAAAATTAAATATGTTAATAATTCAGAAATAAATGATTTTAAATGACATAAATAATAATTATCTTTACAACTGACCTTACTATTGTCACCAGCTGTCTTCTGGTGGTGTTCACAAGCCCAGGCAAGGCGTTTCTTCTTCATCGCCGGAATTTCTTGGACAATGACCTGTCAATCCTTCCTCCGCTAATCTCCGTTGCACAGTTCTCTTAAAACCTGGTATTCCAAATTCTTGAACGATCTGAGTAAGGAGTCCCACACTTTTCGTGCTGTTTCCTAAACAAATATCCCGGATTTTCCTATCGGTACGTGGAGTTGTTATGCGTTTTCTTCCACTTTTACTTCTTCGTTTGGGCGAAAGTGGCTGGTTTTTGTCCAGATTTATCTTTATCCTGTTGACTACTGACTTGGAAACCCCAACAAGTTTTGCTATCTTTTCTTTGGGAATAACTCATATGCAGAAGGAGAGTTTTTACCTCAGATTTTTTTTTTCCTAGGGGACAAATCAATCCCTCGACCCATACCGAAATAAAAAAAAAAGTAAATTAAAATAGTAAATAATTTTACAAAACACAAATATTTAATCAATAAAAGAAAGATGATACTCGCATATAATTTTTAAGTTTTCGAAAAAAAACAAAAGAATTTTTTTAAATTAAAGGAAAGCATTTTCCACTATTGCGTGTGTACAATACTTAGCATCTCTTCGATTATTAACATTTATGGAAAGCAAGCAACATACTAAAAGTGCTTAAAAGTTTAATTATAGAGATATTGACAACGGTAAAATACATTCCTGCAACACTTAAATCACTTACAGCCGCAGACAAGTACACCCAAAGTATATGACTAGCAATAAATATGACTGTCCCTAATAATTTGGGAACCCACTGTATTTCTTTTTTTCTTTATTTTGTTATTTCTTGCGATACCACGTATTTTATTTAGTTCAAGGCTTAATTAACCAGGAGTACAGTTTGTCAGCACTTTCTTTGTAAAATGTCTGTATGCAGAAATTTTGTAGGAAAACGAAGTTTGATCATTTTGAGAAATAGTAGATTGACTGGATAGATTGTAGATTGGCTTTTGATTTTCTATAAACAGTATTTTCCATACCATGATATGTTTTGATCAATAGTGTATCCTAATACTGGAATGTTCCATTATCTTCAATTAAAAGGAAAGAACATTCATTCAAATGCGCATACATAAGCAATGATTGAAATTACGACATTCTAAGCTTATGGACAGTCATTCACCTCTTTGATAGCAGGATCCTCATATGTGGACCTCGATTCTTTTTTATCATAAAAAACTATTAGATTTTTTTGCATTTTGATTTCACTTCTTAATAACTGAATGTGTTTTGATTTAAAAGCATACCAATAATAGGCTGATTTCCTCATAAAATAAATGTTATTTTCTCATATTAGTTTGCAAAATGCCGCCAAGACAGTGTGGTCATGAATGAGAGAGAATTTTATATTTAATTTAAATCCTTAAAAATAATTTTTTTAAGGATTTGTCTATCATGTACTTGTTTAAAGTTCTTAAATTTGTGATAGTGTGGATTTAATTTAAGGAGAATTAAATTGATATTTTAAGGGGGTTTGACATTTTGAATTCAGATTTATGAATCTAAAGTACTAGTTACCTATTTGACCAACGTCAGATTTATTTGTATTTATTTATATATTCGTCATCTTAATATAAATTTATTTGGGAAAACCAATGAACGAGTATTTGTAGCATTATTTTAGCTTCGAGTCTGATGAGGCTAAAAAGGAATTGTGTCACTTTTACAGGTATGCATAAAATTCTTTACCTGTTTTGGTTTGCTGTCATTTGCATCTATTATTGTGAAAAAATATTATGATAAATATACTAATCACTTCCACAGTCACAGAACAATTATCTATTGAATCCCCAAACGAGATTGCTCCACGATTGAAACAATAATTATCTAAAGCAAATGAATAATAATAAAAGATATTCCAAAACACGATTGTATCCTATACTCTAAAATATTTTAAAATTTTGTTTGGTAATTTTTTTAGATAGGGCTTCTAAAATATAAAAAAGTTTTCGAAAATATTTATTGGCAATCGTTTCTTTTTTTATTTAAAACTTTGAAGAAATTGTAATCTTTAAGAATTTATTATAAAATTTATTTTTACGAAAAAATAAAACAAATTGTAATAAGAAAATAAAAACTAAATTGTAATAAAAAAATAAAAATTAAATTGTAATAATGCATTTTTTAAATATCTTCAAAGACTGTTCTATATCCTATACCTCTAGTAATCCTAGACAAGTTAACTATATTAATTACTTTGCAATAAACCTTTTTTTCCGTCATTTAGATAGACAGCTTAATTTATAAGCTTAAAAATAACTTTCAAAGATAAAAAGAAACTTTGGCCGAAAACGGATCATCTTTTACAGTAGGGAGGACCTAATTAAGCAGACAGAAATAAATCGAGTGACTAGAAAGAATTTCAATTCGAGACTCATAAACAATTATACTTCCAATTAAACTTGAAATTCAACCCTAATAACAATTTTCGGATTTAACTCATAATATCATAAATCCTAACACTTTCAATCGGACAAACACTTTCAAAACGGATATGAAAAAAAGGCTTTTTACTGAATATGAAAAAAGAAGAATTATTGTTAGTAAAACGTGCTTCTTAAAAAAAAAAATTAAATATTATTTATAATGAGGTATATAACTGCTCTACGTAACTTTTCCTTATGCATTTTAAAGCATGTTTTGTTATAACAGATTATTCTCTTAGTATGTCTTTTCTTGTATATTTCATGTTTGATAATAAGCGAAACGTAAAGGAAAAATATTTCTCGTACCGTTCCTAAAAATTTGATTTTGTTTTCTGACGACTTCTTTTGATATCCAATGCTAATGCTTTTATGAAGAATATTATCTTAACTTTGCTATTTTCGACATCAAATCCGCTATCAAAAACAAGCACTTAGTAACAATTTTGAGTGTCAACTTCATTTATCGCAATGCATTCAATGAAATAAAGATACTACAAAAATGGTTGATCCAGTTAGAAAATAATTAAGAAATGTTTACATTTTCATTATTTAATTTGCATTCAACAGCTCAATCTAATACGGAACATACTGACATAAGATAAAAGGATTTTTGTTTTTTATACTCATCAAAATATCGTTTTCTGCTTGACATTTAAAATACATAACTCATATCATATAATAACGGGAACACCTTCTTTTTTGCAGCAACTCTTCAGTTGACTAAAAGCAATTTACGATTTGATTTCTAAGATTTGGTAAAAGTAGATTTTTCACAATTGTTTTGAATTTATTACGTAATGCAAGATTTGTACATTTTTATTTGAATATCATTGCTATATTAACATACATTTTTATTACTTTTTTTCTTCAGATTACGCGGAATGCCGAAGAGACGATCTTAGCAGTAGATGACGACGTCCAGAAACGTCTCACAGCAGGTCCTGACTACCTCTTCGGCAATGCCACCACGAACAGTGCCGTTTTCATCGGCGGATTACCTGCTTGGTACGGGTCCAAACTCTCCCTGCTCGCACTGCCATCAGCATTCTTTGAACCTAGGTAAGTACGGAACGCCATTTTGAAATGAACTTAATAATTTAAATAAGGAAATTTAAGCAGAAATTTTCATACTAAGTTGATTATCAAAAATTACCTCTTATTGGAGTTCATACAGAGTAAAAAGGATAAAAATTACCCAGCCATTTAATTTATGAATGTTAGAAACAATGAATACATGTACATGGATGTTTATACATGTGAAGGTGCATAAATGCTACACAATGAACCACTTTTAGCGCTCACTTGTAGAAAAAGGGATCATTCATTATTTACATCATAAAATTTTGTATTTCTTTACGTTTCATTATGCTATTAGTTAAATCTTGATTCACATATTAAAACGCAATTGGTCTTCTAAGGCACATCTTGTTGGAAAATAGCTAAAAAACTAATTTTAACAGTTGACTCATAGGTTTACCGTTGTGCTTTTCTGACCCAAAAGTATGAAAACATAGATGATTGGAAGCAGGAAAACACAAGTAGTAGAATACTTTCTACTGCTATCTACTCATATACTTAGAAGTTTTGCGAAACTGTGACTTAAATTTTTCTATTATTTAATAGTTTGGCGTATCGAGATATCCTCCATGTACAAAGTGATTATAATTAAACTGATAGATTCGGAGTTTTCTGTAATGCGTTTAAATTACAAGGATGGCCGCAAATTTTGTAGAATGATTAAAAAAGACGAAAGACGAAGGATTCCCTAGAAAAATCAGTGCAACATATCCATCTAGTGGTGAAATTCGGGACTACATATATATATTTTAAATGTTTTTCTCCCGTTTTACCTACAGAAAAATTTCCCGATTCTTACAATTAGATAACATTACATAACATGATATCATCTTTAATTGTGCCTCCCTTGTATTAAAAACCAATCCTTCAAACTTGTGATTTACACTATCAAAACTTTCAACACGTTATCCTTATATTACATTCCTAAGCAAAATAATAAAGGCATTATAAATGTAATTCAGAAATTATGAATAATGTTCAATACAATAAGACCATATTTCATTCTAACTACCGACATTTATTAAATGATATACAGTTCCGATATGCATCCACATATCTTTACATATCTTGAAATAATATACATCTTATCTCTAGGTTTCAAGGCTCCGTCAAAGACGTTATCTTTACCAGCGACGATGGAGTATTAAAGCCTCAAGAACTTCAGGAATCTCAGGGTATTCGAACGTCCACTCTCCACCCCCAGCATGCTTCCAACGGAGATGAAACGGCAGACGATCACTGCGAGAAGGACAACCCTTGCTTGAATGGGGGCATCTGCATTTCAACAGATGCAGGCCCGATCTGTGATTGCCGGATGACGGATTATGAAGGAGACTTATGTGAACAAAGTAAGTTTCCTTTCGATATAGTTACTGAATTTTCCTATCGAATCAAAGACATCAAATTCAATTTTTAGGCGTGTTCCTAATTATATAAATAATTAGCACTTGTCTTTCTCGTTCTGTCCGTCCGTCTGCCCACCCATCCGTCCGTTCGCATACAACAGAGCAAAAACTACTCAACCGAATCGTTTGAAATTTAAAATATATAATTTTGTTTGGTCATTTCATATCGGATGTAAAGTTACTTACAGGGACAAATACATTTAAATGATGTTATACTCTTTTGAACATAAAATGGATGTGTATATATGAAGTATATAATAAAAATACATTCTGCACAATTTGAGGTACAAAGAATATTTTTTATTCATTTACAGGGCGTCACAAAAATATTCCACTGCATAATGGTACAGGGAAGAATATTGTTTGGGGCGCTTTTTAATACTATTAAACTATTTCACATTTTATGAAATTGATACACGTTGCTGAGGTTTATTACAAGTTACTTCCTGTATAATAGAAAGCAGATAGTTTTTACAGGGACACACAAAAGATTTTGGCTTTTATACTGTATCCGAAGCACTGTTTACCATTATACGAAGATCTGAATGTTTTAAAAACTTTGTTGTAGTACGAACACACATCTTTTGCTACGCTTGACGTGCAATTTCCAACTTGTTAAAGTAGGTATGCAATAAGGCATCTTTTAAATGTACATTTCTTAACCTCTTCAGACCTGATGTATCCTATAAGATACACATCTTTACATTGGTTTTTGGTTATTGTTTTTTTTAAGAAGTAAAATTCCATTAAAAAGAATGCGTTCTTTAAAATCATTAATATTTGAGCCAGTGATATTTTCAAAATCCGTGAATCCGAATTAAAAAAAGAAACATACTTTGAAAATTTAATCATGCATATGATTTGTTTAGTTATTTTCACGATTTGTAGTTATTGTTTAAAACGTGTTATTACAATGCCTAAATTCTGTATTGTAAATAAGGTACCCTGGGGTAATAACGCCACGTTAAGGTTCTACCAATTTTCACGGCTTAGTTTTAGATTGTATTTTTCAAACAAATGTAGGATCTGATACAGCAACTCATTGACTATCTATATAAAATAAAATAATTTAACAGATATGTATTCATAAAATGTAATGGCGTTTTTTCTTGACCCATGCTATTTGGCGTTATTACCCACCTATATGGGTAATAACGCCATGCAAACAAAACTATGAAATAAGATGGAATAATTGCATGTAGATAGCCCAATTCTAAAAATACAAACTCTACAAACTTAGAAATTGACAAATTGCATTCTAAGCTATTGAAAATGTTCAATTTTTTGTGAAGGTGTAAGAAAAATAAAGGTGTGGTGTGGGAGGGTGGATGAGTCAAAATAATATCAGACAGTCAGCTTTTTAGGTGCGTTCGTAATTATATAATACGTAGCACCTATAGTGGTCGTTCAGTCCGTCCGTCTGTCCGTCCGTCTGTCCGTCCGTCCGTCTGTCCGTCCGTCCGTCTGTCCGCATATAACAACGCAAAAACTACCCAACCGAATCGTTTGAAATTTAAAATACATAATTATTACATAATTTTGTCGAGTCATTTCAAATTTTTTGAAAATCGGATGCATAGATCAATTACAGGGGCAATCAAAAGTATTCCGTTACATTACGGTCAATGGGGAAAAGAGTTTCAAATGCATTTTAATCGTTTGAAATTTAAAATACGCAATTGTTACATAATTCTGTCGAGTTATTTCAAATTTTTTGATAATCGTGTGCATAGATCAATTACAGGGGCAATCAAAAGTATTCCATTACATTACGGTCAATGGGGAAAAAGTTTCAAATATATTCTATACGTTTGAAATTTAAAATACATAATTATTACATAATTTTGTCGAGTTATTTCAAATTTTATGAAAATCGGATGCATAGATCAATTACAGGGACAATCAAAGGTATTCCGTTACATTACGGTCAATGAGAAAAAATGTTTCAAAACATTTTAATCGTGTTACACTCATGCGAACTTAATAAAATTTATATGCAACTATAAAGTACATATTATAATATACATCTTACATAATTTGTGGTACAAAGAACATTTGTTATTGATTTACAAGGCCACACAAAAGATAGGGAGATAGGTTACATAATGGTATAGGGAGAACATTGTTTGATGAGCGTTTAAATTGTAATTCACTATTTACAATTTTATGAGATTGATATATGAAAGTAAAATTTCGTTATCGTACGAACGCACCTAATTTGCTACGCTTCACGTGCAATTTCCAACTTGTTTTGCTTAAAAAGGACCGTTTAAATAGAAATATGAGAAACATTGCACAGTTTTAACTGTGTTTATTTGAATCAGTATTTAGGATGTAGCTCGGCCACTGTAGGGAATCAACCGGGGTATTAATGTCAAGGATTGGCGTTATTACCCCGTTATAGTTATTGCGCAGTACATTTTAAATTACAAATTATCTCGAGAAGATATCCAAAATCTTCAACAACATTTTAAAAATACATGAAATGCACTACAAATTTATGTAATTAACAAAGTATTTCCGGATAAAAAGATAGTTTTCACATCATAAAACGTATCTCGCAAATTTTAGATCAAGCGTTAATTTTAGCTGTTTGTAAAAACAATAAGACCTAAAAATGAAACAAATTAACTTGAAGCTGTTTTTTGCGATTTATATGACTCAAAACCCTTCTGCGCAGAGCACATGGGTGTCGTTTACCTGATTATTTCATAATTATGCAAAATATAAGCACTTGGCGTTATTACCCCGCCTGGCGTTATTACCCCAGGGTACCTTAGATCTTTTTAATACTTCAAAAGTAACAAAAGATAAATGTTTTTCACATTTTTCTGCTTTTTGGAGGCACAATGCATGAATGTTCAGCTTTTTTCTTTTTTCTTTTGTCAAACTGGCCCATTAGCTGTTTTATACGAGGAATAAAGGTGCTTAATTTTTCCTTTTAGATTTTTGAAGCTTTAGTTTTTTTAAAAAAATAATTTTTGTAAAAATTAATAAAACAGTGAAGAATGATATCCATCTATGAAATCGTTTCCAAACTATCTTTCTGAAACCAATTATATCGATTGGTCACTATCATGCGTTTCTTTGTTTTGTTTCTACCTTTTATAAAATCCACATTTTCAAAATAAGCCAAAGATAATTTTTACATCCTAAAAGAAATCTATCTCTAATTTCCATATTTATTTATTTATTTATTCATTTTGGTAAAAGTAAATAAATTATTATAGAGACGTATTATAGGGTGTTATTATAGAGAAGGTTAAAGTTTCCGGTACCTTAGCGTACAAGCATTTTTGAGATGGACCTCTCATACAAAATCTATAATTTAAAATTTAATATGTGTAACTCTATAACCTTAACGGATCCTTTATCTATTGCTGTTAGATTCATTATGTTAAGACATGTGTATCTGTGCGGTAATATTGCAGCATGTTTTCAGTTATGTGACAAATGGTGCCCTTCATTGAATACCAAGAGCTGAGGTGCGCCCGTACTTATTGAAAGGTTAGACAGGTCTGCCGTAAACAAACATCATAAGAGACATGAATGGATCGATATTTTTATTTACAATCATTAGTTCAGAAATTTATATTTTGAAGCTGACTTTACAATGGAAATTTACTTAAATTAACATCACTCTTTTAATTTAATGTTTAATGCATCGTTAATTTCAATAAACTTTACAGAATAAATTAATAAATTATAATCAACAAATTTTGCTGAATTAATTCTTTGAAGTTTTCTACATAATTATATGTTTAATCACTATACAATTTCCACAAATTTGACAATGTAATGAAAATCATAATGAGAATGAGAATTACTCTTTCGGTAAACTTGACGTAGCATTTTTCTATACGAAATACAGTTTCGTAAGGAAATTCTAATTTCTTTGTATCTTATTCTGTTCATTAATTTTATTTAAATTAGACGGAAATTCATACCTACCGAAGCTAAATAATTCCTCTTACTGCATGGAAAATTTATTATGAAAACTTTATTTTAGTTTTCTGATTTTCATTATTTGACTAAATTGAAAGTCCCTTGTTATACGCAATAATTTGAAGTTAATAAATGTTGTCAAACTTTATATGCAATAAAATAATATAACTGATAGAAATGAAACAAAAAAAATAAATAAATATCTAAAAATATTAAAAAAAAAATCAGAAAAAAATTATTTTATTTATTTATTTTACTAAAATAACTATTTTTTAGTTCATTTTTTAAGTAACTTCAATATCACATTTTTTAAAAGTTGAAA
Organism: Maratus speculifer; assembly: GCA_964019185.1. Classification (NCBI taxonomy): domain Eukaryota; kingdom Metazoa; phylum Arthropoda; class Arachnida; order Araneae; family Salticidae; genus Maratus; species Maratus speculifer. The sequence goes on from OZ025295.1 coordinate 169,335,174, forward strand.
CTGAAGTTATATACTTATATTTAAAGGATGTTTAGTAAACAATAGAGTTGTAACCAAGAGACGACAGCACAAAAATCAAAGGTATCAAGAACAAGAAAAAATCCTTTATTTTATAGGATAGTAAAAATAAAGAAATCTAATGATCCATGTCTCCCGGAAGTGAAGCCAAAAATTAATACCACCAGTGGTCGGCTCGTAGGTTTAGCTTTGTGCATCTTCAAATGTATGAAAACATGGAGGATTGGAAGCAGAAACACACAATGATAAACCTTCGAATTAACCATTAGTGATATTAATTTTTGTCTTATGCACCACTTTTATAATTAACACTTTTATAAAATAAAGGCTTTTTTTCTTATGTTTGATACCTTAGGTTTTTGTGCTGTCAACTCTTGGACAATATGTTTCCTTTTTAAAGTATTTATTTTAATGATTAAGTGAAGGTAGCGATGTTTTACGTAAAAAATTCAAAATTAAGAAATTCTGTCATATTTCTGCTCTCGTAATTTAAATTTATGAAAAAAAATAAATAAATAAATAAAATTTCCCGCAATAAAATTCTACTTAAAAATACCTTTTCAAATTTGTTTGGTTTATTAAATAAAAATTGCTCTGTTATACGTATTAAATAAAAAAATAAGAATAGACAAAGATGTAGCAGTAGACCACTATCGAGCGACGGCTAATATTCGAGGATTAAACAAAACGTGATATGCGTATTAACATGCAACTTGTCTGGCAAGACATATCTTGGTCATATCTATGGGCCAAGTAATATATATGGTTGATCAGTATGTCTATCATTATGTTTTCCTGCTCCTAAAGTTATAACAACAAGGGGAATGGGAGCACAAAAAGAGAATGGTAAAGCTGCAGTCAACTACTAAAAACGGCTTTGCATGTGTTTTCCATGAAGACTTGGCGGACCAATTGCATTTTAATATGCGAATGGAGTTTTAATTAATCATGGAATTTCAAACATCAACTAAGTGAGGTTTTGATTTGTGGAACGGCCTCCTGAGTTAAAAGTACCGCAATTTTTGTTTTTTACCATAGTTTTTCCATCAAAAAATAAACTCAAATAAACTTCATATGGAAAATCTCGAATTATAAAATATAGATTTAGTTAAATTACTTAATTAAATAAGTATAATCTTTTGATTTTTAGTTAATTCGGTAACCATTTATTTATTTTTTTTTTTTTTAACAGTAAATGCGAGCTAATAATTGTGGAATTAAAGAATTGTTACATTATTTCTTGGCATTACATTATCTTACACGAATAAATATACACTGTAATATTTCATGAATAGCCACCCTATAAAAATGTTATTTAATTCCCCTTTCCTTCGATAAACTTTTTTCCCATGTAAGCGAAAAAGTGTCATGGATAACTGACTAAAACACATGACAAAAAATAAAAGGGCTTATTATTTTTTTCTGAATCTGGAGTTGTACAATTTAGTTATTTTTTTTCCGGCGGTCATATTTATATAAATAGAAAAAGAAAATCTCAAAGGTAGAAAATATAAAAAATAGTATGTACAGCCACATGATTCTGACATGTCATCCATGTGATTGTCACTCCCATTTATTTTTTCTTTTGTTAGAAAAACTGGATAAAACATTTTTTACGTTTGTGTTAATAGTATATTATAATTCAACCATTGAAAATATTTGGTTTAATTAGGATATAATTTTATGAGTGATTAATTAAAAACTTACACAAATTGGAAACTTCTACTTCATCGCCAAGTGTTGCCATTCGCAAAATGACGTCAACGTGACACACAGATATATTTGTCCTTTATTAAATTGAATCTATTGAATTATTTATTTATTATATTTATTGAATGACAGAAAGGATTTATGATAAATGTTTGAAACACACTGCAAATGATAACGGCATTCCACTACCAGACACAACTTTCCATTACAACTCCCATTACCATTACAACTCTCCATTAACCAGAGATCGAATTTTGAATGTGAAAAAGCTACATCTCAGTTTGTACTGAATTAAATAAAAACTATATTTATTAAAGTTTTGTTTTTTTAACAGTCAGTTATAAATTATTATTACAGTTCACGTTGCACAACTGAGAAAAATACAATTATGGTTAGATTATTTAATTGAAAATCATACAATTTTTGTTTCAGTAAAAACAGAAGTTATTCTAATCGTACTCTAATGTTATGTTTAGTCAACTATTTCATGTGACACCATCTATTATGCGGATGAGACATAATAAAACTTGTGATAATAAAACTCGTTTGTACAAAATATTGCCGTATTACACCTAGAAATTCAGAAGGGCGATAGTATACCTCAAGTGGACGAAAAATTGCCATAGGACATGAATCATAATCTACGGTATTTAATCAAAAATACAGGGTATTCTATCCAAACTCAATTTGGGTTGACGGTGATAACTTTCAGAAAACTGAAGTGAATTGTAATAAAAAATTTAATAGACGTTCTTACCTTTGTTGTAAATTTCATAATATTGAAAAAGTGGTAGAAGTTTTCATTATATGTGCCAACAGCATGTTCTTGACATTCCACATTTTGGACTGCGATAAGCATGTGATGCTGTATCATCGATTCTTAGAGCAACATGTTTTTTCCAAATCTTTATGTGATTTTATAACATTACACATAAGACATGATATGTATCATTTCATTTTCATAGCAATGTTTGTAATTTTTTCAAAACTATTACCCTCAACCCAAGTTTAGTTAGGATGAAACAGCCTGTATTTGTGAGTAAATAAGTGTTTTGTGATTCCATGTTCTTTGGCAATTTTTCATTCTCTTGATGCCGACTATCTCCCGTTTAAATTACTCTGTCGAATTTGCCAAAATCCTGTAGTATAATTCTTCCTAAATAGAAAAATTTGTTATCCCGGTGAAAAGTATAAATTGCGATTGCAAGATAGTCTACGAAAAAAATTGTTTTGTTGAAACAACTAAATTTTGGCTAATATAGTTCCAACCAGATACTTTGGTTGGAATGATCAAATCGTAGTTAGACTGACCAAATGATTTTGTTAACACAAAAAAAAATTTGTTTAACAAAATTTTGTTTAAAATTTGATCATTCAAACCAAATTTTTTTATTGGAGTTATAGTAACCAAAACTTAGTTGCATCAACAAAAGTTTTTTTTTTCATGTTTATGCCTACTAAAATGGAATTTTATTCAGCTGTTTCAGTTCCACTCTAACATGCTTTGCTAAGGTGCATTTTCAACGTATACTTATTATACGTATAACTTCATAATTATGTAAAAATTCATGTAACTGTAAGCAGTTTATCTTTCTTCTCTAGTGTTTTTTTTTCTTTCAATCAATACGAAAATATTAGTGTGTTCGAATCTGAGATCTTCAAAAGGACATTTTAAAACTGTGCAAGTTTGAAAAGTTCCTATTGCAATTGAAGAGTTTAGGTAATCGATGATATATTACCAAAAAAAAAGTTATTATAGGATTGATGATAATCAATGGTCCTCTATGATCTATTAAACAACTATTTGAAAAAAAAAACTTTTACAGAGATTTTAATTAATAAAGTAGGTATTTGACAATAGTCGAAAAGTGATATATGGAATTTTATAAATCATTTTTCAAAATAATAATTGTGTCACTTACCAACTTTTTTATAAGAGCGCTTACATTCAGATATTGAAGTCGCGCAAATACTTAAAACACTCTAAATAATATACAAGACTACTGCTATTAATAGACTTCACTTTTTAGTAAATTATGCGAAACGTGATAATCCATTAACGTTTTTTTTTCTTAATAAATATAAAAAAAAATGTTTGACTTATTTTCTTTAAAATTCCCCATTGTACTTCACAGAATGTCCCTTTAAAATGCGAATACGAAATAATTTTTTCAAGCCATCAACCGTGCTGCCACAGATAAGCAATTTTTATTTCAAGGGGTAAAAATTACGAAACGGCTTTTAAATGTTTACTAAAATTTTCAGACTTTAAAGCTAAGTAATCCCAAAAGAATCGTTTCATTTTATCCACTCTAGAAATTAAACTCGACGCCAACAACAACAAAATACTTGATTCGAGAAAATTTGGAAGAATTTCGATCGTGTTTAGAGAAAAACAAACTTTTAAGCTTTTTGTTATTGATTTAGTTTGCTCTGTTGGGTTGGAAAGAGTCACGTGTTTTCTTAACTAATACAAAAACTAAACATGACTATTTGATGTCGAGAGATAGTCTTGTCTTGGGAAAAAATATCTGTGGCATTTTTGTTTGAAGAAGAGTTTTCATATATAAAAAAAGACAAATAAATTAAAAACAGACAGTGATAGTGCCATATCAACAGTTTTAATGCTCGAATAGTAATAGAATCAGAAAAAAAAAGATTTTTAAAAGCTTAATAAAAAGCAAAATATCTTTAGTGATTAAAATTTTACTATAATATCTTTACTAAGTCCTACTGCACATGATCAGCTGAAAGAGTTGGTCCATCTCCGTAATAGCCCAAAATATAACAAGCTATGCCGTATCATTTTGATCAAGGCCGAAGAACATTATAGTTCATTTTACTCAAGGTTTGCTACTAGAAACTGACCAGCATAATGATCGACGAAGCCTGCTAGTCACGAATAAAATTCTACTAATCTCTCGAGCGCAAATAGATATCTAGTATATCCGCTTATTGTAGAAATATTCTGATTCTTATAAAATATTCGATACAGGGCTGCTACAGGCGACTATTTTTTATATTTTGTTCGCACCAGTAATTCTCGAATAATTATTTTGAAATAAATATCTCTTTCAAATATTCTCAAAGACAGTGTTAAGGTTTTCTGTATTGAAAACGTAATGCCAGTTAGAATTAAAAAATAATCGCCTATGGCAATTAATCACCTGCAGATGCAATAAAAAAACTTTCTTAGGACCTCACTAATTGATTGACCACATTAATTAATTAATTCGATGATACAGGCATAGTCTTCGAAATTCGAAGGCGATTCCGGAATTATACAAGATTGTTTTAGAGACTTACATTTTGGTAAGTTAGGTACTACTTTGAATCTATGATGTCTGTCATTTTCACGAGTTTCTTTCTTTTTCTTTGCTTTTTTATTAGTATTTGTAAATTTTCCAACAGGAGAGAAGATATCAAATGGGAAGGCACATTTTCTTCAAGTTTAAGAAAAAGACAGGGGTCTACTGTTGAGACAGGGCATTTTTTTCTTGTTCTGAAGAGTATGTTTTCGATTCTTAAGTTCACTTTTCAGAATCTTAAGGGTACTTTTCGGATTCTTAATAACACTTTTCGAATTCCAAAAAAGACATTTTTTATTTTTAAATTCGTTTCTTTTATTTTTAAGGACTTGAATCAATTTTTACCAAGCAAGCAATTTTTTAATGCAAATAAAATAAAATAAAATTAGCTCACAGGCTATCATAGCCTGAGAGCTTATGTGCCCGTCCGTTCTGTATGTACGTTCGTGCGTAACGCGATAACTCATAATAAAAATATCGGATCCACTTGAAATTTTGTATATAGGTATATCCTGATAAGGCGCTTCCCTGATTAGTTTTTGGAGTTCATTCGATATGTATAAGAGGGGGAACGGGGGGCTCATGTCCCTCCCCTTAATTGGTATAAACGGGATTTTCATACAGAATTAACAGTTTTCGTTCAAAATTTAGATATAGGATCATTCTGATGAGGCGATTTCGTCGCTGTTATTAGGTGTTCATTGAATAGGAATAAACAGGGGGAACAGGGGTTCTAATGCCCCTCCCCTTAATTGATATAAACGGGATTTTCATGCAGAATTAACAGTTTTCGTTCAAAATTTAGATATAGGATCATTCTGGTGAGGCGAGTCCGTGGCTGTTATTAGGTGTTCATTTGAATAAGTATAAACAGGGGGAACGGGGGTACTAATGCCCCTCCCCTTAACTTGTATAAATGGATTTTTCAAGCAGAATTGTCACATTTCGTTCAAATCTCTGAATAGTTTTGGAAGTTTAATGGTTAAGTATAAAAGAGGGGAATAATTCCTCTTAAATTATATAAATGCTAAATGGGTTTTTATTAAGAATTATCCGATTTGCTCTGAATTTTGGATATAGATTTTTTATATGATAAAGCATGCTCTTGATAGTTTAGGAGGTTCAGTGATTAAGTATAAAAAAGGAGAAAGGGGAGAGCTGTTTCCCTTTCTAATTTTTTTTTCGAACGGAATTAACGACAATACAAGGCTGTAATGTACAATTAGTATGCGTAGCCTGTGAGCTCAATGCCATCAGTTTAACTGGGCAATATTCTTTTTTTTTCTATTGGGATATCTTTTGAATGAAGGGCAAGAGGGGTGCTATTATGTAAATCAAAGGACAGGTAGAGAGCAGCATACCCCTGTAACAGCCTGAGGAAACTCAGGGGAGATACTTAAACTCAATTTTTCAGTTGCTTGTCCTGTAATGTGTGTTAGAGCTGGTAAAGCTCCTTTGCATCAACAATTACGAATGACTGAAAATCTCACTTAGCTTGCAATTTGAGTTTAAAAGTTGAAATTTAAAAATTTGAGTTTAATATCTGAAAATAAAATTTGCCGTGATGAGAAAAAACTTAAAAGACGTAGTTCCAGAATTAGACGTTATGAGTTAAAAGATTAAAAATTGAAAATTAATTTAAATTTGAGATTTAAAATGGGATTTTAATATTTTAGTGTCCCTTTTATGTATTTATATTCGATCTTAATATATTTCCTCTATATTTACCTATCGCGATGTAAAACTATTTATAATAATTATTCTGCGTTATTTTCGTCTTTTTTAAAGAGATTGAATCTTTAATTTGATTTTCATCGAAGCAATAGTTTTCAAACTTGTATGCATGATACATACAAATGTATGCTAAACATAACTCAAACGTTTCTCACTTGCTTCCCTTCATTGGATCATTATTTAACACAAACCAAGATGTTATAATTTGTTTAATTTGCTGAAAATTATAAAAAGGGGAAGGGGGAATCTAAAATAATGTTGTTAAGCCGGATTTTTTTTTCATTTTTTTTTAATACTATCCATGGATGTGTCGTAAAATTTTATTGTAGCATTTGAAAAGAAAATTGCACATTTTTTGTTTGTGTTGCTTAATGTATTACTAATAAGTGAAAAAAACAGGACCCTATCTTGAGTATGTAATATTGTAAAATATGACTATTTTCGTCCCCGCCCACAAGTTTCTAAACACTATGTTATGCGGTAAAGGAGGGGTTAAAAATCATCAAAAACAGTACATCTATGATTATAGTTTAATAAATGTAGTTTATTAAATAATATACAGTCGAGTCTCCCTATAACGAAACTCCATACATCGAATTTCTCTATATAACAAATTTTCAGTAGGAAAGGTCCCCTTTTCGCATGATTACATTAAAAACAGTCTCTATATAGCGAAATATCTATCTCCATATAACGATTTTTTTCCTAAATTGGTCTTAATTTATCCAGTTTTAAAAAAGCTTCGAAATCATATGGAATCAATTTTCCATCACTTATTTTTGATTTATCGTTCAGTGCTGAGTTTTTTTTCTTTTTTTTATAAATATTATTTCTCTCCTTGTTCTTTAAATCCAACGAGTTCATCCCACCTTTCACTCACCTGTCAACATGCTTCTCAAAACAGAGTCAATTGGATTGTTACACATATAAGAGAGGAATCAATCAGAGGCACATAAGAGAGGCCTTCAAATGGAGGAAAATGTTAACTACAATTTTTCATTCCTTGCTAAAATTTGAGCATTTTTTTTTTTTTTTTTTTTTTTTTTTTTTTTTTTTTTTTTTTTTTTGAGAGCGTAACAATTTTAAAATTAAAACAACAAAAAATTACAGATTTCTTCCTCTGAAATTAATGCAAGTCTTCCTTATTTGATTTTCAATAATCTTTCAAATAAATGCCTGTTCTCTTTTTTGAAACTGCTTAAATAATTAAGAAATAAAATGTTAGATTAATATATGCTTTTAAACATTTCAAATTCCTAATTAAAAAGATCAGTAATAATGTTTGGTCAAAATTTACACATTAAATACGATTTTTAACATCATTCTCTATACATCGAATTTCTCTATATAACGAATTTTTTACTGGAACGATGGATTTCGTTATATAGAGACTCGACTGTAATTTAATAAATAATTAATAAACGTACTACCAAGCAAGTTAGATAAAAATAATAGCATTAACTATAGGATAGTTAATGCTGTTTAAAATACTGTGGAGGCGTCTTAATCTGATAAATGCATCTAATTTTTTCCCTAAGCTCTTTATCGCGGATTCAAATAATCTATATTTACGCAAAAAATGGCTTATTCAAATTTCTTTTTATATTAATTTGTCGTGTCGCATAGTTCGATACACTTTTATTTTTGCAGTTGTAATGCACATTTATTTAATTACTTTGGAGACTGATCTAGAAAAGTAAAAATGTCTATTACTATCCAATTTTGTTACATGGGATAAAATACTCATGCAGTTCTTTTTCATGTCTACCCACGTGACTAGCTACATATTTGTTGATTAATTTAAAGAAACTGTTATTCCTGTTATATGCGGGTATTAACACTTCATTTCATGACCACCTACTTGGGCTTATCAACGTGTCGTTCGCATCACCTACATATCAATTTAGTGCACTGATAACTATCACAAATTGGATGTTTATTTATATTAATATATTATGTTCAGTGTAAACTTTTTTTTAGTTTTATATGTAAAAGTATAAATATACACCTAGAGACTTTTTAATATCACTCCTTTTACATTAAAATTACTTCTTTAAAAAAAAAAGAATTTGGATATGGAAGTTCATTCAAAAATTAGTTCAGAAAATTTTCACTATCTATATAATTCTACTTTTTTCAAAATGATTAGTTTATAGTTTATGTGAAGCGCAATGTTCTTCTTGTTAGATAAATTGTAATAGAGATTTAAATATTGGGTTGAGGAAAAAGTAATTTCGTTTTTTCCCATTAGATAGTTTAAAGTCGGAATATCTCAAGTAATACTTAATCGATTAAGCCATGCTATACACCGTCTGAAAGTAACAGTCTCTAGAAAATTCTAAGCATAAAGGTAGCGTCATCTGTTTAATCGGTCAAAAGTTATTGCATTTTAAAAATGAGAATTTCAGAAGATTATTTTCGTCACATTTTGCTTATTTGCACCCAAAAAGGGGAAAATGCGGCGCAGGCCATCGAAAATTATGTGGTGTTTATGGTAATCAGAGCTTAAGTAAACACCAGTGTCAGAATTGGCTTGCTCATTTTCATTCCGGAAATTTCAATGTTAAAAATGAACCTCGCCCTGGCCGGCCAATCGTTGAAAAAGTCGATGGAATTAAAACAAAAATCGATGTAGACTGACATATTTCTTACTTGACATTGCTAAGGAACTAAACATTGACCATAAAACAGTTTTCAACTATTTACGTAAGACTGGGTACCAAAAGAAACTCGATACTTGGGTTCCCCGTGAACTTACAGTGAAAAATTTAATGGACAGAGTTTCCATTTGTGAATCGCTACTGAAACGGAATGAAATCGAGCCATTTTTGAAACGAAAGATTACAGGTGATGAAAAGTGGATCACGTACGACATCAATGTGTGAAAAAGATCGTGGTCGAAGCCCGGAGAAGCTTCAGAAACGATGGCAAAGCCCGGATTGATGCCAAAAAAAGGTGATGGTGAGTGTTTGGCGGGATTGGAAAGGAATTGTCCATTAAGAGCTGCTCGAACCTGGCCAGACAATTAATTCAACTATCTATTGCGAACAACGAATGCGATTGTAGCAGGCGATTGAAAAAATCCGGCGCGAATTGATCAATACGAAAGGCATTGTCATGCTAAATCACACATATGTTTAGTCACTCGGCAAAAACTGAGAGAGTTTGGCTGGGAGGTTTAGATGCACTCACCGTATAGTTCGGACCTGGCTCCGACCGATTACAATCAGTTTCGCTCTTTGCAGAACTTTCTTAATGGTATTAAGCTGGCTTCAAAAGAGGCTTGTGAAAGTCACCTTGTTCAGTTTTTCCCCAAAAAATCTCAATATTCTTCAGTGACGGAATTTTAATTTTACCAGAAAAATGGCAGAAGGTCATCGAAAAAAGCGGCACATATATAATTGATTAGTTTTTTAAATCTATATAAATAAATTAACTTTGAAAAATACGAAAAAAAGGAAATTAATTTTTCCTCAACCCAATATTTTAGATATCTGGAGTTTTAAGCAACAGAGATTTAAAAAATATCAATATGTGGAGTTTTAAATGAGAAGTAGAGAATGTAAATTGAAAATCACTTTTGTGTGTATGTGCGTGTGTGTGTGTAGTCGGAAGTATTACTTCTAATTGAAAATTATCAGTTTAGTATTATGTGGTGATTAAAATTATAAAAAACTTCAAATCAAAAAAATTATCTTACAAGTTCATATAACAATATGTTGCAAGGGCAGTTAAATTGGTCAAATGTCGATTATATTAACTGAAATCCTATTTAATTTTTAATATTTTGCCATCTCATTTTTAACCTTACAGTAATTACATCGTGCGATATTGTAAATTTTGTCAATACAACCAGCGCGATTACCCACACAAATGAAAATGTTAAACGGCTTTTTCTCCATGGTCATGTTTTCTTTACTTTCATCATTTCAGCTTTTTTTTTTCTTTTTGAGATAGAGATTATTTTTTTACATGTTTTTTTTTTATTATTATTATTATGTATGTAATGAATCTCGCATGAAATTAGCCATCGTGTTTTTTGTTATTATTATTTTTAAAAAATAAAAGTATATGAAAATGTATTACATTTCTTCATTTTACATTGCAGGTATCAATAATAAAATTACATCAAATTTATTATTAGATGTATTTAAAAATTCATACACAGTCTTGTGTAACATACATTCGAAAATAGTTTAAAAAATAGGAAAAAGTATTAATATTTTAAAACGTTATAAGGAATTTTAAAAATTCATTTTTCTATGCTTTTTTTTAAATTAAATAAAAAAGTGGTTAACTTTTTTTTTTCAAAGTGTATGTTTTTTAAACATTGAAATGCATTGAGTTTTCTATTTGATGAGTTTTCCATTTTTTGCCTTCCAAGTAAACTGTCCTTTTAATTAAAATTCTAAGTGAAGATGCTATGTTATAACATTATACATTAAGCTAAACGGCATATAGAATCCACAAACAATTGAACCTTTATTGGTGTTGCTCGCACCTAGCATTGAGATCTGGTGCATTTTAAAGACATATAATAGGAAATTTGCGAATCGATTTTTTTCTTTTTTAGTTTTTTTTTTTTTTTTTTTTTTTGTTAAAGTTATCTATTTTTATTTTACAGCAGCATAACTTTCTGAAAATGGTGTTTTCCAGGCTACTTATAGGACTATTGACATCGATGTTTTTTAAAGAATCACATTTTTGACTGGTAAAAAGGTGGCGTTTTTTAAAGTAGAGTTTTACGGCAACCATAGCCGAATGTCATAGCTTCTAGTATGTGAAGTGAACAGTTCTTTAATCTTTGGTACAAAAATGTAATGTTCGATCTTAATAGGCACAGAAAATTTGACCTTGATATAAACTGAAACTAATTAATTTTTGGTGCATATAGCCTAACAGGTGGCGCTGCTATGCTGCATTTTTTTTGCGATTTGCGCAACAGCTATATCTGAATAACGAATGAACGGATTTTCATCTCATTTTAGATCCAGTTATTCCTTGACATGAATTGATGTTTTTTGCATTTTGATGTATATAGCTTCTCAGATGGCGCTGCTATACTGAATTTTTCACAATTTCCACTCAGCGCCATGTGAAAGGGGGGGGGGGGCGAAAGGAAGCGGTCGTTCCGAGCACGGAAATTTAGGGGGCGCCAAATTTTTACTACTAACATCACTTCCAGCCTATCACAAGAAAAAGTTAATAGGGGGGGGGGGGGCTAAATTGGAACTTTGAACCGGGCGCAGTTCTCTTTTCGCACGCCTCTGTTTCCATTTTAGCTTTATCTCAAGAACTAATGCACGGACTTTCATAAAAATTTAGATTCAATTAGTCCTTGATATTATTTTATGCTAATTACATTTTGGTGGAAATCGCTTAAGAGATGGCGCTGCTATACTGCATTATTCATGATTAACGCAATAGCGCTATCTCAAGAACGAATTTTCATCAAAATTCAGATTCAGTAAATCTCTGACATAGATTAGTGTTATTTAGTTCTTGGTGTAATTGCCCTACAGGTGGCGCTGATATGCTGCATTTTTTATGATTTCGCAGTAGCTGTATCTCGCGCTTTCATGGATTTTCATCAAAATTCAGATTCAGTTGGTACTTAATAAAAATTGATCCTGATCAATTTTTGGTACATCACTCAACAAAAAACGCTATTCTGCAGGGGGGGGGGGGGGGGGTTCTGAGGTTTCTTTAATTCTTCTATATTAGAAACTAATACACTGAAATTTTGGAATTGGCACATCCGTCTATTTTATCTTCGACTTTTGTAGGGAAATGAAAATTATATTACCTTCAGAGAAATCGATTAAAAATTTTAAAGTATCGATTAAATCGAGTTGACCGTAGTATCGATTAAATCGATTTAAAAAATCGAAATCGCCCATCACTACTTTGTATAGCTCAGAGATGTTGAGAATAGGATTAAGAGAAATATTATTATTTAATAGCAACAGCATCATATAAAATAAGTTCGACTGTAATCAGCTTGTGCTAATTCCAAATATCTTTAAATTATTATTTGTGTAAGAAAATTCAGTACGTGTAATGGATTTTTTTTAAATAACTATAATGTCAAGATAAAGTTGATTAATTACTTTTTAATTACAGTAATTAAATTTTATCCTTGAAAGGACATTTAAAGCTCAGAATATTTTTTATCGTTTCATTACATGAGTGCATTGTTAAAGCAATTATCATTTGCAGTGTGTTGCAAAAATTGCTCTTAAACCTTTTTTATGATATATTCCATATATAAATGATGGCGTATAAATTACTATAAAATTATTAATGGTATATAAATATTCAAAAACTTGTTTAAGGGGGTCCGGGACACATTTTAAAATAATTTTTATCTATAGAGTTAAAATTTTGAAATTTTTTGTGATGGGTAGTTCCACTTGTAAACCATGCCACAAAAATATCATGCAAAATTTGTGAAAAAAGTGAGGTAATTTAAAATCGTTATAACTTAATAGTTAAATATTATTTGTAGAATTTCAACTTTTTTTTCATTTAAATAAACAAAAACACATAATCTTTAATCTTGATTCAGTATTTTTAAAAATATCAATTTATACAGGGTGTCCACTCTCAAAGGTGGCCAATGGCTAATTTCTAAACCGTTAGTCATAGACATGTAGTTCCAATTGCAAAAATGCTTTTAAAAAGGTAAAGAACTGTTTTTCAAGCGATTTAGATCAAAATAAAATTTTATTAAAAAATTTCGAAAATTAACTTTTTATACGGTCCCCCGGTCCTATAAGTGATATTTAGTAAATTTTTCCCACTACTCCAACAAGTAAGAGAAAAAAGATCCGATTCATCTAACATTAAAATTGACTGAGTTATGAAGCTTTAAATTTCACGACTTAAACCACTTTTCTGTAGCTGAATACTGATGAATTGGACTCAGCTTTAAGGGAACTTGCACTAAGTGCTCAAAGTATTATAAAGGGCGTCTATTTCTGACGCTGTCCAATAGCTAATTCTTAAACCATTTGCCACAGACATATAGTTCCAATTACAAAAAGGTTTTAAATGAGATAAAGAAATATTTTTAAAATATTTTTAAAGCAATTTAACTGAAGGTTCTACCACCGTATAAGTTTTACGGTGTTAATTTTTATTAATTAACTTCTGGATTGGTTAAAATAGTTGAAGACGTGTTTTAAAATTATCTTTATCTAGAAAAAAAATTTTTTGGGAAATCGCGATTTTATTTTAAAAGGTGTGTTATTTTGATAAGCATTTATTTTGCTTAAAACGTTCGTACGTATGTTTCCCAAGCTCAAAATTTCAAATCAATTTTTAACTCACTTCCAAATATCGAGGTTCAATTTGCGCACTTATTTATATCCAATGACAATGTAATATTAGTACAATTTTAGGTGCGTACCATTTATTTATTTTATAGGACTACACCAAATTCTGTTAGGTTAAGTAATCTAATAGAATTTTAAATATATGTCATTTTGTAACGATTTGTGACTGTTGCTTTTCATAATTTAAATTAACAAACTTTCTGTATTTTTTTACTTATAATTTTAGTACACATTTTGCTTTAATATGTAATCATCAACATAAATTTAAAAATACTATTGTAAAAATTATTTTAATCTCAATGTTTAATGTTAAATTTTATACCTTGCGTTTATTTTTATTTCAAGTAAATTTGTGACTGACCCCTAATTTGCAGCAAAAAAGATGCTTCAACTTTAAACAGCTATTACTCGGTCAGTTTTAATCGCAGAGGAATGGAACTTTTTTTGTTTAACTTGTTAAAGTAGTGGTAAAAATTTATTAAATAACACTTATGGGACCGGTGGACCGTATAAAAATTTAATTTTCGTAATTTTTTAATAAAAAATCTTTTTGACCTAAATCGAGTAAAAATCAATTCTTTACCTTTTTTAAAGCATTTTTGCAATTGGAACTATATGTCTTTGGTTAACGGTTTAGAAATTAGCCATTGGCCACCGTTGAGAGTAGACACCCTGTATAAAAATTAAAAATATTTAAAGTAAAATTAAAAAAATAATAATGTAATATTTTAAAAAATCATATTTTCAAAATTAAAACTTTTTTTCCTAAATTTGCTGAATTTAAATGTAAGTAAAACAATTGAAAAACATTTTTTCAAAATTTGAAATATTTATCTCTAACGGTTCTTGACTTATAACAATGTAAATAGCAGAAATGGTGAAAATACCCATCACGAAGAAGTCATTTCCATGACAGCTATTGCTTGAAGGATAGATATTGAAAACAAACCAAACGAAAAATGTAATATTCCCTCTACTTATTAAGATCGAAAAATCATTTAAACATCGATTTAAGCAAAAAATAAATAATAAATAATAAATAATAAATAATAAATAATAATAATAATGCAATAATTTTTTCTTTAAATTTTGTAAGTTTTTGTGTCCTGGCCTCCCTCAATGAATTATTACGTTATAATATCTTTTATTCAAAACAAACTCCAATGGAAATTATAAAAATTGAATTAGCTTTAGAAGAAGTTTATTTTCATAAAAGTTTAGATTGATAATTATTAACATCTACATCTACATCTGTATATAGAAAGTGAAACAAAAATTACGCTTAACACATTCTAAATATTTTTAAATGCTCTTTCTAAAGTCAATTTATAATGACAACACCATAAACTAATAAAAATTCTCCATTAAGAAAAAAAAAATTTGTATACTTTTTTTAATTTAATGCGCTAAAAATAAACTAACTCAGAAAATTTCTAGATTTCAGGAACAGAGAAAAGACTTGATCGAAGCCTACGTGCTTAAATATTTATTCCAGTCATCCTCTGATGAGACATGCAAGTCCCGGGAGAGAAAGGATCTAAAAAAATCCAATATTCGGAGTACATCGTTTTTCGCGACTTCATTTTTTGATTTATTCTATTAGCGGATATCTGAATTTCTCCATTTCTTATCGGCAGCACGTCCGGATTTAATTTCTAAAGTGCGTCCCGTGCTTTTGTTTGCCGGAGGGGGGGGGGGGATAACATAACGAATATTGCCTTTAAAGTGTTAAAACACAGTCGCAAAAGGTAATTACATTGTTTTACCTTTAAACATAGATAACGGTGAAGGTGAGATGAATAACTTTTGCTTTAATTTTACTATACCAGACCTTTTTTCTTTTTATCTAAAAAAAGAGTAAGTATGGCACATGAAACTGGAATTAATGGGTTATAATTAAGAATAGATAGAAATAGGTTTCTAAAATCGAAACCAAATTTCAGCTACTTTCCTATTTTAACCTGAAAAAGAAAACGGAAGCGTCCAAAAAATTAAAACAAATGAATAAAATATACATAATTATTAAATAATCATACGCGTGGTCTAAATTGGTTTATTTTGTGCTTCTGACCAAACCTTTTAAATTTCATATAAAATAAAATATATTTATTTCATCACGTAAAATTATTTTATAACTATACATCTCATTGAAATTGATTCTAATTATACATTCTAATTATCTCATCCTAATTATGTGGGAAATATACATTGTTCGTTGCTTCACTTGCATTCCAACTGAATTTTTTTGGTGTTACACTGTACATCGAAGTAACTGTTTTCGGTGTTGAATCCAGACACTTCCCTCCGGGAGAAACTTTTGTGGCTCCGGGGTGGGGGGGGGGGGGGAATTGCACTTTTTGACCATTGAAAATACAAAATCTCAAATTTTCCGAGAGAGGCATTTCATTGGGCCACCCCCTGAATCTCCCCCCCAGGCCACCCCCTGAATTCAACACTGACTGTTTTTAAAGAATATGACGCGACGGCAGGTATTTTGATATTCTCAGCGCAGAATCTTCTTTCGACGAATTAAAGTAAACAATTTGAGAAGATCTTTAAAAAGTGTGAAATAATCAACGAAGTAATGATATAAGCTAAAGATTGCCGAATTTAAGCTAAATATTTATTATGAAACGACAAAATTATTTATATTTTTGTTTGGTCCTGTCTGTTCCTCTTGACTTTATTCATTCTAATTATTTTTAAATGCTCTTTCTAATGTCAATTCATAGTAATAACATCGTAAACTAATAAAAATTTTCCATTAAGAAAAAACAATAAACTTTTTAATTTAATGCGCTAAAAATAAACTAGCTCAGAAAATTTTTAGCTTTCAGGACCAAAGAAAAGACTTGATCGAAGCCTACGTGCTTAAATATTTATTCCAGTCATCGTCTGATGAGACATGGAAGTCCCCGGAGAGAAAGGATCTAAAAAAATCCAATATTCGGAGTACATCGTCTTTCGCGACTTCATTTTTTGATTTATTCTATTAGTGGATATCCGAGTTTCCCCATTTCTCATCGGCAGCACGTCCGGATTTAATTTCTAAAGTGCACCCTGTGTTTTTGTTTGTCGGAGGGGGGATATCATAACGAATATTGCTTTTAAAGTGCTAAAACACAGTCACAAAAAGGTAATTACAATTGTTTTATTTTTAAACATAGATAACGTTGAAAGTGTGATGAATATCTTTTTGCTTTGTTTTTATTTTTCCAGAACCTTGTTATTACTTTTTTTTTTAGGTGCGTTTGTATTTATGTAAATACGTAGCACCTACAGTCGTCCGTCCGTCTCTCTGTCTATCTGTTTATCTGGCCACATATAACAGTGCAAAAAATTTTCCCACGGAAACGTTTGAAATTTAATATACATATTTGTTACACAATTTTGTCGAATTATTTAAAACTTTATGAAAATCGGATGTATAATTTAATTACAGGAACAATTAAAAGTGTTCCGTTACATTACGACGGAAGGGGACGGCCAATGAGAAAAAATAGTTTCAAAGGAATTTTAATGATGTTACACTCTTTCGAACGTAATAAAATTGGTAAGTATTTATGAAGTATGTACTAAAATATACATTTTGTACAAACTGTTGTGCAGTGATTATTTGTTATTCATTTATAAGGCTATACAAAAGTATTTCATTACATAATGGTGTAAATGGAAAGATTGTTTGGACGCATTTTAATTATATTAAACCATTTCACATTTTATGAAATTGATATGCGTTGGTGAAGTTTACTTCAAGTTACTTCCCGAACAATAGAAAGCAAATAGTATTTACAGGGGCACACAAAAAATTTCGACATCTATATTGTATCTGAAGTACTGCAGTACTTCGTATCGTACTTCGTACTTCGATCGTAGTGTAATGGTATACATGTATACCATTACACTATGATCTAAATACTTTTAAAACTTCATAATAGTACGAACACATCACATTTACTACGTTTGACGTGCAGTTTCAGATTTATTTGTCTAAAAAGGGCATTAGTATAGTACATGAAACTGAAATTAATGGGTTATAATTTATTATCGACTGAACAGGTTTCTAAAACCGAAATCAAATTTCGGCAACCTTTCTATTTTTAGCCGAAAAGAAAAAAAAAAAAAAATTCCAAAATATTTAAAAAAATAAATAATGTATGCATAAATATACATAATTTATAACTAATTATATGTTGTCCGTGAATTTTTATTTATGTAAAAAGGTAATAAGGCACTTTTTAGGTAGATTTCGTATGAAATACTACATATTGCGGTCGCTCCTATGTTGGAATTTCTGAAGATTTTTTGCAGATCTACGCCGATTATGACCTCTAGACCTCAAAGTTACCACCAGTAAAAAATTTTATTTATCTATTTATCTATCTATCTATATCTATCTAAATATATATATATATATATATATATATATCACCTTTTTATGGATACAATAACTTCTATAATTCTGCTCAAATCTCCTCCAAATTTATATATAAAATCAAGGGCTAAAAAATCTCGGTCAAATTCGTTAATGGGCAAAATCGGATCAAGGGGTAGAAATAAGGAGGATTTTTGTGAAAACCGAAAAAACGTCATAACTTTTTTATTAAATTAGATATCGAATCAGTTTAAAGTTTATATTACTTCTTAAAATTGGGATAAAAGTTTATGCACGACAATGCAAAATTTGCCAAAGTGGACATTTCGCACAAAATTTGCCAAAGTGATCGTGATTGAAGAATTGAGGATGTATTCAAAAAGCAAATTGCTTATTTCATGACTCATTTATAAATTCAATTTTTCTCTCAAACGTATTCAATTAACAGTTCTTTCTTATTTAGAGACTATATATGTGCCGTATTGGTGTCAATTTTTTAATAAAGTCAAAATATATTTCAAATTATGCTGTCAAAAAAGGCATTTGAGCCGAATTTCACTTAAGATGATTCTAATAAAACCAGTTCTTACAGAAAAATGAAATTAAAAATTTTTCAAAAGCGGCCATATAAAGTTGTTAAACTGAGCTTGTCACTAATCATATTTTATTTTTTGTTGTTGAAATGAGGACTCTTCGAAATCTACCTCCGGCTATAGGCCAAGCTGACAGGGACTTTTAGTGAGATGTGAGATTTGTTTTTGTTTTTAAAGCAAATTTTAGGATTTCATTACTGATTAAACGCAAACATTATCTTCATAAATTACAAAATGCAGATAAACATTTTCTGTTCCTCCAAAAGTTAATATCGAATTCAGAGTACTGAGAAAATATTTACTTGAATTTATTTCTCTCTCGTTTTAAAGGATAAAATCTTGAGTTTCGTACTATAGATTTCTGCAGAAATTCTGTCAACATTGCAGTGGGACGTTCAGAACAATGGGAAATTTTCCAGAATCATACATTAAGATCAGCTGGACAAATGGAACTGACATTACAGGGCATTAATTAAGCTCATCATAAATAGTGCCCTTTTGTTAGGAGTGAGTACTTAAGAAATACAATAGCAGAACGAAAATACAATGCTTGAATTATTTGTAAGAGCTTTCCATGCATGTCCAAAACGTGCCACGTTATTTCTAATTGCTAAAAAGGTGTAAGATTAAAATTTAAAGACAGTAAAATAAATTTAGTTGACTATTGACATGTTTCAACTCTACCCGAGTTATCTTTAAAACAAATAAATAATGATATTCTGAAATTGCACGGCTTATAATTCACTGATCTGTATTGCCATTATTCAATTTTTCATGTAACGCTCATATTTATTTTTATTTTACTTGGATATTTATTTCTATTTTCATAACCATTGAGTACTTCGAATACTGATAAGTTGAATGATACTGCGTCGTTATATGTGGAACTTTACATGTTAGAATCTCTATTGTTTCTCCTATAATGGATGAATAACATTATTTATGGGCTGTGATTTTTCTATTTTTTTTTTTTTAACATCTGGTACACGCTCCTTTTTTCATTGTTTAAATTTATTGCTAGTCATTCCAATATACAGAGGTCGCATTTTGTAAAAAAAATTTTGTTCTTCCTACAAGTATAATGAAAATAAAATTTTTATCGTACCTTTTTACAGCATCTCTTAAAAATGGTTATGAAGATTACTGATTAAGGCTTTTGGAGAGACAATAAAAAATTCCCTATATAATGCGATCTTTGAATATACTAATAATTATTTGATCCATCTGCTCTCATAAATGGTATTTCATATTCTCCTGATTCATTCTCAAATTTAAGTAGATCAATTTTAATGCAAATGATGTTTTTTAATTTTGAAAGTTGTTTGGCTACTGAGCAGATATTCAAAAGCTTAAATTGTATTTTAATTTCTGAAAAAAAAATCTTAGATAACATTGAATAGAATAAAGTTCGTATTTTTGCGAATTAAATTTATATTTAGGCTTCTAGTTATTGGCGATTTAATGCCTAATGTTTGTCTCCTTTAATGCCTAAACATAAATTTAATCGTTAAAATACAAACTTTATTCTATTTATATTATTAATTTGATAACCTGTATAGCGAGTGTTAATTATCTGTTTACCAAACATATCAAAGCATTCATTACGAAACGTTAACAGTACTTGTAAATACGCATAATTCGTGCCAAAATGATGCCATTGTCTGAACAGTTATATTTTAACTCTGACTACATAAATTGTTGTATGTCTTGTGGCGATTCTGTTAACATATAATCTTTATTTCGAGATGAAATAGGTACTTTCATGTCCTATGTGATATATTTATATGATTTATGCTCGCAATTATTATATGTTAATTTGACAGCAATGAAATCATTGTAAGTTATGTTATATATTACCATATATTTCTAAGTATGTGCAGTATATGGGAGAGAAATGATTTTGATGAATGTCACATTAAGAATACAATGTCAATAATGATTGTCCAAACTTTTAATATTTATCTCACGATTAACAAAAGTTTATATATTATAGAGATCTGCACGTGCTGGACTTTCCAGGCCCGGTGTAAAAGTCCGATCTGGTCCGACACAATTTCTACTATTGTGAAAAAAAAAAATCAGATTTATATCATATAGTTGTGATTACTTTAAAGAATACTGCATACATATTTATGAGAGGATTTTATAGTATATTTTTATAGAAAATAACAATAATACATACGATAGCAACATTAATACCCCGTATAGTCCTATAATGCATTATTATGTGAATTTCATCCTTGAAAAAAAAATAAATTTTGCAAATATTAAGCACTTATTATTGAATCCTAAATCCTATGAGTAATTTTTCATTCAGGTATGCGAAAAGATGGCAAAGCTTGGTTTTGATACTATCAGATGATTTATCAGTTTTAATTTCGGACGAAAATAACGATGTTACCCACTTACGGGAGTTTCTATTTTTGGAAAGAAAACTTATTAAGCAAGTTATTAAACCGTTAAGCAAGTTATTTAAATTCTGGATCATAAATTTTGACTTGTAACTGTAATAAAAGTCTTTTTAAAGTTCAGAATGAATTTTTCGTAGTTCAATCCAGTTTCTCTTTTAAAAATTAAGTTATTTTTTAAAAGAAAATTTAGTGTTTAAAAACTATAATAAATAAATAAATAAATAATAAATTAATTAATAAATTAATTAATAAATAAATAATTAATAAATAATATAATAAATAAATAATTTTCTGTGTAACAATTTATTATTATTTTCATTTAAGTGCCTAGTATTAAACATGAAAAAATATTATTCTAGTTTTTAAATTTTCCCTTTTTACTTACCCATCATACGTAGTATAGGGTAAGTCTTGCAATCGTTTTGAAAATCGAAAAATTTTTTTTGACGGATTTACACGTTTTAGATAGTGGAGATTCCAAAAAACATATTTTTAGAAAAAAAATTTTGCCGTCCGTCTGTCTGTCTGTCTGTCTGTCTCTCTGTCTGTAAAAGCTCTATCTCCCGAACGAATTGAGATAAAGACTTGAAATTTTGTATGTTGTTAGTATGTAAGAATGGGACGAACCCTTTTTAATATCAGCAACCTCGATTATCCGGAACTATTTTTTTCGGACTCTCGAAAAATTCGTTCTGATGAAAGGTATATAAAAATTTTCGAATTTTTTTGTTCTAAAGAATGGACGTAAAAGGCAATAAAATAACACACGTTTTGCATATAGAACGAAGTCAATCGGATTATTAGTTGCCGAGATATTTGTAATCCTGTTTTCCACATTCTTCGATTTTTCATGACCCTGTATTTCATTCAAATTTCAATTCAGAGGTATATTTTAATTGGAAATGAGACGCTTAATCCGATGCAGTTAATTGTTAGTTAATAGAGTTATTATTTTTGGAGTTATAAGGATGTTTCTTTTACGCAGTTCGGTACTACTTGAGTAGTTTGGCGTTTTATATAATTTGTCGATATCGGTAATCAGCAGTTCTTTAATAGAGCATTACTATGTACATTAACAATATTTAAATTTTGTTTATGAATTGCAATGCATTGTCTAAATAGTTTTCACATGTTTTATTTTCATATACCTATCCATGATGGGTAAGTATTACGGTGGCCCCCAACGACTAGTTTCATAATTTTAGTTATTGTTAAAAGTCAATATAACGGAGTACAGCATAACAATGAAATAAAAAAATTGACATTAAATCACACAGGTCACTAAAAATATAGATTTAATTCTAATTATCTGTATTTAGCGCTTTAAGGGGACTTAGTACCCTTCATTCGACAAAAATGTCGAAAATATCTATTTTCTAATTTTTTGCTTAAATTCTGCTTTATTACGCCTAGTATATGCTGATGAAATTTCGTCAGGATCCGAGCATCATAAATACAGTTTAAACAACTTTTATTACATGATTGTCTTTTAAATGCCACAATTTATTTCACTTAAAAGGTGATTTTTCTCAGTTTGTGTTTTTTCGACGAGTAGGCATGTTAAATTGATAAAACTTTTGTGTGTATATTTCAATTAACTCAATTTTTTTGTTGTTGTCCCGATTTAATAAATCTAAGTATCCGATTTACAGTTAAAAAGAATAACATAAAAATGTAAAAAAAAAAAAAAAAAAAAAAAAGTTTTATTGCAATTTTAGACGAATTTGCGTATTTTGTTTCTTCCAAGCAAATTAACTTACGATAAATCCGATACTTAAAATTATACAGCAGACTTCCACAAATACTTTTTTTTGTTTTTGTTTGTTTGTTTAAAGCTCAAAATGTTCAAAATTGTAGAAGAAGATACATTATAAAATTTATCTAAACTTTTCAAAAAAAAATTTTTGCGAATTTTGTCAGGGAAATTGAACACTTTCTTGATAAAATCTTTTTTATCATTGATTCCTTTATTATTATAACAAAAACGTACCTGTAAATGCTTAAATTAAAAAAAAAAGTTCAATGGGTACCCCTTAAGCTTATCAGTAAAACTACTTTAGCTTTATTCCTCTCACCATTAATAGATGTAATGAACTGCTTTAGCCTTAAGTCATAAAAAATGCTTCTGATTTTTAATCTGGTGATTTCAGATATATAGCATTGTAAGGACACTGTAAGAAATAACACTATGGCTCTAATGAACTCTCTTTTTTTTAACAATGTCACGCCGAAATTCCGCAACTTTCTGTACTATATTTCTTTACCATCATGATTTCTCACTATTTTATTCTACGATTGCAACTTTTCTACTCAGTTAAAAATGCATTCAAAGTTTGCCTTCAAAAATACCTAAATTGAGTGTCAGAAAATAGAAACATAATGCAACTCATGAAACGATTATATAGAGTTAAAAAATACTCGTTAAATCGAATTTAGTTTATATACAGGATGGTTATATTTCAAATTACTGCTGTTTGAATCTATGTAGAATCCTTTCTGGTAGACATACATTGATAAAATTTGGAAAATATGTTATATGGAAAAGCAATCTCCAATAAAAAATAGTAGCTAAAATTTTGCTTATTTATAATATCACTATTATTGACTCTCACACAGCAGTTTTGATAGATATTGATTTATTTGTTTGAGCATGAAACTAAATAAATAAAATAACTTGAAAGAAATAAAATATAGCGTTAATTAAATTAATTTATATTTATAGTATATTGCAAATCGTATAAAAAAATAATGACATTATTAGTTTTTTTTTTTTAACATTGAAACATTATAAAGACTTATTTAACTTGCAAATGTTTTGCGGCATTCTATTTAAGATATGTATCTCATAATCAAATGTAATTAATACATTTTAAGACATATTTATTTTTGTATTAAATAGTTTTTCTTAATGTAACATGTTTATTTCAGTGTAACCTAAATCTTTCGATAATTGCTGCAATTGAACTTCTCTAATTATCTTCTCATGTTACCGAAATGTAATATAAAATAAATTAAATCTACATCGGGAAATAGACATAAAAATAATAAAATATAAATAAATAATAAAAAAGATCAGAGTATAAAAATAGTCGCCTGTGGCAGCCTTGTTAAAAAAATTATAATTTTAGTTCTGTTTTTTAAAGATATTGCAAAAAAGACACAAAAATTAAACATTTTTTATAATTTCTAAATTGTTCATCTTTTTATAGATTATAAATGGATTTCTCAATGCATAATCTTATTTTAATTAATATGAAACTAATGATTGATTAAAATGAAGTAAAAAAAGTATACTTTTTATATTTTAGTTATATTTTTCAATTTTCGTTGTTTTTAAAGTATTTCCTTATTGCGGATTAAAAGCCAGTTGGATTTATTTTGCAAGTGAAGATTTGCGCATCATTAAAATCATTATTGTTGTAAATAGCATACTATTTTTAGCAATTATGAAGAATATTTGGTAATCGTCTGTGGTAAATTAACGGAAAGATCTTTTAAAATTATGCCATGAATTTATAATTAAGCTTAAAAAGTTAACAAGATTTATTCGAATTCAAAATACATCTTTGTGCATAATTTATGTAATTCTAACATATCCAGAAGTGAGTAAAAAAACGATTACAAAATTCCTTAAATAAAACAGAATAAAACATTTTCTCTTTTTTTCCGTTGGGAAAAAAAAAAAAAAAAAAAAAAAAAAAAAAAAAAAAAAAAAAAAAAAATCAGCGTTTATCTATACCCATTGCTTTTGTTTGAAAATATTTCTATTGCATTTATTGCTGTTATTATCTTTAATATTTGTTTGAAAATTACTTTTAAATCACATTTTCCTTTATTAAATGATATTCTATTAAAAGAGTCCGTTTTGCAATCAGACAAACACTATTTAACAATCACTGAAGCGAAAAAGATATCTTTGAGGAAAATCTTCTTTACGCTGTATCAATACAATTGAAATATTTATTCAATTTTGATCGAAGTTTAAACTTTCAGTATCCCTTTTGAATTTCTTTGAGTTTATGAATCAAAGATAAGAAATGAAAGGGAAATTGCAAAAAAGAAAAAGAAAAGAAAAGGAAAAAAGGCTTAACTTTAACCGCAGGATTTCAAAAAACAAACGAATGTTTGATATTCGATCGATTTCACTATCCACTTTCAAAATTGAATCTAACACGCTTCCTGAAAAAAAAAGTATCGTCTGATCAGAGTTCAAAAAGTATTTCTTGATAGTGAGTTCGAAATAAAAATATTGGATATATTGTTTTATTTGAAAGGAAGCTTGGATTTTCAGTTCTGGCAACAGCTGTATTTTTCTTTTATAGATGTATGCGGAGTATAGCATCTAAACAATTTCCAGTCTGTGCACTTTATTGATCAAATTAGGACAGATGCATAGCTGAAAAGAGTTGCTTTAAAATGTATAAAAATTTTATCTTACATTTCGGTTAATAACTTGACTTCAGTTTTGTTTATCACGCAGTCCATTTGTAATATTGCCTGACATAATATCCTGATTAATATGACGTACTTTTATTGTCCAGATCCACTTTAATTGGTTTCCGTAGTAGAATGTCTGGTTAATGCAATTTTTAAACTTAGTCCCATTTTAGTGACTTTTATTGTGGAGTTGGCACAAATATAGAGAATGAAAGAAGATATATTAAAACACATATTGTTTTGTAGAAACGTCATTGACCGATTAATACCGATACCGCGGATGAGCCAACGTGCAGCTTCGGCCAACCTGCCCCGGTCTACACTGTAAAAAAAAAAAAAAAAAAAAAAAAAAAAAAAAAAAAAAATCTTTTAAATTTACGACAAAAACTACTGGCAGCAATGTTGCCAGCAGTTTTTGCTGTAAAAATTTCAGCAAAATTAGATGTTGTGCTACTTAGTTTATTTAATTATAGAAAACTGGTACGTGTCTATGTTATAGATACTGAATAAAAGCATTCAAACGTTATGGGACAATTTTTCTCGGTAAATAATAATGAAAAGGTCCGCCACTAATCTGTCAATCACTTTTCATAAAAAAAAAAGACGCCAAACTGCAGATATCTAAACTAAACTAAATTTTTAATTTTTTTCAACCTGACTTTCACTAGAGTTTTTTATGCTTAAGACGTGGGTCGGGATCTTTCAATTTGGCTTTCGCTAGAGAATGAATAAGTGAAGGAGTGCGAAAGGACCACAGACGGAACGCGCGATATCTCCGGCACCGCGAATTCTGCGAAGGTCGCTAAATACGTAACTCACGACTTATGTATTAAGTATTTTACGTAAATTCACATATACGTAATAAATCTTGAAAATTACATTTGTAAATGTACTAGCGCATTTAATACGCAGTTACATATATTTGATATTTGTTTTATAAGCGTAGATGGATACGTGCGGGGACAATACTATCTATGACACTGCATCCACTGGCAGGAATCCCACTTCAACCATTCCACAGATCACACAACAGAGAGTCTCCAACCTGCTGTGCTACCAGATGAGACCTCCACAAGACCCACCGCCAAAGGACCCCACTTCGACCATCTTCCGGCTTAATGGTACAAGAGTCTGCAGGACCACTGACCTAATAAGTTTCCTTTTGTTTTATAAGTAAAACATTTAGATATAAGCTACACCCATTATATAGTTTATACATTAGATCCACGGTCAATAACTAGCGGACCGCGGTAGGTTGAAGTCTGGGCAGCCTGAAAAGATATTACGAATGAAGAATTTATTCCTTTTGAAAAAACTTTTGGATATAAAAATAATTCGAAAATACACACTGCAATGTTTCTAAGTTTTACAGTGGAGGTCAAAAGTTTCCGGCCAGCAAAAAAATTTTTGTTAATTTGTATGTATACTCATATGAAGAGGAATTTCAAAGTGATACTTATACAATTTATTGACACAATAGTTCGGAACTTATTTATGGAATAACATAAAAATATCAATAAATTTATTTGACCAAATTAAGTATAAAGGAAAATACATTTTCTCAAAAGTTTCTGGCAACCTTCGAAAGTTTGGAAAAAAATGGCATTGTACTAGAAACTTACAGCGATCAACAACATTTACAATTAGTAATTTATCACCATACCTTTAGTTATAAGTACTGCGGTGCCGCAATGTGACATTTATACAATCAAACAGTTAAAGATCGTCTATGGTACGTTTTCCCCACATTTCTTGCAATTTTTTGGAAATTTCAAATAAGCTGGAATATTTATAATTCCGCACGCGTTTGCCAACTTCTTCTCAATGATTTTTTATTGGATTCATGTCGAACGTTTGGACTGGTCATTTCAAAAGCAAAATTGTTTTGTGCGAAAGCCATTGCGTGGTGAGGCTTGCATACATTCGTTAAGAGGTTATCATGTTAAATTAAACAATTGCGACCACAATTTTTCCTTTAATAAGATTAGAAATAATCTTGCAAGATATCCTTATACATTGCATTATTCATATTTCCGGGGATTTCAAATAACGGACCGACACTTTTTTAAGAAAACAATCCCCACAGCATAACGTATCCTCTGCCATGTTTCATTGTAGGAATAACATTGGTCGAATCATATCTTTTTTTGTTAAGTCATCGGATGAAGTGTTTACCATTACTCCTAAAAAGTTTGAAATTCTATTGATGGAAAAATCGTACTTTTGTCCAGTTTCCACTTGACCAGACTTTGTGTTTTTCAAAAACGCCAGTCGGATGCATTAATATTTATTTACCTACGAAAAATTTTTGAATACCTTCTCTTCCATAAAGTTTTGCATCACGTCAGCATTTTGATACGGTAGACCGACTTATTTCAGCAATATTATCATTCCGTAAATCACGGGATACTGCAAAGGGATTTTTATGAGGGATATCAATTGTTTTTCTCCTGATAATTCTATACACAATAATAGTCATTTTCCAGTGTCTCTCGGACCTTAAAAAGTCCTGAACACCATGGCCTTCTTTATATAATTTTTAAATATCGTTCACAGTTGATTTTCCGATCGACGACTTTGCCGCAATATTTCGAGGAAAATTGGCCCTTTAGAGACAAACTAATTAATCATTTACGAACAATAATTGTTGAACTTTTCAAATTTGAATTAAAATCATATTATTCGGGTTGATTCATTCACATAAACGACCAAAAAACACTTTACCGATAGAGAAAAACTAAGGAATGATGAGTGGCCGGAAACTTTTGAACTTGCGAACTTCGAATTCTACCCCTTTGCATGAAGCGTCTTCAATATCCAATCAAAATTCTTATATGGTCAGTGTTCATTTACATATTCCTAACTTTTGAAGCAATTGTGTTTCTTCTTTGCTGAAACCTTCTGTTAAATAAATCAAAGAAACTAACTGGTCGGAAACTTTTGATAGCCACTTTATGTCATATCTTGTAAAATAATTTGAAGCAAGATTCTAAAACTTTCAAGAGATGGAAAAGTTGTAGCACTTCCTTATGAATTATGTCACCTTATGAATTTGCTGCATCTGTAGAATGGACTGATGTGTCTGCGAAGTTGTTCACTTTTGAAAAACGTTTATCTCAAATGAAGACACTTTTCATCAAGAAAGATATTTACTTGGAAATGTATAAAATTGTACTATGCGGAAGAATTTTTTCCAACATGAAATTTTTGAAGAACAACTACCGTTCGAGATTAACGGACGCAAACCTTAAAGACATTCTTCGCATTAGCTGTTCATCACGTGAATCAGACTACAAAAAACTGGCTTAAGACTGCAAGTGTAATTTTTCGCATTAAAGTTTTAACGAATCTACTACTTCTACTTCTTCTTAGCCTCTTCTACTTTATTATGCATATGTAAAAATTTTTAGAGTGTATACCTGAGTATATACTAATTTTCCAGAACGGATATCTGATTTTTCTATTTTGTATTATATGTATGTAAAAATAACAATTTAAAGGTATTAAGTACTTATACTATTTATGTGTTTTTTTCCTCTGGATCTCGATAAAAGTATTCAAATGTATTCATACACCACTTAAAATTACCTCCCAACCTTTGCATTAGATAGTCATATTTTCTTTGGTATCTACAATCAAATTTGTAACAAAGCAACTGAATTTTTATTAATACTTATTCATAATAGTCATTTAATTCATAATAAATATAATTTGTGCTTATCAAGGATTACTATTATTATTATTATTATTTTCTGAGTTCTATTCATTTGTCGACTGAGAATAGATTAAATTAATTCTCTTTAATTATTTCTTTTTCTATATTCATTTGATGTAGATTCAAAATTCTTGTAAAGCAATTCATCAATATTAGATTTATGAATCTTGAATTCCACAAACTATTTGAAATGTTAGTTAAGTTTGTTTTTATATTTTTTTCATACTTTTATAATTTATATACGGATACATACTCTCGCATGACGTCTTATTTATAAAATAATCTGGTGTAAATAATATATATATGTATATATACATGTATAAATGTAATAAATATTTCAGTTTCTTACAAAATTTTACTTAAGGAAATTACAAATTTGACATATGTAAAATTCAAGTTACATAAAACTTTACGAAACGTATTACTTGTGTAAACTTGCCTCTATAGGATTTAACGGCAGAAAAGCATGGCCGTAGCGTCGTATTCATTTGATGTCATGCATTACACCTGTTTGTTATGTCATCAAGTGATTCTTAATTCGAAGTGTGTCGGTATTTTTAATGATTTTTACTATATTATTTTTCGCTGCTTAATTCAACAATTGCGTCCTTAAATGACGGAGTCATGATATTAAACATGTCGGAAATTGCACGTGAAGCGTAGTAATTGAAGTGCGTTCATACTATAACGAAGTTTTTAAAATATCCATATCTTGCTATTGTAGTATACAGTACTTCGGATATAGTATAGTGGTATAGTATAGTTGTAGTATAGTTTGGATATATATAGTATATTATTATATGTATTTCATAGATACATATGAATTTTATTATGTTCGAAAGAGTCTATCACCATTAAAATGTATTTGAAACTTTTTAAGCTAACATTATTAACATCGATAGAGTTTCGGAGCCCTTCCTCAGAGACTTTGGAAATTTGACGCTTTGCTGCCCTACAAATTTATCTGTACTCCAAGCGCTCACATAGACACATACAAGTAAAAAGGCAGGGGGAAAAAGACAACAATGAAAAAAAATAATTAAGGTATTTTTCGTAAAATTTTACACAGTATTATATAAAGAAGAAAGAATAAACTAGTCGGATGTGGCAATCCCGAAACATGCACGTTATAAACTCACACACTTTAATGCCCTAATACTTCTAGAAAAATTAAACATGGCAGCATCACCGGTTAGGTAATTTACACCAAAATCTAATCTGCAACAATTTATTTCAAGTCCTACCTGAATCTGAGATTTGAGGAAAATCCGTGTAATAAATGGTATGTGAGATAAAATCATCACAAAAATCGTAAAAAAAAATTAGATGGAAGCGCCACTTGCTGAGCGATTTACTCCAAAATTTAAAGAATACTAATTTATATCAAAGAATTACAGAATCTAAAGTTTAATGAAAATTTGTGCTTTAGTTCCTGAGATAGAACTATTGCGATAATCGTGTATAATGCCGCATAGCAGCATCACCTGTTAAGCTATTTACTTTAAGACCGATAGAATACTAATTTATATCAGGAATTGACTGAATCTGAAGTTTTATGATAATTCGTGCGTTAGTTTTTTAGATAGAGCTATTAGGATAATCATAAATAATGCCACATTGAAGCACTACCCGTTGAGCGATTTACTGCAAGACCTATAGAATACTAATTTATATCAGGAACAAACTGAATCTGAAGTTTGATGAAAATTCGTGCATTTGGATCTTGAGATAGAGTTATTGCGGTAATCATGAATGATGCTGCATAGCAGCGCCACTTGTTGGACGATTTACACCAAAACATAATCAAAACCATATCATATCAAGGACTAAAGGAAGCTAAAGTTTGATGAAAATGCGTCCATTAGTTCTTGAGGTATAGCTATTATGGAAATCGTGTAAAAGCAGCATAACAACATCACCTGTTGGGCGATATACACCAAAAACTAATCAGATCCAGTTTATATCAAAATCTAATTGAATCTAATATTTTGTGAAATTCCTGCATTAGTTCTTCAGATAGAGCGCCCACAAAATGCATGTCACATACAGGCAAACAGACTGACGGACTGGCAGAAAGACAGACAAACACACAAACAGACATTTTGTAAAAAAACATTTTTTTGGAATCTCTGACCTCTAAAACATATAAATCCGTCGAAAACCGGAATTTGATCCAATAATTTTTTCTTGTAAAAATAGAAGAAAGTAAAAATTTAGAAAAATTCATTTCGTTTTAAACTAAAGTATAATTGATCAATCATTTACAATAATTTATAATTTAGCCATTAATATTTCAGGTTATTCGCACAGAAACGCAAAGCTTTTCTGTAAAAAAATAACGCAGTGCAGAAAAGAAAAAAAAAATTCATTTACATATAAGCTCATTCACTCTAAAATTGATGATATCAGGGAAGAGGATTATCATTTTTTTCATTCACAGCCTATTGCCATAAATTTCTCACCTGTAAGACTTTTGACGCAAAAAGAATACGGCAGTGCAAATCCTTTCTCATTTGTCAAGATCAAGCTTTTAATGTCTTTTTTGAAGGGAAAAAAATAATGAAGTTCTTATATTTAATCAAAACGTTTTGGCTGATATATTTTAACGTGAATGATAAAGCGAAAAATGTTTTTTATTCAATAGTTTAAAAATAATTTACAAATATCTCTAAGCTTTTGAGCCAAATGTTGTCAATTTCATGAAATGTGGAAAGTAAAAATAAATAACAGGAATCTTGAAACGTGACCATGCTGCAAAATCTCTCTCTCTCTCTCTTTTTTTTTCCAACTCATAAATGAGGAGTTTAGAAGTCAACCCGACTAACTCCATTTTTTTAGAAACTCAGGTAATGAAATGATTGAGTTGAAAATTTTCCTTATATGCATACAGATCTTACGAATACCCTTGATCATAAGACAGTTAATGAGTATAATCAAAATATGGCGAAAAAATAGTAATTTGTTTTATCTATTTAATATAACTTTAAATCTTTAAATTTGATGGAGTTAATTAGATTGCCATCTGAACGGTGTAGCTATCTCACACGTGGAAATAAATGTAAAAATTTCAGGAATAAATTATTAGATAAGAGATATAACACTTCGACTAAACTCAAGACTAACAAAAATGAAAAGATCATTTTTATTGACCGTTAGAGTGACGTGCTGCTCTTTTCGGGCATCAGCATTGGTACATTCGAGCATCACGTGACTTTAAAGGTCTGTAAAAAAAGTTACGTATAAAGCACAAATGCAGTATTGCACAACTAGCTTCCAGCACACACAAAAGGTATTAAAAAAAGGTGGGATTCGTCACTATCACACCACATTTCTCCAAACTGTCTCTGCCTAGATTGTTCTAGATCGACACAAATCTAGACAACACCGTTAATGTTGAAGAGCTAGAAGAAACTGTTTAAAAGGAGAGTTGAGATCACCATCGGTCTGTCACCTAAGAATAATATGCCTTGATACCCCTACATCCGTATCAACTAGCAAATGTTATTCGAATAGATGATATTGACACTATTGGTGTAAATGTGACTGCTGTTTTGATCGCTCAATTCTTCTCATGCATTTGTTGTCCGGTGACGTCCTAACCCACTGGAGAGGCTGCCTTTCTCTGGTCCACTGATGCCATCGCCACGTAACTACAATATTGAATTGACGAAAATGCTAGCCGATACATCTATTCGACCAACCCATTTTTCTGAGACTCATGGTTTAACCCTTTTCGAAGTCTTACCACTGTTTGTAGCGCCGTCGAGTATATCTTAAAGGTATCATTCAGTCAAATTCCATGTATCAACAAGGGTAGTTTAGTTCTAATTACTTGTGTATTTGAGTGCTGGCTCTTATAAATATTGTCTGCTACGCAATTTAAATGCGTATTGTACAAGTCCTCATTGGTCAGTGGTATTGAAATGGCAATCATTTACATAACTCATCCAATCCCATCAACACGCAAAATTTCGTAGCTCTAGTTCAATACTTTCTGGGTATACATATATTATTTTGCAATAGAGTGTATTTAGAAAGGAAAGCAGTATAAAGGTATAAACTTAATTATAAGTTTTTATCAACAAAGGAAGTATGTATACTTATCACTTTTAAATTATGCAGCCAATGTATTACAGCTCATATTCAAAATATTAGAATAATTGAGAAAAAGTAATAAGAAAAAATTATTTGTCATTTATTTATTTTTTATACTAAGTAAATGCAATTAAATTTCTTATAAATTAAATCTGGAATGTTTAGATAAGATTTTAACATTTATAAAATATAAAATACAGCACAATAAATTAGGTATACAGCTTCCTTAAACACACCAGAATATTAGAATAAAATTTAGATTGGTTCAAAATATTAGAATATTTTATTTTACGCAACAATATTACCTTATGAATATGAAGTAAATGGTAGTTAATATTTTGTAGCATCCCCTTTAGCTTTCATAACAGCGTACAATCGATCTTGCATACTATATACAAGGTGTTTACAAACATTTCTATCAATATTAGCCCAAATAGACTTTATACGTGCCACTAACTCAGTTTTACTTGAAGGAGGATTTTCTTGAAGTTTTTTCTTCATTATACACCATAAGTTTTTGATGGGATTAAGATCTGGTGAATTTGGTGTCCAAGGAAGTACCTTAATGTTGCGTTGGCGGAACCAATTCTTAGTTGACACCGAGGTATGCGGGGACGCTAAATCTTGTTGAAAGATGAAATCATCTTCAAATAAATCTTCTGATGATGGAATCATGTAATATTCTAAAATTTCTTGATATATCAGAGAGTTAACCTTTTCGTAGACGATGCATAACTTTCCAGGTCCTTCTGCACTCATACAACCCCAAACCATGACACTAGCAGCAAATTTTACGGAACGTTTAAGGCATTCTTTATCAAATGCTTCTTGATTCATTCTCCAAACTCGAATACCTTGATTACCATATGAAACACAAAACATACTTTCATCACAAAATAATATATTTTTCCAATCTTCATTGCTCCATAAACGTCTTGATTTACACCAATTCAATCTTATACGCTTTTGTCTTGCAATCATGAGAGGTTTTGTTTTCGGTACACGAGATTCAAATTTAAATTTATGGAGACATCTTAATTTTGTCGATGTAGAAACTTCAACTCCTTCTTCTTTCCATTTTCGGTGCAAGAATCGCACACTTTTAAAACGGTTTTTCTTAACTATACGCTTCAGTTTCCTGTCATCTCTAGCAGATGTTTTTGGTTTTCGGCCACCATTTCGGCGATTATTTTGAAATTTTCCAATTTTTGAATATTGTGTTAGTATTTTACTAACGCTCGATTGCGAACAATGTAAATAATTCGCTATAAAACATTGATTTTTACCGTGCCGATACAAATCAACCATATGAAGTTTAGTAGATTCAGGAATATCACTCACACGGCCCATTTTAAGGCGAAAAAGAAACAAACTGCAAAAAAGAATACTGATTTTAAATAAAATACAGCTCATATCCAAAATATTAGAATAATTACCTTTTTTTTAGAAATTGAAAATATCGTTTGGTAATTTAATGTCTTTTAATGAAAATATGCAAACGATATTTTTATTAAGAACTTATTGTTGATTAAACTTACTTGTTATCTTAAATTTAATATCATTTTTGAAAAGATTAATTGCAAAAAAAATTACTTTGAAAAATCAAAATATTAGAATATTTATTCAAGTGGTTCAAAATATTAGAATATTTCACATTAATTCTCCTTTAATTATTACCAATTCTTAACTGGTGGCATCATTGATTAAATTCAGACTATTTTATTTAAAATCAGTATTCTTTTTTGCAGTTTGTTTTTTTTCGTCTTAAAATGGGCCGTGTGAGTGATATTCCTGAATCTACTAAACTTCGTATGGTTGATTTGTATAGGCACGGTAAAAATCAATGTTTTATAGCGAATTATTTACATTGTTCGCAATCGAGCGTTAGTAAAATACTAACACAATATTCAAAAATTGGAAAATTTTAAAATAATCGCCGAAATGGTGGCCGAAAACCAAAAACATCTGCTAGAGATGACAGGAAACTGAAGCGTATAGTTAAGAAAAACCGTTTTAAAAGTGTGCGATTCTTGCCCTGAAAATGGAAAGAAGAAGGAGTTGAAGTTTCTACATCGACAACATTAAGACGTCTCCATAAATTTAAATTTGAATCTCGTGTACCGAAAACAAAACCTCTCATGATTGCAAGACAAAAGCGTATAAGATTGAATTGGTGTAAATCAAGACGTTTATGGAGCAATGAAGATTGGAAAAATATATTATTTTGTGATGAAAGTATGTTTTGTGTTTCATATGGTAATCAAGGTATTCGAGTTTGGAGAATGAAGCAAGAAGCATTTGATAAAGAATGCCTTAAACGTTCCGTAAAATTTGCTGCTAGTGTCATGGTTTGGGGTTGTATGAGTGCAGAAGGACCTGGAAAGTTATGCATCGTCTACGAAAAGGTTAACTCTCTGATATATCAAGAAATTTTAGAATATTACATGATTCCATCATCAGAAGATTTATTTGAAGATGATTTCATCTTTCAACAAGATTTAGCGTCCCCGCATACCTCGGTGTCAACTAAGAATTGGTTCCGCCAACGCAACATTAAGGTACTTCCTTGGACACCAAATTCACCAGATCTTAATCCCATCGAAAACTTATGGTGTATAATGAAGAAAAAACTTCAAGAAAATCCTCCTTCAAGTAAAACTGAGTTAGTGGCACGTATAAAGTCTATTTGGGCTAATATTGATAGAAATGTTTGTAAACACCTTGTATATAGTATGCAAGATCGATTGTACGCTGTTATGAAAGCTAAAGGGGATGCTACAAAATATTAACTACCATTTACTTCATATTCATAAGGTAATATTGTTGCGTAAAATAAAATATTCTAATATTTTGAACCAATCTAAATTTTATTCTAATATTCTGGTGTGTTTAAGGAAGCTGTATACCTAATTTATTGTGCTGTATTTTATATTTTATAAATGTTAAAATCTTATCTAAACATTCCAGATTTAATTTATAAGAAATTTAATTGCATTTACTTAGTATAAAAAATAAATAAATGACAAATAATTTTTTCTTATTACTTTTTCTCAATTATTCTAATATTTTGAATATGAGCTGTAGTCTGAATTTAATCAATGATGCCACCAGTTAAGAATTGGTAATAATTAAAGGAGAATTAATGTGAAATATTCTAATATTTTGAACCACTTGAATAAATATTCTAATATTTTGACTTTTCAAAATAATTTTTTTTGCAATTAATCTTTTCAAAAATGATATTAAATTTAAGATAACAAGTAAGTTTAATCAACAGTAAGTTCTTAATAAAAATATCGTTTGCATATTTTCATTAAAAGACATTAAATTACCAAACGATATTTTCAATTTCTAAAAAAAAGGTAATTATTCTAATATTTTGAATATGAGCTGTATTCTAAATTACTGCTAATGATAAACGCGCATTTTAATTAAGATTTCAATAATATATCTAATCTGTTTAACATATATATGATCCATTGTCACGTACTAAAAAATAAAATATTCTCCAACGTCTTATTTTGACAAAAATTAATGTTGTTTTAAAGAATAAAAATATTTAATTTAGAATTATTTTCATGGAAGGAACCTTTTGTGAAAATAACTCATGTGGATCTGGCCAGTCACCAAATACGATAAAAAGTTATTGAATTTCTGTAAAGAAGAGCAACAGTTTGTTAATTTATACTATAAGGAAAATAATTTCGCCATATGATCGATGAAAAGAATGATAAAATGGCACGGATGTATAAGTTTGGTATTTTTCAGAAAGCATAAAAAAATTTTACGTTTTCCAACTTTAGATTTTTTTTTTTTTGAATTTTATGTAAGATTGAATGTTCGTTATTTTGATGGGATAAAATTATTGACGTTTGTCATTGATTTTGAATGCCATGCCTTTCTGTTGTTCAAATATTGAACAAGCATTTAAAATTAGCTTATTTTCCAAAATTTAATGAATTAAAATAAATCATAACTTTCGTTTTTTTTTCAAATTATACCATTGTAAACATGTTCAGAGTAGGAATAAATTGCGACGAACTAATGGCGTTTTGAATTTTAATTAAATTACTGAGTTATTCAAACAACAACAATGGGACAGATATAATTCAGTATTTTCGCTATATATCATAAACAAATCATTCTTATCAACAATTTGAGTAAATAGGAATTTTAATCAAATGCGTAGTGCACATCTGCTGTCTTATATTCTTTTTAATGGTTTCATTTCCTTATTGTATTGTTTTTAGTGGCTTCCACAAATTACTATTTTTTTTTTTTTTTTTTTGAACTTGACATTTTTTACGAAAAAATAATCCTGCTTTTAAGTAACTTATTAAAGGTGTGTTCATATATAATATACTTTTAATAATTCTAAATTATTCCGCACTTAGTGTGCTTTTAGGTAGATTTCGTATGAAATACTACCTATTGCAATCGCACCAGTTTATCTATCTATCTATCTATCTATCTATATCTATATCTATATATATATATATATATCACTTTTTTATGGACACGATAACTTCTATAATTTTTCACCAATCTGCACCAAACTGGTACATAAAACAAAGGGAATAAAATCTCGGCTAAGTTCGTTAATGGGCAAAATCGGACCAAGGGGGTCGGAATAGGGGGCGTTTTTGTGAAAACCGAAAAAACGCCATGACTTCTTAATTAAAGTAGATATCGAATAGGTTTAAAGTTTATATTACTTCTTAAAAATGGGCCAAAAGTTTATGCATGACAGATTTTTGATAAATTTAGAAGTGGGCTCAAGGGGCGAAAAAAACAGGGGTTTTGAGAGAAAAAAATTCATAACTTCGTCAATTTTCAAGATACCAAGTCCAACTAAATTTTTTGTAAATTTTCTTAAAATTATCTAAAACTTTTGTATTTACAAGTTTTTGATAGGACCAACTTTTACCGATGAAAAAAATTAAAAACGAAAATAAAAAGGGCGAAGAAAAAAGAGAAAAAACCATAACTCCGTCAATTTTTAAGATATCAAATCTGATTAAATTTATTTTACATCTTCTCAAAAATATCTACGACTTTTATATTGACAAGTTTTTCATAGGACCAATTCGTACAGCAAAAAGAAATTAAACAAAAATAGGAGTTGGAGAAAAAACCTCAAATCCAAACTGCTTATATTCTGACTCATTTTTAAATTCATTTTTGATTTTAAACGCATCCAAATGGTAGATCCTCTTATTTAGAAACTGTATAAAGTGACGCATTGGTCAATTTTCTGATAAAGATAGAATATATTTCAAAAAAGGCTACCAATAAAGGGTATTTTGAACAGAATTTCCCAAAGTCATCGAGACTCAAAATTTAAGGAAGTATTCAAATAAGAAATTGCGTTTCTTTCTGACTCGTTTTTAAATCGATTTTTGTTCTCAAACGCATCCAATTTACAGATCCTCTTATTTAGGAACTATATAATGTGATGCATTGGTCAGTTTTTTGATAAAGACGGAATATATTTCAAAAAAGGCTACCAAAAAGGGTATTTTGAACAGAATTTTCCGAAATCATCGTGACTGAAAATTTAAGAAAGTGTTCAAATAAGAAATTGCGTTTTTTTCTGACTCGTTTTTAAATCCATTTTCGCTCTCAAACGCATCCAATTTACAGATCCTCTTACTTAGGAACTACATACTGTGACGCATTGGCCAGTTTTTTGATGAAGATAGAATATAATTTTTAAAATGCTGTCAAAGTGAGTATTTCGCATAAAATTTTTCGAAGCAATCATGATTAAAGAATTAAGGATGTATTCAAACAACAAATCGGTTATTTTATGACTCATTTTTAAATTCAATTTTTTCTCAAATGCATTCAACTGACAGTTTTTTGTTATTTAGGAACTGTATAATGTACTGTTTTGGTCCGTTTTTTAATAAATTCAGAATTTATTTCAAAATATGTTGTCAAAATGGGCATTTGCGCTGAATTTTTCTTAAGATGATTCTGATAAAACCAGTTTTTGCAGAAAAATAAAATTAAAAATTTTTCATAAATGGCCAAATGAAGTTATTAAACTGGGTCTATCTCTAATCATATATTTGTTGTTGAAATGAGCACTCTTCGAAATCTACCTCCGCCTATAGGCCCAGCCGACAGGGATTTTTTTTAGGGTTCCGGATTTAAAAACTACGAACTGAACCATTATAGTGATCTCTCACTTATAGGTGATGTACTGAAATTAATTTTCAGTACCACATTTTTTAAATAGTAAAATTCTACTAATAAATAAATCCTTAGATAAAATATTGCAAAAATTTCTATTCAGAAAGAGTAGTATGATTTCTTTTTCTGGACGTGGCGTATAAGTTGGTAACAATATAATATCATTCGAATGTCTGTCTGTCCATCTGTCAGAGCCATTTTTTTCGTTAACTAAGGAAACGTAAGAAGTTCAAATTTGGCAGAAGTATTAAAAGTTATTGTCTCACATATTCATACACTATTAAATATTCACAAATATAATTAGGGAAATTGTAGGGGAAAGAGCTAATTAAATTACTTAAAAATAGCATTTTTTTTTCGTATATTGTGTATATTCTCGTAAGGTCGAACTCAAAATTACATTCGTTTTAATATCAGGCGTTTTATTTTCAGTAGGTTCCTACGAGTACCACATAAGAAAAGCCTGGCAAATAATCAAAAATCGGGGAATTTGTAAATGTAGGTAATAAGTCAGGAAATTTTTTAAATAATTGAAATGATCAGGAAATTTTAAATGAAATATCTTCCATGAAAATCCCGATTATCATCGTAAAAGAAGACATTTTAAATAATTATTCATTCACTCTAAAATTTTTATATAAAACTTAGGTAAACTATACATCAATAGCATAGAGTGAAAAATAATTAAAAATCTGACGTTCATCCACCATATGGTTTTTTTAGAGTTTACTTCATTAAAATTGTCTGGTTTTGAGGATATAGAGGACATAGAGATTACACCGATATATATATATAAGCCAAAATTAAAAAAAAAAAAAAAATCAGGAAAACCTGGAAATTTCTAGAAATTTCTTTACCGGAATTGTGTAGGAACCCTATCAGAGATATTGTCGAAAATGGAATGCAAAAATATGCCCCCCTTCTATATTTTATAATGTACTAAAATTAAAATCACTTAAAAAAAACTAGGATTAGTAGAAGTTTATTTAATCTTCGCAGGAAAACTAGAGCGAATATTCTACGTTACACAGTTTTCGAAAAAATTGCGTTTTTCCGTTATACACAAATTTTGCTTTACGGGCGGTGGAGATACCTATTTTCGCGAAAGTATAAAAGGATTGTTGATAATGATTTTCGAAAAAAATATGTCGGTAATTAGCCGTGATATTAACCTTTTTACGACACGAACGGTTTGAATATCCATACAGACAAGGACGGCATACTCTATGCGCTATCGGATTTTAAACTTTAGATAACAGCTTTTAATAATATATTTGTGTAATCCAATGCCCAGTAGTATAAAAACAATAAAAGTCGAATTGTTAAAAACAGACTAATTTTCTTAGAATTAATCATGTAATTATTCTGGGACTCGCGACTAGTTCTCGTTGAGTGGCTTTCTCAAAATCCCATCTGAAAAAATGTGGCAAGTTGCAACTTTACGATTTCCTTTCGAAGCTCGCTTTGCACAATGCCAACTTGACAAACATCACCATAGAAGGTATGTTACATTTAAATTACAGGTTAAAAAATATGTGAAGCTTTAATTATCGCTTGGGATTTCAATGTCAATTTTGGAAACAAAAAAGAGACGGCGGAATATTTTTTAACTCTTGGTCCGAGTCCATCCATTCAAGAATCTATTATCAGGGAAAACACAATTATTGACAATGTATTTACCAACATCTTCATTCAATGTATCGTTATTCATTCATTTTTGGTCATCATTAAACGGATTTGGATAGATAAGAATAAGATTTTTAAAAAAGAACTATACAGAATAGCAACATTTGATACCATTTAGGCTTGATGTTTGTCGTTGAAAGTGAATTTTTTTAGGAATATTAAAAATCGAATAACATGAGAAAACGCTAAAAGTCATACAAAAAAAAAAAAAAAAAAAAAAAAAAAAAAAATGTCGCGGAGGACAAAACTTACTATATTAGGCTAAAAGATTAAATACCTTTGACGAATGTCAAAAACTCGACGCTAAAAGTTAAAAACCGTAACAGTCATAAAAAAAAATACGCACAATTTTAAATCGCTGTATATTCCTAATAAATTTTGTTGAAAAGAAGGCGAAATTTACGATATTGGGCTGAAAGAATGAGACGGGAATTCTTTTCCTAATGTGAAAAAATCTCCCCCAAACGTGAAAAAACAAATTAAAAAGATTTGATAAAAAAATTTCAAAAACTGATTTCGAGGTGCTTAATTTCATACATACAGTAGCTTTGTCCTTCATTTTATTGTTTCAAATGGTCTGTTCAGAACACAACACACACACACATCACACACATAAAAACACATCTATCCTTATTATGTATACGAATATGCATGAAATCCTGAAGAATATTTATACGTATTAATATGGCTTAGGCAGATTTTATTTTTAATGTAATGAAAAGTCAATCAGAAAAAATAAACTATCAATTAAAATTTGTCCAAAAAAGAGTTTTTGTTTTGTTTCTTTTGATTCTGTTGACAGGTTTTACTGCATTCTAAAATATAATCTGATATATTTTTGTTATACTGAAGCACTCATAGTATACATTTATACACTCATTATACACAATATACAATTAATACACAATGGAAAAATTTACAACATGCTTTAAAAAGACTGGCTTAAATTAATGCTATATATATATTACCTTTTTTAATGCTTGTTTATAAGCGCAATTTAGGAGTTTGAGAGAAGGTAAAAAGAGAAGGGGGAAATATAAAAAATCAATTAATTCGCAAGTGACTATAATTCAAAACCATACAAGATTATACTATATCCTATAAAAAGGGTTGTCAATTTCGTTTCTGATAGTAAATTATATTTCGGACTATTTTTAATTAATTATATATATATAAATATATGAAAGTCGATTTTTTTCTAAATGAAATAAACTTTTCGTTTTCAAAATATTATTGATTTATCTGCATTTTACGTATTTAAATCGGAACAAATTTATGCAATCATTAAAAAGAATGGAAAT
The DNA here is from genome assembly GCA_964019185.1 of Maratus speculifer. Lineage (NCBI taxonomy): Eukaryota > Metazoa > Arthropoda > Arachnida > Araneae > Salticidae > Maratus > Maratus speculifer. The sequence continues at coordinate 169,378,092 of OZ025295.1, forward strand.
CTTATTGCATTATTAAATTGTTTTATCTTCTTTCGAGACAAAAAATTGAAGATTTAAAAAATGAGATTGTATGAAATCGTTCTTTCAACTTAAGCTGTTTTAAATCTTTAAGGTTGAAAGAAAAAAAGTAGATAACTTTAAACTTTACGTTTTTCCTTTTCTGCATTTGAAAATGAATGATTTTACTTTGAGGAGATTATGTTTTTCTCAACACTGTGTGATATAAATTTTCGGTAGGAGCTGTGATTGATAGTGGGAAAGATACATTCTGGATTAGGCCCATTAATTTCCTGATTCAGTTCTCAAACCTCAGTTTTTTTTTTTTTTTTTCATTTCTTCTTTTTAAGGGGAGGAAACATTAAAGCACATAAATCACCCTTTTTCTTCCTTTGAAAGAGTAAGAAAAAATAATGTGAAAAATTTCCAATGTATTCATATTAGATCTCCATTCTTGTATATTATATCAAAAGGCATTCAAATTATTTTGGTCACAAATCACTTTTCAAACAAACTTTTAAAAACAGAATGTATTAAAAATATTAGTATAAATGTCTAAAGGATATAGAACCTAAACAAGCTAAAATCATCATACAATGCACATAGTTCTAGATCAAATGATGTAGCACTGAAGAGCACTTTCTGATTGTGATAAAGGATGTGTTTGCATCATAAATTTTAGCAACTGATTTTATTATTATTATTATTTCTTTTGTGCAATGCTGTTAACAAAGAAAAACCTACATTGAAAAATAAAATGCAAAAAGCGCGAATGATTAAAAAAAGCTAGAACAAATTTAAAGGCTGATGTAGGTCTCGAGGAGTTGGAATTGGCTGAGTTGGAACTACGGACCTACTGTTTAGGCAAGGGCGGCGCCAGAGGGGGTCCGGGGGGCATATGCCCCCCCGTCGGGCATACCTGGCCCCCCCACCGGGGTCAAAAATGCAATATCGTCGGGGAAAATATTTTGACTTTTGATTTTCAACCCTTTTTTTAAAAAGTTGTATTCAGCAAACAAATTCTTTTGATTACGAGTCGGTTTCTGGTAAAATTTTAATTCTTGCAGATTAGGTTCAAAGATCGGGTAGACACCCGATCTTTCGGGAGGGAGGGGGGGGAGCCGAATTTTTTTAAATAAAAAATCTAAACTGATGATCTACATTCACAGGATGATACATGAATGACTCTGTACAAGTTTATTTTTCAACAAAAAAGGTAAAATGTATACTAAAGTTGTGATCATATACTTTTTTTTTAACTACATTAAATTGTGGATCAATCTGATTTTGGATTTAGTCGACGACAACTTGGTATGAAGAATTTCTGGTTCGGTTAGTAATACGTAAACGAAAATTATTTTGTCGGGGGGGGGGGGGGTGTCTTCGATGACAAGTAGAATGTTCCATCTTGTCGGGCAAACTGAACCTGATCCGACTCGCAGTCTGGATCAGATCGGATTGAGCTTAATCTTTGGTCGTTGCTGGCCGGATTCCAATTGAATTAATTTTAATTGCCTCAGATTGGGGTTGGATGCTGACACTTATGATTACTGATTCGAGGTGAATCGATCTCTCAAAAGAATTTACAAAATTTATTTTAAGGTGAAAAATTATGTTTTCGAATGTTGCTGAGTTTATGAACGCTGGTTTTTTACTTAAAAGACAAAACTGATACTAGAAGTAAAGGTGTAGATGTATTTTTACATAACTGCTTTACAATATGGATATATGTTTTTCATTAGTTAGGGTTGGGGTCTGGTTGAGGTTGAAATATTTCGGGTTCAGGTCAAAATGTGGCGATGTCGGGCTCAGATTGCGTTTCGGGTAGAGTCGTGCATCACTTTGGAAATTCGACCCCAATTCGACTGGCATTTGAGTCGAATCTGGCTAAAGTTAATCTTTTTTCGGAAAGGCTCGTATTGACTTCGAGTCGGGTTGATTTTCGGGGCCCGATCCCGGCTCTGTCAGCGGTCCGGATTCGGGTCAATTTCCATTTACGACATTCGGGCCGGGTTCGGGCCCCGAAAATTAACCCGACTCGAAGACCGGGTTACTTCTGAAGACTCGGGCCGGGCCGGGTATAATCACTAATCTTTTCGGGCCGGACCGGGCATTAATTTTTTTTCTGGAGTATCGGGCTGGAACCGATACGAAAAATCGGGCTGGATATCGAGTTTCCGTACGAAGCCGAGATTGATTTTATAATTATTACGATTAATATTTCATTCTTCCTAAGTCTTCACGGGCCAAAATAATCAGTTTCTGTTGAATCATCCCGTATGAAAGTCCTTTTCTCGACGTGGCCAAGTCTGTTCATAAATCTGTAAAATTTGGCTTGGTCCAAAATTTTGGCAAGAAAGCATAACTTTTAAGTTGTCCTTATTTTACAATTAAATATTAGAATTTATTCTTTTTAAAAAATCGTAGATTATTAGTCGTTTTGAAAATACATTCAAACACATAAAAAAAAACATGATTATGATGGAATTTTCTTTTAATCTGTAAACTGCAAATTTCTTTTAAACTGTTCATCCATGCAAAATGAATACAGCAATACGCGAGAAAAAATATATTAAACATTTACATTTGCTAAGAAGGAAACGTATTTTTTTTTCCTTCCAATGCGATTCCATCTTAAAAAAATTCACTTTTTACCATATACCATTTTTTAGATTTTCATGTCTCCATTACATGGAATATAATAGAGCTTAATTTTTAACTTTAGCCTAATCGGGTTTAATTTTTCACTTTTTTCCGGGCCGGGCCGGGAAGGGCTCGTGCCGAAATTTTAACTTTTGGGACGGGCCGGGCCTGGCCAATATTTTTTTTCACAAGACTCGGGCTCTACTTTCATTTTAGACTTCGGACCCGGGTGGGCTCGGGGCATTTTTTCTGAAACCCGAAAAATATTTATTCATGTTTAGAAGATGATGAAGATACTCTCCCCCCCCCCCCCTTAAAATTATTTATTGTTTTACAAAACATTTCAATGCTATTAATCAAAATGAAAGGGGGACACAAATCGTGTTTTTGTATTTTAATAGTTGATTACTGTTTCAAAAGAAAATTTCTTGGAGATGTGATGCTTGAAGATTTATGTCTACTGCATTTCCGGAGACGATCTATCGATGAGGCGCCAATCAAAACAAGCACAAATAATAAATTAATTTCTATTCGGATTTTTCGTTGTGATAGAAGATTCGAGCGTTTATTTAGTTAGTTAGTTATGTACTTATAACACTTGGAGAATGATTTCTGCGTTTTTTATTTGACCGGAAAATTGAACTTTGCAAATTATTTAATTGTGCCCGGGTTTTTTGAAAATAGCTTAGTGATTATTTTATCTGTTTGTCATCGTGAATTCTGATTATGCTAAAGATTTCCCTTCGTAAGTAAATGTTTTTTCTATGTTATATTCGTATAGAAAACAAACGATAAGTGTTTATTTTTTTTCCTCTAAAAGCATCAGAACTTTTTGATAACTGTATCAACGTTTTATTTTTTGTTGATTTTCAGGTTTACATCAATCACATGGAATTGTTATGAGAAATGAATTAATTATAGTTAACATTGTACACACTTTATAGGAAATTGAAATTTTTCTTCAATTCTTCAGCTTACACAAACTTTATCCATTTATTCATCACACTTCTTTAATGTGTCCATCAAATTTTCTTGTTATAGGACAAAAAATTTGGTAATCCTTTTAAGGTTGTTCTCAACTGCTCTTCTCAACAAACGCAAAAAGTTTTGACACATTTACAAATTCATTTTTTAGTGGAAAGATATGATATTCGAAGGCCTGATTATGGAAGAGGTTTCGAATCGAACTCAGTTTTCTATTTTATGATAACAAAACTACCTATCGAATTATAAGCTATTTTGACCACGTGATCATGCGATTTTCTCTCTTTCGTCGTCCGATTTTCCTGCTTTCGTCGTAAAATGCAGTTCAAAACGTCAACTTTGATGGCTTGTTCTAAAATATATGTTGCATATTTTAAAAAACAAAAAATTGAGTGTGATTAAATTCTGAATAACAACATCTGCTAGTTTTATGGATTTCTGAACAAAAATAAACTAAAACTTATGACATAAAATTGCCCTTTTTGATAACAACACCCTTAAATATGAAGTATATTTTTATTTGAATATTTTACTTTGTTTTTAATGAATATTTTATTTTTATTTTATTTTTATATTTTTATTTTACCAAAGTACTATTTTCATAAGATTGAATTTAGTTTTTATTTAACATTAATTTTTATGTAAGAAGACTTCGAAAATGAGGTATCATATTTGAAACAATTTTTAAATATCATGCTTTTTTTTTTTTTTTTTTTTTTTTTTTTTTGTATTGGACTCTGGCGGGCTCGGGCTTTGATCACAAAAATTCCTTCGGGCTTGGGCGGGTCCGGGCTTCGAAAAACGAGCCCGAACTCATCTCTAAGTATGACTGACATTTTAGTGTATATCGCCTCACATATTGGTGTTATTTTATGCTGTATTTTTTTTTTTTTTCGAAAATTTTATATCTCTGCACCTATTTTATACTTTAAGTTTTAAAACTAGTGTATTTTGTATCGAAAATGTTTTTTTTGATGTACAGTAGAACCCCGATAATCCGGATCGGTTTGGTCATTCTTTTTTTTTCAAGTTTGAAAAGCGATTGCCTAATTTCCATAACATTGACTTGTTTCATCTTACTATTCTAATTTAAAAAAACTTTTTCTGATATCTTTTTGGAAGAATTAAACAATGTAAACATTTTTATTAATATGTCTATAATATGTCTATAAATATTCAATGAGTTTAACATAAAGGTGATTTTCTGTAAGGATGTTTAATTTTATTCCATTTTTTTCTAATTCTCCGGATAATTCAGATTTCCAATAATCCGGATTGGGTCTGGTCCCAATTAATCCGAATTATCGGGGTTCTACTGTATTTGGTTTTGCTCAACTCTTGTTTTAGTGTTGTGCTTAGGATGTCCCAATTTTGATAAACAGCGTCAAGCCTTTTCTCTCCTTTTTTTTTTTTTTTTACAATATTAGATCTGGCGATATTATTATTCGCAGCCGTCTGTTAAAACATTCTTCCCAAACATATTCCACCTTTATTTAAAAAACATACACACACACACACACAAAAAAAGGAAAGAACCAGAGAATTGTTGTTTGTCCCTAATTTTATTTATTAATAAACGTGAAATGTTACAACAACATAACCCACGGAAAAAATTTGAACCGTTCCAAACATTTTTTTTTTTTTTTTTTTTTTTTTGCAAAAAAATTTATATATTTTTTATATGTTTAACTCGTCATTATTCTACAATTGAACTTTAAAATTTACATACAGTAAAACCTGTTAAATGAAACCAACATATGGCATTATCCTGTAATAATGGGACTCTTCACTCACTTGAAAATATCCATTTCTTAATGTTAAACCAATGGGGAGGTTGTTTTCAAATTTCACGTTTAATTTCAATATTTTTAAACGATTTTTTTTTTTTTTTTTTTTTTTTTTTTTTTTTTTTTCCAGTGCATAGTTGAGCTCAATCTTCAATGTGACTATTTTTTACTTTTTCGATTTTTTTTCGAAAGTACTTCCAGTTTCAAAACCGGTTCCGAAAGTGAAAGTATCTTTTTAAAAAAATCTGCAACCGAAATCGAAAAAATAAGAAATAGCTACTTGTTAGAGAGAAAGCCCAGTTATGCTATGCAAGAATAAGACGTGTTTAAAAATATTCAAATTTAAACGAGAAATTTGAAAATAACATGTCTATTGGTTTAACAATAGTAGTGGGTGTTTTCAAGTAAGTGAAGAATCTCCCTTAAACGCAAAATATGTTGATTCAAAATTAATATAATACTAATGTAATTAATATAATTACATTTCATTTTGTTATGTGATTTGAAAAAAGAAATTCAAACAATTCAACTTGTGTCATATGATTTTTTATGATAAATCTCAAAATATTTTAGCAAAATTAAAAAGAAAAAAAAAAAAAAAAAAAAAAAAAAAAAACATTGGCCTTTTTTTTTTTTTCTTTTTTTTTTTTTTTTTTTGTTGTTACAGAAATGTTTGTTCCAAAAAATTTCAAGCAATCCTACTAACGCACTTTTTAGGGGGGAAAAAAAAAAAAAAACATAGAAATTTTGCTTTAAGGAGAAGAATGAAAACATTGCTGATTTGTAAACAATTTTACATAAATTTGGCACGTTTAAGCATTTTTTAAAAGAAAAAAATAATAACACTATCAGTTTGATAAGTAAAGTCTGATGGATTTAACGTGTTTTCAGTTTTGGTGCCAGTAGATAACTAATGCTTATTTAAGTTACGTGTACATGATCGCAAGATGTTGAGAGTAAAAACAAAAACAAAAAAAAACTAGTTGGATGTGTCAATCCCGAAACTTTCTTCTATCTCATAAATACATGATATATATATATATATATATATATATATATATATATATATATATATATATATATATATATATATATATATATATATATATATATAAATTAAAAAAAAAACGTGGTGACTTTAAAGTTACTTATTATCGAATTTCCTCGAACATTTGAGCTAGCCTAATGAGATTCTGGTATCTGAAAAGCCTAAAACGCAAAATGTAATTAATATTCTGAGAAAATGAGCTTAGTAGTGCCTCTTGGTGGGTAATTTATACTAAAACCTAATAAGCATCTATTGATGTCAAGACCTAACAGAATCTGAAATTTGATGGAATTTCGTCCATTAGTTCTTGAGATATAATTATAACAAAAAATTTGCAAAACGTAGCACAGCAACACCATATTTTGGACAATTTATGCCAAAATGTAAAAAAGCGTCTAATTATGTTATGGTGTAAAAGAATCTGAAGTTTGATGAAATTCTGTGCATTAGTTCTTGAGATATATCTAGTTTTAAAAAAACGTGTAAAATGTAGCACAGCAGCACCATTAGTTGAAGGATTTATAACAAAACGTAATCATCGTGTAATTATGTTATATGTCATTTTGTAACAAAATCTGAAGTTTGATGAAATTCTGTGCGTTGGTTGTTAAGATATAGCTATCGGAAAAATCGTGCAAAATGCAACATAGCTGTACCACCTGTTGTAAGGTTAATACCAAAATGTAATCAGCGTCTAATTATGTTATATATTCTAGTGTAAAAGAAACTAAAATTTGATGAAGTTCTCTGCATTAGTTCTTGAGATATAGCTATCGCAAAAATCGTGCAAAATGAAGCATAGCAGCGCCACCTATAGGGAAGTTCACACCAAAACCTTATCAGCAACTATGTATCTCAAGGTATCGCGGAATCTGAAGTTTGGTGAAATTCTGTGCATTAGTTCTTGAGATATAGCTGTCATAAAAATCATGAAAAACGTGGCATAGCAGCGCCACCTGCTGGCCAATTTACACCAAAACTTAATCAGCGTCTATGTATATCAAGGGGTAACAGAATCTGAAGTTTGGTGTAATTCTGTTCATTAGTTCTTGAGATATAGCAATCTTGAAAATCATGAAAAACGTAGTATAGCAGCGCCACCTGCAGGCCAATTTTCACCAAAAACCAATAGGCACTAATTCATATCAAGGTCTAACTGAATATAAAATTTTATTAAATTTCGAGCATTAGTTCTTGAGATAGAGCGCCCACAAATTTTTTGTCACATACAGACAGACAGACTCACAGACAGACACACAGACTCACAGACAGACGGACAGACTCACAGACAGACATTTTCTAAAAATAGTCAAAACGTGTTCAGGACCTTCTAAAACGTATAAATCCGTCGAAAACCGGAAGTCGAAAATTTTCATGAATCCAATACTTTCTTCTTGTAAAGATAGAAGAAAGTAAAAAAAATAAATAAAATAAAATAAGTAAAGTCGAAACAATTAAGATCAAAACGATAAATTCCACAGTCGTTTTAAATCTTGATAAAATAAAATATTCTCTTGAGTAAATATTTTCGGAAAAGTTTTTCCAATTAATGCTCATTACCAATTTCAGTAGCTCTTCTGTAAAACAATAATAAATATTACCAACAACTTTCCAACAATGTTGAAAAGTGATTTTGCATTCGGTTTGTCTGCCCGTCTGTGCAAGCTGAAACTCCCGTAAATGTACTCGAATTTTCATGCAATTGATAAGGCTTATTTAGGCTCACCAAAGCATGTCCGGTATTGCATATAAAGTATGTTACGATTAATAGTACATGAGAATAGTATATGAGAACAGAATGAACACCTGCTAAGAGGGTAATTTGACCGTAACGCATTTTTTTTTCTTTTCGTTTCAATGCGATTTCGTTTTAGAAGATTTTACTATGTAGCCTTTTTTCAGACTTTTAAGCAGGGGCGTGCGAAAAGAAAATCGCGCCCGATGCAAATTCTAAATTTGGCGCCCTTTACCCGAACTTTTCTTGTAGTAGGATAAAAATGACGTTGTTTTGCTTGTGCTTGTTTTGTTTGTGCTTATTTTGATTGGCAACCCCTAAATTTCCACGCCCGAGGCAAAAAAAAACCCTTACTCCCCCCCCCCCCCTTTCGTCGGGCGCTGCTTTTAAGACACCATTACATGAAATAAGCATTAACGGTAACTGAATGATAACTGAAATATTTACATACAAATAGAGATTCATTAAAAGTAAATAAATATTGCAGCCTACAGCATTTCAAAAAAGAAATAAAAATAATAATAAATAAATAATAATAACAAAATAAACAAAAATAGTATAAAGACTAATTATTTTTGATCAGAACTCCTTGTGCAATACATTTTATTACCTTATTGAAGTAAAAATTTATGTTTTGTAGAAATAATATCTGGTCAGACCGAAAGTTAAACTTTTTTAAGGGGAAGGGGGAGGGCGGAGGTACTTGCCAGAACGTATAATCAGGCCAAATTTTTTAACTTTTATACCGACCGGACCATTAATTTATTTTTTACGAATCGGGTCGGCTCTGGGCCAGAAATTTTTTTCCACGCAGTTTTTTAGACCCTGGTCCAGCGCGTGGGAACCTCTAATATGTATTATGAACTTGGCCCCCCTGTCGGGGATACAGTGCCCCCTCGTCGGGCAAATTCTGGCGCCGCCCTTGTGTTTAGGAGACGAGTGTCGTAGCACTATCAAAAGGGTATCTCGATTGTTTCTTGACAATGACTCATCGTATATCGTTTCTTGAAGTAGTTGCGAACTCCTGATGGAGGAATTTTATTTAGCCATTGACTTGTGCTCTTCAACTAATTACAGTGAGGATTTTTCTATCCAGGGTGGCACCAGTTGTGGTGCTGACATCTGTTTTGAATACTGCGTGTTACTATTTCGGATCACATATGTAGATTTCGAGAAAAATGGCCCTGGCTGGGTGTGAACTAGAGACTATCATTTTAGAAGATGAAAGCCAATCAAAAGGATAGCTCGATTGTACTGTACCAATGATTCATCATATGCTTGTTTGTTGAAATTGTTGCGATAGATAATCACGAAAATACAGCCATTATTGTAGAAACTTACACAAAATTGACAAAATTGACTATAAAATTCTTTCGACTATTCTTTTCGAAAAGTCTTTTTTAATGATTATGCCATGGTTTTGAGCATTTTCTCTTAACCCCCAGTTCTCAACGTGTCTTCGAAAGGAGTGTCTATTGCAGATGAGACGGGCTCAGCTCGAGATTAAACACAGTAGCTATGCTCCGTCTCGATTTTGTACTTCGAATTTTTCGGGCACGGCCTCAAAAGCAAAAGTTTCAATTATTTATAAATTTGGAAAAAGAAAAACTCTTACTATTTGAGAAACTAGAATGCAGTCTTCGTTTTTTAAAGTATTTGGTGATCCTTTAAACATCAGTTTAAAAAATAAATGTATTATTATTAATGGAATATAAGAAACAACTTTCTATTTGATTCTGAAGCTTTTATGTACTCAGTACAAAAAGAAACCGTGAAATTTGAAAGAAAAAACCCTTTTATGAGAAACAAGAACATTTGAAGTTTCCGAAAGTATTTTGCGATCGCTAAAAAATCAACTTATATTGATAGAATTCTTGTATTATTATTGATAGGATATAAAGTAAGTCATTCTGTATGATTCTGAAAATTTTGCATGCTTAGTGCAAGTAATACAAAGAAGTCGTGGGGTATCAACCCTTGTCTATCTACATTTTCTCTTTTAAGTCTTTTATGAGAATTACAGAAATACGGAACTTATGTCTTCCTATGTCATAATTGTAAAATTATAGTTCAAAAGAATTAGAATTGTGAATTTTATAGTTTTTTGGCAGTGGTTAAGCATAAATGACAATATTTTTATTTTAAATGGATTTTCAAGGGCTTACAAATCACGAAACGCTGTCATGAGCGAGCATTAAAGATTCATAGTTATTTCTAATATAAGAAGAGATTCTTAAATTTAAAGCTTATTCTGGGGAAGATTTTAATATGTTATCAATAATTTTAAACTGTTTCGATATCCGGCTCAGGATCTAATGCCACAATTTTTTTTGTGGCTTGGATTTCAAGTCATCGGGCTCAGGCTCAAAAAAAAAAAAAAGAGTCCGATATTACCAATATCCATTTTGCGTTTGTAATGCTTTGGAAAAATCGCTATAGATTAGTTCAAATTCATCCACTGACTTTTTAGAGAACTAGTGAATGTGGGGGGTATTTACTGTAGTTTTTTCTACAATAATATGGTCTTATAACTTTCCAAACTTCTCCGATATGGTTTTTTTTTTAACTCGAACCGATTTAACGTTGCCTAAGTTTTGTATTACAGTGAAACCTCCATAACGGACACTCCCAAATAGCGGACACCTCTATTTAACGGACAGTTTACCGATCCCCACTACCAAAATCTACATTTTTGTATGTTTAATCTCTGAATAACGGACATTCCGAATAGCGGATAGTAATTTTTGCGATAAAGTGTGAGAATTTGTTTTTTAACGAAGAAAAAAATGTAAAAAAAACTTCTAAATTTGTCGGGACAATGTGTCGAAATTTTGTGATCACAGATAAATATAGAGAGTGGGCCAGGTCCCACCCTGGCCTTCCCCCCCCCCACTCCAGTATTAAATTCAGGGGATGGTCCGAGGGACATTACCTCCCGGAGCATCACAATGTCCCCCCCCTCACTCCCCTCCGGAAGGTTTGAGATTTTATGCTTTTAAGAAGTAGCAAAATACAGTCAGCAGTAACATCTTTTTCTTTTTCTTTTTCTTTCTTTCTTTCTTTCTTTCTTTTTTTTTCTTTTTTTTTTTTTTTTTTTTTTTTTTTTTTAAGATGATTTAGGAAAATTAAAACTATTGACATGGTTAAAACTTTCCACTGAGAAAAAAAAAAGTAATCTTTAAATGCTAAAGGAAACTTTTTAAATACATTTTTTTCGTATGAATGTAATAAACAGTGTAAAAAGCAATGTACTATTTTATTTCAATTTTATATTGTTTAAAAAATAATTTTAATTTCTGATTAATTATATATTAGAATTTTAGAACATATAAAAGTCAATTAATGGAACTTTAAGCATTTCTTATTAATTTTTAAATCTCCGAGGTTTTCCCCAATAGCGGACACCTCGGAATAGCGGACAGTTTCCGAGCTCCCGAGGTGTCCGTTATTTGGAGGTTTTACTGTATTGTGACTTTTAAACGGTGAATACTCACATTACCTCACGCTTTATTGTTAGTGTAATAGTTATAAGATTTTCACACATGAAATTGTTAAGGAGTTATTAATCCAGTACTCAATCCATATTGCCGTTTGCGATATTATCGAAAAAAAAAAATGCACATATGAGACTTTTAAAGCAGCTAAATAACTAAAACCAATTAACAATATGAAATTTGCAAGAGAAAATCTAAAAGTATTGTCAAAATAATTTAATAGAAATTAAAAACAAGTTGGAAATTGCACGTGAAGCGTAGCAAATGAGGTGCGTTCGTACGATAACGAAGTTTTAAAACTATTACTCTCATATATCAATCTCATAAAATTGTAAATAGTGAATTACAATTAAAACGCTCATCAAACAATGTTTTCCCTATACCATTATACCATTATGTAATGGAATACTTTTGTGTGGCCTTGTAAATCAATAACAAATGTTCTTTGCTCCACAAATTATGTAAAATGTATATTATAATATGTACTTTATAGTTGCATATAAATTTTATTAAGTTGGAATGAGTGTAACACCTTTAAAATGCATTTGAAACATTTTTACCAATTGACCATAATGTAACGGAATACTTTTGATTGTCCGTGTAATTGATCTATTCTTCCGATTTTCATAAAATTTGAAATAACTCCCCAAAATTATGTAATAATTATGTATTTTAAATTTCAAACGAGCAAAACGCATTTGAAACTTTTTTCCCCATTGACCATAATGTAATGGAATACTTTTGATTGTCCCTGTAATTGATCTATGCATCCGATTTTCAAAAAAAAAAAAAAAAAATAAATTAAATGACTCGACAAAATTATATAATATTTATGTATTTTAAATTTCAAACGAGTGAAATACATTTGAAACATTCTTTCCCATTGACCATAATGTAATAAAATACTTTTGATTGCCCCTGTAATTGATCTATGCATATGATTTTCAAAAAATTTGAAATAACTCGACAAAATTATGTAATAATTATGCATTTTAAATTTCAAACGATTAAAATCCATTTTAAGCATTTTTCCCCATTGACTGTAATGTAATGGAATACTTTTGATTGCCCCTGTAATTGATCTATGCATCCGATTTTCACAAAATTTGAAATGACTCGACAAAATTATGTAATAATTATGTATTTTGAATTTCAAACGAATCGGTTGGGTAGTTTTTGCGTTGTTATATGCGGACAGACAGACGGACGGACAGACAGACGGACTGAACGACCACTATAGGTGCTACGTATTTACATAATAACGAACGCACCTAACAATAAGATTATTAATATCGAAAATTAGTAGAAGAATTCTTTGTTGCGTATTTTGAAATTAAATTACTGAAAAAACCCAAAGTTTAAAATTTTTATCTAAAATAAATATGCAGAATGGAAATATAATTTTAGATTTCTTACTATTTTTTGTTAAAAAAATTCTTCTTCAATATTTAAAATATAAGCGAACGCCAGTTTTCATTTTAATCTAATTTGGATGGAGAAAATGTATTTCCCACCAAAATTTAAATTACGTTACTGCACGAATTAATTGATACGCACAATTTAGGTGATCCCATTAATGACATGAAATGTTTTAGAAACTTGCGCGAATTCTCTCCTAATTAATTATTTATGGTTTTTAATAACATTTCAACAAGAGCATTATCTTTGATCAATACCACTTTTGTTCAAAGGGACCAATTTACAATTTTCTCCTCCATTTACCACCACTATCAAGCTGACAAAAACTCGACTCGGTACAAAGCTCTTAAATATTTGGATAAAATTTGCCCCCGCCCTAAACATTGATTTTCGGATCTCCGTTTTGTCAAAAAGACTTTTCCTCTAACTTTTACGGCCATCGCTTTGGCAACACGCCAATATTGTAACCATGGTAACGGGTGTGTACTACTCAAGTACAGTCGCAGTTAAAGAAGGTAAATGGTGTAAAAAAAGAATCTCAGAATGTTCTCTACGCCATTTATCCACAATATAGCCTGTAAGATTTTTGTACAGTGATGGCTTTATTTTACGAGAACTTTTGCCATGATTTTACGATTCCTAATTTTGAGTACTCGCTTTTAAGTAGAGTAGAGTTTACGGGTTTTTTTTTTTTTTTTTTATCATCGTTTGTGTGGGAAATGTGGTCTTTCTTGCACATGATAGCATAAATTTTTCGGCTGGTTGGTCTCACTATTAACATATGACTTCGTCTTTCTTTATTAATTTCTTGAAATACACTTATTGAAGAAGTACACATTATTTAGGGACTCTTTGGCATGAGCTTTTGTTTTATTTTGAAAATTTATGTTACGTTTTTGAATGGCGGTGATGTTTCAGAGAAAGAATATTTTTCGGTCTGACCTTTTCTCTTTAATGATTTTCTAAGGCCAAATTTTTGTCATTTTTTTAATATTTAAATCATTTATTAAATTTAAAAATAATTTTTTTAATATACTGTTATTCAAATGTAACGTTTTAGTAACGTCATGGTTTTCAGAGCCAGAGTTTAACACATTTTTCACCCCGCGGGTCATTTAGAAGCTTCTGTCACATTCTGGGATTACGGGAGGAATTTACATTTCTAGACCATCTTTAAATACAAAATCTTAGAACTTCCACTTGGGCAAGAAGAGTGAATCGGTCAAAGAAGGGAATGTAATCCTCAAAATTTATCAGTGTTCTGATATTAGCAAGATTACAAGAGTGGACTTACCAGAAATTTGCTCGGTACGAGCTGAACTTGGGACGATTTTTCTTCATTACGCTGGGGACGAGCCTGCATTTGTTTCTTTTCTTTTTACAATTATTTCACAAATTATTTAAAACCTCACTTTCTTTTACTGAATTATAAAGACACATTTTTTAAAATTTACTTTTCATATTATAGAGCTTCACAATTATAATTCTTAAGCCAAATTTTTCTTCTATTTTAAAATTAATTTTTTAATGATTTTTTTTCATTTTAGCAACAATCTAAGCTACAATTAGTGTTTAACGTCTATATTTTATGATTTGCGGATAAGTCTAAATTATGGTGCAATTTTTTTGCATAAATATGCATGGAGTATTTTTTTTAAATAATCTTAGCTGTAGATTAACAAATAGCTAAATTATTTTTGTAGCAACTGAGACGGATCGAGGCTAATTATTTATTGAATTAGACAGGGAGCAATCCCATGCCTGACAATTTCGTCCCGTGCAGATTTCTAAATCTATCAAAATTGCCTTGATTTATTCACATGATTAGAAAAGTAAACAATCTTGCACTGTTGATTTTTCTTACATGATGATGACGTTATACTCATTATAGTGAAAACTTGTTTACAAAATGAATTAAATACAGTGAAGAAATGTAGTAGAAAAATTTCATATGTCGATAATGTATTATTAATTTTCTTTTTTTCAAAAAAGAAAATGCTTAACCCTAAACTGGTTTGCCCGAACGGCGTTCGGGCAAGACGAATTTTCTTATTTCATCATTTAAAGCTTTTTGACACCACTATTACTTTTTAAGAAAATATTCATATTATTGAAAGGCGGAAATGTTCAGACTAAATTTTACGAATATTTTACTTAAATAATAGTGGTGTAAGTCCGCTATTTTCAATTTATTGAACAGAAAGGAATTGACCAGTTAAGAGGTTAAAGATGAAATAGAAAATCTAGTCAAGCTTCCAGAACAACGAAAATTTTAATGTTTACCATTGCTCTATCGTTATCAGCTAACTGAGTTATTTAAAAGCTGAAAATCAATGCTCAGTTTTTGTTACGGGCATTATGTTATTTTAGCTGCTTTAAATCTAATAGTCCTTGTGCACCAGATTAGTTTTCATTCTCTAGCCACCCTCTAAGCTCCGCCCTGTCGATTTAAAATTTTTGATTTGATATTTAATGTTTGATTTAATACTGTAATTATTAAACCTTCCTTGGTTCTAATTCTTCTTTTCCTTTTTCCTCGTATCATTTCAGCTTTAAATTTCATAATCGCGTTGCTATTTATAAACTTTTCAGATGAAAACCGCTTGTAATGTTTCATATTTCACACCAACTAATGACTATCAAAATCTCATGAGAGAAATGATTAAATTTGTGAAACTATTTTTGACCTTCTCTCTCTTGTATTGCGTGTACCTTTGCTGCAGATTTCATCACAGTCTTTGTAACAGTAATTGTAACCCAATTTCTACGAAAGAATATCGCGTGTACTACATTTTTCTCGTGTGACTTCAGTTTTTTTTAGACTTGCAGTGTTCCATTTATATGCAGTAAATTATATTATTTTAGCCACCCTAAATCTTATAGTTCCTGTACAACAGCTTAATTTGCCACCTTCTAAGTTCGGTCCTGTATATTTAAAATTTTTGATTTTATTTTTAATGCTTGATTTCATTCTGAAATCATCTTGGTTTTAATTCTTCTTTTCCTCGTATCATTTCATCTTTAAAATTTATAATCACGATGCTATTTATAAATTTTTCTGCGGAAAATCACTCGCAATGTTCCATATTTCACACCAGCTAACGACTATCAAAATCTCATGAGAGAAATGATTAAATCTGCGAAACTATTTTTGACCTTCTTTCCCGTGTATTGTGTGTACCTTTGCTGCAGATTTCGTCACAGTCTTTGTAACAGTAATTGTAACCCATTTTCTACGAAAGAATATCGCGTGTACTACATTTTTCATGTGTGACTTGAGTCTTTTTGGGACCTAATGTGTTCGATTTAAACGTTTCAGTTCCGAAAATATTTTATTTTTGATGAAAAATACTTTCAGATTAAAAAATATATACATAAATAACTTTTCGAACGAAAACTGAAATTTAAAGAACACGTTATTTCATCAAATCTAATGAATAGTGTTGTTTTTCGCACTATTTATATAACAATAAACAGTCTATGGAGGAATTTGATAAGACATTTGTATAATTTAAGTTTTAAAAAGACCATAAAGATTTTTTAATTTTTTAAATTAAATTATTGGAACCGTCAAGCAAATTTTTTTTTTTAAATTTAAAGGGAAAAAACAAATGAAATATGAAATAAGTGTTTAAAATAATTCTCATCAGTGGTGTATATAGAGCTTTAAACGAATATATAGTGGGTTTCAAAATAACGTGGACAAAATGATATGACAAATCAAGCATACAACAAGGATCAAAAATCACATGGGAACATAGGGCCGCAAACCACTTATTGAGCCACATATACAGGGTGTTTCATCCTAACTCAATTTGGGTTGACGGTAATAAATTTCAGAAAACTGAAGTATATTATGAAGTGTGATAACACCAAACAAAAGTGGTAGATGTTTGCATTATGTGCTCCAGCAATATGCACTTGACACCTCACATTTTCGACTATCATAATCAGTTTATGCGGTATCATCGATTGCTTGAGCAATACGTTTTTCGAGATCTTTTCGTAATGTTATCACCTTTCACACAAAATAAGGTACATATCGTTGCATTTTCAATACAATATTTTTATTTTTTTTGAAATTATTACTTTCAAACCGGGTGTAGCTGGAATGAAACACCCTGTATTTGTGACTCAAGAAATATTTTGCGACCCTATGTTCCTATGTGATTTTTTTATCCTTGTTGTATGCTTGATTTGTCATATCATTTTGTCCACGTTACTTTGAAACACCCTGTATACAAATAGGATGTTTAATAAAAGATGGGCAGAAATTTAAGAGGTGATTGTACACATCCAAACAAACAACTTTCATGGAAGAACGTATGATCGGAAATAAACCACAAAGGTGTTAGAGGTCGCCAAAGGTGATGTTTTACTGGGGAGAATCACAAAAAGAACGATTAAGTGACTACCAATTGGGAAATCGTTCTCCAAGCATTCTTTGAGCCTCTAAATCATTTCCATTTGCAGTTCCGTCAATAAAATGCATTACAGTCTTTTTTAGGAGCACTAGTAATTATATAAATATGAAGCACTTATAGTTGTCATTCAGTCCGTCCTTTCGTCCACGTATAACAAAGCGAAAACTACCCAACCGATTTATTTGAAATTTAAATTATATAATTTTTACATAACTTTGTTGAGGCATTTCAAATTTTATAAGAATCGGATGTATAGTTAAATTACAGAGACAATCAAGAGTATTCCGTTACATTACGGTTAATAGGAAAAAATAGTTTAAAGTGCATTTTAAAGATGTTGCACTCTTTCGAACATAATAAAATTAATAAGCATATGTAAAGTATATGCTAAAATATACATTCTTTACAATCTGTAATACAAATAATATTTGTAATTAATTTACATGGCCACACAAAAGTATTCCATTATGTAATCTACAGAGGGAAGCATTTTAATTACATTAAACTATTTCATATTTTATGAAATTGTTATACGTTGCTATGGTTAAATACAAGTTACTTTCTGTGTAATATAAATAGGATAGTACTTACAGGGATACTCAAAAACCTTCGGCTACTATACTATATCCAAAGTACAGTATACTATTGCACCAAGATATGAATACTTTTTGTAATACGAATTCGCCTTATTTACTGCGTTTGACGTGCAATTTCCGACTTGTTTGAAATGGTGTTGAAAGTCTCCTTCTGTGAGCTCTTTCATGATGCGTTCTGCTTTTTCTTTCACAACTTCAACAATCTGATTCATCTTAATGTAGATTTGACCTTTGAGAACAGTTAAAAGTCGGATAATGCCAGTATTTTTAAAACTTCGTTAGAGTACAAACACACCTTATTTGCTGCATTTCACGTTCCATTTCTCACTTCTCTTGTTAGTGAATGGCAATATCTTTTGATACGTTCCCGTCGTGATTGGTCGGATGAGCTATTTTTATGCATTAATCGAGGCGAAATTTTTGCACGTCTTCGTCTTATTCTCTATATCACATTTATATACTACTAGTATCGTTCTTCTACCTATAACTCCCAACATAACATGAATGTGTTTAACCTTTTAAGGCGCGACACTAGTCACAGAAAAAGACCCGGATGATAATGTAAAGCCTATGGGAACGTTCTTTTCAAAAATCTCGCTCAAATTTTAGTATTTGTACATGATTAGACATGATTTTACATGTAAAAACTAGGCCGATTGTGGATCGTCCTGAGCTATCATATGTAAAAAGAAAATCATATATAAATATTAAAATTTGAGCGAGATATTTGAAAAGAATGCTCCCATATTTTACATTATCATCTGAGTCTTTTTCTGTGACTAATGTTACATCTTAATGCACGAATTTTTCTATTTTTATGGAAAACATTTATTTAAAATCTATATCTTCCTAATAATGGGAAAAAAAGGTAAAAGAAAAAATTAAATTTCAAATTTTCAGCTAAAATTTGATATTTAATGGTGTGTGCCATACATAACTGTTTTGGTTTTTAAATATTGTATTGCTATATTTTGAAATCGAATGAGCTTAAATTAATTGATTTAATTTGCTTAATCCTTTGCAAATTTTTCATGTTAATATTTTTAATTATTCCGTAAAAATAATGAAAGTAAATCTGACTTTAATAGCTTCATCGAAATTTCTTTTGTTGAAATTCTAATTTTGTGTCTAGTGCAATCATTTAACTTGGACAAAATAAACGTTTTCCCATTCTTTGGATTTTTCATTATCAGAGACAGAGGTCATATTGGCCAAATTCATGGCACAATATGATAATCAATTTTTAGTCGCATTCGTAATTATATAAGCACCTATATTCATCGTTCAATCCGTCTCTCTGTCCTTCCGCATATAATAAAGCAAAAAACTGCCGAACCGAATCGTTTGAAATTTTAAAAATATAATTGTTGCATAATTTCGTTGTATCTTGTCAATTTTTATGAAAATCAGACGCATAGTTCAATTACAGGGACAATCAAAAGTATTCCATTACATTACGGCCTATGGTAAAAAATAGCTTTAAGAACATTTCAATTGTGCTACACTCTTTCGAACATAATAAAATTGATATAAATCTATGAAGTATATTCAAAATATACATTCTGTACAATTTGTAGTGCAAAGAATATTTGTTATTCAATTAGAGGGCCAGATAAAAGTATTCCATTACATAATTGCATATAAGGAAACATTGTTTGGTGCAAGCTTTAATTATATTAAACTATTTCACATTTTATGAAATTGGTATATGTTGCCGAGTTTACTAAAGGTTACTTCCTGTTTAAAAGAAAGCAGATAGTATTTACAGGGATACACAAAAGATTTCGGATACTTAAATAATATCCGACTATTTCATCAAGATCTAAATATTTTTAAAACTTCGTTATAGCACGAACGCATCTCATTTGCTGCGTTTAAAATGCACTTTCAAACTTTTTTTTATGCTTTAGATATGGCTCGTAGTGCAGTAAATAGTTTTGATGTTTGCATGGACCAAGTTTCCAAATGTGCTAACAGCTTTTCGGTTTATTTAATTTGATGTACATTTCATGCTGAAATAACAGTATGGTGAGCTGAATGTTAGCTTCCTAGGGTTAAATATTTAAACAAAATAATTACTTGCATGTGTGTTACGTATGTTTATGTGATATTCTTTTGCTGTCGCTATCTTTTTTGTAATCATCTTCTGTGACAATCAATGGTGCAGTGATAAAACGCAATATAGCAAATAAATATTGTTTATTTGGTTTAAACTTACGAAAAATATTCTTTTTGAAGTAAAATTTTTAAATTTGGCTGAAAAAGATATTTACAATACTGAACTAAAATAATTTAGTACTAAAACAGAAAATGAGATTCTTAGAAGTAGAAACGAAAGTAGTTTGTAAAGAAAACTGTTTCTCGTAGATACTATTTTTGTAATTGTCTATCTTAACAAATAGTTTCGAATCTATAAATAACAATTGTTTATTTGTTTGTTAGTTTACGGATAAATTATGAGCGAAATAAATCATATAAATGCTTACGAAATCTGTTTAGCGTAGGATTCCATTATGCGATATTTTTAAATAATTCTCCATGAAATATGCTTAATGCAGAATTTCTGGACCATATATCATCTCAATTTTATGAGCCTTTTAGATATCTTTTCGCCTTCAACAAATTTCGCGAGCAATTGAGTGGGCCATTCATAGCAATTACCGAGCCCATTATACAGAATATTAATGAGAGCTTCAGACATTTTGACATAAAAGTCATCTGCAGAAAAATTCCCGTCGCTTTCAACGCATGCATCACGGTTCACTTTTCTTTCAAAAGTGACATAGCTCACGCATTTTTCATATTGATCTATAGAGTCGGCCGGTCTGCTGAGGATTGAAGGGGAAGATGAGGTGTTAGATGATTTAGAGCTTAGCAGTTAGAAAACTCTTCTCTCCAACAACCAATGAGATTCTGCTGAAAGTAAGATTCCGCCAAAAACATCGCCAATGTAAATATACTTTAAATTTTGGTTAAGCAAACACACAGGCAGTTTTGAATTAGGGGCATGGTCCAAGGGGGACATCCCCCGGGGCAATGAGTTGTTTATCCCTGGAAGATTTCAGATTTTGAATTTTCAATAGTCAAAAGATGCAATCCTCACCTCCATCTTCCTCCCTGGTGCCATAGAAAACCCTCTGTGAGAAAAATGTCTGAATTTAACAGTGCACACAGGTTAGGGGGATTTGTCAAATAAAAAGACTGCACCAACCGCAGAAGTAAAGTTAGGGATATTTTTCAATTTTGTTCGTGACATTTTGTTTAAATTAATTATAGGAAGAAAATAATACTGTAGAAGAATTTTAAAATAACTAAACTCTAAAAGAAAGTAATATCATTTCAGAAGAGGCTGACCTTTAAACCACGTATTAAAGCCAATTATTAGTTTGATTTTTTGTTTTGACGTTCACATTTTTCAAATCTATCGTAAAAAGGGAACTATGAAGAATATTTCGTTTATACTTTAACAAGGAAGTTAATTTAAATTTAATAGTTATTTTAGTCGCATAAAATCAACTCTATCAAATAAAATTACTTTGCATACATGCAAAACCTCAGGAAGGAGAGCCTCATTAAAAAAAGACTAAACTATGCTTGTGGCATTTATTAATGAGAAATGAGCAACTTACTCTCGCGGGATAACCTCCGGAATACAAGACAAGATTGCTGCTCTACATGCTTACATGAGAGCGGTCAGCGATGGAATGATAAGTCACCGTCAGATATGATTGCCAATGTGTCGAGCCAAAATCTTGGTACCCTGGACTATTACAACCCCAAAGGTATCACTTAATGAAATTTTGAATTAAAAACTAGCCAACTGGACCGTCCATTGGCGTTATAACATATCAACATACAAGTATGTATGCCAACGCTAAGTAATGGCAAAAATACATTATAGAAGTAGTAACACAGATGCCGGACGCAAATTTTAATATAAACAGAGTATAATATTTGCAGCCGAAAAGATATTTGTATTAACTATTAAATTGAGAATGAACAATAAGTGTCTGCAGCAGGAGCGTATGGTCTAAGAATATCTTTTTTATATATTCTTTGATCAAATGAAAGTATGCTCGCACAAATAATGATTTTAGGATGAGAAAAGATTTGTTTTTGATTTATTTTATTAACGGCTTCAGCCGAACATGGGAAAACTTAAGTAACTGAAATTTAAAGCGCAAAAGAGAAGCGATAATTAAATTTTTTTAGAAAGGAAAGGGAAAAGTAACATGACATCACAAGAATCCCCTATGACGAAAATAGAAATTACCGTTTTAGTTCTCCTTTTTAACAAAATGCTCAAAGAAATTTATTTTAGCAATTAATATTTTTAAATTGTTAAATTTGTTTTATTACTGTTTATTTTGATATATGTTAAAAATTGTCATGTATGGCAGCATTAAGGACTGTGCAAAGCATTTGCACCAGTCATGATTCAAAGGGTGGTCCAGAGAGGGGTACCCCTGATGCTATGAGATGTCCCCTCCCCCGCAGGAAGCTTTGAGATTTTGTTTTTTTATTGGTCAGAAAATGCAGTCTTCTCCTGGACTCTTTTATGCCTCGTCCCCCTCTCGGAGGAGCGGAAATCTCTTCCGGAAAAAGTGTCTGAATTCAACACTACAGTCACCGCAAAAAAAATCTTGACACTTGCGATTTTTGGCCTTTTTGTTAAATAGCTAGAAATACACATAAGGAATTATTCTGAAACTCCTGGTGTGTAAACAAAATAGTACAGCTCATATATTTTCGCGAAGATTTTTCTCCGAAATCCAACAGGGGATCGTCAATAAATTGAAAAAAACGAAGATCTTTCGGATAACCCTGTCAAAACTAATTCGGCTAAAGCGTTCAAGCTGCAGATTATGATTAAATAGCTTATTGTAATAAACTGTGTTCATTTTTATGTCGATGACATGCATACTCGTAGAGAAATTAAGGTTTTTATAATAACAGTCCCAAATTTTTCCAAGATTTTTTATTATAATTTGGAGAGTAATATTCTTTTCAGAAAATATGACAAATATTATTGCACACAATACACTGATATCAAAATTTACAAATAATAGAAATTGTATGAAAAATGAGTAGGTTTACTAAATAATTTTTCACTGCGTATGCTTCAACGATATCAAAAATTTATTTGCATATTATGTTAGCTAAGTGAAAGCTTCTGTGAAAGTCTCAAAAACATAGGTTGAAAATTCTGAAAATTATCGTCGATAAAATAAGATATAAATCCGTTATTCCCAGAATAAAGCAAAAAGATAAAGAGCTGTATCCAAACATAGTGGTACGTGCAATATTGAGTAGGCACTAAATCAATGGAATATGGATACAGCCCCTCATCTTTTTGCTTCATTTTGGAAATAGCGGATTTTGAGATGATACTATAGACGATCACTTCCAGAATTTTCAAGCAATGCTTTTGAAACTTATACAGAAGTTGCTCTATACATTTAGCTAACATAATATGCAATGAAATTTTGATATCGTTGACGCATGCGTAGTAAAAAATTATTTACTAAATCCACTCATTTTTCATACAATTCTTATTATTTTTTAAATCTGATTACCGGATGTTATGTACAATGTTGATTGCCATATTTTCTGAAAAGAACATTGTGTTTTATGAAGAACTCTGCAAATTATAAGCACAAAGATTGGAAAAATTTGGGACCGTTTTTATAAAAACCTTAATTTCTCTTCGAGTATATATGCTATATTCATAAAAATGAGCACAGTTTATTACAATAAGCCACTTAATCATAATCTGCAGTTTGAACGCTTCAACTGCATTAGTTTTGGCAGGGTTATCCAAAAGATTTTCGTTGTTTTTCATTTTGTTGACGGTCCCCTATAGGATTTTGGGGAAGAATCTTCATGAAAATATATGACCCGTACTATTTTGTTAACACAACAGAAGTTTCAGAATAATTCCTTATATATTTTTTTAGATATTTAACAAAACGTCAAAAATCGCAAGTGTCAAGATTTTTTTGCGGTGACTGTACTTGTCCGCGCAGACAAATTTCGCGCACAAAGCACGGAGCTGAATTTTACATTTTCGAAGCTATGGCGAAGCCTCTCCAGCTGCTTCATTGTGATTGGTTGTGCATGAGCTGAGCTTCCCAGCTACTGACATATAGTATAACTGTGCCCTTGAGGAAAGCTTACAGAAATGCTGTTTTTCTTTACGAGTTTTTTTCTGTTTGGCTGGAAAAATATGATTTTATTGGATGTGCGAAAATACTTTTTTGAAATTGTGTACAGATAATGTTATTAATATAGAATAGATGGTAGGAAATTTTTTGTACAATTTGTTACATCACGTTTTATTGATGCCGACATTAAATCATTTCAAATTGCTGAAAGGGCTGGCAGATTTCTTTGAAAATTGTCGGTTCTGTTAATTTAGTTATTTTTTGCTTTAACATGGAAAATAATTTTATTGATGTTAAATAAAGAAATTAACGTTACGGATGGCGAAACAAATTGTAAGCGTCAATGAGTAAGTATGCGCAATTTTGCCAGGAAATAATAAGACCTGATTATGATTATTAAATGTTATAAAATGTATGCTTTTAAAATTATGAAATATTTAATATGGAAAGAAAAATTATCTTGCATAATTTATTATATTTTCTTCTATATTTATGAGAAATTATGAGACCTATAAAAATTTTTCACTTTTTTGATGAATTTGGGATATTTTTAACACAAACTGACTAATTTTTAAAAATGGCTGTCTATTTGTGTTGTCACATAAGCTTTTGATCGCTCTAACTCAAAGCATTATTAAGAAATCTACAAAATTGCATATTTTGTTCCACATAAATCGATACTGATTAGGTTTTAGTGTGCATCGTCATGAAGATGATCCTATTATGTCGTGTGTTTCAATTGTTTTTAATTATTAGATTGGTATCTTTAGGATGGAGTTTTATCAAATTTCAAATAGTTACGTTTATTCGGATTTTTGTGATTGATAGTTGAATAAAACAGTATATTTGTGCGTTATACTATATTTATTTCATGAATAATCCAACCAAACCATGGATATATGAAGATAAATAAAGATTAACAGCTGAATGTCTTAAACGTACAGCTAGGCAGCATCATTGACACAGCGAAATGATTAAAGAAGTATTTCAAAAATGAGCTGCAAAAATCGCAAAACATTTCTAAAGCATCTACAAGGCAAACAGGATAAAATTCTTGGCAACACTGTAAAAAAATCGTAATATAAAAATTTACACCTAATTTTACTGCAGTTTTTACGACAAAAACTACTGGCAACATTGTTGCCAGCAGTTTTTAACGTAAATTAAATGGATTTTTTTTTCTTTAAACAGACTTAAAGTCCTGATCAACTGCAATTATTGTAGCTTCAAATAGCTGATTCAATCTATTAGTGTCCTTATTTTTCATTATTCACAACTTGTGTTTGTACTTCCCTTCAATAAACTGTTAAAAATCTCAAAAAGTCTCGCTGGATGTTTTCGACTTCCAATCAGAATAAAACAGGTCGGTTTTATCGTCCACCTCAAAGATTAATTTATGATAAACATTTCTGCCGTCATTAAACGTCAAAACGGATTATAGCTAATCAATTTCTCGATTTTTCCTACAAGTGCTCACCATAAACCAATCAAATACTGCAATGCTTGTGGGAAACATAACGAGCTCGCCCAGTGCACCTGGTCAATTGGGCTTTTGCCAAAGAAAATAAACTTCTTCACACAGTCCTTTCTCAATTGTGGAACAAATACAATACGTTTGACTGCAAACCCGAATTTAGAAACAATATGCAAGATGGTTATGAACCGGCTTCATATCGCCCAACAAAAATAAATCACTAGATAAAAAAAGTGATCTACGTATGAAATTCGTTAAGTCAACTATCCCTATAAAGCACATATGAACAATTTGCGTTCATTTAAACAAAAAAAGAAAACCATCACACGATTCAACTACTTCTCTATAGAAGAAACTATGGCGATCTTTTGTGGTAATCTTTAAAGGCGTATGCCATAAAAAGAAAAAAAAATGATTGACATAATTTAATTTACTCTACATGAATTTCAAAAAGCTAAAATTTTTTAAACCCTAATCGTTATAACATGCATTCTAATCTACATTTTTGAAATCGGGGTCGAGTTATAACGGCTACACACGCTAGGAAAGAAAAGAGAGGAAAAAAATCTTATTATTTTAATTCATAACAGTTTATAACAATATATCAGAAATTATTATGCATTTCCATGTGGATAAGGAACATTTATTGTTTAAGACACATTGTCATTTAATTAAACAGAATTTTCATTTGATTGAAAATTTATCCCTAAAAATCAAAAAGGTCATAGATGAAAATTGAAATCACTTGATTCTAGGGATATCAAGATGTACAAATATTAATTTATGAAATGTGAAGATAGATCTAGAAGTTTTCTCGCAATTTTGATGCAACGGTTTTTTGTGTAGCTATTTAATTAATGAACCCCTCTAAGGTGCATAAGGCAACTTGAACAACTTTGTTTTCAGGCAACTTGAATATTTTATAAAGTGTCCTAAAATGAGCTGTACGTTTTAAAAATTTATTAAAAAAAAAAAAAAAAAACGATAACAACTATTGAAGTCATTACTACAAAAGAAGTAATGTGTAAAATCAGGACTTTTTTCTTTAATAATTTTAGTTCCAATTGTCACCAATTTTGGTGATGAATTGTCTGAAATTGTAGTACTGCTCAAAATAATTTTGCAATTCCCAAAATGCAAAACATATATATTTTTTATTTTTATTTTTTTAACAGCCGAGCATAATAAGGATTAATTAAAGTTTGATTTATTTTTATACGCATTCTGAAAATTCTAACATTTTGAGATAGTGTAGCATCATCTATCTGTAGCATAGTTGGGATTGAAACAAGGAAATGTAGTAAAGAAAAGCACTTTTATCTCCTGCAAGTCGGAATTTGCACATCAGACGTAGCAAATATGGTGCGTTCGAATGAAATTAAAAAAATGTATAGTACGTCGGATATTATACAGTATCCGAAATCTTTTGTGTGTTCCCTGTAAATACTAAAGATTTTCTATTATACAGGAATTAACTTGTAGTAAATAAACCTCAGCGACGTATATCAATTTTATAAAGTGTGAAATAATTTAATATATTATAATCGTACACCAAAAAATATTTTCTCCTAAACCATTATGTAACAGAATACTTTTGTGTGACTCTGTATATTAATAAAAAATTTGCACCGCAGATGGTACCGAATATATATTTCAGTATATATTTCATAGATGCATATGAGCTGTATTATGTTCGAAAAAGTGTAGCATCATTAAAATGCGCTTGAAACTATTTTTTCCCATTGACCATAATGAAACGGAATACTTTTGATTGTCCTTGTAATTCAGCTATGCATCCAATTATTATAAAATTTGAAATGACTTGACAAAATTATGTAATAATTGTACTTTTTAAATTTCAAACGATTTGGTTGGGTAGTTTTTGCGTTGTTATATGCGGACAGACGGACGGATTGAACGACGACTATAAGCGCTATGCATTTACATAATTATGAACGAACGCACCTAATAATTTCAATGGTTATCGCCGCTTATTTGTTACTGAATTTTAAAACATTAATTTTATTAAAAAATCTGTTTATTAAATAATTGCGCCTTCATTTTTATCTATAAATGAAAAAAACAAGTTGGAAATTGCACGTGAAGCGTAGCAAATGAGGTGCGTTCGTACGATAACGAAGTTTTAAAAATATCACTGTCATATATCAATAACATAAAATTGTAAATAATTACAGTTAAAATGCGCACCAAACAATGTTCTCCCTATACCATTATGCAATGGAATAATTTTGTGTGGCCTTGTAAATCAATAACAAATATTCTTTGCACCACGGATTATGCAAAATGTATATTATAATATGTACTTTATAGATGCATATAAATTTTATTACGTTCGAATGAGTGTAACACCATTAAAATGCATTTGAAACATTTTTCCCCATTAACCGTAATGTAAAGGAACACTTTTGATTGTCCCTGTAGTTAAACTATGAATCCGATTTTGACAAAATTTGAAATAACTCGACAAAATTATGTAATAATTATGTATTTAAAATTTCAAACGATTCAGGTGGGTAGTTTTTGCGTTGTTATATGCGGACAGACGGACAGACAGACGGACAGGCGGACGGACTGAACGACAACAATAGGTGCTACATATTTACATAATTACGAACGCATAATTACGCATTTACATAATTATGGGGGACGATGTGATTATTTTCTCTAAACGAAGAATTATTTGAGTGAGTCTTATTTATCCTAATGGATAAAAAATATAACGGATATTATTTGACATGTTTCGGAAAACTGCCAAGTCTACAGCAGGTGTGACAGTCCCTACTAATGGAACTGTTCCAGCAAGAAAATAATAAATATCGGTTAAAAGTGTTTGAGCTTCGTTCCGCCCACATATCTTTGAATGAATGGGTAATAATAGTTGCTGTTTAACATTGGTAATTGTTGTTACATATTATCGTTCTTCAAAATGATAAATAAATTAATGATTTCGAACCAAAAGTTAAAAGCGGAGTTTTTCGACAACAATTAAGAAACATTCGTGTCGGAAAAAATGGGGGGAGAGAAAGTAGTCTGAAAAATTTATTTAAATTAAAATGGTTCAAAACTGTGAATTTGAAAAAGAAAGAAAGGCAAGTATGCAACAAAAACTTCAAGAAAATAAAACTGAAAAAAAAAATAAAAAATTCTTTCGTCTTGTTGTGAAAGGGATTTGAATTAGGTCCGGCCGGGTAACATATCTAAGTGAATCAATATATTTGAGTGAATAAATATTAAAATCTTTATTTTTTTTATGTTATACTTTTTTTTTATTATTTCATTTTCCAAATTTTAGTGTTTAAATTATTTCATTACTTCAGCTTCACGCCAGTTGGCTTATTTTAGTGAGTGTAGTATGGCACATAATTAACTCCATTGTTCTAAAAATTATTTCATTATCTACGTGAGGAATATAGAAAAAAGGAAGAAGTATCCTCCTTGCCGAGCTTTCTATTCTTGCAATCCACCACTAGATGTAGATCTCTTCATTGTTTCTTCCCTCTTGATATATGTATATATATATATGGAGATTCTTCTTATAAAAGTTCTTTCGAACACATAAGTAAATAAACTCGGAGGTAAATTAAATTCTGACACCGTTTTTAAACTTTTAAATGACTTATATTAAACGTTAATATTTACAAAAAAGATATTTACATATTAATATTTACAATTCGAACATTCAAAAGGAAACTTTAATTAAAACATCTTAATCGCGTCATCTTAATCAACATTCTTCTAAAGTCAACACCAACTCTCCCCACATTCCATCCAACGATCTCTTCCGTTCATTTCTTTTTTCTTCGGCTTTTCGTCTGAATGGAGTTTTTCAGAAAATCGTCTGCTTTCTAAAGACCTTTTCTATCAGAGTTGCGATATGAAGAACCTTACAAGACATGATACTTGGCTGTTGGAGAAAGAATCGCTCCCACAACGGCCGTCCTGACTAGGCTTTCGTCCTCGAATGCTCGTCCCTTTGGAGGCAGCAGCAGTTGGATCATCTGGAAAGATAAAGAAAAAAAAACACAGCAGCATCCAAAGTCTTAATTGAAAAAAAGAAGTCATTATTCAAATTGTTTATCAAAGCTTAGATTATTTCTTGAAAAAATTCATATATTTTTTTTTCGCGTCTTTTCGTCTTCTCTTTCTTACGTCCTTTCATCTTCTTTTATCTTACGTCTTTTCGTCTTCTTCTTTCATACGTCTTTTCATCTTCTATTACCTTACGTCTTTTCGTCTTTTCTTTCTTACGTCTTCCGTCTTCTTTTATCTTACGTCTTTTCGTCTTCTTTCATACGTCTTTTCATCTTCTTTTACCTTACGTCTTTTCGTCTTTTCGAGAATAAAGTTAAAATTCTATTAGTTGTCAGTCCAGAGGTTTGTCATAGTTGGTATAGTGTCACAATCGGTGAAATTCTTTTTTTTTTTCAAGCTTCGTCCGTCCACGGCTTCATGTACTCTGCACATGTACTGGTGACCATGGGTCCTTCGTTGAATCCAAGTTTCTTTACATCGTAGGTGTCATTATTTTTTACTTTTATGACTTTGTACGGACCTAAATATTTTGGTTTTAACTTCAAACCTGGACCTTGTTGTGTGCGTTTTATAGCAACCACATCATTAATCTTAAATTTGTTAGCCTTCTTTCGTCTGAGGTTGTAAGTTTTACGGTTCTCTTCTTGGACTTTTAAAATCTGTTTTTTAGCATTTTTTCTCATATCTTCGCGATTATTTGTAAAATCAGATTGTATTTCAGCATTCAGAAGACTAGTAATTTCAATGTTATTTTTTAGTTTCATTTTAGTACCAAACATCAATTCAAAAGGAGTTGTGCTTATACTTCTCTGAAAAGTCGAATTTATCACCTGTTGGACGTTGCTTACATGTGTATACCATTTTTTAGGATTATCGACAGACAATTTAGACAGAACAGATATTATGACAGAATTTAGACGCTCAACTTGGCCGTTAGACCTGGGTAATCCAGTGGTAATCGGGATATGTTTAACATTTTCATTGATGCAATAATCTTCAAAAGCTTTAGAGGTAAATGCAGGACCTTTATCTGATACAATTCGAACTGGATTTCCAAAGATAGATTTTTGGATTTCTAATTTAGAAATTACTTCGGCAGCATCGGTAGATTTTGTGGGATACAACCAAACAAATTTTGTGAATGCGTCAATGACCGAAAGGATATGTTTGTAATTTTTATTAGTGCTTTCTAATGGACCTAAGTGATCAACATGGTACGTATGTAATGGAGTTTCTTCTTTTTCTATTGGGTGAAGTAAGCCTTCTTGTTTACCACATTTTCTATTAACTAAAATACAGGGAACACAATTTGCTATACATTTCTCAATTTTTTGTTTAACTTTAGGGATGTAAAAATCATTTTCTAAACTTTTCTCTGTTCTTGCAACTGCGTAATGACCTTTTTCGTGAGCGGCCTTGATTATATTCATTTGCATGTCTTTCGGTACAACTAATAAATCATTACCATTAACACATTTATAAAGAACATCATTTTTAACTAGATAATCATCATAAGATTTCACCTTTAGGATTTCTTTTATTGTTTTAATATGGTCATCGGTTTCTTGAGCTTGGATAATTTTTAAAGTTAAGCTATCTTGGATTACCATACAAATAGGATACCTACTTAATGCATCGACATGTCTCATACTGCTACCCTGTCTATGTTCAATAACATAATCAAAATCGGATAACATTATTGGCCATCTAGCTATTTTTGTACTCATTTCTTTTTTATCCATAGTCATTTTAAATGCATTACAATCGGTTACAATTTTAAATGGGATACCTAGCACATATACTCTAAACTTTTTCAGGGCTTCAATTACAGCTAAAACTTCTAATTCGTAACTAGTGTACTTCCGTTCAGCTTCGGTGGTTTTTTTACTTGCGAAATAAACTGGATGAAATTGATTATCTACTGGAGATTGTTGCATTAAAACAGCTCCATAGCCATCAATACTGGCATCACAATGGATTTCGGTCGCACTTTTGGGATTGTAAATTAAAAGTACTGGTTCTGACGACAAAATACGTTTGAGTTCATTAAAAGCTCTTTGTTCTTCTATATCGAATTTAAATTTTGAATCTTTTCTTAGCAGGTCACTTAACGGTTTAGCTATAACCGAATAATTTCTTATAAATTTTCGAAAGTATCCTGTCAATCCTAAATAACTTTGAACATCTTTGGTACACTTTGGTTCGGGAAAATTTATTACTGCTTTAGTCTTCAGTGGAGAGGGATACAATTTACCATTTATGATTCTATACCCCAAGAAATCAATTTCACGCTTCAAAAAATTGCATTTTTTAAGATTTAATTCTAATCCATATTCCGATGCAGTTTCGAGTACAAGTTTTAATTTTTCTAGACCTCCAGCTTCGTTTTTAGCAGGTATTATTAAATCATCCATATAAATGACAACAATGTGATCTTTTAATAGGTTTCGAAATACATTATAAATATACTTTTGAAAAACACTAGGGCTATTGGTCAACCCGAATGGACATTTCAAAAATTCATATTGTCCTTCATGAGTAACAAACGAGGTGTATTTCCGCGAGTCTTCTTCAACATCTACATGAAAGAAACCGTTTTTCAAATCTATGGTGGTAAATACTTCGGCAGAATGTAATTGGTCTATTACATCATCAATAACTGGCAAGGGGAAATGCTCACGTACTGTCTTTTTGTTAAGACATCTGTAATCAACACAAAGTCTCATTGTGTTATCTTTTTTCTTGACTAACACAACCGGCGAAGAAAAATTAGAAGAACTTTCTCGAATTATTCCCTGAGCTAGCCACTCCTCAGTTTGGTTTTCGACTATTTTTTTCTCGCATGGCGGTAATCTTCGAGGAGAAGAACAAACTGCGATTTCGTCAGTTAAATTAATTTTCATTTTAACATCTACTGTTTTAGTTTTAATTGGTACATAATTTTCAATTAAAGAGTATAACTCTGAACGTAATTTTTTGTCAGCAATGTGAGTTAAATCAATTTTAGGCTTATCCAAAACATTTACAATATTAACTAAAAAGTCATTAGACTGAACTTCAGCTTTAAACAGTTTCACTTTATTCTCAGAAATAGTTAATGTACCTTGATGAATAACATCAGTGCCAATAATTAAATCGAAATTAATGCAACTGTCCTTAATGACAAAAATAGTAACTTTAAATTTTGAACCATCTACTTCGATTTCTGAATTGAAACAACCTTCTGGTTTAATCGAGGCTTTTCCTAGACCGGTCAAAGAGATACTCGTAGGTTTTAATTCTACAAAGTTCTTCAAATTATTATAAATACTTTTCTTTAACAAAGTCTTTTGGCCACCAGTATCTATTAAAGAGATTAGACGCAAAGAATAAAGCTTTATCGCTTTCAGAATTAAATCTTGGGATGTAATAATGTTTACTTGTGACTGAGCATTTTTAACACTTGTATCTTTAGATTTATTACATTGAAATGATTTATGACCATAAGCGTAGCGTTGCAAAGTTTAGAAAAAACCCGGTTTAAACCCGGGAATAAACCGGGTTTTTAGGAATAAACCTGGAAAAAACCCGGGATTTTTTGGAATAATTCGGTTTTTTGGGAATAAACCTGGAAATAAACCTGGTCTATTGGAAATAAACCCGGGAATAAACCGACTTTTTGCAACTCTACATAAGCGTTACAAGCAAAACAAAGCGGCCCTTTATTTTTATTTACACAGTTAATACTCTTATGATTATTCCCGCCACAATTAAAACAACGCATATTTGGCTTTACAGGCTTAAATTTGTTCTTAACTTCAACTTCGGATTTAATTTTAGGCTTAGCTCCTTCATATTTATGAAATTTTGCATTTTCATACTCCGATCTTATTTTTTCATAAATCTTTAATTTTTGTTTAAATTCAGCAATATTGGGACAACCATACAAAAAAGATTTTTTAGAAATGGGGTCATTAATTCCATTTATTACATACTGAATAAGGGCAGAATCTTCAATATTGCCTTTTGAGCATAATTGTTTCATATTTAAAAAATATTCATCTAACGATTCATGTGGTCTAATTTTTCTTTTAGACAGCAATTCGTGTAATTCAGCTGAATTGCACGTTTGACCAAATTCAGATATGAGTAGGGCTTTTAATTTAGACCACGAATTAATATTTGTTTCACTTTCAAGAAATAATTCTGCTTTGCCTGTCATACGGCGTTTAGCCAAAATCAATTTGTGCAAATCACTAACGTTAAATAATGAAACAATATCTTCAAAATCGGCAATCCATTTATTAATATTTTGTACTTGAGTACCTTCAAACATTGTAATCATACTTTCAATATCATTAATAGAAATGCTTGGTTTAATAACATAATCAGGAATTAGAATTTTCTGATTTTCATTACTTTCACAATTAGAACTACCAGAATCATTTCTCATATTATTCTCAAAAACAGTTGAAATATTTTTAGTTTTATCTTGTAAATCATCATTAAATTCATCAACACTTTCGTCATCACTAAGAGTACCTACATCGGCTATCATATTAATTTTTAAAATATTAAAATCACATAAACTAGAAATTATTCTGGCAGCAATTTCATCAAAAGTTCCCGAATTATTTATACACAAAACATTGCAAATGGCAATTAAGTCGTTAACAGAAAAATTATCTTTAATTTCTTTGAATTTAGTTTGATATTCATCGGAATCTACTTCAAACGTAAACCCAGTAAAATTCCGAATTCTACGTCGATTATTTCTGTCACCGATTTCTCCAAAAATTAATTTGTGCAATATCTTAATACTAGCTGATTTTTCAGTTTTCAAAGAAAACTCTAATTCCTTTAAATCAACTAATTTTTCCATTATTGAAAAGAAAAATGAAATAATAAACTCACTTCATAATCAGATGCTCAGCTTCACACATTTAAACAGCATTGTTGTCGCAGTATCCAACAGCTTCATATCATTAAACATATATTCAAAAAAGATTTCCTCATAATAATTTCCAGCAAGGATTCCATCACAATTCTAAATAATAACGGCTTCCAGATTATTTAAAGTATATATATATTTCTTCTCTGTGGGCGTTCGTTTGTCTCGGTTCTGACACCAAAATTTATGGAGATTCTTCTTATAAAAGTTCTTTCGAACACATAAGTAAATAAACTCGGAGGTAAATTAAATTCTGACACCGTTTTTAAACTTTTAAATGACTTATATTAAACGTTAATATTTACAAAAAAGATATTTACATATTAATATTTACAATTCGAACATTCAAAAGGAAACTTTAATTAAAACATCTTAATCGCGTCATCTTAATCAACATTCTTCTAAAGTCAACACCAACTCTCCCCACATTCCATCCAACGATCTCTTCCGTTCATTTCTTTTTTCTTCGGCTTTTCGTCTGAATGGAGTTTTTTCAGAAAATCGTCTGCTTTCTAAAGACCTTTTCTATCAGAGTTGCGATATGAAGAACCTTACAAGACATGATACTTGGCTGTTGGAGAAAGAATCGCTCCCACATATATAAGGTACTTGTACCAAATAAAATCATGATTTCAGGCCATTAATTTATACCTTATATAAAATGGTCTAGGGTCGGTATATGGCAACATAAATCTGGCAGTTTATGTTTCTTTGACACATGGGGTAAGGTAAGTTTCATCCTTAATCCCTTAACGGGCGCCGGCCGTTTGCAATCGGTAAACGGTTAATTTTAATGCTCAAATTGCCAACTGGCACCAATAATATTTTAGTACAATTTTGATCTCATAATATACGTGAAGAAACGATTTTGTTTATTTTCAATTAAATTTATTCGTAAGTTGCGGTGGGAATTAATTATTTAAATATTTTTGGAGCACAAATGTCTTTTCACTGAAAGGGTTAATTGATACCGACTTCGTCGTCCTTTCCGGTCCACAGAATGTTTCGACACGTCATTGTTAAAATTAGTAAATACACTTTCACCTGACATCAGCTTAAAATATTGATGAAATTTTACAATCTTTGAATTGTGTGCAAGACATATTAATTATCTTTAAATGTGTATCGAAATATTCTGTATCTTTTATATTATTTTAAAGAGAAATATATAAAAAATAGAAATCTCTTAATTGTCCAAGAGCCGACCGCACAAAAGCCTATATCACTGAACATAAGAAAAAAACTTTTTTTCTGGAAGAATAGTAATACGGGAATCTAATGATCCATGTCTTCTGGAAGCAAAGTGGTGCATAAGCTAAAAATTAATACCACTAGTGGTTGACTCGAAGGCTTTACATTGTGTTTTCCTGCACTCAGTTTTCCATGTTATTGTACTTTTGATTGTAGGACAAACATAATGTTAAGTCTTCGAGTCAACCACTAGTGGTATTCATTTTTGGCTTATGCACCACTTCGCTTACGGTAGACATGGATCATTAGATTCCCTTATTACTATTCTTATATATAAAAAAAAAGGATTTTTTCTTGTGCTTGATGACATAGGGTTTTGTGCGGTCGGTCTTGGACTATAGTGGGATTTCAAAACATTTTAGTTTTTTTTTCTTATTTTGCTATAATACCAATAAAATATCTGTTAATTAAAACTAAACGATGTTCTTAAGAAATTCATTTAGAATACATTTTTATTCCTAATAAGGCCACTTTTAAGTATCTTTTGTTTTGAACTAACCTCGTCACAAGTAAATGGCGACAATAACATGCATGATTTACTATCGTAAAAATATGTATAAATACATTCAACAACATTTAGGGGGTCCGGGACACAAAAATTTTCAAATTTTCTAAAAATGTTCTATTGCAATATAAATTTCTCTGTTTTTTTTAATACTTAAAATGACGTTTAAATAATTTTTCGGTGTTAATTAGAAGAGAAAATATTATTTTTTTCGTTTTGGTTTGTTTCAAAAATCTAGCTTTGAAGCAAAGGTTGTCATGAAACGACTTCTTGTGAAAATACATTTTTATTCATAATGGGGTTTTTCATAATTCCTCGAATTTAAATTATTATAATTCAAGAATCGTCAAACATAAATGTTCCAAGCTTGGAATATGTCTTTTCTGATTGTTTCACATTAGTTTTGATTCAGCAAATTTTTAAACAATGTATATTTTTGAAAATGTAATCTTTTAAAAATAAAAATAATACATAACTTTTTTAAAATGTTCAATTTAAATATTTTTAATTTTTTTAATTAATATTTTTTAAAATGCTGAATCAAAATTAAAATTTAGCTATTTCAGCATATTTAAATGTAAAAAAAATGAAATTCTACAAATAATATTTTGAATTATAACGATTTTAAATCACCCCACTTTTTTAATAAATTTTATATTTAATTATTTTTAAGTATGTGAAGTTTTATCATGCGATCATGTTTACTAACAATATAGTTAATCAACTAAAAAAAAAATTCAAAATTTTAACTCAACAAATTAGTTCTCAAAATTAAACTCAAAATTATTTTAAAATGTGTCCCGGACCCCCATATGATGTTAATGTCGATATAACACATTTTATTGATATCTAAATTCTTAACGTGACCATACTCAGAGTTTGTATTTATTTATTTATTTATTTATTTTTTGTATTTGAGTATAAGGAAAAACTTTTTTCCTAACAACGTCTATGACGACGACTGTATTAAACTTGTTTTAGGGGATGTTAAAAATTAGAATTGCCCTTTGAGGAAACAGTATATTCAGATTAAATCGTCGTATTAAATCTCGATATCTAAAACTGAAATGTCTGAATTATTAATCAGCCAGTCAACATCAGTAAATAAGAGTTTTTAAAAGAGAATAAAAATGGTTAGTGATAGATATTTGGATCATTATGCAACATCATATATGAATCTTATTATGTATTCTTGCGAAAATATTTTGTAGAATATATTCATATGAATAAATGAGTGTCTTCAATCAGCATAATCGTTATCGATTTTTAACTGACTTCATCGAAGGAGGTTATAAAATTAGTTTACGCATTAAGTCTTTGCACTCGAGACATGATTCTCTCTGACCACTATTGTCTTGCATAAATGGGTGCTTCACATGCACTGGATACCAGTATTTTAAATTAATTTTTTTCGCCTTTTTCTAATGGTCGAATAATCTGTGAATAAAAGATGCTGAAATAAACTATAAGATATCAGTGGTGTCACCTGGTAATGCTAGTGGTGAGTAAGAGTCACCTTTCGACTGCAAAGTGTTAATAGGATATAGTCTTATAATCCATGTCCACATGTATCTTTAGAACAATGCTTCGATTCTCCAAAAATTTAAGAATTCTTTTAAGAATTTTTTTTAGGGTAGGTCTCATTATAAATTTCACGGGGATCCAAAATTGATATGCTTACTTTAGCCAGGAGAGATTTTACACTTTATGAATTCGACGTGTATCCATATACGTGTATCCAAATATATATATATATATATATATATATATATATGTGACGATTTAAGGAGAACTCGAATTATTTCCACTGGT
This sequence comes from Maratus speculifer, assembly GCA_964019185.1. Lineage (NCBI taxonomy): Eukaryota > Metazoa > Arthropoda > Arachnida > Araneae > Salticidae > Maratus > Maratus speculifer. The sequence continues at coordinate 169,416,408 of OZ025295.1, forward strand.
TAAAAAGAAACACGCAGTCATGGCAAGCGAGGGAAAAAACAAAATAAAATAATAAATGTAGAAGATCCAATAATTAGTCATGGGCTGCTGTAAATTCATTTATTAAATTCGTAATAATGAGGAAGGAAAAGCTCCTTTTGCAAAAATTCCATCATTATTTCAGCGAGCTGTCCTCATCGAAGAAGCAACCCAAGAAATCTTCTCTCTCATCTCGAGACTTCCACCTTCTAAACTAAAAAAGAAAGTACTGGAACATTCTGTAACCTCCAAACCATCATTCTTTTTTGTGTAAACAGAATTCTTGTCCAGTTACGAGGCTATTTTAAACAGACGATAAATTTATTTTAAAAAATATTATTTAACCAATTTATAATTGACTCAGAATTTTAAATATCTTACGCAGACGATTTTTATAAATGATTAATTTTAAGAGAAAAAGAAAAGAAATGAATTTATTAATATGCACACATCAAAGGTTGACGTAGGAAAAATAAATAAATAGATAAAATAAAATAATGATATTTTTTGAAAGGTATGGTTTTGGAATAAATTTAATAAGACTTTCTTAAAAAGGGTTGATAAAAACATAGAAGAAATCAGTTTTATTTGGAATATTAAGAAATAAAGTTTTAATTAAGAATATTTTTAATTTAGAGCCATCTTTTTAAATTTACGCATACTGGAATAATGTTTTTTAAGGCAAATTAAGAATTTATATCGTCTGCATAAGGATTAACAGATTAGATTTAGAAACAAGATTTTAATTTAATAATTTGAAGTAAGTACGGAATATTATTATAAGAAAATTAAGATAGTATAAAGGTTAGTTTTGGCGAAAAAATTTTAAATTTGTAATATTATCCCCCCTCCCCAAGACTTTGTATGAAATTGATAGTTAAATAAAACTACAAGTTCAGACAACAGAAATATAATAATTTAGAAAAGTTAAATTTTGGAATAAAACTGTCAAACTCAGGAAGCCAAGAGATGGAAGAAAAGAAAATTAACGCAATATAAAAAATATTAGCGATTAAAATAAAATAGTTAAGAGAAAATAATTCTGAATTAAATTTAGGTAGGAGCATTTCCCTGAAAGAATTACAATAATGTTACAACATCACTTACCATTTGTAAATGCATAGGAGATAATACATATAATAACAGTAAATAAGTTATGAATATTAATAAGCAAGAGATAAAAATATAATAAAAACAATAAAAATTCGTTCTCATGGAAGTTTAAATAATTACAATGACTTAATGCATAGTTTATTTTAAATATGTCCTTTAAATGAAACAAGTCTTTCAATAGTATGTATAAAAGAGTCTTTTCCAATGTTCTCTGAATACAGTCTCTTTAATAAAAATCTTCAAACCTAGTTTAATCTTTGGTTTTAATGTTATATTGGATCCAACATCTTTCAGTAATATATCAATTTTTCAATAATAAATAGCATCACTCTCAATATCAATAATAAATAATATAGAAAAATTTAAATAATAACAATAACAACAATAATAAGTAATAGTATAATAAGACTCCATATCCTAATATTTCTCAATAAGAGTATAATTAATACTAAACTTCATTATAGAAATCATAATAATAATAATAATAGTAAAACAAGAGTATAATCAAAAGAAAATATCACTATTTGTTTATTATTGATAGGGAAAAAACTGGTTGAGGATAAAAATAATTACATAGCAACTAAATAATTTTCTTATCTTCTAATAGCATAAGAAAGTATTTTTTGCTAGCCGAAAGTATAAATAAAAAAAAAATCATAATAATTCCAAAATCCAAATAAAATTAAATCTAACTATTTAGAAAATGGACTCTCAACCAGTATTTCCTTACAATAATTCCTCTCTGATACTCTTTTACAAAATTGTCAAATTTGGTTATAAGTTCTCAAATGTCAAATGTAGAATAATGTTTTATCTACACATGGTTTATAAACTTCAATAATAGAATACAAATAGGAATAAAAGGTGTCATTCTTAATTGAGAAATGGAAATAAAAATAGTGTGCTTTTTTGAAAAACTCTTAATATCTGTAGTTTTCACAATCACTGAAAATCACATATTATGTTATAGGTTTGAGTAGAATCATTAGATTTTATAACTGTTATAACATAAATATCTGCTGAATAAATAGAATAATACTAAGGTCAAATACATGAGTAAATATAGTTAGACTTAAACACCCTTAAATTTAATTTATCAACATCAATTTGAAAGCTTTTACAATCAAAGTGTTCACCTTATGCCTGCATAAGGAGCCCAATTTAACCCCAAAAACTCCCAAAAACAAGTAATATTCTTGTAGGCCTCCAAGAACATACCTGCTGATGTTGAAAATTATGGTGATAAAATATTTAAAGACTAAGAATTAAAATTTAATCTATTGTCTTGACTTTAGTTTGATCTAGTGATTGTGATTGTATCTGAGGTTTTGTTTGTTTTTTGGGTTGCTCATGAAACAGTTTAAAATCTTCGGGTGAAAAATAGGGTCTTAATTTAGAAACATGCACAATAACGGAATTCTGTCCTGTCTCATAATTAAATTTATCTATTTCATAAGTTACATCAGAAAGTTTATTTATAATTTTATATGGTCCAGAGAAAGTAGGTTCTAATTTTCGAGTGTTAGGGTATTTAAATTCTTCATAAATTACAGAGTCTTGTATTTTTAATGGGCATTCAACAAAATTTCGATCATAGAGCCTTTTACTTTTAAGGTGAAATTCATGAGTTCGCGCTTTCGCAATTTTGAGGGCTTTGTCTACTGGAGGGTAATAGTTTTGTTTTAAAGGAGATTCATAAGGCAATTGACCATAAAATAAATAGGCAGGTGGGAATTTGGTGATAGAATGGGGCGTATTGTTGTATTCTTCGATGACTTGGTTTAATAATCTAGTCCAAGGTATTTTAGAAGAAGTGGAATTAACTTTACATTTAAGCCTGGTAACTATAGTCTGATTAACGCGCTCTACCTTTCCATTGGTCTGAGGATGATGTGCGGATGTAAAACGTTGTTGAACATGATGATTTCTAAGGAATTTCTTAAATCTTGGAGATCTGAAAGATTTATGCCTGTCACTAAGTATTTTTTGAGGTGCTTTGATATTGAAAATTTGTTTTAAACAGTTAGTGTATGTTTCAGTGGTAACATTTTTGGAGGGAAAAGCCCAAACAAATCTAGTTGCATGATCTATTATTATGTGTAAGAATTTTTTTGTTGAGTTGTAATAGTTAAATCCACCAACAGTATCAATAGAAAGACATTCAAAAGGTTGATCTGTTGCTGGCATAGCTTGTAATAAGCCGAATCTTTTCTGTTTTGGTTTTTTATTTTTCTGACAGGTATCGCAATGTTTAACAAATTCTGTAATGTCAATTGTCATATTAGGCCAATAATAGTTAGGAGATATTAAATTAAGCATTTTTTGAATCCCTAAATGTCCAAAATTATCATGAGCAATATGGAGTAATTTTTTTCTTAATGACATTGGTACAACAATTTTTTTGAATCCCTTTTTCTGAACTATAATAATTCCATTCTCTTTTTTATATTTTTTGTCACAAACATTGTCTTTGTCTTGCATCTCTATAATTTCTTTCCTATCTAGCAATAAACTAATATGTTGATTAAAATGACAAACAGGATTTCGTGACAACATGTCTGCTTCGACATTTGTTGAACCCTTTTCATATTTTATCTCATAATCAAACATACTAAGTTTGAGCGACCATCTAAAAAGCCTACCTCTTAAGTTTTTAACACTCTTTAACCATACTAGAGATGCGTGGTCCGTATGAATTGTAAACTTGACACCATGAAAGTAATGATAGAATTTGTCAAGAGTATCTATAATAGCTAAACATTCTAATTCAGTTATGAAATAATTTTGCTCATAACTCTTCAAAATTCTAGAATGATAAGCAATAGGATGTAAGAAATTTTCTTTATCAGGTTGTTTTAGAACAGCACCTACTGCTATCTGAGAGGCATCTACAAACATATGTAAAGGTAATTTAGGATCATAAATTTTGAGGATGGGTTTAGCAATTAAAGAATTTTTTAATTTTTCAAAAGACTCCTGGCACTCTGAGTTCCATTCCCATATTGTGTCTTTTTTAAGTAATCGGTTCAGAGGATATCTAATTTCAGCATATTTATTTATGAATTTATGGTAAACATTAATGGAACCTAGAAATCGTTGTAACTCTTTCACATTTGAAGGAGGTTTTAAATTTTTGATGGTTTCAATATTGGCATTTGCTGGTGTTATAGTTCCATTAGTGATTTCATAACCTAAGAAATTGATTTTATTTTGGCCTAATTTACATTTAGAAAGTTTAAGTTTAATGTTTTCTTGTTTGCAAATGTCAAAAATTTGAGCTAAATGGTTTAAATGTTCTTCTAATGAGGAAGAGAAAATTATAATATCATCAAAATAGTGGCACGCAAAGTCGATTTTATATTTATTAAGGATTCTTCGAATGGTTCTATTGAATATGGGAGGGCCCGTTTTTATGCCAAAAGGGAGCACGAGCCACTCAAAAAGTCCAAAATTGGTTGCAAATGCTAATTTTTCTGTATCGGATGGATGTATTGGTATGTGCCAGTAGCCAGAGGCTAAATCCAAAGTTGAAAAATACTGAGCACTACTCAATTTATCTAAAATTCCATCGATACGGGGCAAGGGTTCTGCATCATTTTTAATTATTGCGTTTAATTTTCTATAGTCTATACATAATCGCGTTTTTTACCTTCCTCTCTTTTCATAACTAGTGTAACAGGGGCAGAATAGGGGCTATTACTTTCCTTTATCAGTCCGGCTCCTAACAATGATTGAATTTGGTTTTTTATTTCTATTTCTTCTACAGGAGATGTTCGGTAGGGCCTCAAAGATATAGGTAGGTCTGAGTTTAGTATAACGCGTTGTGGTTCAATATTAATCCTACCCACATCATATTTATGCTTTGCAAAAATATCACTATAAATATGAACTAATTCCCTTAAATTTACATCTTGAATTAAATTTATTTCCCCAGTTAAATCTGAATCCGAATTATCGCGAAAATTTTGAAGAGTCATGGAACCTCTATAATCAGGATGCACATTAATTGCGTGATCATATTCAACACAGTCTTCATTTTTCATAATATTTCCACAAGTAGATTGTAACTCTATATCATGATTACTTACATTCAGTGTTTCATTATCATAATTATCTATTGCTACAGTATTACCAGTATTTAATTTCATATTTTTTTTATATTCTGAGGTTACAAATTCATTAGATTGATCCCTGTTTTGTTGTACTTGGTCCATATTTACTGTATTGAAATGAAGGGATCTTTCATTATGTATGGATATACTGTTAGTTATAATTTTCCTTCCCTGCCTTACAATACAATTTTACATTCTATGTTTAATTTAAATTTAGAACATTCTTTTAACCCCAAAATAGCATAATCCAAATTTGTATTGCATACTAAAAAGTTAACATATTTTTTAATTTTACCCACTTTTAGAAGAACACTACATTTTTTATTTATATGTAAAAATCCTTTTGCCTGACCAATGGTAACTGAGGGTATAGTCTCAATTTTAGCATTAAGTTTTTTAACAAATTTAATTGACAATATTGCAATAGTTGAGCCAGTACCTACAACACATGGCAAATTATAATTATTTGTACATCCATACACAATTAATAGTCAAATATTATGAGAATTATTTTGTGAGCTACTTGGAAGAGTATCAGAGGATGGCAACTCACTCCTAAAAATATTCTCTTTCCCAATGAAAAGCATTACTGACACCCCTATTTGTGCATATCCTACAAGGTCTTGAAGGGTATGAATTTTGAATATAATTATTTTGACAAACTCTAGGTCTTTGAAACTGAGATTGCCTTTGGGGAATCCGATTCCTAGGTGTATTATTGGGCCTAACTGGCTGAATCCAGGGCCTAGTTGGTTGAAAAGATTGAAAATTTTGTCTAGCTGATGGTTGATTTATTACTTGGTTTGAAACTAGTGGGGTGGAAACTTCCACGAATTGTTTGACAACCCGGTACCATTCTGTGGTACTACTAGGAGGATTTATAATAATATTGTTTTTGAATTCTGGTTTTAAACCATCAGTTAAACCTTGTAATATTATATTTTCACTAAGATGTAATTTCCTACCAATTTCCACTTTTTTACGAAAATAAGTTTCTAAATTGTCTAAATTATCTAATTTCAGATTTGAAAAATCAGAAAAACTCGGGATGTCTAATTGAATGAATCTTTCTATCAAAATTTTCTTAATTTGTTCATAATCCGTACAATTTAAACAGTCATTGATATAAATTTTTTGCGCTTCCCCTTTCAGATATTGCGCAATAGAATTAAATTTCCATTCAAGATTTTTCTTCTCCTTTTCACATGTTGTATCAAAATAAGTTAACCACGACAAAATGTTCATTCCAGAACTCGGGTCAAACGGTACGAACTTAGGATCTTCCATAATTTTTTGATTCTTACTAATTAGAATAAATGAAGCACTTCTATTTTCTTTATTAAATCCTGATCGTAAAATCATTCGCAATAAATTTCAAAGTTAATAATTTCTATCAATTACATATTTTTCCAAAATTACTATATCAGATCCATGACATACAATAAATAATAAAATAATAAATAAATTAGTAAATTAATAAATTAACTTCAAATTACTCTCATCAATAAAATAATAAATAAATAAATAAATAAATAAATAATAAATACTTTCCATCAATCATAAATAGAATAGAAATAATAATCAAAACATTTAATAAAATAAACTTACAGTTCACGAAAAATCTTCAATAAAATCCATTCTTCATTAAATTCCTCGTCAAATACCTTTCGCATACTCAGCACTTTGAAGTAATTAATTTTCAAAAATTTTCCTATGACCATGAATACTCAATCAAAATTTGTGCGCACAGATCAACATCAAGCGTCAGGAAATCCACATCAGACTCGAAGCAAGTACTAATTCTTTCCAAGCATAGCTGTGAAGTTCTTTAGAAAGAGCATTTCTTTTACTTTAATTAAGTAAGAAATTACGGCGATTTAGGCACAAAAACATTCACGAGAAGTCGATTATCGGCGGTTCACAAAGCTATCATCATTTCGTACCACAGCAGATTTCATTAGCAAGCCGAAAATACCATATAGAATGTCCTTCAATCGAACTTCGGCGATAGCATGCTTTTCTTCGTTCTATCGCAATTTTCTTTAAATATCCAAAAACGGCAGCACAGATAAATAATCCTGTCGGACTTTTCGATTAGTTGTGACGATTTAAGGAGAACTCGAATTATTTCCACTGGTTAAAAAGAAACACGCAGTCATGGCAAGCGAGGGAAAAAACAAAATAAAATAATAAATGTAGAAGATGCAATAATTAGTCATGGGCTGCTGTAAATTCATTTATTAAATTCGTAATAATGAGGAAGGAAAAGCTCCTTTTGCAAAAATTCCATCATTATTTCAGCGAGCTGTCCTCATCGAAGAAGCAACCCAAGAAATCTTCTCTCTCATCTCGAGACTTCCACCTTCTAAACTAAAAAAGAAAGTACTGGAACATTCTGTAACCTCCAAACCATCATTCTTTTTTGTGTAAACAGAATTCTTGTCCAGTTACGAGGCTATTTTAAACAGACGATAAATTTATTTTAAAAAATATTATTTAACCAATTTATAATTGACTCAGAATTTTAAATATCTTACGCAGACGATTTTTATAAATGATTAATTTTAAGAGAAAAAGAAAAGAAATGAATTTATTAATATGCACACATCAAAGGTTGACGTAGGAAAAATAAATAAATAGATAAAATAAAATAATGATATTTTTTGAAAGGTATGGTTTTGGAATAAATTTAATAAGACTTTCTTAAAAAGGGTTGATAAAAACATAGAAGAAATCAGTTTTATTTGGAATATTAAGAAATAAAGTTTTAATTAAGAATATTTTTAATTTAGAGCCATCTTTTTAAATTTACGCATACTGGAATAATGTTTTTTAAGGCAAATTAAAAATTTATATCGTCTGCATAAGGATTAACAGATTAGATTTAGAAACAAGATTTTAATTTAATAATTTGAAGTAAGTACGGAATATTATTATAAGAAAATTAAGATAGTATAAAGGTTAGTTTTGGCGAAAAAATTTTAAATTTGTAATATATATATATATAACTGAGAGTCTAACTACCCGATCCGAATAAACGAAGTGTTATTTTAAAGAAATGTACAGGGTGATTATAATTAAAGTCCGAGTTTCAAAACGCTCTAAAAAGTGAACCACTCGTTAGAATGGCGTCAAAATTTAACAGCGTATTATTGAAGAAGAGGGAAAGAACATGAACCAAAAAAAAGTTCCAAATTTTAGTGACAGATGGCGTTGTAAGCGTCAGAATTTCGACTACAAAGGACAAATCGTAAAACAACGGCTAAGGCGTAAGTTACACGATATAAACCAACTGTATTGTTCAGTGTGCATGACTGTACGCGTGTGATACTGTTAGTTACGTAAGCCCGTCCATCACGGCAAGGTCGTACCACATCGGATGGGAAAAATCGGTTTTCAATTGTCCTGAGGCCAAAAACCGCATAAAAAGCATCCATCCAATCGGTTTTTAAGTTTGGCGAGACTGGCGCAAAATATGTTCAATATGCTGTGCGCCTTTGTGGGCAGCAAAATTAAATCGGGAAACAGCATGTTCCACAACCGATCGAAGTGTATCCGGGGTCAAGTTCAGAATGTGTTGCTCAATGCGTGTCTTTAATTCAGCTACGTTGGCAATCGGAGTACTGAACACAATATCTTTCAGATAACCCCAGAGCCAGAAATCACACGGATTAAGATCGGGTGATCGGTTCGGCCAGGCTGTAGGGAAATGACGATTGATAATTCTACCATTTCCGAAATGCCGCCTCAACAACTGCTTCACTCGATTTGCAATGTGCGGAGGAGCGCCATCTTGCATAAAAATAATACTATCCAGACATTCACGCTGTTGCAGAGCTGGAATGACGTCATTACGCAAAAGAGACTCATAGCGCTGACCATTGACGGTAACGGTAAGAGGACCTAAAGCACCCGTCTCCTCGAAAAAATACGGCCCTATGATAAATGATGCCGTAAATCCGCACCATACAGTGACCTTTGCAGGATGAAGTGGTACTGGGTTCGTTGCGAGTGGATTTTCTGTTGCCCATATTCGGCAATTCTGTGTATTGACATATCCCGTCAGGTGGAAATGGGCTTCGTCTGTCCACAGAATTTTCCACGTCCAATCCTTGTCCACTTCCATGCGAGCGAGAAATTCCAAAGCAAAACACTCTCTTGCTGGCAGGTCAGAAGGAAACAACTCTTGCACATGGCAAATTTTATACGGATAGCATTGCAGGATGTTTCGTAGAATGTTATGTATCGTGCTCACAGGCCTGTTCAATGTTCGGGCAATTCTCCGTGCACCGCATGGTTGCTCACCACCGCTAGACTCTTCCTGAACTGCTGTGGCCACTTCTTCAACTAGCGCCGAATCACATCTTTTCCTTCCTGTACCAGACTGCACATCAAACGAACCTGTATTTTCGAATTTTTGCATCATTTTCACCAGACCTTTGACAGTCATCGGTCCAGCGCCTTTTTTCATACTCTTGAGAGTCCTGAACTTCTGTAGAGCCACTGATGCAGAATCACCGTTCTTGTAATAAAGCTTTACAAGCAGAGCACGATCCTTCATTGAGACACTCATGGCCAACGTCTGAGAAGCGAAATGAGGAAACGCCGTTTACCCAACGCTTTTATAACACCTGAAATTGTCGGGCGCATGCCAGGTATTTTAATTTACATATACTGACGCTTACAGTGCCATCTGTCACTCAAATTTTGAACTTTTTTTTTTGGTTCATGTTCTTTCCTCCTTTTTCAATAATACGCTGTTAAATTTTGACGCCATTCTAACGAGTGGTTTGCTTTTTAGAGCGTTTTGAATCTCGGACTTTGATTATAATCACCCTGTATATGTGTTACAATACATTTTGAGTTCCAAATCTAAATCTTATTAATTCAAATAGATACAAAGCTAGATAATGTTTGAAAATTTTCCCCATTTTCTTAAAATGTCGTGATATATGAAGGCAAAATAGAGCCAAAATTACTAGAAGTCTGAACAAATGCGTAGAGAATTGTATACCAATGAAAATAACACTAACAACTATGGGCCTGAAATCAAAAGTACCGCTTAGTACTGCTGTGAAAATAGAAAACGCAAACGCACTCGAAGAGGCGGTAAATGACGAGCTTGGAACAATATGGAAAATTTTGTTGCTTGTATGGACCTAGACCCATCGGGCTAACTTTAAAATGCTATATATTTCGCGTTCGCCCCGAATTGAGTTTGCAGCGGAATCGATAATCTATATATATATTACGCTATCTTACATGGCACCGAAATCGCCATTATTTGTTAATTGTTAAATGACAACACCTGGAAGAAATAGTTATTGATAAAAGTACTTTGGTAGGATTTAGGCCGAGGTTAATCGGGTTTATTTACGTTGCTTTTTTTCGCTGTAATTATGGAACTTCAAAATATCATTATTTTTTATTTTTCTGTTCTTTTTACTTAAAAAAATAAATAAAAGTCAAATGAATTGATAATAAAAAATAAATTTTAAACGTCGTAGTTTAAAATTAAAGTTATGTATTATAAATGAAATGAGTGAAAGAATTATATTTTAAATGAAATTAATGAAATACAAAGATTGCAATCACCTATAGTTAAAATTAATTTTAAACCTATCAATAGCTGTATCATGGTTTATTGACATGGATGTTGCCGTAATATTACCGTGATGCGCACACTTTTGAATTTTGTTGGAAAGCGAAAAGAAAAAAAATAAATAAATAAATGATACAATGCATTTGGAAGGTACGTAAAATTTGTTTCCTCGATTTCCGAAATGAACCAAATATAAACAGATGCCATACATGAGAAAATATGTGAAACAGTCTTGTTCACTATGGAAGTGAATAAAATAGATTTTATACACTTTCTAATATGGACTATACCATTTATTTCAGAATGGACTTGGTCTATTATGGTTGCGAATCCCTCTTATATAACTGGAATTCGAAAACAAGATTTTCGCTATGTTGGCATCAGAAAAATATGGCGCAAAATCCGGTGCGTATATGACATCTGTGCCAAAATCTGATCCAGAATAGTAGAACAGTCCCTTAAATATGACGAACAACTATTCGGGAAAAATGGTACCCAAAACAAACACCTCTACTCACTTTCGAACAACACTTTCCATATCCCTTTTTAATTACATCATCAACTACTCTCAAAAGTTAAGTAACTTCCCACGCACATACACTTTCTCATCCCTTAAATTAAAACGATTACCAATTCCAATTAAGAAAAAATATTTGACATTTTGAAAATTAACAATTTTACGTAAGCATATTAAATCCAGCCTTTTTCTTTTGACGGTCTTTTGAAAATTTAAAATTAATGCATGACATACATTTTTATATGTCTGTTTTGATAGTACCAATAATGAAAATGCATAGAAAATATTAAAATCTCTTACGTAACTAAGTTTGTCCAGAACACGCAACAAAGCTTTGATCGAAAATAAAAGTCTTGTACATACTTGTAATATTTGGTTGCACTCAAGATTAGCTTATGATTTTTTAAATATTTTAAATTCCACTTTATCGAATGTACGAAACTGTCAAATTATAATAGTAAACCTTTAAAAAAAGTGCTTATATACGGTGAAAATTTTTTGAAACTCTTACGCGAGCCACTGAATTAATCTAGGAGATGGAAGTATGTTAAAATTGTTGTTTGAGGAAACATGAGAGATTATAAACCACCGCATTAAGCGTTGGCATCCGGAGCTGCGTATTTGAATTATTCATTAGCCAATCAATATAAGCAAATGAGAATGCACTCAAGTTTTTAAAGGAGATTAAAATTTGTAGAAAAAGTCAAATTTGTTATAGAATCTAACATCAGTTTAGAAGACCATTATGAGGTTTTACAAAAGTAATCGCTTAAAAATTCTTGTTCACAAATCTTTCAATTTTGTAATTTGAAGTATCTTCAAGATTTGTTAAATATTTAAAGTTTGATTAAGTGTCGAAAACTGAGAATAATTTTTAAGTCTTCTATCTTTACAAGAAAAAAATATTGGTTTCGTCAAAATTTTCGAAATCCCGTTTTCGACTGTCTTACACGTCAGAAATTCCAAAAATCTTTTTTTTTTTTTTTTTTTTTTTTTTTTTGCAAAATGTCTGTCTATGAGTTCTGTGACTCTTTCTGTCTGTATGTGACACAAATTTTGTGGGCACTCTGCCTCAAAAAATAATGCACGGAATTTAATGAAAATTTACATTCAGCTAGTCCCTGATATAAATTGGTGCTGATTAGATTTTGGTGTAAATCGCTCAACTTGTGGTGTTGCTATGCAGCATTTTTCAAGATTTCCGCAATATCTCAATTTCCAGAACTAATGCATGGATTTTTATCAAACTTCAGATTCAGTTAGCCCTTTTCATGAATTGACATTTTCCACATTTTGGTGTAAATTGCTCAAAAGATGACGTTGCTATGCAGATTTTTTTGGTGGCCGATTTCTTCAATAACTCTATCTCTAGAATTAATGCACGAATTTTCATAAAGCTTGAGATGCAATTAATTCTTAATATGACATGATGTTGTTTACATTTTAGTGCAAATTTTCCAATAGTTCGCTCTGTTATGCTGCATGCCATATCATTAGAATATTGAATAAAAAGTATACATGCGATATGTGGATGAATTCAATTTTGGAAAAACCTCTTATGAAATTCGTTTCAATAAATTAGTAATCATAAATCAAAATAAAGTAAATTAAGTTCGTCAATGTGGATATGTGCAGTGAACTTTTGAACGTTTTCGTCTGGAAAGATATGCAAACGCTGCTATTGATGTATTCAATACGTTATTTTTCTCTTGCACTATGTTTCTGTGACGTCACACTTTATTTTTCGTATTTTTCTCGTAAACCATGGATCGTACAGGTGCAGTTGTTTGTGCATTTTTTATGTACTCCTAGCAAGGAATCTGGCTGTGCAGAGTTTGGGTGCTATTTTTGGGACACCCTATATAATTAATTCGAACCACAAAAATCAATTGTTTTAACCTCTGTAGCCTTTTCATTTATTTATTCTCAATGTAAAATATTACACATGTTTTTTCATAATGGAAATAAACATTAACAAAATTAATTATCGATAAATTTTAGAATTAACTGGAAAATATATCTGCAGCTTGGTTACAAAGAAATTTAATACATTTATTTATTTTGTTGTCCATCACATGTGTGATAAATCTGCTTAAAATGGGATAAAATGCGAAAATTATGTTTTTTTTATGTGTGTTTTGATGTTGAAAACTTCATTCTGCATTATTCATCAACATAATAAGAATATCAAATGAGATTTTCTCTTGTGCTTGCATTTATTTTTCTACAAAACCTATTTTATTGAAAACATGTTGAACGGCTTTACGAAATAATGTCTGGAACTCGCAAATAAAAAACATTTGTGAACATTTTGAAATTTTGTTTACTTTCGTTGATTTTGCACGATTATCAGTAAAATGAAATATAAAAAATTATATTCATGTTATTTCAAAATGAATATAAGGACTCTTTTGAAATAACTTTCAACTTTAGAGTTCTTATGGAAATGTGCGAAAAAAAAAAAAAACATAAATATAATATACAAAACAATTCTTACATTTCTGTTTACGTAATGGTACGTACATAAGATCGAATAATTTTATCCTTTTTTTAATGGGTAACATTCTCAAATTTATGCTTATTTCTTTGAGATGCTAAACTTTTAAAAATATTATAACTTTAAGAATTAGAAAAGACGAATTATCATATAAGCATAGACGTTTTTGTGAACTTTTTTGGTGATTGTATATTCCTAAATACTACTAATTTAAAACAAGAGACATTATAGAAATCTCCTCATATAAATAAATAATATTTTTGGAAGTTTTGAAACAAACAATTTCATTATTTTTCGAATTATTCTTAGATGTTTCTTCGCACACTTTTCTTTGTATCGATATTGATAAAAATGAAAACAATTTTAGCAACACATATTATTTTTATTGCAAAAATAATTTGTTATTATATTGCTATGTTTTGTCTTTGTATTTACTTACTATATTTCAGTTTTAATATTTTCTAAGTTTTTAAATTCAAACAAGCAAAAAGAAAAACGGATTTCGATACTGACATGGCTTTTAACCCTTCCCACCCTTTAAAAACTATTATTTCGAAGCAGTGAACACCATTTTTTTAAACTATTTCTAAATCATAATCTCCTTGATTTGTTTCTACTATAAATGTTATATGCTACGAAGAATTTTTTTAAAGTCTTTGAATCTTTGATAGACAAAGTTTAATTTAGAAGCAGTGCTATTTTTATTTGGAGTAATACAAGTGTTGCGGAGTTACACTTAAAAAAGCAGTGAACAGGGTTAAGTAAGTAGAAAAATTTTTTATAGAGAGAACTGACCTTAACATCCATATTCTTTTCATGATAAAATCTTTTTATGTTTATTAGTTAAACTTGTCGTTGTAGGCCACCGTAATACTTACCCATCATCGATATACATAATATAAAATGTGAAAATAAAACATGTGTAAACTATTCATAAAATGCATCGCAATTCCAAAACAAAATTTAAATGTATATTTAAGTATTTTTAACATATATAGTAATGCTCTATTAATGAATTGCTGATGAGCCAATTTCGACAAATTATATAAAACGCCAAACTATAACCAACGAAGTAGCGCCGAATTGCATAAAAGAAACATCCTTATAACTCCAAAAATAATAATATAATAAACAAAAATTTACTGCGTCGGATTAAACGTCTCATTTCCTGTTAAACTATATGTTTGAACTGAAATTTGAATGAAATATGGGGTCATAAAAAATTAAGAATGTGAAAAACAGGATTACAAATTTCTCAGCAACTAATAATCCGATCGATTTCGTTCTTTATGCAGAATTTGTGTTATTTTATTGCATTTTATGTCCATTCCTTAAAATAAAAAATTTCAGAAATTTTTACATACCTTTAATCAGAACGGATTTTTCGAGTGTCCGAAAAGATAGTTACGGATTATCGAGGTTACTAATATTAAATAGGCTTCGTTCTATTGTTATATACTAAATACATACAAAATTTGAAGTCTCTAACTAAATTTGTTCGGGAGATAGAACGTTTACAGACAAACAGACAGACGGAAAGACAGACAGACACACAGACGGACGACGCAGCAACATTTTTTCTAAAAATATAGTTTTCGGTATCTTTATTATCTGAAACGAGTAAATCCGTCGAAAGTTTCTTTCGATTTTCAAAATGATTGCAAGACTTACCCTATATTAAGTATGATGGGTAAGTAAAACTATATGAATTTGACATAAATTAATACATAGTTTAATAAATTGCAGAACATTAACTGTAGGTAATTCAGATTGTCCAAGATTAACTTTGCATGTTGAGTATGCTCAGATTCAAACTAGCGCCCTTGTTTTCTTTAAAAAAAAATATTTAAGTTTAAGAGTTTTACCAACTACTTTTAGTACGATGACCATTCCATCAATAAAAACACAAATAAAGCTTTGATTAGATGAACAACAGCAACAAGTACATTGGTTGGTTTAACATTATAATAAAAATAAATTATTTTTATTGTTATAACAAAAGAATTTGTTTACTAATTGGATAAAAATAACAACATTATGAACAAGAAAGAAAAAAAATCATGCGTCAAGCATAGGTTATAAAGAACTTTCTAACACCTTCAGAATAATGTAACAAAATTTCACTGTTTAAAAAATTAAAATATTGCGTTTCATTTCACCATATGGAAATGTATAACACATTTCAAAGCCAAATTTCAGCTGTTCCATTCTACAAGCGGAACATTATCTGAATTTTTAAGCAGACCTATACATAATATAAAGAGTGTCCTCTCTCAACGGTGGCCAATGGCTAATTTCTAAACCGTTAGTCATAGACACATAGTTGCAATTGCAAAAATGCTTTCAAAAAGGTAAATAATTGTTTTTTAAACGATTTAAATAAAAAAATTTGTAAAAAATTACGAAAATGAAATTTTTATACGGTCTTCCGGTCTTTTAAATGTATAATGATGTACAAACAAAAAATTAGAAATTGAAAATAGGTTCTTTCTGAAGGGTTTGATCTTAATACATGAATTCAGGAGTATTTTTTGTTTTGTCTTTACCTTAAAAAAGCCTGAGATATAGCAGTTTAAATATCTAATGTGGGTGACATTTTTAAAAAACTCAATTTGCCCGCGACAACACTCGTAGATATTCGATTTCGATGCGAGTATGCATGTGCACATGAATTAAGATTTCGACCAAGTTCACTGGTTTGTTTTCTCCATCATGTTGTTTTAAAATGGCATACACTTCATGATATCGTGGAATTTGGCGACCTTGTCAATCGCTTAAAATAAAACCAGCTTGAATAAAGCATTACTAATGTCTAAAAATTCTCATTAATATTCAGTATTAACAAAAACTAGTATTCAATCTTATATAATCGGATTCCACTAATTTGAACTTCGCGTTTTTGAATAATATAACTTAATATAAAATAAATAAATAAATAAGGTATAGGAAAGCTACCTTTTCCTCCCGGTACTGCCGGGAGGACTTTTTTAAACTACTCTTTAGTTTTAGTCTCTTTAGTTTAGTGAATTTAATCTTCTCAAATGTAAGAGATTAAATTCTGGTGTATTAGAATAGCAAAACACGATGCTTAAATATTATTTAATTTCATCAACGTCTTCCGGTTCACATGTGCTCTAAAGTTGTAAAGAGTTATTACTCTTAAATATTGACAAGCTCAGTAAGATAAAAGGTTATCATAAAAAAGTTATTCTTCCTAAACTTTAGCGCACTTGCGCGATTGGAAGATCCTACTGGATTTAAATAATATTTCAACACTATGTTTTGTTGTTCTAATACATAAAAATTTTAGATATTACATTAAGAAACTTATTTATTTATTTTTCTTTTTTATGAATGTGAATTTTTTCACATTTCGGTATACTTTACAGCATATGCGCGACCGGAAGATATTAACAGATTTTACGTCTTTTTTTTCACCCAATTTTTATTTTCCCGAATTTTCTGCGGTAGTACGACTTGAAAAATAATTTTTGAATTTTTTTTTGCTCATGTGCAACATGCAAAAATAACAAAATAATACCGTATCTCCCCGCATTAGCCCGCATGCCGGAAAAAATCGTGGTACACCATCATGCCGGAAAAACTCGGCATGCCGCAAAATATGAGGTTTCGCTACTGGAGAGTGGGAGGCTGATTTATTGTAGTTTTTCTAACATCAGTTTTCAGTAAAAAGAAAACATCAATATTTATTTTTTTCTTTTTGTCTCTCTAATTTAAATGATTATTAGGTTTCATTAATCGTATTATCATTCAAAAGTTTCATGTGTAACATTTCTACTCCAGGATGACGACATTAACTTAATTAAATTATTACATAAAATAATTTTTTTGATCTAAGGTAAGAATAAATTTCTCTCTTCACATATTAAAATAATTATTGTATTTTTTTTAATTTTATATTATAATAAGAATATTTCTTTCAATGTAATAATTTATGAGATAATCTATATCTACAAATATTGGATGAGTGCTGTGGAAGAGCTTTTTGTGAAATTGTATGTGACACATGAAAAACGTTTTAATTCTTTTTATGTAAAAAAAGTAAACTAAATAATTAGATAAGTGGTAAAAAATTTTATATTGCACTCTTCCTTCCCAACAACGTAGTTGCTGCAACTGAATACAGCTAATGAACCGCATTCGTTTACATTTTCGAAATCCCTTGCTTTTTCCGGCATGACGGGAAAGACCAGGGACTCATATTTAAAAATCTGGTCTCCCTTAATTTTGCGGCACGCCGGTTAATGTGCAGGTATTAATTTTAATGTTAATGCTTTTAATGTAACACGTTTGTCTGTAAAATAATTTCTTGAACATGAAAAGGTTTACTTGTGAATGCTTCCGAAAACCATACAGTCTGGGTTGAAAAAAATTCGAGTAATAAAATATACAAACTTTTCTGAATGTTTCCGAAAATCTGTGGTAACAAAAGAAATTTTGTTTTTACGAATACCTTTTTAAAATTGAAAAATATATTGGCTTCCGAAGTTTCTAAAATTAAAATACACTTTTCGGAATCATCAGTAACACGCTTTATTGTATATTTTTGTTTGTTGATATATTACAGTTTCTAGGTTAATGGAGTCCGGGACGCATTTCAAGACAATTTTTATTCCTTGAATTAAAGTTTTGAAATTTTTTGTGATAGTCAACCATATTATTTCTAAACAAAATCTTATGATAAACTCCCCTTAATTAAAAAAATGCAAATGGAAAATTTATTAAAAATGTGGGGTAGCTTAAAATCGCTATAACTCGGATTTTGCAGAGTTTTATTTTAAATAAACAGAAATATATAAGTCGTCAATTTGATTCAGCATTTTAAAAAATATTAATTTAAAAAAAATTAAAAATATTTAATATAAAGATTTGAAAAAAGTATGTAACTTTAAAAAAATAATATTATTATTATCTAAAGTAAATATATAAAATTTGCTGAATCAAAATTAAAGTAAAAAAAATGAGAAAGACATGTGTCAAGTTTAAATCATTTAACTTTAACTATTCTTGAGTTATAATAATTCAAATAAGCGAAATAGAGAAAAAAAATCATGAATCAAAATGCACTTTCACAAGAAGTCGTTTCTATGACAACCATTGCTTGAAGACTAGATTTGGAAAATAAATCAAAACGGAAAAATAATATTTCATGTTACAATTAAGATACAAACGGGATTTAAAAATCATTTTAAGCAGAAAAAGCAGAGAATTTTTTAATGAAATAAATTTCTCTTTAGAAAATATGAAGATTTTTGTGCCCTGGGCCTACTTATAAGAGCCATATGTATATTTTATATTGCATTACAACTAAAAACAAAGACAATATATTTAATTTTTACTTATAATATCAGGTTTTGTTTCCGACTAGAATAAAAATAACAGGAACCTTTTCCTCTTTTACTGTTGACTCTGTCTTAAAAATAGTTCAGCGAAAAAAATAAATCAATATAAGAAACAATCTAAATAATGCTTGTTTGTGATGAATTTTCCAAACAAGTAATGCAAAAGCAAAATTTCATTTAAAATTCCCAAAAAATAACTAAATACCTTTTTTAAATTTACAAACCATTTTTCTCTTTCAATATAGTCATTTATTTCGAAATACTAAATGATTTAATTAAACTTTGTGTGAATGTATTGTGCCTCCATTATGGTATTAGAATAAAAATATTAATATTTCATAAAGCTTTACAGAAATATAAATAAAAGTCGCAAAAACATAATATGAATATTTAATCAATGTAAGATGAAAACCATAAATTTATACCTCTTTATTTTCTTTCAAAGAATTTAAAGAATGAAAGATATATTTTTTCAATGCTCCTGGGAATTCACTTACAAAACTAATTAAAAGAATTTAAATTTCTCCTTTTAATTTTGAAGCTTTAATTGAAATGCAGCGATGTTTACAAATAAAACCTACTCGTGGCAGGCTAACACCGTAAAGCTAATTATTTAGATTTAGAGTAACAGTAAAAGAGCAGACACATTTTTGAAGCATATAATTAACAATTCCGTTTTATAAATTTTTCTAACCTTTTGTAGCATAGTTGAAGAGTGTTTATGACTTCGGGTTTTGTCTATCCGCCTACCCGTGCTCTAACTTTCGTGTATATACCTGAAATTTTTATATGGCCTGCACTATAGCACGGTGTTTATTGAAATTGACGTTCAATTGTCTAACTTACATAAATATATTAGGATTAACCTGAAATTTATTATGTTATTGCAGATTACTATAGCACAATCGTTATTGCAAATGAAGTGTGTATCATTCATAGTTCGGTTACAGGAACTGTCAGAAGTATTCCGTTACATAATGATCATTAAAAAAATCACTTAAAGTGCATTTTAATACTGTAACACCGTTTCATGCATAATTAAATTGATATTCATTTATGACGTGCACTAAAACATGCATTCTCAAAATGCACTTATGGATATAGAATATATCGTTAATTTATGACAACACACTATAGGTTTCGAATACACTGCTGATCTGAAGTACTTTGTATAAGTGATAAGTACTGGAAATGCATTTTGATTTACGATATCCTTTTTTTAAGTTTGACTAAACTTTTGCATACTACGTGGTATGTATAAATGCTAGAAATCACACACTGGGCTACACAAGCTTGAATTGTTTGAAGGTGTTTTTTTAATTGAGTTATGCATGTTCAAACTGAACTATATTTAGCATACTAAGAGATGATTGTAGAATATACATGAAATCACATACAAGATTAAACAAAGAACTGACTATATGTATGTTTATTCATGTAAATTTCTGGAAGCATAATTTTGGTATACGTTTATATCAAATATATATGTTTTAGCCTGAGTAAAATTTTTGAGTAACATGTATCGTGTATAATCATATGATATACAGGATATACAGGACTGTTTAAAACAATTCAAGTACATTTCCATCTATTGGATGAAATTTTTGAAGTTGGATTTTCAATCTATGATGTGTTTTCTTTCAAAACCTTAGTTTAGCATACGATGTAGAAAATAGGCTAATCAATGGATCAAATACTGGGCTGCACAAAAGAATTCTAGTATTTTTCCGTCGGTTGACAGTAATTTCAGAAATCTGGTTTTCAAACGTTTTCTAATAGCTGAAAAATATTTCCTTATGTAACTGAGTTATTATGTTAAACAGCGAAACTTTGTTAAAATATTTTTAAAGTATTGGAAAGTGTTTCATTTACAAATACATATAGATAAAAATTATGAATTAGAGTATTACTAATTAGATTGCAAATTAGGGTATTATAAAAGTAGATATAATGTCCAAACAAAAATGAAATGCAGGGTCTGAGAATATTTACATTATTTATACTCAGATACTAGAAATACATTATTGGTTAATTAATTAGCGTATTAGAAGTAGATAAATGATAAGCAAAAATCAATTTTTAAACTCTGTTGTAACATTTTTACACAATTTAAATTTCTAAAATTGTGTTATGAAGTGGTGTTAATAACAGACTTTTATTTAAAAATTGATATCCTAGTCTTAATCTAGTCGGATATGGTAATCCCGAAACTTTCTTTCTTCTTGCACATCTAAATAGTTCCTAGGAAATGCAACATAACAGCGCCACAGATTAGATGATTTACATCAAAATCTAGTATGCATCAACTTATGTCAACTTCACAGAATTAGTTTCTGAGATAGAGCTATTGCAAAAATCTTAAAAAATTCTCCATAACAGCACCATCTGTTGAATTATGTGCACATTAAAAACTAACCAGGATCAATATGCATCAGTTACAAACTAAATCTCAAGTTTTATGAAGAGTCATGCATTAGTTCTTGAGATACACCTATTGCAAAATAGTGAAAAATGTAGCATAGCAGCGCCACTATCTATGCTACACCAAAATATACACCAAAAGCTAATCAGATCCAGTTTATACCAAGGTTTAACTGAATCCAAAGTTTTGTGAAATTCCATACATGAGTTCTTGAGACATAGTGTCCAGATAAATTTTGACAGACATAGACTCATAGAGTAAAAGTGAGACAGACAGACTCCCCGACAGACATTTTGTAAAAATCACCCAATCGTGCTCAGGACCTTCTAAAACACATAAATGCATCGAAAACCGGAATCCAATACTTTTTTCTTCTAGAGATAGAAGAAGGTAAAATATACTGTTCGTTATAGGATAAATGTTATAAAAATATCAAATTTTATATGTTCGTTAACCTACATACAATCTTCTATTTGTTTTATTTTGAAAACATTTCCCACATTACGTTTGTTGAATATTAATTATAATAAAATAAAATATATAGTATATAAAGTGGTTGTTGTGTTTGTTGCAAACGTTAAAATAAATAAATAAATAAATATAAATAAAAATAAATAAATAAAAGATAAAGACAATGTAGAAAGTTAAAAAAAAAAAAAAAACAAGAAGGAAAGAACGCGATTCCATCATAGTATATGTGATACTTTTAAACATATTAAGAGCACAGTAATAAAACTTTACAGTTTATTAAGGCGAAAGTTGATGTCTAAATAAACAATTTGAAAAACACTTAACACATTTCAAAATTCAATTTCTACTATTGCCATCAATAATGGGAAAAAATTCCTTTTTTATTTTATTTATTTATGCAGGCCTGCGTATGATCTAAACATTCATAACTAATGCTACATAGTATGCAAAAAGTTAGTTCATTGAAACGAATAGCACAGTTGAAAATTTCCATTCATCTATTTCCGTAAATAAATGGAAATGTTCTTGAGAAAATTTGTGAACCCTGTATATTACTTACAGAATTTATCCACACTAAGTAATGTTATATATATATATATATATATATATAATAATTCAATTTAAAAATACTTACCACATATGAAAAAGTATTTCCAGCAGTTATTGTTTATAGACAAGAGTTCAATTCCTTTTGTAACCAAATTATTTTGTGCGTCTCTGTAAATGAACGGTATACTCTACGCACGTCCTATTCTACAGTATACGTCACGAAATTCACTTCGGTGATACATATAATTTTTAGTATGCTTAAAATGTTGTACAATCATTAAAATGCAACGCAAACGACCTCCCTCCCCCCCACACACAGAGAGACCGAAATATAACAGAATTCTTTTGTACATCTCTGTAAATGAAATGTATATGTTCAATACTGAACATTTACATTTCATAGTGATATATAGTACGCGAGTTAGAGCATGAACGGTTACAGAGACTTACAAACTCTTTTCAGCTTCAAAACATACGGACATAAATGATGCCTGCATTCAACTATTAAAAATTTATACAAATATTCTACAGACATATACATATAATAAATCCAACTGGAGTGAATAATTAGTCAAAGCTAGGAATCGAACCCAAGACCACAGCATACTAGGCTGCTGCTCCACCACTGAGCCATTCCGGCCTATACATGGGTCTGCAATTTTCTACTAATAAATTATCATAATTATAATTATTTAATAATCATAATTATTCTAATACTATATTAATTTGATTTTTTAGTAAAAAATTGCAGTCTCCGGTATCGGTCGAAGTGGCTCAGTGGTAGAACAACGGCCTAGTATGTCCTGTGGTCCCTGGTTCTATTCCTGGTTCTAGTTACTTCTCATCTTTGTTGGAAAGTGTTAAAAATGCTCAAATAAAAACTATTCAAATATGCTCGGTATTTGTTGAACGGTCCTAATATTATGAGTAACAAAAAAAAGAAAATACCAATTATTGGATGGTTTTAGAACTGACCTAAAAAAAATGCAACAGGGGCCTAAGATTAAGAGACATTTATGAGAGAAGTAAGATTTTCCCCCAAAGTTTCTCTTAAACAAATTCTTTGACATTTATTTGCTTATTCCAAGTGAATTTGCGGTTGAAGATTAAGAATTAAAAAAAAAATAAATTGTTGAAAAGACACATGAATGCATTCCTAATAATGAAGCGAGCATCTGGAATAAACAGAAAATTCTAGCAATATTATTACCTTTACTGTGAGGAAGGAAGAATATTTTTCTTTCTTTTGCTCTCGGGAATACATTTCCAAAGCTAAAATCAAGGCCGAGGATTTGTGATTTTAATTTCAAAATCCTTATTATGCCATGCTGCGATTCATTATTCATGAGTACAAAAATAATTCACGTTTCGGGAAAATCGGTAAGTAGAGTCAAATATTCGAAGTGTGTTTTTCTTGCTTCGAGCCTCTTTGGTGAAGTTTTCACATGTCATTTTTATTAAAATATATTCAATGGAAATATTTGAATGATATATGTAAATGACATTCATTTTGTTGTGGTAGGTAAATACTGCAAGTTACGGCGAATGTTTTTAACATAAAAATAAAAAGATGAGATTTTATTTAGTATGTTTTTGCTCAGCTTACAAAGTTTCAGTCTTCAGTTTTCTTTTTTGCTATTTTTCCTTGCTTCGCGTACTTGGATTGTGATGAAAATGCCGGTTAAGACATTGATATTTGATATTTTTGATTGTGAAGTTTCTGATGATTTGGCTTGAATAGAAAAGAATCAAGTAGAATAAAGAATTTTAACGAATACAAGTCTACGCTGCGAGGAAAATGGCAGCGGACTGGATTTAAAAATTTTGGTTAGAGGGGTTCTATGATAGGAATATTTCTGATTACATTTCTCTTCTAAAAACATATAGCACACTTATTCTTTCGAATAGTCAAATTAGGCCTAATTGTGCCTTCTTAAAAGTCTCGGTAAAAACACAGAAAAAAAGCAAAATTCTTTGTAAGTTTACACTAGCTATCGGTTAAATGAATTCGATTGAGTTTCTCGATCATTATTTTACACACATTTCCCTCATCTTATATTTAATTCCCTGTAAGGCATTCCATGTCTTATTAAGTAAATTGTCATCCTTACAAAAACTTATAATTCAAAATATATAATTTAAAAATTCTTTAATGTTTTATTAGACATATTAAAATAGAAAATTTAATTTAAAAATTGTTTTTTTTTGTTTTTTTTTGTTTTTTGTTTTTTTTAACTTAGAATAATTGAGAAAGGGGAAAATCATCTCCTCGGAGTTAGTGTGCTTTTTATCGACAATCACATAATTATGATAAAAGACATACTTTGTTCTCAATAACATCAGCTTCTATTGATCAGGCAGTAAGATGTCTTTTCACTGTTAAGAAATATCAGGTTCAAACCCCAGGGCGGCTTGTCACAAATTGTGTAAAAATTAAATGACACACTAATTCCATTTTACTCGAAAAATTAAATTTTTTGAGCTCACTAAAAATGAGTGATTATAACTAATATTGATTCCACAAATTGATTTATTAGTGGAAAATTACATATCCAGGTATTGGCGGAGTGGTGCAGTGATAGAGTAACAACCTGGTCCCGCGTTCGATTCCTGCCTCTGGCAGACATGCCAATCTCCGGCTTTTTAAAAATCAAACAATTATACTTCTAACCAGAAATTTATTGAGTCAACGATATTAAGTAAATTTCAAATGACCCTCTGAGTTAAAACTAGACACTTCTAATTAAATAAATTTTCTGGTTCAAACTACGTTTTCATGAATTAACAAAAGCCGGAGGTTGGCAACTCTGCTCTGGTTGCATTTCAACTTTGTTGGAAACTGTTTAAAATACCCTATATAAAACTATTGTAATATTCTCCGTATTTCTTGAACGGGCCTATTAATTTATTAATACGAATAAGAAAAAGTAGAAAATACCATTTATTGAGTGGTTTAAGATATAACCTAAAAAAAATTAATATGTGCTTAAATTTATACGACATTTTAAAGAGAAGTATGATATTCACCCGACATTTCTCTTCAACAAATTCTTTGACATTTATTTGCTCATTCCAAGTGAATTTGTGGTTGAAGATTAAGAATTTTCAAAAACCACGTTGTTGAAAAGACAGATGTATGAATTCCTAATAATGAACCGAGCATCTGGAATAAACATAGAAAATTCCAGCACAACTTTACCATGAAGAGGGAAAAATATTTTTTTTTTTTTTTTGCTCTCGGGAATCCATTTCCAAAGCTAATTACAAGGCCGAGGATTTACTATTTTAATTTCAAAATCATCGTTATGTCATGCTGCGATTCATTATTCATGAGGACAAAAAATAATTCAAGTTTCGGGAAAATCGGTAAGTAGAGTCAAATATTAGAAATGTGCTTTTCTTGCTTCGAGCCTCTTTGGTGAAGTTTTAACATGTCATTTTATTGAAATATATTCAATGGAAATATTTGTATGATATGTGTAAATGACATTCATTTTGTTGCGGTAGGTAAATACTGCAAGTTACGGTGAATGTTTTTAACATAAAGGTAAAAAAATGAGGTTTTCCTTAGTATGTTTTGGCTCAGCTTACAAAATTTCAGTCTTCAGTTTTCTTTTCTGTTATTTTTCCTTGCTTAGCGTACCTGGATTCTGATGAAAAAACCAGTATAGACATTGATATTCAAATTTTTGATTGTAAAGTTTCTGATGATTTGGCTTGAATAGAAAACGATCAAGTAGAATAAGGAATTTTAACGGTACAGGTCTACGCATTGATAAAAAGAGCGACTGTGTGAATTTAAAATGTTCGGTTCGAAGATACAATTACAATTATTGTAATAGATTAATAATAATTATTATATATATTATAATTATGATAATTATAAATAATAATAATTCCTAAACTTGGTTTATGAGTGGTAAATTGCAGACACAAGTGTCGGCTGCAGTGGCTCAGTGGTAGAGGAACAGCCTAGTACACTGTTGTGCCGGTTTCGATTCCTATCTCTGGTTACTTTTCGACTCTGTTGAAAAAAGTTTAAAATACTCTAATTGAAACTACTCCAAAATTCTCGATATTTGTTGAACGGGCCTGTTACTATATTAATACGAGTAACAAAAAGAAGAAAATACCAGGTATTGGTTGGCTTCAGAATTGACCTGAAAAAAAAGGTGCTTAAATTTAAAAAAAGACATTTATGAGAGAAGTAAGAACTTCATCCGACAAATTCTTTGACATTTATTTGCTTATTCCAAGTGAATTTGCGGTTGAAGATTAAGAATTTAAAAAAAAACACGTTGTTGAAAAGACAAATGAATGCATTCCTAATAATGAGCCGAGCATCTGGAATAAACATAGAAAATTCCAGCAATATTATTACCTTTACCGTGAGGAAGGAAGAATATTTTTCTTTCTTTTACTCTCGGGAATCCATTTTCCAAAGCTAATTACAAGGCTGCGGATTTGTCATTTTAATTTCCAAATCCTCATTATGCCATGCTGCCATTCATTATTTATGAGGACAAAAATAATTCATGTTTAGGGAAAATCGGTAAGTAGAATCAAATATTCGAAATGTGCTTTTCTTGCTACGAACCTCTGTTGTGAATTTTTAACATGTCGTTTTCATTGAAATATATTCAATGGAAATGTCTGGATGATATATGTAAATGACATTCATTTTGTTGTGGTAGATAAATACTGTATGTTACGGCGAATATTTTTAACATAAAAGTAAAAAGATGAGGTTCTATTTAGTAGGTTTAGGCTCAACTTACAAAGTTTCAGTCTTCAGTTTTCTTTTCTGTTACTTTTTCTTGCTTAGTGTACATGGATTGTGATGAAAACACCGCTATAGACATTGATATTTAAATTTTTGACTGTAAAGTTTCTGGTGATTTGGCTTGAATAGTAAAGGATGAAGTAGAATAAAGAATTTAAAATTTCCGTTCGTCGGTATAATTATTATACATTGTAAAATAAAAAGGACGATTTTACGGAAATACTTCTCATAATTTAAACGCCAGTACTATTTACTATTTTTTAACGGAAAAATTTCCGTAAATTTCAGAAACTTTTTCATATTTTCCCGGAATTCACGGGAATTTTTCCGTTAAAAAACAGTAAATTGTACTGGTGTCCAGATTACCAGTAGTATTTACGTAAAATCATTCGTTTTTTCAAAGTGCAATATTATAATTATAATTAATAATAATTCTACAACTTGGTTTATTAGTGGTAAATTGTAGGCCCAAATTTCGGCCACAGTGGTTCACTGGTAGAGTAACAGCCTAGTACGCTGTGATCCGGTGTTCGATGCCGGTCTTTGATTATTTTTCAACTTTGTTGGAAAATCTTTAAAAGTGCTCTAATGAAAACTGTTGTAGAAAGGGCCTAATATTATATTAATACGAGTAAGAAAAATAAGAAAATACCAGTAATTGTGTGGTTTCAGAATTAACCTAAAAATAAAGAAACAAATAAATAAATTGTAATATTTGCCTAAATGTAAACGGCATTTTTGCAAGAAGTATGATTTTCACACGACATCTCTCATAAACAAATTCTTTGACAATTATTTGCTTATTCAAAGTGAATTTACTGTTCAAGAATAAGAATTTTAAAAAACACGTTGTTCAAAAGACAGATGAATGCATTCCTAATAATGAACCGACCATTTGGAATAAACATAGAAAATTCCAGCAATATTATTACCTTTACCATGAGGAAGGAGGAATATTTTTTTTCTTTTGCTCTCGTGATACCATTTCCAAAGCTAATTACAAGGCCTCGGATTTGTCATTTTAATTTCAAAATCCTCATTATGCCAAGCTGCGATTCCTTATTTATGAGGACAAAAATAATTCATGTTTCGGGAAAATCGGTAAATAGAGTCAAATATTCGAAATGTGCTTTTCTTGCTACGAAACTCTGTGGTGAAGTTTTAACATGTCATTTTTATTGAAATATATTCAATGGAAATATCTGGATGACATATGTAAATGACATTCATTTTGTTGTGGTAGGTAAATACTGAAAGTTACGGCGAATGTTTTTATAACATAAAAGTAAAAAGATGAGATTTTATTTAGTATGCTTTGGCTAAACTTACAAAGTGTCAGTTTTTTTTTCTCTTATTTTTCCTTGATTAGCGTACCTGGATTATGAAGAAAAATCCGATATAGACATTGATATTCAAATTTTTGACTGTAAAAGTTTCTGATGATTTGGCTTGAATAGAAAAGAATCAAGTAAAAAAAGAATTTTAATGGTACAGGTGTACATCAGGAAAAAAATAGCGACGGTGTGGATTTAAAATTTTCGGTTTTTCGGTATAATTATATTTAATATATGTAAAAAAATGAAAGCTTTTAATGAAATACTACTAGTAATCTAGACGCCAGCACAATTTACTATATTTTAACGAAAAAAATTTCATAAATTTCAGAAACTTTTCCGTATTTTCCTGGAATTTACGGGAATTTTTCCGATAAGAAACAGTAAATTGTACTGTTGTCCAGATTACCAGTAGTATTTCGGTAAAATCGTCCTTTTTTTACGATTACACACGATTTTACAGTGTCATATAATAATAATATTATTATTATACATATTATAATTATAATAATTATAAATAATAATAATTCTTCAACTTGGTATATTAGTGGTAAATTGCAGGCACAAGTTTCAGCCACAGTGGTTCACTGGTAGAGCAACAGCCAAGTACGCTGTGATCCGGTGTTCGATTCCTGTCTTTGATTATTTTTCAAATTTATTAAAAAATGTTTAAAAGTGCTCTAATGAAAAGTATTAGTGAAAGGATCTAATACACTATAAGGCCAAAAATGGCCGTCAACTTGCGATTTTAGACATTTTGTTAAACATCTAGAAAAATACATGAGGAATTATCCTGAAACTGTAAGTATATAAATATAACAGTACAAGTCATACATTTCCGTGAAGATTTTTTTCCCTAAACTTCTTAGGGGGACCTAAACAAATTAAAAAAGAATGCATATCTTTTGGACAACACTGTCAAAATTAATGTAACCAAAGTTCTCAAACTATAAATTATGATTAAGTGGCTTATTGTAATAAACTGTGTTCCTTTTTATGTCGATAGCATGTATACTCGTAGAAAAATTAAGGTTTTTATAAAAAAAGTCCTAAATTTTTCCAAGATTTTTGCTTTTAATTGGCACATTTTTCAATATAAAAATAATATTCTTTTCCGAAAATATGACAAACAACATTGCACACAATATCCTGTAATCAAAATAAAAAAAAATAATAAAAATTGTACGAAAAATGAGTAGGCTTACTAAATAAATTTTCACTGCGCATGCGTCAACGATATCACAATTTCATTAACATATTATGCTAGTTAAATGTATAGAGCAACTTTTGTAAAAATCTCAAAAACATAACTTGAAAATTCTGAAAGTGATCGTCTATAGAATAAGCACAAAATCCGTTGTTCCCAAAATGATGTAAAAAATGAGCGGTTTTTAGTCCCATTTTGTGTATTCTATATTGACACTAATCAATGAAAATATGCATACAACCCCTCTTGTTTTTGCTTCATTTTGGGAATAACGGATTTTCAACTTATTTTATTGACGATTATTTTCAGAATTTTCAAGCTATGATTTTGAGACTTTCACAAAATTTGCTCTATACATTTAGCTAACATAATATGTAAATGAAATTTTTATATCGTTGAAGCATGCGCAGTGAAAAATTATTTAGTAAACCTACTCATTTTTCGTACAATTTTTATTATTTTTAATTCTGATTACAGGGTATTGTGTGCAATGTTGTTTGTCATATTTTCAGAAAAGAATGTTATTTTATATTAAAAACTAAGCAAAAATCTTGGACAAATTTGGGGCTGATTTTATAAATACCTTAATTTTTCTACGGGTATACATGCTATCGATATAAAAATGAACACATTTTATTACAATAAGCCACTTAATCTTAATCTACAGTTTGAGAGCTTTTACTACATTAGTTTTGAGAGGGTTATCCAAAATATATTCATTCTTTTTTAATTTGTTGGCGGTTCCCTATGGAGTTTCGGGAAAAAATCTTCACCGAAATGTATGACTTGTACTATTATATTTATACACGTAGAGTTTCAGGATAATTCCTCGTGTATTTTTTTTTTATATATATTTAACAAAATGTCTAAAATCGCTAGAGGACGTGTTCTTTAGCCATGTAGTGTATTATATAAATACGAGTAAGAAAAATTAGAAAATACCAGTTATTGAGTGGTTTCAGAATTAACCTAAAAATAAAGGAATAAATAAATAAATTGTAATATGTGCCTAAATTCAAACGGAATTTTTGGGAGAAGTATGATTTTCACACGACATTTTTCTTAAACAAATTCTTTGACATTTATTCCCTTATTCCAAGTGAATTTGCGGTTAAATATTAAGAATTTTAAAAAACCACGTTGTTGAAAAGACAGATGAATGCATTCTTAACAATGAACCGAGCATCTGGAATAAACATAGAAAATTCCAGCAATATTATTACCTTTACCGTGAGGAAGGAAGAATATTTTTCTTCCTTTTGCTCTCGGGAATTCATTTCCAAAGCTAATTACAAGGCCGCGGATTTGTCATTTTAGTTTCAAAATCCTCATTATGCCATGCTGCTATTCCATTATTTATGAGTACAAAAATAATTCATGTTTCGGGAAAATCGGTAAGTAGAGTCAAATATTCGAAATGTGCTTTTTTTGCTCCGAAACTCTGTGGTGAAGTTTTAACATGTCATTTTTATTGAAATATATTCAATAGAAATATCTAGATGATATATGTAAATGACATTCATTTTGTTGTGGTAGATAAATACTGCAGGTTACGGCGAATGTTTTTAGCATAAAAATAAAAGGATGAGGTTTTATTTAGTACGTTTTGGCTTAACTTACAAAAGTTTCTATCTTTAGTTTTCTTTTCTGTTACTTTCCCTTGCTTAGCGTACGTGGGTTTAAATGGAAAGGCCGATATGGATGCTGATATTCAAATTTTTGACTATAAAGTTTCTGGTGATTTGGCTTGAATAGAAAAGGATGAAGTAAAAAAAAAATATCAACAGTATAGATCTACGCCGCAATTAAAAAAAAAAAAAAAGCTGCGATGTGGTTTTAAAATTTTTCAGCTCGTGTGATTCTATGAATGGAATGTTTTTTTTATGATTACATTTCTCTCCTAAAACACATAATGCACTTTCTTTGGAATAGTCCAATTAGACCTAACCATGCTCTGTTAAAAATTTCCAACAGAGGAATTGGAAACCGAGAAAAAAATTAGACTGCTGATTTACGATTATTCCCGTTTTTTTTTTTTTTTTTTTTTTTTTTTTTTTTTTTTTTTTTTGTATATTTTGCGCAATTTAGCAACATGTCCCTTTTTTATTTTCAGTCCCTATAAAATATAAATGCATAAAATTTTTAATATAGACAATTTAATATTTATTCTATTTAAAATAAGTTTTTCAATATTCTACATTGAAATTTTGTTTATTTATTCCTTTTTATTATTATTATTTACTCAAATTTGATGTAGAGAGTTAAAAAATGCTCTAATTAAAACTATTAGAATATGCTCGGTATTTGTTGAACATTAATACATCACATTTGTGTTTTATAAGGACTAGGGAAAAAATGTTCAGGGGTTGCAGCGTCCCTAAAATTTTCACACTTTCCTTCCACAATTTTAAAACGATAATTTTTAATGTAGAATTTCATTGTAGATGTTAAGAGAATCTGACTATGATCTAATGATCTATGTTCTATAGTTTTATGGTTATAAATTGACATCTCAACTTCTAGGAGTAGCTGAAAAAGTCAGATTTTTTCTTTCAGTGTATGAAGTTTAAATCAAAGGGGTGCATTTTCAACAATAGAAACGTATGCCAAATTATTGTATTGTAATTTTATTTTATTTTTTTAGGAAAGGGGGGAAGAGAGGGGGGAGGGTTACAAGAATTTCATTGGGGAAATTAGGCGTATTTTTCATCTTTCATTGAAAATGCAACGTTATTCTGTGCAGTATTACAGTTTGGGGGCATGCAATGACATCTATTTATATGCTGAAATTTGGATCGGGATCAAGGAAGAAATTGTAGAAACAAACTGCCGACTTCACACATCAATCACCTGCAAAAGGAACTTATATAATTACTACTGCTTATTTGTTATTGAACTTTAGTCTATTCCAGGACATTATGTAATTAACTTTTAAGCAGATTATAAAATTCCCGAACAAAATTGATTTTGGAATTCAACAATAACAATTTTTCTCGATCCACATTTTTTAGCTCTATATTTCTGAGTCATAAGGGCAGATCTCTGAGAGGCTCGGAAAATCCTCCAATTTTTCCAAGCAAATTGTGTCTGTGTATTAGCAGCTTAAAGGATTTATAGGTTTTTAAATAAATGAAGAATACAGTGTGAGAGTACCTGTGATTGCTTTCCGTGTATTTTTCCCCTTCCTTACTACTTTTTGTATTAAATAAACTGAAAGCATCTTGTCAAAGCACTCCTGATTGTTTTACGTATCATTTTTCATCTTATCGAGATTTTGTTTTTAATATCTTATATAAAAAATAGCTCAATAATTTTTCTTAAAAATGGATGATTTACGATTTGCGAATTAGATGAAAAGTAATGACGAAAAATAATGAATGTGTTACTAGAGAATAAAGCAAGCTTAGACAAGAAAAGCTCTCGAGTCCCTCTTCTTGAGGTACGAAATCTCCAGTATCTAAAACATAATCTTCATAGCTAAAATAAGTCAAATGCTCGATATAAAGTTCTGCGAAAAAATATGCTGTTTCTAAAACAATGATTAAAAGCCGAATATCACTATACAGTGTTAATAATAATTTTATGTTGCTTTATATTATTTTGGAATATATAAAATATAAAAGACTAAAAGAAGTAAAAGCTGAATATGACCAACATTTTATTAATATTAGTTCTCACTTTTAAGATGTTAAACTACTGTTAAACGAACTTATATAGTAAAACCTTGATTATAATTAAGTTGTAATTAAAATATATCATGCATGTTATCTTATAGTAATTCCTAAAATATTTAAAAAAATCACGGTTTTTCTTTGAAATCTCAACACATTTCATAATACTTAGCTAACTCAGCGTTTTAAATGTCATATTCGCTTTTCCCATTCCCGAATTATATGTCATCAAGTATTTTTGTGTAAGAAGCATATTGAATCAATGTTATCATGTCGCTTATTTAGACGATGGAAAAATGAAATATCATATTTATTCATGCATAAGTATCATCCTGTTCTTGACAAATATAATGTGAACCATTAAATGCAAAGGTATCTGAAAAACTTTAAAACGTAATTTTCAATCCAACTGTGGAATTTTCAAATCGACTCTTTTATACGTCGAACTTTGCTTAAATTGTGTATGTACTTTAATTATAACCAAAGTTACAGCTTTTTAAACTTACAGCTATTACATCTTTTGAATTGTGTTTAAAAATTATTTTTAGCTTCTTAAAATGAAGTTTTTCAGATTTTTTCCTAGACTCAAAAATTCTATATACCTTTTTTTTTTTCTGCGCTTCATTTACAAATATTTTTTGAGGGAACAGACTACACTCACGATAATGTGTTAAATAATTTTATATTTACATTGATATAAACGACAAATTTGAGGCAAATTTTGGGAAATTTTTATTATATTAGTATTATAACTGCCATACCACCTGAGATAGAGATGCGATTTTAATGTGTGTGGTTTAAGTCCTAGGGAAAATTATTTTGTTTATTACGAAATTTACAAAATGCCAATACATGGTTTTATTTTGGAGTTATCATGTTTTGCGGAAATGTAAATTTTCACCATAATTCTGACTATTTTTTTCTTAAAAAATATTTCTGGGTAATTGCTAAAATTTTTATTTATTTATTTATTTATTTATTTATTTTTTAAAGTTTTAATGTAAATGTCACTAAAAAATGAATAACAAGAGAAAATTTCAAAAATTTCATAAAACTTCTTCCTAAAGTGTGTAGATACCAACAATTCAAAATTTTTAAACCAAACATTTTGCTGAAATTATATTTATACACACAAAAGAAATCTTTGACAAAATTGCCATCATTATGAATGCATATTGCGTCCCCTCATTAATATATCTGAAAAATTAAGATTTATGCAATTCGTATTTTCCTTTTTTTTATAAACTATATCTAAAAATCATTATCTATTCTGCTGAGATAATGTCTTCTAGTATATGCTCTTATTTTTCATTTCTATGATAATATTTTTTAACTGTGCTAGCTCAAAACTGATAAATTTTCATGATCTTTCGCTATTAAAGAAAATTACGTGTTCTTGACTTTAAATTATTTTATTGTTAATGAGTAGTTTTCAAAAGCATGTATTATTTTGGAGAAATTCTCTTAAATTTATTATACGTTCTAAGAAATCTTCTTTAAAATATTTTAATCGTTTTTTATTTCATAGAACTATTCTTAATTTTTTAAATTGGTTATTTAATTTGTTAAACAGACGCTTAAGTTATTTTTCTTTTAAAAATT
This sequence comes from Maratus speculifer, assembly GCA_964019185.1. NCBI lineage: Eukaryota > Metazoa > Arthropoda > Arachnida > Araneae > Salticidae > Maratus > Maratus speculifer. The sequence continues at coordinate 169,451,669 of OZ025295.1, forward strand.
ATCTTCAATAATAATGTGTGAAAGTTTTCATTTTTGGAAACTTTATTCAATCCTTTGTTTTTGTCAAAGCGAACAACTGTATTTATCTTACAAAGTTGTGAAAAAATTCCACTCGCAAACATATTTTTAAAAGAATGCTTTCTCTTTGTCAAAATAACTCTGAGAACAAATAGAGAAGCGTAGATTTTTATTTTTCGTTTCTAAAGTTCATTAATCAATAAATTTTATGTTCATACGAATTTATTTGAATTGATGTACCGGGTGATCCAGAAGTTTCGGGAATTTTGAAATGCTAATAATTAGCAAACTATAAACAACAGAAGTGTGCGGTTTTCACAGAAATGCTTAGAAACTTATGGGATTTGTTTTTCGATGAAAAAAACATATTATGTTAGTTACACGTTTTGCCAACAGGTGGCGCTAAAATTGATAGTATTATTTTATATGGTATGATACAGCTTACTAAAAAGAAAGAACTTGTGTCCAAGGGTTACAAATTTTCATTATGACGCCCATAGCTTATAAGTACCGCCGTGAGCCATGCGAAACAGAGTGCACAGTATCCTTAGAGCAGAAAAAAATTCCAGAAGAAATTTCAGTTCATCTTGATATTACAAGTGTATTACACTCACCATGACCTGCTGATTTCTACTGAGTATTGGCATCGAATTCTACCTCATTGCGATTGCAAGAGACATTTGGGATCACCAGCTTTCATTACAATCTTCCAATGAGCCCTTTTCTCAAACCTTACTTACCATAGCATTTCACATTTGTAATGGCTATCGAATCTTTTGCAGTTTTAACTTCACGTATTGTACGATACAAACACAACTCGATATGCAAAGAAATCATGTGTAAACATAGCAGTTACTCTTCAAATTTTGTAACAAAATTCTCTTTTAATGTAATTTCAACTACTTAAAAAAAAAAGTTTTTGAATATAAATCACCCTTAATGCGAAATCTCATCAATATGCTAGAAAAGATGTTTCGCAATGAACTCATGTGTTTATATGACGCATGGTATAGGTATATTCAGTCTTGTATACCAGCACCACCTGCTGCTAAAATTGTAACTATACATATTTAAAACAAATTGCTTCTTCATGAAAATCCCACATGTTTTTGAGAATATATCTGAAAACCGGACCTTTGTATTGTACATGTTTTCTTAATTATTAACATTTCAAAACTCTCGAAATTTCTGGATCACCCTGTAATTAAATCTTTATTAACGAGTTGCTATTCTATGCATTTATTTGTTTTAAATCCTCTGTGCCTGTAAATAAGATGATGAAATCATGCCTTCAGCATAGATTATGTAACACTTTTCAATACGTTCAGTATACAGCAACAAATCTTCGCAGTTTATTAAAGAGCCGCTTCAGTGAAACTTTTTGTTCGCACGAAATATCATGTTAACCTATGGTAAAACTTTGAAGCGCGATGACTTATTTCCTAATATAGTTATTAAAATATCGTTTTCACTATCAGAAAGCATACGTCAGATGCCGATGATATGCGTTGTTAAAAATAATCTACGTAAATTATGAGTATCTTTTCGAAGATGATAATATTTAATCAAAAGGAAATTTCAGAGTTTATAGAGATATTTTATGTATTTATAATTTACGACGACAATTTTTAAAAACACATGTTACCAGCATCTGACGTCCACTTTCTGTTGATTAAAACAGTATTTTGCTAACTTTATTAGGTAATGAGCCATCGTGCTTCAAAATTTTCTCATAGGTTAACATGGGATTTCGCGAATTGGGAATTTCATTGCAGCGGAGCCTTACGGTGAAATATTATATCTAAATAAATAACTTGAAAAACTCAGAATGCATACGAAAATTTAATTTCTGCAATTACAATCATTAGTCGGAAAATATACCTTTTCTACGTTTTGTGCAGCCCTGTATATAGTCTATAGATTTGTATATCATCATCATTATAATCAACTGTTTTCACTCCACTGCTGCATGTAGGCCTTCCCCAGATTTTTCCCACGTTTTCTGTCTAGCGCATTCGTCATTGAATTTACACCAACCGCTTTTCTGATTTCTCTCTCTCCATTTTACTTAGGGTCTTCTTCTTGGTCGTTTTACATGTCAGGGAAACCACTGTAGGATGTTTGCGCGGGCATTTTCACCATTCGTTTACATTTCTTGATAACGGACTTGAAAAGTAACGGATTTGACATTTTAAATAAAACTAAAAAAAATTATTAAAATGAACTAGCTTGTATATTTTCTAACTTCGATAATAATTTACATACCTTCTAAAACTATTTAGTAAACTTACTTAGCAGCTTACATTTCATGGTAACGGACTTGGCAAGTAACGGACTTGACATTTCAAGAAATGAACTAGCTTGTATAATTTCTAACTTAGATAATAATACCGTCTTCAGACAGAAAATAAGATAGATAATAGCACCTTCAGATAGATAATAGCGCTTTCTGAAATTATTTAGCAAACAATATTTAATTACAAAAGTGCAAAAATTATTATTTTAATATTGAAATTTACGGTAACAGACTTGACAGTGGAAAAGAAACCAATCTTGATAAAAGCTTTTTTTTGTCACTATTACATTGCTTCACAATTGAAGAGTAAAAAATGTGGCAAGTAGTAGTTGCGTGAATAGTTTAACTATATCGTCGAATATTTGCTGCTAATTTTAGGCAGAATTCGTAACCTATTTTGACTAAAATAATCACAAGGTAACGGACTTGACAAAAAGGGAGGGACAAAATATTTCTGGTAATTTCTTTACGAAAATATCTTTTGTAATTTTTTTTCATTAATATAGAACACCAACACTTCATATTTAAAATAATTAAACCTTTTTATTCAAAAAAGTTAGCTCAAAAAAGAAAAAAAAAAAACAGTTAAAAACATAAAACTTGGAATGGGACAGGCATTTTTGCTCAGAATAAAAATTTCAAAGATTTATTCTGTTTAATTCTTTCAAAAAATTTTATTGATTTTTTAAATTTTTCATGTTAGAAATGTTCAATATAATCTTCTTTAGCTAATGCATGGCTCAAATCAAACTTTAAATATTAATTTATGTTTGAATTTTCTTCTTTTTACTATGGGACAGCATATGTAACCGAAATTTGAAAATGGCCAGTGCACCACCTACTGTCTTGTCTTCTTAAAATTGGTCCAACCCATTTCCATTTTAGCTGTTTAATTCTTTCAAGGCGTCAAATACTTTGGCCTGACTTCTTATTCAGGTTATTCTCTTTCTGTCTCTTCTACATTGTAAAAAAAAAAAAAAAAAAAAAAAAAAAAAAAAAAAAAAAAAGTTTTATTGCATTTAATTTCAGTTTATAAAATGCCTAAAAGAGTTTGAATATGCTCTTTTTCTGTGTCAGCACACCTATAAGTGGTTTAAAATATTTAAAATGGTGTGATTTTACCCCTTTAAACAAATTTTATGAGTCTTACACCAGCTGTAGTGAAATCAACCACCAATGATAAAAGAAGAAGTCCGCCATTTTGATCTGTCCTGTCATCTTGTGCTGGCTGTCATATTTCCCGGCTAAAAATTTTATCTGATTTTCCTTTGAATTTTTTGTAATGATGACTGATTAAAAAACTGTTGACATAGTTCTTATTCTACTTTTTATCGAGTTACAGCTGCGATTCATGTAATTTGCTTGGACAATTCGAAATCAAACATAAACATCTGCTATAATGTTCTATATGATGGCAGGTGTCGCAATGTGTTCACCTTACAAAATAAATAAAGAAAGAAAGAAAAAGAAAATGAAAAAGAAAAAAGAAAATGTGATATTTTCAATGTATAATAAACGAATGATTTATGAAATGGAAAAAACTGCTATTCTGTTGGATTTCTTTACACGCTAAAGGAACTTTAAGATATTCTTTACAATATGTAAGTGACATTTATTTGCTTTCTATTTAGGTATGCAATCATTCTAAATTCTCGTGTTTTTGAGATATATTTGTTTTAAAAATATATATTAATTGACACATAATAGGGTAACATCCCCAGTAATTGGCATGCACCAGTGATTGGCAGATTCTACAAACATGTAATAAAATAAGATTTATATCCAGTCTTTTAAAAATGAAAGATCATATACCAGTTATATGCCCATTTATGTTAAAGATTATAACTTTGATTTATGCTACTAGATGACAATAGTGCCAAGGAAAGAGAAACAATTATGGCTTGTATCAAACTAGCCATTTTTGTTGCAAATGCTTCTTCTTTGGTTTAAGGAAGGCATGCTTTTCAATTCATTATTATCTGATTTATAATATATTTTAAATTTTAATTGACAACATTTTTGTTTAGTTAAAAAGGGTTACTTTAATTGTGTAAAAGTATTTTCGACACAAATATTTGGATTTCTGAATTAATGATATATGCCAATTAATGGTGCTTCAATTTTGCTAGTTCCAAGTAATTGGCACCTATTCCAATTACAAGGAATTCGCAAGGAATTTGAGATTAAACCCCCTTATTTTGGAAGTTTTTTTAAAGTTATAGACTAATTTTGTTTATCATTTGTTTTATAATATATTTTAAATTTTAATTGACAACATTTTTGTTTAGTTAAAAAGGGTTACTTTAATTGTGTAAAAATATTTTCGACACAAATATTTGGATTTCTGAATTAATGATATATGCCAATTAATGGTGCTTCAATTTTGCTAGTTCCAAGTAATTGGCACCTATTCCAATTACAAGGAATTCGCAAGGAATTTGAGATTAAACCCCCTTATTTTGGAAGTTTTTTTAAAGTTATAGACTAATTTTGTTTATCATTTGTTTTTATTTGAAAATATGAAATATTATCAGTAATTGGAATCCATTAAAGCTTCATATGACAATTACTGGGGACAGCATGTCAATTACTGCACTGTAAAAAAAAATCTGTAGTACTACTAGAAAATCTCTAGGCAACTGGGATTCCATAAACTTTTCTAGTAACCAATACAGCTTTTTCTCAAGTAACACTACTGCATTAAACTTAGTAAACAGCACAAATACTTTCTTAGTGAGCGTACTAAGAAATCATTAGTAGACATTACAGGTGCTTTTTTAGTTGGAATACTAAGAAATGATTAGGAGTATTACAGATACTTCTCGTGTATCTTCACTAAAAAATTCTTAGTAGCCGTTACAGGTCCTTTTTAAGTATGTTTACCAATAAATGGCTAGTAGTTTTACAGATACTTCTCTTGTATCTTTACTAAGAAATTCTTAGTAGTCATTACAGGTATTTATTTAGTATATGGTTAGTAATATTACTAACCATTTTTAGTGAAGGTACAAGAGAAGTATCTGTAATACTATTAATGATTTCTTAGTATGTTCTCTAAGGAAATCTGTGTGCTGTTTACCAAGTTTAATGCAGTAGTGTTACTTAAGAAGAAACTGTATAGGTTACTAGAAAAGTTTATGGAATCCCAGTTGCCTAGAAATTTCCTAGTAGTACTACAGATGTTTATTAAGAAATAGTTACTACTATTATAGATACTTCTTTTGTATCTTAACTAAGAAATTTTTAGCAGCAGTTACAGGTCTTTTTTTAGCATGTATATTATGAAATCTTTAATAGAATTACAAAAACTTTTGTACATTCATTTTCATATTACAGCATTTATAAGAAATCATATGTATTGCTTCTAAGAAACTGTAGTAATGTTACAGCTACTTTTCTCATAATTTACACTAGAATTTTAAAGAGGTAAGCTAATACCAGTTTGGGAAATTTGAAAAAATAAGAAATATCTAATAATTATTAATACTCTGCAACAATTTTCTGTAAGCATTTCATATTTTATGCTACAAAATTTGCTAAATAATTTCAACTTTTCTTTTTTCATTAAATATAGAGGCACCCTTTAATTTAACTTCCATTTTTTTCCCCTGTTAAATTTTCAATATAAAGAATTAAATCTATAATAAGTGCATCTATATTTAGTATACAAATATTTTAATGTTAATTATATTTAAACTAAATTAAGTTTGTAGAATATAATATTAAAGAAATATTTCACTTACTATATTCCATATTCTTTTTAACTGCTCTAAGTAGCATTTGCAATGTAACTGCATATTCATTATTTTTTTAAATAATCGATTACCACTACTCTGCCCTTGTAAATTCCGTAACACTTTTTAGTTGTTTATAATTGCTTTAATGGTTGTTTATATATAAATGTTTGTAATAAATACATATTTCACAAATAATTTTCTTTGATTTAAATATATATCTTGTTTTATTATCTTTTTAGTAAACTATACTTATATTTTTAATAATTTCTTTAAAAAAGGATTTTCGCACAGAAATAGAAATAAAAACACCAATGCAGAAAAAAGTTCTATCCACCGCCCCATATTTCATTTCAAACAGCATTCTTTTATAATATGCAGACTTGAAATATAATTTTCCTTTTGATATTGTCTTTATTTTATTTAATTTTTTTGGACTTAAGTTTACAATTCCTGTCAAAAACCTCATTTCTAAGAAATCACTACTGCATATACTTAGATATTAGATTCAAATAATAATTTTACTTGGTGCAAAATTACTTAAATTCTTTGAAATTTATGCAATAAATTAGTTTTTTTTTTCAAATTAAAATCAATGCTATATGTTAGTGTTCACTCCAGAAACAAAAAGGGCATGGTGCTATTCACTAAAAAAGGCACTTTTGAAAAAAAAAAAAAATATTGCTTTTGGAAGGAGGGGGAAAAAAAAGGTAGGAAAATATGTAATTAAGAAGTATGATAAATCAAGTAACATTAATTTCAAATGATTTTATAATATAAAAATAAAAATACAATTAAATTAAAACATGATTGAATAGTTTCATGTTCTTATTCATAAAGAAATGAAAAAAAAAAAAAAATTGGGGCACACAAATTTAGAAATACATGTTATACAGAAATATTTTATTTAAAATCTTGGGTAAAACTAGCGGTGCATTGTAAATTTGAAAAAGTCAGGGTGATGCGCTCTTCAAAAATGGTCTAGACTGAAAGCAAAGCTGACACATATAGGCAGTGGCAAGAATTCATTTCTCTTCTTCTTCTAACCATTAACAGGGATGAGATTGACAAAAAAGTAAAAAATCTGAAATCTGCACGAACGACATATAGCAATAATGTTTATGAATTTCCAGCGGAATAAATATTATAATTGCTATTGAAATTTATATATTACATACAATTTAGCTTTAAGCAAATTAAAAAGAAACTTAGGTAGAATTAGGCAGAAATTATTTACTTACTGCAGTGAAAAGTCTATTTTACCAAGATACAGAACAATAATAAAACAAGTGACATGAATTATTTCTTAAAAAATTGATAAGTCTGAAGAATCTCATCCCTGCATAAAATAAAGCTAACAATGCACTAAATTATTTGAAAACTATTTCAAATTATTGATTTTTCAAGATTTTTAAAATAATTTTCTAGCACAACTCTTTAAAAACAAATTAAAATACTTACTCTATTAGACTTATTTTAAAAAAACAGGGCTGCCACAGTGAAGCAATTTTCTAAATTTTGCTTATGTTCTTGAATTTTTTTTTTTTTTTTTCTTAACAATAATAATATACAATTATTTTTAAATAGTGGTAACTGAAAAAAAAAAAAAAATAGTTGTCAATGTCTGCCCATCATTAGCTGAAATAAAAAGTCACATATACAATAAAAAAGCAACAGAATTCAGTTGGTTTGCAATATACTCTTCATTTATTGAAAGTACAAATTATATTTATTAAAAGGTATATATGACTAATATTCAATAACAATACATTTTACAAAGTTTTCTGCAGACAGTGTTCGGAGGCTGCTAAACATTGCCAGTTCTTTGGGGAAAGGAAGTAGTCACTTTACTTATCAATACATTTAATGCATCAAAATCTGCAATCTTGGTATACTTTGTATGAAGGTAACAATAAAATGGGAATTACTCCAAACATCAGATTAATCTTTCCACCTGTTTTGATAATGAAAGAATGAAATCTTTCAGAGATAAAATTGATACTAGTGCAAACACAAGATAATTAATTACACTGAAGTATGCAAAAACATAATAAACAAAATAATGAAATTGAAATTGTCTTACTTCTTTTTCTACTGCACGAACAAAGAAAAAAAACAAACTTATTTTGGCATAATATAAATTTCAGGTTTTATGAGCTTAGTAATGTAAAATTTTTCAATTAGTATGCATTCTGCAAATCTGACAGAAATAAAAAAAAAGTTTGAAATCTGATTTTGCAGACTCGTAGAAAAGGAGAAATTTATGCTGTGAAAATTAACTTCTGGTATAACTAGAAATAATTTTGGAGAGGAGGGAGGGATTTAGGTATTAAAATTATTTTTACTACAAAGCATGGATGCAACTTTGAAATTAGGCTAAGACTGAAATTATTCTGAATCCCCCCACCTACCCCCCCAATGAATGCACACACATACACTTGCTTCGATGCATCATTTAAACAAAATTAAACATGTTGAAAATTATACGCGGTAAAATACAATTATGTTGAAAAAAAAAAAAAAGTGCATTTGAAACATTCATAGCCATGTCAACAGTATTTGAAAAGTTTAATTTAGACAGGGTAAAGCTAAAATCAATAAAGTTGACAGCTATGACACATAAAATCAAGGGGAATTCTGAGTAGAAATTTTTCGTATGAAAGTCACAGCAAATTTTCTCAAAGGTTACAGTCAGACTTGAATAAAACCAAAAACTTCCTGTGCACGTAATTTTCAGTCAAAAACTTTCTGCAAATTAATGTTGGATGTAATTTGCGTTTTTTCTGTGATTAATGGTCGTAATTCATGTTTTTTATGTGATTAATGAATGTAATTTGCATTTTTGAGTGATTTAGGAACATAATTCGCATTTTTTATGCAATTCATGAACGTAATTCACATTTGTTATGCGATTTATGGACATAATTTGTTATTTTCATGTGATTCACAGATGCAATTTGCATTTTTGAGCTTTCTACCAACTAAATTTGCATGTTTTGAGCAATTTATGGATGTAATTTGCATTTTTGAGTGATTTAGGAACATAATTCGCATTTTTTATGCAATTCATGAACGTAATTCACATTTGTTATGCGATTTATGGACATAATTTGTTATTTTCATGTGATTCACAGATGCAATTTGCATTTTTGAGCTTTCTACCAACTAAATTTGCATGTTTTGAGCAATTTATGGATGTAATTTGCATTTTTTATGGGATTTATGAATGTAATTCACGTTTTTTACACGATTCATGAACGTAATTTGCATTTTTATGCAATTTGTAAGCATAAATTGAGTTTTTTTTTACACGATTCATATACATAATTTGCGCTTTCTGAGAGATTTATGGACATATAATTCGTGTTTTTCTGCGATTCATGGATGTAATTCGCATTTTTTAGCGATTTATGGACATAATTCATGTTTTTTACATGATTTATGAATGTTATTTGCATTCTTTGAGAAATTTATGGACATAATTCACGTTTTTTACGCAATTCATAGATATAATTTGTGTTTGTTACTCGATTTATGGGCGTAGTTCTCTATTTTTATGAGATTCATGCCTCATGGATGTAATTTGTGTTTTTTGATCTTTCTGCCGATGAAATTCCTGTTTTTCGAACGATTTATGGGCGTAATTTGCATTTTTTATGCAATTCACAGTTTTAATGCAGTTCGTGTTTCTTTAAATGATTCATAAACGTAATTCGTATTTTTATGCAGATTATGAACCTAATTAGTGTTTTTTTTACACAATTCATGGATGTAATTCTCGTTTGAGAGATTCATGGATGTAATTCGTGTTTTTATGCTATTCATGCACGAAATTAGTGTTTTTTACGAAACCTATGGACGAAATCTGCATTTTATATGCAATTTATGTATGGAATCTACACTTTTAGTGCGGTCTTTGGACGAAATTCGGATTTTTGACAACTTTTGAACGAAATTCACGTTTTTTGTGCGGTAATTTGTCTTTTTTACACTATTCTTAGTTCAAATGCATATTTTTTTTATGCCATTCTGTCGAAATGCATGTTCTTTATGCCATTCTTTGTCGAAATGCATGTTTTTTATGCGATTCTTTGTTGAAATTCACGACTTTTTCGAGGTCTCTTGACAACATTCTTGTTAACAGTAAAAAATTCGTTCATAAAATATAGGGAATATTTTATTTTTTGGCACTAAAAAAGTTATAAAATAAAAATTGTTTCTTTCTTAAAATTTTCTGCGTACGGCATGTGTCTATATTATACAACTCTGGTTACAGTTTAGGAAAGGGGGTGGATACCTACCCGTCACTAACTATATGCTTTTTTTTCTATAATCTTTTAATGAAATTTGCAATCTTTTGACAAAATGTGCCACTTTTTTGCGAGTTGTCAAAATTTGTCTTTTTCGTGATCGATTTCGAAATTTGCATCTTTTACACAATCTTTTGATGGATTGTTTTAAAACTAAATTTGACGAGTTTTTTTCACAATCTTTCTCTGAAATTTGGGTTTTTATTCTATGATTTTTTGACAAAATTTGCATATTTTAAAGGATTTTTTAAGAAAATCTAATTTTTCTGCTATTTTTTGATGAAATTCTCTGCGATCATTTAATGAAAATCACATTTGCAAATCACAGTAGCAAATTTCTCCGATCAGGCACAGAAAAATCACGAGTTTTGTCGATCAGGCATAGAAAAATCGTGAATATTGTCGGTCTTACGCAAAAAATCGCACATTTCGTTGATCAGGAAAGAGAAAATAGTTAATTTTCTAGATGATGCTCGAAAAAATTGCAAATTAAATTCATCGGTTGAAAAAAAAATTGCATGTTTTCTCGGTTTATCGCATGAAAAAAAAACACGAATATTGTTGATCAGGTACGGACGAAAAAATTGCAAATTTCGTTGATAAGGCACGGGGAAATCGCGAATCTATCGATGATGCGAGGAAATTAAAATTTAGTTAATAGGCTGCGAAATAATCATGAATTTTATCAATTTATCCTGAGAAAAAAAAGAGAGAGTTTCATCTTCCTGCGTATAAAAATGCAGATAAAATGCCTATTTCTTGAATTAAAGGTGGAAAAAGTGTGCATTTCATCGATCGGACAGCGAAAAATTGTGCATGTTATAGATTGGGTTCCGAAAAATCGCAAATTTCGTTGATCGGAGACGGGAATATTGCGAATTTTGTTGATCACTTGCATAAAAATTGCTAATTACGTCGATTAGGTTCTAATAAAATCTCAAATTTCCTCCAACGGGAGAAGAAAAATTGCTAATTTCCTCGATCAGCTGTGGATAATTGTGAAATTTGTCAATCAAGCGAGAAAAATCGCTAATTTCGTCGAATGGCTTTGTAAAAATTATGATTTTCGAATTTCATCGATCGTATGCATAAAAATTGCGAATTTCGTTGGTCAAGCACGGGACATTCATGAATTTTTTTGATTAGGCTCGAAAAAATTGTGAATATTATTGATCGTGCTAGGAAAATTCGCAAATTTCGTAAATCAGCTTTGTAAAAAAAACGAATTTTGTTGATCATGCAAGGAAAAATCGTGATTTTCATCGATCAGCTTTGTAAAAATTTCAAATTTCGTTGATCGGGAGTGGAAAGATCTTGAATTTTTTCGATCGCCTTCGTAAAAATTGTGAATTTTGTCGATCAGGCTCGAAAAATATACGAATTTTGCCGATTATGCATAAAAAAGTTGCCTATTTCATCGATGAATTTCGTTAAAATCGTGAATTTCGTCGATCAGGCGAAGAAAATAGCTAATTTAGTCGCACGGTTTCAGAAAAATAGTGTTTTTGTCAATTGCGAATCTTGTCGATCATGTGCAGAAAAAAAAATTGCAAATTTCGTTGATCATGTGAGAAAAAATCACCAATTTTGTCAATCAGCTTTGTAAAAATAGCGAATTTTGTTGATTAAGTGTGAAAAACTCCTGCATTTTCTCAATCGGTTTCATAAGAATTGCGAATCTTGTTGATCAGGCGAGAAAATGATGCAAATTTTCTCATTCAGCTTCATAAAAATTGCAAATTTTGTCGATTGGTTTTGTAAAATGTGCAAATTTGGTGGATCAGGCGTGGAAGAATTACAAATTTCGTTAATCGGGCACATCGGGAATTTTGTTGCTCAAGCACGAAAATTCTTGTTGATCGGCTTCTTCTTTCTCTTTCGTTCATAAAGTTCACATTTTTTTTCGGTACCAGCAATTTATGCTTATTTTTTAGCACTTGTAATAAAGCAAAATTTACTCTCTTGAAAAAAGTCAAAGAATATTTTTACATCTTGAAAATAAAACTTGAAACATCTGTTATATACAAACTAAAATCTGCTGATATATCCTTACCATGTGAATTAAATTTTTTGACTGGGTAAGCAAACTTAAAGGCGTAACACCCCCCCTGCCATTCCCCCCTAAAATCATATTTTTTATCCAATTATAGGCCACAGATCATGATGTGGCCCTCGACCACTCAGACATATTTTTAAGTGGCCCTTCACTTGAAAAGGTTGTGCATCCCTAGTTTAAGCAATTAATTTTTAAATTTCATTTCCAATTGCATATAATGCATATCTGTTGATAAAATAAATGTTTTTGGATATTATACATGGGTGCAAGTTTGAAATTTTGCCAAGACTGACCCCACCCTCCCATTGAGTGAGAACATAAGCAGGTAACTCTTGTTTTTTCCATGACCATATGATGAAATTAGTTTCTTCCCTCGATCTTTCGATAAAATTTTCGACTTTTCTACAATATTTTGCCGAAATTTGTGATTTTTCTACGATTTTAAACTGAAACTTGCAATTTTCCACCGAAATTTGCGATTTTTCTACAGTTTTCAGCAGAAATCTGTGATTTTTCGATGAAATCCAAGTATTTTATACAATCTTTTGACGAAATTCACGTCTTTTTCGTGATCGTTGTACAGAAATTACATCTTTTTCGCGATCCTTTTGACAAAAATTGCGTTTTCTCTGCTATCATTTGATGAATATCGTGGGTTTTTTGCGATCATTTCACAGAAAGCGCGTTTTTTTTCTTGATCTTTTGGCAAAATTTGCGTCTTTTCCACGATCCTTTGATTAAATTCACATCTTTATTGCGATCCTTTGACAAAAAATTTACTTATTTTGTATTTTTTGACCAGAAATAGCGTCTTTTTTTAGATTATTCGACGGAAATAGTGTCTTTTCACGATGCTTTGGCAAAATTCACATCATTTTCACGATCCTTTGACAAAAATTGTGGAATTTGTTGCGATCATTTGATGGAAATCTCTTTTTCTCAATCCTTTGACAAAATTCATGCGATTTTGCTTTTTTTGCGATTATTTGACAAAAATTGCATCTATTTAGTATTCTTTGATTGGAAATAGCATCTTTTTCGTAATTCTTCGACAGGAATTGCTTTTTTTTTTTTTTTTTTTTTTTTTTTCAACTTTTTGACAGAAAACTCAGCTTTTTTTGCGATCATTTGACAGAGACAGCGTCTATTTCACATTCTCTGACCGAGATGACATCTTTTCCGCAATCTTTTAACAAGAATTGACTTTACTTCAGAAGCTTTTGATAAAAATCATGCCTTTTTTCGCAATTCTTCAATAGTTTTTTGCGATCTTTCGACAGAAATAGTGTTTTTTGCGATCTTCGACAAGAATCGCATTTTTTCCCGCAAGCTTTTGATGGCAAATGTGTCTTTTTTTTGCAGTCCTTTGACAGAAATAGCACTTTTTTTCGCGATCATTTCATGAAAATCATGTTTTTTTTCCATTATCCTTTGATGAAAAGCGCGTGTTTTTCACCATGCGCTTCCGTTCTCTGAGATTTTTCCGTCTTGCTACCGTTCTCGGGAATTTTTAAGAGACAGAATTTCGTCTCAGGATGGAAAAACTTGCACCCATGATTATATAAGTAATATAACAATATAACATTTTAAAATACTCAAATAGTTGCAGTAAACTATGCTGAGAATTGAAATCATTTCTAATTTAAACATTATTGGTAACAGCTATATCTTATGTTCAAAGCAAAATTTGCCCTACACAGTGTAACATTGATACCTTGAGAATCTTATTAAGAAACTTTTGACTAACAATTTAATAATACATATTTGATACAATTCAATGAATATATATTATTCTGAGATTATTTTTAATATACAAAAACTTCTGGCTATTTTGTTTCTCGACATCTAAATTGAAAGATTTTCTGGAATAGGGAAGATTATCTTTAAAGAATTTAAGAGTATTAAGATATGAAGTTGAATCTTAATCTTTTCTGTTACATGCTAAATCTAATGGTAAAAAAAATGTTGATTTGACTTGACACTCATAATTAAATTCTTTGAAGATAATATTCCCTCAATCCAGAAAATTTTACAATTTGACAGAAGCCTTAAAGAATATATAGTAGACTCCCTCAAATCCACAAATTCCTGAAATCTGCACATTACAGATGTAAATAATGAAACTTTCAATTTAGATGTCATGACAAATTTCAGAATACTTTACTTTTATAACATTCTGTTTGTATTTTAATATGTAATTCTAAATATTATCAATATGACAAAACTCATAGTTTTTCAAGGTTTTTTTTTTTTTTTACTTAAAAAAAAAAAAAGATTTTGCTTTTATTGATAAATTTATTGATAAATATTTGGTAAAAAGATTTTAATTGTACATTAATCTAGCTTTAATTATTAACGCTGGTTAAACCTGAAATAAAACTTTCTTACTTTATGAATTTGATGCGATTTAATGATTTTTTTTTTTTAGCTGTATACCTAAATATAATCCTTAAGTATTAATAAAATTAAAACCAGTTAGAAATAATTCTTTAGTTAAGGGAAGAGATTGAGTTTGGGCGAAAATTTTACAAAAATATTTAAAAAATTGGGCATTACTTGGTTATCCAGGCGACCAATTTCGCCAAATTATACAAATCACCAAACTAATAGCAAAATTATATATATTGACACATTTTTTATTTTAAATAACAAAAAAAAACAAATAATTAGTAGAATATTCATAAAAATTCAAATAAAAAGCATTTAATGATGTGTTAAACATCTTTATCATATTTAGTGCCATTAAAGGAGATATTTGCGGTCATCCATTTTTTTAACAATATACAATCTTCTAACAAAATTAGCACTTTTTCTGCGATCATTTGACAAAAATCATGCCTTTTTCACCATCTTAGGTCAGAAACCATGCCTTTTTTCATGATCCTTTGACTCCAGAAATCTTGCTTTTTCTGAAATCATTTGATGAAAATTGCTTTTTTTTTTAATAAACATTTGACGGAAATTGTCTTTTTTGTGATCGTTTGGCAAAATTCACGTCTTTTCCAAGATTCTTTGACTAAATTTGCACCTTTGCGATCATTCTGATAGAAATTGCGTCTTCTCCCCAATCATTTGATGAAAATCTTTTTTTTGCGATCATTTGACGGAAATCACATCTTTTTTGCAATCCTTTGACAAAATTCACGTCTTCTCCATGATCCTTTCACAAAATTCACATCTTTTTCATAATCTTTTTGATAGAAATTGTCTTTCGTGATTCTTTGACAGAAATCATGTCTGTTTCCCGACCTTTTGACAAAAATAGTCTTTTCCAAGACACTTTGACAAAATTTGTGTCTTTTTCATGATCCTTTCATAAAAGTCACTTTTCTCTGCAATCATTTGATAAAAATAGTATTTTTTTGCAATCATTTGATGGAAATCACATTTTTCCCGTGGTCCTTTTTCAAAATTTGCGTCTTTTGACATAATTTGAGTTTCCTCTATAATCATTTGATAAAAATCTTAATTTTTTTAAATTCATTTGGCAGATATGTCTTTTTTGAGATCTTTTGACAGCGACTGCATTTATTTTGCATGCTTTGACCGAGAGTGCATCTTTTTCACAATCTTTTGTCAGAATTAGAGTCTTTCTCGCATCCCTAGGACAAGAATCTTGTTTTTTTCTGCAAGTTTTTGACAGAAGATGCTTTTTTTTTTTTTATTCTTTGACAGAGACCATGTCTATTTCGCATTCTTTGACTGAGATGGTGTCTTTTTCGTGATCCTTTGACAGAAACAGTATGCTTTTCATAATTTTGCAATGGAAATGGTTATGGATCCTTTAACAAAATTAGCATGTTTTTCGCAATCCTTCAACAACCCCCCCCCCTTTTTTTTGTAAAATTTTGACAAAAAATGCATTTTTTTTTCCATTGCTTCACAGAAATCTCTTTTTTTTTACGATCATTCGAATCTTCATTGCATCTTTTTTGAGAAGCGCATCTTTTCTGCAATCCGCTTCCGTCCTTGGTAATTTTTAACACTGAAAACTTTCATCCATGTAGTTATGGCACATTTTTACAAAATTCTTTATAAAAAAAATTTTTTCTAAATAATATAGCTTAAATTACAATTTTTATCAGTAGGGCACAGAAAAAAATTGTAAATTTCACCAATTAGCTATGAAAAAAAAGCATGAATTTCATTGATAGAGCATAGAAAAAGAACAAATTTTGTCGATGAGGATTGGAAATTTTGTTGAATGCAGGGTTCCCAGCAAAATATGACAGGCGAATTCCCTGACCAAATCTCAAAAGATTCCCGGAATTTCCCTGACCAAATTTCAAAAAATTGTGCTACAGTGGTGAGAAGATTTGGACAATTTTCTTTAATGAATGCCAAACCTTCATTATTTTCCTCTACACTAAGTGAAATTTCATTTTGAATTAAAACAGAGGAATTTAATAAAACTTTAGCAATATGACAGCCATTAAAAGCTTGTTCATATCTTGCTTTAAATTTTGTAATTCTATCTTTACCTAATGTCTTTTTAAAAAATTATAGCATATTATTAATAATAAGATCAAAGTTAAAATTAACATTATATAAAAAGTAAGAATTAAGATTTGAAGTTTTAAATTAAAACAACAACAATGTATTACTATTAGAGGTCTGCATGGGCTGGGCTCGGGCCGATTTCTGATAATGGCGTTCAGGCCGGGCTCGGGCCTTACTTTTGAAGAGCCGGGCCGGGCCTAATCACTAATCCTTTCGGGCCAGGCCAAGCCTAGTCACTAATCTTTTCAGGCCGGGCTGGGCTCGGGCCTTAATTTTTTTGCTGGAGTATCGGGCCGGACCTGACTTTTTTTTTTCGTACGAAGCAGAGACTTATTCCATTCTTCCTAGTTTTCATGGACCAAAATAATCAGTTCCTATTGAATCTTCCTATATGAAAATCCTTTTCTCGACTTTTTATAAATCAGTAATATTTGGATTTGTCCAAAAATTTCTGCAAAAAAGCATATACTTTTAAGCCGTCGTTATTCTACAATTAAACATTAGAATTTATTCCTTTTAAAGAATCGTAGGTTACTAGGCGTTTTAAAATAGAATTAAACACACACAAATATATATATATATATATATCAGGGTTGGGTTTTTGACGTCAAAAACTGGTTTTTGACATGACAGTGGTAAAAACTGTTTTTACCGGTTTATTCTGTCAAAAACCTATCATTTTTTATTTTTCTCCGATTTATAATGTAAGTGCACATACAATTCATTTCTAAATTGATTTTTCCTTGTTGTTCTTGTCATTATTATTATTTTCAATTACATTTGTTAAATTTATTTAAAAGGAAGATTTCCTAAATGGGAAAATTTTTTAAATACAAGATTAAAATTAAAGAACAATGTCATAAACTCCATTAATATATATTCTGCTAACTGCAATGAACATTAAAATTAAATGATGATAAAAGGTTATTATAATTATTAAATAACATTCAATATACATTTTAAATAAAATATTTAAATCATTTTAGAGATGCAAAAATGCTGCTATATGGTATAACAGTAGGTTTCAAGGACTGGTCATTGAATAAATTTGAATATTATTAGATATAATATTTCAAAATGCTTATGTGGTACATTTCATAAATGCAATTAAACGGTGATTTTTTATTTTCAGTTCAATAAGTAGAATCTTAAAATTTTGATACAAACTTCTAAGACCCAATTTCAATTAAAACTTCTTAGAATTAAAATTTAACGAATAGCAAAACTATTTAAGAAAAATCAGAATATAATAACAATTTATGTACTATTTATATACCATAGTTTTTATTTAACTTTAGTGTAAATATATATGAATTTACACCATTTCAGCACCTATATTTTTAGATATAAATTTTTACCTGGATAATCATGAAATATTTTTTTTTATTGAAATTTATTAAAGCTACCATAAAGTCTAACTATTTACGTCCTGTTTACATTTTATTTAAAATTATTTAGGTATTATGGATTGATCAAGTGGATTGAAAGAATAACGTATTGCATGACTGTATGAGTAAAAATCTTTAATCTTTAAAATTATTATTACATTTACTGAGATTCTTAAATGATTTATTTATTTTTTAATGAAGTTCCTTTGTTGTTTTTTTGGATGAATAAATATACAGAGTTTCCCCCAGAGGGGTTCAGGGGGGCGCTCTGCCCCTCCTGCCCTTTAGTTTAAAAAATAGCTCCAGTCTTGCCCCTCATCCAAAAAATAGCACCCCTCTTGTCACTCATTCAAAAAATAGCACCCATCTTGCCCCGCATTTGAAAAAACACAGCCTTTCAACAATAGTTGAACGATATCTTTTGAAGAAATTTGCCATTTTTTGTGGTCTTTTCACAAAAATAGCAATTTTTTGCGATCTTTGTCGTTTTTTCATGATTTTTTTTAGCAAAATCGGCCTTTTGTTTTTTCGTTTTTTCATTTTTTGACGAAATTTTTTATTTTTTCTCGATTTTTCGATCAAGTTCCTGTTTTTGCACGATTTTTTAACCTCTAGATTCTAGATTCAACTCTTAAAAGTACCCTTAAAAATCAAAAAAGTGCCCTGAAAATGTAAAAAGTGCCCTTTTCAGAACAGTAGCGCCCTGCCCCTTTTTAAACCTGGGGGAAACTGAATATACTTTAGAGTCTTTTTGATTCGGAATATTATTTCACGTTAAATGACTTAATACTAAAGATAGAATGGAAAAAATAATAATTATTATTATGTAAAAGCACACTGCTAAAAAATAGGTTTTTGACAGTTTTCGACATTTTTGACAAAGAGGTTTTTGACATGACGGTAAAACCCATGGTAAAAAACGTCAAGCGTAAAAAACGTGCCAACCCTGACATATATATATATATATGATTATGACGGAATTTTTTTAAAACTGAAAACTGAAAGTTTCTTTTAAAATGTTCATCCATGCAAAATGAATACAACAAACGGGATAAAAAAAAATATATTAAACATTTACATCTGTTAAGAAGGGAATGCATTTTTTCGTTCCAAAGCGATTTCGTCTTTGGGAATTTTACCATATACCGCTTTTTCGATTTTTTGTCTCCATTACAGGGAATATGGATTAATAATACTAGTGATAACTGAAACATTTGCATACAACAAACAAAGATTCATTTAAAAGCATAAATATCGCAGCCTACGGCACTTCTGCATAAATGGGGATTATAAACATGGAAAAAAAAAGACTAATATAATTTTTTTTGTTCAGAACTCTTCCATAAGATTAAAGATCAATGTTCTGTAGAAATTCACACGGGCCGGGCCAGGTTCGGGCCGAATTTTAAACTTTTTTCCAGACCGGGCCGAAATTTTAACTTTCGGGTCGGGTCGGGCCGGACCGAAATTTAAACTTTCGGGCCTGGCCGGGTCGGGCCGGGAAATTTCTGCCCGTGCAGACTTTTAATTACTATGCACACATCATTCGTCTACGATTTGTGACTACAATATACAAACTAGTTATTTTGGTTTTGGAATGCTTTTTAAAAATTCATAAGCTTTAATTGAAATTTGACAGTGTAATATGGCAAGTTTTAAAACTTGTTCCTTACATGTAGTATCTGATTTCTTGGTGAACATTAATGAATTTGTTTAATTATTAATATGTGAAACAAAAAAAGATTAAAATCATTTAGTTGCAAATATTGGCAAACAAAGTATGATTTATTATTAAGTGTTTCTGTGTTTTGCTTCATCGTCTAAATTTTTTAACAAAATAACAAAGAATTAAAAAATTAGGAGGGGGACACTTGGACTTAACCTGCACCTGCCATTCTTTCTGATAGCAATCCTGGCAATATCAGAAAAAGACCTGCTACTTATTTACACCAACTTTTTATTTCTCTGCTAACTAATTTCTAGCATTTAAAAAAGAAAAATTGATTAAAATCCGCTGATTTAAATCAGTCAATTTAAATCATCCCAACCCTGATGTCAATACAATAAAAATGAACAGCAGTTTCAACCCATGTTTAAAGAATTAGACTCAAACAAAAATTTTGCTTGCTGATAATATTGCATTATTCAAGCATTCAAAACGTAAACAAACAGATGGGGGCAAGTCGAACTTTAAGTCTAATTTACATTATTAATATTTTTAATGACATACAATAAAATAAAACGGCGATAATTGTGATTAAAAAGTTGTTTTTATTAATTTTAAATTACATTTTGACTGAGCTATCAGGGGTAATTGTACAAAAGGCTGCAAACACGTATAGTTTGCGATATATTTGTTATTTTATAAATAGCGTGCATGAGAACATCGAGTTTTAGATAAAATTAAATAAGTAGATTAGTTTAATAAAAGATTTTTATGGTCCCAAAACATGACAAAAACTTGAGCGATACAATATTTATCCCAGACTGTTAAATCTCAACTTACAATATCAAAGATTACCAGTAGATTAATTAACATTTCATTTTTAAAATTATATAATCAAAGAGAGAGAAAGAAACGAAAAAGAAAAAAAAAAAACAGGTTTTAAACTGCATAAACTACGCACAGAATATTAGTAATACTCGCGACAATTGACAAGCGAGGTTTAAGTTAGGCCTAAAAGAAATAAGAGATTAGTGGTGAAATTAACTTTTAATAAAAAATAAACTGAATATTTGTAAATGTTTCTAGATTAAATAAAATATAACTTACCTTAAAATGATGAAAATCATTTCACAAATCAAAATTCCGCTGGATCACAAAGTTACCGGCGAAAGTTCAGCGTTCAGCAATTTCGCTGGGCGGGCTAGTCAAAGATCTTAGATTGGTGTGTTGACTGGTTGATTCAACACACCGCGTCAGTTGAGTTACAGCTGTTTGATCAGCAGCTCTACTAGAAATATTTTTGTAATATTTTGCGAAGCGATTGATTACTAAAGATTATCTAGTAACTATAATAATGACTGTAAAGATACTTAATATATTTATGTGAAAACCCATATTTTTTTTTACAGTGTGGGTATTAATATAAGTATATTGTATTGTTTTAAAGTGTTCACATTTCAGACTAATATGCTGATTTCTTACTCTCAAAAACCTGAAATATGGCATCTTCATCTACAGTAAATTCATTTAAAGCAATTAAACCCAATGCAATTTTTAAAGTTTTTTTAAAAAATATAAACATGTGCCAATTACTGAATCACAAGGTGTCATACATTGGCGCTCTAAGTGCCAATTACTGGTGATTTCAGCAACTTTTTATAAATATATTTTTATAAAAATACTTTTTCAAATTTTTTTGCTTTTAGTGTGCAAAATAGATGCACAGATATGCATTCTTTGATTTAAAAATATTTCCAAGTAAATATCTTATTTCTTTGTAATGAAAATTGAAGTATGTTTAAAGACAAATCCTTAATGTGCCAATTACTGGGGATGTTACCCTACTTAATATGTAGTATTTATAGTCTTTCTCTGATCCGAATCAAAATTTAAACAGATATTAATAAAATTTGTCTTCATTCTATTAAATCCTATCATACAAAATTAAATCAATGATATTCCATAATAAGTAATGAATCTAGGAAGCCATGTCAATTATTTTATAAAATCCCATCATACGTAATTAATTTATCGCTATTCCATGATAGGTTGCGATTCTAGATTGACATGGTGATTACGTCCGATTGAAGATAAGTCGTATTATGTCCGTATTATTGAAGTTAAAGGAAGAGACTACCTTGAAATTGCTCAAAATATCGATTTTCTTTTATTTAATATTAACTGAATTTTTTTTTAATAGTGAATATTTTGAAGCCTCATTTTTACCCATACGACAATTATGTCATGAGATATTGTAAATTTTCTTGTTAAATCCAACGCAATTATTCTTAGAAATGAATACTTTAAACTGATTTTCCACATTTATAAAACTTGCTTCTTCCAATGAAATCATCGTTAAATTCGCTTGATGTATTTAACGATGGCTTATTCAGCATGGTGTATTTAATATTTTTGTCGTGGATGCAACATTAAAGTTTATTGTTTTTTTTTAAACATTTAAATTGAGAGTTTGTTGAATTTCCTTCATTTTTAATTTAAAAAAAAATCGGATTAAAAGTAAAATCCCTAAAACTCCTTGCACAGTTTTATATAGTATATTCTAATGAATGCGGAGCAAAAATATTCCTATTTATGAAAGCAGTAAAAATTAAAAAAAAAAAAAAACCTAATTTTTTGTAAAACAGGTTGCCCTGCAAGACTTCTTTAAAATATTTTATTTAATTTTTAGTATTAAGTATTGTGCCACCATATATTACTACAGTATTATTCAAAACTGAAGCGGTGATTTCAAAATTGGTGTGTCCACATAATACATATAGTCGTAGAAAAATGTATCCATGCATTCTTGCATAAGAATGCAACAGCTATTTTTTCAAGATCGTAATATTTAGAAAACTAGGTTTAGTACAAACGCACCTCATTTGCGACGTTTGACGTACAATTTCTAACTTGTTCATTTAAATGTTTTAAAAGCTATGATTTCATACACTGTAAAAAAAAAAAGGGTCGATCTACTGAAAAAATTTTAGTGATCCATGTAATTACTAAAAATTTTTTTGTAATCTTACTTGGTTACAAGGAATCTGTAAGAATTACTAGAAAAAAGCTAGCAACAAATAGAGTTGATAGTTTTACATTTTATTAGCTATTATTAAAACTCACTTGGTGTGGCGGCAGGTGCTGGGTTCGAACCCAATCACGGCCGTCGGCCTAACCGTTCGGAGTTTTCGTGGTTTTCTTCGAACCTTGCGTAAATACGGCTTAGGTTCGCTTAGAAAGACCCCCACGAAGGGCATCCCTCCCCATAGGGCCTATATCCCATAGCGTAGATAATCGGCCGACACAAAATACAACAACAACAACAACAACAACAACACTTGGTGTGGCCGCGATCTAGTGGTCATAGCACCGAACTCCAGGCGAAAGTACCCGGGTTCGATGCTGGACGCCACCAAATATGCGCCGAATGTAGGCAATGTAAGTACATGTTGAATAAAGGTATTATGAAAATCCACTGGATGCAGCTCGAAGGAAGCTCATGCTCTTCGAGCACATGTAATGGTTACTAAAAATAATTTTGGAGCTATTACTAAAATTTGCTTGGTGGCTCATACTAAAAAGGTTTAAGTTAGTTATGCAAAAAATTCTTTTGTTCAGTTTACAAAAGAAATGTTTGTTTTACTTGCAAAAAAAAAAGAGTTTGTAATGGTTACTAAAAAATTCTGTGGAATACAAATTTACTAAAAAAATTTTAGTAACCTCTCGATTTTTTTTTTTTTTTTTTTTTTTTTTTACAGTGTAGTAACTCTATTAAAAATCTGTTATTGTTCCCCTCTTTCCTTGCCCGCTTTCTCGAAACTAATCTTTGCCCTTTTTTAAAATGATATCTCAAGAATTTAATTTCTTATGCAAACATTATAATCTAATAAAATTATTTTTTTAATTATCTTTCGATTTATTTCAAAAAGTAAACTCCCATTTTCGAAAGCTTTGTTTAAAATTTTATTTAAAACAAATATAATTTAAATACGAAAGGAGTGCACTAAAAATTTCTAAAAGTTTTCTATGACTAGAAGATTTTTTTCAACACAATAATTTCGTTTTATTTAAGTAATGATTTATGATTTCAAACATTGTCGATTGATTTTGATGCATAGTTTAACAAAAAGTATATTAATAAATAAGTAATATGCTGATTCAGGTTTATTTGGAAAACCTGATTTCTGAAACTAATATTTCGTGGTTACTTTTTTTTAAATATTTCTATTTAAAATCGTTTTTCATAAAAATCGTTACATTAATTAAATTTGTGGAGCACATATTTCCATGGAAACGTTCCGTAGAAGAAAAAACAATAATGGAATGAAATTTTGTTCGACGTACGTAATTTTCTCATTATGATGTAAAGGTGAGAAAAAAATTTAAATGCGAGTTATGTGATGCTTTTTATCAAATCTTATTAACGCTACTAACTTAATTGGAAAATTTCGGAATTGCTTAATAAAATCACGATATTTTTAAAAATAGTATATTTTAATTTTTTTAGATATACAAGTAATTTATACATATGAATTTAAAACTTTTCTATTCGTTAAAAAAATGGACTTTTTAAAGCGACATTTGATGATTTATTAAAGATAAAGTCTCATACTTTAGCAACGGACTTTTCCGTCGTCAGAATGGTATAGTGAGAGGTTGTAATGATTGAAGAGAAGTTTTGTTATCGATTTCGCTTTTATCGTTTTTACATCACTATTAAATATAACATAAATTTTACTCCTTTTTATTTAATAAGAAATATATACACTGTAAAAAAAAAATTCAATAGGTTACTAAAAATTTTTTGGTAAATTTGTATTCCACAGAATTTTTTAGTAACCATTACAATTTTTTTTTTTTTTTTTTTTTTTTTTGCAAGTGTAACAAGCATTTCTTTTGTAAACTGAACAAAAGAATTTTTTGTATAACTAACTTAAAAGTTTTTAATATGAGCCACCAAGCAAATTTTAGTAATAGCTCCAAAAGTATTTTTAATAACCATTACGTGCGCCCGAAGGGCAGTAGCTTCATTCGAACTGCATCCAGACTTTTGAAGCGGAAGATTTTCGGCAAAACTGCAATAGATGGCAGCACCAAATTTTGCCGACAGGATTTTCATAATCCCTCTATTAACGAGTACTTACACTACATACATTCGGGGCGTATTTGGCGGCGGCCAGTATCGAACCCGGGACCTTTTAGCCTGGAGTCCGTTACTATAACCACTATGCTATCAAGACCACACCAAATGAATTTTAGTAATAGCTATTAAAATATAAAACTATTAACTCTATTCGTTGCTAACTTTTTTCTAGTAATTCTTACAGATTTTCTTGTAACCGACTAAGATTACTAAAAATTTTTTAGTAATTACAAGGATCACTAAAATTTTTTTAGTAGATTGACCCTTTTTTTTTTACAGTGTAGCTATACTTTGAACGAAAATACGTTTGTAAGCTGTAGCTCAATTAATATCTTTTATAAGTTAAAAAAAAATCATTTTTTTAAATTTGATAATGTGTATGATAATTTTCAAACGTGATTTTTTAAAGAATTTTAACAATGAACATTTCACTTCTACTTCATAACTACACAGTAAAAAAAGAAAATATTTTTAGGAATCTTAGAAAGATATAGTTTTTCGAGATTCAACATCTTCGGGACTGGTGTCATTTACACGAACTTTGTGCGATTGGCACCACATAAAAAAAAAAAAAAAAAAAAAAAAAAAAAAAAAGTATTTATACATTCTTGCATAAGAGTGCAACAGCTATTGAACCAACATCTGAATATTTAGAAAACTAGGTATAGTGCAAACGTACCTCATTATGCGACGTTAGACGTACAGTTTCCAACTTGTTCTTTTTAATGTATTAAAGATTACAATTTCCTAATAACTCTATTAAAAAGCTCTTACTGCACCCCTCTTTCTCTGCCCGCTTTCTTGATACTAATCTTTGGCCTTTTTCTAAATTATATTACAAGAATTTAATTTCTCAAGCAAACATTATAATCTTACAAAACTATTTTTTTGAATTATCTTTTCATTTATTTTTTAAAAGTGTGCTCCCGTTTTCGAAAGCTTCATTTAAAATTTTATTAAAAAAAAAAAAAAAAAAATGTAATTTAAATACAAATGGAGTGCACTAAAAATTTCTAAAAGTTTTCTATGATTAAAAGATCTTTTAAAACACAGTAAATTCGTTCTATTTAAATAATAATTTATGATTGCAAACACTGTCGATTGATTTTGATGTATATTTTAATAAAAAGTAAATAAATAAATAAATATCCTTCTGATTCAGGTTTATTTGAAAAATCTGATTTCTGAAACTAATATCTCGTGGTTTTTTTTAAATAGTTCCATTTAAAACCGTTATTTCAATTAACTTCTTGGAGCACGCATTTCCATGGATACGTTTCGTTGAAGAAAAAATAACAATAAAATTTTGTCCGACATACGTAATTTTCTCATTATAATATAATGTGAAATTGAAAAAAATGTACATTAATTTTAGTGCTTTTTATTAAATCTTATTAACGCTACTAACTTAATTGGAAAATTTCGGAATTCCTTAATAAAATCACAGTATTTTTTAAATTTTTAAAAAATGTATACGTATTTTATACATATGGATTTAAATCTTGTTTTTCATTAAAAAAAAGGATTTTTTAAAGCGACATTTGATGATTTATTAAAGATAAAGTCCTATTATTTTCGCAAAGGACTTTTTCGTCATCGGGATGGTACAGTGCGGAGTTGTAATGATAGTAAGAAAGTTTTGCTATCATTTTCGTTTTTATCGTTTGTACAACATCACTTTTAAATACAATATAAATTTATTTTATATCACTTCATAAAAAATATATAACTAAGCTTTGAGGAAAATATATTTGTAAGTTGTAGCTCAATTTATTGACTTTTTCGACAATTAAAAAAAATCATTTTTCAAATTTGATAGCGTATTAGAATACTTTTGGAGCATGATTTTTAAAATTTTCAACAATGAACATTTTGCTTCTACAAAAATATGCAGTAACTGTCTATTATAAAAAAAAATAAACAAATGTTTCTTCATCTAGATTTTGTCCATTAATATTTAATAAAATATTAAATTGCCTTGTCCGAGTTCTCGCCATTCTTAGACGCTTTCTTCTATTTTTAGTAATCCCAGATACCAATAGTTTTTCGAGATTTGACCTTCTTCGGAACCCGTGTCATTTATGAGAAATTTGTTCGATTGGCAGCATTAAAAAAAAAAAAAAAAAAAAAAAAAAAAAACATTTATTTTGACGTATATAATTACGAAGATGCTCTGATTAACCAAAAAATAATAATTACTTTCCTATAATACTGGTGGCAAGAAGAAATGCTATAATGTATCTTCTGAATAGGCATATAGACATTCATGGTCAAGAAAAGTTAAGGAAGCTTTCTCTAACAAATCTATTCAATATTTTTCAGTATAAACTCAATGGGAAAAGGAAAATTCTCAAGCTTATTTTCTGACAAATTACTCACTATTCTCTATTATATACTCGGAAACGTTTCCGAAAATTACGGGCAACATATATTTATATATACTTTAGAATTGTATTTTATTTATTTATTTATTTAACCTGTATACTTTACTAAATTTTGTCATTTTATTTTTAGGTAAGTGGATTAACATTTGTGAAATAAACTTGAAATAAGTTTGCTTGCGGGTAAGTGATTTTATCTGCACATTCTGAAAATACTATTGCACTTTATGTGCATAAGGAATGCATTTGTGTTTTTAGTTTAATTTGATTTTAACTCGAATATTTTTGCTTTTTATCGGCATCTTTTGAAAGCTGTTCTATTTTTCTTGTCTGTTTGTTTGGTTTTACGATCTGCCTTGCATAAATGCAAGGCACACTTTTACAAGGAAATCGGCGAGCATAATATGTCCGATTTTGACGAAATGGTACTTATGTCCGCTTTTAAAGAGTTACATAGGTATGCTTTGTTAGTAGGAATTGTCTTTCCTTTAGCACTTTCCTGAAATTATTTCTATAACATTGGATTTCTACCCCTTCATTCTCAACCGTGTCGCCCCGAAACTGTGGGTTCTAAAATCACACTAATTTGTTTTGTTTTAAAAATATTAGCCGATTACGGAAGATTGAATGATATTATCATGACCTGTGACCATTTTGTGTGTTCTGGTACCATTAATTTATCTTTTACTGGGGAATTTTTCAGCTTTCAGGGCCTCATCTGTCAATGTCGCAATAGCTGACAGATGTTTTTGCGATTAATTAAGCAATATAAATTATTATTTTAAAATGAGCTTCTGAAAATGGTTAAATAAAAATATCGCTGTCTTTTGGACGTTTATAACATCTAAAAGAAAAGGTTTCTTTCAAATGCTATACAAAAATCCTTTTACAATATAGTGTAATTTCCACCAATAAATGCATTTCTCATCTAATAGTTTAATTATTTTAACCTTTTCTTACTTTTTTTTAATATGCACGTGTAGTGTATATGTATTTTTCAATTGAAAAATATTTGGAAAAATTATAATATGGGCTTTCTAAAATCTGTCAGCAGTAGACAAAAATGACTATTTCAAATTATGAATTAAATCTCTATTCAAAAAAATATTTGTTTTGAAAGAAAATTAGAAAAAAATTAAGAAAATTTAAAAAATAATTAGGCATTGCGCGCTACAATCTAGTCAAGTATATACCTGCATAAAATGGTTAAACTGCTTTTTATGTGCAATACATTTTGTGGAATATTTTTTATTTATTTATTTATTTATTTATAGTTTTTTATTTTTTTATTTTATTTTTATTTTTATACAGAGAGAAATCCTTTTCTTACTTTGATGCAAAAACATATATCTAAATAATCTGTCTCCTTAATTTTTGTGGTAAAATTTTATCGTGACATATTGGCGAAATGTATCTTATAAATTCTTTAATGATACCATTATGGTTATTAATGAGCAAATGATAATTAAAAGCATTAACTAATGCCTTAAACAAAAATATTATTAAAATATCTTTAAAAGAAACTGCAGACACTATCTTTTAATCGTATAATCTTATAAAGTATGTATTAAAATATTACAAATTGTAAAGAAAAAAATGGCAGAAATCAAATAATTTAAATGGTAGTTAATTCTGTAAATTAAACTATTTGCTTTAAAAAGTATATTAAACTACTTTTTATGAAAGTTTCGTTGTTGTGTTATGTAAATTAATAGGTAATTGTTAGGCTTAGAATAATCTCTCCAAAAAGTTTCAAAGCATAAAAACTTAAATCTTCCCCTCAGAAAAAAAGTAATTTTAAAATAATTAAATTAAATAAAGAAAATAATTACCAAAATTTACATACATTCGGTTTTTTTAATTATTAACACACGTTAAAAATTAAAATAATAAAATTATCGTTTAACATAACAACAAAATTATTCCAGAAAAAAAAACAGTTGAGTGTCTGTTTTTTCAAACTTGTTTTCTTTAAAATATGTTTAAATTGAGAATTAACTATATTGCTCGTTTGCCTCAACAAATTGTAATAACTTACAAAAAGGAATTCATAGCTTATTCATATAAAAAATTATTTCAGTACTAATTTTAAGCATACATTAAAAATATGAAGCATGCTCAGTATTTCTTGCAAATGCAAAAATATCCTTATTTATATTTCTATTATAAAAGCCTTAAGAAATTAATTTAATGTGCACAAATATGCATGATGCCTTTCAAATAAAATATTATCTTCTTCCTAGAAATTTTTTATTAAAAAGTTCCTTTAGATTCATGCTTCTGGATAAATCTTGAGCTCTCGGACAAACTTATAAAATGGCAAAATTGTTATGTTTAAGGGAATGTTACTGAAGTCCCATTTCCTAAGCGACCCCACTAGTGGCCGAGAGGTTCTGACCTCTCAACTGGTAGATGGTAGGCGCTGGGTGCGAACCCAATCGCGTCCGTCGGCCAAACCGTTCGGAATTTTCCGTGGTTTTATTCTAAGCTTGGATTTCCTTGCGTAAATACGGGTTAGGTTTCCTTATAAAGACCCCCACAAAGGGCATTCCAGCCCTTTAGGGCCTATATTCCACGTGTAGATAATAGTGTGGACATAAAACAAACCAAACTTAAACGGTTCAAAAAATGTTGTTCTTTTACCATTTACTTCAACTCATATTCACTTAGAAATCAGAAATCTTACATTGACGTCTTTATTGGTAAAGCATAAAACCAATAATACGCAAATATAATAAATAAATGAAATTTTTATATGCGAACTGCCCACTTTTTCCTAGCATAATTAATCTGCGAGCGAACGCAATAGAAAAGATACTGTTGTGTGAAGCTTTGAATGAAAAAATATCTGTCTGTGTTAATGTATGTATTGGTTTATTTTAGTGCTCACCCAATAAAGTATGTTATCGCGATTTCTGATCGAATATAATTGGGCTGCATTTCTGCGACATTACAATTGGTAAAATGGCGATTTTTATAACCTCAAACCGAATGGAAAAATAGGTTCGATTTTTTTTAATGAATTATAAGCGGGAAATACATGTTCTATTCTTGATATTCTTTTAAGTGGAAACGACATTTTCTGTAATTGTCTGCATACGGTAAGCGCAAAAATCTGTATTCGTGTAACGCCAGAATTGGTAAAAATGCAATTTTTATAGCCTCGAATCAAATGGAAGAATACGTTCGATTGGATAAATTGACAGCTAAACTGTGGATATTGCGGTTCATTTAATTTCGCATTCCTTCGAAATGATGAGCTAGCAGCATTTAACATTAATATACACTATATTGCCATTGATTATGGGACACTTGCGATTTTAGACATTTTACTAAATATCTAGAAAAATACATTAGGAATCATCTCGAAACTCTTAGTGTATAAATATAATAGTATACGTCATACATCTCCGTGAAGATTTTTTACCGAAACTCCATAGGGGACCGTCAACAAATTATAAAAAATGAATATCTTTTGAATAACCCTGTCAAAACTAATGTAGCAAAAGCGCTCAAACTCTAGATTATGATTGAATGCTTTATTGTAATACACTGTGTTCATTTTTATGCAAATAGCATGCATACTCGCAGAGTAATTAAGGTTTTTATAAAAATGGCCCCAAATTTTTCTAAGTTTTTCCCTTATAATTTTCAGAGTTCTTAATATAAAATAATATTTTTTTTCAGAAAATATGACAAACAACATTGCACATAGTACCCTGTAATCAGAATTAAAAAATAATGAAAATTGTATACAAAATGAGTTGGTTTACTAAATAATTTTTTACTGCGCATGCGTCAACGATATCAAAATTTCATTTGCATATTATGTTAGCTAAATGTATAGAGCAACTATTGTGAAAGTCACAAAATCATAACTTAAAAATTCTGAAAATAATCGTCAATTGAATAAGTTGAAAATCCGTTATTCTCAAAATGAAGCAAAAACAAGAGGGGTTGTATCCATATATTCATTGATTAGTGTCAATATAGAATACACAATACGGGATTTTACGACTACTTTTGGATAAAATCCCTCATTTTTTTGCTTCATTTTGGAAACAACGGATTTTGTCCTTTTTCTATAGACGATTACTTTCAGAATTTTCAAGCTATAATTTTGAGACTTTTACAAAAGTTGCTCTATACATTTAGCTAACATAATATGCAAATGAAATTTTGATATCTTTGACGCATGCGCAGTAAAAAATTATTTAGTAAACCTACTCATTTTTCATAAAATTTTTATTATTTTTTAATTCTGATTACAGGGTACTATGTGCAATGTTGTTTGTCATATTTTCTGAAAAAAATATTATTTTATATTAACCTTTTACAGGCTAAATTTAGATCCAGACATATTTTAAATTATTTTTTTGCACATTATGCCTTGTAATGTTTTAGTTAAGGGACATTAATCATTAATATGATGGAAAAACTTGTTATATGTAATTTTGCAGAATGCTTCCCATTGGGAACATTGGTTACTTCCGGTGATCCTTTTCTAGTAGTCATAGATCATTTTTATGATTACTGTACATTTCCCTATTAATGATAGCAATGTAACTTCTATTTAAAAAAATCAAGTCACCCGTTTGAAAAAATCTATTTTAAAAAATCATTTTTTGCACTGCTCATTTTTCGGTGGTCATTGGTCCTTTTTATGATTTTCTGTATATATTCCTCATTAATAATAGGAACATAGCTTCTATTCCAAAAAACTCAAGTTATCTTTTTACAATTTCTGCTAATTTTTTCAAGTCAATTTTGAGGAAATTTAATTTTTACTAAATTTTTAATCTTATGTTCCCAATTGGGAACATTGGCCTGTAAAAGGTTAAGAACTCTGAAAATTATAAGGGAAAAACTTAGAAAAATTTGGTGCCATTTTTATAAAAACCTCAATTACTCTGCGAGTATGCATGCTATTTGCATAAAAATGAACACAGTGTATTACAATAAGACATTCAATCATAATCTAGAGTTTGAGCGCTTTCGCTACATTAGTTTTGACAGGGTTATTCAAAAGATATTCATTCTTTTTTAATTTGTTGACGGTCCCCTATGGAGTTTCGGTAAAAAATCTTCACGGAGATGTATGACGTATACTATTATATTCATACACTAAGAGTTTCGAGATGATTCCTAATGTATTTTTCTAGATATTTAGTAAAATGTCTAAAATCGCAAGTGTCCCATAATCAATGGCAATATAGTGTATATATATGTATATATATGTATATATATATATATATATATAATTAAATCAGAATTTTAGAATGGTAGATCGTTTTAAATTAAGAAAAAAAATCCATAAAATGACATCTTGCGGTAATAATAATCATATAGAAAATGTATCAAAAACATAAAGTAACAATATCTAACGTTAATGATAATCATATCCAATCTGCAGTTTACCAAAAATTTAAAATAATCTACAATATCATTGTTGATTCAGATTCGCTCACAAATTCTGAAACTAATACTTTGGTACTTTTAATACTTTTATTTCAAATTATTTTCTTAAAAATGGTTATTTAAATTAACATTCATATAAAACAGCTGTTTTTTCCAAGCCATTATTATTTTCGAGATATCTTCTTAAATTTATTACGCTTTCGTAGCAACTTCTTTTTAAAAATGCCTCACTAGTTGATTTTTCACTAGCGTAAAATTATTCTTTTGCCCTTTCTAATTAGATTTCTCAATTTAATTTGTTAAACACATATACCGCCATGCATAGCATTTTTCCAAACCTGTTTTCAATAATAATGCAAAACGTTTTCTGCTTTTAAAAGTCTTTTCAGTTTTTTTTATTTATTACGAAAAACAGTGTTTATCTTGCAAACATACATAAATAAAAAGAGTATCAGAATGTCTGTGTTAGATGGAATACTTCTTTCATCTAAACAGTAATTTATGATAAAAAAAATACCCTCAAGTAGATTTTGATGCATATTTTAAGTTATATTAATCAATAAATTTGGTACTGAAACTGATTTATTTCGTTATTGTATATTATTATTAAATTTCTCCTTAAGGCAGTTCTGAAAAAAAATATTTTTCCCAGCATTACAATGTGAAAACTTGGCGATACATCGTCAAATCTGGCGACAAAAATTACTCTTTATAATTAGCGCCAACTTGGTGCTATTTCCGGTATTTCGCGAAATTCACATAGACTCCCATTGTAATCCATACATATGAGCATGTTTACAAATCTACAAAACTATTTCAAATATTATCTTCAATTCCAGCAGAAGTATGTTCTTTAGACTTTAAAATGTTTATTTCTTTGAAAAATCTTGATGTAAAAAATATCTTTACTTTCCACGCTCAAAGATCTTTTTTAAATGCTGGAATTTCATTCCGTTAAAATAACAATGACTGAGAATAAGTGATAGTTCGACATATAATTTAATAAAATGTAAATTAATCGATAAATTCTTTTCCAATTCAGATTTATTTAGGAAATGAGAAATCTAAAACCAATATCCAATGATATTTTAAACTCCTCTATTTAAAAACGTTTTCATAAAAATTGTTATTTTAAGTAATATCCTGGGGCAAATTTTCTACGGATAATATCAGTTAAAGGAAATAAAAATAGAATGAATAACATTTATTCTGACATATGTAATTTTCTCATTATGATTTA
This sequence comes from Maratus speculifer, assembly GCA_964019185.1. Lineage (NCBI taxonomy): Eukaryota > Metazoa > Arthropoda > Arachnida > Araneae > Salticidae > Maratus > Maratus speculifer. The sequence continues at coordinate 169,485,819 of OZ025295.1, forward strand.
AAGTGAAAATGAAAGAATATTAATTTTAATTTCGAAATGCTTTTTATAAATCTTATTAACAATTTAGAATGTAACTAACTTAGTTAAAAAACTAATGTTATTAATTAAAATCATATATTTTTCTTCTTTAAATATGTTATTTTTGTTTATTTAGAAAAATTTGATAAAAATAATTTAAAAATGCTTTTTCGCCATAATAAAAAAAGAGGTTTTTTTTTTCTTCCGTTGCTGTGTTGTTTTAATTTGATTTCATTTTAGATGTTTTTAATTTTACAAAGCTTTCTTAAATCAGAATGTTTTCATGAAAAGTGTTTTTGAACATTGTCAGATTTTCCCTATTATAATGTTTTTTTAAAAGTAGAGCAAATCTTTATTGTTTCTTTGATTTGTTTAGTATAGTTCGATGCACTGTTAAAAATGTTTCTGTGAAATGTGATTAACTGAGTTAAAAAATCTGATGTTATTAATTAAAATCATATTTTTTTCTTTTTTAAATGTTACTTTTGTTTATGCAAGAGCATTTGATAAAAGTAATTTAAAAATGCTTTTTCGTCGTAGCAAAAAAGAGGGTTTCATTTTTCCTTCTGTTGCTGTGTTGTTTTAATTTGATTTCATTTTAGATACTTTTAATTTTACAAAACTTGTTTAAATCATAATGGTTTCATGAAAAGTGTTTTTGGACAATATCATATTTTCCCAATTATAATTTTTTTAAGCAGTGTAAATCTGTATTTTTTGTTTGTTTGTTTGTTTGTTTTGTTTAGTATAGTTCGATGTACTGTAACAAATTTTCTGTAAAATTACAGAGAATCTACGCGTAATCCATTATTTTAAGTCTTACATAAAATAACAGAGATTAGACAAACAAGGATTCTGTTAAATAGCAGAGAAAGGATTATGTTCATTTTGTGTCGGTCGATTATCTACTCGTGGGATGTAAGCCCAGGGAAGAGTGTCCTTCGTGGGGTGTTTTCTAAGGGAATCTAACCCGTATTTACGCAAGGTTCGAAGAAAACTTCGAAAACTCCGAACGGTTAGAACGACGGCTGCGATTGGGTTCGAACCCAGCACCTGCCGTCTACCAGTAGAGAGGTCAGAACCTCTCGGCCACTGGTGGGGCAGCAGAGAAAGTGTCCGACAATTTTGCAATAGATTCTGTAAATTAACATCGTTAAAAATTCACAAGGCTGTGTAAATTTATTTTTAATAATTATGATTTAATTTAGTTTTAAAAATCAATAAATCACTCAATCTTTAATGAGCCTGAAAAAAATTTGAATTTATCCACTAATTTTGAACAGTTTTGTCATTTATTTTTTAAACAATTTGCTTCTAGCCGTCCTAGAAATTGAACCCGAGACCTCTTGATGGTAAAAGAACGTTCTTTTAACTGATATATAGTAGCTGTTGTTATCTTAATCAAAATGTCTTGTATGATTCAGAGGTTAAAAATTGATAAAAAGTCCCCGCTAATACAGAGGGGAGGATTTTTCTCTTTCTAAATTATTCTAACTTAAAAAATAGATAAATAATAAACTAGATTTTCTTTTTTAATGTTTCTAATAAAATTGCAAAATAAATTTATAATACATTATATAAGGAGCCATCCTTAAATGGTGTCACACATTTTTTCCATATTTTTGACTCCCTTTCCTCCCTTTGTCACAAAGTGTCACACTTCAATTTACCCCCTCCCCCACTCTTGTCACATGTCACGTTGTATTAGATAAACATATACTTGCAGTTCAGAAAAAAAGCACTACGTTTTATATCACATTTAAAATTTTATTTTAAACTTTAACTTCGTGTTTTAATGACATTTGTGTGCTGAACAATAAAAATGATTCGCATTTTGCAGGAAATAAGGTTTATAACAACAACAAAATTATCAATAGAATATTAATATGAAAGAGCAATTGAAAACATTAATATTTTGGAATTTGAAATAGAATTTAACCTATTTGGTTTTAAATCTTATCTTTATGAACATGAAACATTTTAGTTTTAAAATAACTTCATACTTCATAATTTAATCTACTGAATTTGAATGCTTTTATTTTAACCAAAATGTGTGATATCACATTTCTTCTTACCCCCTCCTATCCCCTTGTCACAAACTGTCACAATTTCATAAACTCCCCTACCCCACCCCCCATATTTTTAAAAAAGTGCGTAGGATATTTTAAAATGGAAAAAATTTCTACTTTTAATTTTAATACACTTTTTTTACTCTATTCACTTTAAGAAATTCCCACATAAAATTTAAAAAATCTGAATTATATTAACCAAATTATTATAATGTTGGTGATTATCTAAGTTATAAAAAAAACAACAAAGGAAATTTATTTTAATAACCCGTAATACCTATCTTTATTAAGATTAAAATCTGTCGTCATACAAGTACTTTGTTCAAATAGATGTTTTTAAAAAAAATATGTTAGTATTATTCCAAAAATAAATAAGTAAATAAAAATGAATAATATTACAATAAACTTTTAAAAATCTCCTTAAAATGAAAGAAACAAAACTTTTTTATGCATTCAACTCTTAATATATGTAATATTTTAAGCCTAAAATTTATTTTTTATAGAACTGAAATTAAAAACTAAATACTGGAAATTATGGAAATAAAATCTGCTAAACATTTAGAACTGTACACTCAACAGAAAATAATTCCCTACAAAAATTAATGCCGCATTAAACGTAAGGCTTTTGCTTTATAAAATCATTCCAAATAAGTAAAAATATTTGCAAGCTCTGCATGTGTAACTGAAGCGTAATGGTATTACACTACTGGAAGCTGCCATAGAACAGGTCCCTCGTTCGATCCCCATCGAGGGTATGTGACACTTCTTCACTGTTGCTTAAATTAAATGTATGTGTTCTAACCTGATGTGTCTTTGTCTAAAGAATAAAAACCATAAGTATACTTGTTTGTCTTTGAAAATTCTTTATCGGCTTTCAAGCGAAAATTTTTATATAAGTAATTATGGAAAAAAAAAAAAAAAAAAAAAAAAAAAAAAACGAAAATATTTTGTGAAAAAAATGAAATATTTCTGGAAAAAACGGAATTTTTTCCCGTTAAGTAACGGAAATAGTACTGGCTTCTAGATTACCAATACAATTTCCGTTTCTTAACGGAATTTTTTTTTACAGTGTAGGTATTATATTTCTAGAGATATCGTCGAAAACGTAGTACAAAAAGTATGTTCCCCTATATCTAATTCTGAATCTACTGAAATTAAAATTATGAAAAAATTAGAGGTTATAGATGTAACTTTAAGCCTTGCAGGAAAATTATAGCGATTACTCTAGACTGCATAAGTTTTTAATAAAGAACATTTTTCTGTTACACACAATTTCCAATCTGTAAGCTTTGGGCAAAGTATTGAGAAGCGCTGCAGGTAACTATAGTAGCAGAAGTATAAAAGTATTGTTGCTAATAATTTTTGAAAAAAATCATCGTAATTAGGCAGATATTAATCCTTAAAAACACGGACGATTTCGACATAAAAAATAACGGGCACATTTTGCATACATCGAACGCCGTATGCAGAATAACAAGCTACGTCTCATTACAACTAGGCTTTTAAAGCCTAGAAAACAATTTTTTATAATATATTTGTATAATACAATACCTCGTAGCAGCATAAAAGTAATAAACTTCATATTGTTGCAAATAGACTAATTTAGTTAAAATTACTCACAGAACCCTGGGTTCGTGCGAATAAGAAATTCATTAAAAAAAAAGCTTTAGAATAGGAATTTTATTTTAATTATCATTTGCCTTATAAATGTTAAACATTTATTCCTTCAGATATAGCGGCCACTACGTTACGAAATTTTTTATACTAAAATGTCTGTTTTTTAAAATTACTTATGCGTTTTAAAGCTGCATAAAAACTATGGGGCTCGCGACTAGTTTGAATTGAGTGGGTCTCTCATTACGGTTCATGTGTCTTTAAAAGTTGATTAAAAACCTAATCTAGAATCTCGCGTCACGGACCGAGCTTTGCAAATTTGCGAACTAGTTTCTTTTCACAAATTCCTTTAACACTATGCCAAGTTTAAACATTCAACAAAAGGTTTTGTGTTAGCTACACTGGAAAAAGAAAAGGCTATTACCACGCTGAATTTAGTTTTATGAAATGTCAAATGAAGTTATGCAGTATCTTTTATTTTCAATACCGAGTTAAGTTCCTTATAAATAGATTAGGATAAGATTTAAAAAAAAAAGAGTTATACAGAATAGCAACATTTGATATTATTGAGACTTCATACCTCTTTGAACTTTTCTGGTACACCCATTCATTCTTTTCTAGTATGTATAACTAAAACCAACCCTAGCTTGCATGGGTTTTTTTTTTTTTTTTTTTTTTTTTTTTTTTTTTTTTACAAAGTCTTATTATTCTTTCAGCAACGATTTTCTTTTAATAATACAGTTAACTCCTTTGCGATGAGAGCACTTTGCTTAATTTTTTATCACTTTTTTTTTTTTTTTTTTTTTTTCAAAACAGTGCATTTTCTGAACTTACATCGCGAAAATGCTCCAATTAAATATGATACACTTTACAATGAAAAATAACTGGTGGGAATAATGAAAGATTCTGAGAATTTTAAGTGGTACGTATACCAGTCGCTTATCCCCAAGGAATTAATAATATTTATGTTTATTGTACGGAACCCTCTAAACGTGAGTAATGCTCGAATTTGACAGTTTATTTAATTGTATATCTCAGCTATGTAAGGATTTATTAAAATTGATTTCCAAATTAAGGCTCCGTAACTTAAATACATAGATCTAAAAAAGAAGAATATAAAAGTGTCATTTATTCTTAAGTTCTTCAGATGTGGTTCATAGACTTTGATATGAAAAGTTATTCATCATAGATGCTCATGCCAGTAATTTTCTTTTCATTTAAATTGGCGAATCTGATGCTAAAAAAACAGTTTAAAGAAAATGATATGAAATTACATTAAAAAAATTATTACTGTTGATAATATTCCATTAATATTGCAGTCAATGCCCTCTTAGTATTATTGTGCATTTTGACTATTTGGATAAGATCCAAACAGACATAGAAATAAAAGGATTCAAACAATTGGCCTCCATGAACTTATTAATTCAAAGCAAGTTGCCAGTCGGGGAGTCTTAATAATTGGAACTGATTCATATCTTTGTAAAAAAGTTCAATTTTGATGTTAGAAAGAAACACATACATATTTTCTGTTAAACTAATCATTTGTGGGGTAAATACTACAAAAGTCTTTTTTATAACTGCCCATTTTAAAATTTAATTTTTGTGTATATGACTCAAGAATACAATTTTTTTCTTTTTCTTTTCTTTTCTCTTTCACTTTTTTGTCTTTTTGATATGCGTCAAGATTTTGATTATGCATCGGAATATTTTATTTCAATAGATACAGTGTGTCTACACATTTTTGTCATGATTTTGACTTTCTGTATTTTAACGTAGATGAAAAAAACTTACGAGGAATCAATTTATAATAAAGTTAAATTATCATGTTTTATTAAAAATATTCTTTCTTTAAAAAAATTGCCAAAAAAAAAAAAGAAAAAAGAAAAAAAAAAAAGAACAAAGATCGAAAGCTAAATGTTTTCACGTTATGAAAAAAAAAAAAAAAAAAAAAAAAAAAAAATACTTTTTTTTAATTATTTTTTATAATGTTTGAAAAGCATGTTTTTAACCCTTTATAATAACGTGTTGCAGATCTGCAACATGCTTAAAAGTCAATAGTTCTCGCACAGTAAGGCTAAAACACTATTTTATTTATTGTTCCTATTTCCCAACACACTAGTTAATAGAAATTGATAACTGAAATTCTCAACTGATGATGATACTGAGTTAATTGTAAAAAATGTAATTTCGTATACTTTAAAATTTTCTTTTAATAGAAAAAGAGTAATATTTGTGAGAAGTATGTCAATTTCTCTTTATTGTACGTGTGAAAAAAAAAATACTTTTTAGTCAATAGATATTTTCGCTTTAAGTTGTAAATTTAATTATTTTTTTCATGTTCAAAATGATATATTCTGACATCCGAGTCAACATTTTTCAAATGACATTGTTGAATCACAAAGGGTTAATATTTCTATTCTTAAAATAAGCGACATAATTAATAAAAAAAAGGAAAGAAACGCCTAAGTTTAACATTTGACTGGGAAAAAAAGTAAAAAATGAAGACCCACCCAAACTACCCAACAATGCTGCATTAACCTTTTACTATATCTAAAGTTGCATATCATGTTTTAAAATAATATTAATCCCTATATAACTATCTTGAAACCATTAAACATCTCTTTAGAAACTGTAAATAAAATTTTAAAATCCGGTTTAAAGCTAATAATAATAATAATAATAATAATAAAAATGACTTTCACTGTCTAAAGCATAGTATACCTCTAAATCTACTGCTATACTTTAAGAAAAAAATTAAAAATGAAACTGGATCAAGGAATCAAAACTTTTAAATGTAACTCCCCTAAGTCTCCCGACGTTCATCCTTTGAATAACTGTGCATTTGGATTTTTAAAACAAGTTCTTTACCTGCGGCATCCCAAAACTTCAGATGGATGATTAATCTGAGAGATCTAGGTCGAGGAGAGGAGACAAAATCAATCTTGATATTTTAAAAAAGCTCTGTTATTAAATCAAGATGCAATATGATAATTCAACAAAATATCTGTGAAATGATTGTTGAAGAAAATTTTTGTCTTTATTTATACATTTTGTTTTTTTCCAAAGATGCCTGAAAAATTTATGTGAGCAATCTTCCAAGGTTCAAATGCGTCACGAGATTTAAAGGATTTTAAGTGTTTCAATACCAGAAATTTCGTAAATTTATATCTTAAAAGTGCTAATCACTCAGCGGCCGAATTCCCATCGGTAATGGTAAGTCTATTTTTTCTCCGCGATCCTTTGGTGACATTTGTGGGATTTTTTTGACAATATTTGCATTTTTTAAGAGATCATTTCACGAAATTTGAGTTTTTTTTCTGAGAATGCTAAACGAAATTGATTTTTTATGACGACATTTGTCAAAATTCACGATTTTTTATGTCCGAATTTTCGGATGGATGAATTTTAAAGTTTTCGGGGGCAAATGCCTTAATTTTTCAGAAAATTCAGCGAGCAGAAAATCAATAGTAAGTAAAATCGGGGAATATTTTAAAACTTTGTAGTATTTTTAAAAAAGGCTTTACCAAAACAAAATTATGTTTTTGTTTTCTAATATTTTTTCCCTCGAAGTTCCGAATTTTGCAAAAAACTTTCAGCGCATCACGTGTGGCGCATCCGTCTGTATTATACAACACTGCGTAAGTCTGAAAGCCTTCAAAAATTAATTTCTGTTTTTTAAAATTATAGGTTAAAATTTACATTTTAAAAAATTAATTTCAACGTTTATTTATTTTCATCTTACTTTTAAATATAATTCTTTTAATGTTTTTCCCCAAAGAGAAAAGTTATATAATTGGAATTCACAGTTATTTTGAATAGAATATTAAAGTAAAACTAACCAGGCAACTTCATTTTGAAAAGAAAATTTTCCTGCAATCGAGAAATAATTTAAATAATTTGAATATCGATACGAACGGGTGATAGTTTTCATTAATTGTTTGCTGCAATATTATTTAAATTTCCGTTTGCTTAAATTGAAATTTTTTCCATTGGGACAGTAATATAAAGTTATTTTCAAAAGAGAAACTTTCCGACTCTTCCTCATCAAAAGAATTAATTTATAAACCACTTACTTTTTGATTAAAAAAAAAGGTGGAATGTTTTCATAAAATTAATTAAAACTTCTTAAGAATCGATGAAACGAAAAAGTAAATATGAAGTATTTGTAAAATCCATAACTGAATGGAATGTAATTTAAAATTCCTTTTATACTTTTAGGAAGATTAGTTTAGCGTTAAATAAATGATATGATACGCAGAAGAAAATTAATAACATTGCTGTTAACTGGTTTGTATTACAGCCTAAAACTGTTTGAGTTTCTAAATCATCGTAAATTAAAAGTTAAACTTCAATGGGTATTTCTAGTTTAAATGAAAATAATAGAAAATGACTTTGAGTGATTCGTTTAAACCTTTTTTTAATAGAATTTTCATTCTTCTTTATTCTTTTAGATCAACATGATGATAAAAAAATATATATATTCCATATAATTTTATTTAGGTTCATTCAAAGTGGGAGGCGAATGGGGCGGGCGCCGCGGCGTGGAAATTGAAGGGGCGCCAAATTTATACTTACCATCGTTGTTTGTTTCTCTTTTTTTTTTTTTTTTTTTTTTTTTTTTTTTTTTGTATAAAAATTATATATATAAACATATTAGGAATTTTTTTCATTTTTGTGGAAAAAAAAACATATTTTTTCAAAGTAGCATGTTGCTTCTTTCATGGAATCCAAAAGGTGTGTTATACTGTACTGTTAGATACATTTATTCCACATGTGTTTTTCAGATACCCTTTGACAAAATATAAGTGAAATGTTCTTTTAAGTTATTTAGTTGTTAAAATTAAACCATTTAAAGTTCCAAAATAAACGCCAAATATACATTCAATAGAATTTATTTTTGTTTTTACACTTTTCAATTTTGTGACACCAGTCAGAATGTGAAAGGGAGTGTGATGAGGGGAGGGGGATATCAAATTGAAACTTCATCCCGGGCGCAATTTTCTCTTCGCACGGCACTGATTTTATTGCACTGTATTGTTCCTATATTGTACTATTATATATTTTGCCCTTTGTTTTTCTGTATAATTCCATGTATCTGGAAAATTTAAAAGGGAAGAGAAAAAAATTTCTTCCTACAATAAAAAAACTATTTTTTTTTAATAAAAAATTACCAGTTAGTAACTATGAATGTAATAATGAATCAACTACATTAATTAACTTTTAAGCATAAGTAAATGTTATAGCAGCTAGTTTATTAATACCTGAAATCATGATATTTATATGAGAGGGACATAACAATAGTACAGCAAGTCTATTTTGAAATGAAAATAAATAAATAAATAAAAATAAATAACAGGAGAATGTTCATTTAGAAGATTCACAAAATCTAGTTCATCCACTCCCACAGTTTACCAAGTCTGTAAACATATGACATATGGTTAATTCCATGAAAACTTGTCTCACAGCTAAAAATCGCTATGCTTGATGGCCACCATTATTTTCGAAAAGTTTCCTTCGCTCTATTCAACTATGATATATCTCCAATAAAAAAAGTAGTATTTTTCTGTTCTAAAATACTGGTAGCAAAAAATCGGTGTATGTGACAGACATGACAAGTTTTCATGGAATTAGCCATATATGAGAAAGAATGTGAAAACAGACTTGATTTGCTGCGAGAGTGATTAAAACAAATTTTATGCCCCTTCTAAATATAATCTCTCTCTCTCTCTTTTTTTTCCACCCCAAAATAGACTTGTTCTTTTGTGGTTGTGAACCGTCCTATTGGCATAGTTTAAGTGTATAATTAATTAAATATATTAACCCTATCAGGAACAAGGAACTAACATTTGCAAAATGATGAAATGAGTGAATAATATCAGAAATTATAAAGAAACTTATTTTAAAGCAAGCAAAAGCTTTTATTGACATATTTGATAAAAATGTGTTTTTCATTCCAATATTCTGGTGCCATTTGAGAATTAAAATGAGACCACCGCCATCGATGGGGTTAAACAGTTACAATTTATTTTCCTATCGGTATTCAATTTGAGTACCAGTTTAAGTATTTTTAAATTATCGAAAGTCATATGAATACTCATAATACTGTATGTTTTTTGTATTTATTTTTCTAGACAATGCATATTTGTAATTTTTAAATATTTTTCAGATAATATCCTGAACAGAATATTAAACAGAACTCAGGATTCAAATTTTAATTTCAACTTCCTCGCAATACAAACAAGTACATATCGAATAGTTTGAATATTGATTTAAAACAGATCGCATTTTTAATTAACTGTATGCTACAATGTTATTTAAATTTTCGTTATTATTTTTGTTTTTAGATTGAATTTTTTTAACCGCTGATTCAACAATATAAACTTATTTTCAAACAGAAACTTTCTCACTCTTTCTCATTAAAAGAATTAATTTTAAACCTCTTACTTTTTGAATTAAAAAAAGAGAAATGTTTTCATAAAATTAATTAAAACGGCTTAAGAATCATTGAAACGAAAAACTAAATATGAAGTGCTCTTGAAATCATAAGTGAATAGAATGTGATTTAAAATTCTTTTTATAGTCTTTAGAAAATATTTTTCGCGTTAAATAAATGATACGACGTACCGAAAAAAAATTAATGTTTCTGTTATCTGGCTTGTTCTGTTTTATTTCTTAAGTAAATGTAAATTAAAAGTTAAATTTCAAGGGATTATTCCAGTTCAAAGGAAAATTATTCAAAAATCTTGTGGAAATTTTCTAAATTTCTTTGTGGAATTTTCATCTATTCCGTTCTTTTCGGAATAACTGCAAACCGAGTGAAAATCATATTGCAGGGAACATTTTAAAATGATAATTGTTGTTCGAATTCCTTATATTATTTTCTACTCTAATTAAAGCCTTAAAAAATACTGATGAAATATAAATTGCTTGGATGAAATGCTATTTGACTTCAGCAACAAATGAATTCGAAATCTAAAAATAAAAATGTTGTTAAGAGACCACAATTTTTATGATAAAGGTTCTCCAATGTTTGGCTTGTTTTTGAATACAGTCCCATACCTTGGGATTCTAAATTTGTGCGCCAAACTCAATCCGATTCTGCATTACTTTAGATTTCACAATGTGTGAAAGGACTTTAAGAATTGCGCTGTGATTTGCATTTTTGTGAACTTGTGAGATATTAATATTTCTGTTAACTGGCTTGTTCTGTTTTATTTCCTACGTAAATGCAAATTAAAAGTTAAATTTCAAGAGATATAGTTCCAGTTCAAAGGAAAATTATTCAAAAAGCTTGCGGAAATTTTCTAAACTTCTCCATGGAATTTTCATCTATTCAGTTCTTTTCGGAATAATTACAATCTGAGGTAAAATAATAATGCAGTGAACATTTTTAAATAATAATGCAGTGAACATTTTTAAATAATAATTCTTGTTAGCATTCCTTACTTTATTTTCTACTCTAATGAAAGCATTTTCAATAAAAAAAAAAAAATACTGATGAAATATAATTCACTTGGGGGAAATACAATTTGACTTTAGCAACTAATGAATTAGAAATCTAAAAATAAAAATGTAGCAAAGAGACCACATTATTTTTGATAAAGATTCTCCAGTAGTTGGCTTGATATAGAATACGATCGTGCACCGCACTTTACAATACTAAATTTGTGCGTGAAACTGAATCCGATTCTGCATTAATTTAAGTTACACAATATATGAAAGGACTTTGAGGACTACAAATTAAAATTTAAATTTCAAGGAATAACTCTAGTTCAAAGAAAAATTATTAAAAAATCTTTTGCGATTTTCTAAAATTTACCATGGAATTTTCATCTATTTTGTTCTTTTTGCAATAACTGCAATCCAAGTAAAAATCATATAACAGTGAACATTTTAAAATAATAATTATTGATCGCATTCCATACTTTATTTTCTACTCTAATTAAAGCCTTTTAAATAAAAAAAAAGAATACTGATTAAATATAATATGATTGGGAGCAATCGTATTTACTTCAGTAACAAATGAATCAGAAATCTAAAAATAAAAATGTAGGAAAGAAACCACATTATTTTTCATAAAGATTCTCCAGTGGATGGCTTGATTTTGAGAACATTTGCACACCTTGTGATTCAAAATTTTTGCGTGAAACTGAATCCAATTCTGTATTACTTTCGATTTCACAATATATAAAAAATTTCGGAATTGCACAGCGATTTGCATTTTTTAACTTATGAAAAAATTATATTTCTGTTAACTGACTTGTTTTGTTTTATTTCCTAAGTAATTGCAAATTAAAAGTTAAATTACAAGTGATAGTTCTAGTTCAAAGGAAAATTGCTCAAAAATCTTTCGGAAATTTTCAAAACTTCTGGAAGCATGGAATTTTTATCTATTCACAAGGCGTAGAAGTACAGTTAATGTTTCTGATTTGAATAGAATGCAGCACGTTCCTCGAATTTAAATACTAGTCTAAATATTTTTAAACTACCAAAAGTCATATGAATTCTCATAATGTTGTATAAATACTTTTTTAAATGTGTTTTTATAGCCAACGCATAACTTTACTTTAAAAATATTTTTCAGAAATTAGAACGAAAAGAATATTAAAAAAAATTCACGATGCAGATTTTAATTTCAACTTTCCCGCAAAAAAACCGAGTACATTTCGAACAATTTGAATATTGAATTAAAACAGACCGTATTTTTAATTTATCATATGCTGCAATGTTATTTAAATTTCCGTTTATTTAGATTGAATTTTTTTCACCGCTGGTGCAACAATATAAACTTATTTTTAAACAGAAACTTTCTCACTCTTTCTCATTAAAAAAATTAATTTTTAAACCTCCTACCTTTTTGAATTTAAAAAAACAAGGGAATACTTTCATAAAATAATTAAAACAGGTTAAGAATCATTGAAACGAAAAACTTAATAGGAAGTGCTCTTGAAATCATAAGTGAATAGAATGTAATTTAAAATCCTTTTTATAGTCTTTGGAAGATTAGTTTCGCGTTAAGTAAGTGATATGACGGACAGAAGAAAATTAATATTTCTGTTAACCGGCATGCTATGTTTTATTTCTTAAGTTACTATAAATTGAAAGTTAAATTTCAAGGGATAATTATAGTTCAAAGGAAAATTATTCAAAAATCTTGTGCTAATTTTCTAAACTTCTCTGTGGAATTTTCATCAATTTTATTATTTTTGCAATAATTGCAATCAGTTAAAATCCTACTACAGCATTTTTAAATAATAATTATTATTCATTTGTTTTCTTCTCTAATTAAAGCCTTAAAAAGGTACTGATGAAATATAATTACTTTGGGTGAAATACTATTTGACTTCAACACCAAATGAATTAGAAATCTAAAAATAAAAATTTGGTAAAGAGACCATTTTAACGGACTTGTTCTACTTTATTTCCCAAGTAACTGTAAATTAAAAGATAAATTTCAAGGAGTAATTCTAATTCAAAGAAAATTATTCAAAAATATTGCGGAAATTTTTTAAACTTTTCCATGGAATATTCACGTATTCAGTTCTTTTCGGAATAATAACAATCCAAGTGAAAATCATACTGCAGTGAACATTTTTAAATAATAATTGCAGTTCGTATTCCTTACTTTATTTTCTACTCTAATTAAAGCTTTCTAAAAATACTGATGAAACATAATTTGCTTGGGTGAAATACTATTTGACTTCACCAACAAATGAATTGGAATCTAAATATAAAAAAGTGGCAAATAGACCACCTTATTTTAGACAAAGATTCTCCAGTGTTTGGCTTGATTTTGAATACGGTCGCGCACCTTGTGATTCTAAATTTTTGCATGAAACTGAATCCCATTCTATATTGCTTTAGATTTCACATTATATAAAATGACTTTGGGGATTGCACTGTGATTTGTATTTTTTGTGTACTTATGATAAATTAATATTTCTGTTAACTTGTTTGTTCTGTTTTATTTCCTAAGTAACAGCAAGTTTAAAGTTAAATTTCAAGGGATAGTTCAACTTCAAAGGAAAATTATTTAAAAATCTTGCAGATTTTTTCAAAACTTTCCCATAGAATTTTCATCTATTCCAGACGCGCAGAAGAAAATTAATATTTATGAATTGAAAAGAATGAAGTACATTCCTTGAATTTGGATACCAGTTTAAATATTTTAAACTATCAAAAGTTATTTTAAACTCTCATATTGCTGTATAAATACGTTTTTTGTATTTATTTTTCTTGTCAACACATAACTGTACTTTTTAAATATTTTTCAGAAATTAACCTGAACAGAATATTAAACAAAACTCACGATGGAGGTTTTAATTCCAACTTTCCCGTAACACTACCGAGTGCATTTCGAATAATTTGAATATTGACTTAAAACAGCATTTTTAATTGATTTTACGCCATAATGTTTTTTTTTAAATTTTCGTTTATTTAGATGGAGTTTTTTTTAACCGCTGGTTCAGCAATATTATTTTATTTTCAAACAGAAATTTTCTCACTATTTCTCTTTAAAAGAATTAATATCTAAACTTTTTTACTTTTTGAAATAAAAAACGGAATGCTTTCATGAAATTAGTTAAAACTGCTTAAGAATCATTGAAACGAAAGACTAAATATGAGGTGCTCTTGAAACCATTAAGAAAATAGAATTTAATTTTAATTCCTTTTATAGCCTTTAGAAGATTAGTTTCGCATCAAATAAATCTACGACGCGCACAGAAAAAGATTAATATTTCTGTTAACTGGTTGGTTCTATTTTATTTCCTAAGTTACTGGAAATTAAATGTTAAATTTCAAGGGATAATTCTATTTCAAAGGAAAATTATTCAAAAATCTTATGGAAAATTTCTAAACTTCTCCATGGAATTTTCATCTGTTTTGTTCTTTTCGGAATAATTGCAATCCAAGTGAAATTCATATTGCAGTGAACATTTTAAAGTAATAATTAATGTTAGTAATCCTTATTTATTTTCTACTCTAAATAAATCTTTTAAATTAGAAAAAATACAACTAAAATATAGCTTGCTTGGGTAAAATACAACTTGACATTAGCAACAAATGAATTAGAAATCCAAATATAAAAATGTGGCTAAGTGACCACGTTATTTTTGATAGAATCTTCACTGGTTGACTTGATTTTGAATACAGTTGAGCACTGCACCTTGCGATTCTACATTCGTGCATGAAACTTTATCTGATTCTGGGTTGATTTAAATCTCACAATATATAAAATGACTTTGGGGACTGCAAATTAAAAGTTACATTTCAAGTATTAATTTTAGTTCAAAGGAAAATTATTCAAAAATTTTGTGGAAATTTTCTAAACTTTTCCATGGAATTTTCATCTATTCTGTTCTTTTCGAAATAATTGCAATGCGAGTGAAAATAATATTGCAAACCAAAAGTCACATGAATTCTCATAATACTGTATAACTTCGTTTTTTGTATTTATTTTTCTAACACATAACTGTACTTTTAAAATATTTTTCAAAAATTAACCTGAACAGATTATTAAACAAAACTCGCGATTCAAAATTTAATCTCAAATTCAGCAATACTACCAATTTCATTTCGAATGATTTGAATATTGTTTTAAAACAGACTGCATTTTTATTAAATTGTATGCTACAATATTGTTTAAATTTTCGTTTATTTAGGTATTTAGATGGGTTTTTTAACTGCTATTTCAACAATATAAAGTTATTTTCAAACACAACCTTTCTCACTCTTTCTCATTAAAAGAATTAATTTCTAAACCTCTTACTTTTTGAATTAAAAAAAGAGAAATGTTTTCATAAAATTAATTAAAACGGCTTAAGAATCATTGAAACGAAAAACTAAATATGAAGTGCTCTTGAAACCATAAATGAATAGAATGTAATTTAAAATTCTTTTTATCGTCCTTAGAAGATTATCTTCTCATTAAATAAGTGGTACGACGCACAGAAGAAAATGAATATTTCTGTTAACTGGCTTGTTCTATTTTATTTCCTAAGTAACTGTAAATTAAAAGTTAAATTTCAAGGGATAGTTCTAGTTCAAAGGGTGTAAGATTTATTCAAAAATCTTGTGGAAATTTTTTAAACTTCTCCATCGAATTTTCATCTATTCAGTTCTTTTCGCAATAAGTGAAATCCTAGGGAAATTCATATTACAGGGAGCATTTTTAAATAATTATTATTGTTTGTTTATTTTCCACTCCAATTAAAGCATTAAAAAACTACTGATGAAATATAAATTGCTAGGATGAAATACAATTTGACTTCAGCAGCAAATGAATTAGAAATCTAAAAATAAAAATGTAGCAAAAAGACCGCATTATTTTTCAGGAAGGTTCTCTACTGTTTAGATTGATTTTGAATACGGTTGCGCACCTTGTGATTCTAATTTTTTGCGTGAAACTGAATCCGATTCTGTATTACGTTAGATTTCAGAATTTGTGAAAGGACTTTTGGGACTACAGTGTGATTTGCAATTTTGTGAACTTATGATAATTTGGTGAATATGATTGTTTGGGTGGTAACTAATGAATAGTATGAATTTTGTGAAACAAATTAGATTGCCAGAAGATCCTGCCGTGCTAATTAAACAAAAGGCAAGTTCTAATTCTTTGGCATAAAAATTAAGCGATTTTTTTTATGATATTTTTTTCGGTAGAAAAATATTTGTACGCTAATCAGAGCCCGCTTAACCCTTTCGAGTCTAATGTACTATTAATATTATATGTTTTTTAATTGAGTATTATTTTGTTTTAGCAAATATTTTTGCTACTGTTTAGATGTAGTAATGTTAATATATATCTGTGCATTTACTACATAACTTCATTTATGCTTAGGCATTTATTAATAATAATTATTATTATTATTTGCTTAATTCCCTTTACACCGTTTGCGATTCTTTTATTTTAAACATATATTTAACTCTTTAAATTTAAAATAAAAGTTACTTTTCTGAAAGAATCGTGTGTAATAGAGCGCAAAATGTATTAGAAAGTTGTAATACCAGTTAAATTTTATTGTAATACAATATTTTCTAAACATTTCAAAAAATTCTTCCTTAACCTATTGCCATATAAATATCAATTGAATTGCACACAAAAAACAATATTGGTTATGTTTCAGACAATGAAATATTCGTTAAAGAGTAATTAACCTATTTGACTAGCTACTGTTAGTGTTATTAATGTACTTGTAATTTTTTCTAAAAAAAAAAAAAAAAAAAAAAAAAAAAATCGGAACCGAAAGGCACTTAGAAGTAAGGGATGCCTGATGTAACGTTGCCCCCCCCCCCCCCCTACTATTACTCTACCAATCTTTTTTACTAAATCCAGTTTTTGCATGTTTAAATTATTTGAAATTTTGCCATCAAAATTTCGTGTAAATAACATTTTAAATTTTAAACCCCATATGTATTATACATATGTTAAAGTATTTTATTAAATACATAATTAACCAATTAATTTTGTAAAAGAGAAATATGGAAATACGGTGGAGAATATTTAAACTGTAAAAGATCTTTTATGATATACAAATTGCAGCATTGTTAGAAAAAAAAGAGAGTTTCGTAAGACAAAAATACATTTTTTCTGATTGAATGATTTTCTTCTGAAAATTAGGTTCGAAAAGTAAATTTGGAGGCTTCGTTTGTATTTCAGTGGATAAGCATGAACTTCATGGGTCTATTTGGTAAACAGGCCCTGATAGTAAAACAGGATGCGGCAGACGTCTCTAATGCGTTTTTTTTAATTGAATATAAAATCAAGTAATTGAATTCTTTTATTTATTTTTATTTTATTTTATTTATTTGTTCCATTTTATCTATGTATTTATTTATTTTATGTTTTTTCTTTTTAAATATTATTGTATCATTGCGAGAAAAGTTTAAGAAAAAAGTAACGTTTTGAAAGCTTGAACAATGCTCTTGAGTGTCGAACAGTGGCATAAAAGTGTGGAAATGTCAGTTAAGAAGAGATTCTACTGATTTGATCTAAAATTTAATTGATTCTTATAATATTTTTACAGCTACTTAGAAAAAAGGTATCATCTTCGGACTTTTTTTGTTACATTTATAGTCACATTAATTATACCGTATATTTCCGTGTATAAGCCAAGAATACGATTTCTCAGCGAAAAACTGTTCAAAATCGCAACTGTATATGACCCTTTTACATTCTTCCTTCCTTAGTCCACACAAATTTGAAGAAATTTCCTTTGTTTTAGTACAAAGTTACCGCGGGTGGTATCCCTGTATGGTTTATGTAATCCTTTTGCTCTGCACTGCAAAAAAAAAAAAAAAATCAAGAGGTTACTAAAAATTTCTTAGTAAATTTGTATTCCACAGAATTTTTTAGTAACCATTACAAACGTTTTTTTGCAAGTGAAACAAACATTTCTTTTTTAAACTAAACAAAAGAATTTTTTGTATAACTAACTTAAAACTTTTTAGTATGAGCCACCAATCAAATTTTAGTAATAGCTCCAAAATTATTTTTAGTAACCATTACGTGTGCCCGAAGAGCAGGAGCTTCTTTCCAGCTGCATCCAGTGGGTAAAAAGAGAGACTTCTGAAACGGAAGATTTTCGGTAAAGCCGTAATAGATGGCAGCACCAAACATTGCTACCTACTCTATTTTGACATGTTTCTAAAGGGGAGGGAAAGCTCAGAGATCATTGCCCATAGTAACTGCTACGACAGGATTTTCAAAATCCCTTTATTTTCATTCGGTGCATATTTGGCGGCAGGCAGCATCGAACCCAGGTACTTTCAGCCTGGAGTTTGATGCTATAACCACTAGGCTATCAGGGCCACGCCAAGTGAGTTTTAGTAATAGCTATTAAAACTGCAATACTATTAACTCTATTCGTTGTTAGCTTTTTTCTAGTAATTCTTAAAGATTCCTTGTAACCGAGTAAGATTACTAAAAATCTTTTAGTAATTACAAGGATTGCTAAAAAATTTTTAGTAGATCGACACTTTTTTTTACAGTGTGCTCGTGAATTGTATTTCTACAATTATAAAGAATTATGATATTTTTAAGCTGAAATATAATTTCAAAGATAATCAGACATTCAAGAACGATAATGTACTTAAATCCACAGTGATTCCCAGTGCCTACAAGTTTTTTTTTTCTGGCACAATCTGAAGAGATATTGCTGTGTGAAATTTAATTAATTTTTCTATTCTTTTTAAACTGTTTCGAAATCAATTTCGAAATTTCAAAAATCAAACAAAATGTGTTTTTCAATAAAAACAGTTTTTAAATTAATATATACATACTTAAAAGCTGTATTTTGCTAAAAAAAAAAACGTACTAATAAATGAGCAGAACCTTCTGACAAAATTTTATTGCTATAGCCTAAAAACTTTTCAAGAAATGAGTTTCATCGTAAACGTATGCAATGATAAATACTACAGTTTTTCAGGAAACGCAAATTAAGATTTTGATATAATACAAAAAAGTATGTGCAAAGGTTTATATTTTAGACTATAACTTTGCTTCTATTTATCGATGAACCAAAAGTAAGGCAATTTTGGAATTCTAAATGTTTGAAATTCAATTTAAAATAATAAAAAGATTTTTTTTCGAAAACCGTGATTTGTTTGATAGGCACATATACCTTAACTACTCGATGAACCAAAAGTAAGGCAATTTTAGAATCCTAAATGTTTGAAGTTTAATTTAATATAATAAAAATGATTTTTTTCATAAACCGTGGTTTGAGGATAGGCACATATACCTTAACTACGATTGCTCTGGATGATCCTTCAAAATTTGCTTCACATGGTTGATTTATGACAAGGTTGTTGTATTACATGAATGAAAATGTGTGTTATTTTTATGGCAAAGTAGTATTATATAAATGTAAATTTGTTTTATTTTTAAAATAGATAATATTTTAAGAATAATGACAAATGCATTTAACAAATGTCGTCTCAGAATTTCACGCGTATCCTGACATACATTTTTATCTTATCTAAGTCACTTTAATATACAATACAGATAAATTTACAAATTCTAATTTTAGTTTTTTCATTTCATTTATTTATTTATTTTGCGAAAATACGCAATGGTGTTCATAACAAAGTTTAACTTAACAACCTAATTGCAATTTACTGAACATTTTACTCTTCCTCAATAATTTAATGTCATTCCTTTTTATCACTATAATTAGCTAATGAATAATTCAGAATGCAAAGTTTTATATTATCATTTTATACTCGATGGATTAAGCACTTATGTTTCTATAAAGAACAATTTTAGCATACTTCAAACAGTTATATTAGTGTAATCGTACTTGTAGTTTATTAGAGAAAATTTTTCATTTGCAGACTTTTTTTTAAAAATTTGTGGTAATAATTTGACGCGTACTCAGTAGATTAAATTCGTGTTAAAATAATATTTTAATTTAGATCGTTCATAAATATTATGTACGACTTATAAATTCGATTTAAATTTTCTTGCTTTTAGAGCTTATTTCTGAGATTTATTAATTGAAAAGCTATTGTAACATTTTATGTTTATTTCCAGCATGATTTCTTTTGCAGTCTGTAGGAAAAATTTAATATATCACCAATAATTTAAGACAATTCAGTTTTTACGCTTCTTTAATTACGATCGAGTAAGTGAAAAATTAAATTACCAAATATTCGTTTACTTTGTTACATTTTTAATAAAATTTATTAGTATTTTAAATTTTGATTAGTAATATTTTATTTACTAATACTTTATCTCCTTTAAAAATATATCTGTGTTTTATGCTTTTGCAAAACCTGTCATGCAGAGCAAATAAAAAATATTTAATACAAGAAATAGAACAAATAAGAGATTAAAATCATTCTAATATACATGAAAAATAAAAATACATGAAAAATAATGATAGTGTACTTAGTTTCAGAGCTTTGGAATCGGTGGGAAAAATTGCCGACTTCCACTCCGACTGCGAACTCTTTTGCTCAAAAATGAGCCCGACTCCGCAGCTCTGTACAGTCGAAATCTAAATTTGAGGTTAAAGTGCCATCCATGTTCAACTTAAATTAGCACGAATTCGATTGAAAAGAGCGATATTATTTTGAAAACTCGGATCGAGACAAAAATTGAGGTAATGCGTTGAAAATTGTGAGGATTTTTTTTTGTCTTATACTTGTCAATGTGATAGGAAAGTTTTACTAAATATAACTTAAATACCATGTAAAAATTTTAATTTCGTATTTTTTAAGAAATTTTTTATTGACTTTTACAATATTTCTTTACTTTTATTTAAAACATTTTTGTAACTGGACTACAAGACTAACGGTTTAGGAATTAGCCATTGGAATCGCTGAGAGTGGATACCCTGTATGTGTATATACATTGACAAAGATTCCTAAAATTATCAATTGATTCTCACTCTCGCATATTATCTCGCATTTTAAAAATTACGAACAAGCTGTCCTACAAAAAATATATATGTTTTGTTGGAATTCTTTTAAAGAATATTTTTAAATCTTCCAATGAAACTACGGAAAACCGAGACTAACCTGACAAATTGAATTTATGCTTACGTCAAATAAAGCGAAAAAAAAAATCAAGAATTTTATTTATGGAGCCACTGGTTGGATTCGTTTTAGACTTTATTCATAACTTAAAAATGGCTTTAAGATAAAGCAAAAATTGTACTCTATTTCGTATTATTATAGGAGGATTATCGTGAAAAACCACGCTATTTTCTTTTTAGTGTCATATGATTTCGGATATTTTTATGATAATATCCGTAATATTCTATGGTAGAGAAAGTCTGATGAGATATAAAGAAACATTCTGAACTCAGCCTTTTAAAAACATATGTGCTACGAATTTCCTGCAAAGACATTCAAAAATCCCTTTTTGTTTTTATAACTGTAGCATCTTGGAATAGAAATAAAATTTTCAAGAGAAAAAAATTGCGATTTCGAATTCAACATTTTTTCCGAGAACAATGCACTAAACTTTACTTTTTATTTATACTTTTGAATATTGTAAATGGGATTTCTATAGAGTTTTATATTTTCGAAAGGAAATATTCTTTTATAAATTTATATGCGTTTCATCTACATTTGGAGTTTGCAAAAGAGAAATTCGAATAAAAAATAGCATAAAATAAAACTACTGCAAAGTCAGGATGTGTTGATTTTATCTAAAAAAAAGCATGTTTCGAGAATTCTTCAGTAAAATTTGTTTGCTTTTAAATGAAGATATTTAATATAGATGTTTCATCATTTTTTAATTTTTTAGAGGTGATACATGTAAGAGTAATTAAACGAACAACATTACCCCTACTAGAGTTTACAGTCTCTTTAAGCTGCTATCAGAATCATCATCTTTTTGAGAAATTTTTGAGCCCACTCCTGAAGTCTGACGGTTTTCTGCGTACAATAGTCTCGACACATATGTAATAGCAAACAACAACATCCGCAACATTTTTACCACAGTTCTAAAAAAATCTCTCTAGCCACGACTTTTCACCCAACTTTCAACATTTTAAACAATCAGAGATAAATGATTTTCGTCGTGATTCATTTCGTAACTCAGATCGGGACATTAAGCTGAATAGAATGAGGATCAAGAAAATAGTTATGATGTAAACCGTAATAGAAAAACCGCATATATAGGACATAAAGACACAGTTTGTATACAAATGAAACATTGAAAAAGTGTTCATTTCACGAGATAGTTGAAACACTGATCGCTAAGGTTTTGGAAAGTTTATTTACGTCAACGAAAGAACGATAAGTATTAATAACGTATAACAATAGTATAGGTTTTTCCTACAACTTAAACAACGAAGATTGCATCAATGTATGCTGGAAAGTTGGATTAAAGTCGACTAAAAAGTTTCTCGAAAAATTGGGGAATCTGATAGCAGTTTTAGCATTGCTATAAACACTTTTAGGCTCTGGATGTTTTCCAATGGTAGAAAATCTTTTCGGGTTCCCTTATAAGACCCCAGAGTGCAACATTTTTTGAGAATTTTAATTTTTCCTCTGGTACAAACATTTATGTATATAAAATCATTAAAGTTAATTACAAATTACCACAAAGAAACATAAAAATATCAAACAAAAGAATATAATGAAAATTTGTAGAACCAAAGTAGAATTCTGAGGCTCTTTGTCGCTACATATAATGTGAGTTTTTATCTTGGTATTATCCATTTGAAAAAAGCTAAATAATGCGTGTTTAAAGCTACCAATACAAAATAAAACAGGAAAAAATCAGAAAAATCAACCAAATAAAAAAAATAAATACTGGTGTAAATGAGTAGAAAAAGAAAAAAAAACATATCACGACCATGAAATTCTCTTTAACCAACACAATGCATAAAAAAAAACACGGGCATGATTATATGCAGCTATTTCAAAAATGGTTTTTAAAGTTAATAGACCAAGGAATAATGATGCACAGTATACTAAGGTACAGACTGCAATATATGGGAACAGTTCCCCCTATAATGTAGCCAAAAATGACCTCCACCCTGATATGGCTATATGTGTAAAGAAATGTAATGGGACATCTTCTAGTACCTCTAACATCTTCAAGTACCAGCCCTGTTTCCTGCCGTAATTTTAGTGTTGATTTACATTTGAGCTAATACAATCCATCAATGATGCTCACTCAAATTTCTGAAAGAACCAAAATCTGGCATATAATTGATCTCGAGAAACGCACATACGCATTTGCAGTCAGATGTCTATATATTATAATGAATCTTTAATAAATAATAATTAATTGTTGATAGGTAATTTTAATTTTAACGAATATCGACACTATAATATTAGTTAGAATTCCTAATAAGTTTATTAAATACAAGTACTATCAATATTTGGTACTATAGGTCATTAATACATCTTTTAAACTTAGATAATTATTCTGCGTTATTCCATTTTTAAAGTGATTAAAATCTCTCAGCTACTTCTACAATTGTACTGCAGATTCTTGGATAGAAATGATTCTCAGAGGATTTTCATATGTAAAGCGAAGCCTATGTTAGTTTTAGTTATTTTCTAAAAATTAAATACCATCTCGCATAAATATGTTGGATAACAAAATCTTCAGCACAAAATGCTAATTTAAGAATATATTCTGCACCGAGAATCCATATGGCTGATTATTTACCTATTTTCTTCAAACATTTGCTTTGGTAATGTGTTTTATTGCAGATCATTAAGTTAATTTTTAAGTAGCTGTCTTCACAAAGAAATATAACAATTCGAACGCATTTTTTCTAATTAATTTCTATTGTTTTAAGTCAAGAAGGTTAGAGAATTTGCAAAAATTCTGAAATCTTTCATTCATTTGTTCTTGAAAACAAGGTATCGGTTTAGTAAAATATTCGAAATTTAATTTTTTCATTCGATAACTGTTTAAAACTAGCATGAAAGCAAGATATGTTTTAGAATTTTTTTTTTAATATACATAGCTGTCAACTACTACGAGTTTTGGCCACCACTTTTCCTGTAAAGTATTCTTCGCCGAAATCTGCGATTAAAAATTTCTTTAGAGAAATGTGGTGACAAAAAATTGCAGTAATGTAGGGCCCGTTGTAATACACATAAGCATTTCATTTGTTTTATAAAAAATCAATAATATTAAAAAAGTGAAGCTGGTCGATAAAAATACAAAATCCACCGTAAGATTCTCAGTACAGTGGAATACGGCATATCCAATCCAGTACTCGGGAAACACCTGGAACACGTGTTCAATTATGTGGAGACTGCAAGAAGTAAGTTGCCCATGGCAGAAGGCTCTAGACTGCGCTCTATAGGTCCAAATGAGATCAAATTTTAACTACAGATATTTCAAATGATCCGTTTGATGTTTACAAAAAACATTTACAAAAATTAAAAATACAAAATTTCACCGCAGGGGACATTGTGGTGCACTTAAACACCTTTAAACACTATATCTATAATAATAAAGGGAGAAGGATGTTTGTCTGTCAGCGCTGTTCTGAAGAGACTGCTGCACGTAGAGTTACAAAATTTGGAGGGAAGGTACCTTTTTACATGTAGTTTTGCACCTCAAAGCCCGATTTTCGATTTTTTGATTAGATTTTTTAAAATATTTTTTTAGGCGATTTTTAGCGTTATTTTTGCGGTTTAATCCCATTAGTTAAAGAAATACGGTTTTTATTCTTTTAACCCAATATAGCATTTTTTTTTCTCTTTTCAGCAAAGTTTATTCGGAATTTGTACAGCGATTTTTGAATTTTTAACAAATTTTTAATGCAAGTTTTAGTGTTTTTTCTTTTTTTTTTCTTTTTTTCTTTTTTTTTTTTTTTTTTTTTTGAGGTTGATAAAAAGAAAACCGTTTCAAACTTTTAGCCTAATGCCCTAAATTCGGTGTTTGTTACGAATTTTAGATTTTAACGATTTTCAATGTGATTTTTAACGCTTTTTCAAGATTTTTTGCGTTTAGCATCTTTTTTTTTTCACAGTTGTTCTATCAAAATCTTGAGCTGATGAAAATGCAATAAGTAGTAATTTTTTTTTTTTTTTTTTTTTTTTTTTTTGCGAAATTTACTTAAAATGTCAAAATTTTAGTTACCACTGTTTTCGAATAGCAATTTCATAAAATATCTTAAATTCTTGCTTAAGACCGCTACCCCCTCGAGTAATATATCACCTGATAGGTTGTTTAACAGAGTATCGTTTTGATAAAGTTTTTGAAGAATAGGGTGCGCTAGCTGGTGGTAAAAAATGGAACTAACAGAACGCGATTTCGTTAAAATTTGGAAATATAACAATGTTATTTAATTTAAATTTTAAAATGGTTAAAATGATAAAAAATGTAAACAAAGAATGGTGTGACACATTTCAGGGTGCGTGAAAGGAGGGTGCGAACAAAATTAGGAAATGTAATAAGGAGATCTGTTTTACACTTTAAGGTAGTTTATAACGCATGTTAAAATTTTTAAAGTACTGGCGATGATCTGGTGAGACCGCTTCATGAAGTTATGTATGAAGTTTTACACCTTGAAGGCCAATTTTCAGTTTTTTTTAATTTAATTCATATGCGAATTTTAGTGGGTTTCGAGGCGATTTTTCAACATTAGCGAAAAAAAAAAAAAAAAAAAAAAAAAAAAAAAAAAAGCGGTTTCATTTTTTTTTACCTAATTTAGTGAATTTTGTTCTCTTTTCAATATAATTTATTTGGATTTCGTGCAACGATGTTTGAATTTTTAGTGAATTATTTAATGTAAATTTTGCCGCTCGACATTAGTAAAAGACATTAGTAAAAGGAATTTTGCTTAAAACTTCCAGGCTGATGTATTATTTTTTAGCTGTTAAGATGTATGAATTTCAGCTAATTTTAATGCGATTTTTCGAGATTTTTTGCGTTTGATGTCGATTTTTTGTCATTCATGAGGTATTTCCACTTACAATGTTTTACCCTATTAGAGTATATTTTGACCCCTATGATTTTTTAATATTAGTGATTTTTAATGCACTTTTCAATGCAATTTTTAGAAATTTTTCGAGTTTTATGGTGATTTTTTGATATTCGGAAGTAAAAATTGATTTCAAACTTTTAATCTAATATAATTTTAGCGATTTTTAACGCGATTTTTCAAGAATTTTTGTGTTCCGTGTTGGTTTTTTATTATCTATAAAGGATTTCCATTTACTACGTAATTATCCTGTCGACCAATTTCGCCAAATTATATCAATCGTGAAACAAGCCAAATTATGCAAATAGATGTAATTTTTATGTTAAATAATGAAAGAAGAGATAATTTAGAAAAACATTAATACAAATACATATAAAAATAAGAAGTAAAAACCACTTGATGACGTAACAAACATATGTAACATGTTTAATGTCAAGTGAATATGGAATTTACGATCCACCATTATTATCATTTAATCTTATGGTTTGACCCAGATAGTTTCTTGGTCAACTGGATAATCAAATAGTACAGATTTCCGATTAGAATGTTTTATCCGTTTGATGAAATTCTGATTACTGCGATTTAAAAAATAACTAGCGATATTTAGTGCATTTTTCAATGCGTTTTTAATGAACTTTTTAATGCGATTTAGTACTATTTTTTTCGATTCCCATCACAGTGGTGTTTTAACAATTAAAAAATTATTTTGGTTTCAAACTTTTAGCCTAATATAGTAAATTTCACCATTTACCTTTTTTTAATTTTGTTGATTTTCAGTGTGATTTTTGATATATTTTGTGTTCTGCGTCGATTTTTTTGTAATTCATGTAAAAAAGAATGATTGCTACGTTTTAGACGACTAGAATATTTTTTGATTCACGGGATGTATTTACATTTAGTAATTTTTAATGAATTTTTCAATGGTTTTGTTTTGATTTTTTTAATCTCACGGCTATTTTTTGAAATTTCGAAAAGGAAATTAATTTCAAACATTTACACTTCATTTATGAATTTTGAAATTTAGTGATTTTTTAATGCAATCTTTTCATTATTTCTCACGCTTTGCGCCGATTTTTTCATTCGTATTTAAGAAAGAATTCCGGTTGCACTATTTTACTCTATTAATGTAAATGTTGTCCCCCGCTATTTTAAAATTTGAATTTAGAATTTTTTTTTTACATTTTGCGTCAATTTTTTGCCATTCATAAAAGTTTTCCAATTGCAATATTTTACCTTTATATACCCAAGCCTAATGCAGTTCATTTTTCCATATATCTATAATTAATGCGATTTTTCGAGATTTTCTACGCTTTGCGCCGATTTTTTATCATTCGTAAATGATTTCCGATTACAGTGTTTTACCCAAATACAGTAAACTAGCTGCCCTTGGTGATCAGATTGGTTTCCCTTGTATGTAAACTAACCATTAAATCGTATTTCTTTTATTCATAATGTATTTTAATTGCTTAATTTTTTGCTAAATTAGAAGATTCTGCCAGAGAAATAGACACAAGACGTCTTATACGCACCACATTGGTGCGATTGCAACAAAATAGCAATTATATGCGCTTCACATGGTAACCCGGCTATTGTTATTTATTTATCAATAAACTGTTTATTTTTAGTTTCTTTTTTAAAATGATATAAATTATTTTACTCTATAATTATTAACTAAGTTTTTTTCTTTATGATTATTCCCTTTTAAAATAATATAAATTAGTTAAAAAAATATGCACATTACTGGTTTTCGCCAAATTGGCGCCAGAAAAATAGTGCGCCAATGTGGTGCCTATATGACATCCGTGACATCTGTGACATTTAGTCATTTGTTTAGTTCCTTGGCGATTTTTTGCCATTAGGAAACTTATTTCGATTTTAAACTTTTTACCTAATATAGTTATTTTTCGATTGTACTGTTTTGATTGCATTGTTTTAGCTATTTTTGTTTGTTTGAGTTCACGGCGATTTTTTATTTTCATACGGAAAAGGAATTGGGTTCTAAACTTCTTTCTAATATGAAACAAGTTGGAAATTGCACGTGAATTGTAGCAAATGAGGTGCGATCGTACGATAACGACGTTTTAAAAATATTCAGATCTTGCTGATATAGTAGAGCGTACTTTTGATTCAGTATAGTGGTCGAAATCTTTGTGTTCCTGTAAAAATGCATGGAGTAATTTTTATTATACTTCATTAACGTATATGTTATTCATAAAATATGAAGTAGGTTAATATAATTAAAGCCCACCCCAAACAATGTTTCCACGTATAACATTATTTAGTGGAATACATTTGTGTGGCCCTGTAATTTAATAATAAATATTTTTTGCATCACAGATTGTACAGAATATATATTTTAGTACATACTTCATAGATTCATGTCAATTCTATTATTTTAAATGAGTGTAACACCATTAAAATGCATTTGAAACTTTTTCCCCATTGATCGTAATGTAACGGAATACTTTTGATTGTCCCTGTAATTGATCTATGCATCCGATTTTCATAACATTTGAAATGACTTCACAAAATTATGTAAAAATTATACGATTTAAATTTCAAACGATTAAAAAGCATTTGAAACTTTTTTCCCCATTGACCGTAATGTAACGGAATACTTTTGATTGTCCCTGTAATTGATCTATGCATCCGATTATCAAAAAATTTAAATAACTCGACAAAATTATGTAATAAATATACATTTTGAATTTCAAACGATTAAAATGGATTTGAAATTTTTTTCCCCCATTGACCGTAATGTAACGGAATGCTTTTAATTGTCCCTGTAATTGATCTATCCATCCGATTTTCATAAAATTTGAAATGACTCGACAAAATTATGTAATAATTATGTATTTTAAATTTCAAACGATTCGGTTGGGTAGTTTTTGCGTTGTTATATGCGGACAGACAGACGGATTGAGCGACAATAATAGGTGCTACGTATTTACATAATTACGAACGCACCTAAAAATTTCTCCTGTGCGATTTTTGCTACATTGGAGGTTTTTATTGCGGTTTTTTAAATTTTTTATTCGCATTTCACTGCTTGCCATTTTTTGTACACTAATTAGATTCAAAACTTTTATCCAAATAGAGTAAATTTTTAGTTCTGCGACTTTTGAAATCTTTGCCATTTTTAATGCAGTGTTTACATTTCTTCGCGATTCGCTTCGATTTTTTAGAAGTTCAATTTTCGACCGAATGTAGTAAATTCTATCCTCTTTTCCTCTAAGTTTATTCAAATTTTGAAATGTAATTTTTGAATTTTGTTTTATATTTTTATAGACTTTTTAAAGCTTTCACAACTATGTAAGATTTTTCCACATTAAAAAGCACCCAGTTTCAATTTTCTAGCCCTTCTCTTTTTGATGAACGTTAAACTAAATTCGTGCAACAATCTTTAAGTATTTTAAGATTTTTATTTTGATTTTAAAGTTGTTTTTTCACAATTCTTGCTGTTTTTTGACGAACCCGAGCAACGCCGGGTAGATTAGCTAGTTTAAAAATAAATATCAAGCACATCATTTGAGTTTAAATTTGATCTCATTTGATCTTATCAATAGAATGCATGTTCTAGATCCCTCTGAAGTGGGCAACTTATTTCCTACAGTCTCCGCATGGTTTTGTGAGTGAGCCAGATATTTTCCTCGTACTGGATATGCTGTATTCTACTGCGCTGAAAAACTTACAATGGATTTTGCATTTTTATTGATCAATTTCACTTTTCTAATAGTATTTATTAAGAAAATGATATGTTTAAGGCGTATTACAGGGCTCCCTAGCGACGAAATTTTCATTATTATTATTTTTTTTTTATTGTCAAGCGCATTACTTAAGTTATCCGTTGTTCAAATTTTAACTCATTTGGACCAGTAGAATGCCTTCTAGAGCCCTCTAAAGTGGGCCGCTTATTTTTTGATCATCCGGTATTTCTTCCACGTGCAGTTAAAAATATCCTTTCATAGTTAATATTGTATGTGACGTTTTCGTAATAATTTCATTGTTTGACAGCAATTTTATGTATGCATTAATTATGTTCCAAGGCAGGAGCTCCACAAGATCGTTTTTTAATGATAGTTTTTCAAGCAACATTTTTCTTTATAGATTTATCTTGAAAATTTTTTAGAAACTTAACCTGACGAATATTTCTATTGGAATTATCGTAAAAATTAACACCGAAAATGTTCTGAAAATACTGATTTTTAAAAAACGAACCAGTGGGAACACTGCGGTCATGTAAAGTCATGTGCAACCCGCGAATCATTATAATGGTAGCGAAGTTTCGATCAGGTCTGAGACCATAACCGATAATTGAAAACTTATTATCCGGGAACAGAAAACGCTTAACGATTATAATTTTACACAATTAAAGATAATTTTGCATCATACAATTAAGTTTCATTTTGCTATTCTACATATCTTAACTTCTTCGCGACGAAAGCATTTTGCTTAGTTTTTGAATTATTACTACTGGTATTTCAAAAGAGAAAACCTATTGTTGAATTGCAAAAATGCTCAGATTAAGTAAAGTAAACTTTAATATGCAAATAATAATGTAAATTGGATAATAATGTAGAATTCTAAAGTTCTTTCAAATCGTAATTAGATCTGATAAAGATAACTTTTGAAACTTATATTCAACATTAATTATTTACAAAAGAACTATTTACAGGAGACTATTTACAATAAATTACAGACACTTCAAATGTCGGAGTTCAACATTCTATTCTCTGGATTCGTCATTCTGCCCCAAAACACAAACAACGTTCTCCTCACTTCAGTTCTAAAGTGTCAAGGCTTTCATCTGGCTGCGTAGAAAAGTATAGCTACTGCGCTGCAGTACCTTGTCTCCATCGACAGTGCCAAAAAAAAAAAAAATCCCACGAGAAAACATTCGATGATAAATTTCGAAGAATTTCTGTCTAAGGTAAACATCAGATGAAATCCATTGAATTAACGTCGTTTCAGTAAACCGCAGTAAATATTTAAGTTTGGCTGTCAACAATGAATGAAGTTTATAATAAAAACTTAGCAATCATTTTCTTTCTTTAGTCTTACTTTCAAAAAATTATTCAATTGGTAA
Organism: Maratus speculifer; assembly: GCA_964019185.1. Classification (NCBI taxonomy): domain Eukaryota; kingdom Metazoa; phylum Arthropoda; class Arachnida; order Araneae; family Salticidae; genus Maratus; species Maratus speculifer. The sequence goes on from OZ025295.1 coordinate 169,517,018, forward strand.
TGTCTAAAGAAAGTAAGAAACATATACAGTCATTTTCCGTTTTTTTTTTCAACAAATACTGACCATCTTTATCAATGGCTCTATTTCAATAGCATCAGTAAATCATAAAAATCCCAAAAGACTTCTCCAGGGCAATTTCTTTCTTTTAGGTAGATTTCGTAAGAAATACTACCTATTGCAATCGCACCAGTTTATATATATATATATCTATCTATCTATCTATCTTCATATATATATATCTCACTTTTTTATGGACACGATAACTTCTATAATTCTGCACCAATCTCCACCAAACTGGTACATAAAATCAAAGGGTATAAAATCTCGGCTAAGTTCGTTAATGGGCAAAATTGGACCAAGGGGGTCGGAATAGGGGGCGTTTTTCTGAAAACCGAAAAAACGCCATAACTTCTTTATTAAAGTAGATATCGAATCGGTTTAAAGTTTATATTACTTCTTAAAAATGGGCCAAAAGTATATGCATGACAGATTTTTGATAAATTTAGAAGTGGGCTCAAGGGGCGAAAAAAACAGGGATTTTGAGAGAAAAAAATTCATAACTTCGTCAATTTTCAAGATATCAAGTCCAACTAAATTTTTTGTAAATGTTCTTAAAATTATCTAAAACTTTTGTATTTACAAGTTTTTGATAGGACCAACTTTTACCAATGAAAAAAATTAAAAACGAAAAGAAAAAGGGCGCTGAAAAAAGAGAAAAATCCATAACTCCGTCAATTTTTACGATATCAAATCTGACTAAATTTATTTTACATCTTTTCAAAAATATCTACAACTTTTATATTGACAAGTTTTTCATAGGACCAATTCGTATAGCAAAAAAAAATTAAACAAAAATAGGAGTTGGAGAAAAAATCTCAAATCCAAACTGCTTATATTCTGACTCATTTTAAAACTCATTTTTGATTCTAAACGCATCCAAATGGTAGATCCTCTTATTTAGAAACTGTATAAAGTGACGCATTGGTCAATTTTTTGATAAAGACAGAATATATTTCAAAAAAGGCTACCAAAAAGGGTATTTTGAACAGAATTTCCGAAAGTCATCCGGACTGAAAATTGCAGGAAGTATTCAAATAAGAAATTGCGTTTTTTTCTGACTCGTGTTTAAATCCATTTTTGTTCTCAAACGCATCCAATTTACAGATCCTCTTATTTAGGAACTATATAATGTGATGCATTGGTCAGTTTTTTGATAAAGACGGAATATATTTCAAAAAAGGCTACCAAAAAGGGTATTTTGAACAGAATTTTCCGAAATCATCATGACTGAAAATTTAAGGAAGTATTCAAATAAGAAATTTCGTTTTTTTTTCTGACTCGTTTTTAAATCCATTTTTGCTCTCAAATGCATCCAATTTACAGATCCTTTTTTTTAGGAACTATATAATATGATGCATTGATCGGTTTTTTGATAAAGACAGAATATATTTTGAAAAAGGGTACCAAAAAGGGTATTTTGAACAGAATTTTCCGAAGTCTTTGTGATTTGAAAATTTAAGGAAGTTTTCACATAGCAAATTGCGTTTTTATGACTCGTTTTAAAATCCATTTTCGCTCTCAAACGCATCCAATTTACAGATCCTCTTATTTAGGAACTATATACTGTGACGCATTGGCCAGTTTTTTGATAAAGATAGAATATATTTTTAAAAATGCTATCAAAGTGAGTATTTCGCACAAAATTTTCCGAAGCAATCATGATTAAAGAATTAAGGATGTATTCAAACAACAAATCGGTTATTTTATGACTCATTTTTAAATTCAATTTTTTTCTCAAATGCATTCAACTGACAGTTTTTTGTTATTTAGGAGCTGTATAATGTGCTGTTTTGGTCGATATTTTTAATAAATTCAGAATCTATTTCAAAATATGTTGTCAAAACGGGCATTTGAACTGAATTTTTCTTAAGATGATTCTGATAAAACCAGTTTTTGCAGAAAAATGAAATTAAAAATTTTTTATAAACGGCCAAATGAAGTTATTAAACTGGGTTTATCTCTAATCTTTTTTTTTTTTTTTTTTTTTTTTTTTTTTTTTTTTTTGAAATGAGCACTCTTCGAAATCTACCTCCGCCTATAGGCCCAGCCGACAGGGATTTTTTCCCTCGAGGGGATTCTCTGGAGTGGTGGATGAAAATGAAGATAAATCCTCGGGGGAAAGTTCCATTTAAAGACAAACTTTTTCTTTCTTTTGCCATGTTTGAGGTCAGATATCATAAGTATGTATCTCCCTGCTGATTCGTCTTTTTAGTCAAACTTCGCTAAAATCGGGATTATAAATAACTGAAGTATGTTTATTCAGGTATAAGACAAAAATAAATCGATAGAGAAAGGAAATGTAAAATATCAACAAGAAGCTATGAATAAATATAGAAATTTTTAAGTTAATTTTCGGGAAAAAATAAATTGTAATACATAAATTTTCTTAACTGAAGTGTATTTACAGCTCCGAATGTGCGAAAATGTGCGATTAAAAAATTACTGCTCATTGACCGCAACACTTCCACTAAATAGATGCTGAAAAAAAATAGAATCTGCATTGCAATCTATTTTGAAAAGATTAAAAATTAATTTAACATTAGGAATTTCAAACTTTTCACTGATATAATTCTTAAACTACTTGACCGAATGAATTCTCATTTGTTATCCTACACTGTTAAACGTTTCTGTAAAAACACAGAAAAAACCCGGGACTCTCTATAAATTTACACTAGTTCTAGGTTAAAAGCATTCGATGTCGGTCATCATTTTACCGACATATCCGTTATATTATATATAATTCCCTGTAGGGATTCCGTCATTACTTACTGATATTTTTACCTTTGTTAAAACTTGTAATTCAAAATGCACACTTATAAAATTATTTTGAAATTGTATTCGAAATATTTAAAAAAAATTAGTTTATTTTATTTTTAAGTTAGAATAATTTAGAAAGGGAAAAATCATCTCCTCATTGCGAGTGGGATTTTTATTTATTTTTCCCCGCTTAATCCTGTAAGGCATATTTTGAAAACTTAGCAATCATTTTCTTTCTTTCATCTTACTTTCAAAAATTATTCAATCGGTAATGTCTAAAAAAAATAAGAAACATATATAGCTATTTTCAATTATTATGTTTTTTTCAACAAATACTGACCATCTTTATCAATGGCTCAATTGCAATAGCATCAGTAAATCATAAAAATCCCAAAAGTATTCTCCAGGGCAATTTCTTTCTTTTTTCCCTGGAGGGGGATCTCTGTAGTGGTGGATGAAAATGAAGATAAATCCTCGGGGGAAAGTTCCATTTAAAGACAAACTTTCTCTTTCTTTTGCCTTTTTAGAGGTCAGATGTCATAAGTGTGTATCTCCCTGCTGATTCGTCTTTTTACTTCAAACTTCGCTAAAATTCGGATTTTAAATAACTGAAATATGTTTATTCAGGTATAAGACAAAAACAAATCGATGGAGAAAGGGAATGTAAAACATTAATATGAAGCTGTACGGGAAAATAGAATTTTTTAAGTAAATTTTTGGGGAAAAATTAAATAGTAATATATAAATTTTCTTGACTGAAATGTATTTATAGCTTCAAATACTCGGAAATGTGCGAATAAAAAATTATTGCTTATTCACCTCAACACCTCCACTAAGTAGATGCTGAAAAAATAGAACCTGCAATGCAGTCTGTTTTGCAAAGATAAAAAAAATAATTTACTATTATGGAATTTCAAACTTTCCACGGATATAATTCCTAAACTACTTGACCGAATGAGTTCTCGTTTATTATCCTGCACTTTTAAAAATTTCTGTAAAAACACAGAAAAAAGAAGAAGAGACTCTCTATAAATTTACACCAATTCTCGGTTAAATGCATTCGATCTCGGTCATCATTTTACCGACATTTCCGTTATTATTACGTCTAATTCCCTAAAGGGATTTCGTCATTATTTAAAGATGTTTTTACCTTTGTTAAACTTAGAATTAAAAATGCACTCTTGAAAATTATTTTGAAATTTTATTCGAAATATTAAAAAAATCGGTTTATTTTTTTATTATTTTTTTAAAAGTTTGAATAGTTTAGAAAGGGAAAAATCATCTTCACAGTGCGAGTGGGATTTTTATCAATTTTTCCCCGCCTTAATCCTAAAAGGCATATTTTGAAAATTTAGCAATCATTTTCGTTCTTTCGTGTTACTTTCAAAAATATTATTCAATCTGTAATGTCTAAAAAATAAAAATAAAAAACATATATAGCTATTTTCAATTATGATTATTTTTTCAAGAAATACTGACCATCCTTATCAATGGCTCTATTGCAATAGCATCAGTAAATCATAAAAATCCCAAAAGACTTCTCCAGGGCAATTTCTTTCTTTTTCCCTCGAGGGGGTTCTCTGGAGTGGTAGATGAAAATGAAGATAAATCCTCGGGGGAAAGTTCCATTTAAAGACAAACGTTCTCTTTCTTTTGCCATGTTTGAGGTCAGATATCATAAGTATGTATCTCCCTGCTGATTCGTCTTTTTACGTCAAACTTCGCTAAAATTTGGATTTTAAATAACTGAAGTATGTTTATTCAGGTATAAGAGAAAAACAAATCGATAGATAAAAAGGGAATGTAAAATATCGATACGAAGCTGTAAAGAAAAATAGATTTTTTGGAAAAAATAAATCGTAATACATAAATTTTCTTAACTGAATTGTATTTATAGCTTTAAATGTGCGAAAATATGCGAATAAAAAATTACTGCTCATTTCACCCCAACACTTCCTTTAAGTAGATGCCGAAAAAATAGAACCTGCATTGCAATCTGTTTTGTAAAGATAAAAAATTAATTTAATATTAAGAATTTCGAACTTTTCACGGACATAATTCTTAAATTCGGATTTAAAATAACTGAAGTATGTTTATTCAAGTATAAGACAAAAAAAAAAAAAAAAAAAAAAAAAAAAAAAAAATCGATAGAGAATAGAGATGTAAAAAATCAATATGAAGTTACAAATAAAAATAGAGTTTTTGAAGAAAATTTTTGGGAAAAAAATAAATTGAAATATATAAATTTTCACTACTTAAATGTATTTGTATAACCTTCAAATGTTCAAATAAAAAATTACTGCTCATTCACGCTACCTCTACCACAAAATAGTTGCTGAAAAGAAGAACCTGCATTGCAATCTGTTTTGCAAATATTTAAAATTAATTTTACATTAGAAATTTAGAGCTTTTCACAAACATAAATCCTAAAGTACTTTATCGAACGAATTCTCGTTTGTTATTTTGAGATTAAATTTACCAACGCATCCAAATATGATCTTAAAATTATGTGTTAGCATTGTTAATTTAAAGGGAAATTCAAAGCTTGTTGCAATTTCTTTAAGTAGACAATCCTTAAGCAATTTCTAAGTATAGCATTAATTAGTAGACATTATTACTAATCGACAGATACCTGTCACATTTTTTTTACCATGATTTTGGCTGAGTTAATAAAAATAAATTATATTTTCTTTCCGTAATTGTACATATGTCACTTTATTAAATAAATTTTGTATGGTACAATGATGTTTTTTCACTTGAAATAAAATCATAATGTTGACTGGCATATACGTACGTATTTCCTTGATGATACATCTTTTGAGACTTTACTAAAATGAGTTTTTTAAATAACTTGGAGCTCTAAAAGATAAAAACGAGTAATTGAAAAATATGAAAGTAAAACATATTCACGTGAAACTATGAAGAAAAATATAAATCATTAAGAAGTAAAATCTGTCAAACACGCACAAAAAAAGTAGTGTATAGCGCATGATTAACTGTCCTGACATGCGTAGCGCTGTCGCAAGCAGGGACCAATGCCGTTTCTAAATGACAATTGATGGCTTATTTAAACGAAAAAAAAAAATTCCTAAATAAGATGATTTATTTAATTCGAAAATAGGTGTGAATGTCTGCCGCAGTTCCGCCAAAACTCTTTATCGAATTCTAACACAGTTGAACACTTGGAACCTAATTGCAGTTTTGGGAATTGAAAAAATGAGTATGTAGTAAACCTCAGCAACGTTTATCAATTTCGTTAAATGTGAAATAGTTTAACATTATTAAAACGCTCCCCAAACAGTCTTTCCCCTTGTACTATTATGTAATGGAATATTTTTGTGTGGCCCTGTAAATTAATAACAAATGTTCATTGCACAACAGATTTCACAGAATATGTATTTTAGTACATTTTCAATAGATGCATATTAATTTTAATATGTTCGGGAAAGTGCAACATCATTAAAATGCACTTGAAACTTTTTTTTTCTATTGGCCGTAATACAACGGAATACTTTTGATTGTCCTTGTAATTAAACTATGCATCCGATTTTCATAAAATCGGGGACTCGACAAAATTATGCAACAAATATATTTTAAATTTCAAATGATTTAGTTGGTTAGTTTTTGCTCTGTTATGTGCAGACGGACTATAACTAACTACGACTATACTAACAACGACTATAGGTGCTTTGCATTTGCATAATTACGAACGCACCTAATAATAATAAAAAGACAGTTGTCTGTGCTCCGTCTTTAAATGCTCCAGACATTTCCCTCGAATTATTCTTTCTTATGTTTTTCTTATTATACAATATTGAGAATTACTTACAAAAAGTTTTAAACAGTAATTCATCGTCTTTTTAAATATCATATTTCTGTGATTAGATGATGTGATTTGTGGTGTTATTTTTCTCCCCTTTAAATATAATGCCACTTTCGCAATGAATTTATTTATAAAATGTTATTCAAACAAAGAACTATGCACTGTAGGCTTAATTATTGTAACAAATATAGAAAAGTTATTTTTTGGAATCTTTCTAGGTAAGCATTTTGGCCTAAATTGTCAAAGTTTTCGTAAAATTTTGGCAAGCGAATTTGTCCAGTTTCATTTTCTCTTATTTTTCCTTTTTACTTATATTCCAAGGCATTTAGGATCTAGGTGGAAAATTTTGGTGCTATCCGTGGTCGCCTTTCGGCGACAGCGCTGTCGCGCAAGAGAGTAGGACTGTTTGGGTCGTAGGCAGGGTTCGCCGACAAAGATGGGCCGCTCATTGCGGCGGTTTGGCCTGTTATTAGATCTATTATCTTCTAACTAAATAAGCAATATCGATTACGTATTTTGCAAACTGATTAACAACTATACTTTTCTGAACTATCAAATAATTTTCAATGGATAAAACTTTCATTTTCCCCCCCCTTGAAAGCAATAAAAGAAAAACTATGAAAACAATAAAGGATCTCTTAAGTAAATGAAATTTTGAGCTAAGGAAAACCTTACTTAAATATGCATTTTGAAGAAAAAAAAAGGTTTTGAAGAAAAAGTTGGTTTGGTACAATAAATCATTTTGTTTTCGCTTTTGAACTTTGAAATCTGGCTTGAGCCGTTTTCCATTGGTTTCAGGATTACTAAAGATGATAACAAGGCAATTCTGGAAGGAGAATCTGTAAAAATATTATATTAAAGAACACGGCAAAGAAATTGTTTTATTTATACAAAGACGAATATACTACCACAAGCAACTGAGATGACTGATCGTTTCACTACCATATTCCATCAAAAATCAAAATGATTCAAATGGACATTTTGAGAAATGTTCTAAAGCAAGCTTTGTGTATAAGCGAAACTTCAAAACAATTTGGAGAACGAAGAAGCAAAGAAACACGAATAGGAACGGTGTTTACAAGAAAGTTTAAGAGACCGCGAAAATAGGCTTAGCAGTCGACACGTAAGTGAACGTGTTGCAACTGAAATGCAGCTGTGTAAGTTTGATTCATGCAATTTTTCCTAAGCTGTGTGTAAAACAATTGAAATAAAAAGTAGCAAGAATGAAGTAGAAGCAAAGAGAAATGAATAGAAACGGTGTTTACAAGAAAGTTTAACTTTTTCACTGACAAGCCCGTGTTAAAACGTTCACTAAGCTCCAGGTTTCCCTGCAATAATAGCATTATTTAAAATAATATAAAACTAATGATTTAATGAATTTTTAATGCGCTGTACAATGATTAATACTCTCAAGCTTCACATTCCTATTTGTGCTAAAGTATTTTTACATAATCTTGAAAGAATCATGTTTTATTAGCATTTAAAATAAAATGCAGAGAAAACAACATTACAAATTTGCCCTTTTGCAAGACTGTCGGAAAGTAAGTGAGCACGAAAATAGGCTTAGCAGTCGACACGTAAGAGAACGTGTTGCAACTGAAATGCAACTTTGCAAGTTTGATTCATGCAATTTTCTCTAAGCTCTGTATAAGAGAGTTGAAATAAACGGTAGCAAGAAAACATAGGAAGTGCTTATTCGTGTGCGCATATGACTGGGTGCAGAGAACTTTCGTAATGCCAAGATTTTTAATTACATGCCTATATCCATAATTTAAATAACATGTTTGAATGTGAGTATACATTTAGTTGGAGTTTTAAAGGGCCAGTATATATACACATTTGCAGAATAGTATATTTAAACAAATTTTTTTCTTTTAATTTTTCACATTGGCATGGCTCAGATCCAAGGACACTGTAAATGAGCAAAATACGATAAATTTTCAAATAAAATGGCTTCTAAAAGTTCATTTTTCGTTTATATTTTTTTTTTGATGAGCTTCAAATTCTCTCGAAATTAATCTGAAGCACTGACATTTGCGTAAATTTTAGACTAGTTTTTCACGTTTTAAAATATATAGACAATAATTAGTTAGTCAGAGCACTCTTTTCTAATCTTTGTTAATTTCTACAAAATGCCAACAAAGATTTCTTTAGAAAACCGGACCCCATGAAAAATTTTCAAACACGATATTATTCAGAAAATGATAAAATGCTTCCCTATTACAGGCAGATATCTAAATGAATTTAATATAAAATAGCGGGTAAAAAAAGTGAATTACGAGTAACAGATTTATACGTTTATATAAGATGTGAAGTGAAGACATGAGAGGAAAAAGTTATTATGGCAAATTTTTCCGAAAATATTTTTATGGGTGTCAAATGAAGTAACGAATGGCAAAAAATATATTGTCACAATTTTCTCAAAATATATTTGATGGGTACCAAATGACGTCATGAGAGAAAGAAAGTGCTTTGTATGGGTACTTAATGAAGGTGCTATGTCCCAATTAAGTCAAAATATAGTTTGTGCATAAGTGTGCCATAAGGTAATATTATATGGCAAAGCTAAAGATCAAAATTTTTAATTAATTTTAAAAATATGAGATAATGTTTCTTAACATATATTTTTTTATTTTGTCAGTCTAATAATGTTATATTTATATTTAGATATGTTTTTTATATTTAACAGTTAAATGTACCACACGTTTAGTACCACTTGTTAACATTATAAACAAATATTTACTAGAAAACAGTGAATAATTAAAATATATGTATATATTAAAATATATGTAACTTTCCCTTTATTTCTTTTAATTTTTTTTCGAAATGTAAATTTTGTTATTTAAAACGTTCCATAATTCGTATCTTCAAATGACTTTAAAATCGTTTATTTTCACTGAAAAAAAAAAAAAAAAAAAAAAACTGTGCATTTCTCTAGAGCCACATCAAAAATATGTTTTTCAAATTTACTTTTTTTGAGAAATTTGATAAATTTAAATATATATATATTTTATAAATAAAAAAAAAAGTTGTAGCAATGAATCAATTTCAATAATAATAAAAACACTCAACTGGCAACACTCTATATAATACACATACAGTACATCTGTTTCCTAAGACGTTTTTTAGAAGTTTGTTTGTTTTAAATAGATCTTTCATTCAAGTGAAATGATTAAAATTACAAAATCCATTTTTTATTTATATGCAAGCGTACTGAAAATAATTGGCTCAACCCCCGCCTTTCTCTTTCTCTCTTTTTTAAATTGGTTGACATTTGGAAGATGATGAACTTCCCATATGACTATATATCTGCTAATTACAATCCATGCTTTTAAAGCTTATCAAAAATTACTATCAGATGTTGTTGTCCAAGAGCCGACAGCATAAAATCCTAAGATACTAAGCACAAGAAAAAAACCTTTTTTTTTTTATGGAAGAGTAGAAATAGAAAAATCTAATTACCCATGTCTGTCGGAAGTGAAGTGTTGCATAAATCAAAAATTAACACCATGAGTGGTTGACTCGTAGTTTTATCATTGTGTTTTCTTTTTTCCAGTCCTCCGTATTTTAATACCTTTGATCGTAGGACAAACACTATGATAAATATACGAGGTAACCACTGGTGGTATTAATTTTTGACTTATGCACACATCACTGCCGGCAGACATGGATTATTAGATACCCCTATTTGTACTTTTCATAAAATAAAGGATTTTTACTTGTACTTAGTATCTTAGGATTTTGTGCCATTTAGTACTATTTGAGCCTTTCGGCCATTATAATTCAATGTAGGCCGACTGCGTGTTATCAGCTGTTGAGAAATTTGAAATTTATCGAATACGATGTTCAAAGAAAATGCTCAGGGGATAAATACATTCTGTGTAAAAAGTACCCGGAATATATTATGCACAAGAAATCACGACCATTGATTTTTAATTTTTGGGTACCACTATATTGAGTTAAAAAGCGGATTTTGAGCGCCATTTACGATAGTGTGTGCTAATAGCAGCTGCTTTTTTAGTCATTACTTTTGAGTGATAGTAGAAAAATTTAGTTGAAAAAGAAATTGCTTAAATTTTGTGTTTCAAGGTAAATTTTGGGATCCGAATATCTTAAAATTCCCAGAAATTTGTGTGAATTTGTACCACGACAATACACCATCCCACAAAGTTATCGTTGTGCAAGAGTTTTTAACCAATAACGCAACGAATATTATCGACCAAAAATTGTTTTCGAACAAGAATGATTTTATGTTCCGAAGCTAAAATTACTACTTCGAAAAGGAGTTTTGGGTCAATTGAGCTCATGCAAGAAAATTCGCTAAGGAAGCTGGTGACTATACCTATCAGTACCTATCAGACCATTTCAAACAGTCTACTAAAAAAATATGGAAGATTGGGTCAAACGTAGTAGAGATTTATTGGACTATATAGGAAATGCTTTAAATAAATTTTGTATTTTTTTTTTTTTTTTTGTGTGTGTGTGTGTGTGCGTGGGTTTTATTTAATGATTTTTTAACAATAATTTACTATACAAAATGAGTAAAAATTTCCTCTGTCTTAGGTCCAAAGACTATTTGAGTTTAGAAAACAAACTTATTTCCAGAAGAATTATGATGATTTTCAATAACAAGGCCGATAAAAATTTGAATATATTTATTATTTTGAAAACACATCTTGAACAAAATTTCGACATGAAAATACATTAAATCCATATAACAAATTTTTGAAACACAATATTCTACAAGTTATTTATTTTTAGAGCCACATACACATTGTTCCATCTTAGAATAAACTTTCATCTTCCACTCGTTACTATTTGTTGATTACATAAAAGCTCGCTGCAAGCGAGCAAGCCACGATTCTTACGATTCTCGCGATTATTTTTCCATATATATTCTTACAGAATATATATGTTTATAATATTATTATCATCGGAAGTGATTTTTTTAATTTTTTTAAATTTTCTCTTGTTATCCAATTTTTATAATAACACTTACCTTAAAATTTCGAAAAAAAAAAATACATAAAAATTTTAGCAATTATCTGGGAATATTTTTAAGAGAAAAATAGCCAAAATTATGAGAAAAAATTGACTTTTCTGCAAAACGTGATAGCTCAAAAATAAAACAATGTATTCACATTTTGTAAATTGCATAATAAATAGAATAACTTTCTCTAGAACTCAGACTACACACATTATAATCTTACCTCTATCTCAGATGACATGGCGATTAAACTACTTATGTAATGAAATGTTCGCGAAATTTGTCTCAAGTTTGTCATTTATACCAGCATAAATAAAAAATAATTTTAATATATTATTATGAGTATTGTCTATTCCCTCAAAAGACGTTTGCAAATGAAATACAGAAAATTTCGTGGCATTTCACGCATAACTTTTTGTTTTTGGGTGTTTTGCGTATAATATAAATCTGAAAAACTTCATTTTGAGAAAAAGTTAAAAATAACTTTTAAACACAATTCAAAACTGTGATAACTGTAACTTTAAACGGCTGTAACTTTTGCTGTAATTAAGATACAGACACAATTTAATTTGACCGATAAAAGAACCGATTTTAATATTATTGCATAAATGAAAAATTGATATCGTGATTGAAAATTCCTTTTTTTAAATGTTCGGATATCTTAAAATATACATTCTGTCGTTCCAAACCGCTCTTTTTTAAATATAGCAACGGGCGAGCTTTGTGTAAATTAAAAACTAATTAATCAATATTCACTATTTTTTTCCACATGAAACTATCACTTGAAGTCTGTTTTATTTTATTTTACGTGTTTACTTGCTTTTGCTTTTGAAAACTTTCTTCAGGGTATGCAATAAAGTTTCATTTCAAATTTTATAGCCATTGTATGTTAGTAGTTAAGAAAATCTTTCGAGTTTCTTATTTCGCTCCATTTTGAAAAGTTAAAAAGGGGGTTTTACTTTCAATTACACAAGTCTAGCAGAAAATAAATACAGTATGCAGTAACGGCGGGCAGCTTCATTCAACAATCCCCCATTGAGCATCGAGATCGAGAGTATAAAAAAGCAATCAATTTCTTTGTATTAAGATTGATCTTCTTTTTCTTCCTCTTCTTCTTCTTCTATTTTTTGTGCACATGTTGTTCCCAAAAGTTTTAGCTAACAGTCTGCTGGAATTCTCTGCGGATCGACTTGACATATACACCCTTTTTAAGGCTTTCATTGATATAAATTAATCTGGACTGAAACTTGAGTTAATACTGTGGAAAAATTATATGATGTAACAAAGATATTTTTGTTGCGTTCTTATTTTTTCTTTTTCACTTTTGATGAAAAATTGGTTAAAAATTTAACAATAAATGTAATATTTAGTTTATAGGTTGAACAGGATTGATAGTTTTAATAATACAATGAAATGTATTAAAAATTTTTATATTATGAATTCTTTTTTGATACTCGATAGTTTTACACGAAATATAGTTTTAAAATAAAATCCTTTTAATCCCTTTAATCAATAAAGATTTGCACAAGAAACTTTTTATTAAATTTTACTTTTATAAATTTAGGGGAAAATAAATTAAAGAATTTCCTTTTCCTTTTTTAAAAATTTCTTTTCGAAAATTCTGGTGTAAATTTGACATTATAGCGACATATTTACTTGTCTTTAAAAGGGTTAAATGACATAAAAAAAAGAAGAATACGAAATAAAAATATTCATGAATACGTAGAATATTTTTTTCTCAAAATATAATTTTCTTTCTTCCCCACTTAAAAAAATTTTCATACATCGCGTGTCTTCACTAATAGCCCATTTTTTTCAAGTCGGACACGAATTATAAAATTAAAAAAAAAGACAGAAAGAAACAGTATTTTTCTTATTGTCATATTCAGTCTTCTTTAATCTCGACGTTAAATAAGACAAAATTTACTACGAGAAAATTCTGGAAATTTCTCTGGAAAATTCTGTGGCCAGTGTCATACTGTTTTTAACCCTTTAGCAGTTTATTTATTATTTTTTAAATGTATTTTTGTGTGTTAATGTTTAAGAAATTTTAGCTAACAGTCTTCCGGAATTTTATGCGAAACGATTAGCCTTTTAAAGGTTTTCAGTGATATATGTTAATCTAGTTCGAATTATATGTGAATTTTTTAAAAATATAACTAAGAATTATTTGCTCAGTTAATCTCTTTTTCTCCTCTCATTTTTAGTTTTAGTGGAAGGTTGATAAGATCTTTAAAATATAATCACAAACTTTGACTGTATTCGAAATGTATATATATAAATGCATATGTATGAAAATATACCTTATTTCGATTAAGTTAAATGTAATCATATTTTTCTCAGGAAAACAATATACAAGTTAAAAAAAGAGTAAGCTAAAAAGCAGACGTGGAAAAATGATTGTCATACCGAGTAAATGATTAGAAAAGAAAAGGTTGTCTAATATATAATTTGAAGCTAATTAATGTATCAGGAGAGACGGATTTTTCTTTCTGTATTTTTCTGAGGTAAAAAAAGGCTATTATAACGAAATGAAGTTAATAACAATTCGCTTTTATGTTCTGTACAGATACATATTTTACAAATTAATCAAATTTAAATTAAAGTTGTTCTTTAGTGCGTTTTACAGTAGGCTCATTCATGGCAATGAACTAACTACAATTCCTTTTTTGAAAATTTTACTTCCACGTACGAATTCAAACTTCCATTTTAGGTGCTCTATGCATAAACAGTGTTCACGAATCAGATGGAAACAAAAATTGCATTTATAGCTTCAAAGCCCACCTGTACGAATCCCGCTCAAGGGGTGAGAACGGCGCTGTTTGATTTTCTTTGGAGAATAAATTGAGCATTGTATTAATTTTCCAAAGTATATTTTCATTGAAGGAACTATGCACAATTATTTAAACGACTGCCTACCTCTGCTCTGCAGAAATGCAACTGAGCACCCTTAGGTTGTAAAACAGTGTTTGGTATGTTTAAAGGTTCCTTCCTAGAACTTCATTCTATAAAGGGAGTGAAATAGGATAGGAATAATAGGATTAGAGATAAAGAAATTTCTTGTAAGATTCCACAAGAAAAAGTGTTAAGATCATTCACTTATTAAAACCCACATACATAAATACCGTAATTTCCGGCGTATAATCCGCGGATCAAACAAACATTTCCCGACCCAGAAATTTTGCAAAAAGAAATGTAACTTTTTAGATCGCCGTAAATATTTTTGCTCAATCACTAAATAAAACTTCTGGGTCCAAAAAGAATTGTTTGATCCGCGGATTATACGCCGGAATTATGATAACGCCTGCATTCAACAATTAAAGGTATACACAAACATTCTACAAACATTTATACAATAAATACAATGAACCCAATTGGAGTGAAAAATAGCCTGAGTCACATTGAAAAAAAAAATGAAATACTCAAAAATGAGTACATCGATGTACTCATATTGAATTGAGTATGTTTTGATCAAAAATGATTACATTGCTTTCTCAATTTTGAAACATCACATGTTATCAAAATCAAACTAACGATATTTTTGTACCCTGTAATGGTTAATTTCATTCATGATGGCATAAAAGATGCTTATTAATATAAATATTAAATTATACACAGTATTTTTAAATAATTTAAAAGTGCTTGCAAATAATGCTCTTGTCATAAAAATGTTGGATTTGAATATTTTGCTAATAATTTTTGCTATTTTTTTTATAAACAACCGATTAAACTTTTATTCTTAATAATTTTGAGCAAGAAATACATGCTAGTATATTTTTACTTTAATTTATGAGTTAAGGGGGCAGTTGAACGCGATTTACAATTGAACACAACCATGGAATCAAAAATGAGTACATGTGTTTCTCAGTTTTGAGTACATTTGGATCGGAGCTATTTTGAGTATGTGAAGAGCTTAAAATTGAGTACTTTTTACTCAGTTTTGAGAAACCATCTTTTTTTTCAGTGCAGGAATCGAACTCGGGGCCACAGCGTTGTAGGCTGTTGATCGGCCACTGACCTACTCCGGCCGATACCGGGGTCTGCAAGTTTTGTCTAATAGATGGATTCTGACTTTCCCTATCTTGGTTTATTAATTAAAAATTGCAGGCCCCAGATACCGGCCGGAGAGGCTAAGTGGTACTGCAACAGTTTAGAATGCTGTGGTATCTGGTTCTTCTCAAGGCTCTGGCTAATTTTTCACTTTTGGGTTTATTGTATTTATTCCATGTATGTCTGTAGAATATTTGTGTATACCATTAATCATTCATTAAGTCATCAGAAAAGTTATACAGAAATTTTAAATATAAAATAAATAGATTTTTAGATGAAAGATAAATTTTATAAGATTTTTTCCAATAACTGTCTAATTTTCTTACTGTGATAACAGGGCTATAATAACAACAAGAGACACCACACGTAGGCCGTCGAAAAATAAATTTTCTCTATATCTCGAAAACAATTGAAAACGCATAGTCTTATTCTCGACGACATGAATTATTTTTCTGTAAAACTCAACGTAATCATAATTCATATTTTTAAAATTTTTGAATTTATGAATAATTTTTACTATTAGAATAACGTTTTGGAATCGAGAAAACGCCTTAAATATGCTTATGAACAGCACACTCATTCCAACTTAAAAAAGAAAACTGGAACAACCTCACTTTGAAAATTAAAATATAGTCTAGAAAAGTGGGTATTCATTCCAAAAAATGATGCTATCAAAATCAGTTATTTCATTCTTTCAACCAAAATTTCATTTCTTACAAATATCCTAAACTGCCTTTTTTTTCTCTTTTTAATTAATTAAATTGATTTTTATTTTTACCGTAAACTTTAATTCAACTTGAACCAAACAACTTTATCAAGTTATAATAACTATTTTTTTCCTAATATTGTATTAAAGAAATACAAAATGTAATTTATTTAATCCCCATCTATCCACTATCGCTATGTTATACAATAAGAAAATTCTTTAAACATACCTGTGGCTATGTAAGAAGTCCCTAGAGAACAATGTTGGATAAAAAATGCGGTGACTAAAGTCACAAAAGTGATCAAGCGAACGGTGATCAGTGCTGACACATAAATTTCTAATGCCTAATACCCTCCACTAACAATTTATTTTTAAATCTCCAGGGTCCTTAAGATATTTCCGAAAAGAACTAAGTTTTATTGCACTTTCATGTACAATTTATCTTTAACCTTAAAATTCGCTATAACAGGTTGACAATTATTTAGGTCAGCTCTTACTTGTGCTTATTTATTAATTTCATGATTTTTATTTCAGTAAATTTTGTTGATTGATTGTTTGCTCTTAAAAATAACATTAAAAATTTCCAGAATTTAAGAAAGTTATGAATTATTTTCAAAGAATATTTTTCTGCATAATTTTAATTAATTTTTCAACTAATTATCAGCAGTGAATTTAAAATTAAGTTAAAATTAGTTTTTTAAAATTATTGGGTATTTAATAAGTGAATTAAATTATCACATTGTTATCTAAGCTTAGAGCCAACAGAGTGAAAACTGCCCAAGCCGGAGATCGAACCAGAAATCCTAGGAAAAGCGCTCTAAGTGCTCTATCATTTCAGCTACAAGGATAATGCCCAGCTTGTCATCTCTCACTCGCATATTTTGATAAGTCTACAACAGCAGCACAAGATGGAAACTTTTACGTGAGCACACAAATTTGCGGCGTAACATCGGTTCATCCTTGCTGGGTTCATTTGTGTCGCATGCTATGCGGAAGGTTTGTGTGCTCATGTAGACGTTTTGAGCCTAAATTACTAGGTGCCAAAAAGTTGGTTATGTTTATGACGGCCATTTACCAACACGAGGGATGTATGCCCACAGGGAAAGGGGAATGCCCTTCGTGGTGATCTTTATTAAGGAACCTGACCCGTATTTATGTAAGGAAATCCAAGGTTTGAAGAAAACTATAGAAAACTTCGAACGATGAGGCTGATTAGGTTCAAACCTAGCACTTCGCGTCAACCAGTTTTGACAGCAAAATTTCTCGGCCGCTGGTGAGGCCTAGAGGATCAGTTTCAGTATAGATATTTTTTTCTGTCATTTACAATTTCATTATGTTTGGGACAAAACAATGAATAAATATATGTACCTGGCACCTTAAGAACCCTTATTCCCGCCCAGATACCTGGCTCACAAATATCTTAACCCGCCCAAAACTACTCCGTCAATTGGCACAAATTTATCACTTCCTTATGGACCTGGCCAATCTTACCACTTAACCGTTCTCTCCTAAGACTGCCCGCTGTCGCGTTAGAGCCTTTGTTGAGCTTTTGGCAGTCGTAGCGCCACTTGTCGCGATGGAGCAGGTCTCCGGCGCGCATACCACTGTGTTGATGTTGTATACAGCCTGTATATTATGTATTTTATGTTTTTTTTTTTTTTTTTTTTTTTTTTGTTGAAGTTATTGTAATGAATCCCCACATGCCGGGGAACATTCCGGGTGGGACAAATAGGGTCTACACCGGATCCTAGCGATCTGGTGATCTTGTCCCACTTAGGCATAAATAAATAAATAAATATATGTATCATTATTTTAGTTTCGGAACTGAAGAGGTTATAGCTCAAAAGGGTAGAAGTGCGAAAGAAGGATACTATAAAGAAAAAATGCGGTAATTCATGATATTCAACTTACAAAACTTTTGAGTGAGAGATATGGTTATAGAGAGAAGTCAAACAAGTGCTTTCCACTTCTTTATTTTCTGTCATTGAAAGTATCCCGTTCACACCGATCTTTCTCACGTGTTTCGTAATCTTTCTTTATGGCAACTCAGGACAGAAGCACTTTCCTGATAATGAATTCGTACCTGAAAACTGCAAAACAGCAAAAATTTAAGCCCTCACTTTTAAAACCAAACATCTTATTTTTGTAAAGAAAAAATGGATCTTTTTTTGTGGTTATTCACAACATGAGATTACAAAAATATTTTTTACTGTTTTAATAATTCCATTCGAGTATAATAACCATCAATCCGACCTTAAGTATGCTTTTAAGTTTATATTATTCAAAATGGGCCCTTAAGAGAATAACTAAAATATACACATTTTTAAAGTATATTCTTTTCAAAACATATTCTCTTAAAACACATTCTTTTAAAACATGCACATTCATTTAACGAGTATTCATATTCAAAAATTATGGTTTTCAATTAATATCCTTTGCACGATTAAGTTTGAAACAGATAGAGCTTTAGCTTCCATTTTGGCATGATCTTACGACAGCGAAATAAGCTCGAAACATATATGTATTTCTTACAGTACAATTCAATAAATGCTATTTGTACCGATATTGCATTCAATCTAAATTTGTTTCATTTTACTGTCTCAGGCAGATCTGTAATCTCTCCTCTTTTTCGACATCTAATTCAAACATTTACTTCATATTCTAAATTTGTTGTCGAGATTCTAAAGGCGCTTTCATCAACCAGGCTCTGAACTTAATGTTTCCGGTCATTGTCGATGAGTATATTGTAGTCGATGGTATATGAATATTTTTAATAATATTCAAACTTTAAGTGAAAACAATGATTTTTACCTACCGTCTTAGGACGGGTATGTACAGTTCTTTTTTACAGTACTTTTTACTGTACTTTTCAACAAAGTTGAAAAGTACTTTTGAATTTTGTTTGTTTATTCGTCTGTCCATCTGACTGTCTGTCCGTCTGGCAACGCTCTAACTCCCGTAAATATATGCGGAACTTCACGCAATTGATAAAGCTTATTTAGAGTCACCAAAGCATGTTTGGTATTACATATAAACATACATATACTCGAAAGAATTCGATTACATTATAGTATGAGGAAAATTCGTTTGGAGAGTATTTTAATGACTTTCATATTACGTTATTTCAAATGCATTGAAACTGATATAAATCGCTGAATTTCACTACGATCTACGATTTCACTACACAGCATTCATAACATTTTTTATTAATTTATAGAGCACACATAAGAAATCGACAACAGTACTGTTTTTTCATAATAATTGTCGGAGAGTACGTATTAAAATTCGGTATGCGCTTTTAAATTTAATCAGTTTTTTGTATATTGCTTTACAAATAAAATTGCGTATAAATTCTATACTTTATATACAGGGCTTCACAAAAGTATTCGTATACCATTTTTCTTTTTAGAGGAAATTGCTGACAGGGAATTTTCAACTAAAATGTATGTATTTCTTAAATGAGCTAAATTTTGGAATGCAGGTTGTTAATGATACAAATCTTTTTATAATATACAGGGCTGCTAAAAAATTCGGAGAATTTTCCAATTGTAGATGGGAACAGCTGAAATTCAACTTTGAAATGCATTATATATTTCCATATGGGGAAAAGTTTTAGTTATATTTTAATTTTTTAAACGGTGCAGTTTTGTTACATTACATTTGAATGTGTTGGAAAGTGCTTCATAATCTATGTTTGACGCACGATTTTTTCTTTCTTGTTTTATTTTGTCGCTAGTTTTATAAACTTAATTAAGAAAATTTGACATTTCGCTGAAGTAAAATTAAGAATAATCATAGTACTCTAAAGAATTGTTTAGAAAGGAATAATACTGATATTTATTAATACGTAGCTGACTGCTAAAATAAAATGACAAAAAAATTATTCGACGCTTTTGTAAAAAAAAAAAAAAAAAAAAAAAAAAAAAAAAAAAAAAAAAAAAATAGCAGACATAGAATCGAAAAATGTTTTAATCTCTACCATTGCATTTACATATATTGGCGGATGTTCAAAATTTTGACACATAAAGGGATATTTCAAAATTTTTATATATCTCTTACTGATTCAGCTGACAAAGGTTTTTGCTGATGTAATAAAATCTTACATTTCAAAATACAGGAACGGATTTATCTTTCATAAGGAACAGGGTTATGACATTGCCTACAGCATCAAGACGAAGTTCAAGAAATTCAAAAAGACTTCATTCAGGCGGATTATTCACAAGTTGAGTGTACATTGTATCTTTTACCGTTTCATTCTTCCTTAAATTTGGACCTTAGAAATGTAGGGAAATATGTATAGGATACGCGAAATATATTTTTATCTATCAAGAAATCATGTCTTTCAAAAGATCCTTTGAACGTTAAAGTGTTTTCGGCTTTTATAGAATGGGTTGAATAAAATCGGTTCAAAGTATTTCTCCGTGCACGATTCTGAATACAATATCAGAAATAATATAAAAGTTTCAAGCTATTATATCAGATCAAAAAAGGGAGTAGTGTTTTTTCTCTACCGTTGTTCACATGGATAGATAGAAATTTTGATATTAACCCCTTCGCTCCCGGTGTATCTGGTATATACATGCTCCTGAGAGTTTTTTCATATGGGAAAAGCAATAAAGGCTTTTTATACATTAGCGTATTACTGACTGAGATATGTTCTGTTATTTTCAGCAAAATTGTTCAATACATTGTAAATTAAAATAAACGTGTTTTTGTCTAACAAAATATAAGACAGTTAAACATAGATAATTTAAATTTGAGGGACCAGAAAAAAGTTTGAAATATACAAAAATATGCTTTATATATGGTCTTGCAAAAATATTAACATTACGATGTAAGATTTGAAACATAAACTTTGTTTAAGAATACTGCTACATTTCTTTTTTCATTAAATCAAATGTGTTTTTATTAGCTTAATTATACACCATTTTAAAGAAAAAAGTTAGACATTTTGATTCCAATCTTTGAGCAATAGCATATAATTTTTAACTTATTAAATAATATTATAATAGATCTTCTACATTAACTGAACTTAGAAAAACCATCGAAGTTCTTGTACGTTCTTTTCACCCCCAGATAGTCGTTGTCTCGTCACATGCAGCCACCTCATTTTGTTCCACGTTGACATGGTCCTCACACAAAATTGAGGGATCAGATTTTACATCTTCCCAATTATCGTGAGCCAGCTCAGGATCAGTTTCATCAAAGTTTTCGAAGAAGATTGAAAAGAAGGGGTGTGGCCAAACCTTCGGATTTTGTGATTGAGGATTTTACTTGAATCAGAAAAATCCTTGGAAATCCCTACATAGTGACATTCAAAATCATCACTTTTCTTTTCATTAGAAAGACTGTTGAAATAAACTGTTAAAATATTTTACATCTTAAATGAAAAAAAATATAAGAAATAATTTTTAATGCAAAATTTTAAGGGCAATCGTATGGAAAATTCGAATTATCCTAAATAAAATTCGAAGTATCCACGATTTTTTACATTTTTTAATACAAAATTCTAGAAACCGAACAAAAAATTCGAATTATGCAGAACTTCTAAATAAACAAATTCAAATTATTCAAGTTTCACAGTACAATTTAAAGACTGTAAATGTTCAATAAACTCCTCCGAGGTATCCACGAATCGGAAAAAGTTATTTATCATTAGAAATCTTAGATATCAATGTACTTTAAAGATTTAATGAAGCATATTTATAAAAATGTGCGTTAGAAAGGTATCCTTAACAAAATAAACTAATCAATTCAAAAGTTTCTATTATCAATGCGCAAAATGCACGAGATAAAAGTAACGTGAAAAAAGAACTCGAGTGGAATAGTGTAATAAGAAAATAAGATATATGGAAAAAGGTTGAAAAATAGAACAGCTCTGCTGTTTATATATTTAGAAGAAAGACAAACTTTAAATAATATATTTTAAATTTTATTTACAAGTGTGCAAGATGTACATTTTTATGAGTTATTTGAATTAAAGGCTATGTGTTTGCTCATACCAAGATTAAATGTTGTCTAACAGTAAAATCAAATTATTTGTTGATATAAAATACATGCATATTAAGTAGGGAAGTAAATATTAAAACTCTACTAAAGTAATGTTTCTTTTGCTGCCACCGACTTTCGGAATCATTTTAGAGTATCTTTTTGTAAGTGTTTTAATCAGTTTACTCAACCTGGAATATCTATTTTTTGGATTCTGTCCATTCTCGAGTGAATATTCTGATGTTCAACACATTTTTTCAAACAAACATGATAAATTAACGGCATTAACATTAAAAAAAATTATGTCATTTTGCTACCCATTCAGACATAAATTAAATTACGCAGCTGAAAATGTTTCGTTGTGTAAAAAATCTTTTCCGAAAATCACTGCTAGCAAAGAAAACTTCGTTTTTATGAATTATATTTTCTATTTAAAAAATATATTGATTTCGGAAACTTGTAATGATGAAAAGCTTTCTTGAGGGGCAGGGGAATCAGGAATATCTTGGAAGAGACAATTGTATACAATAAACATCTACATAACGAAGGCTTATCGTTACACTTAAAAATTTCGTTATAAAGAAAATTCGTTAAAAAGAAATCGACTAAAATTAATAAAATTAGAACAAGAAAACAGATAAATACACATAAAGTGGAAATATTGGAGAAATGCATTTTAACCGCTTCCCTGTTTTGGATGTGAGTCGTACGACCAACGTGTTTCTTACCAATCATGATTTGCCTGTACCATGTACGGGCCCGTATCCATACTCCAATCTCGGGTATCCATACTCGGGTACCCGTATTCATACTCGAATCATAATTTATTATTCTCACCAGTAAAGTTTTATTGCAAATTTTAGATTATTTAATCTGACCATTTTTCTGACTCAAGTACGTAAACGTTTCTGTTTTGAAAAACCGGTGATAAAAGATTAAAAATGTAAAAGCCATAAAAAATAGACATTGTTTGAAAGTTTTTTTTTCAAAAGTATTGATTAGTTATGTGGTTGATTCCGGTAATATATATATATATATATATATATATATATATATATATATATATATATATATATATATATATATATATATATATATATATATATATTAAGCAATGTTGATAAATATTGATAAATGAGAGAAATTTAATCAGAATAATGCCTAAAAAAAGACATAAAAAAGTGAGGTAATCGAACATTAAAGGATTACGTATTTTTTCTCTTTCTACTCAATATTCCAAACCATTAACTTTAAAAAAAAGTCTAGTATTATAACTTTGTACAGGTTTCTTCTAAAAAATACTCTACTAAAAAATTTTCAGAAGTTTGTAAGTATCTGAACAACTTATTTGTAATATTTTTGAAAAACTGAAATCCTTAATGAATCGAAAGCTTTTAGCATTCATTATTTTTTTTTCTTTGAAAGGAAATGATAAAAAAAAATCATTTTTATAGAATCCGTTAAAAAAAATTCATGCATTTATCGCAACCTCAACCTCTCCGTTTGAACGTTACACATGCACGAAAGTGGAATAAAATTCGTTATATAGATTATATTTTTATTACTATGTAGATTAATTTACATGATAATAGTATTCAAAGTCAAGGTTCAGCTGAAAATCTCGTCAGGTAAAAACTTCGTTAAAGGGAAGTACACTGTAAAAAAAAAAAAAGGATCGATCTACTAAAAAAAAAATTAGTAATCCTTGTAATTACTAAGAAATTTTTAGTAATCTTACTCGGTTACAAGGAATCTGCAAGAATTACTAGAAAAAAGCTAGCAATGAATAGAGTTAATAGTTTTACATTTTTAATAGCTGTTACTAAAACTCACTTGGTGTGGCCTTGATAACTTAGTGGTCATAGCACTGAACTCCAGGCTGAAAGTACCTGGGTTCGATGTTGGCCGACGCCAAATATGCATCGAATGTAAATAAAGGGATTGTGAAAGTCCTGTCGTAGCAGTTACCATGGGTAATGATCTCTGAACTTCCCCTCCCCTTTAGAAACGCGTCAAAATAGAGTAGGTAGCAATGTTTGGTGCTGCCATCTATTGCGGCTTTACCGAAAATCTTCCGTTTCAGATGTCTGTCTTTTTACCCGCTGGATGCAGCTCGAAGGAAGCTCCTGCCCTTCGGGCACACGTAATGGTTAGTAAAAATAATTTTGGAGCTATTACTAAAATTTGCTTGGTGGCCCATACTAAAAAGTTTTAAGTTAGTTATACAAAATATTCTTTTGTTCAGTTTACAAAAGAAATGTTTGTTTCACTTGCAAAAGAAAATTTTTGTAATGGTTACTAAAAAATTCTGTGGAATACAAATTTACTAAGAAATTTTTAGTAACCTCTTGAATTTTTTTTTACAATGTACCGTATTTACTTGTGTATACCGCGCACGCGTGTATAACGCGCACCCAGTATTTTAGAATGAAAAATGGCGATTTTTTGTATCTCGAATAAAACGCGCACTATATATTTGACATGCAAGGGAATAAATTATCAAATGAATTTCAGTAAAGAAAAGCGAAACAAATGTTACGTGAGGCTAGAAAAGAAGTCTAAATTCTTTTTTTTTTTTTTTTTTTTTTTTTTTTTTTTAGACTTCGTGTAAGGAGAAGAATACTACAGTAAAATACACTAAAATTTTATCTGTTACAAGGGTCGCGGTAAGATAAAAAGTTCTAGGTTTCCCAGTTTCCTAAAAAAAAAAAAATTCTTAAGGATTTTTTAGCCTTTCAGATTTTATTTACTTACAGTGCAAATCTGTATCTATTACATGAATTTTTGCTGTTACTGTTACATAAAAAGCTGTAGCGGCAATGAGGATTGCTAAGTAGTGTTTAAATAATGTTACTACCGCTTTTGTATTTCAATTTTAATTTCTTCTATGAATACATTTTTTGATTCATAGATATATCGTGTGATTACATAAAGTAGTAAAAAAATATACCGTGTATAACGCACACCCTGGGTTTTTGCCCTAAATTTTGGAAGAAAAAGTGCGCGTTATACTAGAGTAAATACGGTACTACTGCATTTATTTTCGTTCATAGTTATATTTTCATAATTATGTTTTTACAGTATACGCAGGTTATTACGGAAGTAGCAAATGATGTCATGTAAATCACTTAACTTCGAGCATTTCCAAAAACTTGTATTCTAAAATTATATACATTAGGGTTTTTTTAAGGGAGTTCGGGACATATTTTAAAATAATTTTTATTTATTGAGTTAAAATTTTGATTTTTTTGTGATGATGAACTATATTTTTTGTAAACAAACTCATATGATAAGACTTCTCATATATATATTGTTTTAATTTAAAAATTATTTTAAAAGTGGGGTAGTTTAAAATCGCTATAACTCAAAATATTATTTGTAAAATTTTAATTTTTTTTTACATTTCAATTCAACATTTAAAAAAATATTAGTTTAAAAAAAAATTAAATATTTAAATTTAAAAAAATAATGTAACTGCTATTTAAAAAAATCATTTTTCAAAAGTAAATATTTTTTTCAGATTTGCTAAATCAAAATTAAAGTAAAACAATAAAAAAAAGGCATGTTATAAGTTTGGAGCTTTTATCTTTAATGTTCTTGAGTTATAACAATTTTAATACGAGAAATGGTGATAAACCCATTATGAGGTAAAAGCCTTTTCACAAAATACCATTTAGGTGACACTATTGCTTGCAAGCTAGATTTTAAAAACAAATTAAAACGAAAATTTAATATTTCCTCTTCTAATTTAAATAGAAACAGAATTTAAACGCCATTTTAAGCATTAAAATAAATAAATAAATAAAAATAGAAATTTTTAATGCAATGAAATATTTTCAGAAAATTTGAAAATTTTCGTGTCCCGAACCTATTTAAATTAAAATTCCTAAAATGGATAAAAGTAGTTTCATTGATTACGATCGCACTCGTTTTTAAATAATTACTTCACGTGATGCTTCAGGAGATGCTGTTTATTTTTAATTTCTTATTTTTTCCTATTTGTTTGTTTGAGGTTTCCATTTTGTCATTGAACTTAGATAATCTATTCTTGCGTCCTTTTTTGGGGCTTCCTTTCTTAAGGAGGATGGTCACGTGCTTTGAAGCGTGCCGCCCGAGAAGTTTTATTTGACTTGATAAAAATGGCCTCACTTGTTATTATTGCTTATTAAATTAAATCTTTGTAAGCGAACTTCTATTAATCTTTTGTTATAAGTTTTGTTTAAAACTATTTAAATCAGGTCAATATTTAAAAAAAAAATAGTTTGATTTAAATTTTTTATCACAGGGAATGACATTTTAGCCGCAAGAATTAAAAATGCGTATTATGCGATTTGAAATTTTTCGAATTAATAATAATAAAAAAAATGTTCAGATCAATGTTCTAACTTAGGTTTGGTTTGGTTTATTTTATGTCGGTCGATTATCTATTCGAGGGATATAAGCCCAGGCTCTGACTTAGGACATCTGGCTTAAGCTATGTGCGTGCTCTAATTTAGGACATCTGGCTTTAGGTATGTGCATACCTTCGGGGGTCTTTTTTTTCTTTTGAAAGATATAAAATTTTTACACACATGTGCTTTTAGTTAAAACTGGAAATGTAATTCCCAATTCAAATGAAATTTAATTGAAATTTTAATTAGCTTTTCAAATTTAGGCAATATTAAATCAAATTTTAGCGAACAAAATATGTTAAAAAAAAAAAAAAAAAAAAAAAAAAAAAAAAAAAAAAACCTTGAATTTTTGGAACTGATTGAAACTGGTTCTGAAATTGAAACTATAATAATATTAAACATATATAACCGAAACCGAAAAAGTAAAAACTAGCCCAGTTGTAGATCGTCCTCAGCTATTCTATGCAATAAAATCATGTAAAAATATTAAAATTTGAGCGAGATATTTGAAAATAACGTTCCCATAGACTTATCGTTATCATCCGGGTCTTTTTGAGCGAGTCGAGTGGCCTCTTAAGATTTTAAGTATGAGGGTTACTACTTTGAGCTACAATATTTCTACTGCTACTAATTGTTTCTGCTAATTATCAACGAACCAAAAGTAAGGAGTTTTTGGAATCCCCAATGTTTCATTTTTAATTTAAAATAATAAAAACGAAAACGAAAATTTTTACAAAATTGGTGATTTTAGGGTAGACACACACATTAAAGTGTCAACGCTCCTGACAATTGTTGGGAACGTTCTTGGCATGGTAGTCTCTTGCTTATGATTGAGCCAAAATTGTAAAAAGTAAATTTATACCCAATGTAAGACTGCAACTCGGTTTATATTGGTGAAACTGGTCGTGCCTGCGTCATTCGTTTTGCTGAACATAAACATTCCTAAAAATCTCAAGACCGTCAGTATAAACCGATGCAACATTCCTCAGATACCGAACCATACTTTAGATTTAACAAGTATCGAGTAATTAAATCAAGCTGATATAACGTTAGGGAAAACGTTCAGTTCTTGACAAACTTATTCACACATTTGCAGAATTCGTCCACTAATGAGTCTTATGCGATTCCACATGAAAAGGTGGATTTTACTTTAATGTAAGCTCCATAATGTTATGAGAAATTTAAGTAGAAAAACTGTCAACTGTGAACATGTTTGGAAAGAGCCTGGCATTGTACTGATGAAGGCCTCTATCGTAGTCTGAAACATTTGCTGTATTATTATAATTATTTGAATATGCACTACTTTATCTTTCTGTGTGAGAGAGAGAAAAAAGAGAAACTATAAGCCCGCTTCCTACATTTTCTTGAGCTCCCTCTGTTATTCACATTTAGGTACGGCCGTGATGCTGTTGAAATCTATCGTCGAATGCAAAATCTGTATGGCACGGAGTGTATAGCACGCAGATCGGTATTTCGTTGGTGTAGGGATTTTCGTCGTGGAAGAAGACCCCATGCACGTGATCACGTCCAAACCTGTCGTCAGTACTGCTTCTCCGCTACGAGAAACTCTACACCATCGGAATACCGATCTGCGTGATATACATTCCTTGTCATACGAATTTTGCATTTGACGATAGATTTCACTAGCACTCATATTTTCTTCTGTTAAAAATTGAATGACCACGCGTTGACACCCTTTGGAAGCATTCATGATCAGAACAATGTCTTTTAACATTATCCCACAAGCATTTGGCGGGATCTGACAATATTACACGCATTCCGAGCACTCTGTGCCCTGAATAGGGCCATGCGAAGTTATCTTTCTCTGCAAAAGGTGGAGTTATTACAGCAATGCCACTTTCGTTAGGGCGATCCATATAATTTGGTCTAATGCAAATTCTGATATGAGCACAGTTATGAATAAATTATATGCACTGTTATAATGAAAAAAAAAAAACTCTTTCTAGTATGTATTTTATCTTTAAATTGGTCAAATAGTTTATTTTATAAAGTATTTTAGTTAAAAACAAATCTTTAGAAAGTAAAGGAAATATTATTTAAGCATTAAATATTAATAATGCTTTGCCTCGTGTACAATCAATTATGTTTAAGAAATTTTTTTATTTTACTTTCTATTTCAAATGATTAATTATTCATGTTACAAAATATACCAAAATAAATTAATGTTTTGGGAAAGAAAATACAGGCATAATTTTATATTAAAAATGAAATATGCTGCAGTCAGCTAACTTTTACCTTAAAAAAATAATTATAAAAATCCCACCATAAACCAGATCAAAGTCATGATGAAATTAGTTTTCCTGCGCATTTTCAACGAGTTTTTAATTTAATATCTGTTGTTTATTTAAAACATGGTGCAATTTATCTAAAAAATTGATTAAATGTCAGCAGGAAATTTATTAAAATAAAGTTACCGAGTAAAAATTAAATGCTGGGTAATCATTCTTAAGTGCTTTTTATTGCTGTTTGCTACACACATTTAATGAATCTAATGAGTACTTTATTGAATAAATAATATTTCGAATACATAGTGAAATGTTCAATGAGGACATTTGCTAGCTACATGATTACAAATATCTTTGCATACGAAAAAACTATGAAAAATTAATGTTGCCACACTATTGTAATTCAAACAGCTCTGAAAAAATAATGTAAATCAGAATTTCCCAACTGAAACTTTTAGGAGCGCTAAGTTAATCCACGTTCGCTGTCCATGTGCTCACTTTGTTTCAATTAAATGGAAAAGAGACTAATGGTATTAAAAAATAATATTAAATATTTGATTATAAACAGAATTTTGCTAAGTTGAATCTCTCTATTCTGCTGTAATTAAGGTACGCCCCAGTGAAATAAAGCCACCGTAATTGTGTGCCTTAACTGGACACGAAACAAATAAACATATTAAGAAAGTCTGCATGCAAATACGCATTTCCAACGAGTACCTCAATCTCTGTCCATGAACGTGTAAAAAACAAGAAAGGAAAAATTGTCTCGCCGAAATAAAGTCAAGATTAGTGTTTATTGGTAACTACAGAGATTCGAGCTGTTGCAGATCGACATGTTTATGATGTCAATATAAGTTGTCAAATACTTATTCTGTACAAATCGAACTTTGTGCAGACTTTAGAAGGTTATATTTTCTATTTCTTATGCAGTATTACAATGGGAAAGAAAATCCATCTAAGAGTTCGAGAAAGTATGGATAATAGCTTTTAGGGAATAAGAATTTCACATAGACAAATATCTAAGGAGATCAAATGATTTAAAACAGTGACAGACAATTTTGTAAATTAAAGCAATGCGTACGGGTATAAAAACAAATTAGGTGCATATGCAGAAAAGTTGCTTCCAGGCAGGAAAGAGAAATTATGTGTCTGATATCACGAGGCGCATTTCCTTAAAATAGTTTCCCAAAGAGGGTACCCCCCCCCCTCCTGTAACAAAATAAATCCTGTCACAAATTGAAAACGTACTAACAACTTGTGATATAAGTAAAGGAAACAGTATCCCATGTTGAAAGATATTCAGATGCAAAGAAGAGTCGATTGGGCCAAATATCATTAAACTTGGATAGACCAATAGCATTTTGTTGTAGTCTCTGACGAAAAAAAAAATAATAATCTGGAAGGGCCAGACGGTCTACTTCTCCACTGGTATGACATGAAGAAAGAAGAGCAAAATTTCTCCAAAAGACAAGGTGGAAGCTCATTAATGGTGTGGAGAGGCTTTGATTATAGAGGTAAGCAAAATCTAGTTTTTCTTTCAAGCCGCATAAAGGCTACCAATTACCGCAAAAAAAAAAGGCAAACCGATTTATTGCTATTTGCAAAGAGAATTGTTGGACTTTTAAATTCCTAGCAGGACAAGACCTCCAATCACATTGCAAAATCTTCTTCGGAATATTCCTTCTGATCTCAATCGTCAATAAAATATATGAGGTATCCTTAATTGGACTGTATATTAGGGTGGAGCGAAAAAAAATTTTTTTTTGAAAATCAAAAACGGGTAGGTGCCAAAAGTTGCCTTTATACTAGTACATCAACTGCGTGAAATTTTACCGCTGAAAAAAAATGGCTTGAGTCTGCGCTTTTGCTCCAAAAATCGAAATTTTGGGTAAAATTTGTCATTTTTTGACATTTTTTCAAAAAAATTAAAAAATTCCTACAGAGTTGGTTAGTATTTAAAAGTGTTGCTTAGACCTTTATATTTATCTGCTTAACATATTTAAACTATAAAACAATATGTTTATTCCCTATAGCTGGAGCAAAACAGACAACTTTTAGTAAGAAAACAGCATTACCACTCTATTGGGTCATACAACGAATTGTTGTTTTTAATACAGCTCTTGTTTTCAAAACTACCTTGGACATGCGTCGTGGAGGTGGCTATATTTCCTATACTACCCGGCCCAACTATTCGATCATCTTAGTACAGTGTTTTATTTATACATTGATTTGTGATTTTCTTTATAAAAATTTGGCATGTTTTCGATGCTTCCACCTTGTTTATCTGTTCTTTGCATCCACATGCTGCTGTAACTATCTTCACGTATATTTTTACAGTTTATACAAAAAATGACAAGCAGAGTAATGCTCGGGAATATTATTAAAGGGATTAATTATTCGGCCATCTATTATATTTATCAAACTTACATTCAGTTGATGAATAGTGATTGGAAGTTCTGTTACCACAGCATTTTTTCAGTCAACTGTATTTTTTTTACGTAATGATTTGCTTCAAAGTTGATTTCAGATATTTCAACTATAAGTATGACATCATTTATTCTACTTTTGCATTTTTTATATGTTAAGAAGCGAGCTGTTTAATGTGATAGTGATCGTCAGAGAGATATGCAATGAAAATTTTTTCTCCATGTGTAAAGCAACCGCTGTTGTAAATAACTTTTTTTTTTTTGCATTAGTTTTATGCCGTTTTCTAAGTGTTTTCGTATCCAGGTAATTTCCTATTAACTTTTAGATCCCCTTTTTATGAGTGGACAACATTTGATGGTGAAATGTGCTGGACATAAACTCATAATGCATAGTAGTTTATGAGGGAATGTACGGATTCTAATCGACTATAAGTGCTCATTCAAAATTAGGAGAATTTTATTTGTCACTGTGAACCATTTTGCATGGGGTAAGCTTAAAATTGTGTATAATATTGAATCATTCGCTACTTCAACTCCAGTGAATTTCCTCTGCGTCAATTATAAGAGAAGTCGATATAAAACGTTCTAAGCGGCATGGATTCACTGGATCAATAAGGAAAATCTTTGTCTGTGTACTATTCACTTCCTATTGCAATTTTTTTTTTTTTATAAAATAGAGAATAATTTTGAAAAATTATTTTCTCAAATTGAGAAAAAGATACTCAAAACACACTAGAAATTTCTGTCGGAGATTACAAAGCTAATTTATGAGGAAAGCTATTTCTCAGAAAGAATGGGGAATAGGAATTTAGAAAACATCTCACACAAAAGACAGCTCATAAAGTTAATAAAATTTTCCGCTTTATATAAGCACAGATTGGCAATCAGCGTCTATATGTTCACTCACAAAATGTATAATCCAAGTTTATGCCGCGGGATGTTTTATACCAAATGTACTACACACCTAAATATTAGATCTAAAATCTTATTAGAAATTACTAGACTACGGAACAACACAGGAAACGACATAAAACATACTAAAACTTCTTTAGAAATATTGTTGTTTTACACGCAAATTTTGTTTGCAATCATCTGTGACGATCGTCATAATATTAAACAGCTAGCTTCTCAGCATATATTTAATGTAATAGGTTCAATAAATGATGACATACTAGAAATTGAATTCATACAATCAATGTTTAGGCAAATCATTGCATGTAAAATGTAGTTGATTGAAAGAATGCTGTGATAACAGAACTTCCAATCATAATGTACTAATTGCATGAAATTTTAATGAAGATAATAGACTGCTGAATAGGTTCAATTAAGAACATACCCAATACATTACTCAGCTTCTCTTCTGTTATACATGGTATACGTGCAGCAGGTCACACCAGCATGATCCAAATCATCCAAAGTCAGTGAATACAAAGAAGAGATAAATTACTTTGATATATAGAAAACTTATACTCGTCTTCGGGAAAAAAATA
The DNA here is from genome assembly GCA_964019185.1 of Maratus speculifer. NCBI lineage: Eukaryota > Metazoa > Arthropoda > Arachnida > Araneae > Salticidae > Maratus > Maratus speculifer. The sequence continues at coordinate 169,549,942 of OZ025295.1, forward strand.
ACAATTCAATACATAAATAAAACACTGGGCCTAGATGATTGGGTGGTTGAGACGGGTGGTATAATGCAACCACCTCTATGAGTTATATACACAGTAGTTTTGAAAGCAGCTAGGTAAGAAATGCATTCAAAACAACATTTCGTTGTATGCTCCAATAGAGAGGTTAACGCTGATTTTTCACAAAAAGTTGTCAGATTTGCTCCAATTATACAGACTACAGATATTGTTTTATAGTTTAAATATGTTAAGCAGATAAATATAAAGGTCTAAGCAACACTTTTAAATACTAACCAGCTTTGTAGGAATTTTTTAATTTTTTTGAAAAAAAATGTCAAAAAAATGACAAATTTTACCCAAAAACTTCGATTTTTGGAGCAAAAGCGCAGACTCAAGCCATTTTTTTTCAGCGGTAAAATTTCACGCAGTTGATGTACTAGTATAAAGGCAACTTTTGGCACCTACCCGTTTTTGATTTTCAAAAAAAAATTTTTTTCGCTCCACCCTACTGTATATGCCAATGGCAGACCGTTTCAGTATGTGGCAAAGTTGAAGGTCATCACCATTAAAGCATGGGAGAGTATTAATGCCCTAAGGACTGGTAAATTGTATGCCAAATCGAATATCCAAGTCATATATAGCCACGGCAGATACATTATTTATTAACAGTAATAGCTTTATTTCTATTTTTTATTTTTATTTTTATTTTATTTTTTAAACATTCATTTTTTTCCCTGCCCAGATAATGCAGGGGAGTGAGTTACTCCTTCTAAATGGGTACATATATATTGACTTTCTTAAGGTATTTGTTTCGCTTTTATTGGTTTATTTTACGTCCAATCACAGCACTCAATTTCGGTGATTTTATTTAGGTGGGACACATTTTATGTGTAATCTTATGGCAGCTTTAAAACAAGGCGGACAAACGCTGTTTGTTGTTTATGACGGTCAATTCGCTACGCGAAGGATATAGGCCAGAGGGGGGTGCTCTCCGTGAGACTTTCCCAAGGAAACCTAAACCATATTTACGCAAGGAAACCCAAGGTTCGAAGAAATTCACAAAAACTCCAAACCGCTAGGCCAATAGGCGCGATGGGGTTCGCACCTCCCTCTACTAGTTTTGAGGAAAAAAAAATTATGGCCTATTTTTTTTTTTTTTTTTTTTTTTTTTTTTTTTTTTTTTTTACTAAAATTTATGCTATTTTAAGTAGCGTATTCTTTCATTATTTATTTTAATGAAATAGTAAGTTTAGCAATGGAATAAATGTTTTATGATTAAAAAAAAAAAAAAAAAAAAAAAAAAAAACTTCGCTAAGTAAGAAAAAAGTCATTAAAGCTTAGATTTATGTTTCCTAGAAATGATTTCCATTATTGATTTATTTCTTTTGTAATATGCATTAGATAAATTACATTCCATACTTTCATTTATGCGAGACTTTATTTTATATATAGTTAAGATTCAGATTTAATTACTTTATTCTCTTAACCCGTAAAATGTTTAATGCAGTTTCTAAAGAATGAATTAGACTAAGTATTCACTGTTTGTAAAATTACATTTTTGTTGAGAAATTTATTACTTTTCTTACCATCTATTGGTCAAATAATTACTTTTCGATAAGTTTTAGCTTATTGTTGAAAAAGTTTCAAATACCCTACGGTATCTTACTTTCATTAACGGAGAGCTCGTTTTTAACTTTATGCTAAGTCATTATTTGCTAACGTTTTATTTTATTAAAAACTGGAGGGTCTTTTTTCTTCTTTTTTTTAAACTATAATTATGTAGTTCTGAATGAAAAATGTGGATTGTTATTAAATAATAGGTAATTTGTTTTCGTTAATGAGAACATTTAAAAAATATTTAACCGGAGGTTTTTCATTTAGATTAAATAAAATAATAATAATAAATATGATTTGAATGTTGCTTGTTCAGATTTTCACTAATACGGACGAACATCAATTAGGAAACAATATAGGACAAAAAATGAAAAGTTCTTAAATTTTCAAAAGTGATAATATTAATTTAATTTCTAAATTAAAAATCAGAATAGGTAAAAGATCCTTTAGGTTCGTAGTGGGCATCATAAACCGATAAAAGTTTTTCAGAAAATCATACATAAAACTGATACGTACCACAAAGCATTAATTTACAGCTTAAAAATTACATTTTATTTTCATCGATTTATAATTAGAACTGAACTGCGAAAAACAGAGAACAAAAAAGTTAGTCAACCTATTAGAGTTCAAATAAAGCGTTTATAAAAAAGCAGTCTAGGTTAAACTTAGTGGTACAAGTTTGCGGTTTAATAAATATTTCGATTGGAGGGTTTTTTTTTTTTTTTTTTTTTTTTTTTTCCATTTTACCGCTTTTAAAGGAACAGAACTCAATATGTGACACCACTCTACGTGAAATCTATGCGTGCGGGTGGACATACAATTTGAAATCGATGAGTAAACAAGAAGTCGTGCATAACTGGATCATATATGAAAAATGTTACAGTAAATTCGATATGGTTTTGCATGGAAATTCCGATAAGTTCACATTCCGCGTGACTGTTGTTCTGGAAGACATAAACCAAGCGGTACACGGCGTGTTCAAAAGCTGAATGTAACGCATCAGGAGTAATGTTTCCACATGTTGTGATATGTCATCTTTTAATTTATAGAGGTTTGCGATACATCCATGGTGCACAAAAGATTTTAAGTACTCGTAAAGCCAAAAATCACATAGTATCAGATCAGAGGATCGAAGAAGCAATGCCATACGAAAATACGGGCTCATTACGAAAAATGTTGTCGTAATAATTGTTATGCTGCTTTCCCGGGCTCCAACGAGCCGGGCTCCAACATGCAAAAATAATGTTTGTAAAAGGCACTGTCTTTAATGCAGTACAAAGTTTGTAGCATGCGCAGGTATCTATGTGCAGTAACTGAACATATTACACGGCTTTTTGGCCGTATTTCTTCAAAATAATAATAATAATAATCATCAAGAATGAAATTTGTAGTAAAGCCACATCACACAATGATGTTCCGAGACGGGGGGAAAAATTATCTTGAAATTCTAAGTATGTAAACATGATTGTACAGGTCATATATTTCTGTGAAGATTTTTTCCCGAAACTCGATAGGGAACCGCCAATAAATTGAAAAAAAAAAAACGAAAATCTTTTGGATAACCCTGTCAAAACTAATGTAGAAAAGCGTTCAAACTGTAGATCACGATTAAGTAGCTTATCGTAATAAATTGTGTTCATTTTTATTTGTATAGCATGTATACAAGTAGAGAAATTAAGGTTTTTATAAAAACAGCCCCAAATTTTGCATTTTTTTTCTTATAATATGCAGAGTTCTTAATATATAATAAAATTGCTCTTTTTAGAAAATATGACAAACAACATTGTACACAATACTCTGTAACCAGAATTAAAAAGTAATAAAAATTGTATGAAAAATGAGCATGTTTTCGAAATAATGTTTCACTGCGCTTGCGTCAACACAATTAAAATGTAATTTGCATAATGTGTTTGTTAAATGTATAGAAAAAATTTTCTGAAAGTCTCAAAAACATAGTATGAAAATTTTGAAAATTATCGTCGATTGAATAAGATCAAAATCAGTTGCTTTAAAACGAAAAAAAAAATGGGGAAATGTATCCATATATCCATTGATTAGTGTCAATATAGAATATTCAATATGGCACGCACTACTACATTTGGATACAGCCCTCTCATATTTTTGACTCATTTTGGAAACAATGGATTTTGAGCTTATTTCATATAATTTTCAGAATTTTCAAACTATATTTTTAAGACTTTCACAAAAGTTGCTCTATCTATTTAAGTAATATAATATGCAAATGATATTTTGGTAGCGTCCATGCATGCGCAGTGAAAAATTATTCAGTAAAATTGCTAATTTTTCACATAATTTTCATTATTTTTTAATTCTGATTATGGTGTACTGTGTAAAATTTTGTTTCTCATATTATCTGAAAAGAATGTTTTTTACAGTATGAATTCTGCAAATTATAACCAAAAAAAAAGTGGCAAAATTTTCGATTGCTTTTATTAAAACCTTAATTTCTCTACGAGTATATATGCTGTCCTCATAAAAATTAACACAGTTTATTACAATAAGCCATCTAATCATAATCTACAATTTGAATGAGTTTTCTACATTAGTCTTGACAGGGTTATCGAAAAGATATTCGTTATTTTTCAATTTGTTGACGGTCCCTATTCGGGTTTCGAGGAAAAAAATTCACGATAATGTAAGACCTGTACTATTCCGTTTACATACCTGGAATTTCACGACAATTCCTCATATTATTCTAGATATTTAATAAAATGTCTAAAATCGCAAGTGTTCGGTCACCTTTGGCCATGTAGTGTATGAAAGGTATACAATATATTCTCACACAATGGTTCAATTTAATTGATTTTTTTTTTTTTTTAAATTTTAAACTGAGATTTTGGATAAAGCCTTAGACACCAGCACTGAACAAATTTTTGGGAAGAATTAATTTTTGTTATCAAGAACGTGGCACCAGCTGGCATCGCAAATGCAGGCTAACACCGGCGTATTAAAACTTTAGCTTGGGTTTTTAAACAATTATTATCGGTCTACTTAGTCATCCGAATTAAGTCACTATATTCTTTACCATAGAATTTACATACTATCTGAAGTAAACATAACAATAATCTTAGCCATTTTTAAAATTTTTCTTAGGAAAATGGGGATAAAATCCCCATGGAGGCAGAGTGTTGCTGCATGTACTAATTTCAATACAAAAAAAAATAATAATAATACTATAAACATTACAAAAATAAAAAGGAAAATAATCTCAAAAAACATCTTGTAAATACCGTTGCCAGTAGATGCATATGTTTATTTCCTAGGCAATAGTTTTTTTGTTACTTTTTATTTTAAATATATATAAAAGTTTAATGTTTTAAGATAATATATTCTCCACTTTGTATAAATATGAAACAAAATTTTTTTTTGTTTTTTGTTTTGTTTTTTTGTTTTGTTTTTTTGGTTTAAAGTGTTTATCATAAAGAAGATTTAAGATTTATAAACACATTACACTTTTTTGTACATTATATGCAAAATCAGGTTCCGAATCAGTGGCTGCAAGATTGGACAACCGCTTTTTTCGCAGAAAACTGAGGGGCGTAAATTGTTTCTAAAATTTCATCCCAAAAGAAACTATTAATTTTCAATCAATACAGTTGAATAAATATTTTATAAAACTTAACTTTCTGATAGTTATAAGATTTCTTGAACAATGCAATTAATGAAGCATAAAAACTATCTTGCAAGGTAGCTTAGTAAAAAAATTAATTTAGTAATTAAAAGCTAAAGATAACATTTTTTGTAGTTAAAAATCAAATATTATAAATGCTTTTCTGTATTAGTATTTCGCTTTGTAATATACGTAATCGTAGTATTTTGATGTAAAAATGTATTTGAATTTTTCTTTCAAAGTTATATTAACTAATCATTACAACTGAGACTCTTAAGAGAATTGTTGTATCTATGAAAATACGAATTGTAAATTCGTGAACTGGTCCAAAGAATACTTAAGTAGTGATTTTAACTAGTCAAATTAACTTTTTGGGAAGTCTCGACAGATAATGCATCTTTGAACGTTCTGGAATGAGTTTCGTAACACAAGTGTTTACTTGATCAAACTCTAGTCAGCAAGTTGTTTTAACACATAAAACAGAGTTTTTTTAGCACCATTAGACAAGAGAATTTGACTAGACAAATTCAAATGAGGTCTGTAGCTAATGTTAAGACCATTTCGTTGACAGTAAGTGTCAATAAGTAAAGATTCATTATCATCTTATTTGTCATTTGGTGACTTAATCATATTTGGAGATTAAACAAGAAATTGATCAATAACCATCTGGATTTTTCTTTATCAATTAGAGATCAGAATATTTCTTATTTTTAAATGACAAGTCCTCATCATTTCAATAGAGATATGTATAGCTCACTACAAGGTGTTTATAAGGTCCCGGACCTATTTTGATGTTTAATAACTCATAAAATAATAAAGATAGATTAAAATTGATAACATAAATGGTTAGATAGACTCAAAAAGTTTCATGACCCTTGTCAATGAACTTCCACGTGTGCCCCCTTCGTTGCACAGAGAATATGAAGTCGATAGTCAATTTCACGCCAGGTAGCGGCAAGCATGTCGGCATCCTCAGAGGCTATTGCGGTTGTAATTATGGCTTTTAAGTCATCAATGTTCGACACTATCCTCCTGTAAACATTGTTCTTTACAAATCCTCAAAGGAAAAAGCCTAGCGGCGTTATATCAGGTGATCTGGGTGGCCAAGGAATTGGACCTCCTCGCCCAATCCATCTTCCTGGAAAATGGTCATTCAAAGAAATACGAACGATGGTACCCCAATGAGGTGGTGCACCATCTTGTTGCAAAAAGACATGTGGCTGAAGCTCTTTTAGTTGTGGAAATACGAAGTTTTCCTACATGTCTAACTATACGACTGATGAGAGCGTCTTTTCTGTAAAAAAGAAAGGCCCAATGACTCGGTCGTGCATTAGCACACACCATAGATTAATCTTTGGAAATCCCTTTCTGCCTCACGGTATTCATGGGGTTTTCGCCTGATATAATGCCGTTGAACTTTTTCTTTTAGGGATTTGTTTGGAACAATGTTTACAGGAGGAGAGTGTCGAACATTGATGACTTAAAAGCCAAAATTACAACCGCAATAGACTCTGTGGATGCCGACATGCTTGCCGCTACCTCGCGTGAAATTGACTATCGACTTGATATTCTCCGTGCGACGAAGGAAGTACACGTGGAAGTTCATTGACAAGGGTTATGAAACTTTTTGAGTCTATCTAACCATTTATGTTATTAATTTTAATCTAGCTTTATTATTTTATGAGTTATTAAACATCAAAATGGGTCCGGAACTTTATAAACACCCTGTATTTCAAATGAAATTCCAGCTTCAAATTGCTTAAGAGACACAAATGCCAGTCTAGCGAAAAAGTTTCCACGACGGGACCCGAACCCGGGCCATCAGTATAGAGCATTGGCATTTACCGACTAATGGAACGATGCCCAGCCTGGAACTTTGCACTATTACATGTTGGCAAGGCTACAAATGCAGCACAAGGTGAAATATTTTTCGTGGGCCACCGATCTGAGGCCAAAACGAAACTCAAATAAATCCAGCATAGGCTGAATATATTAAAGCTTGAAAATTTTTCCAGAGAAAAAATTCACCTTGAACATAATTGTTCAAATGAAATTCAAATTTCAAATTGCTTAAGAGGTACAAATGCCAACCTAGTAATTCCATCTTGTGCTGCATTTGTAACCTTACCAACATAGAATAGTGAGAAGTTCCAGGGTAGGTATCGTTCCATGTGGTTCAGTCGGTAGAACGTCAGTACGCTATACTAATGGCCTGGGTTCTAGTCCCGGCATGGAAACTTTTTCACTAAGTTGGCATTTGTGCCTCTTAAGTAATTTGAATTTCATTTGAAATATTGCATGTAAGACGAATTTTTTCTCTGGAAAAATTTCCAAGCTTTAATATATTCAATCGATGCTGGATTTATTTGAGCTTCGTGTTTATCCGATGTCGGTGGCTAACGGAAAATATTCATCCTGTGCTGCAATTGTAGCCTTGCCAAAATGTAATAGTGAGAAGATCCAGGTTGGATATCGTTTCATGTGATTTAGTCAGTAGAACGTTAATGAGCTATACTGATGGCAACAGTTCAAGTGCCGGCAAGGATACTTTTCCCCTAGATTGGAATCTGCATCACTTAAGTAATTTGAAATGTCATTTTCATTTGAAATATTGTACACTACATGGTCATAGATGACCGTCCACTTGCGATTTTAGACATTTTGTTAAATATCCTGAAAGATCCATGAGGAATTATCGTGAAACTCTAAGTGTATAAATACAATAGTATAAGTCATACATTTCCGTGAAGATTTTCCCCCGAAACTTCATAGCGGACCGTCAACAAATTAAAAAAGAATGAATATCTTTTGGACAACCCTGTCAAAACTAACGTAACAAAAGCGCTCAAACTGTAGATTATGATTAAGTGGCTTATTGTAATAAATTGTGTTCATTTTTATGTCAATAGCGTGTATACTCGTGGTCAAATTAAGGTTTTTATAAAAACAGTCCCAAATTTTTCCATGATTTTTGCTTATAATTTACAGAGTTCTTAATATAAAATAATATTTTTTCTGAAAATATGACAAACTGCATTGCGCACATATATCCTGTAATCAGAATTAAAAAATAATAAAAATTGTATGAAAAATGAGTAGGTTTACTAAATAATTTTTCATTGCGCATGCGTCAACGATGTCAAAATTTCATTTGCATATTATATTATCTAAATGAATAGAGCAACTTTTGTAAAAGTCTCAAAATCATAGCTTGAAAATTCTGAAAATTATCGTCGTTAGAATAGGCACAAAATCCGTTGTTCCCAAAATGAAGCAAAAAATGAGGGGTTTTATCCAAATGTAGCAGTACGTCCCATATTGTGGATTCTATATTGACACTAATTAACGAATATATGGATACAACCCGTCTTGTTTTTGCTTCATTTTGGGAATAACGGATTAACGGATAATAATTTTTCTTTATGCAATTTTGGAAGATATTTTATGTAAAATTTGAGAAACTTACAGAATGTTCTTAAATGGATTGTATATTTTTAAAGTAAGGGTACACCGAAACAGATTTTTAAGGCCGAAACAAAAAACGAATTTGGGGGATTTTCCTGTTTTCAACTGAAAAAGAAAACGAAAATGCCCAAGATTTTTAAAGTAATCAATACATACATAAATATACATAATTATTAATGGTTTATACGTATTTATTAAACATTCATAACTAATTAATTATAGGTGTGGTCCAAGTTGGCTCCCTGTGCCTTTAAACCAAAAACTTTTTAATTTCAGTAAAATAAAACGTAATTAATTCATCAATGATATAGAAAGAATTCCCAGTTTTACGAATATCATTTACTTTAAGGTATACACTCCTCGATTAATCTTTTATAGTAATTTTTCTAAATTATCAAGATCATGTATCATATTAGAATTTTCTCAAAGAATATTCAAAATATTTCTGCAGTTTCAAAGTAAGAATTTTGTATCACGGTTAAGTCTGCAACTTTTAATTAGCACATAAGGACGTTTAGCCATATACATGCATTGCTTGCTTTATAGTTTGCAATCACGACTTGAGTCAATCATGACTGATAATTATAAACAACGAAATTTATAGCAATAAACAGACTTATTTGAGACGATACAGCTCAAATCGATGAGTCATGTTAAAAACTTCCGAAGAAAGAAATGAGATTTTTGGAATGCACATAATTTCAGTCCGGCCGAATTTTCAGCAGCATTTTCACCGAAAACAAAATTTTCATCGAAACTCACATTTTTGGCTGAAAACGAAAACGAAACGGAATTTTCAGTCAATCTCTGTTTTAAAGTTAAAAAATAAACAGCAACAGCTATTGGAGTTATTCTTGCAGGACATTTATAGACCGAGAGCGGCAGCGCAGTCAATCACCTCATCGAGTTCACTGATACAAAATCTTAGTTAAATCTCGATTCGCATATTAAAACGCAATAGCTCTGCCAGTATATCTTGATGGAAAAGACCTAAAGACCCGAATATAGTAGTTTACTCGTAAATTTACAATTGTGTTTTCCTGCACCCAAAAGTATGAAAGAATGGAGGATTGAAAGCAAGAAAACATAATGGTAAACCTATGAGACAACCGCTAAAAGCTGGTTTTTAGGTGTTTCCACCAAGATATGATTTGGCAGACCGATTGTGTTTTAATATGAGAATTGAAATTTAACTAATCCTAGACTTTCATCCATAAACTCAATGAGGTGATTGTTTGTGCGGCCGCCTCCCGCTGTATAATGTATGAGCGTTGAATCTTCTGCTACGCTTCCTTTTTTAAATTCCAAATGCTATTGATAACATTTCAATGTTTTAATTTCCATGTTTTAAGCTGTGCTGCGAAAAATTACCATAGAATTAAAAGATTTTTTTTTTCATTTCTACATTTAAAGAGAACGTTGATCCTGTTTTTTATACGTTAGTTTAGACACTCTAACAATTTAATACTGTACGATGCCATCTATCGATGTTATTTCAAATTAAAATACCGATACCTATTTGAGAAATTCACGAATTTATACGTTAATCTCCCTTAAAAATAATTTTAATTTTTGTCAACTTTTAATTGTTATTGACTCCCAAAAAATAATATTCATCCTAATTTTGATCACATTGTATATACATAATCTAATTTTTCATGATAATGCAATCTAATTAAAATTTTAGAACAACAATAAAAAAAATAATTTTTTTCTTTGTTTACCTTTTGACTGATAAGAAATTTATGGACTTGAAATGCTAAAATTTAGTGGAAAAGTTTTTTGAACAAAAAAATTTTTGCTAATCCAATTAAAAGATTTTGAAAAAAAATTGTTTAACTTACGCCAGCTTTGGTATGTCAATGTCTTGTAGTTGTCACACATCTAATTTGATAAATTAGTTTCATGGAATAATTAAAAATATATAAAATTTGTGTCCTTTTCGAAAACTCGAAAATTTTTGGTGAGAAAACGCTGACATACTTTCTTACACATGAAAAATGCCTCTCTGTCAAAGAAATGCAGGATTTTAACGAAAAATGCAGGAAAAAGAAGAACAAAGTTATGGTGACGATAATTGTTAAGTCAGTTTTTATTTCATAATTAATTGTTATAGAAAGTACAAGCATTAAAAAAGATTAAGGTAATGTTTTGCTCCAAGGTATTAATTACATTTAATTAGATTCCCCACACATGTAAGGAATTTATTATCAGATGACATCGTGATTTCATTTTTTTAGATATGAAAAACAGAGATTGATTTTTCTAGAAATTTTACTAATTCCGAAAAAATGTTTTATTTATCGTGTTTATCCGTAAGAAAACACGTAATAATAGTAATTTTAAAAAAAGTTCTACTTCTGTACATCCTTCTATCTTCAATGAAAAAGGTATTGTAATAAATTTTTCTTCCCGACAGATTCATATGTTTTGGGGGTCTAAAATCCCAAAAAACATATTTATGTAAAATGTGTGCCTGTCCTTCCTTTGTAAAAAATTTCTACAGAATTATATTAAAATATTATAGAGAAAGTATTATAGAATCGTATAGAATTATGGCCCGTCTTTCTATAAGCTAGCTTACTTCACTAAATTCCCAACATATACGTTAATGGTGCCTGGTGCATGTAAAATCCTTTGTGGGTGCAAAGTTCTCCAAGTTACCTATAAAATATATCTCTGGAGGTGCCAGGTGAAGGTCTCGTTATCTGATCAAGGTTCTAAATTACGAGACCAACTTGATTAGTCATCTGCAGTACAAATAACATCAAACGAGGAGCAAGTACTGCAGATATGGTGACGTGCGAAGCGAAGAAATAAAGTTTATCGATCACGCGCCCCGATACCAGGTATCTAACCCATTAAGATGAGGTAACTCGGCAGGTAGGGGCCTGGTCATTGGTTAGAAAGAAAGAAAGCTAGTTTAATTAAAAGCCGTATAAATATCTGTAGAAGTTCAATAGAAATGTCTGTAGAGATTGTATGAAAATATCTATATAGATAATATACATCCTCAGTCAAAGAACCGAGAGCACAATTGTAAAGTCTCGAGCACAAGAAAAAACACCCTTTATTTTATGGATGAGTAGTAATAGGGGAATCTAATCATCCATGTCTGCGAAGGAGTGCATAAGCCAAAAATTAATATCACAAGTGGCTCACTCGTAGGTTTATCATTGTATTTGCCGTATAATCAAAAATATGAAATGATTATGGATCCAAATTATTATATGTATGTATGCATAAAATGTACGAACAAATGCGAGCAGAGAGAGGGGGGGGGTCTCCCTTTCTGAGGACACCTAGGCAAAAAGAGGAGGGGTTGAATCCATACATCCATTGATTAATGGCAATATAGAATACACAATATGGCACGTAATGCTATATTTGGTTAAAACTCCTGGTTTTAGGTAGATTTCGTAAGAAATACTACCTATTGCAATCGCACCAGTTTATATATCTATCTATCTATCTATCTATCTATATATCTCACTTTTTTATGGACACGATAACTTCTATAATTCTTCACCAATCTCCACCAAACTTGGACATAAAATCAATGGGGATAAAATCTTGGATGAGTTCGTTAATGGGCATAATCGGACCAAGGGGGTCGGAATAGGGGGCGTTTTTGTGAAAACCGAAAAAACGCCATAACTTCTTAATTAAAGTAGATATCGAATCGGTTTAAAGTTTATATTACTTCTTAAAAATGGGCCAAAAGTATATATATGACAGATTTTTGATAAATTTAGAAGTGGGCTCAAGGGGCGAAAAAAACAGGGATTTTGAGAGAAAAAAATTCATAACTTCGTCAATTTTCAAGATATCAGGTCCAACTAAATTTTTTATAAATGTTCTTAAAATTATCTAAAACTTTTGTATTTACAAGTTTTTGATAGGACCAACTTTTACCGATGAAAAAAATTAAAAACGAAAAGAAAAAGGGCGCTGAAAAAAGAGAAAAATCCATAACTCCGTCAATTTTTAAGATATCAAATCTGATTAAATTTATTTTACATCTTCTCAAAAATATCTACAAGTTTTATATTGACAAGTTTTTCATAGGACCAATTCGTATAGCAAAAAGAAATTAAACGAAAATAGGAGTTGGAGAAAAAAACCTCAAATCCAAACGGCTTATATTCTGACTCATTTTTAAATTCATTTTTGATTTTAAACGCATCCAAATGGTAGATCCTCTTATTTAGAAACTGTATAAAGTGACTCTTTGGTCAATTTTCTGATAAAGACAGAATATATTTCCAAAAAAGGCTACCAAAAAGGGTATTTTGAACAGAATTTCCGAAAGTCATCGGGACTGAAAATTGAAGGAAGTATTCAAATAAGAAATCGCGTTTTTTTCTGACTCGTTTTTAAATCCATTTTTGTTCTCAAATGCATCCAATTTACAGATCCTCTTATTTAGGAACTATATAATGTGATGCATTGGTCAGTTTTTTGATAAAGACGGAATATATTTCAAAAAAGGCTACCAAAAAGGGTATTTTGAACAGAATATTCAGAAATCATCGTGACTGAAAATTTAAGGAAGTGTTCAAATAAGAAATTGCGTTTTTTTCTGACTCGTTTTTAAATCCATTTTTGCTCTCAAATGCAACGAATTTACAGATCCTTTTATTTAAGAACTATATAATGTGATGCATTGATCGGTTTTTTGATAAAGACAGAATATATTTTGAAAAAGGCTACCAAAAAGGGTATTTTGAACAGAATTTCCCGAAGTCTTCGAGATTTGAAAATTTAAGGAAGTTTTCACATAGCAAATTGCGTTTTTTATGACTCGTTTTAAAATCCATTTTCGCTCTCAAATGCATCCAATTTACAGATCCTCTTATTTAGAAACTATATACTGTGACGCATTGGCCAGTTTTTTGATAAAGATAGAATATATTTTTAAAAATGCTGTCAAAGTGAGTATTTCGCACAAAATTTTCCGAAGCAATCGTGATTAAAGAATTAAGGATGTATTCAAACAACAAATCGGTTATTTTATGACTCATTTTTAAATTCAATTTTTTTCTCAAATGCTTTCAACTGACAGTTTTTTGTTATTTAAGAACTGTATAATGTACTGTTTTGGTCGATTTTTTAATAAATTTAGAATCTATTTCAAAATATGTTGTCATAATGGGCATTTGAGCTGAATTTTTCTTAAGATGATTCTGATAAAACAAGTTTTTGCAGAAAAATGAAATTAAAAACTTTTCATAAACGGCCAAATGAAGTTATTAAACTGGGTTTATCTCTAATCATATATATTTTTTTGTTGAAATGAGCACACTTCGAAATCTACCTCCGCCTATAGGCCTACAGGGATTTTTTTGCTTCATTTTGAGAATAACAGATTTTTAGTAGATTCTATAGACGATTACTTTCAGAATTTTCAAGCTATGTTTTTTAAACTTTTACAGAAGCTGCTCTATATTTAGGTAACACAATATGCAAATGAAATTTTGATATCATTGAAGCATGCGCAATGTAAAATTATTTAGTAAACCTGCTTATTTTTCATACAGTTTTTATAAATTTTTAATTCTGACGACAGGGTATTGTGTACAATATCATTTGTCATGTTTTCAGAAAAAAAAAAAAAAAAAAAAAAAAAAAAAAAAAAAAAACATTATTTTATAATAAGAACTCTGGAAATTATAAGCAAAAAACTTGGAACAATTTGGGACTGTTTTTATAAAAACTTTAACTTCTCTACGAATATACATACTAGCCACATAAAAAGGAATACAGTATATTACAATAAGCCACTTAATTATAATCTATAGTTATAGCGCTTTTGCAAGATTATTTTTGACATGGTTATCCAAAAGTTATTCGTATTTTTTCAATTTGTTGGCGATCCCCTATATAGTTTCGGGAAAAAATCTCCACGGAAACGTATGGCATGTACCATTATATTTACACACATAGAGTTTCAGGATAATTCCTCGTGTTTTTTTTTTTTTTTTTTTTTTTTTCAAGATATTTAACAACATGTCTAAAATCGCAAGTGGCCGGTCATCTTTGGCAATATAGTATATATACATATACATATTATAAAATAACCCTCATTAACACTTAAAAATTGTATCATCAGAGTGGAAATATTGTAGAATTATAGAATTGCAATTAAAATTAAATATGATAAATAAATGTTCTGTTCTTAAAAAGGAATTTTTCTTGCAACGCACAGTGGGGCGTTTTGACGATCTAGGTGGACAAAATTATTTCGTTGAAGTTTAATTAGTTTCTGCTGATTTTTCGAATGTATTTCTAATAAAATAATCAAATAGTGATAAATATTTGGTTTATTTAACAATCTCTCAAAATAAATATAGATAATGATTTATAAAAATTGCGTTAAACAGACTTATGTTTTACCCATCATACGTAGTATAGGGTAAATCTTGCAATCATTTTTTAAAAACGAAAAAAAATTTTTTGAGGGATTTACATGTTTCAGAACTGGTGATTCCAAAAAACATATTTTTAGAAAAAAAAATTGCTGTCCGTCCGTCTATGTGTCTGTCTGTAAGTGTGTCTGTCTGTGTATCTGTAAACTCGAGAATCTGAAATCTCCCGAACAAACTGAGATAGAGACTTGAAATTTTGTATGTAATTAGTATGAAGAATGGAACAAAATCTATTTAATATCAGTAACCTCGATTATCCGGAACATTTTTTTCGGAATCTCGAAATATTTGTTCTGATGGAAGGTATATAAAAATGTTTGAAATTTTTTTTAAAGGAATGGACGTAAAAGGCAAAAAAATAACACAAAATGTACATAAAGTACGAAGTCATTTGGATTATTAGTTGCCGAGATATTTATAATCCTGTTTTCTACATTCTTCGATTTTTCATGAGCATGTATTTCATTCAAATTTCAATTAAAAGATAAAAGATTTAATTTGAAATGAAACACTTAATCCGATGCAGTAAACTGTTAGTTAATATAATTACTATTTTTGGAGTTAAAGGGATGTTTCTTTTACGCAATCCGGTACTACTTGAGTAGTTTGGCGTTTTTATATAATTTGTCGAAATTGGTTCATAAACAAATCATTAATAGAGCATTACTATATGTATTTAAATTGTTTAGATTTTGTTTTGGAATTGCGATGCATTTTATAAATAGTTTACACAAGTTTGATCTCCTTATATTATATTCAAATCCATGATGGATAAGTATTACGGTTGTCCCCAACGACTAGTTTTTATAAAAAACAATTTAATGCACACATATAAGTTAACATTTGTTTCTTTTTTATTTATGTTTAATCAGAATTGTTCAAGAAATCTGTGTACTCATCCTGAAAAATAATAATTTAAAAATAAAATTCCATAAAAAACCCCTTATGTTTTGTGTGATTTTGTAAAAAATATAAATGCTACCCAAATTATTTTCGGTTGAAAAAATATTGTGTAAATAAGTAACTTATATAAATTTTATTCAATTTGAAATAAATTTTCTGGTTACAGACGGTAATTTCTACGAATTTTTTATGTTGCACCGCAAAAGAAATATAATTTCTACATGTTTTATTTTCAATTTAAAAATACTATAATATTATGTACATCCCTAAGTTATTGTAATTTTCTGGATACTTCATTAAAATTTCTGCTTATTGGCAACAATTTTTTCGCGATGTTTTGTACGACCCTGTAAAGAATTCGTAATTTCTACGTTTGTCAAATAATAGTTTAATAGAATTTTTATCGCAAAAATACATGTAAGCAAGGTTTCAGAACAATCAGATGATTGAAAATAGTTTAAAATTGTTTTGCAGGTTTTGAACTCATTTTTTGTGGCCCTATAAAATAATCATAACTGCTACATTCCAAAAACTATAATAATATTGCATTGGCAACATAGCTACATATACAAATAAATTTCCAGCTCTGTCAAATAACTGGAAGGTGTTTAAAAATAACTTGCAAAATTTTAACTAAACTTTTGTGTAGCCCTGTATAAAAAGCGTAACTTCTACGCTCCTCAAATTATAATAATATTTAATAGTCTTTAAAATTACACTTATATTAAAAAATTCAGGTCAATCCGGTAATTAAAAATGGTTTAATATTGACCTGCAAGTTTTGAACTAAACATGCATATTTAAACTGCAAGTACATATTAAGCTTGTTAATAATAACTTATTTATCTGCAGCCATCTGCAGCAGATATTTTTAGTTTCCAATACAATAAGAATTGCACTTTCATTAAAAAAAAAAAAAAAAAAAAAAAAAAAAAAATGCTTATTGTTGAACACTGCTGTGCACTTTGTTAAAAGTCAAGAAAAAGATTGCAAAAAACAAAATGATTCATGAAAAATCACAACCTCTAAAAAAAACCAATTAACAGGTTTAACAGCACTTATAAAACAAAAATAGTTTAAAACTTTCCTTGACAATAATGTGTCATACGTCCAGTAAACTCGTTGTTTAAAATTAAACAGGATATCAACAACGTGGTTTTGAACTTATGGCAGACTGGAACACCCACAGAAATTTCTTCAAACCAACTAGGGAAAAGCTAACTTTACGGTCGCAGTTAATCGACACCTCGAATTTTTTGGACAAAATGCCTTCGAACCTCAATAAAATAGACATTAAGCTATTAATATACGCAGTTTCGTTAAATTCCGAGACAATCAGAAATTTGGATTTTGTCCACCTAGTTTATCAAAACGCCCCACAGTGCAACGCTATAAATTAAAAAAACTAAGCACTAAAGACTTAAAATATCTTAATTGAAAAGGCTGCTATATATTGAAAAGATAATACAGTTCTTTGATTTGATTCTGTTAGAATAACGCAAGTATATTAGTTATTTTAATCGTTCTCGATAGTTCATCACGCCAAAAGAAAATGACATTTCTCAATTCCCTGACTTGTTCATTATAGATGTCAATGTCAAACGAAGACAATTCCGAATTCTCCGAAAAGACTATTATAATATTTCAATCGAAATATTCGATTGATTTTCTAATTAAATTCATAAAGGTTTTTATTAAATTCTTTCGAACAAATGCTCTAGTACGATTAAACGAAGAATTAAATGAATGGTTTCTAACGTGTTTCAGAACTACCGACGAAAATTACTAAATGTCATTTTCATTTACATGACTGAACGAAAAACTTTCAAGTTCTTTTATTACTTTTTCTAAATCCTTTTTAAAGATTTCTGTTAATTTGTTTTTAATATATTTTTATACATTAGTTGAAAAAATATATTTTTATTAATAAAATTGATCAAAAAATTTGCTTTTTCAGAAAACCGAAATTATTTGTTTCTTATGAGTTTCTTTTTTTTCCTGATGCCGAATTCAATTTCATATTTACTCCAGTAGGTTTTGTTTTTGACATAATTAGATACTTTTATAAAATAACCCTCATTAACGCTCAATAATTGTGCTGTCAGAGTGAAAATATTGAGAGACTATGTAATTACGAATATAATTAACATGATATGTAAATATTCCTTTCGTAAAAAGGATTTTTTCTTCCAAAGTTATAAATTAAAATAAAAAGCAGTAAAGTCTAAAAATAATTTAATTGAAAAGGCTGCTATATATTAAAAAGATAATATAGAATTCCGAAATCAAATTTTTTTATTTGATTCTGTTAGAAAGGCAAATTAATAACTAATTATTTTAATTATTCTCGATAACTTATGACATTAGAAGAAAATGAGATTTCTCAATTCCTTACTTGCTCATTATTGATGTTAATGTCATACGAAGACAATTCCGAATTCTCCGAAAAGACAACTATAATGTCTGAATAAAAATATTCAATAAAATTTCTTATTAAATTCATAAAGATTTTCTTTAAAATCTTTCGAAGAAATGCTCTGATAAAATCAAACGAAGAATTAAATGAATGGTTTCTAACGTGTTTGAGAACCATTGAAGAAAATTACTAAAGGCCATTTTCATTTAAATGCCTGAACGAAAAACTTTCAAGTGCTTTATTACTTTTTCTAAATGCTTTTTAAGGATATTTTTTAAGGTTGTGTTTAATGTATTTTTACGTATTAATTATAAAAATATATATATTTATTAATAACACTGATAAAAAAATTTGCTCTTTCAGAAAACCAAAATTATTTTTTTCTTATGAGTTTTTTTCTTTTTTTTCTGATTACGAATTCAGTTTTATATTTACAGCAGTATGTTTTGTTTTTGATACATTTACATATTTCTATTTATGAAAATTTTGTACAATGTAAATCTATGCAAATTTAAGGCATAAAGCATTATCCATCTCGTTTTTTGTTTTATGTTATGAATAGTGTCTAGATTACTTTGCGTTTCTGAGATTATACTCACATGTGACCAAGAAATATTCTGAATTAAAATTACTAAAATTACACTAGGTACAAACTACTTAAAAGATGACAAAATCATTAAAAACACGTTAAATTACTTTAATTTTTAATGCTTTCAACTGTTAACATAACCTTCATCAGAGAATGCAGAAACATTATTTTTAACGTCATGTTTTTCAAATGTCCCGTAGTTGGTGTCGAAAGGAATGAAAGTCATTGTTTTTATCCGGAAAACATTGGAAAAAAATATGGCTAAAGAGGAAAGTGTAATATATATATATAAGACCATTAATAGTAAATATACAGTCGAGTCTCTATATAACGAAATCCATCGTTCCAGTAAAAATTTCGTTATATAGAGAAATTCGATGTATAGAAAATGACGTTAAAAATCGTATTTAATGTGTAAATTTTGAACAAATATTATTTTTGATGTTTTTAATTAAGAATTTGAAATGTTTAAAAATAAATATTAATAGAACATTCTATTTCTTAATTATTTAAGCAGTTTCAAAAAAAAAAAAAGAGGACAGACATTTATTTGAAAGCTTAATGAAAATCAAATAAGGAAGATGTGCATTAATTTCAGATGAAGAAATCTGTAATTTTTTGTTGTTTTGATTTTTAAATTGTTACGCTCTCAAAAAGAAAAAAAAATGCTCAAATTTTAGCAAGGAATGAAAAATTGTAGTTAACATTTCCCTCCGTTTGAAGACCTCTCTTATGTGCCTCTCATTGGTTCCTTTCTTATATGTGTAACAATCTAATTAACTCTATTTTGAGAAGAATGTTGAAAGGTGTGTGGGAGGTGGGATGAATTCGTTGGATTTAAGAACAAGGAGATAAGTAATATAAAAAAAACTCAGCACTGAACGATAAATCAAAAGCAAGTGATGGAAAATTGATTCCATATGATTTCAATCTTTTTTAAAACTAAATAAATTAAGACCAATTTATGAAAAAACTCGTTATATGGAGATAGATATTTCGCTATATAGAGACTGTTTTTAATGTAGTCATCCAAAAGGAGGACCGTTCCTACAAAAAATTCGTTATATAGAGAAATTCGATGTATGGAGTTTCGTTATAGGGTGACTCGACTGTATAAACATATATTACAAAACTTATCTTTAAAAAATAACTCTCATTAACGCTTACTAATTGTATCATGAGAGTGAAAATATTGAAAGTCTATATAATGGCAAATAAAATTAATGTGATATATAAATGTTCCTTTCGTAAAAAGAAATTTTTCTTCTAAAGTTATAAATCTAAAAATGAAAAGCAGTAAAGACTTAAAATATCTTAATTGAAAAGGCTGCTGTATGTTGAAAAGATAATACAGAATTCCGAAATCCAAATTCTTGATTTCATTCTGTTAGAATGGCAAAAGTTTAATTAATTATTTTAATCGTTCTCGATAGTTTATGACGCCAAAAGAAAATGAAATTTCTCAGTTCCCTGACTTGTTCATTATCGATGTTAATGTCATACGAAGACAATTCCGAATTCTCCGAAAAGACTATTATAATGGCTGAGTCGAAATATTCGATAAATTTTCTAATTAAATTCATAAAGGTTTTCATTAAAATCTTTCAAACAAATGCTCTGGTATGATTAAACGGAGAAATTAATGAATGGTTTCTAACGTGTTTGAGAATCATCGAAGAAAATTACTAAAGGTCATTTTTATTTACATGCTTGAACGAAAAACTTTCAAGTTCCTCTTTTACTTTTTTAAAACCCTTTTTAAAGATATTTTTTTTAATTTGTATTCAATATATTTTAATATATTAGTTCAAAAACATATTTTTATTAATAAGACTGATAAAAAATTTTTTGCTCAGACAGAAAATCAAAATTAGTTGTTTCTTATGAGTTTCTTTCTTTCTTTCTCTCTTTCTTTCTTTCTTTCTTTCTTTTTTTTTTTTTTTTTTTTTTGATTCCGAATTTAATTTCATATTTACTCCAGTAAGTTTTGTTTTTGACATATTTACATATTCGGTATATGAAAATTTTGTACAATTATGTAATATATGCAAATTTAAGTTATAAAGCTTGTTTTCTTTTTGTTTTGTTTTTTGTTATGATTATTGTACAAATAAAATAAAAAATACATATTTCAAAATTTATTTTTATAAAATAACTCTTATTAACGCTCAATAATTGTGCTATCAGAGTAGAAATATTGAGAGACTATGTAATTACGAAAATAATTAATATGATATTTAAATACTCCTTTCGTAAAAAGGAATTTTTCTTCCAAAGTTATAAATTGTAGAACAAAAAGCAGTAAAGTCTTAAAATAACTTAATTGAAAAGACTGCTACATATTGAAAAGATAATATAGAGTTCCGAAATCCAAATTTTTTGATTTTCTATTAGAATGACTAAATAATAACTAATTATTTTAATCGTTCTCGATAACTTATGACGCTAGAAAAATTGAAATTTCTCAATTCCCTGACTTGTTCATTATTGATGTTAATGTCATACGAAGACAATTCCGAATTCTCCGAAAAGAATATTATAATGTCTGAATCAAAATATTCGATAAATTTTCCAATTAAATTCATAAAGGTTTTTATTAAAATCTTTCGAACAAATGCTCTCGTACGATTAAACGTAGAATTAAATGAATGGTTTCTAACGTGTTACAGAACCATCGAAAAAATTTACTAAAGGTCATTTTCATTTACATGCTAGAACGTAAAACTTTCAAGTGCTTTATTACTTTTACTAAATCTTTTTTAAAGATATTTTTTATGTTTCTGTTTAATGTATTTTTACATATCAGTTTAAAAAATATATTTTTAATAATAACACCGATAAAAAATATTTTGCTCTTTCAGAAAAACAAAATTAGTTGTTTCTTATGAGTTTTTTTCCTTTTTTTCTGATTACGAATTTAGTTTTATATTAGCTACAGTATGTTTTTTTTTTTTTTTTTTATGTATTTACATATTTCTGTTTATGAAAATTTTGTACAGTGGTGCAATCTAAGCAAATTTAAGGCATAAAGCATTAACTGTCTGGTTTTTGGTTTTATGTTATGATTGGTGTCTAGTTTACTTTACGAAAAGGTAGTTTCTGAGATTATACTGACATGTCACCGCCAAATATTGTGAATTAAAATTACTCAAAATTACACTATGAACAAACTACTTAAAAGATGACAAAAGAATTAAAAACATTTTAAATTACCTTAATTTTTAGTACTTTCAACTGTTGACATAACCTTCGTCAGTGAATGCAGAAACATTATTTTTAACGTCTTATTTTTCAAAGTATTTTTTGTCGAAAGGAATGAAAGTCGTTATTCTTATTCGGAAAATATTTAATAAAAAAATGGTTAAAAAGGAAAGTGGAATATATATATATACATATATATATATATATATATATATATATATATTGCAAAATTTATTTTTTTAAAATAACTCTCATTAACGCTTTATAATTCTATCATAAGAGTGAAAATATTGAAAGTCTATATAATGACAAATAAATTAATGTGATATATAATTGTTCCTTTCCTAAAAAGGAATTTTTCTTCCAAAGCTATAAATTTAAAAAAACAAAAAGCAGTATTTTAATGTCTTAAAATAACTATGTAATTACGAATATAATTAATATGATATGTAAATATTCCTTTCGTAAAAAAGAATTTTTCTTCCGAAGTTATAAATTAAAAAACAAAAAGCAGTAAAGTCTAAAAATAATTTAATTGGAAAGGCTGCTATATATTGAAAAGATAATATAGAGTTCCAAAATCCAAATTCTTTGATTTGATTCTGTTAGAATAGCAAAAGAATAATTAATTATTTTAATTGTTCTCGATAGTTTATGACGCCAAAAGAAAATGACATTTCTCAGTTCCCTGACTTGTTCATTATCGATGTTAATGTCATACGAAGACAATTCCGAATTCTCCGAAAAGACAATTATAATGTCTGAATCGAAACATTCGATAAAATTTCTAATTAAATTCATAAAGGTTTTCATTAATTTCTTTCGAGCAAATGTTCTGGTACGATTAAACGAAGAATTAAATGAATGGTTTCTAACGTGTTTCAGAACCATCGAAGAAAATTACTAAAGGTCATTTTCATTTACATGCCT
The DNA here is from genome assembly GCA_964019185.1 of Maratus speculifer. NCBI lineage: Eukaryota > Metazoa > Arthropoda > Arachnida > Araneae > Salticidae > Maratus > Maratus speculifer. The sequence goes on from OZ025295.1 coordinate 169,573,116, forward strand.
GAACGAAAAACTTTCAAGTCCTTTATTACTTTTTCTAAATCCTTTTCAAGGCTATTTTCTAAGTTTGTGTTTAATGTGTTTTTATTAATAACACTGAAAAAAAATGTTTTTTCTCTTTCAGAAAACCAAAATTAGTTGTTTCTTATGAGTTTTTTTTCCTTTTTTTCTGATTACGAATTTAGTTTTATATTTACTTCAATATGTTTTGTTTTTGATATATTTACATATTTCTGCCTATGTAAATTTTGTACAATGATTCAATATATGCAGATTTAAGGCATAAAGCATTATCCGTCCCGTTTTTTTCTTTATTTTATGATTGGTGTCTAGTTTACTTTACGAAAACTTGGTTTCTGAGATTATACTGGCATGTGACCGTGCAATATCGTGAATTAAAGTTACTTAAAATTACATTATGTGCAAACTACTTAAACGATGACAAAATAATTAAAAATATGTTAAATCACTTTCATTTTTAGTACTTTCAACTGTTAACACAACCTTCGTTAGAGAATGAAGAAACATTATTTTTAACGTCTTACTTTTCAAATGTCCCTTAGTTGGTGTCGAAAGGAATGAAAGTCATTATTTTTATCCGGAAAACATTGAACAAAAAATATGGATAAAGAGGAAAAAAATATTATTAATTTACAAATTATTATTATTAATGCAACATTTATTTTTTTTAAATAACTCTCATTAACACTTAAACATTGTATCATCAAAGTGGAAATATTGAAAGACTATATGATTACAAATAACATTAATGTGATGCATAAATGTTCTTTTCCTAAAAAGAAATTTTTCTTCCAAAGCTAAAATTAAAAAATAAATAAATAAAAATAAAGGGGGAGTAAAGTCTTAAAATAACTTAACTGAAAAGGCTGCTATATATTGAAAAGATAATATAGAGTTCCGAAATCCAAATTCCTTGATTTTATTCTGTTAGAATGGCAAAAGAATAATTAATTATTTTAATCGTTCTCGATACTTTATCACGCCAAAAGAAAATGACATTTCTCAGTTCCCTGACTTGTTCATTATCGGTGTTAATGTCATACGAAGACAATTCCGAATTCTCCGAAAAGACTATTATAATGTCTGAATCGAAACATTCGATAAATTTTCTAACTAAATTCATAAAGGGTTTTATTAAAATCTTTCGAACAAATGCTCTGGCATGATTAAACAAAAAATTAAATGAATGGTTTCTAACGTGTTTCAGAATCACCAACGAAAATTACCAAATGTCATTTTCATTTACATGCCTAAACAAAAAACTTTCAAGTTCTTTCATTACTTTTCTATATCCTTTTTAAAGTTTCTATTAATTTGTTTTTAATATATTTTTATACATTAATTGAAAAAATATATTTTTATTAATAAAATTGATCAAAAACATTTGCTTTTTCAGAAAACCGAAATTAGTTTTTTCTTATGAGGATTTTTTTTTCTGATTCAGAATCTAATTTTATATTTAATTCAGTAGGTTTTTTTTTTTTTTTTGCATATTTCTATCTATGAAAATTTTACACAATTATGCAATCTATGTAAATTTAAGGCATAAAGCATTATCCGTCTCGTTTTTGTTTTAATTTATGATTGCTATCTAATTTACTTCGCGAAAATGTTGTTTCTGAGATTATACTGACATGTGACCGTGAAATATTGTGCCTAAACTTAAAACAACACTACGTGCAAACCAAAAATATGACAAAAAATTTTAAAAGATGATAAATTACTATAATTTTTAGTACTTTCAACTTTCAACACAGCATTCGTTAGAAATTATACAAATAACACAGTTATTAATGTCTTATTTTTCAAACGTCACATAGTAGGTTATATATGCGTATATATATATATATATATATATATATATATATATATATATATATATATATATATATATATATAACCATTATTTAATACTACTATTTAACATCTAGAATTAATAAATAAAAACCAAATAAATAACAAACTTAAACAAGACAAGAGGAGTTATCAATATTGGAACAATACAAATTATTGGAATCTGTGGTGGTTGGCTCGTTTTCAAGGATAATATCAAGTAGACACAGCAATTACGATTAATTTTTGATCAGAAATCAGAAAAATCCTATACATACATATATACACACATATATATATATATATATATATATATATATATATATATATATATATATATATAGAGAGAGAGAGAGAGAGAGAGAGAGAGAGAGAGAGAGAGAGAGAGAGAGAGAGAGAGAGAGACAGAGAGAGAGACAGAGAGAGAGAGAGAGGGAGAGGGAGAGAAAGAGAGAGAGAGAGTAGCTGTCAAAAGTTTCCGGCCAATTAGTTTCTTTGATTTGTTTGTCAGAATGTTCCGGCGATGAAGACGCGCAATTAGTCCAAAAGTTGGAAATATATATAAATGACCTCTGACCACGTCATCATTTTGATTAGGTATTGAAGATATTTGATGCAATTTCGAATTTGAAGAAATTCGAAATGCGTGTTTGCACTCCGGCCATTCGTCATTCATTATTTTTTTTATCGATAAAAAGTCTTTTTATCATGTTTGTCAATTAATCAACTTGAATAATATAGTTGAAATGTTGAAATTTAAAAATGAAAAGTTCAATAATTATTGTTTGTATATATGTAATTTGATTGTCGCTAAAGATCCAATCCTGTCGTAAAATTGTAGTAAAGTTATCGATTGGAAAATCTACTCTAACAATATTAAAAAATAAATAAATAAAAAGATGTCTATGGCCTTAGGATTTGCTATGGTCCTAGAGATTCCGGAAAACGACTATTCGTGTGGACTGAATTTTCAAAAGAAAAATAGCTGTTGACCCGCATAAAAATGCGGTGCGATACCCTGTGATTTACGGAATGAAAATATTCCTGAAATAAGTCGGTCTATTGTATCAACACGCTTACATGACGTTACATTTTATGGAAGAGTCGGGGTTTAAAAATCTTTCGTAAGTAAAAAAAATAATAATAACGGATCTGACTGGCGTTTGCCAAGGAACACAAAGTCTAGTTAAGTGAAAACTGGAAAAAAATACTATTTTCTGTTGAATCGAAGTTCAACCATTTTTAAAGTGATGACAGAAACTATGTCCTACGACCTAAAAACAAAAGATATTATTCGAGATATGTTATTCCTTCAATGAAGCCACGTTATGCTGTTTGGTGTATTTTCCGGAAAAGTTGTTGGAGTGTTAGTTGAAATCTGCTGCTAGATGTACAGTTCAATGTATTAGGATATCTTGTAAGATCATTTTCTGCCTTGTTAAAGGAAAAATTCTGCTTGTAACTATTTGTTTCAGCATGATAACGACACAAAGAATGTTTGTAAGCTCGTCAAGTAATGGCTTTCGCATAAAAAAAAATAGGTTTTGAAATTTCCATCCCAAACATCCGATATGAATACAATAGAAAATCTTTGGAGTGTGTTGAATTTTAAATATTCCCATTCCGTAGAATTTTCCAGAAATTTGCAAGAAGATTGGAAAAAATACCATAGATGATCATCAACGGTTCATTTAATAGATGCCACGTAGTTGAACCGCAGTACATAATACTAAAAATGTGGCAATAAAATACTAATTTAAATGTTTTGATCATTGTTATTTTCTATTGTAACACCATTTTTCTTTTTTTAACTTGCCAAAATGGCCAGAAACTTTTAAGAACATTCGTTTTCCTTTGCACTTAATTTTATCAATTAAATTTATGGATATTTATTTGTTATCCCACAAATACGTTTTTTATTATTATTTCAATGCATAAGTATTACTTTGATATTCCTCTTTAAATGAGCATATTTACAAATTAACTAAAATTTTTATTCTGGATGGAAATTTTTAACTACAATGTATGTATATATCATACATTAGGACGTTTCCTGATTTCTACCTCTGAAAATAATCGTAACTGTTGTGTATGCGTGGCATTGTCCTTGATAACGTGCCACGTACCACAATCTCTAATTTTATTTGCAATTGTTCCAGTATTGCTAATTCCATTTGATTGTCTTGTCATGTTTAAACTTGTTATATTGGGTTATTCTATATTCATGTATATGCTGAATTATAGCATTATACAATGGTTATATATATATATATATATATATTATTTATAAAAAAGCTTTTGATTCGGTCTATACATCAGTAGTATTGTATTAGTAGTAGACAAATCTTACATCAGTGTCATAAAGGAGATTTACAAGTAAGCAACAGCAACCATCCTTTTAGATAAAGGAAAAGCGAAGATCAAGCTTGAATGAGGGGTACGACAAGGAGACACCAGTTCACCTATGTTTTTTACAACTGTCTTAGAAAATATTTTCAAGTAGTTGGGTTGGGAAAACAAAGGGATTAGAATAAATTGGGAATATTTAACTCATCTCCGGTTCGCTGACTACAATTTAATTTTCAGTAATAGCCCTGAAGATTTGGAAAATATGCTAAAAGATTTAGAAAATAAATTTAGAAAAGACTAAGATGATGTTTAATTCATTTACATCAAAAAAGAAAATTACCTGAAAGAATACAGAGATAAAATAAGTGCAAAGTTATATGTAACTTGGGCACAGAAAATATCATCAGATAATAGCATCATGAATGAAGTCAACAGAAAAATAAGAAATGAATGGAGTACTTTTGGGAAGAACAATATTAATCTGAAGAGTAATATATCTCTTTGATTGAAAAGAAAGGTCTTTAATCAATGTGTTTTGACTGCACGGAGTAGAAATATGGATACTAACATAACGCATTGTACAAAAACTTCAAACAACAGACAAGTATGGAAAGATGTATGCTAGGCATAATTAGAAGAGACAGAAAGAGGATAAGTTGGATAAAAAGTCAGATAAAAGTTTTTGACATCATTGAAAGAATTAAACAGCTGAAATGGAAATGAGCTGGGCACACTGCAAGAAGATAAGACAATAGGTGAAACACAAACAACCTACAGTAGTATTTCAGATGTGTAAAACGACCATGAAGACAACCCAAGCAAAGTGGAATGACAAAATAAGAAAAGTGGCCGGCATTAATTGGATTACGAAAGCACTAGACAGAAAACATTGGAAAAATCTGGGTGAAACGTACAACCAGCAATGAATCGAAAACAATTGATTATGATATATATATATATAACACATTAAAAACTACTATACACACAGAGATATATATATTAGCTATAAGAAATGCTGAGTTCATTAAAAAAAATGGCCTATTCTATTTTTGCTGAGCTTTGCTGAAAATCCAAATTCTTTAACTGCTCTCAATGAATAAACTTAAAAATTTCTTTTCTCTAGCATTTTATACAAAGACCATAAAATAAATATTAGCACTAATGACTTTTAAATTCTTTTTTATGTATTAATAAAAAGGTTTTAAAAAAAGAGACACTGAGGGCTACATAGTTTCAAGCTACAGTTATTCTCATTTATGATAACACGAATTTTTAGTGTAATAAAGTCCATATTTCAAAAGACAAAATTTTTATCAAGACCATTTTTAAATGAAAATCTGCGAAACTCTTCCTCCTAATTTTAATTACAGAATGCAGTTTTAATGCATTATCTTCGTTATTTTTTTTTCCATCTCCATCAGCAAAATTACAACCTATTCCATTATCTCTAGGAAATTTATTTTATTCTTAACTTTACTTGAGATTTAATTACTTTATTGCTCATCCTTCGGGATATTTAATGTAGTTTCACAGGAATGAAAAAAAAATGATTTTATATATAAAAAATACTTTTTTCCAGAGGAAAAAACCATTTAAATAAGTAATTTGTCAGCGTCCCTTGTCCTTCATTGGTTAAGTAATTATTTTTGCATATCTTTAAATATCCTCGGATATTTCTTCTTGCATTGCAATGGGGTATTTTAAGAATTTTAATGATATATTAATTGATTTATTTAGTACACAATATTTTGTCAAAAATAAATGAATTTGAAATTTAACTAACGAGGATAAAATTTTATGTATTTTCTTTAGTAATTGTTGCTTCATAATAGCAACTTATTGATTTTCCTTATTATTAGGTTTTGTTATTAGTTTTTTTAGGATAATTATTCTTATTATTTTAGCTATCTTTTTTAACGCCATCACACCTGCTGGGATAAATTCTACCCCAATTACAATTGTGAATCCAATCTACAAATTTGCGCGCATGGGTTGAAGGGTTATTTCAAAATTAGTCTTGTTGTTAAATACTTTTATTACTTAAATTTTTCAAAAGTATCACTTTAAATTACTTTTACTTTGGTATCTCATTATGAATACTGGAAATGAATACATAATCAAAAGATTTTAAACTTTTTCTGTATACTATACATTGTAAAAAGAAAAAGAAAAAAAAAACGTCAATTTACGGAAAAGGCTTGCAGCAGAGTTGCCGGAATGTTTCCGTTTTTAAAGAAGGCTCGATCTTTGTAATGTCCTTTTTTTTTTGCAACAGTATTTTGAAGCCATGAAGAGCATGCGTGGTAATCAAAAATATAGCAATCAGATGATACATTTTTTCAATAATAATTCCGTATTCGAAAATTTGTAACTTTAAATGGCAACAGATATACGGAGAGATTCCATTTTTCTAACGAAACGGACAATTTCTGTTCAAATTTCGTGGAAAACAACCTGTCAATAAACGAAAATTTTTAACAGTGTACAAAAAAGGCACTAGAAATTTACTTGCAATAACTATAGCTAAATAACTCATTTTAATTTGAATTTTCAATGTAATCCAAGTATTTCAAAAGATTTAGATCTTTAAAAAATATATTTTTACACTGAAAAAAAAATTACTAAGTTAGTATTTTACTAAAGTTGCAAAAATCTTTCTAGAAAATTGGGATTTCTAGATCATTTTATGTAATGGCAACAACAAAAATTCATGTAATGGATACAGGTTAAAACCGTAAATCAAAAAATCTGTAAGGTTAAAAAGAGTTTTTTTAGGAAACTGCGATGCCTAGAACTTTTTATGTAATTGCAAGCCGGGTTACAGATTAAAAATCATAGTTAGATTACTGTAACCTAATTGTAAAGCTACAGATTTCGGTAGCTATACAAAAACTAGTTTGTAGACTTACTTTATTATCTGTACAGTGTACAGATAAAATTTCAGTAAGCTTACAGATTTCTATAACTCTACGTCTGTAAATTTCCTTTTTTTTTTTTTTTTTTTTTTTTTTTTTTTTTTTTTTTTTTTTACAGTGTACAAGAAAATCTGGAAAACCCCTTTTTTATTATTATTCAAGATGTATTTTTAATGCATTTTCTCCGTTAATTTCTTTCTTTTATGAATCAGAAAAAATAGAATCTACTTCATTATATTCAGAAATTGTATTTTATCCTTAACCTTGTTTTAGATTTAATTACTTTATTTCTCTTCCTAAGAGATTTTTAATACAATTTGAAAGGAATAAAAAAGAATGATTATGCATAATTTTTTTTTTTCCGGCAAGAAAATACAATTTATGTTAGTAATTTATCAGCGTCCCTTGGCTTTTATTCACAGAGTAACTTAATATGTAACTTGTAACTCTTATTTTTAAGTACACTTAATATTCTCAGATATTTTCTTTTATATTACTATAGAATATTTTTGGAGTTGTAATTTTATATTTATCGATTTACTATATAGAGTCAAAAGTAAATATGTCAGTAATTTGGGTAATAGGATTATAGTTTCTATTTCGAAATTATTGTTGAATGCAAATAGTGATTAATTCGATTCATTTTATTTTAAACTGACTTTTTTGAATAGCAATATTTTTTCTGTTTTGAAATAAATTAAGAAACATAAAACTTTTTATTTCTAATGTCTACATGGCATTTTATTTATTTATTTATTTATTTTTATTTATTTTTTTAAATAAATGGTTTGACTTTTAAGAATTTTGACTTCAATTAATTATAGAAGAATATTTTTGATTTTTAGGACAATTTTTAAAAAGGGGAACAACGAATTTTTTAACGTGTTCAAAAATTCTTAAACTATTTCGAAAATGTACTTTTTTAAAAATTATTTTTAGAAAACAATGTCAAATGTAACCTACAATTTTTTAAAAAGAGAAATAAAGAAAGAAGTTTATTGAAAACATCAGAGTTTAGAACAATTTCAGTATGAAGACGATCCCCTCAAGCATATTTTTTTAAAGACAAACTTAAAAGACATGACTTCCAATCGAATGATTAATTACAATAGTTCTGCCACAACTTTGACATTATTTTATTTAATTCTTTCTTATTTTATTTAATTTTTAGCAGACTATAGATAACTTAAAATATATTTACATACAGAGTGGTTCAAAACTATATGTCAAAAATGTGATGACAGCTGAAAAGTGCCTAAATAAGCAGATTCGTGCAGGAATGTGGGTTCGGAAATGCAGCGTTGTAAGAAAAGGGGGTGCTGTTGAGTTCGGCGCATGAAAACGGTTCCTTGACTTGAATCACAGTTCCCCGAAGGGATTTCGAGTAACATGCATCATTACACTAATACGGAACTTGCCGACATGCCTTTTATATACAGGGCTTCACATGAAAATGGCTCACACACACTTCATGTATAACAGCTCTCAAGTTTGTTGAAGGACTATATTTGTACTGTGATTAATACTGCTTCAACAGGAATTATTCGACATTTTCCAGTGAACGTATTGCACCTCAAAGCATAAAACGGTCTACTCGTGCACAACTCCCCATGAAATTGCTCAAATGTTATGGATCCAGCCGACTTCTGCCTGAGAATCGTTCCATGCACATCCTCTGAGATGGCGCTGCATTTCGTTGCGTAGCATCATACATGAAATGCATGACAACTAGCTTCACATTCGTGTAACAGCACATTTGCTTGAAATACGTGAGGAGAATGGCTCTTCAAGTCAGCGAAGTGCTTTTATTCACTGAACTTAACAGCCCCCTCTGGTGCCTCAACGCTGCATTTCCGCACACACACTCCCATACGAAATCTGCTTATTTAGGTCTCCTCTAACTGCCTTTACATTTTTTATATATAGTTTTGAACCACCCTTATATGGCGAAATATATGAATCCATTCTTTCAATTGTGTCAGACAGGCTTGTTATAGATTAACATGTAAAACTTACAAATTTTTATTTATTGACTTTGTCGGACGTTCCTCTCAGTCCGCACAACTTTGAAGAAAGTCCGTGGTAGTTATAGCTGCCACCACCGATATTACTAGGTGATATCGGTCACCCACTGTGAGGATTGTGTAAATGAACACTGACGCTGTCAATTAACTGAATTATCAGTTTATTAAGAATATATGTACACACTAAATACGCTATTTACAATTATATACAATTACAACTCGTATATAGGTGATCCGGTTCAACATTAAAATTATATACAGTAAAGGTTGGCTGTGTACTATTCCAATTACACTTTCCACCTCACACTCAATTCACGTCAGATTCAATTTATCGGAGATCAACCACGAATCTCCCAACACGAGGATACTCGACCTGCACTTCTCAACCCAGAGCATTAAACACCAGGACGTCTGTGTCCTTTGCTCTCCAGAAACGCACTGCTTACGCTCTACAACACAGAGCACCCTCTAGGTACGAAACCCAGGTACGGACTGAACTAATCTGAGACCAGACTTGCTCTTCTCAAATCACTATTTTCCCAACGTCAACCCCCTTTGGAGCTCCCTCATTGGGCACATTCCACATTCGTTTCTTGATTAGTGACATGTTCCTTGTCCGCCGATCATCCGCATACCTCACTTACGGATGGACATGCCTCTCAGCAATCTTCTCTTTCTCTTATTCACCACCTGCACAGGATTACCTGTCAATTCTCCTTTTCACAAAGAAGGAATGTCACCTTGGAAATTCTGGTACACAGCCATACAATACGAAATATTGAAATAGAGAAATAGTGGAAATTCCATTCTTTAGCAGAGGTGGTATCAGAACCTGACAGACTTATTTAAACAATGCAAATGGTAATTTACATGTGGTTGTTCATTTTTTACATAATTTTAATACCAAAAATGTACATGTTACAGTCAATTTCATTAATCGGTTATTATTAATAATAACCAAATGATAGCCAAATAAACTGGTTAATATGATAAATTTATGAGAATTTATCCAATTAACCGGTTATTATTAATAATTAGCAATCAAGGTTGGTATATACAGTAGAACCTCGATCCATCGTTTTACAAGGAGGTGCGGAAAAAATCCGATGAATACGGGAAAACGATGAATGCGGATTAATTTCTAAAGACGAAAAAACACAATGTTTATGCATTAATAATGCTTGCAATGTATACAGTATGCTAATATATACTAATTTGTTGCTTACTAAACTGTAAAATAAATAAATAAAAGTTTAGAAAATTGATATTTATTTTAAAAATCAATAATTTTGTTTAGTTTTTCATTAATTTTTTAAATCAAAAAATAATTTTTCAAGGTATACAACACCTTTCTGGTCATTTTCTGTAACTTCGTGTATGAATATATATAAAAGTTCATGCAGTTTCAAATGACGTAATTGCATCAGACAGACATGGAACTGTTGGCTTAACTTTATCGGCATGAACGTTATTCTCTGTTTATTCACCAATACTTTCATTTTTTGCATTACCACACATTTCTCCTACGTTTAGGGCATCACATGTCTCAACATTTTGATCAATGAAAACATAATCGCAACCTCTGCTATATACAGCCACTCTTCATCTGCATTATTATCGCCATCATCAACACAAACAGCACAAATGAGTTATTTTAGGATAAAATAAATAATTCCAGTTTATATGTCTCATGGATTTGCCAGTCTTTAAATTTATTTTCGGTGAGGGAAAAAAATTTACAACGATGTATGCGGGAAAACGATTTTTTTCAGAATGATGCTTGCGGGTTTCGTTAACATTATTTAGGTATAATTTGTATAGGGACTGTAGATGTAAAACGATCAGTGCGGGAAAACGATGGATGCGGGAACGATAGATCGGGGTTTCACTGTACAGCAAGTTTCAATTCGTTTAGCTTGAGATTTTTATTTCATATACGTTTTTTCTAAATATTCATTGCTAAAAGTAAGCAGTTCAAAGTTAGAAAATTTATTCCTTGAATGTTTCAGTGTTTAAAAGTTTTATCTAATTCATTCAGTAATTATAAAAATAACTATTTTAAACTGTTTAGTCTTTAGTGTCTTTTTAATAAAACACCTTTGTTGCTTGAGTATTATTTTCTCTTAACAATTTTGTTTGTTATTAGATTAAAACAGTTATGATAGTACATATTTTTGTAAAGTATATATGCGTTACTAAGCTAGATTAATCATATTGAGAATTTCATTGGTAATTATTTAAATTAAATGTAACATGTGCATATGAATAACAGATCTCTGGTATATTTATATCAAACAAATCAATATAAAAATTCAATTATTAAGTTTAATCAGTATAAATTATAATATCAGATTCAATCTAATACGCAAAATACGTGAAATAAAATCAGTCCTTAAATAATATATCAGATGTTACAACGGAAAAAAAGGCTTTCTCGTCGCGGTATTCATCTTCTTAAAATTCCATTTACCTTAAATGATTTCAATCAGTGCACTTTAAATTACCTTTGCTCTTGTATTTATTATGAATATTACAAAAGAGATATTAGCATTAATGAATTTTAAAGATACCTCATAGTATAAAGACGTAAAAAAAATACTACAACTACACCTACGCATGCTGACTTACATTCTTGGTAAAATAAAGCTCATAAAAACCAGCAATTTATAAAGATTGTTTTAAAAGAAGATTTGGAAAGCATTTTTTTTTTCATATCAGTAACAATACATATTTTTAATACATTTACATCATTAATTCCTTTTCATTTCCTTCAGAAAAAAATTACAACAGACTCCATTATGTGCAGAAATTTTATTTTGTTCTTAATTTTGTTTTAAGATTTAATTACTTTATTGCTCTAACCTTCGGGATATTTAATGTGATTTTACGGAGAAAATGATTATAAATAAAAAGAAATTTTACCGGCAAAAATTCCATTTAAATAAGTAATTTATCAGCGGCCCTCGGCTTCCATTGCTTGAGTAATTACTTTTCCATAACTTAGAATTCATTGTATAGAAATTTTAAATCTCTTTAAGTACATTAGCTTACCTAATCGTCGAATATGTATGAGGTTGTTATTTTATATTTATTGATTTATGTAAAAAGTTGTTTCATCGCTTAAAGTTAATATTTAATAATAAAATAAATAGCTTATTTTTGGCTAATAATTGTTTAGTGTATATAATTCTAGATTAATTAAGATTTTTTTCTAATAGGAGAGAGTAATTTTTTTATATTTATTATTCAAATTGTGTAATTTGTTTTAAAACAAGGTTTTGTTTTAAAATCCAGTTACCTTACAATCATATAATACTAATTGTACAGGCAATTTCTAATGAACATTTTCTAATTTTTTTTACCTTATTATAATGAATCTTAATAATAATTATAATTTTATCGCAACATGTTCTTAGGTTTAATAGAAATATCATCAAATAGTACAACTTGTTCATATTTGCATGTAAAAAATTTTCTTAATGATTTCAAATGGAAATTTTAAACTCCATGCTTGATGATGTTTATTTTCAGTGTAATTTAAAAAAAAATGTTTCTGCAAATAACAACTTACCTGTATAATATTCAATGAGAATTTTTATAAATCTTGAACCATAAAATTACTTTGATAATTCTGGAATGAAATTTACTATTTATGATAGATCATTAACTAATCTCATCAAACTGAATCTTATTTTTACTATATCACCTGAATTCTTTTTTTTTTATCCCTTGCGATTTTTTAAAAAATTCCTATAATTGTATTGTGCTTCGTTTCATTTTAAGTGAATTAATTTTAATAAATTTTGATGCATCCAAAAGAACTTTGCCTCTTTGATGAGCAAAATATAAGTTAATGGATCATGAAGCGGCAGCACAGACAATAACCTCACCGAATTCACGGCTGAAATTTCAGAAATTAGTTAAGACTCAATTCGCATATTAAAAAGCAATCGGTCTGCCAAATGATATCTTGGTGGAAAACACCTGAAAATTTTATTTTACGGTAGACTCCTAGGAATACCATTGTGTTTTCCTGCACCCAAAAGTATGAAAACATAGAGGACTGGGTGCAGAAAAATACAATGGTAAATCTAAGTGTCATCTGCTAAAATTTGATTTTCAGATGTTTTCAAACAACATATGACTTGACTGGTCGATTGCATTTAAATGCTTATAGCGTTTCAACTGATTCTGGAATTTCAATCATGAACTCGATTGAGGTGATCCTTTGTGCTATTATTTTACCTTCTTTCTGTTCAAAAAATTTTCTGATTTTGATACTCCAAGAACAGGCGTAAACACTTGAAAATACATTTTACAGTTGTTTAATGTGTTGGTATTAAGTAGCCAAATAAAAGTTGCCACTCGAAACCACATAAAATCTTCGATTTTCAAAAATCTTTTACTTTCTCACCTAGAATGGTAATTAATCTTTAAAAATGTAATTTTTAAAAATATTTGCTCAGAACTTACGAATATAACTTTAAAAAAAATAAAATTGTATGCATAATAAAATATATGCATTATGTAGCTTTTATAGATTAAGTATATTTCATATTTTAATCTATTCATTATTGGTTTAATATGTTTTATATTTTCTTTTATTTATAATCTTATTAAGTTGCTTTTCTTTTGTAGGTAAGTGCTTTTGAATTGATTTCTCAAGATAATTTCAGTCAAAGAACTTAATTTCAAAGGTAACCATTTCAGTACATATAATATTCTGTATATAATGCTGTCAAGATAACTGTTTTGGTTTTCTATTTCGCACCATTTAAAAGATGAGGAATTTTTCACATGCACTTTTGACAAGATCTGCTAGAGAAATGTACAACAAAATTTATTTTCTTAACATAGCGGTGCAAATAGAATATAAAAAGGACTGCGCGTGGCACCCTTGTGTATGCATAACACATCTAGAAAAAGAGAGGAAAGTATGACTATTATGTGAAATTTTTGTCCGATTACTTGAAATGTGATACATTAAATATTGAGAAATTCGTTTACTTTTAAATTAATCATACAAATACAACATATTTTTGTTATTCATATTCTACTGTTATTCTAAAAATAATAATAATAATAATCTTGAAATATTAGTGCAATATTTGAACGTTCAAATCTCTCTTTTCGATTGATTCCACCACCTCCTTTTTTAGGTGAGTCCATAATTATGTAAATACGTAGCACCTATAGTTGTCGTTCAGTTCATCCGTCCGTCCGCATGTAACAACGCAAAAACTACCCAGCTGAATTGTTTGAAATTTAAAATATATAATTATCACATAATTTTGTCGAATCATTTCAAATTTTATGAAAATCGGATGCATAGATCAATTACAAGGACAATCAAAAGAATTCCGTTACATTACAGTCAATGGGGAAAAATGTTTCAAATGCATTTTAATGGTGTTACACTCATTCGAACATAATAAAATTGATATGCATCTATAAAGTACATATTATAATATACATTTAGCCTAATATGTGGTGCGCAACATTTTTTGTTGATTTACAAAGTCACACAAAAAAATTTCTTTACATAATGGCATAGGTTTGGTAATAACACTGTTTGTGCTAATTTTAATTTTAATTAATTATTTACAATTTTATGAGATTGATACATAAGAGTGATATTTTTAAAACTTCGTTAACGTACGAACGCACCTCATTTGCTACACTTCACGACAATTTCCAACTTTTATTATTAATATTATTATTAAAGAACAAAAAATTTATGTCGTTTCAGAATTGCTATATAGCAATTTTTTTAATAGTGAAATCTCTGTAATTAAATAAATCAAAAAGTATTATACATAAATTCTAAAATGATGGTAGATTTTTTAATTAAAAAGGTTGCCGAGTTGGTAACGCCAGTTGAACTCGCATCAACTTGCGCTAGCTTACATTCTTACTGAACTGGCCAGATTCAGCTAAGTTTTGAGTGGATACCACCCAAATTTATCAGTACTGATTGGAACTTTATTTAAGTTTTTCATATCAGATAAAACTCAAATTAATAAATCGCACCTTAAAGCAAACAATCCAAATATTTGTATACAATGTGACATTGAAAATACAACAACTTAAAAAATCCGGCATCAAAATCATCTCCACATCCTTCGATTAATTTATTAATTATAGCAATGGTTTAACAGACTGTGAGATCGCTAGCGATGTCCTACACTGTAAAAAAAAATCTGCAAAAGTACTAGACATTTTCTAGGAAACTGGGATTCCAAGAACTTTTCATGTTACGATAACAGGAAAAATTCATGTAATCGATTCTGAAACTTGAATTTTTGCTGTTACCGTTACAGGAAAAGTTCTTGGAATCCCAGTTTCCTAGAAAAGGTTTAGTACCTTTGCAGATTTTTTTTTACAGTGTATGTAAAACGACCGAAAAAACTGGTAGCAGCTCAGAAGAACGAGAATGAGAAGGTGGCAGAAGAAAAAATTTAACCGGAAAATGCATAAAACTAATTTTGTGAATTAATATCTATTTTAAATAAACAAAACTGTTAGTTCAATAGCCGACCGCACAAAACCTTAAATCATCGAGCATAAGAAAAATTCCTTTATTTTATGGAAGAGTAATAATAGGGGAATCTAATCCTCTATGTCTGCTGGAAGCGAAGTGGTGCATAAGCCAAAAATTGATACCTCTAGTGGTTCACTCGTACGTTTAACATTGTGTTTGCCGTACAATTAAAAGTATGAAAACATGGAAAATTGGGTGCAGGAAAACACAATGCTAAGTCTACGAACCAGCCACTAGTGATATCATTTTTTTGGCTTATGCGCCACTTCACTTCCGGTAGAGATGGATGTTTAGATTCGACTATAACTACTCTTCCATAAAATAAAGGAAATTTTCTTATGCTCGATGAATTAGAGTTTTGTACGGTCGGCTCTTGAACTTTATATTTCGTAAATTTATATTCTTCTCTTTTATATAAAAAAAAATATAAACCTTGGCTAAAAACACCTTAAAAATTGAAGCAAGCAAAGAAAATAAGAATTGGCATCAATATTACAGAAATTACACAAGAACTGACTCATGTTCATTAGAAGTTTATTTTTGCAACGTAGAAAATATCAGTTAAAGGAATTTCTTTTTTCTAAATTTAATTTTCTTCAATTTCTTCATAAGTATCATTTATCTATGAATTAAATTATGAATAAAGGCACCAGGCTACCGGAATCATTTTTGATATTCTTTCAGAAATCCGGAATTTTTAACAATTCAAGTCTCGGTCCCAACGATGCTGGATTTTAGAGGTTATACTGTACAACGTTTCTTCTTCTGGCTTGACTTTGCATAGAGTACAAAGAGTGCATTTTAATAAACAAAATAGAAACTACTAAAGTATTTAAAGGTATTACATGGAATGCATATTAGAAAAAGGCATTACAGGTGTAGATGTGTGTACATCGTTGAAAACTTTGGTACGACGACGAACAAGGTTTTGAAACACTTTCTTCAACGTATGTGGAGGCAAAATGTGTACATTCTAAAACATAAAAATAAACTTAAACACATGTAAACAACTTTACCATCTTCTACATAAAAATATTAGCATGAATGTACGAGGGTTGTGTCACTGCTCCTAAATATTCTTCTCCATCAATTCAATTGATATTGAAGAACATATAAGCAAATTATATTAGAAAATAAATCAAACATTTTTTCCCTCTGTTGTTGTGAATATGCCACATATTTTACAATTACTAAAAATTGATAAATACGTATACTGGTTGTCCTAAATTTGGCGACAGCTGTTGAAGAAATTCTCAGAGGAAGTTTATATAAGATATCGGGAGTTTTTTTTAATGCGATTCCTGATTTTAATTTAAAATAGCAACGATCGATGGCACTGCAAGCAACAGGCGCTAAATCCAAGCCATTTTTTCGCCGTTTTTTTCTCCCAGTATTGATACGAAAAAAGGGAGTTAACTATATGGATTGGTTCCTAACTTGCAATGCAATATTTTTTTAGGAACAAATCAATACATTTATGCTTTTTTTTCGTATCAATATTAAAGAAAGTGATATTCAAAGCAATTAGACCTGGATTTACAGCCCATTGCTTGCAGAGTCATCGATCGCTGCTATTTTGAACTAAAATAGGGAACCGCAGAAATAGAACTACCTTTAATAATCCTCCTGTAAGAATGTTTTTAATAATTGTTGCCATTTTCAAAAAGTTACTGAATTTTAAAATCATTTAGTTCATTTTTAAATATTAGGTACTTTCAACGTTTAATTTTATACATATATCTCTATATTTAAATATGGAAATAAATTTTTAAATCTGTCATAAGCCGTGACTGACATTTCGTTATTAAAGTAAACCAGCTTAAAGATCTTCCTATTGATAGTATGACTGTACAAACATATTTTTTATTACCATAAATCTAAAAAAATACAAATCTTGTTTTCATTCTCCCTGAGATTATTAGCTTTGCCAGAACTGGATTTTATTGATTAAGATAATACCCGAATACATTCTTTTCATGACTGGAACTTAAAATAACACCTCCGGGGTTCACTGTTACTAGAGAACAGTTTGAAAGAATGAAATTTTTGTTGTTTGTTCTCTTTTTTTACTTTTGCCTCTGGCGCAAAGAGGAGTTGTCAGTGTTCTTCTTTTCCCATAAAATAAACTTTAGACAAGAACAAAAAGAAAAAGTTAGGCCGTTGAAGTGCCTTGGAAAAGTAGCGAAAGAAACGAAATTTTTTAGGTTTCAGTTTAGCTGCGGGGTTTTACAAGAAGATAAAAAATAAAAAAATCTCAGAGACAGTTAGAATTTCTATTCCCTACAAATTTGCTTTCCTGCTTTTATAAATTTTCGATAAAGGCCTATATGGCTGTTCTTTATTTTGTCGTGGAATGTGCTTTCTTTATATATTTATACGAGGTTATCTTTTCAGTTAAATAGATTCCAAAGTCAAAGAAGCAATTCTAATAGCAATATTGAGTTTTTTTTTATTTATTAACTGTACAATGTTAAGGAAAATAATTTAAAATACATTTATGTACATATAGAACGTCATATAGATGCTTTATAACACTTTCGGGTCTGGTGTACTATTAATAGTACATGTATTTTAATGGAATATTATTTTGCTTTAAGAAATAATTTTGCTACTATTTTAAAATAATAACGTTAGTATCATGTCTATGCATTTATTATATGACTTCATTTACGTTTAGGTACTTAATAATAAAAAAAATAATAATTATTTGTTTGCATCTCTTCGCGCCGTTTGCGATTCTTTGATTTTAAACATGTATTTCACGCTTTAAATTTAAAATTAAAGTTACTTTTCTGTAAGAATCGCGTGTAATAAAGCACTAAAAGTATTAGAAATTTGTAATAAAAGTGAAATATTATTGTAATACCATACTTTTTAAACGTCTCCAAAAATTCTTCCTTGGCCGATTGTCACATAAATATGAATTGAATAGTACAAAAAACAATAATATTCGTTATCGTTCTGAAAGTGAAATATTGGTTAAATACTAATTAATCTATTTGTATAGCTTTGTGTTAATGTTATTAACGTAAAAGTAACTTTATCTAAAAACTGAAGAAAAAAAATCAGACCCAAAAGGGTTCATATCGCTCTTTATTTCTTATAAAATTATCAGACTTTGTATCTCCTGTTTTTTAAGAAGAATAAGCGATTTGATTAGCGTTACTGCATTTTATTTCAAAATTTATTCACTTCACGTTGTTAAAGAAGATATTTTGAAATACGAACCTAGGTTACATGTAGAACTGTGAAAATAAACCATTCTTATTGTGATTATATTGTTAAGTAATTGACGCAAAAATATTCACAATAGATTTATATATAAGACAGGAAGTTTTTACAAAGTTTTTAGAACATTTTTGGTTCATTTCACACTTTTAAATTCTAGCGTTTTCCTACCGCTCTAAGCGAGTGATAATCTAGAAGTGATATTAAAGTTCATACTTGTAGTAACATAGTCAAAGAATAATGTAATATTAGGATGTTTGTTGTTTAGTTGAGGTAAAAAGTAGCTCAGCTTTAAATAGAGGTCCTCAATGTTATTCCGGAAAAATATTTGGAACTTTTTAGTAGTTCTAAAGTAATCGTGAGTTTCAAAGATTTTTTGTTCATTTCTTTATTTCCTTTTCGAATTATTTAGAAACTGCACAATACTAGCATTTATGTCTTAAAAGTAAAAGCCATTTGAAATTTCAAGTTTACTTTATAACAATTCGAAATAAATTCTAATATAAAAAAATTTCAGGCCATTTTCTGTGCATTTGACCGTTTTAAAATTAGAATTTATTATTCGGTTCTTGGCGATGATTTACGTTTTAAAAGTACACCAAATTTCAAGTTTCTATCTCCAACACTATCACAGTAATTGCAATTTTAGAACGTTTTTGCTACTGCATTTATTCATTCAATTCCTTACAAGTGTTCACTACTGGCACATTTATTTTGTTAAAAGTAATATTTTAAAACTTTCTGAAGAATTTACAAACCAAACAATCTAAAATAAGCACTATATATTTTAAGATTGCTTCAGAACTGTAAGGTTTTAATAACATGAAGATATGCTATAAAATTTCACTTTTCATAAATTATTCTAATTTCTTTTTCATTTTTCTCGCATTAATATGTCATTATATTTTTTAAATATTTTAGAAACTAAAAGCACTAATGAATTATTTTGAAACTAAATTTCGAACTATTTTGAAACTAAATTTCGAAATATTCATTCTATTAAATATAGGTATTTTATTATGAAATTAGTTTTCCGTTGCAACGAAAAGCCTTCAGATATGAGCTTTCGATACTATTGCAATAATTCACATTAAAGCCTGAGATATCCAAGTGTAATTAATTATGTTCCGAAAAGAGGCATTTAAAAGACGGGCTTGAGTGGCTCTTTCGAACAGCCGTAATGACATAGGCTTCTCTTTGACCAATTTAATCTGTTGCATGAAATTGAACGAAACATCTCCGACTGTATCACATTTCTAAACAGAATTCGCATCTGTCAAATTAGCTCTGTAATGCTTGATTACATCAACCCGATTTAATATTTCTAAAGTCTCAATAATTTGAAATATCCGAAATTATCAAAGATACACAGAGTGTAAATCATCGCCTTAACTTTTGAAAACCAGCAATAAAGTCATAAAACAAGCATCTAAGTGTAGTAAAATAGCGATGCCCTTTTAGGTGAGACTGCTAATAGAATCTTTTAGCAGTAAAATCAAATGCTAACAACCAAATCTAGAACACTATTCAAGGTATGGGAAAATAATTAATTACAAAGTTCTAGTGCAGTATTGATTTTGGATGGAAAGACAATTTGCGGACATAAATGCGCGAAAAGAACTCATTTGTTTGTTCTTGATTTTTAGCACTTTTAGATCACGAAAATATAGAAAAGAGCAATCACTTGTTGCTTGTCAGTGGGCACACATACTGTCACGTTCGTGTTAAATCTGTAACATTTAGTCAATAGAGTTTTCTGGTATTGTTTAGTGAGTGTGATGTATTATTTCTGACGCGTTCCGTTAATTTTTTTTTAATGTGACGCATTTATCCGTTTTTTATATATATTTTTTAATTTGTAGAGTAATCCCTGACATTGTCACTAGGAGGCGCTGTAAACAATCTTATCAAATACTCATGATACTTTAATATACAGAAGTACACATTTATATGGTTGCAGCTGTCAGCGTTCAAAAGTTTGGAAGTATAAAAGGATTTTAATGATCATTCTGTCCATTTCAGAATTTTCTTGAGGGGGGAGGGGGGAGCAAAGTTTTTTTCGGAAAATGAATGGGAGTCGGGCATTTGTATCCCTCCGAATAAGAAATGTTTATTGAATCATAGAAAAATATAAGAAACTTTTCATTTTAAACTAATTTTTGTCTTAGGGGATGTGAATATATGTAACGTTATCACTTTAGGGGGGGGGGGGGGTCTGGCACATGATATCGTAAGCTATCTCTAGGGGGAGGAGGGTGAGTTAGCTTTTTGATATCGATATAATTTTTTGACCCAATCAGAATTGTCTCTTTTTATTTGTAACATGGTCTTTTCTTCAAAATAGTGCATTATCTTTTTTTTTTTTTTGTCTGTTATCAATTTTTATGAAAATACAAAGTTATTATTAAAATTATCTAATTCTGAAATATGATGTACTCCAACGTTTGACATTTTTATTGATTAAAAAGTAAAATTAAAGAATGATTATTCAAATGTTGTGAAAAAGTTTTGTGTACATTGAACATATCAATGTTTCTTAAGTTTGAAAAAATATTCCTTTTAAATAATCTAAACATTACTTAGCATCATGATTGTTATTTTGAAAAAAGAAAGTTTTATAAATATGAATATCTAACGTAATATTATCACAAAATGGTTTATATTAAATTTAAAATATTTAACACGATATTTCTTATTTCTTTTCTACTCCTTTAATATTAACATATCTAGCTGACATTATATTATAATTGAAAAATATAGTGATAAGAATAATTTTATAAACAGCCATTCTGTCAATAAATAGTTTTAAAAGGAAACTCATCTTTTACTGCAATGAATAAATATACTTTAGATGTGCAATATTAGAATGACGAGATAGTCTAAAACTGCAAAGTCCGACCGTAATGAATTGCGCTTTTATAAAAGAGAAATTTTGAAGATCATTCGAATGATTCAATGAAAAGATCATTAGCAGGTGGTATTTGAATTTAATAAAACTGAATAGTGGATGGCATTAATGTAGAACGGGAAAATATGTTTCTTATTCAGATAATTCAAACTAACTCTCCAATACTTGACTTCCTGATTAGAAGTTTAGTATCCCTTGAGTTTTAGGGCTATTTCGAAACATTTTGAAAGTCCTTCTGCTTGTGAAATATAAGCAGCAGCTTTATGTAATTAATATCACAGAACAATTCGGTTTTCAGCATAAAATTCAAAATATGGTAGTACAAATTATACAAGTTAATGCTCTTTGCTTATTAATCTGGTTCAAAAATATTTTTTATTTGGTACATAAATGCAAAATTGTGTAAATATAGTTTGATAGCTTGTTTTAATTATCATATTGAAAAATGTAAATCTATGGTTAAAGTTTTTTCTATAAAGTTAATAGAGTTTCTTCTGCATTTTATGGTGCTTACTTCAGGCAACTCCAGAAACTCACCCTACCAAGGACTTCTTATCAAAAAACTATCTTTTTACTGATCAATTTCAGCTATCCAATTAAAAAATTTTCATTTAAAAATTTTGAAATGTAACTGAGATGTGTTTAGAAATTCCTTCCATAGGATTAACATTAACAAGCTGCTCTTTTCGCTTGACTGAAATAGTTCCTTAAACAATTCGTTATGAAGAAGATTAGTTAAATAGAAAACCAAACAAATTCATGAAATTTTTATAATAAAATACATATGTTTAAGTTAAAAAATACACCAAAAGTGGAAATACTGGAATAATGCATTTTAACTCGGGCAGTAACTTTTTTTTTACATAACGTAAATATGAAAAAAATAATTAGAATAATGTGTAGAAAAAAACCCATAATAAACAGAGGTAAGCGAAATTTGAAGTCAAACGTTTTTTTTTCCTTGGTATTTCAAATTCTTAGCTTTAAAAAAGCCTGTAATATTACTTGTACAAGTTCCTTAAAAAAACTACACGTTTCTTAAAAGTTTTCGCACTTATGCATGCATCCGAACAATTAATATGTTATTACTTTTCCGTGAAACTGGAATCCCTTTCTCATTGTATCGAAGGCTTTTAGGATTTCTTCTTTTAAATGGAAATGATTCAAACTATAAATAATTTCATTTTCAAACAATCAACTGATATTCATACATCGATCGCAACAACAACCTTTCCGTTTAGGGGAGTCTGGGACACAGAAAACCTTCAAATATGTTTTTTTTTTAAATTATTGGATTAAAAATTTGTCTTTTTTATGCTTATAATGATGCTTAAATCATGTTTCTATCTTAAATAGAAGAGGGAGTAATTTTTGTTTGTTTGTTTGGTTTACTTTCAAAATCTAGTTTTCAAGCAAAAAATGACTTTTCCAAAGCGAAAATGCGCTTTTCTTCATGGTGGGGTTTCTTCCATTTTCTAAGATCTAAGTTGTTTTAGCTCAAGAACCGTTAAAGATAAATACTTAAAATTTGGAACATGCCTTTTTTTTATTGTTTTGTTTTAAATTTCGATTCAGCAAAATTTGAAAAAAAAATTACTTTTGAAAGTATGATTTTTTAAAAATAAGTTACATCTTTTTTTTTTAATTTTTAATTTAAACATTTTTATTTTAATTTTTAAAAAAATAATATTTTTTGAAAATCTGACTCAAAATTAAAATTTAGATATTTCTGTTTATTTAAATGTAAAAAAACATTAAAGTGTGCAAATAATATTTTGAGTTAAAACAATTTTAAATTACCTCATTTTTTAAATAAATTTTAAATTAAAAGTTTTAAAAATATATGAGAAGTATTATAATGTAATTTTGTTTACAAATAATATGGTTAATCATCCCCAAAAATTTCAAAATTTTAACTCGATAAATAAAAATTAAAATGTGTCCCGGACCTCCTTAAATTTTGTATTCACACGGAAGAGGAATAAACTTCGTTATATAAAACATATATTTCGTAATATGGAGATTAATTTGCAGGGTAATTGTGTTCAAAGTGAAGTTCAGCAAAAAATTTCGTTAAAAGGAAGTTTGACTGTATTTTAACTCTTAAAAGGTTACGATAAATTGAACTATATAGTATGATCTTTTTATAGGAAAAATCTAATCACATCAAATATAGTATTTATTTTAGATGTCTTTTCAAACAACATTCTTACATAACTTTCAGGGCTCCCAAATGGTCCGCGAACGGAACATCAGAATTTTTTTAGAGAAATTTTCTTTTTAGATTTTTCTTGCAAATTGTCAAGAAACCACCTTTGGAAGTTGATTCTAGTGCAAACGTATCATGAAATTTTCTGTTAAAAAATACTGATGTTCAGTTCGCGGACCATTTGGGAGCCCTGAACTTTTCATACATTAACACTGATGCTTCAGGCTATATTTTTGAAAATGTTCTATAAGATTAAAGCTTACTCATTACAAATTATGTACTTATTAATCATAAGTTTCTAAAATGAAATTCGCCTGCTGCCTTAACGTACATCCATTGCATGCATAAAATTCAATTCCAATACAGGAGGTGACATAATCAAAACTAAATATTTCTGAGAAATCCGTCCGTAATTAATTACGCTGCCGAATGGGAACATTTTGCGGATGCGGTTGAATGATTCTTTCGAACGACTGTAACTATATAGAAGTTATTTCCATTTCGGCTTGATTCCAAATTATGCATTAGTACCATAACATTGTTTTATGAATGAACAAGAAAGAAAATCCCTACATCATGCATAGATTATAATACATATACTTTTAGAATTTAAGAGATTATGATTACGAGATGCTTATTTTCATCTTCTTGAATTTACTAACAACCATTTAGTTCTGCAAAAAATGTTTGATATTGCCGAAGTGATTATATTTATTATATACTAGAAACAGATTTCTCTGTTTTGCAATTGGAATTAATCTTATTTATACTTTTGTTTTGATGAGAAAAACTGGTGACTACATCATCGATAACTTAAATTATTCTGAATGACATGAACCTTATATGTAGGAGAAAATTATTTGATGCAGTCTGCCAAATAAACGTTTGGTACCCCTTTTCGTTGATTAACCAATAACTATAGTTAGTGGTCTCACAGACCGCTGCATATTTCACATTTCACAATCTAAGTTTTAATTTTCGGTTTCACAATAGACAGTGGCAAAACTTTATTTATTTAAAAAACATAACATTTGTGAATAGGTGATTTTTGTTTATAATACATAAAGTTTACATAGACACAGTAAGTTAACTGAGCCTTTTATAATCAAGCGGTCTCAGAGACCGCTAACACTAGCAATGTGGAAATATTTTGTTCAGAAATTCAGGCGTAATTCATCAGATTTGTTGCCAAGGTTAGCCTATATGATGATCGATACATTATGCATATTAGTCACATACATCTGTAGAAATTAGATGGAAATGTTATAAATAACATAAGTTAATAGTTTCTTTAATCTTATTACCTGAAATTCTTCTTATTATTTTACTTACACCTTTTTAACATTAAACAAATGAAATAAGAAGTGAAAAGTCTTCTATAATTTCCCTAATTATGATGATGATTTGTTACTTGCATATTTTCTACCAAAAATGACATATTAAGTAAATGTATGCTTTTGGTGCTAATAGATTTTTATACGTTGGTTCTAATATAAAGTTACATTTAAAATAAAGATACGATTTGTGCTAAATTATCCTGAAACATCCACCCCAATGAAATGTTCACCTTTAGTTAGCTCAAAACTCTTATTGTAAGTTAAAGTATCTATACTCAATGTAAAGCGAGGGGTGGTAGTTTTTTTAAGAAAGGCAATTCCACGGTAATGGACGCATCAGTCAGTACATAAAGCATACCCTACAAATATATTAAATATACATAATGATTTAATTTTATCAGTATACACCTTATTAATAACGTTGCAACAAAATGAAATTCATCATCTACTGTAAGTTACAGCCAATGAAGCCCTCGTCGCCAACGCAAGAGATGAGATAATCCAAATCAAATATGCTTAAGAAATCCGCCCTTAATTAATGGCGCTCCAGTGGAGGAGAATTTTGCAGATCGAGTCGAACGACTCTCTGGATCGAACATAACGACACGGATGCTGTTCGCATTTCTCTTTGAGACTGAATGACTCATTAGCGACATAAACTCATTACGTGGAATAGCATAAAAGTGTTCTATTTAACATGCTTCTTTGGGGCTGTGCAAATATAACGTTATTGTTTGATGGGGTAGGGGGGGGGGGTCTCACAAAATATATCATAAGACATTTCTATGTGGAGGGGGGGGGGTGTCTTTTGCTATCGATATCATTTTTAATCCAACCAAAATTTTCTTTTTTTATCTGTAACATGGTCTTTGGCTCAAAATTGTGCTATCGTTTACTAATCGGTTATCATTTTTTTTAAATACAAAGTTTTTATTAAAATCATTAAATTATTATAAAAGTATTTAAATTATAAAACGTGGAATACCCCAACAATTGACTTTCTTTTTCTTCTTCAATGTGTTTGCATATACAATCACTGTTCGAGAAACCATATGTGAAGTATATTTGAAATGAAACTTGTGTTTACCCATAAATAACATAGAAAAAGAAAGAATATGGTCTACTTGTTTTGTTGATAAGAATTTATATCTCTCCCCTCCCTCTTTCTTCACGCAGGGCAAGCGTAACAAGACATTATTACTCTTGAATGCATTATCTAGCATAAAGCTGTAATCAAATACTTTTAAATCAGTGATGCACAACCTTTTTACCAGAAAATCGTTTGCCACCGGAATATTTGAAAAGTGTTGTTTCTTGTCTTTAATAGCAAAGTTTATGTCATTACTATAAGCAAAATTATTCTGCTTAAGAATTGTGGTATTATTGTGGCCCGCGGGCCAAAGTTTGTGCACCCCTGTTTTAAATAGTAGCAATTTTTTTTCGGGGGGGAAGGGGTCCAGGAATAATAACGTAGTCCTAAAGCTACAGCTTCAAAATCTTAGACCATATGGTGTGTTTTTTTTTTTTTTTTTTTTTTTTGGGGGGGGGGGGGGCTCTTTAACGTTTTTTTTTGGCGAGATCTTGTGTCTTTAGATTCCGCCAAGTTTCTCCCAGCTTTCCATATGCTACGCCCGGTCGATATAAAGATCCTAGTTGTTCGAACCCTTTCGTGAACCCAGCGACTTTGGAGCGCTCACCAGAAGATGACTTTGCAGCTGCAAATAAGGTCCTGTGTTGCCAATCGAAGAGTCCCATAACTTTATGATTGTGTTGTCGGGTTGAGCACTACCTTTAAGAATGCGCATGTATTTTTCGATGTATGCAGCGCGATCTCGTTCTGTATGTAATGAATAAATATTTTCAATATCGGAAAGGAGGGAGAGGGTCCAAAATTACCAAAAAGTTGATAATGCTATATATGCACAGCCCCTTTACGGATGTGAAGTTTCTCAAATTACCTCTACAGTGCTTGATTTACTTAAACATATTCTGTAATCTTCGAGTTCAGTTCCTAATTAAATATATTTTGAAATGACAGTTTTTGAAATTAATTATACAAAAAATGCTTCAAGTATTTGATATAATAATTGAAAAGTTTAATATTAGTATCAATCTAAAGTTTGAACTGTGCAATAAATTGTCTAAAATTTCCATTTATTGTTTATGTCAAAAGTTTGTCTGTTAGACTGAAATACTTAAATATCATTACCTTAAAAAAAGATTCGTAAGTTTGAAATATAGTATAAAACTAAATATATTGAAAAAATTACCTTAAGCCATTCTGCGCCTTGAGGCGGCTAGTCAGTCAATTTTCAAATTCCTTTTGCTAAATAATGCGAAGTCTACGGGCATGTGATGCATTCAGATATTTAAAATATCTCCTCAAGAAATAAAAAATTTTATTTCTTTTTTCTGCTCCTTTCCGTTTTGTTTTATATAAAAATAGATAATCGGTTGTTAATTAAAGTATATAAATGTTGAAAAAATTGCTTGTTTATATGAAAGAGTGGATAGAGAGTTTGCCAGAAAATATAGTTCCAAATTTTCTTCTAACGCCAAGGCCATTTTTATTACCTGTATAGGGCTTTTTTCTGAAAAAGTATCCATATATATAATCCAATTACAAGTCTTAAAAATGCTTTTACAGTTGAGGAATAAAGCTGTTTGTATTCAAATTTCTTCTTTAAGGTCTCCTGCATTGCTATTAAATTTTCGTTGAACGACTGCCCAGATATTTATTTTTTTAGTAAAAAAAAGTGTTATTTTATTATTCAAATTGCTTTAATCCCTTTTTTAAATTAAACATTAATTCAATTAATTAATAGTTTCTTTTATGTTTTTTATCATTGAGATTTTTGTGCTACATACATTGATAATGTTTTATCAAATTTTAGGATATACGTTAAATTGATTTCATAAATATATTTTGTCAAAAAACCCAGAATAAAATTCATCATATCGCAATGACTAGCCTTTCTGAAAACCATATGTCAATGCATGAGAAAATAAGATGAAAGAAATCTCTAAAAAAGTGGCTAAATAATAACACTACCATAAAATTATTCGTCATTTTTTTGGATCAGGTCAGATAATTTACATATTGTTTTATTGATAAAATCCATTGGTGAATCTTGTCTACTTTTAATGGTATTATATATATATATATATATATGGGAACGAGCGCGGATGGGCTTCCTGCAATTCGCTTGGCCAGCGTGGAGGAATTTAGCCACGACCCCCCCCCCCCATTATTTTACCATGAATTCACAAAACAAATCACGGCCCTCAATTTCCGGTAGTCTGCATGTTCCTGGTTAAGGCAGCGATCAGACAGACATGAGTATATAGGGTGCTAAAAATCACCGGACTCGGCTTGGCTGCAATAAGTTGATTAGAAAAGTGGCTGGTGTAAACTGGATAACGAAATCAATAGACAGGAAACATTGGAAAAATCTAGGGGAGACCTACATTCAGCAGTGGATCGAAAATGGTTTATTATGATGATTATGATGATTATGATGATATGTGTGTATATGTATATATATACACTGTAAAAAAAAATTGGCAAAAAAATTGCAAAAAAATTTATAGTAGTATTATATTTCAAGAACTTTTTATGCAATGTCAAGAATAAAAATTCAAGTAACAGATAGAGATTCTCAATTTGAATCAAAAAAATTTTAAGATTATTAAGAATTTTTTTGAAAAATCCTATTCCCAGAACTTTTTAAGTAATGGTAACGAGGATTACAGGTAAAATTTTAGTAAAATTACCAAAATTTTAGTAAATTATTTTGCAAAGTTACAGGTGTCTCTAGTTTTGGTTACAAGTTTTGTAGATTGACATCATTTTCTTGTATAATGTACACATAAAATTTTAGTAAGCATAACAGATTTCGGTACATTTAGATTACTAAGGTAACTACTACAGACTTTTGCAGTGTACACCCATCATTAAGACAATGAAAATTTAGAAAAAGCCATTCACTATGGAAAAAAGTGAAATGAAATAGCATGTACATACATTCTGCCTATCAGCTCATTAGCAGATTTAAAATTTTCCACATTTGTTTAGATTTAGTGCTATTTTTAAACTTACATTTTAAGCTGTAGGTTTTAATTAATCATTCAATGCATTTCAAAAAGGTCAGGAATTGTGTTTACAAAATGAACGCATCTATTTTTAGCATTTGGAACAAAAAGGAAAGAATATTCATATATCTTAAACCATAATCATAAACCATAGAACATAGCCAAAGACTATAGCTCAAAACATACCTATGAAATTTTATTCAATTCTATACATAATTTGATACACTTTTTAGCTCACAGGCTATCATAGCCCGTCCGTTCTGTAGTACGTGCGTTCGTGCGTAACGCGATAACTCGTGATAAAAATATCCGATCCACTTGAAATTTTGTATGTAGGTATATCCTGACAAGGCGCTTCCCTGATAAGTTTTTGGAGTTCATTCGATATGTATAAAAGGGGGAACGGGGGGCTAATGCCTCTCCCCCTAGTTGATATAAAAGGGATTTTCATGCAGAATTAAGTTTTCGTTCAAAATTTAGATTAGGATCATTCTGATGAGGCGATTCCGTGACTGTTATTAGGTGTTCATTGAATAAGTATAAATAGGGGGAACAGGGGTTCTAATCCCCCCCCTTAATTTATATAAAGGGTTTTTCAAGCAGAATTTTCAGATTTCGTTCAAATCTCTGAATAGTTTTGGAAGTTTAATGGTTATGTATAAAAGAGGGGGATAACTCCTTTTAAATTATATAAATGCTAAATGGGTTTTTATTAAGAATTATCTCATTTGCTCTGAATTTTGGATATAGATTTTTTATATGATAAAGCATGTCTTTGATAGTATAGGAGGTTCAATGATTATGTATAAAAAAAGAGGAAAGGGGAGAGCTGTTTCCCCTTCTTAATTTATTTTCGAACGGAATTAACCCTTGAAAATATAAGGCTTTAATGTACAATTAGTATTTGTAGCCTGTGAGCTCAATGCCATCAGTTTAACTAGGCAGTATTCTTTATTTATAATACAAAAATTGAAATTCCACAAAGATTATTATCACAACACTCCCCTTCAAGCTGAATTCACATAGGACCTGTTGGCCACAACCAAAACATGTGTGTGAAATTTTATTTAATTTTGTGCATAAATTCACGCATTTTTCGATGATAGAAAGCGGCCATACGGACACACAGAACGAAAAGCAGATATTTTGTATAAACATGCTTC
Organism: Maratus speculifer; assembly: GCA_964019185.1. Taxonomy (NCBI): domain Eukaryota; kingdom Metazoa; phylum Arthropoda; class Arachnida; order Araneae; family Salticidae; genus Maratus; species Maratus speculifer. The sequence continues at coordinate 169,603,733 of OZ025295.1, forward strand.
CTAGATTTCTTACCACTAAAACGTGTAAATTCGTCAAAAATTGAAAGTCGAAAAAATTTTCTATTACAATAGGAATCTTCTTTAGAAAGAAGTGAATAACGATTATTTTCAAATTATTTCGCCGATTATTTCAAATTAATTCATTTATTATGCTATTCTATCTGTACTACAAAAAAAGTTCCACTCGGTTTGTCTGTGTGTGCCTGTGATGGCTAGTAAAATCTATGGCACGTATAGGTTGAAATTTTTTGTGAAGATAGTCGAATTCCTTTTCTAATGCACCTGAATGTCAATTTTAAATTTTTATTTATTTGCTGAGTTATTTATTAAAAATCGCAAAACACCCTTTTCAAAAAATCCCTGTCGATTTGGCCTATAGGCGGAGGTAGATTTCGAAAAAGGCTCATTTCAACAAAAAAAAAAAAAAGATTAGAGATAAACCCTGTTTAATAACTTCATTTGGCCGTTTATGAAAACTTTTTAATTTCATTTTTCTGCAAAAACTGGTTTTATCAGAATCATCATAAGAAAAATTCAGCTAAAATGCCCATCTTGACTGCATATTTTGAAATATATTCTGAATTTATTAAAAAATCAACCAAAACAGTACATTATATAGTTCCTAAATAACAAAAAACTGTCGGTTGAATGCGTTTGAGAAAAAAATTGAATTTAAAAATGAGTCATAAAATAACCGATTTGTTGTTTGAATACATCCTTAATTCTTTAATCATGATTGCTTCGGAAAATTTTGTGCGAAATGCTCACTTTGACAGAATTTTTAAAAATATATTCTATGTTTATCAAAAAACTGGCCAATGCGTCACAGTATATAGTTCCTAAATAAGGGGATCTGTAAATTGGATGCGTTTGAGAGCGAAAATGGATTTTAAAACGAGTCAGAAAAAACGCAATTTGCTATGTGAAAACTTCCTTAAATTTTCAAATCACGATGACTTCGGGAAATTCTGTTCAAAATACCCTTTTTGGTACCCTTTTTCGAAATATATTCTGTCTTTATCAAAAAACTGACCAATGCATCACATTATATAGTTCCTAAATAAGAGGATCTGTAAATTGGATGCGTTTGAGAATAAAAATGGATTAATAAACGAGTCAGAAAAAAACGCAATTTCTTATTTGAATACTTTCTTAAATTTTCAGTCACGATGACTTTGAGTAATTCTGTTCAAAATACCCTTTTTGGTAGCCTTTTTTTGTAATATATTCTGTCTTTATCAGAAAATTGACCAATGCATCACTTTATACAGTTTCTAAATAAGAGGATCTACCATTTGGATGTGTTTAAAATCAAAAATGAATTTAAAAATGAGTCAGAATATAAGCAGTTTGGATTTGAGGTTTTTCTCCAACTCCTATTTTTGTTTAATTTTTTTTCTTTTGCTATACGAATCGGTCCTATGAAAAATTTGTCAATATAAAAGTTGTAGATAGTGTTGAGAAGATGTAAAATAAATTTAATCAGATTTGATAGCTTAAAAATTGACGGAGTTATGGATTTTTCTCTTTTTTCACCACCCTTTTTCTTTTCGTTTTTAATTTTTTCATCGGTAAAAGTTGGTTCTATCAAAAACTTGTAAATTCAAAAGTTTTAGATAATTTTAAGAACATTTACAAAAAATTTAGTTGGACTTGACATCTTGACAAGTGACGATGTTATGAACTTTTTTCTCTCAAAACCCTTGTTTTTTCGCCCCATGAGCCCACTTCTAAATTTATCAAAAATCTGTCATGCATAAACGTTTGGCCCATTTTTAAGAAGTAATATAAACTTTAAACCGATTCGATACCTTCTTTAATTAAGAAGTTATGGCGTTTTTTCGGTTTTCACAAAAACGCCACCTATTCCGACCCCCTTGCTCCGATTTTGCTTATTAACGAACTTATCCGATATTTTATCCCCTTTGATTTTATGTACCAGTTTGGTGGAGATTGGTGAAGAATTATAGAAGTTATCGTGTCCATAAAAAAGTGAGATATATAAACTGGTGCGAATGCAATAGGTAGTATTTCATACGAAATCTACCTAAAAATTATTAGTTTGATCTCCGCTCATTAAAAGCACGTGCACATGCGTAAAAACTCATTTATGCATTAGAAGCATGCGGAGATAGGCTTACGACTTTAGTTCTGTTTTTATTATTATTATTATTATTGTTGCTTTGTTTCAACCCAATTTCTCCAATGTACTTTTTACAGTTAAAAATAAAAGGCATAGTTTGAAGGATAATATTTTTGCTCCTCAAACGGCACAATTAATTCAGGAAAAAAAATGTTCCAGTTAACTCTTTGTAAAAAAAAAAAAAAAAAAAAAAAAAAAAAAAAAAAAATGTTCACAACGAGTCGTTTTTCCCCTAATTGCGACAGTCCTCCAGGCCTCAATTTTAAAATTATGGACAAATAAAAAATATGCTCTTAAAGTTGAAACGTTATTTTAATTGAATGAATAAATGGTTTTTAAAAATATGAAATTTAATTCTTTCAAATACACTGGAAAACGCTGATCACTTAACGGAGAACCACTCACTGCTTAACGGAGACGATATTTTCTCTACGCTAAAAGTAACAAAGCATCCGTTTTTTAACACATTTTTTAAAACATTTCAATAGACCAGATTTCCATTACCAACAAAAATTTTGCCACATCCAAACAGCTAGAATTATTTTTTGCAAAATAAAGTATGTGAGAATTTTGACGAAATCATTAAAAATCTGAGTACGATATTTCACCATGGCCAACTTCATTGAAGGTCAAGGAAGCTCTTGGTTGTTATGATGAAATTACTGACATCAAATCACGTAATTTAACACCGTCTAAATTGGCTGAGACAACTCTTGTTTGTAACGCCCCTTGCTTGTATATACTTTCTCGCGAGATTGGGTCAACGGAGATCACATAATCTGACGGCATGAACTTTGTCCTTAACTCCGCCGTAAGAAACAAAAGTTTCTGTGGCCTCTAACGAAATTGGCCGTGGTTTAACTCACTTTCGTTACGCATAAATTTAAAAAATAAAATTCTAAATAGCATTTACTTCCAATTCAATATTTTGTCTCGATTTTTAAATTAAAAAAATATATAATCAATAAAAACGAGTTAAATATATGTAATCATACAAATTTCAGGTTCATTTAAGGGTCATTTATCACGGACCCAGAGAATGCTGCGCGGATCAGGTGATATGCAGGGTGTCTCAGAATTTCGTGGACAAATTTTGAGGGGTGGTAGAGAACATCGTTTGGAACCATAATTACATACAAAATTAACTTTGACACCAGTATTTTAATAAGATTTTTCCATTTATTATGTACGTGAAATGTCTCTCTTTTCTTCTTTTCAAATACATTTTCCCACAATTTCTGATGTCGTTCATATTTTTCCACATTTTAACAATTTCTAATAGCTACTATGATGCTTGATTTTATAGAAACATAATTTTAAATTTCATTTAAAATTAAATCATTTCTTGTACTTTTTTCTGTGTAATAAAGCGTTCTACATTGCTTTCTGCATTGTGTCATAACTGTGTCTTTGTGTATCTTTTTCACGGACATGATTTTCAAGGATAAAGCACTTCCATTGCTGATAAGTGGAAAAATAGGACTGACATCAGAAGTTGCGGAAAAGTGTATTTGTAAAGGAGAAAAAAAGAAACAATTCACAAACAAAATAAATGGAAAAATCATATTAAAATTTTGGTAACAATATTCATTTTGTATTAAAAATATTGTAGTTTCATAGAGAAATTACTGTCTGTGAAAGGATCAACAAGTGACGGTGATATTTCCGCCCATGCTATCCTATGTAATTATGGTTCTAAACGATGTTCTCTACCACCCCTCAAAGTTTGTACACGAAGTTCTGGGACACCCTGTATATGTGTAAATTTTATCAGTAAATGCATTCTAAAAAGAACTCCTTCTTCAACTCTAACCTAATGAACATCCTTACGATAAGCAGTGCTCAACATCGGCACTTTTGCAAGAGATCAGATAATCCAAACTAAATACAGCTCGCGAAGTTATCAGTAGCATACGATACTGTAATTAATTATGCTACCAGAGAAATTTCGCCGATGGAGTTGAATGACTCTTTTGAACAAACATAACGATGGATTTCCATTTTGCTATTGTTTGCGAGAACCGTAGCGACATAAAACTATTATATGCATAAAATAGTACGAAAATGTACACTATCAATTGAATTAAAATCAATGAAATTACCTGTCTAATTTTCTATTTTCTCAAATAGACTCTTTATTTGTAAAGTTAAGAGATTATTGAAAATGTTTTAAAAGGTCATTCTTTGAATTTATTGAATAGATGGAATTGATTTATGCTGTTATTCAATAGTTGATATAATTTTCGATACCCATGATTAATTCAAAATAAATAGTAATAGAAGTGCATGGTATTAAAAATATTAAAATTTCGATTTAAATGTGTAAATCACAGTAATTTACATCAAACATAAACTATTCTAAACATCTTTTAGCTAATAAAATATGCAGAAATTATGTATATACTGCGAAACTTAAGGGGGTTTTACCATCGGGAAAACCCTGTTCTGTGCCAAGATTGTTGCATACTTGGCGGTATATCACCAAATCTGCCGTCAAAATTAATCGCCAAAAGTTACGCCAACTTTGCACTTTTCAGGTATTTCGCCAAATTTCTATATACTCTTACTGCAAAGAAATGGGACACTTTTTTTTTTTTTAAATAGTTCATCCTATCAAAAACTCGAACCCTTCATTCAGAATGTAATAGATAGTATTTCTTACGAACCCTTTCTAAAATGTGAAAAGTTTAATTAGTCCTATTTTCGAATAGTAATTTCATTAACTATCTTAAATTCATTCTCAAGATCGCCACTCCCTTGAGTAATATATCTATTGATAGGTTTTTTAACGGAGTTTTGTTCAGATACAGTTTTATTTAGAATAGAATGCGCATATTGTTGGTGGAATGGTGAACTGATTGTTAAAATTTGGAAATCTAACAAATCAATCTACTTTAAACATTAAGATAATTTAAAATACATGATAAAAAATAATAAAAAACAATGTCACGTCACATTTCAGGGAGGGGGGGGGGGGCGAACAAAATTAGGAAATATAGCAAAGCGATCTGTTCAAAGATTTAAGTTAATTTAACACACACAATAAAAGTTTTAAAAAATGAGGGCGCGTCTTAATTTTGGGAAAGGCCAATAACGCGTTTTTACAAAGAGAAATCTAAAAACTGAATGCATAGAAAATAAGGGATCGCGAAGCAATTTAGAATGGAAGCGCGAAACAATTACGTCTGGGGCTGACCAGAAAATAAAAGTTCCCGTATTAACCCATGAAAATAATCAAAATCCTAAACACACACACACAATTATACTAAATATTATTATTAATTTCTATAATCATCTCAACATCACAATTAACTTAACACTTTCCGACACTGCAGGACCACTTAATTTAAATTGAAATTTACAACCGACACCAAGAATATTTTGATAAAATTTTGCTTTGATAATGAAATTTCAGAAGACGAAATTTTTTTGATGTAGGAAGATCGTTTGTAAATACTGGTGTCAGTCAGTCAATTCATCATTTTACGGACATAATTTTTCTTTGCCAGAAATGATTAATATTATAAAATGAACATAAAATATTCAGTCTTACATTTCTACGTGTTACTTTCTTTAGAAATGCTTTTAATTTAAACAAAATAGCAGTATCGAATACAAAGGCATATTTATGTCTATAGACCAGAAATTTTTTGTTTTTATTTAAAATTATTTCAGTGAATATCTACTGTTTTTAAAAAAGAATAATAAAAATAATACATGAATTGATTCATGATTAAATATATTATTTCAATTGTGTTTCATCCTACAAATATTTCGAATCTTTCATAAATTTGTAAAAATTTTGTCTTAATTTTTTAAATGGATTTTTTCCCCTTATTCTAAATTTTATAATTATTGCCTACTCATAATCTATTTTCATTTACAAATGCTACAAAATATTCGTTCCAAACAATAAGTCGAGTTGGATTCGAACTCACAAAGAAAAATCTCCAATCTATAATGCTGCCAACAATGCTACTGAGCGTCTTGCCAAAGCAGGAAATTTATCTGATTAGTAAGGTACCCTGGGGTAATAACGCCACGTTAAGGTTCTACCAATTTTCACGGCTCAGTTTTACATTGTATTTTTCAAACAAATATATGATTTGATACAGCAACTCATGGACTATCTATATAAAAAAATAATTTAACAGATATGTATTCTAAAAATGTAATGGCGGGATTTCTTGATCAATGATATTTGGCGTTATTACCCACCTATATGGGTAAAAACGCCATGCAAACAAAACTATGAAAGAAGATGGAATAATTGCATGTATATTGCCCAATTCTAAAAATACAAACTCTGCAAACTTAGAAATTGACAAATTGCATTTTAAGCTATTGAAAATGTTAAATTTTTTGTGAAAGTGTAGGAAAAATAAAGGTGTGGTTGTGTGGGGGAAGGATGAGCGAAAAGAATATCAGACCGTGAGCTTCTTTTTGTTTAAAAAGGACCATTTAAATAGAATCATTAGAAACATTGCACAGTTTTAACTGTGTTTATTTGAATCAGTATTTAGGATGTAGCTCGGCCACTGTAGGGAATCAACCGGGGTATTAATGCCAAGGATTGGCGTTATTACCCCGTTATAGTTATTGCGCTGTACATTTTAAATTACAAATTATCTCGAGAAGATATACAAAATCTTCAACAACATTTTGAAAGTCAATGAAATGTGCTACAAATTTATGTAATTAACAAAGTATTTCCGGATAAAAAAAATAGTCTTTACATCACAAAACGTATCTCGCAAATTTTAGATCAAGCATTAATTTTAGTTGCTTGTGAAAACAATAAGACCTAAAAATGAAACAAATTAACTTGAAGCTGTTTTTTGTGATTTATATGACTCAAAACCCTTCTGCGCAGAGCACATGGATGTCATTTCCCAGATTATTTCATAATTATGCATAATATTAGCACTTGACGTTATTACCCCGTCTGGCGTTATTACACCAGACCACCTTATAAACATTACGACGCATTGTTTCAAGAGTCCCTCGGCGTTGCATTGTAAGGCTCCCATATATGCATACGCTAACTATACTCTACTGTTACATAAATGCTCACTGCATTCGGTGATCCCAATCTCGAAACTTTCGCTTTTAAGTAAACTATCCTTTAACGCTAAAATAGATTCCTTAATAGTATTTACACATTTTGAGGAAAATTATCATTGACAAGAGCGGAATTTATATATTTTTTCTAATTAGAAAAATTTTCTTTTTAATATATATATACATTGTAAATGGATAAAGGATGAAAACATCTAAATAGCAGTGATATTTACAGTACTCTCATATATAATTTATTAAAAAGAAAGAGAGAAAAAAAGAACTATAATAAAAGAGCACTGTAAAAAAATGGACGATTGTACGGAAGTTGTACTGGTAATCGAGACGCCAGAACAACTCATTGCTTTTTAACGGAAAAAAATCTCTTAAATTCTAGAAAATGATCGAAAAGAACGGGACATTTTCTGTATTTTACAAAATTTTTGAAAGCAGTGACTTGTACTGGCGTCTTATTACCAGCACAATTTCTGTACATTTTTTTTTTTTTTTTTTTTTTTTTTTAGTGAATGGGTCAAATTGCCACGGGGTCAAAAATTTCCCGTTTATGTTAACGCTGTCTCACGCTAAAAAAATATGCAATCACAAAAAATTATTAGATTTAATTTATTTAACAGAACTCTCCACACCCCTTTTTTACTCCGATACCATTAATATTTTAAACTACGTTTAAAAAAATTATCAGAATTTTGAAGTATTATCATTAAATGTACTTCTATAAGCATTATATAAATAAACAGATTCCAAAAAAGAAAAAAAATCACTTTTACCGCGACCTAAAAGAAAGAGAGAAAAAACAACATTTAATTAATAGTGCATTAATAGATTTTTAATGCACACTATTCAAAGATAGTACTAATGATGAAATAATGGAAACAAAATATTTCTAAAAATCTCACCGTTATTAATTACGTCTCCGAGAAAATTTTGGAGATCAGGTTGAGTGAGTCTTTTGAATAACCGAAGCAGTTTCGACGCTATTTCGGTCTGTTAATTCAATTGCGACGCCAAACTATTACCTGGAATAGAACGAAATTTCCTATCTAAGTCACGATTCTTAATGAAATTCCATTCATATAGATCAGTTTTCTAATACAAGAACTTTTTTTAATAAAAATTAAATAGTGATAGTACTTTATTAATAGGGATTCATTAATAGTTCAAAACATTTTGAAATATTAATCTTTGAGTAGATGGAATATGAGAAGCGGTGTTATTAATAATCTTGTTACATAATTCAATTTTCAGCTTCTGAAATGAAGTGTAAAATAAGCAGTAGTGGTATGTGATACAGAAGTTATTAAATTTTTAACTTAATTAAATCCATAAATGTATAGTAATACGTATATGAATATCAATTAGTAATCTAATTATATATTTTTTATAATATTATTTGTATATATATATACATAATTTAAAAAAGCATGCATACATATTTTTACGTGCAAATAACACATAACTGATAAGTATGAAGTACAGTAAAACCCCGATAATTCGGATTAATTGGGACCGGATCCAATCCGGATTATCGAAAATCCGGATTATCCGGAGACTTAGAAAAAAATGAAATAAAACAAAACATAAATATATATAGGACAGTTGCACCATAAAATTTAACTAATAATAACACATTGCTTAGTGGTGCACAAAACAGGAATTTTAATATACATTTGTACATTTAAAATAAAATAAAACTTTCAACGTTTCGCGCCGTCTTCTGCGGGCGTCTTCAGGAAAATATGATAATGGAAGGACTACGTTTGCATCTTGATCGAGAGATAATATTTCTACTAAATTAAAATCTAAATGAATTAAAATTTTAAAAAATGTTGTCACTTACACGTGAGTAAAAATTAAAATATTGCAAGGAAATAAAAATTTTAAGATTTTATGATGTTATGCCATATTTTTGGTATATTGTAGGATAAATTATCATTACATGGTTTATTTTCTCGTGCTATGATTTCGATGGATTCTCTTATTTTACCTTGAACTGGGTTATTGCATGGAACTATGATTTTGGCCTCCTGAAAATTAATATGACAACCCTTGTTCGCCAAGTAGAAGCGAGAAAGGGCAGTATTCTGTTTATATTGTTTTATATCTCTGCGATGCTCTTTAATTCTAATTAAAAGTTTCCGCGTAGTCATGCCAATGTAGACTTTTTTAAGATTATTAGATAAAATGATGAGGATTTCATAAATACCAGATTATTGATCTATTGGAATTTTGTCGATCTTATTTGTAACGAGGTCAATGAGATATGGAGGAGGAATGGCGACAAGTTAAATAACATTAAATAAAGACACATTAAATAAAGAAATTGATTTTATACAAAAAATAGCTTTTGACCATGGTTTTCCAGCAAAATTTGTAAATAAAACAGTTCAACAGTACAATACTCCTCCCACATCTGGCCAACGACAGGATAAACTTATGATTTACAGAAAATTTCATTATATCCCTTACATATTTGAAAAAGTAAAAAAGATCGCACAAAAATATAACATAAAAATAGCTGCTTTCAGGTCATTTATTAAAAGAGCTTTTATGATTTGTTCAGACGACACATTAAATAAAGAAATTGATTTTATACAAAAAATAGCTTTTGACCATGGTTTTCCAGCAAAATTTCTAAATAAAATAGTTCAACAGTACAATACTCCTCCCACATCTGGCCAACGACAGGATAAACTTATGATTTACAGAAAATTTCATTATATCCCTTACATATTTGAAAAAGTAAAAAAAAGATCGCACAAAAATATAACATAAAACTTGTCGCCATTCCTCCTCCATATTTCATTGACCTCGTTACAAATAAGATTGACAAAATTCCAATAGATCAAAAATCTGGTATTTATGAAATCCCCATCATTTTATCTAATAATCTTAAAAAAGTCTACATTGGCATGACTACGCGGAAACTTTTAATTAGAATTAAAGAGCATCGCAGAGATATAAAACAATATAAACAGAATACTGCCCTTTCTCGCTTCTACTTGGCGAACAAGGGTTGCCATATTAATTTTGAGGCGGCCAAAATCATAGTTCCAAGCAATAACCCAATTCAAGGTAAAATAAGAGAATCCATCGAAATCATAGCACGAGAAAATAAACCATGTAATGATAATTTATCCTACAATATACCAAAAATATGGCATAACATCATAAAATCTTAAAATTTTTATTTCCTTGCAATATTTTAATTTTTACTCACGTGTAAGTGACAAAATTTTTTAAAATTTTAATTCATTTAGATTTTAATTTAGTAGAAATATTATCTCTCGATCAAGATGCAAACGTAGTCCTTCCATTATCATATTATCCTGAAGACGCCCGCAGAAGACGGCGCGAAACGTTGAAAGTTTTATTTTATTTTAAATGTTCAAATGTATATTAAAATTCCTGTTTTGTGCACCACTAAGCAATGTGTTATTATTAGTTAAAACAAAACATACTTACAGAAAATCACCTATATGTTAAAATTATAGAATATTTACAGACAGTAAAAATGTCAACTTTGCTTAATTGTTCCGAAAAGATTTCAGTTTTTTTTTTTCTTTTTATTCAGAATACGACGACGAAACAAGTTAATGTTATGGAAATTAGCCAATCGCTTCTCAAACTTGGAAAAAAAAGAAAAAACGATCCGGATTAACGGGGTCCGAATTTGCGGGGTTCAACTGTAATTTAATATTTGACTTTTTATATGATACTTGGCGCAATCTATACCTAAGGTATTTGCAGATAATATAGCCACCTTGAGAATAGATTTTTTTTAGCAACAGTTGTAAGTGATTTGAAAAAAAAAACAAAAGCTGTCTAAAAGAGAAAAGTCTTTTTAGTATTGGAAAAAAAATAAAAAATTAGATTAATCAAGATTTAAAGTTGCAGTAATCCTTCTATAGAAAAAAAAAACTAGCTTTAAACAAATCTCCAGGAATGACTCCTGGAATGATGCTGATGTGTAAGGTTTCCGGAAATAACGCGTCCGGGTGGACCACACCTTCCATGAGTCGAATAGACCAATCAGGAAAGGGCTTCGTCTATGGTTCGACCAATGAGGAGAGGGATGAATTCCAAAATTGAGTGTAAACTTTTAAAAATCTGCTGCATTTTATTGCAACGCACTCCACCGCTTGTATATAATATCTCTATTCCAACCAATGAGAAAGCTTGATTTCACGGCCAAGTAACCGTTTTCTATACAAGCAGGGGAGTGCGCTGCAACAAAATGCAGAAGATTTTTAACAGTGTATGGAAAATAAGGTATCGCGAAGCGATTCCATGGAGTATTAGCGAGCGCAGCAAGCAGGGGCAGCCTACAACTTGGAATCGCGTCCCCCCTAGTCTTTTGAAAAAAAAGTCTAGTTGATGAAGGTAATATGCCCATATGCAGGTAATATAGCCATATGTGAAATGTAATGAAAATATTCATATATAACGAATTGAGAAACTAAAACCGCAGAAAATCAATTTTTTGAGTTTTTACAAAAAATAATGAAAAAAAAGAAGAAAATTCAGTATTTTATTTTAACATTATTACATTCGATTTTTTTTGTGTTTACTTGGTAGTAATATATGATGTTTTTTAAAAGTCGATTTTTTTCGTATTTAATGCTAATAGTGTATTAAATTTTTTAACCTAGTTATTTGCATAAATAAATAAATATGAAAAGAAGGGAAATATATTTATGTGAATATATTAGGCCATAGATGCAAGTAACCAACAATGATAAGGTTTGAAAAAGTGTTCATAATTCTGACTAAACACTCGTATATTAAAATTAATTGTTACAGTTAAAAAGAACTTTAAACCAGCTAAAATATTATGTACAACAATAAATACAAATACTTTGTTTAAATAAGAAAAATAACAAACTTACCAGAGAATATTTTATAAAATGTCAACGCAACAAATCAACAATGATTGCTACCCAATGCTCGTGATTAAGGATTGCAGCCAACACTGTGCTACACTAAGTTATTCGAATATCTAAGCAATAGATCCAAGCATCATCTTTTGGATTTCACTGAAATTAATAAAAACATTGCAGGTTGGCCATATTTGCATCACATACCTTATAATATAAAGAAGTAAAAATTGTGTGATTATTTGTAGAGGATAATCTCTGGAACTACCAAATCGATTTCAACGGTAAGGGTGTCAAAATGATGGTGTTATTCCCTATTCCAACATAGCCTATAACTTATATCAATTTCACTAACTTAAAGGGGGGGAGGGTGCAAGAATAAAAAACGTTCTAAAAATGGGATTTTGGTGTTATTAAAGGATCTAGAAACATAAAATTTGACATGGTAGTTACTTATAAGATATAAATGATCAATAAGAACGTTTCCGAAAAAAAATCGAAATTTAAAAGGAGTGAAAATGAGCGAAAAGCGTTCTAAATTGCGATTTCTGAGCAATATCAGGAAGTACCGAACCGATTTTTTTTAAGTGCTGTAAAAATAACGGTAACCAAATTTGTTCTAACCAATGCTTATTCCAATATAGGCTGTATTTTATGTCTTGCCACTACCCCAAAAGGAATGCAAAAGTAAAAAAGTTCTAAAAATGCGATTTTTGAGTTATGAAGGGCTTAGTAACATGAAATTTGGCATGGTAGTTACTTATAAGATTTAAATTATCTCATCAGTCGATATTATCTCATCAGTTATCTTACCTTATCAGTCGATAACTCAGTTATTCTCAAACGTTGAGTAGTGTTTGTGGGGTCATTGTTGCAGTACCTGCATTTGTCAGCTGGTAGTAGAGGCACATACACAGGATCCTTTATGAACCCCCACAGGTAGAAATCACATGGAATCAGATCAAGTGAGCATCTGAACAAAACTTCTGTGCTAATCAACGAATGGAAGAATTGAGCTATCGACTTGATGTGTGCCGTGTGACGAAAGATACTCATATTGAACTCTTGTACGCTTTTACGTAAAATCGTTTGAGTTGCTCTTTCACTTTATGTATTAATTGTAATTTTAAGTTTTATGTAAAAAATACTATCAAGCGTTAAAACCCGATATTTATTTAGAAACACCTCTTATTTAAGCTCAATGTAAGTGAAATACTTCTTTATTGTAAATAATTTTCATTAACTTTCAATTTATGCAATATACTGACAAGTAGTAACGTAGTACCTGAACTTTTTATAAATTCTGTAATTAATAGAATATAACTTTATGTGCCATCACTTTTAATTTACGTAATATACCAGGCTATCAGAAAAGTAGGAGGATAAAGTACCAAAGTTCCTTAGACTTGAAAGAAAACACACAAAATATGACTTTAATTAAAATTATATTAAATTATTTTTCTACGCCGATTCTAATTATAGGGGGACGAATGTTTGAAAATGCATTACTGTGGTTAATTTAAATATGGAAGGGGATCGGAGTACCTAAAAAATATTGATTACATTAATTACTTAGAGACTTCAATATTGCCTTCATCAGAAATGTTTTCATTGAAACAGCAAAATTAATTAAATGTAGAATTTACATTAGAAATATTTGCAATAGAATGCCAAACCTGTTAAAATATTGACTTTTAGTTGAATATATTAGCAAAGCAATCCCAACATTAAAAAAATATTGGCTTTATATCGGAAACATCAGCAGTCAAATGGCGAGATATTTCTGACCAGAATTGGTGCTATATTGACAATATGTACTCATTTTCATGTTGCTCCAACATTTCATATCAATTTTAGTCCATATTATAGGCAGTAGAAGTAATGTTGATCTAATATTGTTTTACTGCAAGGTATACATTTATTTAGCAATAAAAGAAAAAACGCTGTGACAACTGAATAATTAATTGCTCGATTAAAGATATTTATAATTAGATGTCATCCCTTTCAAATGATTATTGCTTATTATTTTATTTTCCTTTCCAATTTTGTTCGTATCTATTGTTCTTTTCTTATAAATTAAAAGTCTCCTTACTCTCAAGCTTTTGCATTATATAGCCTCTTATGCAAACCTTTCGGCAACTCAAGAAGGTATAAAGAGAAATTTTGATGGGTGTTTATCGGCAAATGGAAAACTGTCAGAATAAAATCTTCAAGGAGAATGTATTAAAAGAAAATGACTTAAAGTGTTATATTTGTTGTACAAGAAAAATTCTTCAGGTCGAAATTTTATTACTGTCGATCCATCCGAACTTTTACACAATTTAACCAGGAAACTTTAATTATTAACTTCTGATAATCGCGCAAGATAAATACAGAGTACTTTTGATAGAGTGGACCATCCACTTGTTGAAAAACGTTTTGAAGTAATTGCTTTCTATAAATGAGTTTTCATTACTTTTTCTGAATTTTTAGAAATTTGTCTATTTTATGAACAGCAAATGTTTCAAATAATAATTGTAATAAACTACTATTGAAGGAATTAAACTGATAAGATAAATCTATGTTATTTTTATATAAAGAGCCTACGGTAAATGCACGCTCTGATTAAATGAATAATAGTAATATTTAAGACCTAGGTGATAACTCAGTTTACTTGTCATGATAAATAACCGGCTTAACTTCGTGATATCACGATACATCTTGATAATTAATTTAAAGCCTATAGAATAAATAAATAACATTTTGACGAGCATTTTCCATTTAAATGTATCATAAGAATTTAAATGTATATTCAAGTAAAGAGAATTTAACTTAAGTTTATGTAACCTACAACTATACATGTATATATAGCAATGGCGTTCATTTTAAGAAATCTATAAAAGATATTTAAAACTGATAGTATCCAGTTCCCGCCAAATATTTGTTTAAATACCAGTATGTCTCATCATCAAACTGGATGCAGTTAATAATTCTTGTAGTACAATTAAATGACTCCGGTAAAAGTCCCCCTTCATTGCATATTTATCAAAGATGGTGAAGTATTTAAGCTGTAAATAATAAACTAAAGCTAATTCTGATCATTAATCTGAAAGAAACAACACTAAGATTTTTTTACAATAAAAACAAATCTTTTATTGATTATTACAAATTTTAATTTTAAACGATCTGCTAGGTTACGAGATACAGTTTTCTCCCCGAAATAAGAAGAGAATTTTGTTTAAGTCAGTCTATTTTGTAAAATTCACTAATTTACGAACTTTCTATAAGTGCCAGGGAGGTTCTGAGGTATGTTTTTTCTCCCTCTGCTCTGAGAACGCAAAGCTGAATTTTAAAATCAACTTGTATACCCGTAAATATATTCTGAAATTTACTTCTTCAAAATTTTCATCTTTACGGATTCCGATATATGGTTTTATATCGTTTTCTTGAGTGACAGATGTCGAATTTGACCACGTCTATAATAAATGGTTTACCATTCCACAAAATTTTTCATTAAGAACGTGATCGATAACTAAATTTGTTTTTTTTTTTACGTAGGTTGGGGGTTTCATAATCAAGTATTTGATTAACAAACTGCTTTATACTTTTTCTATGTTCAAAATTTCACCAGAAGAGGCAACTTCGTCTAAAGGATAATAAATCCTGAGAGTTCATTTTGTCTTTCCTGGAGGAAAATCGATCGTAATTTTAAAAGTTGACTTCTCAACCCTCCTTTGAGAGGCAAGAATTATGTCACTGCAATGTTGAATTAATCGAAATAACCGAAAAATCGAGAATTTTATTTATGAAATAAAGAAAAGCGATTCTGAATCATTTTAGCTTCAATGTTAAAAATATAAAATTTAGTTAAAAGTTTCTGGTACAAATCTTGATTAAAATTAAGTGGCTTATAGTATATCCTACGCCCCTCAAAAGGTTAAAGAAAATTTTGTACAAAACAGTGTAATCCTATGGGAAACATACGAGCTCCGTTTTCTTGGAAACTACCCAATCGATTTTGGTGAAATTTGGCGTCCATATTCACTAGATTATGCTCACGACTTATGGCAAACAGTATATTTCTGAGACCAAACCTTTTTATTTTAGAGAAATAGTAATTTTTCGGAAATTTTCTGATTTCAGAAATGTTTTTTCTGAAACTAATTAATTTTTTTGAGCTGTCTGCCACATATTTCTCATTTTTAGACTCTATCACCATTTTTTCTTCTATCGAAATCGTCCGAGTATTTTATAAGTTAATGAGGTTTTCAGATAAAAAGTACAATTTTCCGGAAAGCTTAAAAATCTTAGAAACTTCTACTTTGTGTGAAGTTCTTATACAGTTTTATCAAATACATGAATTAAAGTATATGTAAACATTTGGAGAAAATTTATTTACATTTAAAAAATGTGTATAAAATGTTAGAGTAAATTTAATCTGGCTTGGCGTGGTGTCCTCGTCATGTCTTCCCTTAAAAGTTCATCATTGCCCGAAAATATATTAAGTGGCCCTGAAGAGAAGACCTGGCCCTGAAGAGCTAAGAATATTCTGAAACATTGCTCCTCCTCCCCTGAAAAATTCAGATGAATTAAAATTTACTACAACAAAAAATTCTCCTGTAAGTGTATGATAGACTGAGAAATGTGTTTGCCACTATACTGGAAAAAATGTATTTCTTAAAAACAACTCCTTTAGAACTGCAAATGTTCAAAATATGACATCCAGCAAATTGTCATCGTTAAGGTCCTGATAGATTCTGAGATATCGTATACTAATCCTTGAGAAGACAAAAGATTGAATTTTTAAACACATTCCCTTTACACATGCATACGCTTTATAATTCAATATCCCATAAAATTTGATTTATAAGGGATTGATATATCAAAAGATATGGTTTTACCCCGCTGGGGGCCAGTGATTGAATTTTTAAAATCAACTATTTTGTCTATAGAATAATCTATGAAATAGCCTGTAACTGGAATTACCTATGTTAAAAATTTATCCACCTTACAAAATTTCATCATTTAAGGCAAATTAGATCTTTAGATATAGTTCCAACTTTGTAGAAGAGCAGATGTCAAATTTATACAGAACCTGTTTAGAGAGACACCTGTGTTTTAAAATAACTACTCTTTTTTTTTAATATAATGGCTTGACAAATCCTTAGAAAAAAAAATGTTCTCCCACAGTGGAAGACAGGAATTGATTTTTTTAACCACTCCTTTACACATGTCTATTTTCTATTATTACACATCATTATATTCCATGCAAAAAGGTATTGTAGGTCCCACGATGTGGTTTAAATTCTCTCTGGAAGGGCAAGGGTTTCAACTTTTGAAGTCAACCCCTTTACGCTCGCCGACATCTAGCTAGAAATATTTTCCATTCTCCAAAATTTCCTTTTAAGTGATCTGTGAAATCTTTAGATATAATTTTGCAACTCCAGGGAGAAGTTAAGGAGTATTAATTTTTTAAATAAACAACCCTTTTACCTGTACCTGTGTTTTAAAACAAAGAAAAGACATATTCATAAGTGTAACTGAAATCTAAATATCATAATGAAACAAATTGCACTGTATCTGTAGCGTATGCAGAATTCTTTGCGTGTACTGTCTATACAGTAAAAACCTCATATCACTGGCCGTTGGAAATGATGGACAAAATAAAATAAAAGCATACATGAAATTTATCATGCAGTTTTATAAACAACGATTTTTCTCTCTTTCCTCTTTTCGAAAACCATTTTGGCAAGGAACATTTTCACCACCAGTAACCACGAATATAGTGTTAAACGCTGAACTACGGTTTGATGTCTCATGATCGTATTCGAGTAAATAGCGGAATAATGATATTCGCGATATAGTGTTATGTAGGATATTTTGATATTATTATCGTAACTTGCATTTTTAATTTATTTGAATAATTTTATCGATACATTTCTCAGCCCTCGTGCATACAATCATTGCTATAAAAACGAAAATCGAACCCGAGTCCTCTAGGTTGTAGACGAACATTATACCACTAAACCCTGATAGTCGAAATGAAGAGAAAGAAAACATGGAATTATGACTTACAAGCAAAAAATATCACAGAGCAGGGTTAGTTCGAATTTTCAGAATTCTGTTATTAACATTTCTGTTAATGACAGAATTCTGACTCATTGACATAATTAAGACTCATTTGAAGATGTATGCTGCTTATGCGTTAGATATGCGCGTATGAAATTGGAAGGATTCTATTATACGTTCTACATTTCATTCTATAAAATATTACGCAATGCATATATTTTCTTTCATATTTATGCGTATTACAAATCGCAAGCAGAAACCTTAATACAGCTTTGAAATTCTTTAATTCCTGTGAACTGAACGCTTTCTAAATTCTTTAGTAATTTTCACTCACTTTGTTCAAGAGAAAAATAGTTTTATTCTTTAAAATTTAATTGGCAACGATAACTGATCACTACAGTACAAAATTATAATCGCATGTATCTTGTGAAATATTTAAAGTCTGTGTAGGCGATAAATTCCTTTATCATTAATTATTTTCCTGTGAAGAAGGTGCATGTAGAGATTAAAGCAAATGGATCTTTCCTAATACTGAAACCTGTTTGTATTTGACTAGAGTTTGCACTTATCGTCAAGATCAACGATACGCTCGTTAACAACATGAAAGGAATAAATAAAATTATTGAGAGCGCAAGCCTCTCTGTGTTCTGTCACTTAAAATCAGGCTGATGAACACTGAATAATTACATTAAGAGATAAAATTGGTATCAGTAGAGAAAGATCAGGGAACTAAAAGCTTGCTGAGATAAACAGTTATCTCTTAATTTATGTAATCCCTTCAGCACCTTGTTTGAACAAACTAAGAAAGCTATTTATGTTGTAAAATTTTCTAGAAATCTAATTTATCGCATTATACTGAAATTTAATTCAGGGATTAGTTAATGGTTCGTATAAAGACAAGCAAATAATGGATTTTATTTATATAAATATAAATTTTTTATTGTTTGTTAGATCACAGATATTTGGTAAAATAAATAAACAAATATTATAGGTTCTTTAAAGTTCCATTTGCGACAAGTTTGACATTAAATTTTATTCGAGATTAGAGGAGAAATGTTTAGAGTGCTTCCACTCAATCCGTTGTTTAACTATCGAAAGAAAAAAAAAACTTTTTTTAGATTTTTCTTAACATTTTTGCCTTTATTGATCCGGAACATAATTTTTGATGCAAATGTTACAAAAACGTAATACACACATATACACACACACCAAAAAAAAAAAAAAAAAAAAAAAAAAATCATCTCAAATACTGGCATTTAAAAAACGAATCAAAGGAACCATTGTGTTTACTATAACTATTTCATAGTATATATATTTAACTTGAACTTTAAATTTATTGAATATCGAAATCTCGAAACTTTTTGGTTCTCGCCAATTTAATATGTCATTAATCACAACCTTTTTACATAGAGGAAAAAGCCATGTTGAGATCAGAAAGTACTAGATTCGAAGAACAGCAGTGATATACGTTGTACAGGAAAGAATCTACCAATCTCAATGGTATGTTATAACAGTTTAATTTAGACTACTTATAACAAATTATATACCAAATTGAAGGTAAATTAGCCTAGTTTTTCTTACAAATATTCAATATATCCAACTTTAGCTATACGGCACACGCCTAATCTAACGTCTAATTCTTTCTACATTTCGTTTAACAAGTCCGGAGTAATAAAAGGAATAGCCTGTACAATTGTATGTGTCTCAAATCTTGCAAATCATAAAGTAACGGCGAAGTGATAAATTTACGATCTTTTATAAAGCTCCGGAGAAAAAAAATCGCATGGCGTATGCTGGTTGTGCACGCTTTTAAATATTCAGCCCTAATAATATTCAGTAATCGCACTTTTTGCGTATATGGTACTGCATGCGAGTAAATAACAAAGGAGTACTCACGGATGTGGTTTTCTAACATTGTTAGGGGAGAGTGGTGTACCTTGGACATATGTGTACCTCGAACCTATACTATATTTAGCTTTACTTGTTTAGATCTTTAAACAAGAACATTTGTATGTTAAATATTTGCTACCAGAGGTCTCATTTAAGTTCTTGGAATTTGTTTAGAAGCTCAACTAATTCTGCAATTTTTAAAAAAGGAAATTCACCTTTCAAAAGTAAATTTTTCTTAGATATTTCTAGGTTTTTTTATGCTAAAATATATCTAATTTTTAAAAATGAGTATTATGCATAATAAAACAATGCTCTAGCTACTACACCATGTGCTTTAAATAAAGTTAGGCTTAAATTTTACATCATGATTGGTAGTTTTGTTTTTAAGTGTCAAGTCAACCTAAAAAAAGTGGTGTACCTTGGACTGGGTCCAACATACACTAGTTATTGTCTAATGGATCTGAAAGGCAGCTCAAAAAGTTAACATGTGGAATTGACTTATTTAATTACAATTTTGGCTAAGAATAAATATAATTACTGATATAAATAAGTTTTGATGTCTTTTGTGGTTATAGTAAGTGTTCTGAAGTTTTATGTCTTTTAGAATTTCTTATTTTTAAATCTTAATAAGACATGAAATGTATCAAAATTTATATATTGAAATTATTGATTAATAAAAGCTGATTTTATTCGCTAAAAACACGTTTTTTCCCCCCTTTTTAGTAATATGACCAAGGTACACCACTAGTGATGTACCCCGGTCTTCTTTTCATTTTATTTTTAATTCAAAAATTTTCATGGAAATTATTTATATAAAAATTTAAGACAAATAGATGTAGTATATAACATCATAAAGTTTTATAAAATCTTTTATTTATTTTTTTTAGTTTTGGCATTTTTTTAATTAAAAATGAAAAAGTCAAAATAGATCCGAGGTACACGACCTTCCCCTACTCTTTTTGTGACCTTGAACCAATATTCTACAATTGATAACTAGGACATTCTTTTATAGACAATCTGCTGTTTGGAATCTATTTTATGTTAGTAGGTTTTCTCTGTTTATTTATTATAACGTACTATAAAAGAATGGGGTAATTCAAAGTCAAACCAAACTATTCAAGAGTAAATCACTTTGCTTTTTTAAACTTAATTGGAAAAATTGTATTGATATATTACATTTTTTTTTTTTTTTTTTTGCTATAAAATAATAGATAATATATATTTTTTCTCTCATATTGATTAAAGGGGAAAAAAATCAAAATTACAAGTCTTAATACATTTTTTTTTAATCTTGCCAACTTAAAACATTAATTAATTCTTTAGTAATTTGACTATAAATACATAAGAATCGGTAGAACGTTATAAACGATGAAACATAACTTTTTCATGGCAATATCTATTGTCATCGGTATTTTAGTGTGAGATATAAAGACATCTATATCTTGTAGGCCTATATCTACCACACCTATAGAGCAATATATATATATATATAAGGTATTTGTACCCTATATGGACAGGGCTCTCAATATGGACACCCCCAATATTTTTAAAGGCAATAATTTTAATCGAGATATGGCTCAACATTTTCGCGAAGAAAAGCAGTTGAAATGATAATTAAGGCTGGAATGCGTTAAAAAGCGCACGTTCGCAATTTAAAAGGAAACTTGTTGTTTCGAGATGTGCTGATCTTAATTACTTATAAGCTTAAATTCTTATTAGATATGGTAAAATTACATTAAATGTTGAAAATTGGAGTACTTTAGAAAGCTAATAAAACATATTTTCGATTGCTATTGCATATTTTGCTTAAAAATATTTTCCTTATTCATTTGTTACAAGATTTAGCAAAACTACGCCCGGTTCCCAATATGGACAGCTTATGTCCCCATCGACTACAACTGTAACAAAGAAGAAAATTCAACGTTGCCAAGCAATAAATTGAAAAGTCATCAAAGTGGTAAAATCTTTGTTCAACAAGATGCCATTTGAACAATCCCCCCCCCCAAAACCTTCCTCCAAAAATCTCTTGCAGAAAAATAAAAAGAAGCCCCCCCTACCCGCCAGTAGGATATCTGTTGGCGAAATCGTAGGTACCAATGGTATGACTTCCTCAACAAAGGAGAGCTGGTACTGCTTCTTTTGCAGTATTGATGCTTTTTCAAACATGCGGCCATGCATCATATGTGGCAGATATGTTCATGAGGATTATGTGGGACTTACTGACCATGATGAAAAAGTTTCTATTTGTCCATGCTGTGAGGACTGAGTAATACCAGATGTAAATTCGCAGACAGATGCTATACAGCTAAGCAAAACCAACAATATTATTTCATGATATTTACTAGTAACTAAGGGGCTTTGCATGGGTCTTCGAAGGGTAAATGCCGAGAATGACCCCCCCCCTTTCTAAAATGCATGTTCTGAAGATATTTACTGTCCCCCCTCATCCTCCGAATACTTTAAGATACATTTTTTTTATTCCCTCTCCTCTAAATCCCTTGGAAAAGTGGCTCTTCCATACACACTGTGTAGAAAGTCAATAAGGAAACACCTGCCCATAATAGGGACAGGTAGTTCCTTATATGGACATTTGTAAACATTTTTTTTGTTTTTATCATTTAAATTAAACCAGAATAATTACAAGGTCGCTAATTTTAGTAATGATAGTCAATAGTCCAAGGATAGTGGACACATATTTTTGGAGTCCTATGACTTGTACATGGGGGTGAAAAAAATACATTTTCCTTAGGGTGTCCATATTGGTTATAGGTACCTTATTTATGAACTATTCCAGCGTGAATTTTGAAAGCTTTATTCGTAAATTATATCCCTTAAAAAGAGAGTTTAGTCATCTTGAAACACAGAGAATTAGCAAATAAACTTTTTCTGTTTAATATGTTTATATTAAACATATGTTTTTTTTTTCTATAAAATTTTCGAAACTAATTTTATTTTATTTCATTTGGCTATGCACAATTTCCACCAAAATATGAACTTTTAGAGCGAAAGGTATTATCACAGAGAAAAAGAAAGCTGACTTTGATTATTTATTTTTGAATTAATCTAGAAGATAATCTTATTACATGCATGCAATGTATTAACCGTCTCTATATAGTTTATGACTTTTATTAAAAGGAAATAAATTAACATATACAGGTATGGAAAGTAGTGCACTATAGTAGTGTACATTGGAGTGTTTTTTTTAATCAATTAATAAACCTCTGTATATGCACGAATGGTTGAAAGTGGAATGTCAAGACAATTATCATTGACGTTCTCAACTAATACTCCTTTTCATCAACTCATTGCTTTATTCAATACTGAATTAGTGTATTTTTTTTTTTTTTTTTTTTGGTTTTTGATTGATCGTCGGCTTTATACACACTATTCTTGAAGTTCTTGTGGTCATGTCCACTAATTCCTGAATTGCTCAATAAATTCATGAAGCCCGATTCAACATTGAAGAAAGTAAAAAGTGGACGAAAAGCTGCATCAGAGATAAACGTCGACGATTTTTGCCAAGACGTGATAAGTGCAACTAATAGTGCCCGTATAAATCGGCGCAAAAAAGCTACAATAAGTTCTTATAATATTGTACTACATTCCATACAAATATATGTTAACTTGTGTTTGTAATAAAAGCATGAAATCATAAAAAAACTTTGTAGATTCCCTGTATAACTTGCAAATTTAGAGAAGTATTGATAATTTCTTAAACTTATTCTCTTTTATTTTTTCAGTGAAAAATAATTGCTAATATATACTATTGCTGAAAACTTCTGTTGTGTGAAATATAAAAATATTTTAAAGATGTAGCACCAGTCCCTATTTTTATTCTATAAAATAATGGTACTATAGAGAAATATATATATATGAACCAAATATTTTCTTACTATCATTTGATATGTACAGGCTGAAGTTCTCGAGTTGCAATACACATCTTTATCCTACGATAATCAAACAAATGTCCGAAGCAGGAGTACATCTGTTCTTCTGAGAGCGCTATCGTATGTTACCTCTATTTACTTACACTCATAAACAGTGAAATCAATGGCACTTTTTCTTAAAACATCCGACTCTTCAACTCCGTGATTAAAGAAATACTAGAAAATAGAAGTACGGCTAATAAAATAAAAGAACTTGCAATAAGGGAATAGTGAATTTAACAAAAATATGAAGTCAATATCTTTGAAATCTACCATGGTTACAAAAAAAGCACCACTTATGAAGGAAAAAACACTTATTGTTAATATCCTATATGCTCCATGAATTCACAAAGTAGACTATCTTTAAGAGATTATGGTTTAAAAGCATGTTATTCCGAATAATAGAGAAAAATTCCTGCATATCACATAGAAATTTTAGAATGAAAAACATTGATCATCTAAGAAAAATTTATTTAAATTATTGACATTTAAAAATATGTATTTTATATTTTAACTTGGTGTTACAGCACAGTCAGTTTCGTTAACTATTCGATATTTTAAAAAATTATACATAGATCGAGCTGCAATTTTGAAAAAAATATTTAAAATATGAATACCTTACATACTCCTGTATAAATGATTATTATTTTATCCTCGAAAAAAAATTTTTGACACAATTTGAGAAGTTGAATATGAAGGATTTGAATCAAACACGAGTTAGTATTTTTTTTTCCTCACACAGTTGGCGAATAAGTGAGTCTTTTAAGTAATTACATATGGGAGTAGGTTGGAGAGAAAGAAATAAACGGACAATAATCCTTTTCCTGTGATTGGCACAAAAAGAAGCTCAACAATAATGTCCCTGTAATTGTTATGCACTCATTTTCTTTTGGTATAGAATAGGCTTCAATACAGGGACATTCATTTCAACATTTATATCTTCTTTTTAAAAAGAGCTCAATTCGAGAATGCTTCTAGATTTCTCTTTTAAAAGCCCTACAATACAAATAAGTACTTATATTTTAGCAGTATAAGATGTTGTTAACCCTTGTAAATTAGGACTGAATAGAGTTTTGAAAGATTTTTTTAAAGTGTTATTAAATTGATGTAAATAAGTATTAAAAGAGTTTAAGCTCCTTCGGTTTTATATAATGACACAGTTTTAAGCGTTGAATTAAAAAATGTCTGGTTAGAAAAGTAGAATATATATATATATATATATATATATATATATATATATATATATATATATATATATATATATATATATATATATTTACAAATTTGATGAAAATCTATTATTATTATTATTATTATTATTATATCCTCGATTACATACGATTTTTAAACATACACGAGAAAGATGATACGGCTTATACAAGAGTATATACTGTAATTTTATTACATAAAGGCTAACTTTGATTTTATATCGGCTTGACTAACTGGATACAAAATAAAATATTTCAGACATTTAAAAAAAAAAATCACAATAGTGTTTCCATTTTTTTTCTTTAACGATAAAAAAAAATCTGTGTAATCTTATAAATAAAAATAACAGAATAAAAAAAATGAAGGAATCAGCTGAACAAACATTCAGAATTTGATAAAAATATTTCCACGGAAACTTTTGTAAGTAGATAGTTTGTCGTCTGACACTTTAAGTTTGTTCCAAAGTTTATTTAATTCTGAATTTAACTTTTCTGATTTATTTTCCTATCCTGACAAAATATTTGCTCTAAAATGATGTTTTGTTTTCCCCATGCATTATTAATTACTGTACTATACATAATCTTGTATTTCGTGCATATTTTCTTTTCACGTGTTATCACAACATTTATTGCGACCCTTGCAAATGAGACTACTATTAATAAATATCAATACAAATCGTAAAGCACGGATTTTTTGTAAAAACCTATTTTTCGGCTTTTCTCACCACTAAACCGTTTAAATCCGTCGAAAATCAGAAATCGGAATTTTTTACGAATCCAACACTTTCCTATTGTAAAGATAGAAGAAAGAAAGAAGTACAATTATCGCAGACTTGTGATATCATAACACAGAAAAATACTTCGTATTTAACCTTAAATTGTATTTTGTGCAATACTGTTTTGTGTCTTAGCTACAAGTTCTTGCTTCCCAGCCAATGTTCTTTTTTAGACAAATAACTACTCTTTTTTTTTTACTTCAGAGCAGTATTTCGTCACTTGCCATCAGAATTGAGTTAATAAAAATATCTTTTACGGCGCATGTCTCAAAAACAAAAATCGTTCAGACGGAATTATAGTCCATTTTAATGGAAATCAGATATTCATGCAGCGTTTAGATAAGCTTTGCTTTTACAGAAATAAACCCTAAAAAAGTACGCAATTTGTAGATTACGAATAAGGTTTTTTTGGCTGTAACCAGGAAAAATACTGACTATTTTATATGATTAAAATACATTTCATCAGAAATATGATAAAAATATATCCGCGGGAAAAAAAAATGTTATTGAAAATATTTGCGAGAACATTTTTGTGAATGCATTCAGTTTGAATCTAATTAAAACATATTTCTATCAGTAAATAAAGGTTTTGTTCTTAATGCATTTTTATTCTTCAAATTAATTATTTACATTATGATTATAACCCTTCCGGGGTGCGAATTTTTTCTCTTTTGAGAACAAAATTATTTTTTTCGTAATAACGTTAATCGTGACTATCCAAATACACTTATTGATGTTTAAAAATTGTCTCATTGTCTGAAGTCTTGCGAATATACTTATTTTGTATCCATTCAATTCATATTTATATGATAATAGGCTAAGGAAGAGTTTTTGAAAACGTTTGGAATATAACGTATTATAACAGGATTTGAGATTGAATTACAATTTAATAATTTTTTTGCACTTAATCATGCGTGATTGGTTCGGAAAAGTAACTTATATTTTAAATTTAAAGAGTGAAATACATGTATAAAATAAAGAAATCGCCAATTATGCAAAAAGAATTAAGCAATCTTTTATTATAATTTTTATTATTAAATGTAAAAACCTAAATGAAGTCATAATAAAGTTGGCATATTCATATATTATCATATCGATATAAAGAAAGAAACTGAGTAATTGTTAAGACAAAATGACACTCGATGAAACAATAGTACACCAGATTCGAAAGTGTTAAGTTATTTTTGCGATTCTGACTGAAAAAAAAAAAAAAAAAAAAAAATGTTGAATTCAATTGTTCTTAATTTTCCCTAACTAACACCTCTATATTAACCCTTTCGGGTCCGATTTTTTTTTACAATTTTTAGAAAAAAATACTTTTACGCTAATAATATTAACACTAGGTATCCAAATAGATTGATGAATGTGTAACCCTTTGCGGCGCAGGACAAATTCCTTGCTTAAGTATTGACAGTATTAATGACTGAAACCGGGATTTGAAAACAACTTTATTTGTAAGTAAGAAAGTGCTATATTTCACGCATTCAGTAAATCGTAATTTTTTTAAACAAAATTCCGGTGACAATGTGGCGTTTGGGAATTAAAGTTAAGTGGTATATCTATGAAACCACTGCGACGCAAAGGGTTAATGAATGTTTTATTGTCTGAAAGATAACCAATGTTGTTGTTTTGCGTACTATTAAATTAATATTCATATGACAACAGGCGAAGGAAGAATTTTTCGAGATGTTTAGAAAATACTATATTACAATCAGATTTAAGTTATATTACAACTTTCTAACACTTTTTGTGCTTTGTTACTTATAATTCTTTCTGGAAAGTAACTTTTATTTTAAATTAAAAGAGTGCAATATATGTTTAAAACAAAAGAGTCGCAAATGGCGCAAAGAGAATTAAGCAAATAATAATTAATATTATTATTACTAAATGCCTAAATATAAATGCAGTCATATAGTAAATGAATAAACATATTTTAACATTGCTACATGTAAATAATACCAAAAGTATTTCTCAAAACAAGATAATACCCCATTAAAAGACATGTACTATTAATAGTACACCAGACCCGAAAGGGTTAAATCTTCCAAAAGCGATAATAGATGATCTGGAAATAGGAAACGATTTAGACATTTTATCTACTTGTGTCTTGTTTTTTCCTCATAAAAAGATGATGATCAAATGATTTCGAAATTAGCATGTTCTTTTGTAAGAATCCATTATAAGATTTCTTTTTTTCTTTTTTTGGTTTCTTTTATAATTTGTGTATATATTTTTATGATAATTTTGGTGAATTTTAAATATTTTAAACATTTTTTATTTTTTTTTATTTTTTATATATTTTCTTTTTCGGAAGCTTCTTTTTTTCTTTTTTTCTTTTTCACGTTTTCTTATAAGGTACCTGTGCCTGATATGGACACCCTAAGGAAAATGTATTTTTTTCGCCCCCATGTACACGTGATTGAACTCCAAAAATATATGACCATGACCCCTGGACTATTGACTATCATTATTAAAATTAGCGACCTTGTAATTATTATGGTTTTTATTTAAATGATAAAAACAAAAAATGTTTACAAATGTCGTAATAAAGAACCACTAGTCCCTATTATGGACAGGTGGCTTCATATTGACCTACTGCACAGGGGGTATGAATGAGCCACTCTTCTATGGAATTTTAGATGAGAGGGAATAAAAAATATATCTTAAAGTGTTGGGGGGAGGGTAGGGCACTGTAAGTATCTTCAGAACATGAACTTTAGAACGGGGGGTCATTTTCGGTTGTGACTCTTCGAAGACCGATGCAAAGCACCTCAGTTATTACAAAATATTATGAAATAATGTAGTTGGTTTTGCCTATCTTTCTATTTTTGTGAATCTGAATATTCACCTGCTGTACTTCCAATGTGGACCTAAGGTGTCCATATTGGGAATCGGGAGTAGCTTTATAAAATCTTGTAATAAATAATTAAAGAAAATGTTTTTAAGCAATATATGCAATAGCAATCGAAAATATGTTTTAAAAGCTTTCTGAAACACCCCACTTTTAAAAATTTAAAGTAATTTTACAATATTTAATAAGAATTTAAACTTACCTTTAAGTACTATCAGCACACCACAAAACAACAAGTTTCCTTCTAAATGGCGAATAGCGCGCTTTTTTGTACTTTGCTGGCTTAATTATCTTTTCAACTGCTTTTTTTCACGGACATGTAGAGCGATCTCTCTATAAAAATTGTTACTTTTAAAAATATTAGGGATGTCCATATTGAGAGCACTGTCCATATTGGGTACAAATACCTTATTATTTATTTCTATACTCTTAGTGATAATTTAATCAGTTTCGAATATTTTAAATATTTTCTTTTAGTTTTTTTACTTCCTACGTACTTTCTTTTTCTATAAATTTATTTTTCTCTTGTTTCTTTCTTTTTTTTTATATTGTATGCATATTTGTTTAATGATAATTTTGATGAATTTCGAATATTTTAGACTTAAACAATTTTTTTTTTATTTCCCACGTATTTTCTTTTCCTGTAATTTTCTTTTTCTCTTCTTTCTATTGTTTTCTTTCCTTTTTGTTTCTTTTATCGTTTATGTATAAATATTTAATGATAATTTTGATGAAATTTAAATATATTTTTAACTTTTTTATGTTTTAACTTCATACGTGCTTAATTTTTCTGTAGCTTTCCTTTTCTCTTATTTTTAAGTAATTTTAAAATTTTCTAATTTCACTAAATAATTTTTATCAAGAAAATACAGCAATGCATAAATATTATAGATTAACTAATTAAGAAAACCCTTTCATATGCAAGGATAGATTTTCGTCATAATAATATTTGCATTAAACATCAATATTCGTAAATACCTTTCAAACACTACCACAAAAATGATAAAAGCACAATTGATAAGGATTTTTATATTTATTTTATCACTTTTTCTTTAACAATGCTTTGAATTTAGCATAAAAAAAATAAATAATCGATATTGCCATTTTCCTATTAAGGTGTTTCATTACTTTTTACATATAAAAATGGAGACAGGGTTTATTTCGTTATTTCCGATAAAAAGAAAAAATCGAATGAATGAAAAAATAAAACGAAACAAAAAAGATTTTTTAAAAAAGGTTTTAGAGAAATTTTGTCTATTGCACTTTTTGTTCAATATTTTCTCCTGCCTGAATGGAAGTACTTATTTCTTTCGCAGCTGCGAAGTAGAAGTACTTTTCCAAGAAATGAACGTCGAACTGCGAAATGTTGATTATTTTAGTTTTTATTGTGTGGCAGTACTAAAGCTACGAGTTTCGTAAAACAATTTATGGAAACGCTTTTTTTTTTTTACTATTTTTTGTTTTACTTTGCATGATGCATTGAGTAATTCTTTGTTAGAGATGATTCAATAAGATTGTGAGTTTATGAGATATATTTTAGAAAAAATGAAAGTTTTATCGATTTATGTCAAAAAAATGGTATAGCTAATTATGATAAAATGAATTTTGATGCAGATGTGTTCGTTTTCTCCCTAAAACGCATATGCTTGGTCCAATCAGCATCATATGGAAGCATTATTTTTTGCTTTCTTTTAAGAGCACTTTCAAAAGATTTTTATAATTGTATTTTTGAAGCATTAAAATATACTAAATTTTATTTATTTTTGACTGTATTTTTGCTTTTTTCTATAATATCACAAAAAGCAAGCATTGAATGCGTAAAAATTTTACAATTCATGTTTTTGACGGATTTACATGTTTTAGGGCTCAGACATTCGAAAAAACATGTTTTTACAAAATGTTTGTCTGTAAGTCTGTGAGTCTTTTAGTCTATCGGTCTGTATGGCTGTTGGTAAGTGACATAATTTTTTTATAATCTTTATCCTTTTCTCTCTCTCTCTCTCTCTCTCTCTCTCTCTTGTAAATATTTAATTAAATGTGTGTATTACTATAATTTTTTGAAAATATTTGTGAATAAGTAACTTACAATTTTTCTAATTTCAATAAATAGTTTTTATCAAGAAAATACAATAATGCATTAATATAATAGATAAACTAAGTAAGAAAACCCTTTAATATGCAAGAATAGATTTTCTTTATAATAATATTTACATCAAACATCAATATTCGTAAATACCTTTCAAACACTACCCCAAAAATGATAAAAGCACAATTGAGATGGATTTTTATATTTATTTTATCACTTTTTCTTTAACAATGTTTTAAACTTAGCATAAAAAAAATAAACGATAGACGATATTGCGATTTTCTTATTAAGGTGTTTCATTACTTTTTACATATAAAAACGGAAACAGAGTTTTGTCCTTTTTTCCGATTAAAAAAAAAGCGAATGGATGAATAAATAAAATGAAAGAAAAAAAAAGATTTTTTAAAAAAGTTTTTAGAGAAATTTTGTCTATTACACTTTTTGTTCAATATTTTCTCTCGCCTGAATGGAAGTACTTATTTCTTTCGCAGCTGCGAAGTAGAAGTACTTTTCCATGAAATGAACATCGAGCTGCGAAATGTTGATTATTTTAGTTTTTATTGTATGGCAGTACTAAAGCGACGAGTTTCATAAAACAATTTACAGAAACGCCTTTTTTTCGGTTTTTTTTTTTTTTTTTTTTTTTTTTTTTTTTACGTTTTTTTTTTTTTTTTTTTTTTATGACGCATGGAGTAATTCTTTGTTAGAGATGATTCAATAAGGCTATGATTTTCTATGAGATATATTTTAGAAAAAATGAAAGTTTTATCGATTTGTGTCGAAAGATGTTATGGCTAAATATGATAAACTGAATTTTGACGCAGATGTGTTTGTTTTGTCCCTAAAAAGGGATATGCTTGGTCCAATCAACATCACATGAAAAGATTAATTTTTGCTTTCGTTTATTAGCATTTCACGAGTTTTTTTTTTTTTAATTTTGTGATGTCATAAAAATACTAAATTTTATTTATTTGTGACTGTATTTTTACTTTCTTCTATCTTTACAAGGAGAAAGGATTGGATTCCTGAAAATTTTCTAATTCCGGCTTTCGACGGATTTACACGCTTTAGAGATCAGAGATTCCAAAAAACATGTTTTTTCAAAATGTCTGTCTGTGAGTCTGTGAGTTTTTCAGTCTGTTAGTCTGTATGGGACAAATTTTGTGGGCGCTTTATCTCAAGAACTAATGCACAGAATTTCACAAAACTTTAGATTCAGTTAGATCTTGATATAAACTGGATCTGATTACTTTTTGGTGCATATCGTTTAACAGGTGTCGCTGCTAGGCTGCATTTTTCACGATTTCCACAATACTTATATCTCAATAGCTAATGGACGGATTTTCATAGAACTTTAGAATAACTGTTTAATTTAATTAGTGTACTTTCATAAATTTATGAAAATATTTATGAATAAGTATTTTTAAATTTTCTATTTTCGTTAAATAATAATTATCAAGAAAATACATTAGTATGTAAATATAATAGATTAACGAATTAACAAAAACCTTTCATATGCAAGAATAGATTTTCTTTGTAGGAATATTTGCATTAAACATCAATATTCGTAAATATCTTTAAAACACAACCCCAAAAATTATTAAAGTACAATTGATATGGATTTTTATACTTTTTTTATCACCTTTTGTTCTAACAATGCTCTGAACTTAGCATAAAAAAAAGATAATCGATAGAATATATGACTATTTTTCTATTTTGGTGTTTCATTACTTCTTACATATAAAAATGGAGACATGGTTTATTTCGTTATTTCCGATAAAAAGAAAAAAAGCTAATGAATGAATAAACGAAAGAAAAAAGATTTTTTAAAAAAGGTTTTAGAGAAATTTTGTCTATTACAGTTTTTGTTCAATATTTTCTTTCGCCTGAATTGAAGTACTTATTTCTTTCGCAGCTGCGAAGTAGAAGTACTTTTCCATGAAATGAACATCGAGCTGCGAAATGTTGATTATTTTAGTTTTTATTGTACGGCAGTATTAAAGCGACGAGTTTCATAAAACAATTTATAAAAACTTTTTTTCGTTTTTTTTTTTTTTTTTTTGCATGATGCATGGAGTAAATTTTTGTTACAGAAGATTCAATAAAACTGTGAATTTCGATGACATATATTTTAGAAAAAAAATGAAAGTTTTATCGATTTTTGTCGAAAAATGTTATAGCTAAATATGATAAAATGAATGTTGATGCAGATATGTTTTTTTCTCCTTAAAACGGGCGTATGCTTGGACCAATCAACATCATATGAAAG
This sequence comes from Maratus speculifer, assembly GCA_964019185.1. NCBI lineage: Eukaryota > Metazoa > Arthropoda > Arachnida > Araneae > Salticidae > Maratus > Maratus speculifer. The sequence continues at coordinate 169,636,883 of OZ025295.1, forward strand.
GATTAATTTTTGCTTTCTTTTATTAGCATTTTCAAAAGTTTTTTATTTTTTTATTTTTGGAGGGTTAAAAAGTACTGAATTTTATTTATTGATGACTGTATTTTTACTTTCTTCTACCTTTACAAGAAGCAAGCATTGGATTCGTGAAAAATTTTAAATTCTGATTTTCGACGGATTTACACGTTTTAGGGTTCAGAGATTCGAAAAAACATGTTTTTGCAAAATGTTTGTTTGTAAGTTTGTGAGTCTTTTAGTCTATCAGTCTGTCTAATTGTTTGTATGTGACATACATTTTGTAGAATCTTTTTCTTCTTTTTTTTTTCTCTTGTAAATATTTAATTAAATGTGTGTATTTCTATAATTTTTTTAACTATTTTTAAATAAGTAATTTATAAAATTTCTAATTTCCTTAAATAGTAATTATCAAGAAAAAATAATAATGCATAAATATAATAGATTAACAAATTAAGAAACAATGCAAGAGAATATTTTCTTCATAATAATATTTGCATCAAGCATCAATACTGGCAAATATCTTTTAAACACTAACTCAAAAATTATTAAAGCGCAATTGACATGAATTTTTATATTTATTTTACCACTTTTTCTTTAACAATGCTTTGAACTTAGTGCAGAAAAAAAAAAATTAAAAATCGATAGAAGGTATTGCCATTTTCTATTATGGTGTTTCATTGCTTTTTTAAGTATAAAAACGGAGAAAGGGTTTATTTTATTATTTCTGTTTAAAAAAAAAGAATAAATTAATGAATAAATAAAACGAAAGAAAAAGATTTATTTAAATGGCTTTAGAGAAATTTCGTCTATTACACTTTTTGTTCAATATTTTCTTTCGCCTGAATTGAAGTACTTATTTCTTTCGCAACTGCGAAGTAGAAGTTCTTTTTCAAGAAATGAACATCGAGCTGCGAAATGTTGATTATTTTAGTTTTTATTGTGTGGCAGTATTAAAGCGACGAGTTTCGTAAAACAATTTATGGAAACGCTTTTTTTGTCCGACTATTTTTTATTTTATTTTGCATGATGCATGGAGTAATTTATTGTGAGAGATGATGCAATAAGACTGTGAGTTTCTATGAGATATATTTTAGAAAAAATGAAAGTTTTATCGATATGTGTCGAAAGATGTTATGGCTATATATGATAAACTGAATTTTGACACAGATGTGTTTGTTTTCTCCCTATGCTTGGTCCAATCAACATCATATGGAATGATTTATTTTTGCTAGTATTGTAAGAGTTTTTTTTTTTTTTTTTTTTTTTTTTTTTTTTTTTTTTTTTTTGTTAAGTTTTATGTGATTAAAAAATACTAAATTTTATTTATTGGTGACTGTATTTTTTTTTAATTTTTTTTAATAAAAACAATAGTTTGATCGAAAATTAAACTGACTCGGGAAAAAAAAAAAAAAAAAAGTTAGAAATCCTAACATCGGGCGAACCCGCAGTGGAGAAGCTTCATCATTCAGATAAGCATTTTGTCCGATTATATATATGAACATAATGAAACGCAAATTTTAAGGCTTGTTTTTTCAAATCTCCCTGGCTGCTGCACTGTATAGTTTTAATGCTTTTATCTACTGACTTACAGATCTAACTTTTCCAAAACGAAAAATAATCTATGCTTTAATCTCTTGGAGAAACGGTAAACGTGCCATAAAAAATGCTTAGAATCTTTGATTATTCTCGCTAATAAATTTCTATTTTAAATTTTACCTTATTTAATCTGAGCATTCTCCCAATTTAACAACGTCAAATTTTTTGTTTTGAAAAGCCGGTAATAAATTATTGAAAATTCTGTAAAAGGCTCTAATAAAATTAAAAAATTGTAAACCATAATTATTAAAAAAATTATGATACATATTATTTTTATTTTTTTATTACATTATAACTTTTATAAAGCGTGATATGCATAAAGTTGTTAAAAAACAATGGTTAATGCAATTATTATAACTTCTGCCATGATTGTCTTGGTTATATTTTACATAAATCAGATAATAAGTAAGTGTCATTTATATATTATAAAAAGTACTTACAAAATTTAGAGGATGATATGTCATAACAATTTTACAAATATTTTTTTAGAATGACTATCTTGTATATGAATAATGTGTATAAGCATGAATAAACTGGTGACACATACCATAAAACTACAAACGTAATAAAATATTCTTTATATGTACTTATGTTTGATAAATTTAAGCAAATGAATAATTTCTTAAATGAAAGTTTGAATTTCAAAATCTTGTGTTCATTTCATATGTAAGATGCGTTAACATACTGTAGTAATTTATTTAAAAAGATGTATACAATGTTTATTTTTTTAGATCATTGCCATTTCCCCTTTTGATTATATATGGATTTTGATTCCATTGTTATTATATTTTCTGATACATTTAGCATCTTAAACTGTCAGTTGCAGTTGCATATCGAATAATAATTTTAAAAGTTTCAAATAAAAGGAAGAAGGATTTGCAAATGACAGCATACAGTGTATTTAATTTATTATCTTTCTTTTAATAATTTTAAAAATGACAACATGTAGTTTATTATTATTATTATTATTATTATTATTATTATTATTATTATTATTATTATTATTATTATTATTATTATTATTATTATTATTATTATTATTATTATCTGAAAATGATTATTTTTTTCTAAACTTAATTTTATAAAAATTTCTTAATGAGAATTTTTTTTCTTTCACCCTATTGTTAATTAGTCATATTTTTGAATAGTGCGGTTTATGTTCTAAAACCTTTTATTATATTTCCTAATTTAGCTCTTAAATGCTGAAGAAAATGGCGTTGACAGTCAAATTTTAGTATTACAAATTCTAAAAAAAAGTAATCAATATTGATTCATTTAACATATGTGCGTTTAAGAAAATTGCTTTAATTGAATACGCAACAAAGTAACTGAAACTAATAAATTCGCTTTAATTTCCACTTTTAAATATATATATATTTCCCTGCTGGCGTGTCTAAAAAACATCTTGAGAAACATATTTTTAAAACTTTTGATTGATATTACCATTATAATTGTATAAACTTTTTTCTTCGTCTATTTTGCATATTAAGGAACTTTTCCCCGCATGGCGGGAATAAATAATTGTTTCTAAATAAAATCTTTATAATGTATTTACAAAAAAAGTGCCATGTATCTTCAGTTAAAAGCACATTTCATTCAAAATATGAATTCATTGCTTACCGATGAATTTAAATTTAACAAAAAATCGATTTAAGTAAAAAATAATGTGCATCAAACTGATTAATCTGTCATAATCGGAGTGTCTTATAATTTCTGAGTACAATACTGTTTTTAACGAAAAAAAAACCAGCGCTATTTATATCCTGTTGTCTTCTTTACCCATATGGAATATCTCGACACGTAAAGAACTAGATTTTGCGAAATATTTAACATCATGTATTTTACTTCAAAGTAGAAAAAGAAATGTAAAAGTTTTTTTGCTGACATGAAACATTATAGTCCACCTAATCAAAAGAATTAATTTAATGTAAAATTTAGTTTTCAAGAGATAATTAAATTTTTACGCGTTTTTCGAACAATATGTTTGTTTGGTATACTTTTCTGAAAAACCTTATAATTTCTTAAGATGGTTAGTAAGCATACTAACCATACTCAGAATAAAAATAAGTAATTTTTATTTTTGTATAAAAAAATAAAATGAAAAAAAATTAGTAAAAAACTTTAAAAATTCCAAAAAGTATAAGAACCTATTTTTCATAAAAAAAAAAAAAAAAATCACTCAAATTATAATGTTAGATATTTTTAAAGAAACAAGTTAGATATACAATTTTGGAAAGTTTCAATTGTTTATCTAAAATAGAATTTTAGAAGTGTATCAAAGTATAAAAAATAAACAAATTTTTAAAAAAGGGAAATAAATATATAGATGCCCGCAGTGCTTAAAATATATTATTTTAAAACCTTCCAGCACCATAATCCTTTTTGGTACAGAATCATTTAACAGCACCTAATTTTTAAGCGCTATTTTTTAGGCCAATAATTAAAAACTGAAAAATTTGAACCATTTTATGCTCCATGTGCCCTTAAATGGAGATATAAATCTTTTTTTACATATGCATTTGTAAGTTAAAAATAGAGACAATCCTTATAACATAACGTATTAGACGCGATATTACCAGGTACTATCTTAAGAATTACAAAACATTTCCAACACAACGAAATTCTCGATAACAGACATTTAATTTTTTTTCCCGACACTTTGCTAAAGTTCTAAAACAAGTTAATCTACTAAAGTGACAGATACTTTACTATCAACACTTAACGCCACTTAAGCGCACGTACAGTTATTGCGACGTCCCTCAAACATGGTATTCTAGAATTTTGGCTAAAATCAATTATTCTATCATAAAGGGTAAAATTATCGATGTAGTAAAGTGTCTCTTAGAACCTTTGTAATGACTGAAACATGTTTGGATGTACAGTTACATGGTTTGCACTTCTCATAAAAGATGAATGATCTCATTAACTGACATAAAGTAAAGATACATAAGACTTGTTAAGTGTTTTAATGACATCAAAGCATTGATGCACGATGACAACAGGTAATTGTAGTCAAGTATATGTATGGTTCAAATGCTCGGTATACTTTTCTGAAAAACCTTAAAATTTGCTAAGGTGGTTAATAAGCATACTATTTGAGAATAATAAGAAACAATTTTCATTTTGATTTAGAATAAATAAAATTTAAAATATTTTACTAAAAACATTGAAAATTCCAAAAAGCTTAAGAATCTATTTTTCATTATTGAAAAAAAAGTCACTCAAACTTATAATGTTAGATATTTTTAAAGAAACAAGTTAGTTACACAATTATGAAAAGTTTCAACTGTATACCTTAAATAGAATTTCAGAAAAGTGTATCAAACTATAAAAAATAAACACATTACGCAAAAAAAGGAAACAAATATATACACACCCGCAGTGCTTCAATATATTGTTTTAAGATCTTCTAGCATCGTAATCATTTAAGTCCTTAATCATTTAGCACCAGAATCTTTTAGCTCTATTTTTTAGCTCGATAATTAAAAACTGAAAAATTTCTATCATTTTATAGCTCATGTGCCCTTAAATAGACACATAGATATTTTTTTAAATATCAATAATTTGTAAGTTAAAAATAGAGACAATTCTCATGACATAATATTAGACGCTTTATTAACAGACTCTATCTTAATTATTATGAGACGGTTCCAACACAAAGAAATTCTCGATAACAGACATTTATTTTTTTCCACACTTTCCTAAAGCTCTAAAACAAGTTAATCGACTTAGTGACAGACACTTTACCATCAACACTTAACGCCCCTTAAGCGCACGTACAGTTAATGCGACGTCCCTCTAAAACATCATATACGAGAATTTTGGCTAAAATCAATTATTCTATCATAAAGGTTAACACTGGCGATGGTGTGAAATGGCTCTTCGAACCTTTGTAATGACTAAAACATGTTTGGATGTACAGCTACATAATTGCGCTTTTCATAGAAGATGAACGATCTCATCAACTGCCAGAAAATAATTATACATAAAACTTGTTAAGTGTTTTAACGACATTAATGTATTGATGCACGATAACAACATGTAATTGTAGCCAAATATGTATGTTTCAAAGTTTCGGTGTACTTTTCTGAAAAACCTTAAAATTTGTTAAACGGGTTAGTAAGCATACTAGTTGAGACTAATAAGAAGCAATTTTCAATCTGGTTTAAAAAAAATAAAATTTAAAAGATTTTACTAAAAATTTTTAAAATTCCAAAAAGTTGTGTTAGATACTTTAGATACTTGTGTTAGATATTCTAATGTTAGATACTTTTAAAGAAGCAAGTTAGTTACAAAGATTTGGAAAGTTTAAACTATTTACCTAAAATAGAATTTTAGAAAAGTGTATGAAAGCATAAAAAATAAACACATTTCACAAAAAAAGGAAATAAATATATACACACACGCAGTGCTTAAAATATATTATTTAAAAACCTTTCAGCACCATAGTCTTTTTTGTCCATAATCATTTAACCACCTATTCTTTTAGCCCTATTTGTTAGGCCGATAATTAAAAACTGAAAAATTTGAACCATTTTATGCTCCATGTGCCCTTAAATGGAGTTATAAATATTTTTTTTAAATATGCATTTGTAAGTTAAAAATAGAGACAATCCTTATAACGTAACGTATTAGACGCGATATTACGAGATACTATCTTAAGAATTACGACACATTTCCAACACAACGAAATTCTCGATCACAAACATTTAATTTTTTTTCCCACACTTTGCTAAAGTTCTAAAACAAGTTAATCGACGAAAGTGACAGACACTTTACCATCAACACTTAACGCCACTTAAGCGCACGTACTGTTAATGTGACGTCCCTTTGAAACAACATAGACGAGAATTTTGTCTAAAACCAATTATTGTATCATAAAGGGTAAGATTGTCGATGTAGTGAAATGACTCTTCGAACCTTTGTAATGACTGAAACATGGTTGGATGTTGGATGTACAGCTGCATGGTTTGCGCTTCTCATAGAATATGAACGATCTCATTAGCTGACATAAAATAATTATACATAAGACTTGTTAAGTGTCTTAATGACATTAATGTATGGATGCACGATGACAACAGGTAATTGTAGTCAAGTATATATGTTTCAAAGGAGGCTAGTCAGTGTTGTTGATTTGTTTTTCAACAGTAAAATAATGCCTGATAAAATGTAAGATAACTCACTTAATCACACACAAAAGAAATCTGTTAGAGTACTATCTCGGTGTAATATTTGCTGAAGTGTGCGTTTTAAAATTTGGTATGCACTTTTAAATGTAATTAGTTTTTTGAATATTAATCTTTACATATAAATTCTTACCTCATATGAGGGACTTCAGAAAAGAATTCACATACTGTTCTTTTATTAGAGAAAATATCTAAAGGAGAATTTTCAACTAAAATATATGCATATCTTGAATGAACTAAATTTTTGAATGCATGTTGTTAATAGACACAAATCTCTATATCATATAGAGGGTTGCTACAAAATTCGGATAATTTTCAGATTGTAGATAGGAACAGCTGAAATTCGGTTCTGAAATGCGTTATACATTTCCATATGGTGAAATGAGATGTAATGTTCCATTTTCTTAAACAGTGCAATTTATTATTACATTATTGTGAATGTGTTGGAAAGTGCTTCATAATCTACGCTTGACGCATTATTTTTTCTTTCTTGTTTTAATATCATTTATTTGCAAGATAAAAATAGAGACAATTCCCATCACATAAGATATTAGACGCTTTATTGCGAAACACCATTTAAAAAATTTCGAGACGTTTTTAACACAAGGAAATTCACCATAACAGACATTTATTTATTTTTTTCCACATTTTACTAAAGTTCTAAAACAAGTTAATCGACTAAAGTGACAACATTTTACCATCAACACTTAACGTCACTTAAGTGCAGGTACAGTTAATGTGACGTCCCTCTAAAACATCATAGACGAGAATTTTGGCTAAAATCAACTATTCTATCACTAAGGGTAAGATTGCCGGTGTAGTGAAATGGCTCTTCAAACCTTTGTAATGGCTGAAACATGTTTGGATGTACAGCTACATGGTTTGCATTGCTCATAGAAGATGAACTCATTAGCTGACATAAAGTAATGATACACAAGACTTTTTAAGTGTTTTAATGACATTAATGCATTGATGCACGAAGACAACAGGTAATTGTAGTCAAGTATGTATGTTTCAAAGGAGGCTAGTCAGTGTTGTTTCGTTTTTTAAAAGTAACATAATGGCTGATAATATACGGTAACTCACTTAATCGCAAATTTACTTTATTCGCACAGTGGATGCGATTAATAAACTTTGGAATTTTACTTTAAAAAACACAATTTACTGTCAAATTAAAACTATACACTATTAAAAAATGTTATAAAAACATAGAAAAAAAATAAGACCCTCTCTAAATTTACACTAATTCTCTATTAAATGCATTTGATTGAATTTCTCTGTCATCATTTTGCAGATATTTATTTCCTTTACCTTATAACAGTTGAAACTTCATTTTGAAATGCGTTTACATTTCCATATGGTGAAATGAGAGGTAATATTTTATTTTTTAAAACGGTACAATTTTGCTACGTTATTCTGAATGAGTTGTAAAATGCTTCATAATCTATGCTTGACTTCTTCTTTCTAAGCTTTCTATGCTTCTTCTTTCTTCTTATGCTCTGATTTCTTCTTTCTTATTTTACTATCATTTATTAGTAAGTTAAAAATAGAGACAATTCTCAGGACATAACTTATTAGGCACTTTATTACCAGACAATATTTTAAGAATTACGAGATATTTCCAACACTACGAAATTCTCGATAACAAGCATTTAATTTTTTTCACACTTTGATAAAGTTCTAAAACAAGTTAATTTTCTAAAGTGACAGACACTTTACCATCAACACTTAACGCCACTTAAGCGCACATACAGTTAATGCGATGTCACTCTAAAACATCATAGACCAGGCTAAAATCAATTATTCTATCATAAAGGGTAAGATTGTAGATGTAGTGAAATGGCTCTTCGAACCTTTGTAATGTCTGAAACATGTTTGGATGTACAGCTACATGGTTTGCATTTCTTATACAAGATGAACGATCTCATTAGCTGACATAAAATAACGGTACATAAGACTTGTTAAGTGTTTTAATGACATTAATATTTGATGCATGATAACAACAGGTAATTGTAGTCAAGTATGTATGTTTCAAACGAGATTTGTCAGTGTTGTAGTTTTTCTTTTTAAAAGTAAAATAAGTCTTATAATATAGGGAAACCCACTAAATCGAAAATTTCGTTTATTCGCAGAGTGGATGTGATTAATAAGCTTTGAAATTTTATTTTGAAAAACAGAATTTACACGCAAATTAAAACTATACACTGTTAAAAATTTCTGTAAAAACACAAAAAAATGAGACCATCTATAAATTTACACCTGTTCTGGATTAAATTCATTCTACTGAGTTTCTCGGTCATCATTTTACAGATATTTCCCTTATCTTATATCTAATTATATCCTTGTAGGGATTTCCACGTCTTTATTTTAAAACAATTTATCTATTTTAAAATATCCTTTGCAATTTTATTAGACATATTAAAGAAGAAAATTTTGTTTCTAAAGTGTTTCTTTAAACATAGAATAATTCAGAAAGGGAAAAGTCATCTCCTCGGAGTTAGTGGGGATTTTTATCTACAATCACATTATTACGATAAAAGACATACTTTGTCCTCAATAATAACAGCTTCGATAGCTTAGTCAGCAAGGTGTCTCCATACTGTCAGAGAAGTCTCGGGTTCAAAACCCAGGGCAGCTACGAATAAATTGCTTGAAAATTAAAAAATATACAAATTCAAATTTATTCAAACAATTAAAGTTATTACTACACTAAATTCTACAGCACTTATGTCACTAAAAATGATTGAGTCTCTAATTTTGAAAACTAAATTAAATTATTGTGATTAAAGTTCAATTTACACAGTCTATATTTTTAAAGATGTTATTTTACAGATTTTATTATAAATTTACAGACTAACGTCTCTGTTATTTAACAGAATCTTGGTTTTTCTAACTTTTGTCATTTTACATAAAGTCGTAAGATTACTCGTAGATTCTCTTAAATTTCACAGAAAAGTTTTTAACAGCATATATAACGCTGATTTTCACTTTTGCAATCGATTTGTTATAAGTTTCCTTCCATTTTCCTTCTGTCTATTTCCATAATTGGGGCTTTCTGGTAATCGCTCTTTCTATTATCGAAGTTCCTCACCAGCCAGGGAAATATATTTTCACAATAAATATTTTCAATAAATGTTATAAAGTAGTTGCAAGAAAAACAGTATAAAAATTAACTCTGAAATGCATTTTATTCAACATTTTAATTCACTTTTAGATTAGTTTTTATATAAAAGAACACTGGTTAAAATAAAATTTCATCAATATAAATTTAAAGTGAGGAATATTTCATAATGGGAAGTACAAAATTTTTTTTTTACAACATTTTCTTAAAAAACGAAATTAATACTACTCCGTCACTAAAATAGTAGTTACTTGTTAAAAATCAGAATTTTAGAGGTAGCAATTTTTGCATATTATTTTCGAGACGATTTTTATATATTTTTTAATTTGTTTTTCAATGAGTGAAATAAAATTTAAAGATGATAAAATAATTTGTTCTAATTTTGCCTCTTAATTATTCCTTTATCTTCAAATTAGAATTCCATGGGCAGTAGCTGAGTGTCAATTTTACATTATTTCAAGCACTAAGAATCGAAATTTCTAAAATGAATTCTAAATAGAAAATAAAAACATTAACTTTCTTATATAAAATAAAATAAAATAGAAATAGAAAGATAAAGCAATTATAAAATTAATTATAAAATAGAAATATGAAGCAAAATTATTCGTTATATGTCCTTGTAGGAATTAGCAGCAGTGTACTCATATTTTCGCATACATGAATATTTTTTGACTTTTCCATAAATAATATCCAAGGCATGCCCATATTTAACAGAAAGAAAAATAAAGGAAATTCTAATGAAATTAAAAATAAATGATTTGATAAAACCTTAATTTACTCAAGGAAAAGAAAAAGGGCATTCGTTCTTTCAAATATATTTTAGTGAAATTTAACAGTGATTATATTATTCTGTCGTTAACAGAAAAGGAAAATATTTTTCTAAAAATAATAGGTTGTTTTTCTTTTTTTTTTTCTCCCACAAGGGCTTTGTCGCCTAAGAGCTGCAGTTCCAATTTCCCATCCAAACACCCCACAGGCTCTAAAATTCCTTTGCTTCGTTAAAAAAAAAAAAAAAAAAAAAAAAAAAAAAAAGATAACGGTATTGCTAACCATAAAATTATAATTTCACAGATAGTGGCGCTCTTGTGTAATCGGTTTGTCATTCATTTTCCTTTGTCTAACTGAGCAATTTAAATAAAGTGCTCTTGAAACGATTTTTAACTTGTTGACCATAAATTATTTTAAGTGTTCTTGTAAAACAACAAAAAATGCTATACACTTTATTTTAAAAAGCAAACATTCTATAGTAAAGCTAATTAACACAAAAAAATTACAAGTATCCAAGTATATTTTCATGAGATAGAGCACGGACAAAATACAAAACGAATTCATAAACCCTTTCTAACTATTTCGGAAAGAGTTAAAAAAGTTTCTCTAATATTAAGTACATTTTTGTTGATATCAATTCATAAACCGATTTTAACATTTAGTCCGGGAGCCGACCGTCGATTTACCTATGTATCAAGTAAAAAACCGGATATACATCAAAATGTAGGTCTCAATGTGCACATTAAGAATATCACTGGCTGCCAGGTCCTATCCTGCCGCAACGCAAGGCAGCCACACTTTTATGACGTCAATTTTGAGTGTCTGCCTATGTATCGAGTACAAGGACCCGACATACATCAAAATTTAGGTCTCAATGTGCACATTAAGAATATCACTGTCTGCCAGGTCCTATCCTGCCGGAACCCGGTGGCAACCGCACATTTTTTACGTCAATTTTGAGTGTTTACCTATGTATCGAGTACAAGGACCGGACATTCATTGAAATGTAGGATTCAATGTGCACATTAAGAATATCACTGGCTGCCACATACATCAAAATGTAGGTTTCAATGCGCAAATTAATAATATCACTGTCTGCCAGGTGCGATAGATAGGTAAACACTCAAAATTGACGAAAAAAATGAGTCTGCCACCTGGTTCCGGCAGAATTAGACATGGTAGACCCTGATATTATTAATGTGCACGTTTAAACCTTCATATTTATTTATATATGGTCCTTAAATTCGACACATAGGTAGGCATTCGAAATTGATGTCATAAAAGTGTTGCTGCCACCTGATTCCGGTAAAATTGGACAAAGTAGACCCTTATATTATTAATATGCATTTTCAAACCTACATTTTGATGTATGTTCGGACCTTGAATTCGATACATAGGTAGACACTCAAAATTGACGTCATAAAAGTGCGGCTGCCACCGGGTTCCGGAAGGATAGGACCTGGCAGACAGTGATATTCTTAATGTGCACATTGAGGCCTACATTTTGATGTATGTCCGGTCCTTGTACTCGATACATAGGCAAACACTCAAAGTTGACGTCATAAATGCGCGGCTGCCACAGGGTTCCGGCATGATAGGACCTGGCTGCCAGTGATATTCTTAATGTGCACATTGAGACCTACATTTTGATGTATGTCGGGTCCTTGTACTCGATACATAGGCAGACACTCAAAATTGACGTCATAAAAGTGTGGCTGCCACCGGGTTCCGGCAGGATAGGACCTGGCAGCCAGTGATATTCTTAATGTGCACATTGAAACCTACATTTTGATGTATGTGACAGCCAGTTATATTCTTAATGCGCACATTGAGACCTACGTTTTGATGTATGTCTGGTCCTTGTACTCAATACATAGGTAAACACTCAAAATTGACGTCATAAAAGTGCGGCTGCCTTGAGTTCCGGCAGGATAGGACCTGTCAGACAGTGATATTCTTAATGTGCACATTGAGACCTACATTTTGATGTATGTCCGGTCCTTTTACTCGATACATAGGTAAATCGACTGTCGGCTCCCGGACTAATTTTCTTCTTTATATATATCTATATCTATATCTATCTATCTATCTATATATATATATATATATATATATATATATATATATATATAAAGTTTTATTTTTTTGTCATGTACTAAGGGGGGGGGGATAGAACAATACAAAAGAAGATTAGGAAAAAATGTTGCTCTACAGTATTTTTTGCTCGATATTTTTCTCACCTGAATAGAAACAGTTATTTCATTTGCAGAAGCAACGCAGAAGCATTTTTTTTATAAAGCGCAAGATTTCGTTATGTTTATTATTTTTTTTCTTTATTATAATGCTGCAATACGGAAACGTGTTACCTGAAACAATTTATGAGTTTTTTCTCATTTAGAAAACTGGTCTTTGTTGTTGACAATTTAATAAGAGAGACTTCTTTTCTCATGTACATCATAGTAAATGAGAAAAAAAATGTTCAGACTTTAAGGATGCTGTTATTAAACCGAGAAATAATAGATAACTTAACAAAATATAACAAAATATGATAAAATAATGTAATAATAACACATATATAATAATAACAAAATATGATAAAATAATGTAATAATAACACATATATAATAATAACACATATATAATAATAACAAAATATGATAAAATAATGTAATAATAACACATATATAATAATAACAAAATATGATAAATTAACAAAATTCTTATCCAGATAAAATTAATTTTCTTAACATTAAAATAACAACAACATTAAAATTTCCAACTCCCTATACAACCCTACAAGCCCCAAATTCCTTTCTTTGTTTAAAGAAAAAAGAAGAATATGCTACTACGAACCAGAAAATCATAATCTCACAACTAGTGGTGATCTTCTGTAATCGGGTTGCTATACATTCTCTTTTGTCTAAATAGGTAATTTAAATAAAGTGCACTTGAAACGATTTTTAACTTTTTTACCGTACATTCTTTTAAATATTCTAGTAAAAGAATAATAAATGCTATGCGCTTCATTTTCAAAAGCGAACATTCTATACTAAAACTCATTAATATAAAAATACTTATTAATCCGAATATATTTACAGGTATTAGAGTACAGACATAGAAAACGAATTCATAAACCTTTTCGACAATTTCGGAAAGTGTTAGAACATTTCTCTAAGACTGAGTTAATATCATTTCATAAAATGACTCTAACATTTATTCTTTATTTCAAACAAAAAATAAAGATATGTTTCATTTCCTCGTCCCGTATTAAGTGAAAAAAATGGAAATATACAAAATGAGATTTGAAAATATGTTGCTTTACAGTACTTTTTGCTCGATATTTTTCTCAACTGAATAGAAACGCAGTTATTTCATTTGCAGAAGCAAACCAAGCACTTTTCTATAAAGCGGAAGATTTCGCTATGTTTGTTATTTTGTTTTTCTTTATTGTTACTCTACAACGTGTTACCCGAAACGTGTTACCCTTTTTTTCTTTTCTCATTTAGAGAAATGGTCTTTGTTGTAGACAATTTAATAAGAAAGACGACTTTTCGCACGTACGTCATAGCACCTGAAAAAAAAAAATATGTTCGTACTGGAAGGCTACTGTTATCAAACCGAGAAATAATAAACGGACCTTCAATAAAGAAGCTAGTTTTTAAGTAATTGAATGCGTGATTTCAATGTAATATGAAAAATTAACAAAATTCCTATCCTGACACAATTCATTTTGTTAAGATTAAAATAACAACAACGGCAAAATAACAGTTACAATAATGTAATTTAGCAATTTAAAATGTATTTTGCTGAAATTTAACAATGTTTATATTACACTTTCGTTATCAGTAAAGGAATGTATCTTTCTGAAAATAATATATTTTTTTATTTATAACCAAGGGCTCTGTTCCTATACGAGCTACATCTAAAACTTCACATCCAAACTCCACAGGCTCTAAAATTTCTTTGCTTTGTTTTTAACAAAAAGATTACTCTATTAAAAACTATAAAATTATAATCTCACAACTAGTCGCGATCGCCTGTATTCGGGTTGCTATTCATTTTCTTTTCTCTAAATAAGTAATTTTAATGAAATGCACTTGAAACGAATCTTAAGTTTTTGATTACAGATTGTTTTAAGCATTTTGGTAAATAATCAATCAATAGTATGCACTTCATTTTGAAAAGTGAACATTCTATACTAAAGCTCATAAACATCTAAAAATTACATGTTAATCCAAATATATTTACATGAGTTAGAGTACAGGCAAATATACGAAACGAATTCACAAACTTTTTTCAACTATTTCGGTAAGTGTTAAAAAATTTCTCTAAGATTGAGTACTTTTTTGTTAATATCATTTCATAAAACGATTCTAACATTTCATTCTTTTCTTCAAACAAAAAATAAAGATTTGTTTCATTTCCTCGTCATGTACTAAGGGCAAAAAATGAAACCATTCAAAAGTAGATTAGAAAAAAATGTTGCTCTACAGTACTTTCAGCTCGATATTTTTCTCACCTCAATAAGAACAGTTATTTTATTTGCAGAAGCAACGCAGAGGCACTTTTCTGTAAAGCGCAAGGTTTCGCTATGTTTATTGTTTTATTTTTCTTTATTGTTATGCTGCAACATGACAACACGTTACCTGAAACAATTTAGGAGGGTTCTTTTTTTTTCCTTTCTCATTTAGAGAACTTGTTTTTGTTGCAGACAATTTAATAAGAAAGACGACTTTTTCTCATGTATGTCATAGTAAATGAAAAAAAAAAATGTGTTCGTTCAGGAAGGATGCTGTTATTAAACGTAGAAATAATAAACGGACCTTCAATACGGATCCGAGTTTTTAAGTCATTGCATGCGTGATTTCAGTGTATTATGGTAAATTAATAAAATTCCTATGCTGAGGTAATTGTTTTTCTTAAGATTAAATAATAATAATAAAATTAATAATAATAATAATAATAATAATAATAATAATAATAATAATAATAATAATAATAATAATAATAATAATAATAATGCAATTTAACAATTTACAACGACCATTTGAAAAATGATATTTTCAAAGACTAAAATTTAAGACTTATAAATAAATTCTATATTTAAAAGAAATAACAATAATAAACATCATTTTCATGATGATCAAAACATCAGAATCATATATTGCGTATGCCATGGATTAAACATTAATATTTTTGGACCAATTATAAACAAATTTCAAATGAAATTTAAGCTTTACAATTTTCGGTACTGCAATTTTTTTAAATTTGTAAACATTGCACATTTTCAATTTTTACACCATCGTATAGGCGACAAAAATGTACTTTTAAATGCAATTTGTTTGAAAGCTCTACCTCAATTTGTTTTTGAGTTATTATTATTGTTATTATTATTATTAGTGGCTTTTAATACTTTTTTTATCATCATGGCAACAGAAGTATTCCATTCCTAGACATTAACCACTTAACTGATTTTTTTTCTTATGTACAATAAATTGAAAATTATGGTTAACATCACTTTTTTTTTAACTAGAATATTGGTAATATTTAGTCTTAACATTTCTGCAATTAAATTGTATGAAATTATATTTTTAAAAATTAATGGCTTCAAAAAGCTTTAAGTGATGAAGTGTCTTCTAGAATTAAAAGATAATCATGAAAATTAGAGTAATAAAAAAAAAAGAACTTTTCTCCTGAAACAAAAGCAACAAAGATTTGTTTTCTAATGATTAAAAAAATCAATAAAAGAAATAATTTTTCAAATTCATATGTAATTTTTTAATTTTTAATAATTTTTGATTAACAAAAACAACATAATAAAAAATTAGATATATTTTTACTATATTTAATTTTTTATTATGTTAAAATAAAAGTTACTAAAGTAACTTTTCTCTTTAACATAAAAATTTCTTATAAAAATAACTTAAATATACTTTTAACATATGAATTTCTAATTAATAATTACTCTGAATTACACAAAAATTCTTAATGTTCATTATACACATGCATATTTATAAATAAAGAAAAATGCATCACATAAACTATATAAAATTCCATTTCATGAATTATAATATATTATATTACATAAATTGTAGCCTGAGACCTGAGAACAATCATTTTTCATAAAGTTACTTTCTAAAGACAATTTAAATATGCTTAAATCCCTATAACTTTTTCATTTTAACGATATTCGACTGGCCATTTTATATAAATTGCAAAATGTTTTTGACTATCAAACTGCGAAAAAAAGAAAGTTATTGCGCATACGCAATAACAAAAATATTTCATACAAATGCTCATATTGTATCAAGTCTTCAATATGGTAATAATTTATTTTAAATCTTATGTAAATATTCAGAATTGGAGTCTGAGTTCTGTTAAAATATTCAGAAGGTGACCAGTAAATTTACAGACATAAAAATACTAAAGACTTTGTAATTTTAAATAGAGGGGGGGGGGAAGGATATTTTGATTTTATTATTCATGCTATCGGTAAATTATATAACTCCCAAGAATTTGAAAATAAACAAGAAATGTTATAATAACTTTCAATAAATTGAAAATTACAATATTACAACTTCAAATTGAAATAGATTGGATTATTTCTCTTGCCAAAAAAAAAAAAAAAAAAAAAAAAAAATCGAAACCCACTTTATACAATAAATTGAGATACACCTCTTGTAATAAATAGAAATTGGATTACAGTTCTTGCAATAAATCACAATAAATCGAAAACTGATATATATTACAACTGTAAGCTGAAATGAACTAAATTACACCCCTTGCAATAAATCACCGTAATTCGAAAACTGTTATACTACAAGTTACGGCTGCCAAATTGTAATGAATTGGATTACACCTCTTGTCTTGATCTGTGCAATAATTTCTGATGCAGACACTAATTCTTTTCACGAAGCTACAAAAAAGCATAAACTAATAATACAATAACTTAATCAAATACTTTAAATCTAAAACTTGTGTGAATTTACCAAGAATCTGCTTCTTTTCTGCATTTTATGAGAAATTCATTATTAATATACACTATATTGCCATTGATTATGGGACACTTGCGATTTTAGACATTTTACTAAATAGCTAGAAAAATACATGAGGAATCATCTCGAAACTCTTAGTGTATAAATATAATAGTATACGCCATACATCGCCGTGAATATTTTTTACCGAAACTCCATAGGGGACCGTCAACAAATTAAAAAAGAATGAATATCTTTTGAATAACCCTGTCAAAACTAATGTAGCAAAAGTGCTCAAACTCTAGATTATGATTGAATGCCTTATTGTAATACACTGTGTTCATTTTTATGCAAATAGAATGCATACTCGCAGAGTAATTAAGGTTTTTGTAAAAATGGCCCCAAATTTTTCTAAGTTTTTTCCTTATAATTTTCAGAGTTCTTAATATAAAATAATATTTTTTTCAGAAAATATGACAAACAACATTGCACACTGTACCCTGTAATCAGAATTAAAAAATAGTAAAAATTGTATGAAAAATGAGTAGGTTTACTAAATAATTTTTTACTGCGCATGCGTCAAAGATATCAAAATTTCATTTGCATAATATGTTAGCTAAATGTATAGAGCAACTTTTGTAAAAGTTTTAAAATTATAGCTTGAAAATTCTGGAAGTAATCGGCTATAGAAAAAGGACAAAATCCGTTGTTTCCAAAATGAAGCAAAAAAATGAGGGATTTTATCCAAAAGTAGTCGTAATATCCCGTATTGTGTATTCTATATAGACACTAATCAATGAATATATGGATACAACCCCTCTTGTTTTTGCTTCATTTTGAGAATAACGAATTTTCAACTTATTCAATTGACGATTATTTTCAAAATTTTCAAGTTATGATTTTGTGACTTTCACAAAAGTTGCTCTATAAATTTAGCTAACATAATATGTAAATGAAATTTTGATTTCGTTGACGCATGCGCAGTAAAAAATTATTTAGTAAACCAACTCATTTTGTATGCAATTTTCATTATTTTTTAATTCTGATTACAGGGTACTGTGTGCAATGTTGTTTGTCATATTTTCTGAAAAAAATATTATTTTATATTAAGAACTCTGAAAATTATAAGGCAAAAACTTGCAAAAATTTGGGACCATTTTTATAAAAACCTTAATTACTCTGCGAGTATGCATGCTATTTGCATAAAAATGAACACAGTGTATTACAATAAGGCATTCAATCATAATCTAGAGTTTGAGCGCTTTTGCTACATTAGTTTTGACAGGGTTATTCAAAAGATATTCATTAGTTTTTAATTTGTTTACGGTCCCCTATTGAGTTTCGGTAAAAAATCTTCACGGATATGTATGACGTATACTATTATATTTATACACTAAGCGTTTCGAGATGATTCCTCATGTATTTTTCTAGACATTTAGTAAAATGTTTAAAATCGCAAGTGTCCCATAATCAATGGCAATATAGTGTATACAGTTATGCGTCATTATATTTCATTAACTATTATGTATTATTATGTATTTATTATATATTATGCATCATAATGCAGTCATTACATATTACATTCATTTATATTAATATCTCCTATAATTTCTATTTTTCGAAAAAGAAAATTATTATTTTTTTCTCATATAAAATTCACAATTTACAGTTTTTTGTATAATTAGTATATGATTATGTATAGAACGTGAGGGTTTTCCTGCATTATTTGTGTAATTGCTTAGAAAACTCAACTTTATTTAAATATTTTCCCACGAAATAGTTCTAAAGTAACTATATCTTCACTATAGCTATTTCTTAAACTATAATTCTGATTAACACGTTCCCTGCCACTTACGTGAAGATGCGATGATAGTTAATGCCGCACTGTAGGAGTGGGTTTTTCCCAGAAGCCGATTTACTTTTTATAACAAAGAATCAGTAAAAGATTTTCTCGCGCCAGCGCGTGACTGGCTATTAGATATCACCCACATCTCGCGCTGGAGCGTGAGTAGCTCCTTAACGTTGGCGCCTTATCACGGGCTTGAAAATAATTTCCAGGGGTCGCAGCGTCCTAAAATTTTCGCACTATCCTACCAGTATTTTAAATAAAAAATCTTCATGTCAGATTCCTTTAACATCTACAGTAAAATTCTATAATAAATATTATCGTTTTAAAATTGTGGTAGGAAAATGCGAAAATTTTAGGGACGCTGCGACCCCTGAATATCGTCAACAGAAATTTACTTTTTTACTGCAAACAGAATTTTACTTCACAGACACTTAAAAGGTTAAAAAAATCTTTGTATTCAAAATAAAATTATTTTTCCTTTTCCTTTTATTGTAACCATTTCCCTGTGAAGCAATTCTGGTATATCCTTCCTCTTTCCCCAATAGAAAAGAAACTCAAAGAATTTATTTCGTCTCTTCCCCATGTGCTGGGGAAAAAATTAAAAATATAAAGAAAAATATTCGAAGAAGTTTGTTCTTTAGTATTTTTTCTTAAAATATTTTTCTCTCACCTGAGTGGAAGCACTTATTTCATTCGCAGCTGCAAACACAAGCACTTTCGCTTGTAATCAGTGCCGAGTTTCAAGGTGTTGATTATTTTATATTTCTTCGTTATTATATAGCAGAATGACAACTTGTTTTGTAAAACAATTTATGATTATTCTGCCCTTTCTTTTTTTTTTTCTTAGTGAAAAGGATTGCTTTTATAATAAGCGATTTAATATGAACGCCTATTTTGATGGCATGCGTTAATCAAAGGAAAAAGCCTATCTTCGAATAATCAATTTTCATAAAATATAGAAATAGTAAAAATATTTTTCATGAAAATGTTTAATTCTACATTATAAAGCTGAGACAAGACCGTCATTAATGCTAAGTTTAAAAATAATGCTAACTACTGCTGTGCCCTACAATGAGAAACGGACAAAATACCCCGGACGTGACGCTTGCATATATACGTATAACTTATAAATTGTTAAATTATACGCTATACACTTAAAATAACAAACAAAAATAATCTTGTATTTTCACAGTAACATAGTTATTTATTTTGTAGATACAATAGCATTGTTGAAGTTGCAGTAATATGTAATAAATTGTTCCACACTTGATATGAAATGTCCCTTTAATAGGTTTTAAAATCTCCACATTTTAAATTCTAGGCCTTACTAAGCTGGTCGATTTCAATGATAAATAAATAACAATAATAGATAGTAAAAAACTCCACATTTTAAATTAGAGACTCAATTAATCTTTAATTAATCTTTAATTAGTTATCTTTAATTAGTAATCTTTAATCCAAGTACTTTTTAATTTATATTTTTAATACAACTTGTATATTTTTCTTTCGTATATGGCTGATTCTCATAATAGGGGACAATTTATGTCTTTCGGCACACAAAAAAAAAATTGAGAGGTTTTGGTTT
Organism: Maratus speculifer; assembly: GCA_964019185.1. NCBI lineage: Eukaryota > Metazoa > Arthropoda > Arachnida > Araneae > Salticidae > Maratus > Maratus speculifer. The sequence goes on from OZ025295.1 coordinate 169,657,977, forward strand.
TCTGTCATGTTTTTATATTTAGATATGTTTGTCTTAATATTATTCATTATTTGCACTCAAGAATTACTCATTTTTTAGTTAAAAACACATTAAAATAACAGAATAAATGTTCAAAACGACATTAGCATGGATGTCCACAGCAGCTGTGCTTTGTGTATACTAGCATTTTTCAAGAGTTAATATCATGTTTATAAAATAAAACAAATGTTATTCTTTCTTTAAATTAATCAAGGAGAGGATTTATCCAATAAATTTCTTTTTAAAAATGAAATTATAGTATATGAAAAAAGAATTAAAGTTTGTCCTCCATATTCTATTTTCAAAACAAGACCATACTATAACAGCTGGTTATTAATCAAAATTTCATTTTCACATATGACAATAGTTTGAAAATATAAAGTTTCTCCATGGCAACAAGTAGCTATTTTATCCTGGCCTGAAAATAGAAGCATGTATTGTATTTTAAGAATTTAAGTTGAATATTAGGGGCATACATCAATTGTACAGGGGTTGGACAAAAATATGGAAACACCTTTTGAAATGCATGTTTGAAATGAAAGATTGATTTTAACGAGCTATATAGATGGCGCTGGCATTTTTGTCTACTGACGCCACCTATATAACTTCATAATATCGCTGCACCGTTCGGTCGTTGTTGGAGTACGTTTATGTGAGGTTGTCCTTGCATTATGTCGGAGTTAACAGACTTCGAACATGGTCAAATAGTTGGCGCGTGTATGGTGGGTGCTTCCGTCAGCAAGGTAGCCGAGGTTTTTAATATTTCAGGAGGTACTGTATCGAAGATTTATTCTGCATATTTGAAATGCGGAAAAACAATACCCGCTAAATCACAGCGCGGACGAAAGTGTGTGCTGAGTGATCGTGACAGACGATCATTAAAGATGATTATCGCGAAAAATAAGAAGACCACAGCTGCAAAAGTTACTGCTGAAATGAATGTCATGTTACCAAACCCTGTGAGTACCAAAACAATTAGAAGGGAGCTTTATAAACAGGGAATTGCTGGCCGGACTGCAATTGAAAAGCCATTCATCAGTGATGCTAATGCTCGTAACAGAAAAAAAGTGGTGTTTAAGTCATAAAGCTTGGACTATAGAGCAGTAGAAAAGAGTAATATGGTCTGATTTCTACTTTCACATTGTTTCCCACTTCTGGTCGAGTTTACGTCTGGAGAACGCCATCTCAAGCCTATAATACAGACTGCTTGTTGCCAAGAGTGAAACATGGCGGGGGTTCGGTGATGGTTTGGGCAGCCATATCGTGGTTCTCTTCTGGCCCCATGATAACTCTGTCAGGGCGTATTACTGCTCAGACTTATGTGAACATTTTGGCCGATCAAGTCCATCCAATGGTACAAAAATTGTTCCCCAAAGGTGATGGTATCTTCCAAGACGACAACGCCCCCTCACACAGCTCACATTGTCCAGGACGGGTTTTCTGAGCACGAGGATGAATTGTCGCATCTCCCCTGGCCACCACAGTCACCAGACCTGAATATTATCGAACCTTTGTGGTCTACATTGGAGCGGAAAGTGCGTTCTCGCTATCCACCGCCAACATCGTTATTTGAACTTGCCACCGTTTTGCAGGAAGAATGGTACAATATTACCTTGGCAAACATACAGAAACTGTATTTATCCATTCCGAGAAGACTACAAACTGTTTTGAATAATAACGGGTACCCTACACCATATTAGACAAGGAAATGTATTTTTTGTAAGGTGTTTCCATATTTTTGTCCAACCCCTGTATGTCATTAGAATGGATAATAATTTTTATGTTTATTTTATAGCTAAAATTTTTATTTTACTCATTTGCATAGAACTTTTGTGTTTTATAAAGCCCCAGAAAGAACTATTGCATTGTGATTATATTATGGCTCATAATCTTATTTAAATTAAAATTTGTCATTAGCATGGACAAATATCAGTGTCATTAGCATGGTCTTTCTGCCCATGCTAAAGACTCCTATGTGTATAAATGTAACCAGTGCTTATATTGTATCCTTTATAAAGTTTAATTTTACATATAAATTAAGGTATTACATTTATTATCCCTAAAATATGCATTAAATCTGTCAGAAAATCACTAAGACAGCTTCTTACATTGTTAGTGTCAGAATGTTGCTCATGTAAACAAAGTTTGCTCTTTGGTAATGTTTTTATTCTCCTTATATGTATATATGTAAAAATGGAAACCATTTGCTGAAAAGAAAGGCTAATAAATATAGAAAAAATTATTTAAACAGGAAAAAAATAAAAATTTCTTAATATATTTATTCCATGCAATTTGTTTTGTCATTAGCATGGCTCAAAAAATACTAATTATTTTTTTTTAAAGTTAATTTTTAAATATTTAGCTCTGCTGACTACCTAAAGTATACCTAATACTATATTAACAACACCTATTTTTTTCAGAAATTTTGATTACAGTAATTTTTTTAAGATTTCACTTTTGAAATTGCCCCCTATTTTGAGAATCACCCATATCAGAATGAAAATAAATTTCAAAGTTATAATGTAATTTTAATTTTACTCTCAACTATTATTATTATCATCATATACAATATGTCCACTCTCAACGATGTCCAATGGCTAATTTCTAAACCGTTAATCATAGACAAATAGTTCCAATTACAAAAAAGTCTTAAATGAAGTAAAAAATATTTTTACCGCAATTTTGTTAAAAAAAATACATTAAAAAATAGGAAATTTAGATTTTTTATACGGTTTTCAGTCTAATAAAAGATATTTAATTAAAATTTTCTATTACACTAACAAGTAAGACATAAAAAGTCTCATTAATCTAACACTAAAATTTACCATTCTATGGACTTACAATTTTATGATATAAACCAATTACAACTGAACACAGATGAGCTAAGTCAAGGTTCGAGGGATCGTGCACACAGAGCTTAAAGTATTAGAAGGATTTATTTCACATTTACATTCCTAAAAATGCAGCCAAAGGAGTTACTTCGAGGAAATTTTAAGATAACTTTACTTTTTATTAATTAAGTTTTAAATTAGATAATCTAATAGCATTTAAAAATACGGATCATTTTGTAAATAATTGCATCTGTTGCTTTTCACCTTTTCATTAAAAAAAATTATGCTGCTTTATAACCTACATTTTTAACACAGGTTGTATATTTTTCTTTATTATGTCAAGATGAAACTGGATTTCAAATTTACTATAATGATAATTTTACTTTCAACTATTATTGTAATTCTTTTTAATATATGGTCTGACAATTATTTATATTTCTAGTAAATTTGTAATCAACACCTATTTCACAGCCAAAAAAAAAATTATGCATTTAATTTTAAACTGCTATTTGCCAGTCAGTTTTAATTGTAAAAGAACGGGACTTTTTTGTGTTACTTAGGGTATAATAGGATATTTTTATTAAATATCACTTATAATACCGAGAAATAATATAAAAATTTAAATTTCATATATATGGTTTTTTTTAAATATTCTTTTTGACCCAAATCGCTTTAAAAACACTTCTTTATCTTGTCGAAAACATTTTTGTTAGAACAATGTAGCGTTGCAAAGGTTAGAAAAAACCCGGTTTAAACCCGGGAATAAACCGGGTTTTTAGGAATAAACCTGGAAAAAACCCGGGATTTTTTGGAATAATTCGGTTTTTTGGGAATAAACCTGGGAATAAACCTGGTCTACTGGAAATAAACCCGGGAATAAACCGACTTTTTGCAACTCTAGAACAATGTCTATGACTAACAGTTTAAAAATTCGTTGAGAGTGGACACTTTGTATACATTTCAGTTTTATTTCATTATAGCACTATTAAACTTCATATGATGTTTATCTGTGACAAAGGAGTAAAAAATAAAGTACGAACATTTCTCTGAGGCTGTTTCTCAATGCATCAAAAATTCAGTACAACATCATATGACATTTATATGCTTGAGAGGTTTAAAAATAATGCCATTCATTCATTTGAACTATATTCTGCAATATAACAGATCTGAAAATTATCCATTTTTTTTCTGACCTGGTGAATGTCAATGGTTCAATAGAACAAAACGTAGAAGATTTATTTCCCTAAAATCAATTACTTTCTGCCAATTCAATTTAGTTAGAAGACAACATTTGTAGCCGATTTTAACAACCTGATTACCCAGCAAATGTAAGATTATTAGATATTTGTCTTTCTCGACTCACAATAAAATATATATGTAGGGATAAAATGTTATTTAGAATAAAAAACAGCCCATCTAAAGTTATGTTGAGGCCTATATACCATTTGCCTTTCATTAAAATTAATTTTTCCAAATTAGAATTACCTCTCTATTTTTTCTAAATGAAAACATATGTCCCCACATTATTATTATTTTTTTTTCTTCTCTTTTCCATGTATTTGCCCAGCCTCTGTTTTCGACTCTGAGGGTAATAAAAAACATTCCCCGAAGTGTTCCCACACTTTAGTAAAAAAGAGGACAAACCCCTGTCACAATAAATAAATAAATGAATGCATGATGCTTGCAAGTGACATTGTAAAAATGCAACTAATGGCCACCTCATGAAAGACCACCCTATTGAGAGTTGCAATCCTGCCTTGTTAAATTTATTAGGGCAATTTTACTACCCGAAAAAAATGTTAACAATACTGTTTTTAAGAAAAGAGTGCAGCAATTGTTGAAATACCCCTGAATATATGTTTTACTTAAGGACCACCAGCGGTAGTGAAAGTTTTATTACCGTCAAGTTTTATTACCGTCAATAAAAATACGAAAGCGAAAATATTTCTCTCCCCTTGTTTTCCGTGGGAACCGTAAGCTGAACAAGTCCTGACACCTGCTCCCGTCAGGGTAGGGATCTACGTCACGTGGGTAGTTTTGCCCTATGCCCTTATTTGGTAATAGGAAAGTGTGAAGTAACTATTAACCAATGATAGCCCACCCCAGTATGCACGAGGGGAGGCAGGAAGCCTTGCTGCTAGTTAGGAGACCCCGAGTGTGATTTTATTCCAGTGAAGTGGGATAAATTTGGTAGTTTTCAGGAGAGACCGGTCTAGAGAGAACATGTAAAAATTCGGTGGCTGTGTGCCCCCCCCCCTTTTTTCCTGGGGAGAGGGGGAGAATTTTGAATTTAGGTCCTTAGATAAACTTTTCTTTTTGGAGATCATTCTGTTTTTGGTCATGCAGTTGTGAAGAGAGCCAAGACCTCGCCTGCCGCTTTTTCAAAACTTCGGTGTTCCAGTAACAGTTGTTCATAGCGGAATGATATAGCTATATGGGAATGTAGAGCTGCTCATCGGGTTAATATTTTGGTCAGTACAACAATAGCATTTGTTTAATGTTTGTTGAAATCGGATGTACCTAAAAGACCCCTAGTTAAGAGAAAAGGAAAAGGGGATGGTTGCCCCTGTAGACTGACATTTGCTAAAAAAAAAAAGTTTGAAAAGCGAGGGCTGAAGTGACGGAGATCCTGAAATACTACCCCCGTTGACTAGATAAGGCAGTCATGTCCTCCTTTCGGACAAGTGTAGTTCTTGAATGATGTCGAGAAAATAGTCTTCGCTGATTCCCTTCCTGCAAGTGTAGTTCTTGGATGATGTCGAGAAAATAGCCTTCACCGATTCCCTTCCTGCAAGTGTAGTTCTTGGATGATGTCGAGAAAATAGCCTTCACTGATTCCCTTCCTGCAAGTGTAACTCTTGGATGATGACCAAGAAATAGCGATCGGACTAGAAACCTCCGTTGAATTTGACTCCATAGTGAACAGAAGCTAACGCAGAGTGTCTTAAATAAGAGACCCAAAAAGGGTTAGTGTGCGCCTTTCCGGCATGTGTGAATTTGGAGAAATAGTAAGTGAATATCAGTGTAGGTAGAAACTTTGGTTGACTCTAGCATCATAAGTTATAAAGGTTCGAACAGTTGTAAGACAAGAATATTCCATGTCATCCAGTGGTAAGCTAGTTTTGTATTATAGATTGATTTATTGCCTATTTGAATATTGATGTTAGCATGTAAAAGTATAATTCACCTTTATATATGTAATTAGTTTATTACAAACCAAGGAAAATAGAGGAAGTGTCATTTGTTGTTTCTATTATATTTATAATAAATTAAGTATGTGAATAAAATGTATATGTATTTACTAAAATTTTACTCTAATTTTTCTTCATCCAAATAATTAAGGAAGATTAATTAACTTCAGCTCAGAGGAAGAAATTTTTCTTATTTTGGTTAGTGAGCAGAATTTATCTTGATATAACTCTTACTTATTCTAAGATGAAAAATGAAGTAATTTTATTCCAATAATGTAATTGAAATTTAATACTTAAGTGATATAATTCCTTAACCTTCTTAGAAATTTTTAATGAGTTTAGAGAAGCTTATTTAATATTCACTTTACAGAATTCTTTCCTTAATTCTAATTAAAAATGAAGATATTTAATTGATTTTCCTCAGAAGTACTGTATTTAATTCTCATACTAATGCATTTTAAGAATTTCAAAAGAAATAAAATGAGTTAATGATTCACAACGCTATGATAGGAATAAATAAAAAAGAAGTATAAATGTACTATTACTATCGTATCAAGGTCATATACCATTACTTGTGTTGCAGGATGAATGTTCTAATATTGATATTTTAATCTATTTTAAGAAAATTATGTCTTCCTTTGCTCTCTGAATATCTGAGAGATTTCAGCCCTACTTTCTCTATTTATTAAAGTTAATTGATCTGTAATTGTGATTCTTTATTAAGCGTTGATATGTATTTTTCATCCTACAAAACAGTAATGGTAAAGTTGGGATCATTGCTACTAACTTACAGTGAGTTAGAGATCTGAATGGGTTGAGAATTTTGTTGCATTTTTGTTAAGTGTTTTCTTAAATATTTTTATTCGTGTAATAATCTGGGATGTTTTCATTAATTAATAAATTAGCTATTTTGGTCGTGTAACTTTAAGTTACTTTTCTAATTCCCTTTTTCCTTCTCCCAAACAATTATGAGGTTTAATTTGAATTTAATTATTTTATAGCAACAAGATTCAGATAGGTGGAAACTTAATTCAGATCTCAATTGATTTAATAGTCTAATAGAAGAAATGACTTATCTGTTGAATCCATAATACTTGTAGATGATGATTATTTAATAGATACTCATGCTAATTATTCTGAAGTGAATTTATGAATAAAATTTCAAGGTACATTTACTAAAAAGTTGTAGCAAAGGTCCCAACAGTTAGAAATAAAGATAAACTTTTTCGTGACGTTATTAAAACTGTAAGATAAACAAAAAGTACGCATAAATTTTATATATACATTAAAAAATAACAAATAATGATACGGAAGCGAGATTTAGACTAAACACACTGTCAATATGCGATATTTTTATTTAACAAAAATAGATGCAGTTTACAATGAATTCGATTTTACGAATCTAAGAAAGGCAAGTTATAACTAAAGGAAAAAAGCATTTTCAAGTACTTTTGAACAGTATTATGATTATTAAAATAAATATTATATTAAAAAAAATCTGAAATAAACAAAGAAAACGCATTCACTTGATGTTTTTAAAAAATACATACTTTTTAGAATAAAATTTATCCGAGAAAAATATAATTTGAAATAAAACACTTTACATTATTCAGAAACAGACTGCATTAGGAAGATATAAATACGAAAACAAATTTTCTTTAAGTTATGCTTAATATGCTTAAAAACAATGATTTTTTTTTTTTTTTTTTTTTTTAATACGACAAAATACGGAACAGCGGAGCAGTGTTTTGGATTTCCCCCGAGAAAAATACATTTTTGCAGCATATACAACCAAAAAATGCCGTTGTATTTTATTACTTTAGGTTGCTTTTGTTTTCACATGCGAAGATTAATCTAGAAATAGTAGAGTTCTACAAGAATAATACGTGCTAAATTTTAAAGAAATAGTTTTATGTGTAAAATGTTATACTTAAAAAAATTACATGCTTCATAATTTGGAATATTTTTAGTAATTTTTTCCTTATTTATTAAAATAAACTCTGAGAAATTTGCTTTATAAAAATTTTAAAAATGCTTTGCAAGAAATAGTAATGAAAATAAAAAATTTTCAAAATTTGCAACAGTAATTCCTTGAACAAAGACGAAATTGTTTTCCCAGTTTGTCCCTTCATGTTTTTCTTTTTTTTTGATTGTTAGAAATTACTATTTTTAACTAGTAACGTTGATTTTAAGTTTGTTTTAAAATGTTATTGTAAGAATGTTTTAAAATATGAAAATTTGAGATTTTTTTTCAACTGTACATTTTATAAACTTTAGGGGAAAAAATCCTCTAAACACCTCAGATTGAAAGATAAAAAATTTTCTTGGTGTATTAGTCACTCGTTAGTATAACACATTTGGCACTTGTATGTCTTGCAAACCTTTTGAAATTCAATTCTCCTCCGCCCCTATCACCACCACCAATTTAAATTCATTTCTTTTTTTTTATTTTCCCCCATTCCAAAAAATCTCAAATTTTCCTCCTTTTTTTTTTTTTTTTTTTTTTTTTTTTTTTTTTTTTTATCAATAGGCATGTTTATTTATTCGGATAAAAAAAATCTCTTCTTCCAGAATTGAAATAATTACTTTTACTATCAATCGGGGTTTTAGTTTATCTTAGTTAAACCTTAATTTCTCATTATGTTAATAACTGTGCTAATAATTTTGATTTTCCTGTTGTTCCAGTTTCTTTTTCTAATCTCACTATTTTACCATTTCGTAATACCATTAAGTTAAAAATAGCTTACATTTTGAGAAACTATTGGATCGTTCGGAAAGTCGTGTCCGTTTGGAAAAAATCAATTCGTACCGGAAAATTCTGTCCATTAAATATATTATATATTCCATATTCCGATATCTAAAGGTTAGATATCGGAAACAATATTTAATAATTAAAGGTTAGAGTTTTCCAGTACAAATTGATTTACTCCAAATGGACATGACTTTTGAAAGGACCCAATATGATTTTAAATGTGTTTTTAAGCCAGTCGATCAACTAACTTTTGTCAAAACTAAAAGATAAAATTTTGGCATAAAAACCTTTGAGACCTCAAAACTGTTGGGATATATACAATATCCAATGCTTATGTAGTTAGTCCTACACTCTTGAAAAAAAAATGTGAAGTTACTAAAATTTTTCTTGGAAAGTAGGATTTCTAGAACATTTTATATAACATCAACAGCAAAAATTCATGTAAAAGGCATACTTTACTAACTTAAATCAAAAAATATGTAAAATTACTAAAAGGTTGAATAATAAATTATGACTGAGGGGGATGGAAGCATTTTCAAGTGTTTTTGAATAGTTTTATGATTATTAAATTAAATAATATATTATAATAAATCTGAAATAAACGCTTAAAGGTAATACATCACTTGATGTTTTAAAAAATATGGTATTTTTTACAATAAAATTTATCCGAGAAAAATATAACTTGAAATAAAATACTTTACATTATTGAGAAACAGGCTGCATTAATGACATATAAATACAAAAACAAACTTTCTTTAAGTTATGCTTAATATGCTTGAAAATGAATTTTTTAATACAATCGGCGACAAAATACAGAGAAGCGTTTTGGATTTCCCATGAGAAAAATGCATTTTTGCAGTATAATAATAAACTTAATATTGCATTTCAAGAGTTATTTTTCTTTTTTCTGCAAATAAACTAAAAAATGCGAAAGTATTTTATTACTTTAGGTTGCTTTTGTTTTCTTATGTAACGATTAATCTAGGACTTGTGGAGTTCTACGAAAATAATACGCGGTAAATTTAAAAAAAATAATTTTGTGTGTAAAACTTTACACTTAAAAAATGAGCTTCATAATACGTAATTTTTTTAGTACATTTTATCCTTATTTACTAAAATAAATGCTGAGAAATTTGTTTTTTAAAAATCTTTAATAATGCTACTTAAGAAATATTAAAGAAAATAAAACTTTTTCAAAATCTGCAATAGTAATTTCTTGAACAAAGACGAATTGTTTTCCGAGTTTGTGCCTTCATGTTTTTCTTTCTTAGTATTTAGAAATACCTGTTTTAAGCTAGCATCGTTGATTTTATGACGTTGTAAGAATTTTCTTAAATGTGAAAATTTGTGATTTATTTCCAACGATACATTTAATAACCTTTAGGGGGGAAATTCTCTAAACATCACAAATTGTAAGATAAAAAAAAATTTCGTATGTTCGTCACCCATCAATATAACACACTTGTATGTACCGTAAACTTTTTTACTATCAATCCCCCTTCCCCTCCACACACACACATCCATTTTAATTCATGTCTTCCCTGTAAATGTCTTCCCTGTGTGGCCCTGTAAATGCTATGTACTTCATATTATGCAAGACAGTAGCGTATAATTTATATTAAGCTTCAGTGGCATATATCAATTTTATTATACATGAAACAGCTTAATATATTTAAAATATATCACTTTCCCCAATTCCCCCTTTTACCATTATCTAATGGAATTCTTTTGTGAGGCCATGTAAATGAATAATAGCTACATTTTCACCTTATATTTTATAGAATGCATATTTTAATATGTTTGACAGGGTATAACATCTTTAAAATTCCTTTGAAACGATTTTTCCATATAGGCCGTAATGTAATGGGAAACTTTTGATTCGCCCTGTAGGTAAACTAATCATGGTAGAAACTTCATTTTCAATAGGATTCGTGCTAGGGTAAACGTCAATAACGTCCTAAAATTTCATGGCAATCCGAGTATATTAACGATATTTCCCCATAGGCCGTAATATAATGGGAAATTTTGATTCGTCCTGTAGATAAACTAATCATGGTAGAAACTACAATTTCGATAGGACTTGCGCTAGGGTAAACGTCAATAACATCCTAAAATTTCATGGCAATCCGAGTACATAAACGATTTTCCCCTCAGGGTCGTAATGTAATGGAAAACTTTTGATTCGCCCTGTAGATAAACTAATCATGGTAGAAACGTCATTTTCAATAGCGATCGTGCTGGGTAAAAATCAATAAAGTCCTAAAATTTCATGGCAATCTGAGTATATTAACGATTTTTCCCCATAGGCCATAATGTATTGGGAAACTTTGATTCGCCCTGTAGATAAACTAATCATGGTAGAAACTACAATTTCGATAGGACTTGCGCTAGGGTAAACGTCAATAACGTCCTAAAATTTCATGGCAATCCGAGTATATAAACGATTTTTCTCCCTGGCCCGTAATGTAATGGAAAACTTTTGATTCGTCCTGTAGATAAACTATTCATGGTAGAAATATCATTTTCAATAGCGATTGTGCTAGGGTAAACGTCAATAACGTTCTAAAATTCCATGGCAATCCGAGTATATTAACGATTTTTCCCCTTAGGCCGTAATGTAATGGAAAACTTTTCATTCACCCTGTAGAGAAACTAATCATGGTAGAAACTTCATTTTCAATAGCGTTCGTGCTAGGGTAAACGTCAATAACGTCCTAAAATTTCATGGCAATCCGAGTATATTAACGATTTTTCCCCTCAGGCCTTAATGTAAACTTTTGATTCTCTCTGTAGATAAACTAATCATGGTAGGTATTTCATTTTCAAAAGGTATCGTGCTAGGGTAAACATCAATAACGTCCTAAAATTTCATGGCAATCCGAGTATATAAACGATTTTTCTCCCTGGCCCGTAATGTAATGGAAAACTTTTGATTCGTCCTGTAGATAAACTGTTCATGGTAGAAATTTCATTTTCAATAGCGATTGTGCTAGGGTAAACGTCAATAACGTTCTAAAATTCCATGGCAATCCGAGTATATTAACGATTTTTCCCCTTAGGCCGTAATGTAATGGAAAACTTTTCATTCACCCTGTAGAGAAACTAATCATGGTAGAAACTTCATTTTCAATAGCGTTCGTGCAAGGGTAAACGTCAATAGAGTCCTAAAATTTCATGGCAATCCGAGTATATTAACGATTTTTCCCCTCAGACCTTAATGTAAACTTTTGATTCTCTCTGTAGATAAACTAATCATGGTAGGTATTTCATTTTCAATAGGTATCGTGCTAGGGTAAACATCAATAACGTATAAAAATTTCATAGCAATCCGAGTATATTCACGGGAGTTAGAGCGCGGACAGACGGACAGACAAACCGAATGCATAAGCACTTTTCAACTTTGTTGGAAAGTGCTAAAAACAAATAATTAGCAGAATATTAATAAAAATTCAAATAAAAAAACGAAATAAAAATCACTTAATGACATTTTAAACACGTGAATCGTATTGAATGTGACATTCAAGATCATCCATTATTAACATTTAATCTTATAGTTTGGCAATAATTTTTTGGTCGACGGGATAACCTTGTAGTACCTCTTTTTTTATTTGTTGTTATTTCCTTTTTAAAATAATAGAAATTGATTAAAAAATATTAATGTAATTGGTATTTGAAAACGAAATTTTTGCCAAATTGGCATCAGAAAAATATTGCGCCAATGTGGTGCCTATATGACATCTGTGCTGATAAATAAAAAGCTCAGTATTTTTAGGCTAGCTTGGAGCAGATAATAAATCGCCAAATATTGCACCCGTGGCATTTTTTCGTATTTCATTAAATATTTAAAATATAATAATATAATCCTTTCACTTATTTCATTTATAATACATAACTTTAATTTGAAACTGAAAAGTTAAAAATCTCGACTTTTATTTATTTTTTGACGTGACAACGTCTTGTAAATTGGTTTGCCGGGAGACACTTCAAGAAACTGCGTTACGTTACGTTACGCTCCGCTCACGATACGCGCTCACTTTTCTCTTAACTTTTTCCGGTCACTTCTGGGACCATTTTCTGAACGTGAATGTGAATTCGCTGCAAGGAAGGGGCGGTGCTTAATAGGAATTTTAGATAGTATCAAACTAAGACGAAATACGTTATGTATTAGTTATTAGTATAAAGTACAAAGAAAATAAGTGTAGTTTATTTCGTAATTCGGTGGTATATTATGGAAAACTAATGATATGTGATTAGTGAAAGCCATTTTACTTTAGTTATATTCTGCTCATTGAAAAATTCTTTAATATGCTGTTTACAAAATTCAACATTTGACATCAATAAACATGAAGTAAAATGTGTTTAACAAACACAGTGTATTGCAAGTTATTGTATGTATATTTGTATATAAATACGTATGTATGTGTAAAGGTAAAAATAAAATTTTTTTAATATGAAATTCAGTGCGAGATTCTTTGTATAAATTAATGTTTTAAATATCATTCTTTGTATAAATAAATGTTTTAAATTGTTACTATTATTTCATCCTTCTTCCTACTATACGAATGAATATTCACATTAAAATTATTTTACAACTCAAAGTCGTTGTCACGTAAAACTTTCGCCCGTATACCGACTTTACAGGCAACCAATTTTTTTTTTTTTTTTTTTTTAATTTTGAAGAAATATCACATTTTACATTGTAAATGAAATTTCTTTACTCTTAATAAATTAATAATTACAGAAAATAAATGTAGCAATAAAATATATTTTTTAAGTAAAAAGAACAGAAAAAAATAAAAATAATGAAATTTTAAAGCTCCATAATGGCAGCGAAGGAATAAAGCATAAATAAATCCAATTTTAAGAAGAGTTCTAAGAAGAATTCTAAGAAGAGTTTTTTCCAAAGAACTTTTGCACAGTAACTAATAAGATGCGTTTCATTTGGACGTTGCCTTTAAAAAATTAACAAATAATCGTGATTTTGTGCCACATACGATAGACTAATATACAGGGTGTCCCTAAACAAATGGTATATACGCTAAAGGGTGATAAAACACATCAAGACGAGTAATAGTAAATAGGAAACCAAGGGTCCCAAACGTTTTCCAAAGGAGATAGCCGCCATTAAAGTTTGGGGTCCAAAATTTCAAATACACATAAAAATTGGTCGATTGATTTGCGGGTTTCACTAAAATTATTCTTTATGTTGGTATTTTCTTGAAAATAAATTATAAAGATAAATTTTGAAAAATGCTGATAGAGGGCGCTTTAGACTTTGAAGTAATGAAAAACTACTTTTTGCCATGATTTTTTGCATCTCATTAAGTGGTTTCGTAAGCTTAGACTTAAACTTAAATTTTGAGCTCAAAATCTGAATAGTTGGGAGCGGTTAAGTAGCATAAACATAACTGTGTTCAGAGGGTTTAAATTTCAAATGACTATAAAAAACGGAAAAATTGGTCGATTGATTTGCGGTTTTCACTAAAACTATTCTTTATGTCGGTATTTATTGAAAATGAATTATAAAGATAAATTTCAAAAAATGCCGATAGAGGGCGCTTTAGACTTTGTATTAACAAAATAATCCATCCTAGTACTATTTTTTGACGTTATTTTTTGCATCTGATTAAATGGTTTCGTAGGCTTAGATTTAAATTTAAATTTTGAGCTCAAAATCTGAATAGTTTGGAGTGGTTAAGTAGCACAAACTGAACTGTGTTCAGAGGGTTTATATTTCAAACGAAACGAAAAACTGTAAAAAAAAACGGAAAAATTAGTCGATTCGTTTGTGGTTTTTGCTAAAACTACTCTTTAAATCAGTGTTTTCTTGAAAATAAATTTTAAAGATAAATTTCACAAAATGCCGATAGAGGGCGCCTTTGACATTGGAGTAGCGTACAACTATTTTTAACCGTTATTTTTTCAAATCTCATTAAATGCTTTCAAATGCTTAGATTTAAATTTTGAGATCAAATTCTGAGTCGTTGCGAGTGTCAAAGTAGCGCAAAAGTGAACTGTGTTCGAGGGAGGGGGGGGGGGGTTAAATTTCAACTCCTGAGCACACTTCAGTTTGCGCTACTTAACCCCTCCCAACGATTCAGAATATGAGTTCAAAATCTAAGTTTAAATCTAAGATTTCGAAAACATTTAACAAGTTTTGGAAAGCATTTAATTAGATACAAAAAATAACGGTTAAAATTTGTTGTTGGTTACTCTGAAGTTTAAGGCGCCCTCTAAGGGAATTTTTTGAAATTTATATTTAAAATTCATTTTCAAGAAGATACTGACTTAAAGAATAGTTTTATTTTAAACCGCAAACGAATCGACCAATTTTTCCGTTTTTTATTATCATTTGAAATTTGAACCCTCTGAACACAGTTCAGTTTGTGCTACTTAACCACACCCAACTATTCAGATTTTGAGCTCAAAATTTAAGTTTAAGTTTAAGTTTACGAAAACATTTAATCAGATACAAAAAATAAGGTAAAAAGTAGTTGTTCGTTACTCCAAAGTTTAAAGCCCCCTCTATCGGCATTTTTTGAAATTTATCTTTATAATTCATTTTCAATAAAATACCGACATAAAGAATAGTTTTAGTGAAAACCGCAAATCAATCGACCAATTTTTCCGTTTTTTATAATCATTTGAAATTTAAACCCTCTGAACACAGTTAAGTTTGTGCTTCTTAATTGCTTCCAACTATTCAGATTTTGAGCTCAAAATTTAAGTTTTAGTCTAAGCTTACGAAACCATTTAATGAGATGCAAAAAATCACGGCAAAAAATAGTTTTTCATTACTTCAAAGTCTAAAGCGCCCTCTATCGGCATTTTTCGAAATTTAACTTTATAATTTATTTTCAAGAAAATACCAACATAAAGAATAATTTTAGTGAAAACTGCAAATCAATCGACCAATTTTTCCGTTTTTTATGTGTATTTGAAATTTTGGACCCCAAACTTTAATGGCGGCTATCTCCTTTGGAAAACGTTTGGGACCCTTGGTTTCCCATTTACTATTACTCGTCTTGATGTGTTCTATCACCCCCTCGCGTATATACCATTTGTTTAGGGACACCCTGTATATGTATATACATATTTCGAAATATTTTTTAACTGTTCTAAACTAGCAACATTGATTTTATGTCGTTGTAAGAATATTTTAAAATACGAAAACTGAAAAATTCCCCTAAATATCGCAGGCTGAACGCGAAGCATTTTCTTGATGTGTTAGGGATATCGCATATTGAATTGGTGAGGCTACAAATCCGTAAGACAGGCTACAAATTTTATTTTTAAACCGGTTTTTTCTTTGTCAACCCTTTGCACTTGAGAGGTGATTTTCACTGACCATCAATGTTATGCATAAACGGATGCTCCAAATGCTCAGGATACCAACATTTTTAATTAGTTTTCTTCATCTTATCAAACGGCCAAATAATCTATAATAGAAGATGGTTTAATAAACTGTAAGATATTAGTGGTGTACAAAGCATTATCGTATTAGTTAGAAAAGACACCTGACAACATTAGAGGTGAGAGTTACCTCTCGAGATCGAAGGTTTAACACGTTCGCTGCCGATCACGCGAAAGCGCGTGATATGGCGCCAACGTTAAGGGGCCACTCACGTGCCAGCGCGTGATGTGGGGTGATGTCCATTAGCCAGTCACGCGCAAATCTCTTACTGATTCTTTGTTATAGAAAGTAAATGGGAGATGGTCACTCCGGCTCCCCATTGTTTATTGACAAGCATTGTTATGTCCCCTAATCCCTTTTTAAACTTGTCTAAATACGTCTCTTGAGACCTAGACCCCTTCTATGATAACTAACTAACTTGGCAACCCTTATTGGCGATTTTCAAAAAAAAATTTTGGCAAAGAAATCTTATGCTTATGTAATCTATGAATATGGTAGATTTTGAGTTTGGATCGGATTTGAGATTCAGATCAACATTTTAAGTGTCTCATTAAACATGAATTTCGTAAACCGGAAAATCTTTTAATCATATACTAATTAGATATAGAAAAAAATGCTTTTTCAATGCGTTGTAATTTTTTATGCTTTATAAACCGACTAATAGGGAAGTAGAAAATTAAGTAAAATCATATGAAAAAAGTTATAAAATATGTTAAGTTATAGATTATAAAAAAACTAGTTTTCATTGCCGTAATATATCTTAACCCTTTAGTGCATAATGTTGCCTATTGGCAACAAATTAAATTTTCTCACCTTATCATGTATTTACCGTTGTTTCTTAAGTAACTTTATACTTTGCGTATTCATTCTGATCCTATATTAGGTTTAATTCATTAAGAATACCATTAGTGATGATATTTTTTTATAACTTACAAATAAAAAGAAACTTGTTAAGCTTTCCATTTTCCTAGCCATAGATGGATTTCTTACAAAGTAAAAACATATTTAAAATGCAAAAATTCTTTTTCAAAATAAAGGTTTTAAAAATTATTCTCATAATGTAACTGGTCTTTACATATTTTCTTTCACATGAAATTTTAAACAATTATCTCAATTTTACGAAATTGCTTGTTTACTGTGTTAGACAAACTTAGAACTCTGTTATAACAACCCAATCTTGAGATCCCTTCACCACCATTAAAATAACGTTAAGGTGGACTTATAATTTTTTCCTTTAAAAGAAATAAAAATTAAATGTCAAATCATAATGCTTTTGTTTAAATCTAACACATTAAATTTTTTTTTTAATAAACTAATTACAGCTTTAGTTATAATAGACTGTACCCCCCCCCCTCTTCCTCGACTTTTTTTCGCGTTCTGTCTCGAAAATTGATTCAAAATTTTAACTTCGACATCCGCAGCTGAAAGTTTCATTGTTTTTGTAGAAAATTAAAAACGCGATTCGTTTTTTTTTTTTTTTTTTTTTTTTTTTTTTTTTTTTTTTTTTTAATATGAAAATAACACTACATATGAAAATTCTTTTATTAATGAATAAAAGTAAATTTGAGACTTTTTCAAAAAAATTCAATGTAGATTTGAGAGTAGCTTTTATTACTGAAAAATACTTACAGATTAGAATTATTCATTTTTTGTATTTTATAAATGGCAAAAAAAAAAAAAAGCATGATTTAAGATGAATTATCGGAAAATGTATTATTACATATTTGGTTATATATGCAGGAGCTAAATAACATTATTACATTCATATGAGTCTGTGCATAACATTTTTTGAAAGGGTAAATTTAATATTATACATATATTTTTACTTAACTTGACATTCATATAAAGGTGGAATTTTATAGTTAGTTTTTCACTCACTTTCTGATATATTAAAGGTCTAGAAATTACATAGAGTTAGTTTTATATTCCCATTACAAACTATTTTTAAAATTTTGGAATATAATAGTACTTAATTTTGATTATATGGTAGGAAAAATTTTAAAAATCTTAGATAGTTTAATAATACGGCAAATGATATTTTTAAAGTCTATTATTTCGTGTGGTTTCTTACGATAATTTTAAGAAATACATTTACAAAAATATGAAAAAGAAAAAAAAATGAAGAAGAAGAAGAAGAAGCTTAGCAAAAATTAACATTTTTAATAAAATTTCATTAATATTGAATCTTTATTCTGCATTTTTTATTAATGAAAATGCGATGTCACTTGAAAGAGAATTTTTACTTAAAGCTTTAAGGCTTTTTTTAATTTTAATTTAATTTTTTTTTCGCAGTACATTGTAAATAATATTCATTATATATATATATTTATTGTGCGCAGTATGCTTTTTGTACCAAAAATCATAATTTTATCTAGATTTGTCAACAAGGTGTGATTCCATTTTTAATTCCAGTAATTAATTCCATTGTAATTCCAATGTTAGCTGTTTTTTGAATAAATAAAAGTTAGAGAGGATGCACTGTTCTTCTCTATGTACAGTAAGAAAAAAAGAAAGAAAAGAAAGTGTGTACCAATAGTTAATAATACTTTATGAGTTGGGATTATTAAATTAAAAAAATAAGCAAATAAATAAACATTTATATAAATAGAACAATTACATTCTCAAAAGGAAAAAAAAAGAGTGTGCGATTATCTTGGGGGGGGGGGGGGATTCTTTTAAAAATACAACTAACGTTAATAAGATTTTTGTAATATTTTTCAACAAAACAAAATAATCAGACAATGTAAAATTATGCCTATATTATTATCAGTTATGAAACAAATATACACAAAGCGTGGTCTGAAACTAAGGAAGGGCAGATGGGGAAGTTATCTCGAGTGCCAAAACAAAATGTGAAGGAGGGCATCAAATGAAGATTTTGTTTGTAGTTTGATACAAAATATATATGTACATGAAACTTGAAAAAAAAAAATCTCGCATCTCGAAAGCTTACCCACAAAATTAACTGAAAATAAAAGTAACATTTAAAATTATTAGAATGCAAGAGAGAGCTTTCAAAAAGAACGTTCCCTTACATTTAACATTAACGCTCCAAATTCTTTGCGTGACTGGTGTAGTAATTTAAATTTTTGAAGTTTTTTTTTTAATTCTCTCTCTAGATTTACATGTACTAAAAATATAATTAAATCATCTTATTGAAGTATTAATTTGATTTATACATTAATACTTCATTAAAATTAATGTGGAATATTTATTAAAATGTTATATTTAAATTTAATAGCATTTAAATTTAATAGTAATAGCATTAAATTTTAGAAGCATAAAAATGTAATATTATTTCAGCGAATGCTCAAAAGAAAAGAGTAAATAATGTCATTTTTGCATTATTGAAGTCATTTTCTTATTAAAATTGAAAAGAAAACTAAAAGACGATTTTTTTTTCTCTTTGCAGTAATTTATGCTACTATTATTTCAGATATTCGTTTCAGATACCAAAATAGTTCCAAAAGAAATTTAATAATTTTTATAATTCCTAAATGCAAAATATTAAAAACGTAATATTATTGAAAGATTAATTTGTTTAAGATTTTATTGTCATTTACATTCAGTTGAGCAATGGACCGTAATATTCCATTCGGTTCCAGGCTATAAAAACCGCAATTGAACTTATCGTACACAGATTATTACGGAAATAATAATTCACTTAATACAGAAAATTATTACACTTAAAAAAATATATGTAGTTACGCATTTATTTCCAACTAATAACTAATAAAAAAATAGACCCTATTCTTCATTTTGGTTCAAGGCTATAATAATAGTCATTTTGCCAATTGTGACATCACAGGAAATTTTTGAAGAAATCGCCTTCAAACAAAATAGTCATTTAATCAGTTGTTTTCATAAAATCGTTTCATGAAGTCGTTTCATTAGGATTTTATATATAAAGTGCAGCTATGAAACGAAAGCAAGCTTATCCATTTTTTCATTACTCAACCTATCTTATAGTTTAAACTGAGAAAAATGGAAAAAAAAAATATTATACTGAAACAATAAATAACTTATGCAAGTTAGATAGTTATTTTCCCAATGACTATTCTAATTAAATATTGTCCCGCAACATTATTGGTTTTACATTTAAAAATCCAAGGTCAAATGTAAAGCTAGAAATATATTATTATTATTATTATTATTTTACCTTTATTTATTTATTTCATTTTTTAACGAGAGGGGGAGGGGGTTAAGAGGCTACTGCTAGAGCAAAAGTTCTGTGTCTACAGAGTAACATAGTCAATAGTTAAAGAAGAATATTTTACAACTTCTTTTATTTGAAAATATCAAAAGTATCATACACAATATATTGAAAATAAATATCAAATATATGAAAATATCAAAAATACCGAACTTCATTTTATTTTTTAAATAAATATCGGATATTTATCATGTTGTATCAAAATATATATTCATCGATATATATCACCGAATCCAGTGTTTAAAGTACAGGAGCACTTTTTTTAGAATCCTCCCTTGAATTTTAATACTATTTTTATATGATACCATTTTCATATGGTACCTGAAGCTGTTATGTAACGCTGTGCATTTTTACGTTTTCGGTTTTGGTTGCATTTATTTAATATGAAGATACTTTAAATTGCAAAACCGACAACAAACAGCTTCCCGAAAGTGAAAGTATCTGAATATTAATATTAATCGGTGAAATACAAGTATTACACGCACACAGAGGGTTTTACGCAATAAATAAATATTAATTGTATTAACACAAAAAAAAATCTTTGTTAAAAGAATAATAAGACTGTAAGAACTATACAATGCAGAGCTGAGTAGTTCTAATATACTAGAAAAGTATGAATATTTTCCTAACTGATTTATGACGAAACTAATTCGGCCATTTAAAAAAAAATGTTTAAAGAATTTGTATTTTTTTTCTTTTACTGTAGGATTTAGTATTGTTTATTAAGAAAATACCATGTTTTATAGAAAAATGTTTTAAATATAAAATAAGTAACTTTTTTTTAACATAACTATAAGCTTTTCTGCTTTTTTCACTCTTTAATCTGTTGTGCAGTTAAATGTGAAATTAAAGGAAACTAAAGCCAGAAAAGATATTTCTAATGAATCTATAAATAACTGGTTGTTTAAATTAGACCAAAGTTGTCCAACCATTATTATTTTTGTCATTCTGTAGAGAAAAAGCTTTTACTACGGAAATGGTTTCTACCCCCCCCCCCCCTTCCCAACCAACAACAAAAGTTACGTTTTACTTCTGAAGTTGAATTCTTAAATGTAGAATCAATAATAATGTGGGGATGCAATATTTACTTAGAAAAGGTATTGAAAGATGAACTGTCTAATTAGATAAGTTATTTAAATATTCATTGGAAATAATCTTTACTGGTTTTAGTTTTGTTCAGTTTAAATTGCACAACAAATTAAAAAATGAAAAAAAAAAAAAAAAAACACGCATACATTTTGTTTTGATGTTTTTCAATTTGTATTTCAAATTTTGTTGCATAAAACGTAACATTTTCTTAAAATTTCATACTAAATCCTAATTTTTTTTTTTTTTTTTTTTTTTTTTTTTTTTTAAGCAAATTGTGACAGTTTTCAACTAATTTTCTTACATAAGTTAAAAAAAAAGACGCTTAGAAGATTGCTTTGTTAAGTTTTCATGCTAAATTTATTTATTTATTTATTTATTAGTTTCTAATTTAAATTAGGTCTGAAAATATTTATAACGTTTAATAAGTTTACTACTTTTAAACTATCAAATATGTACCAAAGATATCGGATATTTTTTTATATTTTTGAAAATATATTTACTAAACCTGAAATTAATATTGCTATCACAAAATTATAGGTTCTCTATTGCAAAATTCAGTTTCATGTAAAAAAAGGAAAAAAAAACTTTCTTAACTCTCTTAAAACGAAAAAGCTGAAATAACTCAAGTTGAGCTGAAATCCACTCTTTTCCCATGTTGAAAGGAACCTTCTCAAGAAGAGCTGAAACAACTCAAGTGAATGAGTTGTTTTTAATCAACTCATGATTGAGTGATCTCCATTTTACTCATACTTGAGTGAAATCAAATCAATAAAGGTTAAATCCAGTAGTACTTGAGTGATTTGTAATCAAGTCATACTTGAGTGAAATGAAGTCATTTAAGACTGAATCTCGTAGCACTTGAGCGATTTGTAACGAAATCATACTTGAGTGAAATGAAGTCTTTAGGATTAAATCGAGTAGCACTTGAGTTAGATGCAGCCAGCTCGTATTTGAGTGAATTAAACTAATTTAAGGCAAATCCAGTAGCACTTGAGAGATTTGTTATCGCTTCAAGTTGGAGTGAAATGTTGTCATTTTTGATTTAATCGAGTAGCACTTAGGCGATTTGTAACCAATTCATACATGAATGAAATCAACTCATTTAAGAGTTAATCCAAAACTCCTTGAATTTGTAGAATTGAATAAATTCACTCTTAAGAAAAGCAAAATTGCTTAAAATTACAAAAATCTTCAAGTGATTTCTAAATCGTCTAAATAAAATCACATCATTTAAAACTAAATTCAGTAATCCTCGATTAATTTTTATCAATGAAATTCAATATAACATGGAATTACTGCCACATTTTCAAGTGTTGCAATTAAATTCTCATTTCGGATTTAAATTTCTGTTTATTGACATTACAAGGGTATATATATATATATATGTATATATATATATAGAGAGAGAGAGAGAGAGAGAGAGAGAGATTGGAAAACTGTAACATGGATTCTCCAATATTTCTTCCAAGTCTTTAATTAACAAGACTTAAAACATTCTAATTTACATGACTGAAAGTTCTCTAATGAATCATAAAAACATTATTTTTCTTTCTAATTCAATGAAACTGTTTCCTATATCAATTTAGGGGAAAAGGCAACTGAATCGTTATACAAAATTAAATAGAGCTTACATGAATTTTTTATTATTCTGTCAAATCAGAAATTTTTAACATCAGTATTTTCTTTTGTTAAATTTAAAAGTACATATATTCATTAAATTAAAAATACTGGTGATCTCAAAATTGTAAATTTGAAAACACTTATTCATGCAAACTACCTAAATTTGCATAACTGTACAACAACACCCGAACAATATTAAACAGAATATCAGCTTCTGATGCTGTGGTGCTAATGGGATTTTTCCTTTCCTTTCTTGGGCAATTTCAAGTTTACATATTTTCCAATGATACTTATAGCTTCAGATATGCTTATATACAATTTTAATTTTTTCATTCGCTTCTGATTTAATTTTAAATAACAATTATTTTTTTATTAAAAATTTATGATTTCAATCAAATAAACCAATCTTAGGCATCTTACTAAAAAAATATTGAAAAAATAAAATTGATATCAGCCCAACGACTCAACTTCAGCACCACAATGTCAGAAGCTGATTGTTCCCCTTAAGAGTTTAGATAATCCTATGCAGAGGTTATTTTCAAATATATTGCTTGGATTTTAAAATGTTTACCTTTTTTTGGGGGGGGGGCATAGAATATTTGAGGATGATCTGTAAGTGGGTTAGTTTTTATTTTTGCAATTTTGGTTAGGTTTTTTTTTAAATATTAATACGAGTTCCAGAACCAGTTTTGAAAAAGAAAGTATTAAAAAACATAAAACCTAAATTTAAAAAAGTATTTCTCCCCCCCCCCCCACACACACACGGCCAGCGCAGGGTTTAAATAAATGAAATTGAAAATATTTTAAATAGATAAACATCAACACATGATACCTTGTAATTATTCCTAGATTTAAATCTCAATCAAAATCTTATATTTCTTAAACTGACTATATTTAAAAAAAATATTTTAATTGTTTAGTTTGAAATCTGAAATGGCTTTGAAATCTTAGATAAAATAATTGTTACCCATAGCATTTATATAAGCACATTGCAATTGGGAAATGTGGAGGAATACCATTAAAAAACTTGTATAGCTAAAATTTTGATTGTGGACAATTATTTTATTGTATGAAGAACCTTCCACTAAATATTGTAGTACAAAAGTTAAATGCAGAAATAACTGAGAAATGGATTTATTGACCATGTGCAATTATTCTTTATATCATTTAAAACATTGTTAAAACTTGACTTTATATTCAAGAATAACTTATTTCTTCTTAATTAATCTTTTAATTTTTGATTTTATTCAATGTTTCTTAAATCAACTAACTTTTAAATAAATATAAAAGCATAAGACTGCAGCATTTTGTGTCAAAAGTTAGAGCCAAATGTGCAATTTAGAATGTTGCAAGAAAGAAAAAAAACTAATTTTATTCAACAACAAAAACATTTTATTTAGCAAGAACAAAATAAACCTAACATTAATTGATAACAATTCTTTCCAACATCAGATAAACAAGTTTCAATAACATCTTTAACAGGACCTTTATAAATATAACAGTCCATTTGGATTAAACATTAAATACATAAAGAGCATATTGTAATCTGTCCACTGGTTTGTCCAACTTTTAAAATCTTAGGCAAAATAGACACTTTGTTGAGGATCCTTGAGATTAAATAAGATTGTTGAATTTGACTCCTCACAGTAGAATTTTACTCCTCCATGAAATCACCATCTTCCTGTGTTAAAAGAAAATATTGAAATTAAGTTAAATAGCAATAAATATAATGTTAAGGAATGATTATGAACATATATAAAATATTTTGCAGCTTTCAGATTAAATGTTTTATAAAATTTCCCATCCACAGTCTAAACAAAAAATGAACCATACACTAAAATTTTTAGCTTTATAAATATTACACTACTGAAAATTCAGCCAATCATGAATAAAACGGAAATAGAATAAATAAATCCTGTGCGATTACACTTATCCGCTTGTTTAAATCATGGTGTTACTTCTGATATAATCTTGAAATCAATCATCATTTTAAAAACAAATTTAAAATGAAAGTTCTTAAAGCAACACTATAAAATATTGTTGAAAATTCACCATTGTTGCTACTTTCAAAATGTATCAGCGCTGGCAAATACTCAACCAATACAGGTTTTTGTGGATTTTTAGTTGTTTTTCTATATATTTGCATATTTATATAATACAAGATAGAACCTACAACAATTAGACCAGAAATGTTTTTTTTTAGAAGAAATCTAATGACATTTTCTCTTTTTCTTAATAATTTATGTATGTCAGATTATTGAATATAAATAACTTCTATTTTTAACACTTTATATTAGCAATAAGCATTGGATGTAGCAGGTTCAGATCATTTTTTGGGTATAGGATTAAAATCAGTCTGCAATGGTGAATATATTTATTTCTCTTTAGAAAAAGCTTCGAACATGTGAATTGATCTAATATAAAATAGATTAAAAATATTCAATATTTAATAAAAAATATCTTAATTTTTTGAAAACTGCAGATTATTTAACGCAATAACATAATACAATTTATAAGATTTCAAGCTGTAAAAGAAATCCCCAATCTTAATTGGGGAGGTTATCTTAAGCATTAAAATCAAAATATGAAGTCGAATAAGAGAGTTTTCAAAGATTGGATGCTACTTATAGCATTTTAATAATAGTGATCCCCCCCCCCCCCCCTGTGAACAGCATTCTAATGTTCTTCTATATCATCTGACAATGGAGGAGAGGCAATTGCGCGGAATACTCAAGATTTTACTCAATCAATGTTCGACAAAGCTAATTACATAGTTTATGTTACGTATTTAAAAATCCCAAAATGCCCCCCTTTTTTTGTAAATTTACTTTTAAGTGTGAGGGGGTGGGAGGTGTCAAAATCCATGTTTGTCCCAGGCACAAAAGAGGCTAGTTTCAGCACTAACTATGCGGATATGAAGTTTCCACACCTCAATAGGAAAACGAAACAGTCAGTTAAGGCCCCTGGTCCTCGCTCGAGGAAACGCTCGCGAGCTAATGCTATTCCTATGGGGAAGCATTTTTCTAATAACTGTTTCGCATTTTCACATTTTCAAATATTTTTTTTTTTTTTTTTTTTTTTTTTTTTTTTTTTTTTTTGCACTGGATAGTTGAGGTGCATGCCAACAGAGCACCTTTTTTTACTTTTTCGATTTTGGTTGCAGATATTTTTTTAAAAAGCACTTTCAGTTTCAAAACCGATTTTGAGAGGGAAACTAACTTTGTAAAAAATATCTGCAACCAAAATCGAAAAAGTAAAAAAGGCATGCACCTCAGCTATTTTATGCAAAAAAAAAAAATATTCAAAAATGTCAAAATTCGAAACAGTTATTAGAAAAATGCTTCCACATAGGAATAGCATTAGCTCGCGAGCGTTTCCTCGAGCGAGGACAGTGGCCTTAAGATGTCCAATCAGAAATTATAATTATAATAAAGAACCCTGATTTCTTTAAAGGGGGTGGATTATGAATGTTTGTCGATTTATATTTTATGGATTCGCAGTAAATATTTAGCTCGCATAAAAAGAGGGGGAGGACTTTCAATTAAAAAAAATAATAAAGACTATTGAAATGTAAGGAATTTTTAAATACTTTTAAGGTCTGTATGAACCCTGGAAAACTTTACATGTATTTAAATTATAATTAAATATAAATAAAGCTTATTTCTTTTTATGCACTTATTGACAGATGTGAAAATTTCGATACAAAGTTAAATATATGACAAAAAATCTATTTCAGCAAAACAATAGATATTGGAGATTAAGTTATTTTTCGTGAAGTTAACTGAAAGAAACAGAATCGCAGAATGATTTTTGAGACCCACTCTTATGAACTGTTTATATGTGCCCAACTAGACTATTCACAAGCACCTTACATTCCCACTAGAGTTAAATTGACAAATTATTAACATTTCTCAATTTTAGAAGAATTTATTTATCAAAATTACTCAATAATAATATATGCTAGAACATTAAAATGCAAATAAATGAAGAAAAGTTATTTGCCTAGAAAGTTGGAACTGGGACTTTACTTTTAAAATCTATAAACAGTGGTTTCGGCTGCAGAGGACAAACAAAATGTCAAGAACTTATTTTTTTTTTTTTTTCAAAATAATTATAAAATACAACTAGTGAAAAGTTGTGACGTTTACATCTGCCCCAGTTCCAAGTTTTAAATATACGTGAACAGGAAGTGAATGAAAAAAATAAGATGACTGTCACATACAAACATAATTATTAATTAAAGAAATAAAAGTAAAACCACTTACATTTCTTAGGTTTTCACTAGAACCGACCTTGTTGACAGCAATGTATCACTTATAGGAGCACCTCAGTCAGATTCTCGAACACTTTTTATTCAAATCTACACAATAAGTAATCAGTAGAACTTGTTATCAGCCAGGCTTACTTGATTATTCTGTAAAAAATGCAGTATTATACATACAGGGTGTTTCAAAAAATATGTATACTATTTATTAATAATTGGTATATACTTTTCCTTTCCTTTTTTATACATATTTTTTCAAATAATTCTTTTTTTTTTTTCAGAAACGGGAAAATTTACGTACCTGACAGAGGGAAAAAAAGTTACCAGTCTTGCAAAACAACAATATTGGTGGTTCGATTGAGTTTTTGGTGGTCTTATACCAGCAGTCTTCTAAGAATTTCGAACGCTGTATACAGTCGCAGGGGGAAAAAAAGTAAACACTCCTAACTCTACAGTAAGAATCGTAAAAGAAAGTTACTAGTACCAAACAATAGGAAATTAACTATTTTTAAATAATGTACATAAAATTTTTAGTAGGCCAACCTGCAAATCAAAACTAGTCCAAAATTTGTCTTTTAATGGCAACACCCAATTTTCACAAGATATAATCTTGGTTCAAACTATGCCTAAAAAGGAAATGTCATTTGGATAATAAGTTTTTGTATCAAACACTTAAAACTTTGAGCTTCTGATGTTAATTTATATTTTCATATTGCTATAATTATCTCCTGAAATTATAATTGTGAATATTTTTTGTGTGGTTATAGTACTAATACTAATATCAAAACATAAATGTATTATTGAAAAAAATTATGAGTTGCACAACCTACAATTTTATTGATTAATTTATATTTATTATGTCCTGCCTTATGTAAATCCAAAACTTCAATTTTTTCTTTCAAATAGTTTTTAAAGTTACTCTTAAAAAGTACAAAATGCTGGTTTAAAGGGCCACCTATGATAAGCTAAAAAGCACAATTTGAATTTTTTTTTTTTTTTAACTCATGTTATTAAAGCATTTGGGCTGGGATTACAGTGCCTCACTTAAGATAAATTTAGAATGTAAAGAAAGCTTAAAACTAAATTCAGTGCCTCGTGATCACACATCAACTTAAATACTTCCTACATTTATGTACTGTGCAAATTATCAAAAGAGATCATGATATTGCTAAGGGGCGGTGCATCTTAACATTACCAATTTAGGGGAAGGCAATGATATCACAAGATATTTCTGAAAGGAAAGGGATTTACTTCAATAGTTATTTTAGATTTACCAAACTTTTCTTTTTTTCAGTAACATTTTATAACATCTAAATAGTCTTACATTTATTACGATTATATTTTTTGTGAAAATACTATTATTGAAGTCATTAAAAGTTTATAAAATCATTTCATTCCAAAATTTGAAATTCTCCCACCGTTTCACATTCACCTGCCATATAATTCATTGTTAAAGAAATCAGGTACATAATATTTGGGAAATGATACTTGTATATACCAGTATAGAAAGAAAAAAAAATATATTTGTCTACGTTTTGTTAATAAATCCTCATTTAAACCTACCTGAAAGCAAGTGCAAGAAAACAATATTACTTTTAAAGCAATTTTTATGTAACAATGTAGCTAAATACTTTTAAATATTAAACAAACTATAATAATACAGACCATGCATGCAATAATTTTGCTCAATAGCAATGTAAAGCATTGCCAAACAAAACAGTAACAAAGTACACACATGTTCAAACGTTAAGAATGCAAGAGTCTTAGAAATGTGTTTATATACACACTATTTTTTTTCCTTATATGCAGCAACATGTAGATCAAAATACAAGAGGACTTTGTTTTTCGTGTTTATATAGGGTTTTCCATTTCCATCCCTTAACAATATTAGCAAAATTGAGAAATAGGAGTACACTAAAAAATAAGCACTTCTAACCAGCCTGAACATCTATAAATAAATTTCTATAAATACAGATGTAATAATTGCATAACTTAATTCTTCAAAACTTTTATACTACAAGATTGTTAAATGAACTAAGTATTTACATTATAAGACAATTTTTACTTCGCTTGATACACCATTTTATTTCAAGGTTGTTATGTACGGTACGTATGAGTATTAACATTAATTGTTTATTAAAAAAAGAGAAGAGAAATCTATTAAAAGGATAGCATAATGTAAATAAAATACTTTCATAGTACTTACTTCGTAAAATATCGGCTTCTTTAGCAAATAATCTTGAGGAAACCACGAACTTTTAAGATGCATCGAAAATCAGCTTCACCGAGCATCAGCGTGCAGTGCATTCGGCAATCCTCCATATTGTATTTTGCAAGGTCAGGTCGACAGCAGCGCCAGCGGTGGATGAAAATAACGCGGGAATGATCTGTTTTCTTCTCGATTTCACTTGCTGAGTTTCCGATCTCAATGAGTGCATTAGAAATAGAAGAAAGCAAGTCAAGAAGAGTGGACCACTTAAAAATCAGCTCATTCACGATTCAGTAAATTAGAACGCTTTCTTGAGCAGCCAAATCCACTCTTTCGTTTTAAGAGAGAAGCTATAAAAGCATTTCCAGAATTTAAAATATTCTTTGTCCACTGAATGACACAGTCAATAAAAATTGAAAAATATAATTACACATATTCTGACTGGAAATATTTAATTTATTTGTCTCTAAATATCATGGTATATCCTGGGAGGTCATTTGATTTTTCAGAATATCGTGAGTATTAAATGCATTTACGAATGAACGTTATACTTCATAAATGTAAGAGAATTTAGCGATTTTGTTTTTAGATCAAATAAGAAAAAATCACTAAAATATTAAAAAGATTTTAGTATTTTGTTATGATTTAAACCTTTTTATTTTTAAAACTCTTCAAACATATATTAGAGTTAAAATTCTAAAAAAAAATTTTTTTCCTGTAAATAACATATTCCACGAAACATACACAGAGATTTTCTCCGAGATATTAAAATTTTCAGATTTCATTATAATCTATACAGATATCTGTGATTTACAACAAAATAATTTATCTTTATTTGCAATTTTGTATTTAAAAGTATAATATGATGGAAATTTTCAGAAGTTCTAAAATAAAAGAAAAAACTCTAATTTATACACCATTTCTTTTAATTTTACTCTTGATCCTGCCAATTTTATCGTTAACATAGAGGGTAATTTCATTCCATTAAAAATCATGTAGAAATCCCAGACTAAATGTAGTTTATCATCTTTATTTAACTGGTACTTTTTAAAGTTAATATAATATATATATTATTTTTTCATGGGGGGAAACTTTTCTAAAATAAAAGTACTTGAAAAGTACAGTTTTGTTTTAAACAATAAGATATTGGATTGTACGAAAATTATTTAAATCCTCTTAAAGCTTAATGAGTGATGTTAAATGTACATTTCTAAATTTATACTTAGATTGAGTTAGAACTAGTTTATAGCAATTATTTTGAAAATTTTCATTGTTTGAAGAGATACGAATCGCGCTCCATTTTGTAAAGAATAAACTGCTTAAAAAAAGTGGATTTTTTTTAGCATCGTGACACCTATTCCAATATCATAATAATAATAATTTTTATTATTATTTCTTTGTTTGCAATAAATTCGTTTTCTCATGCATAATAGTCTTTTTACAATTTCGTTTTTATGCATTGATGAAATATATTTAAGTTTAAAGTTTTAGTTTTCACAAAGAAAAAAAGAAAACTTTTTCTGTTTAATTGCATGTAAAACTTTTAATATTTAGATGTTTACAAAATATATTAATTTCTTCGAGTGGTTTTTGTTTTATTGGAAAATTCTTCACACCTTTTTAAAAAAAATTTCGCCAAATAGTAAGATAAAGTAGCAAAATGTAGTTAGGATTTTTTCTTGGATAACTTATACATTTCACCCCTTTTTTTAATCCTTTACACAAAAGAGGTAGGAGAAATCCTTATCTACCTTTACTTGTCAATCTTTAAGATGAGTCCTATTCATTATAACTAAATGGGCGTATCCAGGAGCCGGACTGACATGCAACCAAAGTAAATCGGCTTCTGGGAAAAATATACTTCTACAGTGCGGCATTAACTACCATCACATCTTCACGTAAGCGGCAGCGAACGTGTTAAAAGGGTGAAGTGTCTCTTGACTTTCGATTCTTTGTCGCTGGTGTGCTCACTGTGTGATCGCCTTAGTCACTCGTCAGTTTAATACATTTGACATTTGTGTATACCGTAAACCTTTTGCAGTTTTAATTCTCACTATCCATTTTATTCACGTCTTCGACCTTCCCAAAAGTCCATCCCACACTTTTTTCAGCATGTCCGGTGTGATACTTTGAATGGCTGCGATAAGCGTGTAGTTTGTAAACATCAGTTGGTAGCGATGTAACATGTAAACCATTTTCAAATTTCTCTTATATATGTTGTCCAAGAGTAAAAAGAAGAAAATCCAAACATAAATTAATATTTAAAGTTTGATTTCAGCTATGCATTAGCTAAAGAAGATTATATTGGACCTTTCTAACAGGAAAAATTTTAAAAATCAATAAAAATTTTGGAGATATAAATCTTTAAAATTGTGATTCTAAGCAAAAATGCCTGTCCTATTCCAAATTTTATGTAATCGACTGTTATTTTTTAAAATCTGATTTAACTTTTTTAAACAAAGAGATTTAATTATTTTAAATGTGAACTGTTAGTGTTCTATAAAAATGAAAAATTGTTTACAAGAGGTATTTTTTTAAAGAAATTCACAGAAATTTTTAGTCCCTCACTTTGCGTCAAATCCGTTACCTTGTGAATATTTTAGTCAAAATAGGTTTCTAATGCTGCTTAAAGTTAGCACCAAATATTCGGCGATATAGTTAAACTATTCACGCAACTACTACATTCCACTTTTTACTCTTCAATTATGAAGCAATGTAATAGTGGCAAGAAAAAGCTTTCATCAAAATTGGTATTTTTTTTTTTTCATTGTCAAGTCTGCTACCGTAAATTTTAATATTAAAATAATGATTTTTGCACTTTTGTAATTAAATATTGTTTACTAAATAGTTTTAGAAGGTATGTAAATTATTATCTAAGTTAGAAAATATATAAGCTAGTTCATTTTAATTGTTTATTTGAAATGTTAAGTCCGTTACCATGAAATATAAGCGAACGGTGAAAATGACCCATATAACAAACTGATATTTGATGAAGCCATAACAAAAAAATAATAATAAATAAATAAAATAAATAAAAAATAAAATAAATAAAAAATAAAATAATAATAATAAAATAAATGATGTTGAGAAAATTGTGGAATGAGTTATCATACTGACTCAATACAGTTTGTGTTTCTGGAAGGACTCATATTGAACATTTATGCGGTGCTGAGTTTAAATGTTCGAATGTTATTTTTGATTTCCAGTGAAGGGTTTCTTATTTTTGCTTTCTTTTGACAACACTTTAAGGTTGGGCTACTTATTTATGAACACCCTGTATTATTATATTCATTAATTTAACAAAAATAATCTTCGATAGATATTTTATTAGAAGATATTTTATTAACATTTCAGTAAAATGAAACAGTAATTAAACTGGAAAAATTGTTAATTTAAGAAATATAGAACCGACATTAGTTACTCTGAGTTTCTTTTTATGTAATGCATTTTTTTCCATCAGAGGTTCGAATAGGAGATATTCATTTCTACATAAAATGCAAATTACTAGTATTGTATTTTTAAATTATCGTTTACCTTGATAATAGCAAAAAACAATATTTACATATTACACTACCATTTTCATTACGAATTAAATCAAACAGTACCCATCATAAATGATAACATAGTATTTGAATTTTTAATGGGCCCTTAAAAAAATTATTTAGTTAGGTCAATATTCAAGTTTTTGAAATCTTGCAATGCAAAAATAAAAGCACAAATAAATTTCAGTGCAGGCAATTCATAAGAATTTGAGTTTTCTGGAGAACATTGGTAATAAAATTCAAAATATTCACCGTTCGACAGTCGCTAGTGAGAGATTAAAATACTTAGTCAACCGACTAAATAATTTTCTTCCTTTTATTCAATCGATTTTATTGCAACTTCGTTAAAACTACCTTTCTGAACGAGCAGAATGTTTACAATATCAAATAACATAAAAATTATAACTTGCATCTTCTATCATTAAGTAACTATAATAAAGAGCAGTCTTTTTAAATGTTTTTTTATTTATCTAAAGTTATTTCTAGAAAAAGAAAGAAAAGTATCATCAAAATGAAACAAAAACTTTCTGTAGTTAACCCATTAGTGCCTAGCGTCCCATTTTTGGGACAGTTTTAAAAAATTCCAGCAAGAAAAAAGGAGGATAAATAAATACTTTTTTTCTCGAGACAAATTCCTCGATAAATTAAGATAAAAGTTATTCTTGTTTTAAAAGTGGTGGGAAAATGCAAAATTTGAATTTTAACTAAGAAAATAATTTAGGCATTAATGGGTTAAAATCATTAATTTTAAAAATATTCCTTTAAGAACAAAGTTGATTCTTATGGCTTTAAAGATTACTCGTAAATTCATTAATAATGTTCTTTTTAATCTTTTACATTTAAAAAAAAATAAATTTTAGAAATTTGTATTTAATTTTCAATCGTTACTTCTTTAAGTTTCGGATATTTATAAAAATATGCATAGTAATCATTAGATGACTACTAAATAAAACGAAATTAACGGTTGGTCTCTCTGTCATCCTGTCGCTACTAATGAAAACTTTTTATTTTTAGTTTAGTTGTTTAGTAACGAAAAATTCTGTTTAAAAAAATATGATCTGGTACAGTGGTTTCAGCTCTTTAAAACTTGTTCAGAGGTTGAAAAGCAAAGTTTCTAATCAGATACTTTTATGTGCCCACAGAGAGTATACATAACAGTGTTTTCAATCTTATACGTCACAATAGAGAACAGATATTCTTTGAGAACCGATCAAGAATTTCATGGTGAATTTTACGCTCAAATGACTTTTCAGTTATCCATACGTAGATGAAAACTCAAAGTGTTTTTTAAAACTGCTTTTTTGGTTATAATTAACTGATCTTATAATTTTATAAGTGGGTACAATTGATAAGGATATTCAGAATGTTAGTAAATATGCTAAAAAGTATTTTAAAAATTTAAAACTTAATTATTAAAAAATAAATTAATATTTATTGAAGTGTGTATATATAGAGAGAAAGGAACTTATTATTACAAATATTATGGAATGGTTGATCAATATGAAATATTTCAATATATGCCACCTATGGGGCTGTAGACATACGTAAAAGTGTCAAACGATTTTTCAGTACTCTTATGATGCACAATGGCGAATTCTGCGCAAATACCTCTTGTTGAAGTGTGTCGGGGAAATCAAATGTTATTCTAAATTGTTGTAGGTTTTTGCAGGTGACTTTTATGGAATTCATATTAACTGAAAGACCACTTCGTCAGTGTTGTTGACCAAGTTCAATATTAAGCGGAATATTTATATTTTTGCTGTGTTAGTTTATCTCTATGCTAACTTGTTGATGAATAAAGAGGTTTTTTTTCCAAGATGGCATGACAGGTAATATGGAGTGTCAGCTAGACACACGAAGCTCGACATGTAACAGGCGATGTGTCTTTCTATTCCCCAACATTATCTCCCGCGGTCAGTGCGGAAGAATACAGTGATTGCAGTTTAGCTTGGTTTTGGTTCACATTCTAGACAGAAAGCGATGTTTCTGTCATTGTTTATTATGCCAGTAGTTACTTTTTTTTCAAATATCTTTTAAGTTTATGGCTATAATAATTAATAATATATTATGGTGAGCAGCTTTTCTGCGCATGGTTGTAAAAATTGTTGGAATAAAGGAGGAATATACAATTTCGCAGATATACAATTTTCTTTTTTCCTCTCGATACGCATGTTTAGTATTCACAATTGTATAATACTGCTTTGTGAATGATATATTTTTTTTTCGTATTGATTCATTTTAATCTCAAGTATCATTTTTCGTCTCGTGTTTAATACAAAGATAACTAAAATACTTATTGGAAAGTATTTTGATGTTATAGTCAAGTTCTGTGGCTACACAGCTGATTAACGATCAATCTAGTGAAGAAGAACAACCGATCACTCCGGCATATAATCTGAGGTGGACTTTCTATTAGGCTGTACAAAAAAGTGAGGAAGATGTTGTTTGTTTGCTTTACAATGTAAAATCTTTAGAGGATGGAATAGGGTAAGAGTAGATAAAATGTTTGATGTGTGCAATATAGCTTATGTGCCACTAGGTGTAGATTCAATCCAGTTCTTGGTCTTCAAATCGTGTCAGTAAAGGTAGTGGAACTCAGAAAAAAAAATCTTGTGAACAATATTTTTAGCAATGGTGATGCAAGTTAAATTTTAAAATAGTTAATGACAGTGCAATATCTTATGTTTTAGTGAAAACAAAAATGAAAGAAATATGTATGATAAAATTTGATTTTCTAAAATGATACATATCACACAGTACGTAAAAGTTATATCCATATTTCTTGAGCATCGGAGTATTTTTAAATAAGTTACAGCATGGTAAGACACATATGCATCCATCTTGTTCATACATTCGAATGAAATTTGCAAGGAACCATCAAGAGATTTGAAAACTTCCAAACAAAATAACCGAAATCGACACATCTGTCTAAAAATTATGCGTGAACTTTTATCAAAACATACATATTTCTTCATTTAACCAAGTTAGTAAAATACCTTACTTAGCATAAAAGTAGACTGCATTAATTAAATATAAGAAAAAATAAATAACAAGAAAATAAACATTTTAATATGCTTAAACTAACTGAAAATATTTTGTTGGGTTTTCTTTTTCTTCAATTTTTAGTGCTAGTATCGCAGGCAAAATATGGAACAGTATTTGAAATATCCCTCGAGGAATATATATTAAATATATATACTTACAGCAAAATAATAAATTCAGCATTGCATTTTTCGAGAATTAAAGCTTGTTTATTTTCCAAAAAGCGAGAGAAAATATATTTAAGATTGTTTTTTGTTGATTTTATTTAATTATTTATTTTAATCTAAATACGGATGTTCAGATTTTTACAAAACTGAGCAACATAAATCTTTAGAAAACAATTCTAATCTTGTGTAAAAAAGTGGCAAATGTTATTTATTTTCAAAAGTATTTTATATTTATATTCTATATCGAATCTTTATTTTTAAAATGATTGAGTGTAAAAAGCGTTTTAAAACTCGAATTATTGTCTAAGATTATAAAATATATTCTGTATAAAATTTAACAGGGATAGTTAAATAAAACACAATGAAATTAATTTATTTTATTGCCTTTAAAGTAGACCCTACACAACTATACCACATTTGACCTAATGCCTTATACATTTTTAGTAGAATGATTGAGGCACGATCTCTAACTTTTTCAGCGAAGAGACGCTCAAGTCACTTTACACAAAATGTTAATTTTAGCTTCAAGAACAGGAAAAAGTCACACGGGGCCATTCAGGCAAGTAAGATGTTTTGTTTATGATATTCGTTGCACGATGACAGATTATTCGCACAAATTTGCACGATGGCAAATTCTCCTGGTGCAAAATTCACAAGAAATTTTGGAAATTTTTAATATGTTCACACAAAATTAGGCAGTTTCTTCAAATAATTATTCCATTCCCAAAAATTGCAGAACACTCGAAAGTAATGAAAAAATATAGCTACTGTTAGCACGGTAAGTCCCGAATGGCATTCTTTGGCACAGCATGTTTCTGAAGAGACTGCACCATAAAAACCCATTCACACAGCCAACCCAAATAACATTCAAAATACACTGTATAACCCGATTACAAAAGTATTCGACAACAGAAAAAGAATTGACGTGATATCTTTTTATGAACGACTTTTCAATTATTTATTCCGTGTATTTTTTGTACGCAATGGATATCTTTTTGTCTTATTTGGGTACCCTTAAATAAAGTATTTAGATGCAAACTCGTTGCATAATTTTTCAATACCTACATTTATTTTATTCAAAGATTAACATGTTAGTCCAATTGAGGGCCTTCTGAACGGGAACAATGTTTGGGAATTTCTCCTGTATCCAGGAGCAAAAGTTCATCTCCATTTATCCTAACATGTTTATTAAGTAAATTTCTAACAGTGTATCAAAAGTTTTCACAAGCAGTAAATCACCACAACAATCCATCGCTGTTGGTAAGTTGCGAAATCGTTGCAGCAGCAAGACGAATTGTCAATCGCAAATGACCACAGGTTTAAACGTGCAGTGTAATGAACAAAGCGAAAATCATAAAAAAAATACGAGAGGACATTGGCTACTTGATTTTGCATAAACAGATCTGAATTTGACACACTGATCTTGACAAGAGCTGCACAGGAATACAAAAAGAGCAATAGTATGTACAGAGCATGACAGACCTTCCTATATCCTTAACTTTGCATGCTTTTATTTTTATACCTCTGAGAGATTTAAAGAAGCAATTAAGAACTAGTGAATTCACAAACGATAATGATGTTGATCAAACTGTATTAACGTGTCTGGAAGGAATTAAAGCTTTTTTCTCCTGTCAAGATTTTGATGCATTGTAACTATGGAAACAAGCGTTATACCTATGAAATCTTTTGATTTTCTTCACGCCAAATATAAACATCTTTTGAGGTAGAAAAATTATTACATTTTATCTTATTTGCATGTGGTATTTATTTGATCACTTTTATTAATTAATTTTTTTTTATTCCAAGCATCATTATTTCATTTCTTAAAAAATATATATTGAAAAGGAAGGTATAGCAGCGAAGAAATATTAAACTTTATTATGTTGGTATACTGTCTGTATTATAAAGGACAAACGTACACCTGCGTAACGGTGAAGTCATTTTGATGGTGGCAAGTAGCAGATAATTGAATTTAACTTATATTGCAATTTTTTAAACTTCTACAGATTTCAGATTTTCATTTTTTATACCATCGAATATTGAAAAATTATACTTTCAAATACACTTCGTTTAAAATTTGTATTGCATTTTTTTTTTTAAACTAACCGCTATTTCCTTAATTTCTGTTGTTTTTAAACAATTTCCAAGCAATTAAAACAAAGACAATAGAAATTAAAGAAATTAAAACAGATTTCAATCAATCAATAAAACAATAAAACATAATTAACACACAAATTTAAGATGAGTCATCTAATTACACGTTTAAACCAGTGAAATGATCATAATCAAAAAGACTTATTGGAGACTAGCTGACCCGCCCGGCGTTGCCCGGGTCCGTATTAACAATATCAAACGAACTTGAAATTTGTATGATTTTATCATTAATTCGTTACATGCAGAAATGCATTGTCTGAAATACGTAGCCACTGACTGTGTGAAAAATCGGTTTTAAAAACAACTAATATTAAGCTCTAAAAATACTCAAAATGAACAATTAAAAACGCGGGGGGGAATATGTATCTAACGATTGCATGATTTTCGTGTAAAAAAGTTGATATTTAGCCGTAAAAATCACTGTTAAGTCACGTAACTAATTACTATTTTCACATACAAATCCCAAGTGAAATATTTTGAATTTCAAACTAATTATATCACTCTTAAATCCGACTATACCATGAATGAAATCGATACACGATGGTAGCTTAAAGGTTGGTATATAGTACTATAATTTCAGAGCTATTTAACAAAAGTAAGTGTTATTTTTAATCAAATCTTGCGTATAGGTTCACTCTGTGTATAAATTCCTAACCTTAAACTTTTATACCGTAACCAGAACCTGTCTGTAACCTAACAGCGACTTAAAAGTACCCTACCGTAAATTAAATATAACAGAAATGTAACCTAGCCTAAATGTATTCACTTTATTGTAACATATCCTTATTCTAACTATAACATAAATGCAATTTAACTTCAACCTAAATAATATAATAGAAAAAACCATTTTAAAAAATTACTATTTCTTCGTAAAATATGCTTCAGCTGTAATTCGTTTCTTTCAATTCGTTTTATTAATACAAAATTCCTTCTTCGTGCTTTTGTTTGAGACATTAAAATTTCAGCGATAAATGGTTTAATATTGCAAACCACGGAGTAAGACACTTCTTACTCCGTGTTACAAACTTTTTTTCGGTTTACTTCGCCTCCACCTATCTTTTTCTCCATGGTGTACAGCGCTGTGATTAAAAAAAAAAAAAAATCCTCATTTAAACTGACAGTTTGCCAGTCTATGAATTTTAAAGGTCTGTCCCAGCTTTTTAGCTCACAGGCTATCATAGCCTCAGAGCTTATGTGCCCGTCCGTTCTGTATGTACGTTCGTATGTTCGTTCGTGCGTAACGCGATAACTCATGATAAAAATATCGGATCCACTTGAAATTTTCTATATAGGTATATCCTGATAAGGCGCTTCCCTGATTAGTTTTTGGAGTTCATTCGATATGTATAAGAGGGGAAACGGGGGGCTCATGCCCCTCCCCTTAATTGATATAAACGAGATTTTCATGCAGAATTAACAATTTTCGTTCAAAATTTAGATATAGGATCATTCTGATGAGGCGATTCCGTGACTGTCATTAGGTGTTCGTTGAATAAGTATAAACAGGGAGAACGGGGGGCTCATGCCCCCCCCCCTTAATTGATATAAACAAGATTTTCATGTAGAATTAACAGTTTCGTTCAAAATTTAGATATAGGATCATTCTGATGAGGCGATTCCGTGACTGTTATTAGGTATTCATTGAATAAGTATAAACAGGGGGAATGGGGGGCTCATGCCCCTCCCCTTAATTGATATATACGGGATTTTCATGCAGAATTAACAGTTTTCGTTCAAAATTTAGATATAGGATCATTCTGATGAGGCGATTCCGTGACTGTTATTAGGTAATCATAGAATAAGTATAAACAGGGGGAACGGGGGGCTCATGCCCCTCCCGTTAATTGATATAAACGGGATTTTCATGCAGACTTAACATTTTTCGTTCAAAATTTAGATATAGGATCATTCTGATGAGGCGAGTCCGTGGCTATTATTAGGTGTTCATTGAATAAGTATAAACAGGGGGAACGGGGGTTCTAATGCCCCTCCCCTTAACTTGTATAAATGGATTTTTCAATCAGAATTGTTAGGTTTCGTTCAAATCTCTTAATAGTTTTGGAAGTTTAATGGTTAAGTATAAAAGAGGAGAATAACTCCTCTTAAATTATATAAATGCTAAATGGGTTTTTATTAAGAATTATCCGATTTGCTCTGAATTTTGGATATAGGTTTTTTAATATGATAAAACATGTACTTGATAGTTTAGGAGGTTTAATGATTAAGTATAAAAAAGGAGAAAGGGGAGAGCTGTTTCCCCTTCTTAATTTTTTTTCGAACGGAATTAACGAAAATACAAGGTTGTAATGTACAATTAGTATGCGTAGTCTGTGAGCTCAATGCCATCAGTTTAACTGGGCAGTATTCTTTTTTTAGCTCACAGGCTATCATAGCCTGAGAGCTTATGTGCCCGTCCGTTCTGTATGTACGTTCGTATGTTCGTTCGTGCGTAAATGGATAACTCATGATAAAAATATCGGATCCATTTGAAATTTTGTATATAGGTATATCCTGATAAGGCGCTTCCCTGATTAGTTTTTGGAGTTCATTTAATTATTTCTGCGAAAATTTTATGCAACCAATCAACCATAAGAAAATGAAATGGAAAAAAGCGAAAAAAGGCGATTTTTTATGAGTGTGAGCTTTGGAATTTAATTAATTACTCAGTTAATAAATAGAATTTTGAAATTATGAGCTTCAGGTGCATCAGGAGAGACATTGGGCTACTCTCAAAAAAATTTTGAGCTTCGTACGTGCTGTAAATTTTGCTAGCCATCGCAGACACACAGACACACACACAGACAGACAGAGCGTTTTATTCTTTTATTAGTATAGATAATGATATTTTTACTTCTAAAGTGAAACTAATATGAAAAATAAGGCAAAAACAATCGTTCTGTATAAATATTAAAACTTTATTTTTATGTATAATTGCTATTTTTCATATAAATGTGATTTTTGGTAATGTTAGAGGCAAGGCTAGTTTCTAATAAAAAAAAACTATCAAACCTTTTATATTTTTCAGTAACAGCAAACGTAGTATATTTCGCAGTCCAATCCATCCTCATATTTATTTTTCATACATTATTTACAAAATTTAAAGCAACTCTTTTTCAGCAAAATAATAATAATAATAAATGTTGACTACATGTATATGCATGTATATTTTATACATAATGAAATTTAAACTGGTAAATCAGAGCAAAAACAGGAGTCGGACATTTTCAGAAAATTTTACTCGACAAGGTTTTCTTTGTATCAATCAGCAAATTAATATGCATAGTGCTGTTCTAATTGTCTTTGGTGGTGCAGTATTTATTAGTTCCGGCAGGTTCCGATCAATATTTAAGTACTCACTAAAAATAAAGAAGTACTGGAGCTCGTTACTGTGATTTTCGGTGGAAATTATACTCCGCGTGGAGCTAAAAACTGATCAGCAAGAATATTTTACAAGCACGAACAAAAAGCAGTGAGTAAAGTTAACACATTCTCTGCCACTCAGGAAAAAAGTAAGTCTCGAGCCTTGCCCGGCCCGGCCCGAATGCCGGTAATGAAAATCGGCCCGAACCCGACTTGTGCAGATCTCTAGGCTGCGGTGTGCAAATGCGCTTCTGTGAGCTATCGCTTATGCGATAGATACTGATTAAGGTGTAAACTAAAGAAATCTATCAAATGTAAAAAATCTATGTTAGAATTATAAAAAAAAAATGGTTTTCACTTATATCCTTTAACACATGAAAAACGGGTTTATGTCTTTGTTGCTATAATAGGTTAGCCAATAGGTATCCGTGTATCTTACCTTATTTTTGTGCTGCTTACATATTTTTAAATTTGCTAATAATTAAAAAGATTTTAAAGTTTCTTTTCAAATTGCAATGCATAGAAATATTGTTCTGATACACACTGCAGCACTATTAATTTTTTTTAGTTCCCAAGAATAATTAACTAAAAAAGTTTAAATTAATTCCGTCCCATATCGTTAGTTTTTACTATGAAATTGTTTTTAATTTAATTATTGTAATATCGGAAAGGAAAAAAATATTTTTAAAGAAGATTTTTCAATGTATGTTTCATATTTGTATTTATTGTCAAGAAACCAGATAATTTTTCCAAACTGTACTTTTAAATAACATAATTCGTCCACTTTATTAAAAGTCTTATATAAAACGCAATAAAAATTTAAATAAAATTCATGAAAAAGAAAACTAAGCAGAGATCAAATATCTTACTTTGCTTAAAAGAAGATAGTGTTGGTTATATTGCAACATATAAACATGCATTTTTAAATTATGCAAAAATTACCTGAAAAATATTTCCTAGTTTTTTGTCACAATTTTTATTTTAAATGATTTGAATTTTTTATTAGCATCGAACAACGCACAAAATATGTAACTGCGTTTCAAATATTCGTGGAGTAAAATGTATTTTTGCTGCATATTAATGAACTAAATATTTTTCATTTAAAATTCTGTATATTTTTTCGTGGGAAAAGTATATTCAAAAGTACTTTATTACTTTAGTTATTTTTTAAAAAGATAAAGTGAAAATTCAAACAGTTTAATTAAACAAGAAAAAAAAATCATGCGTCAAGCATAGATTATGAAGCACTTTCTAACACAATCTGAATAATGAAACAAAGCTGCACTGTTTAAAAAATTAAAATGTTACGTCTCATTTCACCATATGCTTAATGCATTTCAAAACCGATTTTTAACTCTTGCCATCTACAATAGGAAAATTATCTGATTTTTTTAGCAGGCCTGTATGTGATACAGAGATTTGTATCTATTAACAACATGCATTCTAAAATTCAGTTCATTTAAGAAATATATATATTCCAATTAAAAGTTCCCTTTCGGAAATTATCTCTAATAAGGAGAGTGGTATGCGAATACTTTTGTGCATTCCTGTATATGAGGTATAGAATTTACATATAAAGAGTAATATGCAAAAAACTAATTAAATTTAAAAGCGCATTCCGAATTTTAGAACGTACTCTGCATCAATTATTACGCAAAGACATTGCTGTAACCGATTTCTTTTGTGCGTTCCTGTAAATGAATAAAAAATGATATGAATGTTCTGTTTTAACGTGATCATAGAGAAATTCAGTGATTTGTATTAGTTTCAATACATATGAATTAGTGGCATGTAATTATAATACTCTCTAAACGATTTTTCCCCATATACCATAATGAAATCGAATT
Organism: Maratus speculifer; assembly: GCA_964019185.1. NCBI lineage: Eukaryota > Metazoa > Arthropoda > Arachnida > Araneae > Salticidae > Maratus > Maratus speculifer. Next base: position 169,701,690 of record OZ025295.1, read on the forward strand.
CTTTTGAGTGTAAATGAATATCATAAATAAATAAAAGAACATTCCCGATGAATATGCGAAGTATCTATACTAATAAAAGAACAAAACGCTCTGTCTGTCTGTGTGTGTGTCTGTGTGTCTGCGATGGCTAGCAAAATCTACAGCACGTACGAAGCTCAAACTTTTTTTGAGAGTAGCCCAATGTCTCTCCTGATGCACCTGAAGCTCAGAATTTCAAAATTCTATTTATTAACTGAGTAATTAATTAAATTCTAAAGCTCACTCTCATAAAAAATCACGAGCGATTATTTCTCCCACTGGCTGGATAATCTCTTTTTCTTTCTTTCTAACCGATGGCCAGGCCCCTACCTGCCGAGTTATCTCAGCTTAACGGGTTAGATACCTGGTATCGGGGCGGTCGACCGCCTAATTGCCGCGTAGCGGCAATAAACCTGATTTCTTTGCTACGCATGCCATCATTTCTGCAGTACTTGCTTGTCGTTGAGCATACTTTGTTTCGCCTGTTTGTGGTTTGAACTGTAATTGGCTTCGCAAGATGGTCTCGTAATTTAGAGCCTTGATCAGATGACGAGACCTTCACCTGGCAAGGCACCTCCAGAGGTATAATTCACAGGTAACTTGGAGGACTTTGCACCCACGACGGATTTTACATGCACCAGGCGCCATTAGCGTACATGATGTAATTTTTGCCGGCAAAGTGGCGAACCACTAAGACAAGTACCCGGGTCGGCTGTTTAGGTTAAGTGCTTTGTTGATAATCTTTGTGGTTTATTGCACATTGGGTTAACTTTGTGATTTGTTGCCGCACACCTTGTACTCATCTTACCAGACGAAATGGGACTGGATGTTTTTGAGCCTAAACAATGGTACTGAACTTAGCTGAGTGTTGGAAAAATTTTGAGGGAATTTAAAAAAAAAAAAAAAAAAAAAAAAAACAGAAAATGGCCGAAAAGCTAAGTCGTACCGCTGATGGAGGAAAATTTTTGCGCCAAATAGCAAGGCAAACGAGAGCGTTGCAGAGAGAGAGACAAGAACCCACCTTTCTACCGTACCCCACCGAGAAAAACTGGCTCCCTGGGTTGCCCCATTAGAGCGGGTCCGGTATTTTGTGCGGACAGAGTCCTACTGCACCAAATAAAGAGGCGAGCTGTCAAAAATAAATAATGAAATAAATAAAAATTAGTAATAATAAAATAAAAAAATAGTTAAATAAAGAGTTAAAAAAAATTTAAAATAATAAATAAAAAAACTTAAAATAAAAGCAGTTTTTAATTTATTTTTATTTATTTATTTTTTTTTTGTATTAGGGGATTCTAGACCTTATATATATATATATATATTTTATAACACAACACAGTGGACGGACAAGCAGTGTCGGGGGCGTTTGAAGCTTCTTACTATGTCATATTGCACAACTTGCTGAACCGTTGTTGATATTCGTTGTGCATGCAATTCATATGTTGCGGGGCTCCTATTGCGGGCCATGGTTACAGCTGATGTTGTGCGACTACCGCACACTGCTAAAGGACATAAAACATATACAAACAATTTTTTTTTTTTTTTTTGGCAAAAGAAAAAAAAATTCTAGGCCTTTTTTTTTTTTTTTTTTTTTTTTTTTTTTTTTTTTTTTAACATACAACATATAACACATAACATACAGTATTATGTTTGTGCTGGGTTATCAAAATGAGAGGGCTTTCTGTTTTATGTGTTTGTTTGCTTTAATGTTGTGATACTATCGCAGTTTTCTTGGAGCCACCTGATTACTGTTTTTGCTTTATTTTGTACGTGTTTGTTTTTACCTAATTGTTCGTGCCACAGTTTATCATTATTTGCTGTTATGTTTACCAGGTGGTACTGTTGGGTGAGTGGGCAGTGGAGGAGATAATGTTTAGGCGTACCCTCCGTGCCGCATGCACAGTCCGGAGTGTCCGCTTTATTAAATCTGTGGAGATACGCTGGAAATGCTCCATGTGCTGTGTAGAGTTGTGAGAGTAAAAAGTCACTTATGAGTCTGCTTTCACCTACTGTTGGAAAGTACTGATGTGTTTCCCTGCCTGTATCCCCGTAATCCCACTCGAACTGCCATTGTTTCATTGTTAGCTCTTTGAGTGTCCGTTTCAGTTTTGAGATTGGCTTTTTCATATAGTATTTGTTTTTGTTATTTGTGTTTTCCGCTGCGATTTTGGCTAACTCGTCTGCATCCTCGTTTCCTTGGATGCCCACGTGCGCCTTGACCCAGCTGATTTTAAACTTATTGTTGGATTCTTTAATTAAGTTTTGTATTTTATCTACTGTTTCATTGACATTAAATGGCTTTTTTAGTGATTCTATGGCTGATCTGCAATCCGAGCGTATGCTGTATGGCTTACCTATTGTGTTGCCCCATTCCGCTGCTTTTTGTATTGCCAGTAGTTCGGCCTGGAAAACGCTGTTGCATTCTCTTAGGGGCACTGACCATGTCATTATTTTTTGGTTATTTTTGTATGCTACAAAGGCCGAACCTGTAGCGCCTGATTCCAATTTGGAACCGTCCGTGTAGGTGACTACTTCGTGCATGTTATATCCAATCCTTGGTTCAATTATTTCGGCTGGGTTATTTGCCCATATATTGATTTTCTTTTCATATTCAAGTTGGTGCAGGACCTTGTTGTGTATTTTTGTGTTTTTTCTAAGTCTTGCGATTGTTCCATAGGCTGCCTCGTAATTGACTTTGAGGTGGATTGGAATCAGGCCCGAGAGTACCAGAAGTGCCGAGGTGGGGGCCGTTCTATAAGCCCTGACTATGGCCAGTGCAAAATGCCTTTGTCAACTAGAGAGTATCTCTTTGCTCCTTTTATTGAGCTCGTGCCCCCATATTGGGGCCGCATAAGTTAGCGTTTTTTCCACTACTGTTGTGTACCATATCTTGATTATGTTAGGTTTTAGTCCCCAGCCCTTTGCCGCCATATAGGCCAGGTTTTTGAAGTTTGTTCTAACTTTGCCTGTTTGTGTTGCGCAGTGAGGTACCCAGTTTAGATTTTTATGCAATATCACTCCCAGATATTTGATATGTTCTTTCACATTTAGAGATTGACCGTTTAACTCTATGCCCTCTATTACATTGGTGTTTTCTGTAGGTAGGTTCCTCATATGTCCCCTGTTTAGATATAGTAGCTCTGTTTTTTCTTTATTCAGCGTTAGGCCATTAGCCTCTATCCATTCGTTAAAAGCTTTGAGAATTCTATTTGCGAGTCTTCTAAGTTTATCTTTTGTTCTGTCCTTGAGTATCAGAATAAAGTTATCCGCGAATGCCTGTATCCTGACATTTTTTCCCCAGTGTTTTTTTAATGCTGTCTCTGCGATTAATAGCCATAGAAGCGGGCCCAGGCAACTTCCCTGGGGGCAGCCGCCGAATGTCTGTTTTGTGATTTTGATCCCATTTTCCTCTAGTAAAACGTATCTTTGTTGTAAGAAACTCACTACCCAGTTTATTAAATAACCCGGGCAGGGAGATTGTTTTATATTATCTATTAGTATTGGCCAGCGTATGTTGTCGAAAGCCCCTTTGATGTCCATGGCTATTAAGAGTGTTTGGTAGTTGTTAGCTTTGTCTTCTTTTATTGTTTTAATTAGATTGTCCAGTGCGTGTTCCGTGGAGAATCCCTGCTTGAAGCCATATTGTTTATCGCTCCAGTATTTATTTTTATTAAGATGGTAGTTTATTCTACCATGTATTATGCGTTCTAAAATCTTACTTATTGCCGGTAGTAGGCATATCGGTCTGTAGTTTTTAGGGTTTGCAGGGTCTTTACCCGGCTTGTGAAAGAGGACCACTATTCCGATTTTAAATGACTTGGGGAAGTATTCAAATTTTAAGCATGTATTGAGAAGTGTGAGCAGTAGTTGCGGGGCGGCATTGTTTATGCGTTTAATTAAGTTATAGTCAATGAAGTCATAACCTGGTGCTTTGTTTTGTTTGATGTTTCTGATTATTCTATTTAAATCCGCCTTCGTAACTGCTGGTGGTTTTGCATCTTCTTTTTTTTTATTTACTGTTGTTATGTTGTGGGGGGTGTTCTGGTCTGTTATGTATAGATTGTCTAAAAAGTGTGTCAGTGTATCTTTAATGTTTACTGATTGCTGTGGTGGGAGTATATTGACAAGTTTAGCAGGGCCCGTGTTTTTATTGCTTGCATTTTTGTATTGCGAGCCGTATGTGTCCGTTACTTTGCTGCAGTAGTCTTTCCATGTCTTTAATTTTGTTTTGTTGATGAGCTTCTTAAGTTTGGCTCTTTCTCTTTTAAATACTATTTGTTGTTTTATTTTTAGTTCTTCATCTGGTTGTTTTTGGTATCTCCTCCTGAGCGCCCTAACCTTGTTCCTGACTGTTTTGATTTCGTCCGTCCACCAAGGGGGGGCAGTGACCGCAGGTGTGCGTTTCTTTTTATAACACGCAAAAGCAATTGATGTGATTTCATTTTGTAGTCTCAGAGTTACATTGTCCAGGTGTTCTTCTGTTGTGGTTCTTTGAAGTTCTTTTATGTATTTGTTTCTGATTTTTCTGATGCTTTTGTCAAATTTTGCATGTTTACCTATTTTTGTTTGTAAGCCATGTCTTTGATAGTCGATGTTTTCATAGTTGTTTAGTGTGAATTTAATATATCTGTGGTCACTTTGGGAGTCGTCATCACTAACGTGCCAATCACATATTTCGTTGCCCAGGGCGACCGTCGCTATCGTCAGATCTGGCCAGCCTTTTAATTCCCTTCCCCCACGTATTGTGAGGAAGGACGGTGGGGCATCCGGGGGGTTGTGGACGAACAGTGAGTTCAGCAGGAGGAAATCTGTGAGATCTCGACCCCTTTGGTCTATGTCACCATAGCCCCAAGCGGTCGAGTGAGCGTTAAAGTCCCCTGCCAGCAGAATTTCTCCGTCCGCCAACTTCAAGGCCTCCTCTATCTCCTCCAATACGACGGAGAAGTCCACTAGCGAGGGGGGTGCGTATGTATTTATTATAGTGAATAATTTGTTTTTGTTCTCTAACTTGACCGCCGTCGTAAATTCTTTTGATAAGATTGTGATTGGCTTAGTGCCTGTATTTGTTATTATGATTGATCTATTCAATTTTGTTTTTGTTATGTTCCATGTGTTGCGGCTAAAGCCTGTTATGGTTTCCTTTGTTTTGTGTTGATGATAGTCTTGTATTAGTGCTATGTGGATATTGTTGGTAGCAGCGTATCCCGCTAGCATGCTAGTGGCCGCTCTGCTACCGTGTAAGTTTATTTGGATAAAGCTTAAAGAGTCTTGTGATTGTATGCCTAATGATGCAGGAGGTGTGATCGTGTTTGTGTGCTGTGTAGTGTGGGGGGTAACCCTTGAATTTTGTGTTGCGCTCCCGGGGCGCGTGATAATTGTGTTACTTCCTACGACCATGATATCTGCTGTACTTTTCGTCATGTTTTCGTCTCATTTCATGGTCGTGGCTGGTCATGTGTTCGATCCTATCCTTGCCGCCAAATGTGGCAATGGTTACCCTCCCGTGTATAACCTGGTGACCGTTTGTAAGTGCCATGCCCTTCTCTACTTGAATCTGCCTGACACGTAGCAGCGTTCGATGTACCCAGCACTTCCCGGAGTTGGCCTGGTGATCTGTTGGCTTGGGAGCACGGATCCAGTGGCCGTTGATTTCATTGTACTTGGTGCACACATAACAGCGTTTGCTTTTATTGTTGCAATCTGTGTACACATGTGGGCCCGCGCAGACAGAGCACCGCTGGGTCCCCTTGCAATCAGCTGCCACGTGGTCATATTCGAGACACTGATGGCACCTCGTGATGCTGATGAAGTTTTTAATGGGGCATTCCTTGAACCCCAGGCAGACTGTTCTCACCATTAGCAAGTGGTCTGCTAGCGGTTCGTGGAGGAGGACTGGTTGGTGCTTCTTCCCCTCGCGGGCCCCCACGGGCCTGAGCAGAGTGACTGCATCCTTGCTGTATTGTGGACCAAGTCCCAGGGTCTTCCGCAGCTTCATCTGTATCTGTTCTTCAGAAACGTAATCCGGAATGTTGAATATTATTATCCTTTTCTTCTTATGCTTGCAGTCTTTACCTGTATTGCTTCTCTAGCTTCTGAGTTGCTGTTGATTTTCTCCTTTATCTTCTTAGCCTCCACTTCGTTTTCACAGATAAGCTTGACTCCGCTCTTTATCCTTTTCACTTTCTTCACGCTGTCATGGTGTTCCGAGGTTGTCTCTATTATTTGCTTCTCTACGTCTTCTGTTTCTCTTTCTGTGGTGGCTTGGATGATCAGGGTGGATGTGGCCGCCTTGACCGCTTCCGCGTATCCCCTGGGGGGCTTGGTTTGGGTCCTGGTTACCATCTCCTCCCTGCTTTCTTCTGTTGTTGGACCAGCCGGTGGTACCGCGTCGGGCTGACGCAATTCTTCAACCCTTACGTTGGCCGTCTGCATTCTGATTTCCATTTCCATAATAGTATTGAAAATCACATTTATGCAGCTGTCCATTACCTTGCTTGTACCCGCTGGGATCCTTGAGCATCTGTGTTGGACCGCTTGGAGAAAGTTGATAGCTTTTATGGCTTTTTCCACCTCTGGACTCCTTTGTCTTCCTAAATCCGGATCCTGATCACAGAACTCGAGTATCTGTTGCCTGAGTCTCTTTCCTTCTTCATCTTGTAGCGAGCACTGTCTTGTGATTCTTGCTTGTTCATCTTCTTCTACTTTGTTACTCGCCTTCGTGCTTTTTTCATCTTCTGAGTATTCCGTATCGCTGTCACTGCTATTGATTTGTACTGCAAAATGCTCGTTGATTTTCTGTGTTATATCCATCATTACTTTCTTTGCTTCCGGCTTTTTCTTGGTCCTCTTGATGTCTGTTTTCTTTTCTGATTGATTTTCCGGCGTAACCGGGACCATCGAACTCGCTCTGGTAATGCGGCTGCTACTTGTTATCAGGCCTGTGGATTTTTTTTGTAATCCTGACTGTTGCGAAAGTGACTTTGTGCTGGTAGTTAACCTGCCACTCTTGGCCAAGGGCATGGTGGGGGATGCTACTTTAGTCTTAGACATATTTAAGAGCATCCCACGTGTCATGGGGATAGAATGTTAGTGTTAAATGTATGAGATGTCCGGGGGTATATGTGAATGAAGAGAGTATTATACGTGACGTTCAAAATGTGCTTGTTGATTTATGTTTTATACTTGTTAGATACTGATGCTATGAATTTCGTAATTTAAAGCGTATAATGCTTATTGTGAGTTAAGGTTGTGCATATGTGTGTGTGGGGGATACTATTGGAAAGTCTGGCTTAGTAGTGAGCCCTTTAGTAGTGATCTCTTTCTTTCTGAAATGAAAACGGCTCTTAATTGAGACTTTTTTTTTCCCCTTAGTGAGGCACCTGTTGCTATATCCTTTGTTATCTAAAGAATGTCCTTACAGAAAGAAGGTTGAATGACAGGGGGTGGGTTATGACTAAGGCTGGTATGCTATTGTACTAGTGTAGTAAGAAGGAATGAATAGGTGGGGGAACTCTGGAATTTAATCTATTGTGCTGAGCTAGCGGAGCTTTTCTTAGGAAATTGCACCGGCTTATTGTGGAGTAAGTGAAATTTACTTTAGCCTCTATAGAATCACTGAATTTTGGAATAAGTTGAGGAAATTATTAATTAAGAATATTTAGGGTGATGTTAAATTAGGATGACTGGGTAATAATTAACTACTAATGGGGATGTATATTCTACTGTTGATAAGCGTAAGATAGTTTGATGTGTATTGATTGGATTATTATTGTATTGTTTTTACTGATATGCTGAATTCTTTCTTATGAACGATGAAAATAGTTGGATTTAACTGATGCTGTACTATTTAATACTATAGAATAGGCGAGGGAGCACAGGCGCAAGCGTCCCAGTGACGATAAATGCGAATGGGTTTCTGGCCAGCGGAGGGGGGGGGGGGCAGGAAACTTAACGATATAATATGGAATTGGTCCACTGGTTATCACATTTTAAGTATGCCAGAAATGACGTTTATTGCTTAAAGCATGGCGATAAGAACAGATTATATGAAGATATTTTTTTATGAATATCCCTCACTCCTGATTTATTCAATTTATTAAAACATTGAAAAACTAAATTATCTGTGAACTTCCTAATATTTATTATTTTAAACACATTATATTTGAAAAAGCACTTGTAAATGAATGCGTATTTTCTGCATGCCGGTGGCGATTGAATAAAACGGGCCGTGGCTTTTTTTCCAAGCTAGCTGGTGAAAAAATTCTATTCCTCAGTAAATCGTCGCCAAGTTTCAATGAGGGGGATTTCAGCCAATGAGGTTATCCAGCCAGTGGAAGAAATAATCGCTCGTTAAAAAATCGCCTTTTTTCGCTTTTTTTCCCCTTTCATTTTCTTATGGTTGATTGGTTGCATAAAATTTTCGCAGAAATAATTAAAAAAGCTGGGACAGACCTTTAAAATTCATAGACTGGCAAACTGTCAGTTTAAATGAGGATTTTTTTTAAATCACAGCTGCTGTAGACCATGGAGAAAAAGATAGGTGGAGGCGAAGTAAATCGAAAAACAGGTTTGCAATATTAAACCATTTATCGCTGAAATTTTAATGTCTCAAACAAAAGCACGAGGAAGGAATTTTGTATTAATAAAACGAATTACAGCTGAAGCATATTTTACGAAGAAATAGTAATTTTTTAAAATGGTTTTTTTCTATTATATTATTTAGGTTAAAGTTAAATTGCATTTATGTTATGGTTAGAATAAGGATATGTTACAATAAAGTGAAGGCTAGGTTACATTTCTGTTATATTTAATTTACGGTAGGGTACTGTTAAGTCGCTGTTAGGTTACAGACAGGTTCTGGTTACGGTACAAAAGTTTAAGGTTAGGAATTTATACACAGAGTGAACATTATGCAAGATTTTATTAAAAATAACACTTAGTTTTGTTAAATAGCTCATTTTAACCATTATCGAGATATGCGTATATGATGATACGTTTAGGTTTATGGATTTCTCTATCTATTTGTTCTGCTCAATATTGCTGTAAATAAAAAAATGTCAATGAAAATTCAAATAGAAACTAGAAGTTTATAAAATATTTCTACTAGTTTATTTCATTACCCAAAATTTTGAGGAATTTTTTTTTATTAAAAAAACCTTAAAAGCTTATAAAATGCAAGAAACGATGTAAGATTTGAAGAAATTAGAGCTTTTGCCAAAATTGATGTATTCACTAATTGTACACATATTTATTCACGTTGATGCATACACGGCTAACTAAATTTCCTTTCGAATATTTTCGTAGTTTACACAGCTGGCAAAAAATTGCAAGAATTTTAGTAGCCGCTTCTGCTGTCTAATGAAAAAAACTGTGCCAAAACACGTAGTTTCTGTTTCTTTTTCGCATTGTTGAAATGAAAATGCTATTACACAAGGGGTCAAATTTGCTTCAAATTTCTGGCGCCTCCATGTTTCCTATGGCTCCAATGAAGTCGCTCGAAAAGCAAGCAACTATTTTGTGTCGGAACGTCTTTGATGCCAGAGACCAAGCGAGTTGCCAGTAACAGCCAATCAAATGTTTAGAAATATAGATGATGGAAAAGCCTTTTCTCAAATGACCAATGAAATACTTACAAAACAAAAACACGCAGGCGATTTTGCCGCTTGAAATTTTTACGTTTAATAGCACTTTTAATAGACTTATAAAATCTAATATTTAAATTCAGAATATTAATAAAAAATGTATATTATTAATATCAAACATTACAAAATTTATCTAAAATATATTAACTATAACTAAATCCCAAGACAGATCCAACATTTATCCACATCTTTCTTATTTCTTTCTGCTATTTCGAACATTGATTTAGTCTTTCTCTTTTGGAAACAGTATTCTGATAAGACAGAACTTTTCCCTCAAAATGTTGTCCACTCGAGAGAACTTAAAACTCCAATCTCCCAATCGGAAAAGATTACACAGATTATATGAGTTTTATTTTTTGTTTTTCTTTACTAAATATCACATTATTTTTTATATTCTTACGGTTGCTATAGTAACCGGTAGCCATATTTGAGATGTTTTAACAAAATTATGATTAGATTTTGGCAACTGAAATATTTTAACTTGGCACGTGATAAAAATAAAACAAGACTATTTTCTCGCAGACGATATCCTTTTAATCTGTTTATGTGATTATGTTTGAAAAAAAAATGGAAACAAAAATAACAGATTTTTTTTTTCTTTTTATAGGTAATATCATATTTTCTCAATACTTTGGTATGCATTTTTGTGAAATCTAAGAAAATGGCACTTATCGGAGAAATTTATTTTGGAAAGTTTCCCGCATTTTAATACTTGTTTCGTTTGAGAAAATTTTATGTTCTAAAAAGTTGAAATATGGAAAGAAACTAATGTTTTATACGTGATCAGAATATTAACGATAAAAAATGAGTGCCTTTAAAAATATTGTTTCAATTTAAAGCAAAAATTACGTTTTTCTTCTTTTTTAATGAGTATGTGTGTGTGTGTGTGGGGGGGGGTGATTAAGGTTCATGATAAAAATATTGTATTATATTCTTTTATTAATTCAGGATATTTTAAAATGTATAACAGAAAGTGAAACTCACCTTTAACTCTTAAAATTAAAATTAGAAATTTTTTCAAGATTTGAATAATTTATCGAAATATTATGTAATTTTGCTCATTATTATTATTTTTATGCCTTTCAATGGAAGTAAGTACACTTTTAATGCTCGAAAAACAAATAAGTAAATTTTAAAAAAATGTAGTTTAACGAATTAATTTGGAAAAGGAAATTTTAATCAATTCGACATGTTAGATTCAGATTGCGATGACAACTATTTATTTGATTTAAGTTTACCGGATTCAGATCCGAGTTATCGAATGTAAATAGTTAGCTAATAATTTAATATTAATAAGCCCAAAACAGCTGCGGTCGTTCAGAGTCACAAGCCTACCTTTTCCACTTTTCAGTATTTTTAATTTAATCAATTTTCCTTATAAATTTATCCGGTTTCAATTTTTGATTTTTTCCCCTCCAACCAGGCTTTTGCCAGAGACTCGGCTATTCGGGACGTGGGTCGGGATCTTTGAACCTGGCTTCCATTAGAAAATCGAAATAAGAGAAGAAAAGCTAAAAAATCACGGATGTTAAAAAAGGTTTAAAAAATAAAATACAGGCACCACAAGTGCTATTCTCAATCAAAAACTCATTTTTTTTTCCAAATGGTTAAAAAAATAATTAAATAAATAAAGGAAAACAATCTTCGTACACAAAATAAACTTTGCGCGTTTGATTTGATCACGACATTGCTTTGAGGCCTGTAACGGCTATGGCTGTCGCTTTCATTGATCCATTATACGCAGAAACAGAGACAATTCTGAACAATTGTTTATTACACATATCCATTACATATTTTATTACACGACAAAGAGACAACACACCATCCATGTCCGTACCCGGATTCGAACCAGGATCCCTCGGTGTGGCAGCAGTTGCCGCTACTGACCACGCCAAAATGAGGCGACCCTTTGCGTGTTACACTTAGATGAAAGATTAACAAAACAATTCTAATTTGTTCTAATCCATCAGTTGACATGCCGGTCTCAAAATGTGAAACTTGGGTCGATGGGCAAAACAATATTCCTCACCCTCCAAATAATTCTATTATCATTATTTTTTGCAATTGATAGGACGTAGAAATTTCAAATCTAATTCTTGTGCAACCTGGGTTTTTTTAACTATTTGGAAAATAGTTTTTGTCCTCGGTAGAGAATTGGAAAATCTGAAGTATATCTGAATATTTTTATTGGTTGTATTCCGCAACTTATTATTTTATTTTATTTGTTTTCTGATTGGTTAAAGTTTAATGTCCAAAAATAGATTACTTGTGTTGTCACGATGACAAAAATAGTACTAAAAACTTCTCAAAAATTAATAATTTGAAAAAAAATTGGGATAAAAATTTCCAACAAATTTCATTAAAAAGTGCATTTTATTCTCTACACAGCGATGTAAAAAGTTTAAATGTTCGATGTTTAAAAGTTAAAAAATTTGCTGTTCCGAAAATTGTAAAACTGAAATTTCATTTTAAAATGTGAAGGTTCCAGGAATATGAATGATTAATCCAAGTCGTACGTAATAGGAGGCGTTCAAAAGTCAGTCTGATTAACTCCATCCAATAAAAATGCACATCTTAAACAGTTAAAATTGTCTATCTAGAAACGAGTATTTTTTTTTTTTTTTTTTTTTTTTTTTTTTTTTTAAATCATTGGTCTAGGAATATTACAGTCGTTGTAATTTGTTAAATTACTTTTTTTTTCTTCTTCTTTGTGTGTGTATGTAACAAATATTCAGATGGTGTCAAACTTTAAAATTATATTGTACAAATAGAAGAATTCCCAGAAATTGTAAATAATAAAAGGAAGTAAAAGTATATGTGTATTTCTTTTATTTTATAATCTTCGTTTACGGTACTTCTTTATTATTTCCTGTCCCATAAATAAATCAGCGAAATACATTTTTTTTCTTGGACAGACTGTAAACATTATTTAACTGCATAGTAATTAATCTTTCTATGCATACAACAAACACGACATACTTAAAGCCATGACTTATTTGAATTTTACGTAACATTGATTTTTCTTAAATATTACCTTAACGTAATACGTTTGTTCTCTCCAATACATCTATAATCACCCGATCTTCTGTCAACTACATTGCATTTACTTTTTTTACAAGTTTGCAATGAAAATTCTAGCGTTTGTTATTTATTTATACTTTCAGTCTGAAAGAAATTGTAATGCAGATGTTTCTGACACTTCTCCTTGAAGGAGACAACGGAATTTTTTATATCGATGGCAACGGCTGGGATAGAGTTTCAACTCAAACGCACATGGTGAACGATTATCGATAAATCAATGCCACCGGCTGATTAATCGATATCTTTCTTTGGGAATAATCAATTATATATTTAGCGTAGAGTATCTTGGGAGATGGAGCGTAATTTAAATGTATAACGTTTCGATTTTAGTTTATTCATAAGTAAAAGCGCGGAACATATAGTTTGTATTGAGAAAGTTAGTTATTTACCAGAAAGAAAAATTTTCGTTATTTAAGTATGATTTTATTGAACAGGATTTTGTTTGCATCTAATAAACGAAATACAAAATTGAAATGATTAAAATTCGTACATGTTAATCATAGAGTTAAAAATTAATAAGTCAATAGTGAAAGTTAAAATATGATTCACAACATACTCTGATACAACATGTTTTGTAACCTAAAATTACATTTTTGTGTTCAATGTAAAATAAAAATCCCTGTTTTTTTTTTTTTTTTTTTTTGCTATATTTTAGTTTTGCGCCAAACTTCAGTATGTTAATCTAAATAATTTCTTTCAAGTTGTCTCTTAACAACTTTCCTTTTGCAAAAAGTATGTCATATTTTTTTTAAATTAGTATAGAAAACAAAATTTTTTGCTCAGATAGATTTTTTTATATCGTATATGAAAACGTAAAAAATCATAAAAATATCATTAAATTGAGCTATAGTTTAGAAACAATATTTTATTAGAAAGTTTGTAAGTTCATATATATACAAATACAATATGGCCAAAGGTGACCGGCCACTTGCAATTTTAGACATTTTGTTAAATAGATAGAAAAATACTGTAAAATCTCTATAACGGACACCTCCGAATAGCGGACACCTCTATTTAACGGACACTTTTCCGATCCCCACTCCCAAAATCTAAATTCTTGCATGTTTAACCTCTGAATAACGGGCATACCGAATAGCGGACACTAATTTTGGCAATAAAGTATGAGAAAGAAAAAAAAAAAAAGTAAAAAGCCTCTAAATTTGTCAGGGTAATGAGTCAAAATTTTGTGATCACAGATAAATGTAGAGAGTGGGCCAAGGAAAATCTTCTCTCCCACGTCCAGTATTAAATTCAAGGGATGGTCCGGAGGGACATAATCTCCGGGAGCATCACAATGCTTCTCTACTCTTCTCCGGAGGATTTGAAATTTTGTTTTTAAGAAGTGGCAAAATACAGTGAACAGTTACAATTTTTTTTTTCTTTAACATGATTCAGAAACATCAGAACTATTGACAGGGTTAAAACTTCAGATTGATAAAAAAATTATATGTAATCTTTAAATGCAAATGAAAACTTTTTAAATAATTTTTTTTGTAAGAATGTAATAAACAATGTATAAAGGTATGTACCATTTTATTTCAATTTTATTGCTTAAAAATTATTTTAATTTCTGATTAATCATATATTAGAATTTTAGGACATATGAAAGTCAATTAATGAAATTTTAAGCATTTCTTAGCAATTTTTCAATCTCCGAGGTTTTTTCCAATAACGGACACCTCCGAATAGCGGACACTCTATGCTCCCAAGGTGTCCGTTATTTGGAGGTTTACTGTACAGGAGGAATTATCCTGAAACTCTAAGTGTGAAAACATAATAGTACAGGTCATATATTTTCGTGAAGAGTTTTTCTTGAAACTCCATAGGGGACCGGCTACAAATTGAAAAAGAACGAATATCTTTTGTATAACCCTGTCAGAACTAACGTAGATAAATTGTTCAAACTGTAGATTGTTATTAAGTGGCTTATTTAAAACACTGTATTCATTTTTATGCTGATAGCATGTATAATCGTAGAGAAATTAAATTTTTATAAAAAGAGTCGCAAATTTTGACAAGTTTTTCTCTTATATATTTTTTTCATTTATTTATTGATTAATGTCACTATAGAATGCAAAATATGACACGTACTATTATATTTGGATACAACCCCTTATTTTTTTGCTTCATTTTGGGAACAACAGATTTTGAACTTATTCTATCAACGATCACTTTAGAATTTTCAAGCTATGTTTTTGAGACTTTCACAAAAGTTTATCTGTACATTTAGCTAACACAATATGCAAATGAAATTTTGATAGCGTTCCCGCATGCGCAACGAAGGAAGAAATAGTTTGTTTGAGATAGCACCAGTTTTTCTATTTAGAAGAGGTTAATGTATGATGAAAGCACTCGCGGGTTTTCCTTAATGGATGCAATTAAAAACCCTTGGTTCTTCTCCCCCCCCCCTTTTAAAATTTTTAGTTTAAATTGATTTAAAAGAATACGTTGGCAGCTGCGCTTTTGTGCGTGCCTGAATGAACCATTGAGACATCAAAATAACTCTTTATGCCCCGCCCTACTTTTAATGTCATCGTAAGTCACATTTCCAATGAATTTATTTAAATTTCTTGTTACGCGTTCTGGATCTATCACCAACTTAATAAACGCCTTATTTTATTTATTACATTAAAATTTAAGAAAATATCAGAAAAGTATCCTGTTATTCTTTGACTGCAAAGAAGACATCTTTTAGACATGATATTAAATCTCTTCTGCTTGAATTAGTTTGACATATTTAAAACACATGCATATTACACATGAGATATTAAAAACATTTAACTTCTACAAAGTTTATGAAGAAGGAAAGTGTCAAGTTGAATGCAGAAATACGTAAAATTTTAAATTAAAATGGCTAATATAAGACTAACATGTTTTAACTCAGAAAGGGAATTGAAACCATCAAGTGGAAAAATGTGTCACAATTTTTCCACAAAGTGTTTTATTTTTTGAATGAAGATGTCACGAATTAATTTATCGTATGAAAAAGATCAAATGCAAAAATTATAATTAGCCTAAATATTAATTTTCACATTTTTCAAAACACTTAACAAATATTTAATTTATTTAATAATAATAATTATTTTTAATATTTAATAATGCAATGTTAATTAATTGTTTTGAGAAAGATTCGGATCACATGTTAGTTGTTTGGAATCAATTATATGCGAACGATAATCTCCAGTTTTGAAGTCAAAGACTTTATTTATGTGCGCTGTGTACAGTGCCAGCAAGAAAACAAAATCTTGACATTTAAGCCACAATTTTAATGCTCGTATGTTTTATTATTTTTATTTTTTCATTTTTATATGGAAGAGAGAGGTGAAAGTCTCTGACACGGGTTAATTATGTAGAGTGGTGGCCCTTGTAGCTTAACAGGATTTAGAATTCTAACCTTTTTGTTTTTAGCTCTAGTAGTGGCTTGAAAAGGTTTTTTTTAATATTTTTTCTACAAAAATTTTTTTTTTTGGTGCACATAATCGAAGTAAAAAGCTCCCTATTGTTGAACAACCTCGGGCTTTGACTTTATTAAACAAAATGTTGCTGTAAGTTGTAAAATCCTTAGATTTGCAAGAACCAGCAAACAATCTAAGAAAGGCAATTCTAAGAAAGGTAAGGCCGATTTATCATATACAGTATACCAAAACAAAAAATCGGTTAAAAAATACCGAGAAAGAATACCGGTCTGATATTTTTATTTTAACGTGACGTTCTGTTAATACCAACTATCACAACTGCAGAATTAAAAAAAGGAACAATACTAATAAATGCATCAGTAAGGGCTATCTGTCACAAATTTCACATTTTTCAATAAGTATCAAGATTTTTTTTTTTTTTTTTGCTGACACTGTACACTAATGTTCGATTATATCACCTGAAATACTTATTACTTTTATTGTGTCGGATCTCATTGGTGATTTTGCTTATAAAATTGGTCTCAAAATGTTTGAAGATGGTTTTAAAACTTATTAAATGTCTCATCTCTCTCATTTTACGGAAATCTGCATACTGTTCTTGTGACAGTAATCTATCTATGATAATTCTCTGTAATATTTCTTTGAAAGAGGGCATACAACAGCTGGTGGCAATTGATGAAGGGAGGGGGGAGGGTATTATTAATATAGACTAGAATATGCAACATTAGCTTACTATAATAACGTTTTGGATAAACATAAGTGTTATACGATGAACATACATTTCATAGTGGTAGCCATAAGGACTCTGCTATTTAAATCCTACGTGTAAAAATAATTTGCCATTGAAAGTGTAAAAGACAATAAATTGTTGTAGTTTTTTGTTACATTTTTCTGAGAGCAGTGATCAATTTCGTAAAAAAAATTTTGTGGGAAGATCTGGAAACTTCAATCTTAAACAAAGTTAAAAAAGTAAGAAAAAAATGTTATTAATTAAAAAAAACTTTAAAATGGATATTTATCTTTAGAAAAATCTAGTAACAGGAAATCTTCGAAAGGGGGATGGGGGAAGGAAAATCTCCACCAGACACTATGGCCCCCGCAGGCGCAATGTTAGGCAGCCCTAGTCTATGACATATTCATGAATCCCATTCATATTCATGTCACCATATTCATGGAACTCTAGTCATAAGGGCTACTTTTTGAAAGTCTCACTTACAAAAAGTGCAAATAATGGTTACAATACTTTCCTTACATTATATGTCCGAAAAGTAAAAACTACAAAGAATAATTTTTCTACAATGTGAAATTATACAGTAAGAACTTTGGTTGGGCATGATGAATCCGATTTATAGAGCTATTGGTTAGTTAAGATAATTAATTAAAAACAATGGTAATCATGCGTTAATTTAGGACAGGCTCTTTGAAAAAAATTTGTAAAATGGGTAGCACCTTCATCCTTCTACAAAGAGCAAATAGCCTACATGTTTGCAGGAAGCTGGTCAGAGTCATACTTTTAATTTACGGCCGTATAAATTTGGTGAGACAACGTAAATAACTAGATAATTGTTAAGAAGAATATAAGTCTTATTTTGAATTTAATGGTAAACTAGCTAAGTTGGAAAGACTGAAAACGCTAATAATTACGTTCACAAGAACTTTGACAAACCCTGTGAGAGGTGTATATATAGTCAAAATAATAAGGAGAGCCAGCGCTTCGCCATTATGATTAAGAAAGAAACAACTGTATAAAGAAGAAAATTTGTACCGAACTCTAATAGACATTGGTACTTTATCTGAAAATATAATTGATTTCATGTGCTAGTGTAAGATTTAGAATCTGATTGGGCGCATTTTAACATTAGAAAAATATAATAATATATTTCCTTTATTAGAATAAGAAAACTTAAGATTTTAATAAAAATTACTATAAATTAATCAATAAATCATAGGAGAGGATGTTTAATAATTAAAATGAGACAATTTAAAACCGTACATTATTTAATTTCACATTACCCTTTAATTTTCTCAAAATATAATTTTTGTTATATAACACCTTCTTAAAGCGGTGTCTTCAATTGTTTTATTAAAAATAGAGCTAATCCTTCAAATTGCGAAGGAGTTCCTCTAACATTTCACTTTTCCACCATTGCCATTTTATCTAATCATCGTCATCAGAATATCGATTTTTATTTATTTACCGTTATTGTTATTGAACTGAAGATGCCATTAGAAAAATGTTGAAATAATTTCCAAAATCCCTCACAAAATGTCTTTTAATTTTATGCTAAATAAAAGCAACTGATTTGTTATGCTATTTTTTGAAGTGAGTGCCCTATTTGTCTAATACAGTTTCTCAACAAAGGATTATGCATGAAAAAGACAGAATGTTTAATGTAAGCTTAGATTAAAAATTTCTTTAAATGAAAATAACAAAATATACCTAAAGTTTTCAGACTAATTTTTAAAAAATCTTTTACGCGTTGTTATTTTATACAAAATTTCATCCTAAAAAAATAATAAAAGACAAAACAAGAAATTATAAAGAGCAATTTAAGCCTTGAAAATAAATAAAAGTATGACAGAAAATGAAAGAAAGAAAAATCTCGTTTTAATCCTTTATTTTCAAATTTCGCTATAATGTACAGATTTTAAGGCTAAAAAATGACAAAATGTTTAGTAAAAAAGAAATAATAACAGAAGCACCTTATTTCAAGTTATAAAAAAATAATTCCTCATTCTTCAAAAAAACTTTCAAATTCCAACTTATTTGCAAATATTCTCGCATAAAAATATTTCTTGGTAAACGCGTATTACATTAATATTTTTATCAGTTTTAAATTGAGCACTCAAGAATAAATCATTGCTTGTCATGTACCTTATAAAGAAGCATCGGTCCAAAATATACGCTTCCATATACATTAATCCCTTCCACCATTTTTCATTCCCAAGGGACTCAGACATGTCTGCCGAATTTCTTTCCTGTTTTCCATCATCAAAAATAGGCTCCTTTTCTTTACATCTATCACCATAGTAACCGTAGGCATTCTAGTCTGCTTTCTTTATCCATGGTTCTTTCGAAGGTATAAGCCTATCGATATTTTTTCATTAAAGTTTCGCCAAAAAAAATCCTGCTCAAGTGTCAGGATTTGAGAAAGGAAAAAGTAATTTATAACACTTGTTTTTCTCGCAGTTCTGAAATAGTGATAATGACTAATATTATAAGAATCTCTCGGGTAAAACGTTAGATATATCAAGAATATATTTAAAGTTTTAGCGCCAGACATTTATTTTTGAACATATTTTCTTACATGAGCAGTGAAGTTCTATTAAAAAAATATTTGAATATTACTTCATCGAAGAAATATTGATGCGTATAAAAGAAAACAAAAATATATTTCAAAATTCTGAGCTTTTATTTGTCAATTTTGAAAAATTTAAATGGAAAATATTTTTTTAAATATTACTATTAAATATTAGTTTTCTTATACAAAGAAAGAGAGAATATTCACTATTGATCATTTTGTGTATTCATTTATTATTCTGAGTGCACATTTTCTTAGAATGTTAGAGTTGTAATCTATGTTTTATTGCAGAAAAGATCTGAAAAGTTTATTTTATTTTATTTTTGTTATTTCTTTTAATATAGGGATATAATAGGTTTGTTTGAAAATTCTCTAGATAAATGTATAATAGTATTTCGAAAATTTCCTTTGACGCACATAAAGTTCAACCAGGGTTTATCAGTTTCAAAAGAGGAAAATGAAATAAATATTCTTCTATTTAACTTTTGGAAAAATCGAAATTAGTACAGTTGTTGATAAATTTCTTAGTATTTGTATTTTTATTAATACTTTTCTTCTCTTCTTTTTTATAAGACGGAACTAATTCAGAAATTGTAAACCTTTTTGCGCATACATGCCGAAGATTCCAGAATTATTATTTGTCAAAAACTTAAGAAAAATGTTAATAGATGATTCAATTTTACAGAAGTTGGAGTGAAATATTTTTTCTCTTATCCTAAATTCAAATGCTTATCTATTATGCTATACTGTAAAATCTCTGTACGGCGGACACTGTGTAAAGACAGAGATCTGTCAAACTTGGAAAGAACTTGAAGGCGGATCTATAGACATAGAGTTACTTGAGAATAATAAGGTTCTAACAGCCTTTTTTAAAAAAAGAAAATCACTAATCACTTTTGTGTCATAGGAAGATTTTATTTGTATCTACAAAGACATTCCTACATTGAAATAACGTTATATCTAATCTAATTCCACTTGCTATAGATAATAATTTATCGAAAGAAACCAGGATACTATGCTAAAAAGTCATATTTTTAAAACGGCTGTCAAAACCTTATTATTCTCAAGTGACGGTAGAATAAATTTGCCTAAGGCGGAATTTATCTTCCTCGAAAAATTTTCTTGGTAACGATTTATTCCGCCTTAGACAGAATTTTAATGTATTAAATAAATAACAATCCTGTCTCCATAAAATCCTTATTGGTAACTTATAAATATCCTTCTCTACTTTATACATCCGATGTTGTGTGTCCCAACTGTCCGTGATAGTTAAAAAAAAGGCATCATTTTTTTGTATAAGCCTACAAAGTGTATCTAGAATCACTATATTTATTTATTTATATGTTCAAAAATGTAATTTTTGTAGATCCCTTTAAAATTTTTGCTTTAGTTTGTTCATATGTTTCAGATTTGTTAAAAAGTATCTCGAACGAGAGTGTTGCGTTATTCCCCAATGATGCAATTGACATAATAAAACAGATTTAGCTCCAACGGAAGCAGAAATAGTACATGCGAATTTAAATAACACTTCAGCAGTTGTTACAGAGCTTTTGCTGAAAGCTTCATTTCAACCTTTCAAATATATGTATCTGGGGCACACATTTTTTTATTTATTTGTTATTAATTAATGCAATGCATTTCTTTGCCTTCCATGGAAAAAATAAATGCTGTAAATAGAACTTACTAAGTAATACACTGAATAATATACAGAAAATAAAAACAAGATATTTAAAATGCAATCTCAATTTATTCGGTGTGTGCTTGTGTGTACATGTGCGCATCCGGATTTAACTCTTTTTGGTATTTCTGGTGGGGCGCGGACGGTAGATATTGATAATTTTATCTTTTATTTTTTTTTCTTCATAAGTTTCTAATCCAGAAGATCTCAGAAATCATGTATCTCTCTGTCTATACATTTGATTTTTAGTATCTTAATATTAATAAGAACACTCAATTAATGAAATGTCGTGTAGACTTTTGAAAATGATAATGGTACAGATTTTTTAACGCAATTTTTAAAAAGTGGTAAATGTATTATGAAATTGCTTTTTAAAAGGAGTTTTAATTCAAATCAAATCTTTTTTGCAAGTTTGTCGCAAGTTTAAAATTCTTCGATATATGTAATTATAAACTCACAATTTCAGGCTGTTTGGCAATCATTGGTGTTTAATTTTAATTAAAATGTTCCGAATACAATATGATTTAATCAAGCTATTGAAAGAAACAATAATATAGCGTTAATCAAATTCATTGGCAAAATATTCAGGAGCGATAGAGCATATCTAGACTAACTCAAAGCACCATAAACTTTAATATAGTATTGTAACTCAAGCAGTGAACTGCTACAAGGCACTTTTTGATTGTAGGGAGAGCCATGCTTTTTACACAGTCAGATTGTCGATTTGATTTACGCCGAATATTTTTATTAAACAGAACATTAATAGGGGTGAAAATTAAAAGAAGAAAGCAGGGAGCTGAAAAGTAAGTAACTTCTTTTGACAAACAGTATAGGAGATTTTAAATTTTTGTATCACCGTGTTGCAGATCTGCAACATACACAAAAGTCAATAGCACTTCCACAGTAAGTTTTAAACACGATTTTATTATTTGTTCCTGTTTCCCAACACACTAGGAATGGGCATTATTTAACGTATTAGGATAAAAAAACACTGTTTTTGTGCTGGAACCTAATATTGCGTTAATATGTTACCGAAAAGACCCTGTTAAGTAAATAACATATGGTTTTAAATGGCAGCTTCTTCATTTGATTTAATCAAAAACTCAATTTCGCACCTCTAAAATTGAACAATATTCACTAGAAATGTCCTGAACCGTCTCTTTTGAGACGAGCGCACCTAATTGGCCCTATCTTCACTCTCTAGTCACAGGCAACTCTGTTACGCGTGTGGTGCTTAAAAATTGTTTTGCATTTTATCAATCCCTAACGCATGAATAGAAACAGTTTGCAGCCCTAATTAAATGCTTTTTCGACTTGGTGCCTTGTGCTAGTTCACCACCATCACATACGTTTTTCGATTCTGATGGCATAAAGTAGAGATAAACGAAACACTGGAACAAATAGTAGATCCGAAAAAATCTGAATATTTGTAAGAAAAAAAGGTCATGCTTCACAGGTTTTGTACTCACGAATCGCATATGAGCTATTCCATCTCAATTCAGGCAGACAGTACTGATATGCGTCAAGTCACCATCACAGATTTTTTTCAAAAAAATTCAGTAGTTAGAACTAAGTGATTTATAAAATTTCCTAAAAGGATTTTTCCCTAAAAAATTTATTTCTCTGATTACAGCACTTTAAAGTTCATGATAAAATTGACAGTTTTCAGAAAAACTGAAAAACGCTTCATTTTGAAATGAACACAATACCAAACATATTCAACATATTCAGTCAATTTATTTTTTATAAACAGTTATTAAACTGAATTTTACTTTGGCATAGTTTTAAAAAATATAGTGACATTTTTACTTAATTAAAAAAATTAGATTTTAAGTACAAAAAATATAATTATTAGTGAATTTAAGATTTTTTTTCAGAATGAAAAAAAATATTTTAAAGCTAAACATTGATGGCAATCCAAAGACCTTTAATGGAAGTTTTACAGCAAATTTTATTTTAACTCTAAGGTGCTTACAACTTTTGTAATTCAATTTTAAATTATGCAAAATTTCGTAAAATCACTACTTTTGAAATGCAATTTCTCAAAAACACCATTTTTTAAAAATCTGATAATATGCTCAATTCATACCTTATTAGTCTCTAATAAATACCTTACAAGCAAATCGTGTGTTTTTGCTTAGAAAATTTTATATGATTTTTTGAAAATAACATGTTGTGTGTATTTTTCAACAGACCACAAAGTCAAGCTCTTCCTTATTTAACCGAACTTGTAATGTAATTAATATTTCAAACTAAAAAATACATCACTAGTACATAATTATTACTGTTAAATTATAGCTAATCATTTGCTTGAATTTAAAATTGCGTAAAATACAGCCAATAATAAAATTAGTATTGATCATATGTCATTTCATTCCATACTCATGAATTAAATCCATCTACAGTGTGTAAAAATTTTGTTATATAGTATGGATATAATATATTAATGTGCAAATACATACATAACAGAAGAATTAGGTAGTGAAGGTTTCTTAAATTAACTTCAACTCCTTATCGTTGAAGGTATGAAGTCGCTCAGATTGTCCTATTGTAACTGGTTTTTCTATTTCTAGAAGCACATTTTCCAATGGTAATGCACATTCATATTTTTTCTTTCCAGATTCTTTTGGCCACTGGAATGCTTTATCTAAGGACCATGTTGGGTACATGAATGATACTTTAATGTCATTTAGTTCTTGCGATTGATATACCATTGATTTGTCCTATCCACCAATTATTTTCATAAATGCATCCAATGAAATCACCGATTTGGAAACTGTATTGAATATTGTCTTTTCATTTGGCTGAAGGTTTCAACTTTTGTCAATTCATTTTTACTTGCTCGTTCCATATAATTTTCATTATTTACAATCACCCTATAATGTTTATATCTAATACCAACAATAGATTTTGCATTAGCATATTCTTTCTCATTATTAGTTCTATAGGATTGAATAATATTTCTGTCTGGATGGACTAGAATGTTATTTTTTAGCAGAGAAGATAGTTCAGCAACAAATGAGACAGAATTTTGGATAGCTTTTATTGGCTCCTTTTGGAGATTACATTTTGTTGCACAGTGCTTGTCTCAGTCCCCAATAGCATCACATGCACTTTTAACATGGCCAGTACCTGAAAATATCCTCTACTTCAGTACAATTTTATTTTTGTGCAATTCATAAAACTGATACTTGTTTTTAAAATGTGCTCCAGTTCCATCTGATATATACACAGGTGATTCCAGTGTTTGTAATTGGTACAACTTAAATAATTCTTTTTTTACTTTTTCTATGTCACAAACAGCATGATTAATCATCAGAAACTATGATAAAACTCTTAATTTCTTCTCTAAAGTATACTGTGCAGGTAACTAACGATACCTGAATATTCTGCCAGTGGTAGCTTTGTACTTCATTTGGCAGTATTAGTGAGTAATTTTCAGCAAAGTCAAAATGAATCACAAGCGCAGATTTTTTTTAAGGGGTTTGGCTTATTTAATTTTATGAATAGGAATTTTTGAAGATTAGCTTATATTTATCTGCCATAATAATGTGCATATTATTATTTTTCCATAAAAAAATATTATTATAAATACAGAGAAATAAGAAAAAGCTTGATCTTCTGGTTTTCTGAGAAAAAAAAACTAATTGGAAAAAAACTAAACTTGAAAAAAAATCTAATTCAATTGTAATGTATGTATTTGCATTTTAATATATTATATCCATACTATATAACAAAATATTTAACACACTGTAGATGAATTTAGCACTTTATGAATATGGAATGAAATGACATATGATCAATACTAATTTTATTATTGACTGTATTTTACGCAATTTTAAATTTAAGCAAATGATTAGCTATAATTTAACAGTAATAATTATGTACTAGTGATGTATTTTTTAGTTTGAAATATTAATTACATTACAAGTTCGGTTAAATAAGGAAGAGCTTGCCTTTGTGGTCTGTTGAAAAATACACACAGCATGTTATTTTCAAAAAATCATATAAAATTTTCTAAGCAAAAACACACGATTTGCTTGTAAGGTATTTATTAGAGACTAATAAGGTATGAATTGAGCATATTATCAGATTTTTAAAAAATGGTGTTTTTGAGAAATTGCATTTCAAAAGTAGTGATTTTACGAAATTTTGCATAATTTAAAATTGAATTACAAAAGTTGTAAGCACCTTAGAGTTAAAATAAAATTTGCTGTAAAACTTCCATTAAAGGTCTTTGGATTGCCATCAATGTTTAGCTTTAAAATATTTTTTTTCATTCTGAAAAAAAATCTTAAATTCACTAATAATTATATTTTTTGTACTTAAAATCTAATTTTTTTAATTAAGTAAAAATGTCACTATATTTTTTAAAACTATGCCAAAGTAAAATTCAGTTTAATAACTGTTTATAAAAAATAAATTGACTGAATATGTTGAATATGTTTGGTATTGTGTTCATTTCAAAATGAAGCGTTTTTCAGTTTTTCTGAAAACTGTCAATTTTATCATGAACTTTAAAGTGCTGTAATCAGAGAAATAAATTTTTTAGGGAAAAATCCTTTTAGGAAATTTTATAAATCACTTAGTTCTAACTACTGAATTTTTTTGAAAAAAATCTGTGATGGTGATTTGACATGCCCTGCCTGAGCTGAGATGGAATTGCTCATATATGTAATAATCGTATCTAATATCATAAGAGTTTTCATTTAGAATTTCCACAATAAAAAGTTTACTTATAAAACCCAACAACATTTTGTCTAATTTTTGACCTAAACATTTTTTTTTTTTTTTTTTTTTTTTTTTTTTTTTTTTGCTAAAAATGTATTTTCATGCTTTTATTTATTTATTTATTTGTCGTTGTTGTTGTTGTTTGGCGTCTAATATTCAGAGATATCTTACAATATCATGTTTCGGAAATATCCCCCTCGCCCTCCTAAATTGATAACGTTATATTTGCACAGCCCCAAGGTAAACACGCTAGGTTATTAGATCTAAATATTTTCCCTTTGTACACTTACATTACAAATGCATTTTAAATTGAATTTTATCTTTGAATTTTGCAATAAATTTCCCATTTGTGTTACCTAAATGAGGAAAGCAGTGATTTCTAATCCCACCCCCACATACACACACACCACACCAAGAAAAAACAGCGAAACTCGAGCTCAGAATCATTAAATTTATAAAAAGTAAATTTTTGCAATATTTAAGTAAAATGCAATTTATTTAAAATTCTATGCCTTAAAAATTAATTCTCAATTTTAAATGAAAAATCTGTTTAAAAAAACTGGACATTATTTTGCTACATTCAAATATAATACACGAGTTTATAATCTATATTAATAAAATAACAAATCGCTCTGTGTGTGTGTGTGTGTCTGCTATAGTTAGCAAAAACTACGGTACGTACGAAGCTCAAAATTTTTCTGAGAGTAGCCCAATATCTCTCCTGATGCACCTGACGCTCAGAATTTCAAAATTCTATTTAATAACTGAGTAATTAATTAAAATCGGAAGGTCACTCTCATAAAAAATCATCTTTTTCCCAAATTTTTTCTCTTTCGTTTATTTACAGTTGGTTGGTTGTGTAAAAATTTTAAGAAAGCTGAGACAGAATTAAAGAAACCCATGGAGGAATGAGATAAGTGGGTGTGAAGTAAGCCTCAAAAAAGGTTTGCAATATGAAAGCATTTATCGCTCAAATTTTAATGTGCCAAATAAAAGGACGTGGAAGGGATTTTGTATTATAAGACGAATTGAAAGAAACGAATTACAATTGAAGCATATTTTAAGAAGAAATAGCAAATTTTTAAAATGGTCTTTGTTCTATTAATATTTATTAGAGTAAATGTTCGCTTTTAAAATGAAGGAAATTGGAAAATTAGCAATAATTAAATATCAAATTAAAATTAAATAAGATATTGAAAACATTTGATACGAACTAAAAATTGTATAACTAAAAGTTTCCTTCATTAATGTAATTTTAAATACTTTATAACGTAGATGAAAAATGTTTATGACTTAATAACTGCATGTAAATAAATATTTAAAGTATAATGATGAAAACATTCTTTTAAAATCATGTATGAAAACTTAAGTAATAAATATTATTCTAAAATATAGATTTCTGACTGCAGACGATTTTAAGATGAGTTGACAAAAGAATGTTGTAGTTTCAAGCAAAACGTTCAAATAATTTTCTATATTGATATTTAAAACACATATGATAAAATAATTAATAAATTTTTACTGGTGAAGTGATAGATTAGTTCTTTTTAAGAAAAAAAAAATACGGATTTAAACCTGTTTCAATTGATAGGCGTGTTAAAGCACGTGCTTTTGTTGGTACTTAATTGGACTTAATGGTAGAGTTACATTTTTAGCACCACCTCCAGAGATAATATTTCCACTCTATTAATTTCTTTTTATTCTATGAAAGAAACCAATTTGAGATTTTGATATTTCAAAAGTGACTATTTTTTTTTTTTCCAAAGACCATTAAAATTCATAGACTGGCAAAATGTCAGTTTAACTTTGGATTTTTGAACACAACTGTTACGTCAGATCGTTGGTACTTCGTATATTATAATGTATGTCTGGTTAGCTGTGTTGCAGTAAATATATTATATATGTATATACGAAGCTTTTTTAGCAGTTTTTTTAAGTCACTGATTAAATTTGAATGCATTTTATTTAAGTTAAGATTTTATTGTGACTTTAATTTGTTTTTAAAACAAAAATAAAATGGCTGTTTGACATAAAATTGTTCGAATCGGCAGAAGATTCATACACAATAATAAATTATCAAATAGCAAAGTAAATTATATATCAAAAATAGTCACTAAAAGTATAGTAGCAAAACATTATAATTAGGCGTATTAATACATAACCCGATCCCAACCAGAAAAAAAGAGACCATACTCCGATCCAAGCAAGACAAAAATTCCATGAGCACAAACCCGACCCGAACCTAAAAATTCCGTTTGAAAAAAAATATGGATTTGATATCTGACCCGAATGAATGGAACCCGACCCGAACCTAAAAATTTTCTTTGAAAAAACCCGAAAAATGATCAGAACGAAACATGAAATCGATAAAAATATTCCAAAGAACTATAACCCGATAAGAGCAAGATAAATACTTTCCGTGAACATAAACCTGACTTGAACCTAAAAAATTCCATTTCAAAAAAAACCCTGAAATTTTATGCAAACTACATCTGAATCCGATCAAAATATTCGAAAGAACCATAACCGGATTCGAATAAGAGAAAATAATTTCCGTGGACATGAGCCCGATCCGAACCTAAAATTCTATTTGAAAAAAATACCTGAAATTTGAATCGAACCAAATATGAACCTGACAAAAATATTCCAAAGAACCATACCCGGATCCGAACAAGACAAAAAATTTCCATGAACATGAACCCAATCTGAACCTAAAAAACTGAACTAAACCTGAATCTGACAAAAATATTCCAGAGAAGCATATCCTTATTCGAACAATACAGAATAATTTACGTTGATGCGCAACCAAGTCTGAACCTAAAAATTCCATTTTAAAAAAACGAAATCTGAATTGAACGACATCTGAACCTGAAAAAAATATTCCAAAGACCCAAAACTGGATCCGAGAAAGACAAAATAATTTCCCTGGACATGAATCCGACCAAAATCTTAAAAATCAATTTGAAAAAATATCTCAAATATGAATCGAACCAAAACTGAATCCGACGAAAATATTCCTAATAACTATAACCAGATACGAACAAGACAATTAAATTTCCATGGACATGAGCGTAATCCGAACCAAAAAATTTGTAAAAAAAATCCCGAAATTTGAACCAAACCTAATCTGAACCTGACAAAAATATTTCAGTGAAGTATAACCTCATTGGAACAAGGTAAAATAATTTCCATTGAAGTACAACCCGACCCGAATCTAAAAATCCCATTTGAAGGAAAAAAAACCCCCACGAAATCTGAATTGAACTGAATCTAAACTAACAAAAATATTCCAAACAACCATAACCGTATCCGAAGAAGACAAAATAATTTCCATGGATATGAATCCAATGCGAACCTAAAATTCGGATATTCTACAAAACATAATGCGCTCCGTAGCGGTGGAAAGTGAAACTAAGTACTTTGTAGCGCATGGTGGTTAAGATATTTCGTTTTTAGCTGTGTTAAATTAGAACTTGGTTACGGTTAGGTAACAGTTACGTTGTAATTACGTTCTGGTGAGTCTTATGTTATATTTAATTTCCGGTTAGGTTACAGTTAGGTCATGGTTAAGGTACAGTTAGGTTAAGGTTAAGTTACGGTTAGGTTATGGTTAGATTATGGGTAGGTTATGATAAGGTGACGGCCAGGTTACATTTATGGTATATTTAAGTTACAGTTAGCTTACTGTTAAGGTACAGCTAGGTTACAGACAAGTTATGATTACAATACAATTAAGTTAAGGTTAGGATTTTGTTCACAGAATGAACATTTCGCATGTTTGATAAAAAATATACACCTATTTTTGTAAAATGGCTCAGAAATTATAATACTATATACTAACCTTTTAGCTAATCATCGACTATCGATTTCATTCACGGTATAGTCAGATTTAAGAGTGATATAATTAGTTTGAAATTCAAAATATTTCACTTGGGACATCTATGTGAAAAAAGTATTTAGTTAAGTCACTTAACAGTACATTTAACCTCTTCAGTCCCTGAGTACCCAAATGGGTACATCAGTTTTGTCCCATTTTATTAATGATACTCAAATATAAATGAAATTTCGATATACGAATAATATGTTTCGAATTCTGAGATTCGAGCTAATGAAAATAAAACAAAAATCTCGCTCAGAAGTCAAACGAGATAAG
The DNA here is from genome assembly GCA_964019185.1 of Maratus speculifer. Classification (NCBI taxonomy): domain Eukaryota; kingdom Metazoa; phylum Arthropoda; class Arachnida; order Araneae; family Salticidae; genus Maratus; species Maratus speculifer. The sequence goes on from OZ025295.1 coordinate 169,731,710, forward strand.
AAATAGTTCAGTAATAATTAAAAATACTGTAATAATCGCAAGTAGCGAAGAGGTTAAGGATAAATATCAACACTATAACACGAAAATCACACAATCGTTATACACGTATTCCCTCCTGCGTTTCCCATTGCAGTCATTTTGGGTATTTTTGCAGCTAAATATTAGTTTTTTTAAACCGATTTTTGACACAGTCAGGGGGCCCGTATTTAATATAATTTACACTGTAAAAAATTTGACCCTTTTGCTGCATCATCAATCCCCCGCTTTTATAGAATATCTCTCTTTTGACATATGAGAATGCTCCATAATAGGCTGAAGTAATCATTTTCTATAAAAGTAGTGGAGTGACGATGCAGCAGAAGGGTAAAATTTTTAACAGTGTATTTACACATATTTGGAGTTAAAGATAAAATCATAGAAATTTCAAGTTCATGTAGCATTATTAATACAGACCGGGGCAAAGCCGGGCGGGTCAGCTAGTTTTTTAATAAATTAAATCGTTCAAAACGTGTACATTAGAACTTCACATTAAGTTCAATTGAAAACCAACCACAGATAATTCCTAAATATTGCTTAATTCATTCTGAGATATTTTCTGTCGCTGCAGTAAATCTAGTTCTTAAAATAGATAATGATAATTTATCGTTTGGCTAACTTTGAATAAAACAGATAATTTAACATGTTTTCAATTATTTATCTGTAAATATTTTCTGCGGTCACTGTAACATTTGGTTCAAAAGCGTTTCAAATTGGAAAAACAGTTGATAGTAAATATAACAGAATTAACAATTTTGTCTGAGTGAATGACATTTTATTAAAAGTGTTTGTTTATTTTTTATGGTTTTCGGAAGTAATGAAAGAGGTAGTATTAAATGATTTTCAATCGGGAAAGATTCTGTGTTGATGTTGCAAGGGTAAGATAGGTTTACTCGTATTTGAATATTTAAAAGGGTTATTACTACATGTTCATGGAATTTTTTTAGGGAGGGGGGATTTTGGCCCTATAAATTTTGTTTTTCGGCCAAATACTTAAAAGAATTTATTTTTGTGATTTTATTTCACTGAAAAAAAAAGAAAGAAAAAAAATAATCTCCTATAAATTAGTGAAATAATTTAATTTTAGTACAGTTGTAATTAATTTGAAAAGCATATTTGTACGAACGAAATTTCTTTGGATGAATTGTATTCAATTAAATGTATGTAAGTAATATTTTTGTGTTTTTCTGAAATTAATTTTGAATATGTATTGATAGATGTGTGTGGCCGCTATTAGGTCTCGGATCAGTTTTTCCTTTATAATATTTTACAATGTAGTTGAAAAGTGTTTATGAATTCGGTTTGTCTGTTCTTGTTCTAACGCGTGTAAATATAGTTCGATTGCCATGAAATTGATACATTTATATGTTATTATTAGAATTTAGTATGGCATGTTAGGTTTTTAAAAAAAATATGTAGGTTTATTTTATTTATTTATTTATTTATTTTTTTTTTTTTCAGGGCTATTTAGAAGAATTCCATTAGTTTATGTTCTATGTTGGAAAATCACTCGCTATGTATTTTAATGATATTACAGTACTTAAAACATACTGAAATTGATATACATCACTGTGGTGTACTACAAGGTTCTTACTAAAGAATATGGTGTGCATAGAACGTATCGCTTATTTATAACAACATACAAAAGTATTTAGGTATAAAAGAAAATTAATATTAATTGAACTATTGAAACCTACGAACAACAATTGCTGGAAGTGCGTTTTCAATAATGGTATGCGTTTTAAAGTTTAACTACTTTTTAGCTATTACGTGGTTTGTACAAATTTCAGATCATATGCAAGGTCGAACAAATGTTCTCAACAACATCCGTCTGTAGGCTGAAATTGCTGTATGGAATTTTTCAACTGTGTTATGCGTTTAACTGAACTAACTTTTAGCATACTATATGTACTAAGCACACATGTCTGTAGATCATATGCAGTGCTGAAAAAAAAAATCGCATATTTTAACGACTATTCATAGTAATAGCAGAAATCGTGTTTTCAAATGCAATATTTTTTTTTTTTTTTTTTTTTTTTTTTCAAATTGTTCAAATTGTCTACCTTTGTAAATTGTCAAGTTTTGTTATGGCATTCCAATTGTGTTGGAAGCTGTTTCATAATCTATGCTGTATGAATTTAGTTTTTTATTAGAAATCGTGTTAAAACTGTATTTATTATTATGCAGGGTGTCTCTTATCATTTAACAATAACTTATTTCCAAACCTTTAGTTTTAGAGTTATCATTCAAATTGTAAAAATTTTCAAATTTTGTTTTCCTCTGCATCACATAAAAATCAATTTACATTATTTTTAAATGGGTAAGAAATTACAAATTTTATCCAATGCGTGAGTTCTTATAAACTTAATTTTGAAAAGTATTTTCATGTTCTAACAAGTAAAACAATAAAAATTTATTCTTGTATGCTCAAAACTTACTGAGTTATGATACTTAGAAATTTATGAATTTCTAATGTTTTAATCACCATAGCTAGAAAAACCTGTTTTTAGCGTCAGAAAACGACAAAAATGCATTAAATCCAAAGTATTATAATTAATTAAGTTTAGTATTCTCTTGGAAAAATTAAGTTTTTAACCTCAAACTGATTTTGATTAATCTTAGTAAAATATAGCATTTATAATTACGTCAAAAAGTTATTTAAAACGTTTTGTTTGAAAGGCCTTCTAATTAAAACATCCGTTAGTTATTATAAAAATAACAGGTTGTTGGAATCTGCTACCTGTAAAAGAGCGGAACGATGTAACATGTTAACCAAAAATAACTATATTTCTCATCTCTATAACACACTAGTTAATACAAATTGATCACTAGCATTTTCAATAAACAATGATATTGAATTAATTTCTCATGCCAAATTTTTGTTTATTATTTGAGAAGTTTGAGATCGATGTTGCAAAAATTAACTTATAAGAAAGGTCTCCATACGGACATACTCAGAAACTTCTGATAAAATTACAGAGTGTTCTTCTCGTGTGGATACATACTGTTATTAAAAAAAAAAAAAAAAAAAAAAAAAAAAAAAAAAATCAGCAGAACTCTTTAGTACGTTTGTAAAAAAGATAATGAACATTTCACTTATTTGGCGATTTATCACCGGTTGGTGACAAAAAAAAATTTTTTTTAAAAAATGTTTTTTTTTATGCCAAATACTTTTTAAGATAAAGATATTTTATGTTGAACTTGTTTTTTTTTTTAAATATTTAAATAACTTTAGTTTTGTCAGTTTTAGCTTGTTTTAACTGTACTTTTATCATATATATATTTATAATGAAAGTTAACTATGAAACTTTATGAATTAAAAAAAAAAAAATTAAAATCGTTTCAATCTCAAAATTAAGTCAAATTGAGCACTGTCTGTTCAATTTTGTTGCTATGGAAACAAAAACTTCTCCCATATAGAAATGTATTACTGCAGCATTCTTTATCTGGTCTTTATCTTAGAATACGCTTAAATATATGAAAGCATTTTTTATATATGAAATTATTTTTACAGTGGTAAAATTAAATAACTGTTGCAACAAGCAACATAAGTATGTAATACAAAATATATGAGAAAATATATGCATTAAACTCCTTAATTGTTTAAATTTAAATTCATTAAATACCATTTACACGCATTCTAAAAATCTATTGATAAAAAAAATTCAGTCACATTAAAATCGCTTGCTTTTGGCGAGGAAATGTGCTACTAGTCCAATCGAATGACGTTTTTGTCTTTTCACGCCAATTATTTGTAAATATTTTATATTTTCACATACTTTCTACTATCATTCCGCCGTTAAATTTGACTGTCCTTTATTACATACATAAGAAGATTAATTAGTATTTTTTTTTTTTTTCAAAATACTCTGGGCATATAAATACCTTCCTTGTTAGTAAATTTTCCCAAATTAAAAAAGCTGTAGAAGTCCGAAAGTAGATTTTTTAAGTAATTTTGTACGCTTCAAAATTTTGTATTGAAAAAAGTGAATATTATTTATGAGAAGTGTTTCAGTTTCTGTTTATTGTAGATCTGAAAAAAGTTCTTTTTAGTGAATAATTATTTTAGATTTATGTTCGAAATATTTTTAATTATTTTTTCATGTTTAAAATGGTGTATTCTAACATCTGAGCCAACATTTTTTCAAAATGGAGTTGTTGAGTCACAAAGGGTTAAATTTATTGTTTGTCAAATAAAATTACGCACCCTGCAATATCTTGATTTTTTTTTTCATACTTTAACAATATTCTAAATAAATAAAATCAGCAATCATTCACTAGATATTTTGTGTTAAGCTGGATTCTCTTTATAATCAGAAAATGTCCCCTAGTACTTCACTCCTTGAGTTACGACCACACATTGCACGGTGTTTTCCAACTTGTCTTGAGTTCTATCTCTTTATAAAAATCTGAATATAAACTCAAGTTCAACCAGTATCTTTACAATTGAAAACAGACTCTTTAGAACATAGATTTTTAGTTATTTAATCTCACATAAAACGTGCAGGATCACATAAAATAATTCTAATGAATTTTTCGTCTTTGTTTATTACAATTTATATGTATTTCATTCGTGCTACACATATTTTTAAAATTAAGGGCAATTCAGAAAGTAGTTATTAGTTATTTTTAATATGTCTCGCTCTATCTTTCTCTCTCTGTATATATATGCTATTTGTATATACTAATATATATATTATGTGTATATATTTAAATATTGACTGTTACATTTGGAATAATGGATTTCTACAAGATTATTTTTTGTAAAATTTATACATATACATATTACATGCATTTGTTCATCCATATTGTAACTTTTTTAGATTTGAATTTTTCGAATTTTAAACTTTAAAATATTCAATACAAAAGTACTTTTTACCATTCAATTCTATAATTTAAGTAGCAGCTTAATGACATAATGATATGATACTTCCGTTATTGAAAGTCTCAATTTAGGTTGATGGTAAAACAGTCACTAATTTACGAAGAAAGACTCAGCTATTTTTTAATTACTTAACAGGAATTTTCTCCTTATTAATTGAATCAACCGTGCCCCCCTCCCCCACTCGAAAAAGGGAATGTCCCAAATCCACAAATCTATCAATCAAGGGTGTGACACGGTGCGTCAACTATCTCATTAACTAGATGGTTGCCGGAAATAATAAAGAGGTTGAGAACTCTTTACTTTTACGCAAATTCTTTGCCAGAGATGGTCCCTTTTCAGCTAAAGGATATTGATGGTAATTGCCACATGTTCTCTTTGCTTTAGCAACTAGAAATAATCATTTTAACTTCCGCAAAAATGCACGTGTTGCATTTATCTGTTATTTTGCAGTATTTGCTTTTTATGGAAGGCTCTTAAAATGCTGTCCTTTAAACCTGAGTGGAAATTGAAACACTTTCTGTTTAAAACTAAATTTATCTTTTTTAAATTATTATATTAATATAATTTTTATACATTATTATTAAAATTGAATGAAATTAGGATTTATTATTAAGATAATTTTTATATATTATTATTGAAATTGAGTGAAATTAGGATTTATTATTAAGATTAATTATTGCTTCTTGCTTCTTGAAAATAACACTGGCAATAGCTAATAAAATTTAAACTACAGCATAGATTCCTTTAAGATTTCTCATATTCCCACGCATCAATCTCATCTTTTCTTTTACTTGAGTTATTGTACCTATAATTTGACAACTTTTATTTTTTCAAATAAAATAAACTGGTTAAAATAAATTATTTGTGTGAAATACATAATTTGGAAGTAGCATATTTTACATTGAGATTTCAGTAAAAAACAAACACTATGAATTTGTAAATACAGAAATTATTACCAAATTTATGCTCAGTTTTATGTATTGTTATTTTACTTTCATTTTATTTACTCTATCTCATATTTTAAATGCGGAATGTATTTCTCGCACCATCATTGGCGATCTGTTAGGAAAATAAAAACACTTTTGACATTTCTATAGTAAACTAGAGTGAATTTCTGAATACTAAATGTCATTGTAAACTATAAATCTTTATGGATTGAATAAAATTTTTATATATAAACGTTTTAATGATTTTAAACTTGCGTCCAAGTAATTTCACATGTCATAATATTTATAGAATTTATCTTAATTTCAAAGAAAATAAGAAAAGTACACTTAAGTGCGTTCTTAAATCAAAAAGGGCTACTTTGTGACACATACATTAATTTATTTTTGTTCGGAAATGCATGAAAATAGCAGGTGTTATTATTCAGAAACTGTCTAATTGCACTCAGTCTTTTGTTTTTTAAAAAACACAATAGATTTTTCATAACAAGTCTTCAAAGTTGACACTTTTGAGCATATTTCCCGACGAAAGCAGAAAAACTGGTCGAAAAGGAGAAAAAAACGGGTGATTGCGTCATCGAAATAGCTTATAACTCGATAAGTAATTTAATTATCATAAAATGGAAAAATAAGTTCAATTCAAAATCGCTTTCATAGTCAGACATTAAAATTTTATAACTTTCTGTTAAAAAATGAATTTGTAAATGTGTCAAAACGTTTTTCGCTTGTTGAGCGGATCAGTTAAGAACACCCTTAAGGCGTTGAGTTACATTAACTAGACTTTAATTTCCAATGTGTATTTCAGTTTATTATCAGACGCTTTTACCCCAAAACATTTCTTTGAGTGAGAGGAGTCAAAAACTGTACATGAATCTAGAAAATTGTGATATCTAATTTAAAAGTAGTGTGCTAATAAATGGAATCTTGACTTATTAATTTTGCACTAAAATGAATTCCAGTGTACTCAAATGATTGCATTGAATATTTTAGAGAAATACTTTCAATGATTAAAAGAGAGAGAGAGAAACCCCACAGATTTCGGACTACGCTAGTTTAAAGAAAAAGATTTTCATTTAAGACCTGCAAGATATTTTAAAAAAGTAAAAAAACTAATAAGAATTAAAAAGTAATATTTAGAAATCATTAAACTGTTTAAACATGCGTTTTTATTTTATCATATGAAATTTTAAATTGAAAAAGAAAACTTTAAAAAACAAGTAATATCTATAATCTGTAACATAATTTATGATAAAATGAAAATTGATTGATATTTATTGTGAATTGTAGTAATGTCTTTATAACGAGAAAAATCGCTAATTATTAAATACTATTACTTAGAGTTTGAGATGTAATGGAATTTTTTTTTATTATCTACTTGTCAAATTGCAAGTTTGTTCTCCCTCTGAATCTCGAGATTACATTAAAAATAAATATTTAAAAATAATAAAATTGGAGCATTAAGCTAAAATTATTCTGTGTTAAGATTGTTCTGAAATCCAAAAGATCTATTATCTAATATATTTGTGAATTTGTTTTTGGTCTGAAACGCATGAGACTAACAGATGCTATTCAGAAACAATGATATCGAATAGCTTTCCCATTCTTCGTTTTTTTTCTTTTTTCTCGGAATTAATTAAAAACAGAATTTTATCTAGAATGACATTTTGCACAGAATTTCCGGACGCTTCAGCTTTTAAAATGTTGTGAGACAACAGTATCTTATAACTTCAGGTTTAATTCCTTTATAGGAAAAAAAAAATATATTCCAAAGCATGCCAATGTGCACATTTTTTTAAATTATTGAACAGGGATTTTTTTTTTTCCAAAACCGCCTTAAAATTGACGTGAATTTGTTTCTCAAGCTCGTTAAAAATAAAATAAAAAAACTTACACATTATTCTTATAATATAACTAACTGTCATATTTTACATGACTTTTTTCTGAATTATTTATAATGATATCAACATGGAAAAAACAATTTTTCGAACAAAATTTCTGAAGGCTAAATTTTCTGTGGTAACAAACAATAAATTTAAACAATAAATTAAAAAAAATATATATTTTTTAAATATTTTGAGACCTGTGGCCGTAGCATATTATTTATCAGTTAAAATATTTAACAGGACAAAATTCTCTATAACTTTCATGCTTACAATTTTTTATACACTCAATAGCAAGAGCAGTACACTATTTCAGAAATAGGACATTTTTTCAATTTTCTTAAAAGCGGTGAAAAACGTAGTTTTGCCTCGATTATTCAAATGTTTCCCACAGATTTAATCACGTATGTCACCCTCAATATATTAGTAGCAGTAAATAATGTGTTTCAGGACCCTTTTTCACACACGCGGCAATCACGGGTTTTGGAGCTCTCTGCCCCTCCTCTTAAAAAGAAAATTTACCATGAGAATTTAAATAAATTTGTAATAGCCGGATCTTGAAAATTTTAAGAGGGCTCAGAGGTTGAAAACTTTTTAAAAAATTGATTTTTTTATGATCTAGTTTGATTATTGAATTAATTCTTAACTCAATGCAAAAAACCGCATAAAAATATTAGCATTTTTAACGGAGTTATTTTTACGGAGCATTTACGTATCAATATTTACATAGCCGGATCCATATAATTTCAATTTTAAGTCTTGTTTTCTCAAAACTTGATTTTTGACGACTAACACCAAGATTAAAAAAACCAATTTGATGGAATGGCTTTTTTTTTTCTTGCATGCATATAACATCATTATCTAGATTATGAATTAAGGATATAACTATCACTTAAAAAAACATTATTAAAAAATCTCTCAAAGTTGAAAATTTAAAACCCCCCTAAAAAATACAACTTTTTTCCATTAAAAATACTCAAAATATTGAACTATCTAAAATATATTAATTCATAATCTAGATAATAATGTTATATGCATGAAAAAAATTAAGCCATTCCAACAAATAATTTTTTTTTTTAAATCTTGGTGTTAGTCATCAAAAATCAAGTTTTGAGAAAACGCGACTTAAAGTTATATGGATGCGGCTATGAAAGTGTTGATACATAAATGTTTATAACTCCGTTAAAAATGCAAATATTTTTATGCGGTTTTTTGCACTGAGTTAAGAATTCAATGAATAATCAAATTAGATCATTAAAGAAATCGATTTTTTGAAAAGTTTTCAACCCCTGAGCCCCCTTAAGTGTGTTATCAATAAATACATAATCAGCTTTGTCAAACATTGATTCAATAAAATCTTGAAAACCGAAAAAGAACTGAAATATATTCCGCTTTAAATAATACAATTCTCTTTTTTAAAGATTTTACGCATTTTACATTTTTTCGGTTAATATATATATATATATATATACATGCGTTATGTGTATGTATATGTATATGTAACCATTAATTATATTATAATATGAACCATTTGAATTTAATAGAAAAAAACCATATTGAACATGAGAAAAAATTAAATAAATAAATAAAATGAATACAAATGGAATTTGTTGAACCAAAGCAGAATTATCAAGCCCCAAATACTTTGGAACTAACAAAAGAAGTGTGTGGTTTCATCTTCGTATTAGCCATGAAAAAGCAAAATAATACGATTTTGGGGCTACCAATCCACATAAAACCAAAATTCAATCAAGAAATAACATTAAAAACAAGGCACAACAAAATTACTAAATTCGATAGAAAAATTAAAAATGAAAAATGAAAAGGGAAAAAAATAAAAAATAATTATCGTACACATGATAATAATAAATTAATAAATAAATTAAAAGCAGAGTAAAGTGATAGCAGAAAAAATAAACCATACACCATATTTCCTCCTATATTAAATTTGTTATACCATACACCATAGTTTACCCTATTAATATTTAAATCAATAACATTTAATTTGACTATGCTAGGCTAAAACCAATATCTTAATTTAGGATGTAAAAGATTAAAAAATAGATAATTAATATATGTACCCTATACATTTAGTAGTATTATAGGTCTTTCATTTATTAAAAGTGAAGTGCAATTTAATAATGTAAATGAATAAAATTATTTTAATGTAATTGATATAACTAAACAATAATCCATACATTGGTGTTATTTAAACTCCATAGAAACTTTGTTCCAATTTAATTAATGCATTTCCCTCTCTCAATTTTTTTAAAAATATAAAACAACCTTTGCGTTTTATCCAGACAATAGCGCCCTCCTCCGTACTCTAATATCTACCCACCTAACCATCCTATTATATGCATTTTTTAATATTTTTTACATTTTTAATTTTTTATTATTATTTTTATGTTTTATTAATTTTTTGGTTCATTTTTACGAAAAAGTTAATTAATTTTTAAATCATGTAACAACTAATTGTAAATTAAAGAATAAGTGAATTTTTAGGAAAACCATTATTTATAGCATCATAAACAAGCTTTTTAATATTTGCATTAATTAAATGAGAAGAACATAAACATTTTATTCTATATAAATGATTAATGATTATATTACGATATACAGAATTATGAAGATAGGATTTAAAATTAGTAAATGTATTAACTTTAAAATTAAACTCATTCCGTTTATCATAAATATCAGTTATAAATTTGTTTTCCTTTAATATAATTTTAAGATCTAAAAAGTTAATGGCATTATTATAAAGCAGGTGTTTTGTAATTTCTAGATTAGATGGATAATCAACTGGGAATTGAGATATACTGGTATTATCAGTATCAATTAAAATTATATCATCAATTTATCGATATAAATGTAATTTATTATCAAAATAATTTACGTTCATGATGATATAAGTCAGATAATATACTAGATGTAAAACCACCTTGTGGTATACCAACTTTTTGTATATATATTATGTTATCTTGCATTGTAAAATTATTATAAGGTGGTCTGGTGTAATAACGCCAGGCGGGGTAATATTTTGCATAATTATGAAATAATCTGGTAAATGACACCCATGGGCTCTGCGCAGAAGGGTTTTGAGTCATATAAATCGCAAAAAATAGCTTCAAGTTAATTTGTTTCATTTTTAGGTCTTATTGTTTTTACAAGCAACTAAAATTAACGCTTGATCTAAAATTTGCAAGATACGTTTTGTGATGTGAAGACTATTTTTTTTATCCGGAAATACTTTGTTAATTACTTAAATTTGTAATACATTTCATGGACTTTCAAAATGTTGTGGAAGATTTTGGATAACTTCTCGAGATAATTTGTAATTTAAAATGTACAGCGCAATAACTATAAAGGGGTAATAACGCCAATCCTTGGCATTAATACTCCGGTTGATTCCCTACAGTGACCGAGCTACATCCTAAATACTGATTCAAATAAACACAGTTAAAACTGTGCAATGTTTCTAATAATTCTATTTAAGCGGTCCTTTTTAAGCAAAAAGAAGCTCACGGTCTGATATTCTTTTGCCACAAACTCCCCCCCCCCCCCCCACACGACATCTTTATTTTTCTTACGCTTTTCTTACACAAAAAAATGAACATTTTCAATAGCTTAGAATGCAATTTGTCAATTTCTAAGTTTGTAGAGTTTGTATTTTTAGAATTGGACAATCTACATGCCATTATTCCATCTTATTTCATAGTTTTGTTTGCATGGCGTTATTACCCATATAGGTGGGTAATAACGCCAAATAGCATTGGTCAAGAAATCTCGCCATTACATTTTATGAATACATATCTGTTAAATTATTTTTTTTTAATACAGATAGTAAATAAGTTGCTCTATCAAATTATATATCATATTATCTTTTATTGCTGAATACTTCATTCTTTAATCCCACATATATATATTTATTTATAAAATTGCAATATATTGTAACAAATCTATTGAATATTTCAATCAATGAAAAATTTTAGTTATTGATAAATTGATATTTAAATAATATCAATAATATTAATGATAAAGAGATATTTGTTTGAAAAATACAAACTAAAACTGAGCCGTGAAAATTGGTAGAACCTTAACGTGGCGTTATTACCCCAGGATACCTTAGATAATGAAATTAGTTTAAGAAAATAATCAGTTTCAATGTTCATTGATAGATCCAAATCATGTTGATATTTTTTTAAGTGCATTTATTATATTATGTAAATCTAATAAATCGATATTATTAGAAAGATATTTGAAGTCATATGCAGTTATATTTTTTATACATTTAAGATTTTTCATACTATTGTCCAATTCATAACTATTCTTTATAGTATTTATTATTATCACTGGTTTTTGTAATTTTATATATTTGATTAAGAACTGTTAATAGAAGTTTGTTAGCAGCATTTTTATAAGTATATTGCAACGAATTGTAACTGTTCTAAATTTAACAGGATTCTTATCAAATTTGAGTATAAGAACTAGATAAGGATATTTAAAGTTAGTAGAGTTAATGTCTAATAATTCATAAAAGTCTTTAATTTTACGATTGTTTACAATTATGTTATCATTAGTTTTTTGGAATGTGTTATTAGAAGATATACTAGATTTAAGCAGTTGATGATAATAGGATTTATATATAATTGCATAATTATTTGGAGATTTGTCAACATAAGTTATTACAGTTTTGTTGCAATTTAGTGATTTGCTGGAAAAGATGCTTTGTATTTATATAATCCAGATGTGAAATATTGTATTTTAAAGTCTTAGTTAATTTATCAATAACTAAAATTTTCCATTGATTGAAATATTCAATAGGTTTGTTACAATATATTGCAATTTTATAAATAAATATATATATGTGGGATTAAAGAATGAAGTATTCAGCAATAAAAGATAATAAACTCAATGATTTAATGAACGTGATATCCCAAATGAGACTCATGTGATGATGAGTGAAAAGAACGAGGTGTTCTATAGGTTTCAGCGATGGCGAGTTTGATGGATTTTTAATGCAAAGCTCAGGGAAGCTTATTTATACTGAATATTATTCATTTCTACTGTTATCTTTGAATGTTACGTACATGTTTTATGTCTATTAAACCTTTTTATACTTTCAAGAATATTAGTTTTGCTTAAATCATAAGTTAATCACTCAATATCCCGCATATATATCATAAGTAAATTGTTTTACTACAGAATTAATGTTTTATTTGAATGTAATTCTATACTTAGTACCATAACCCATTAATTTTTTCAGTGTTAAGTCATATACAGTATTTAGATTTCCAGTAATAATATGACCATGATCATTATTAATGTATTTGTGTAGAGAGGGGTCATTGCATTTGCAGGGGAAAGTACTATCATCAGAAGTATTTATAAGAACGAATTATAGTTAAATATTGAATACTTTGAAGTTTTTGATATTTGAATATTATTTATAGGAAATTTTCAGTTTTTATCATTTATTATTGAATTTACATTGATTTTATTAAATATTTGATTAGAAAAATTTATTACCATTTGAGTAATAGTATTTTGAGTTTTAGGGGCTTTTTAGTAAATTTATATTGAAAAGATTAATTCTAGTCATAGTAAGATCATAAAAAATATCTGAAAAATGTTTAGAGCAAGTTTTACTCAGAAATATATTTAAATATTGTACTATATGTTTCTTTTTTATTCCAAATATACATTTTCGTATTACTAATCAATTGTAATTTTATAGAAAAATAATGAATGAATAAATAAATAAATAAAAACTGTAATCAAAATAGAAAACTAAAGTAACCAAAATAGATAAAGTAAACACTAATCCCGTTAGAATTCTAGCAGCAATTGTAGCAGCAATTGTCCGTCAGCAATTGTAATCTCAAACAGAAAAAAGACCTTTTAAAACTATTAAATTACAAGCGAGAAATTGTAAAAAAGAACGCTCCTAGGTTTAAGATTAGCGTTCTAGTTTGTTCGTATGACTAGTGTAGTTTCACGCGAAAGCATTTGCATGCTAATGTTAAACCTATGGGAGCATTCTTTTTAGAATTCAAGCTCGAATTTTGACGTTTATTTTATTTATTATTATTATTATGATTATTTTGTTGTTGTTCATTTAATATTTAAGGTCGCTATCTAACGTTGCGTACTTTTAATTTTGTAAATTTGGTTGCATTTTTTTAAAGAAGCTACTTTAATTTCAGAAAACGCCCCAAACAATTTTCCGAAATATTTAAAAAATTAATTAATTAATTAATTAATTAAACCCGAAAAAGTACAGCATTAGATATTGATCTCAATTATCTCATGAATATATATATATATATATATATATAAGTAATAAAAGCAAGCAAGATATTCGACATGAACACTTCAATAGGTTTAATATTACGGGTGACTAATTTAGTCTCATAGTTGTAAATTTAGAAATTATTCAATTACCATTGAATCATTATATTATCACTTACCCATCATACGTAGTATAGGGTAAGTCTTGCAATCGTTTTGAAAATCGATTTTTTTGACGGATTTACAAGTTTCGGACACTGAAAAACATATTTTTAGAAAAAAAATTTTGCCGTCCGTCCGTCTGTGTGTCTGTCTGTCTGTCTGCAACCGCTCTATCTCCCGAACAAATTGAGATAGAGACTTGAAATTTTGTATGTGCTTAGTATGTAAGAATGGGACGAAGCTTATTTAATATCAGTAACTTCGATTATTCGGAACTATTTTTTCGGACTCTCGAAAAATTTGTTCTGATGAAAGGTATATAAAAATTTTCGAATTTTTTTTTTTTAATGAGTGGACGTAAAAGGCAATAAATTGACACAAATTTTGCATAAAAAACGAAATCGATCGGATTATTAGTTGTCGAGAAATTTCTAATCTTGTTTTCCACACTCTTTGATTTTTCATGACCCTGTATTTCATTCAAATTTCAACTCAAAGATATCTTTTAATTGGAAATGAGACACTTAATTTGATGCAAGAAACCGTTAGTGAATATGATATTTATTTTTAGAGTTATAAGGATATTTCTTTTATGCAATTCAGTGCTACTAGAATAGTATGGCGTTTCATGTAATTTATCGAAATCGGTTCATCAGAAATTCATTAATAGAGCATGATGATGTGTTAAAAATACTTAAATATACGTTTATATTTTGTTTTGGAATTGCAATGCATTTCATAAACTGTTTACATATGTTATGTTTTCATATATTATGTTATGCATCTCCATGATGGGTAAGTATTACGGTGGCCTCCAACGACTAGTTATTATTGTTATTATTATTTCAAGAAAAAAAAATATGTGAACAATTATACCTGCTAAGATGAAACCTTTTATAAAACTGGATATATTTCGATTCCTTTCTTTTAAATTTTCAAAGTTTTATTGAATCAATGTTTAACAAAGCTGATTACGTATTTAATGATTACATACTAAAGATTTCCCAAATCCGGCTATAACAGATTTACTAATATTCTCATGATAAGTTTTCTTTTGAACGGGGTGAGAAAGGGCCCCACTAAAAACAATCTTAAGATTATCTGAAGAAGTCGCCACTTTCTACAGATATTCTACAGAAGTTTGAAGAAAATTTGCAGACTTAGCTTTATCTTTAAAATACCTGCAGAATTTTTTAAGATATTCTTAAAAATATCTGCATAATGGGCCAAATACCTTCGGATTTCCCACAGATTTTGGGCCAAAAAGCTATAGATTTTCTTCAGATTTTTTTAGTGGGGGGAGAGCGGGCACCAAAATCCGAGTTTGCTACGGATGCAAAAAAGCCTATACTATTAACCTTGAAATAAATAATTTACTGCTACCAATCTATCTATCTATCTATATATATATATATATATAAATATATACACGGTTAAATCTGATGAATACATTTGAATAATCGTGGCCTAACTACTTTTTTCACGGTTTTTAAGAAAATTAAAAAAAATGTCCTTTTTTATTTATTTTTTTTTAAACAATTCTACCTAATAGAATTATTATATTATATTAATGCCCGTTTATTATTTATAATTTCATATGTACCTCACTTTCAGGCATTAGTTTTTCTCAATACAAAAGCTACAAACACAAACAAATTTTCTTATTTATACTCTTTAATTTTAAATAGAATGGGATTTGGGGGGATTTTGGCGTACTGCGCTTGCTACTTAGTGTATAAAAAAGTTGAAAATAAGAAATATTATACAGAATTTTGTCCTATTTAATATTGTAACTGACAAATATATTGCTATGGCAACAAATCTCGAGATATTAAAAAAAATAATAATTAAAATAAAATAAAATCTCAAAATTTTGTTGTTTTTTGACCACAGAAAATTTAGCCTTGAGAAATTTTTATTCGAAAACGTGGTTTATCCATGTTAGCATCATTATGAAAAAATCAGAAAAAAAATCTTCCACCCGATTTTTGAAAGGTAAAATGTTACATATAATATAAACATCACTTTAAAATATCAATTTAATTTAAATGCTTTAAGTGATAAATTAAAATAACATAAAAAGATTATAGCTTGACATGTTTCATTGCTCTTACGGCAACATTTTCAAAAGCAAATAAATGATTATTTAAATGATTATGCAAATAATTCATTTATTTGCTTTTGAAAATGTTGCCGTAAGAGCAATGAAACATGTCAAGCTATAATCTTTTTATGTTATTTTAATTTATCACTTAAAGCATTTAAATTAAATAGGTAAAATGTTTATTTCGCCTGGACTAAAACAGTCAGGAGGGGGGAAATATTGTTTAAGGGTGCTGGTCAGTCAGCTTCCGAATTCCCTTTCGTAAGGTTAAGTATATAGACGTTTGATGCATTTTTATATTTAAAATATCTCCGAAAGTAAATCAATATTTTAAACCTATTATTGACCGTAAGGTAACGGAATACTTTTGATTGTCCCTGTAATCAATCTATTCATCCGATTTTCATAAAATTTGAAATGACTCGACAAAATTATGTAATAATTATGTATTTTAAATTTCAAACGAGCAAAACGCATTTTTCCCCATTGACCATAATGTAATTGAATACTTTTGATTGCTCTTGTAATTGATCTATGCACCGATTATCAAAAAAATTGAAATAACTCGACAAAATTATTTAATAATTATGTATTTTAAGTTTCAAACGATTAAAGTGCATTTGAAACTTTTTTCCCCTTTGACCGTAATGTAATGGAATACTTTTGATTGGCCCTGTAATTGATCTATGCATCCGATTTTCATAAAATTTGAAATGACTCGACAAAATTATGTAATAATTATACATTTTATTAGCATAATAATTATGCATTTTATTTTTTATGCAGTTGAATTCATAAAATTTGTAATAACTTGAAAAAATTATGCAACAATTATATATTTTAAATTTCAAACGATTCGGTTGGGTTGTTTTTGCGTTGTTATATGCGGACAGACGGACGGACTGAACGACCACTATAGGTGCTACGTATTTACATAATTACGAACGCACCTAAAAAGCGATAAATATGAGAACCTAACGTTTAACGAAAAATAGTGAGATGCACTCCATTTTTTGAAATTCATTGTTGCAAATGTTTTTGTCGAAATTTATCTGGAAGGGTTAAAATATTAATCACCGCTCATTAGCTTTTAACGCATAAAATATTAAATTAAACACATATTTTATAAATATTTTGACAATTTTGAAACATCCTTTAAGAGAAGTATAAATAAATAAGACAAAAATGTTAATTTTCTAGGGAGATTTTTTTAGGTGCGTTCGTAATTATGTAAATACGTAGCACCTATAGTTGTCGTTCAGTCCGTCCGTCCGTCTGTCTGTCTGTCCGCATATAACAACGCAAAAACTACCCAACCGAATTATTTGAAATTTAAAATACATAATTATTATATAATTTTGTCCAGTCATTTCAAATTTTATGAAAATCGGATGCATAGATCAATTACAGGGACAATCAAAAGTATTCCGTTACATTACGGTGAATAAGGGGAAAAGTTTCAAATACATTTTAATCGTTTGAAATTTAAAATATATAATCATTACATAATTTAGTCGAATCATTTCAAATTTTATGAAAATCGGATGCATAGATCAATTACAGGGGCAATCAAAATTATTCCGTTACATTACGGTGAATGGGGAAAAATGTTTCAAATGCATTTTAATGGACTACACTAATTCGAACACAATAAAATTGTTATGCCTCTATGAACATACATATTATAATATACATTTTGCACAATCTGTGGTGCAAAAAGCATTTTTTATTGATTTACAAGGTCACACAAAAGTATTCCATTACATAATGGTACAGAAGAACATTTTTTTGGTGCGATAATTGTAATTGACTATTTAACATTTGATATTGACTATTTAACATGAGATTGATATACATTACTATTATTTTTAACACAATCAAACTGATTGGTAAAGTTATCATACGAATTTATTATTTCCAGCTGAGCGAAATTCCCGGCCTGGGCAATTTTTCGCTCAGCTGGAAATAATAAATTCGTATTGATATACATTGCTGAGGAATACTACAAGTTATTTCCTGTATAAAAGAAAGTAGATAGTATAGTGTATGATATACGTCGCTGAGGTGTAATAAAAATTATTTCTTGTATATTTACAGGAACACACACACACACACAAAATACATATATATTTCACTACTATACTCTATCCGAAGTACTGTCTACTAGCAGCAAGATCTGAATATTTTTAAAACATCGTTATCATACGAAAGCACCTCATTTGTCACGCTTTACGTGGAATTTCCAACTTGTTTAAATATACGAATGTGCAAATCCTTTTAAGCACTTAAATTTTCTAATTTACTATACGAATGCATTTTATTCCCATACATGTAACATTAATAAGGGGTGGGGAGTTAATTGATTAAACCTCTTAATAGAATTTTAGAATATTAATGATGTGAAAAAAAATAAAGCTATTGTTCTAAAAATGTTTGCATGTTTGTAATTTTATTTATACGTAATACATTTCGTATATTTTTAATTATTCATAATGGATTATAATTCCCGTTAACGCTGTAAAACGTTACGGAGGTTAGTTATATTTCATATGGGAACTATATCTACAAAATGGTTCTTTATATAGATATGTACTGTGAAAACAGAGCAGGATGTTGAATTCCTCTCGAAAGGGTAACTGACCACCTGACCAGTGACCATGACATTGAAGAATCATTGGGACGGGAAAGAGTGCGAAAACAGATGTCTAATGAGGAAAAAAAATGTCATTCGACTTATCTTACTTCAGGGCCCGTATACCAAAAAGTGTTTGTCAGAAAGAAGCGAATAAGCGCCAATGTGGTAACCTCTCTTAATTACAAGTCAGTTGGCTCTTATCTGTTGTTTCTTTCCCCATTCCTGCATCCCCATTTGTAAGATCGGTACTGAGCCCTCGAAAAAAAAAATAATAAAAAAATCAATGAAGAAAGAAGAGTTTTGAACGAAAATATATCTAATTCCTTGTATTTCCAAAATATAATTTGCACTGGCAGTGCTGAACTAAAGATACGTGTTTAACACCATCTTATAAATACAACTTTATGTTTTTGAAACTGATGGTTTAGAATTAAAAAAAAAAAAAAAAGTCAGAAACTAAAAAAAAAAAAATATCCTTTTTATTTATTTTTCAGATTTTTTGCATTATTACTGGCATTATCAGTTTGATATTTTACATTTATGTTTATACAATAAAAAACTCGAAAGTATATTAAAAAAACATTGTCTATTTATAAAATATTTTTTATTTTTTGTTAAGGGAAGCCAGTATTCCTTTCATAGCACAAAAAAAGAAAGAAAAAAAATGAAAAGAAAGAAAGAAAGAAATCGCCAATAGTAAATTTATGAAAAGAAAGGAAGAAAGAAATCGCCAATAGTAAATTTATGAAAATAAAGTAAATATCCATCTGTGCCTTATTTACAGAATGTAATTAATTATATATTTATGTATTTAAGGAAAATTAATTGTGATCTATTCATAAAACAAATAAACAAACATTTTGTGGCCTGATGTATATCATAAAAATAATTAACTATCAGAAAATGCATTTGTAAGTCATGCAAAAAATATGTTTATGGGTAAATATACAGATTTTTTTCTAGTTTGCAAACACATCTTTATTAGTTATCTAAGTCTTGTGAATGTTTATTTATTTTATCGCAAGTATGTTACGCTATCATATTAATTTAGAACCATTCCATTCACAAGCAGTCGTAAAGTAAAATATTCAATATGGCGAATGAAATTATTCATCAATGTTTTTTCCTGTCTACTATTTTATTTATTTTTTTAATTGTCATTTTAAATAACTTTTTGAAAAGATTTTTAATTAAAAATGTGTACCCAATGAAAATTATTTTATTTTATTTTATAATATTTAAAATACAAGCTTCTCGTTAGTAACTTTAAATTATAAATAATATAACAAAAAGAATTAAAATATTTCATTTTTTTATCCTTTGTTTACAAGATAAAACTTTACGATGTTTTAAAGGTGTGAAATGTATGCATATAAATATTAATAAAAGAATTGGTGAAAATAAACATAAAAAAGAAACTTTATTTTAGTTTTAAATAAATAACCTGCTTTGAAATATAATTAGAAAAAAGAACAAAATAAAAAGCATATAGATAATGGGTGTTAAAACAATATGTCAAAGAAACATTATTCAAGTTAAAAAAATCGTCCTTGAATTGAATAAAAGGGAAAAAATAATTACTTTTAGAAAAAATTCGACTACATTTTATAAAATTCTTTAAAAAAATAATTAACTGCATCGAGAATGAAACATTAATAAATAAAAGCACATGCATAAGAAATTTAAACCTTTGTGTCATGCATATGTTAAGAAAAAGAAAAATATATATTTTTAAAATTTATTTATTATATTTACCTATTTATCCATATATAGATAGACAAACAGTTATAATCTTTTATAGACAATGAATGCAACTGAAGATACGTAGATATTGAAACTTTAAAACACGTTTTCTCATGTAAGTAAATTTGGAGTTTGCGCGCACGGTTATTTTTAAACTATATTAGTTCACTGTAAAACATTTGTGGAAACGTTACTCCATACAATTGATGTAAAAATGGTGGCAAATGCTGCCTCCAATTTCATGGAGTAATTGTTTTCACATGCGCAATGGTGTTATTTAAACATATATTACTGGTGTAACATGACAATGTTACACCGGTTTTAAAGGTTAAAATACTCCATAAAATTGGAGGCAGCAATGCTGCCACCAATTTTACGGAGTAACGTTTCCACAAATGTTTCTCAGTGTTTATAGAGCTTAAAAAATTAAGCGTATATGCGTTTCTTTATAGTCTTCAAGCTAAAACTAAAAAAGAAAATAACACATTTTGATTATTTTATTTATTTATTTATTACATTTAAAAAACTTGAGACTTTTTTTTTTTTTGTATTTTTTTTATATTTTGCGCTAAAATTAAATTTTGAACAAAACTTTTTGTATATATTTTGGTATTAGTTTAGAAGTAGATGTGTTATGATTCTATTTTATAGAAATGTAAAAGTAACTATGTTAAAAGCACCGATTATATTAAATTCCCTTAGCAAAAATTGGCATAGGATTTTTATAGAAACATATGGTTTTATATGGAAAATCATAACAATTTTATGTCCTTATATGTAAACATATTGTATTTATATGGTAAACATTCTTCTTTTTATGGCATTCCAGAGCCAATTTTATGTATATGATAAAATTATAGGATAACGATATGTACCATATATTATATGGTATTCCAGAGCAACGTGTATGGTAAAATTATAGGGAAATAAAATTTGCCGTAAATTCAGTGGTGTTTCATAGCATGATGTAAGGTAAAATCATAAGATAATTGTTTGTATCATAAATTGTATGGTGTTTCAAATCATGGTGCACAGTAAAATCTTAAAATATACAATACATAGTGATAGTTTTCAATATATATATATATTTTTTGGAACTATAATATAAAACTATACTATAGCATGAAGCATGGTAAAATCTTTGATATTTGCTGCTTGTACCATTTATTCCCAAATTGTATGGTACTATCATTTTTAGAAATAAACATCTCTTATACTAGAACTTACTCAAAAAGTATTCAAAACACTTTTGTGCTTTCAAACTAAAAAGTTTCTAGGCTACTTTTAGTTTGCAGCTTTATTTAATGGGCACATGAAAAGCATATTGTGAAAAATCAAAGCGTGCGGAAAATGGGATTACAAATGTCTCGATAACTAACTATCTGATCAACAGTTTTTTATACAAAATTTGTGTTACTTTACTATCTTTTGCATCCGTTCCTTAAAATAAAAAATTTCGAAAAATTTTTTGTACCTTTCATCAGAACGAATATTTCGACAGTCCGAAAAAAATAGTTCTAGATTATTGAGATTACTGATATTACACAGGCTTTTGTCCATTACATGCTAAGTACACACCAAATTTCAAATCGCTATCTCAATTTGTTTGTGAGATGGAGCGTTTTCAGACACACAGACACACAGATAGGCGGACGGCAGTTTTTTTTTTCTAAAAATATATATTTTTTTAAATCTGAAACATTTAAATCCTCTATTTTTTTTCTTTATTCAAAACGATTGCAAGACGTACCCTATACTATGTATGATTGGTAAGTAATAAAATTGAAAACGCCAAAATATGAAAGATCTCAGATAGTTTTAATGAAAGAAAATTTTTTAATACTTATTAGAAACAACGAATGAAACATTTTTCCTGGCATCCTGAACACTAACATTAAGATTTTTTAAAATTTTGTTTTCTTAACGTCTGAAAAGCTCTCAAAATTAACAAAGATAAAAGACAAAATTGATGTAGTAATAGGTATTTACATTTACATTGTTCAATTTATATTTAAACTTTACACATTGAATCGAAACAAATTAATATAGTGTGGAAGTAAAAAACTCAAAAACGAAAGTTTTCAATTATTCATTTTTAGTGCATCTATTCTTTTTCAATTATTTTATTTTTATCTCATTTAAGAAAGAAAATTATCATTAGAAAAAAGGGGGTATGGTATTATCTATGACGGCATATTATCTGCACGTGGGATATAGGCCCTCTCCGCCGTATCACTCCGACTTAACCCGTATTTACGCAAGACAAAACAAAATTCAAAGAAAACCACAAAAAAACTCCGAACGGTTAGGCCGACGGGCGCGATTGGGTTTGAACCCAATACCTCCCGTCTACCAGCTTCGAGAGCATAACATCTCAGCTACTGGCGGGGCTAGAAAAAAGGGTGGAGGTTAGGTTCTTCATATTCGTCCGCGATGAACAATAACAGAACATTAGCAGCTCTAATCAGTAGATCCCTGTTTCGAATTCTGGTCTGAATATTTTTTTGCACTGTTGAAAAGTCGCAAGTTATATGATTTATTTATCAATTAGAATAATTATGTTAAAATAAAAAACTATAATTACATGTCCAGCGTTTACTGTTATTCCATTAGGGGCCGTCCATTAATCATGCGAGGCTCGAGAGGGGGGGGAGGGGTCCATAAAAAAATCACGAAACATCACAAGGGGAGAGGGGGGGGTGTAGTAATATATCACGAGTATTTATTTTTTCGGCAAACGCGCGATACTGAACCGAAAAGCACCGTTTCGTGTATTTATTTTTTCGTCAAACGCGTACAAAGTCGAAAGCGGCTTGTAGTGGGACCTTGATTCACCGTTGCTAGGCAACGAACGAAGTGAATTAAAATAGCAAATAAAGCCTTTGTGCACAAATGTTTAAAGATAGAAAACCAACGATTATAAATGCTTTGCTACCTTCTCTTACTTTATTTGTGTTTTTATAATCGTTGGTTTTCTATCTTTGAATGAAGTGAAGTTCCCGCGAGAGAGATTCTTTGCATAGTGCGCGAAAATGATGACGCCGAGTGGCTTGATGAAACCGATGTTAATTTTCAACAAAGCACTGTGCCTACAACTAACTTGCAAGATGCTTATCCAGTTATTGGTGTTGAAAAAAGTCTTGCTAATCCGTGGTCTGAGGACATTGTAAATTAAATTATGTTTATGTATTACTACAAAAAAGTTTTTCGCATTTCTTTCATTATTTTTATGTCAGTCCAAAACAACTTGCAACCTTTCTGTATACCTCTTAAGGTTATTATTGTAGTTTTTTTTTTTTTTTTTTTTCTATAATAAAATTTGATGATACTTGAACCTGTATTTTATAATAAATATTCTAAAAAAATTAAGATTCTTTGTAGGTACTAAAAAATACACGTGATGTAGGGTTTTTTTTTTTTGGGGGGGGGGGTAATCTTGAACCTCACCATGTATCACCAAGGGGGAGGGGGGGGGGGTAAAAATGCCCAAAAAAAACATCACATGATTAATGGACTGCCCCTTACCTGCGATTTATACTGTTGAGCTTATTCATATATCAAATCAGATCAATAAGGTTGACTGGGCGATTTAGATCCTATAAATTCATCTGAGATGGTTTAGTTGATGGTTAGACATACATACTTGGCAGGAAAGCACAATGGAAAACCTACGAGACAACTTCTAAAATCGGATTTTTAGATATTTTCCACCAATGAGGACTTGCAGACCGATTGCGTTTTAATATGCGAATACCGATTTTACTAATTCTAGATTTTCATTCGCGACCTCGATAAGGTTGTTGTCTGTGCTGTGTCCTCTCGGTCTATAAGCTATATACAATAAAGAAGACTAAGAACAATCAAATAGGTGTTTATTTATAGTCTTCGTGCTAAAATTAAAATAAATCATTTTATTTTCCCCCTTGAAAAACTTAAAATATTTCTGGAAATTTTGCATTTTGTTATCACGTCTAAAATTAAAACTTTTTGTAAAAAATTTTGTTTTAATTTCGAAGTAGGTATGTATAGATTCTATTTTGATCAAGAACTGTTAATATGCACAACATAAGAGTTTTTTCATGCGCACAACTCTTTTTTATGATTTTAATTCATGTATTAGTGAGATGAAATTTAAAATTAAAATATTAATTTTGAGTGTACATATTTTTCCAGTATAGCTAAGATTTTATATTTTCGGTAGGCAGAACAAAAAAAATCTTAATTGAATATTATTTGCATTTTGGTACTTAGAAAAAGTCGATATTCTTGATCATTTCGATACACTCAAAGTTCCTGTGTCTTCATGATATTATTACTATACAAAATGAATTTTTCCAACTGAGTGAAAAAAATGCCGAAACTGATACTCAAAACAAGGCATTGACTTAACCCTTCATTTCACCGTGTGCCACATTTGGAACATATCTAAAAACACTTTAATTTTCATTATGTACCATGAATTTGACTAATATGATAGCTATAATTGATTAAGAACAGTCCAAAGTATAGAATAATACTTATTTTGTCCATGCACAATGACTGAATTTAGCAAACAATTCGAACTTGTTCTTCGAGGGGAAAAAATGATCAAGGTATTAAGGCAAAAATTTACTTTTATTATTTTTACTGAATACTTTAAAATATCAATATAAAACAAGTTGCAGAATGTTAAACAGATAAAATTTAAGTACCATTTTATTGCAAAATAGAGAGATACAATAGTTAAAAACCCTAATTGTGTATATAGGGCACACGCCATAAAATATAAAATTTTAGCTCAAAATTTGAAATATAATTTTTTTGTGTTTTTTTTCCATTATTAAACCGATGTATGGATTTAAATTTTTTTTTCGTAAAAATAGAAAAAATCGTGCACTGAAGGATTAAATATCTAACTCTTTATCAATTGAGTTACTTGGCCGCCATCCGGTGGGCACATTTAACTGAGATAACCTTATTGGCATAAGAATCCGTCCCGATTCGTATACAGCTCAAAATCAGGCAGTTTTTTATTGAGAAAATAAAATGTATTAGAAAAATTAATAAAACTGGTAAAAAAAAAAATATATCAATCAGTGTATTATCAAGGCAAAATAATGAAATATACTAATAGTGTTTTTTAAAGCCATAGAAGTTTTTAAAAAAGAAAAATAGTAAAAAATAAATAAAAATAACAAATAGATTAAAAAAAAAATGTGAAACTATTTATCAATTGCCAAAATGGGATTTGATTGTGGACTATTGAATATAAATGATGTGTGTGGTAAAACAAAAGTTAGAAAACAGTTAGTTTTTCCTCTATTCATTTTCGATATACTCGTTCTTGTTACAAAAATTCTTTGTTAGTTGCATTGCATTTGTTAATAAAAATTATTTAAAACGTAAATCGCATAAAAATTTATAATATTTGAAAATTTCGATCTTAGTTACAAAGCAAAAATATATTTTGTCCTTTTCGATATTCTAACGCATTATAGTCTGAAAACCACAAATATGATTTCAGTTTCATTCTACACACTCATAATTTGCTTAATAAATGTAGTTTTAAAGTATTTTTTAAGGTTTTTAAAGTTATGTTAGGAATATTATCTCATAACTGCACACACTACTATCATAATGTCATTTACATATCAATTAAATTGATTCGAATTCTGGGGGAGATGAGTGTTAAAAAGGAGAGAATGATCGGGAATTTTTTTCTTTATATTTACAAACCCGTTTTTTAAACCGTAAATTTAAAAATCTTTAATTGTTTTTGGAATAATAAATAATAACATCCGTGAACATTAAAATGGTACTTTTCGCTATTAATTTTCGTTGCATATGTTTTTCTGATCTCTAGTCATAAAAATTTATTATAATTTTCATTTATATTTTTTTTTATTATAAAATTATTTAACATAAAAATATCCGAACTCATTTAAAGAACAAAATATTCATTTCTTTGTTTTTTGTTTTTTTTTCTTTTAATAGCGTTCGTATTAGGTGGGAAATATTTGAACGAAGGGATCATCACAAATAATAATAAAATATTCTAGATTATTGATGCGAACACAAGAGGTTTAATTTCTTAATTGTAATTCTTGTTTAAGAAACCATTCCCGAAATTAAGCGATAATTTCTGGTTACTGAAATGATTCAATTTCGTTTCGTCACCTAGAAAACAAGAAACTGGAAATGCTTAGGTCATTTTTAACGAAGTCCCTATTTAATGAAGTTTCCAATGAAATTTTCTGCTGAACTTTGACTTTATGCACTATTATCATGCAAATTAACCTCCATATTACGACAAATGTAGTCTGTATAAGGAAATTTATTACACTTTCGTGCGAGTACAACATTCAAACGGAGAGGTGCTAGGTCCCTTTAACGAAGTCTCTATTTAATGAAGTTTCCAATGAAATTTTTTGCTGAACCTTGACTTTGAGCACTATTATCATGCAAATTAACCTCCATGTTACGACAAATGTAGTCTGTATAAGGAAGTTTATTACACTTTCGTGGGAGTACAACATTCAAACGGAGAGGTTGCTGTTGCGATGAATGTATGAATTTATTTCATCTGGTTGTATGACAATAAAATTATTAGTGTACATAAGCATTTCTATTTTCAATGCTAAAAGCCTTTCATACAGTAAGATAAGAATCCAGTTTCATGAAAATGTTACAGACGAATTGTTTGAATACTTACAATAATGCGAAAAAATAATGAACAGTGTACTTTTTATATTAAAAAAACTGTAGAAAGTACTATTACAGATTTTTTATTTTATGTTAGAAATTTAAATAGTGAGAGAAAAAAGAAAAACTTTAGGCTTTAGTTTCTGTTTATTACGTGCTTTTCTACACATTAATCTAATTAATTTTTTCTCATATAACTACATTCTCATACAGCTACAAAACAAAATTTACTACCAGAATTAAGATGTATGTTACAAAACTTTCCATTTTAGGTGTAGTATTCATTTTATGTGTGTGTATTTTGTTATAAAAATTTCATGAATTTGTGTTGATATCCATTTAACGAATTTTCTTCATAATGAAGCGTTTAAGTGAAACGATGGGATTTCGTTAAATGGAAGTTTGACTGTATTTCTTTGAATTTTTCTATTAAAAAATAAATAAAAATAAATAAATAAAATGAATAATCCGATAATTTTAAAATTCCAAAAAACAAATTTAACAAAATGCAGTGCAGGGCATTATTTGTACCATAAGGTTTGGTAATTAGTCAGAATCTTGTAGCATTTTTTTTTTTTTTTTGGGGGGGGGGGGCAAAAACATTCTGACACAAATTATTATGGTACAAATTACACTCTAAAACGACATTTTAATAAATGTTTAATACAATTTTAAAAATGGAACCAGTGTTATGTATTTTGAAGCATGTAGTTTATTTCTTTTCGAATATTTTCTCATAAACATTTATTAAAATCAATATTAATTAATCTTACAAAATCTCAGTCTGTTTATTTATTTAATTACAGATACTTTTTATTGACATAGTAAACTCGAAATCATTAATGATTATGTTGATTGTATTAAATCAGAATATTGGAGAAACCGAAATTACGGCTTGACGTAAATTACATATTTACAAGAACTTGTAAAATAGTTTTGTGAGTTAATAAAAAATAAATGAAGATCAATAATTAATATTTAGTAATCATAACAAAATCTCAATTTGTTGATTTATTAGATACTCTATTTACTTTGCAAACAGGAACTTATTAAATATTCCATCAACTTGAATCAAAACAAAGTATTTACAAGGGAGATGTTATGTCTTGATATTAATTATAGTTTTACAAGCATATGTAAAGTGTCTTTATCAGTTTTTTTAAAAACATTTATCAAAATCATTTTCAATAACCCATATAAAATTCCAGTTTATTTATGTAAATACGGATTCTTTTATTAAATTTAGAAGCATGAACTAATTAATTATTCCCTTACCTGTATTAAATCGAAATATATTCGAAAGAAATTGCATTCTTTGATATTAAACTCAGCTTTGCAGCATGTGTAAATGCTGTTTCTCAATGGTGTTTATTTATAAATATATATATATTAACCTGATTTTTACTTAATGACTTCCGCTGTTTCTATTCATAAAAATGAAAAAATAACTTTAATTGAAAGTAAGTTATCCTAGGTATTATTTACAAAAAATTATCTTTTCATTTTCAAAAAGAAAGTTTTTCCGTACAGAATCTTAATTGGTGATACTTTTAATACAAAATAATAAAAATATTTCTATTGTACAATAATTAACAAGACCTTTTATTTTTCGCTTTTCATAAAATACACCGCTTTAAAAGTTTGAATGTCCAATATGCAAAGACCAAAAGAAAAAAAAAGGGGGGGGGGGAGAAAACATAAAAGAGAAAGCGTATTATTTTTATTTCATATAAATTTACAAAAGAAATTAAAACGATAAAAACACTTGATTCTGTTAAATCCCTTGTTGTGTATATTTTATAAATGAATACAGGTGAAAAATTATCAAAAAGAAAGCTTATGCAAATTTAACTTTGATAAAATGTATACTGTTATATAAAATGAAATAAAAAGATTTATTTAACGATTACTTTAAACATTTTTAAATTTTAAATTGGAATTTACATTAGGAATTCAGATAAATAACTAGATATGTATAACATAAAATACTAAATATTGTTTTTTTTTTTTTTTTTTTTTTAATTAAACATTTTGATACTTTGACAAATTATTATGGCGCAAATAGCACCCCAAAACGACATTTTGATAAATTTGTAATGCCTTTTTAAAGTTGGAACCGGTATTATATGTTTTAAATCAAGTATTTTATTTCTTTTCGGTTATTTTCAAATAAACATTTATTGAAATCAATATTAATTAATCTTACAAAATCTCAATCTGTTTATTTATTTAAATACTGATACTTTCTATTGACATTGCAAACACGAGATCATTAATGATTCTGTCACTTGTATTAAATAAAAATATTTGAGAAGAAAATATGGCGCCTTGGCGTAAATGAAGTATTTATAAGTGCTTGTAAAATAGTTTTGTCAGTTAATAAAAAATAAATCAAGCTCAATAGTGAACTCTTAGTAATCACAACAAAATCTCAATACGTTGATTTATTAAATACTCTATTTACTTTGCAAACCTATTTATTCCATCAACTTACATTAAAGCAAAATATTTACGAAGGAAATATCATGCTTTGATATTAATTGCAGATTTACAGGCATTTGTAAAATGCCTTTATCCTTTTTTTTTAAGATTTATTAAAATAATTTTCAATAAAGCATATAAAATTCAAATTTATTCATGCAAATACAGATTCTTTTATTAACTTTAGAAGCATGAACTAATTAATTATTCCATCAACTGCATTAAATCAAAATATGTGGGAAGGAAATTGCATTTTTTTATATTTATTCACAGCTTTGCAACATTTGTAAACATTGTTTCTCAGTTATTTATATATACATACATATATATAAATTAACCTGATTTTTATTCAATCACTACCACTGTCTCTATTCATAAAAAAGAAAAAAAAAAACGTAATTGAAAAATCCTAGGTATTATTTAAAAAATATTCTCACTTAATTTTCGAAAAAGCTTTTTTTCCTTTCAAAAATTTAATTGATAATACTTGATGATACTTTTAATACAAAATAATAAAAATATTTGTATTATACAATAATTAACAAGAAGTTTTATTTTTCACTTTTCACAAAACATATTTTTTTAAAGGTTCGAATGTGTAATTATGCTGAACACACACACACAAAATCGTAAAAGAGAAAGCGTATTTTTATTTCATCTAAATTTAAAAAAGAAATTGAACGATAAACACTTTTAATTCTATTAAGTCTCTTGTTGTGTACATTTTATAAAATGAATATCGGAAAAAAAAGAATCAAAGAGAAATCTTCTGCAATTTTAACCTTCAGAAAATGTTCACTGGTATGTAAAATGCAATAAAAAGATGTATTTAAAAATTATTTTAAACACTTTTTTATTCTAAATTATTCTTTACATTGGAAATTCAGATAAATAATTAAGTATATATAAAAAGTACCAAACATTGTCATTTTCCCCCAAAAAACATTGACACTTATTATGGTGACAATAACACGCCGAAACGACATAAAGTTGGAACCGCTATTATGTATTTTAAAACATGTATTTCTTTTCGGTTATTTTCCCATAAACAATTATTAAAATCAATATTAATTAATTTAACAAATTCCAATCTGTTTATTTATTTAATTACCGATACTTTTTATTGACATTGCAAACACAAGTTTATTAATGATTCTGTTAATTGTATCAAATCTGAAAACTTGAGAAGAAAATATTACGTATAATATTACGAGGTAAATTATATATTTACAAGAGCTTTAAAATAGTTTTGTCAGTTAATAAAAAATAAATTAAGTTCAATAATTAATACTTTGTAATCATAACAAAATCTCAATACGTTGATTTATTAAATACTCTATTTACTTTGCAAACCTATTTATTCCATCAACTTACATTAAAGCAAAATATTTACGAAGGAAATATCATGCTTTGATATTAATTGCAGATTTACAGGCATTTGTAAAATGCCTTTATCCTTTTTTTTTAAGATTTATTAAAATAATTTTCAATAAAGCATATAAAATTCAAATTTATTCATGCAAATACAGATTCTTTTATTAACTTTAGAAGCATGAACTAATTAATTATTCCATCAACTGCATTAAATCAAAATATGTGGGAAGGAAATTGCATTTTTTTATATTTATTCACAGCTTTGCAACATTTGTAAACATTGTTTCTCAGTTATTTATATATACATACATATATATAAATTAACCTGATTTTTATTCAATCACTACCACTGTCTCTATTCATAAAAAAGAAAAAAAACGTAATTGAAAAATCCTAGGTATTATTTAAAAAATATTCTCACTTAATTTTCGAAAAAGCTTTTTTTCCTTTCAAAAATTTAATTGATAATACTTGATGATACTTTTAATACAAAATAATAAAAATATTTGTATTATACAATAATTAACAAGAAGTTTTATTTTTCACTTTTCACAAAACATATTTTTTTAAAGGTTCGAATGTGTAATTATGCTGAACACACACACACAAAATCGTAAAAGAGAAAGCGTATTTTTATTTCATCTAAATTTAAAAAAGAAATTGAACGATAAACACTTTTAATTCTATTAAGTCTCTTGTTGTGTACATTTTATAAAATGAATATCGGAAAAAAAAGTATCAAAGAGAAATCTTCTGCAATTTTAACCTTCAGAAAATGTTCACTGGTATGTAAAATGCAATAAAAAGATGTATTTAAAAATTATTTTAAACACTTTTTTATTCTAAATTATTCTTTACATTGGAAATTCAGATAAATAATTAAGTATATATAAAAAGTACCAAACATTGTCATTTTCCCCCAAAAAACATTGACACTTATTATGGTGACAATAACACGCCGAAACGACATAAAGTTGGAACCGCTATTATGTATTTTAAAACATGTATTTCTTTTCGGTTATTTTCCCATAAACAATTATTAAAATCAATATTAATTAATTTAACAAATTCCAATCTGTTTATTTATTTAATTACCGATACTTTTTATTGACATTGCAAACACAAGTTTATTAATGATTCTGTTAATTGTATCAAATCTGAAAACTTGAGAAGAAAATATTACGTATAATATTACGAGGTAAATTATATATTTACAAGAGCTTTAAAATAGTTTTGTCAGTTAATAAAAAATAAATTAAGTTCAATAATTAATACTTTGTAATCATAACAAAATCTCAATACGTTGATTTATTAAATACTCTATTTACTTTGCAAACCTATTTATTCCATCAACTTACATTAAAGCAAAATATTTACAAAGGAAATATCATGCTTTGATATTAATTGCAGATTTACAGGCATTTGTAAAATGCCTTTATCCTTTTTTTTTAAGATTTATTAAAATAATTTTCAATAAAGCATATAAAATTCAAATTTATTCATGCAAATACAGATTCTTTTATTAACTTTAGAAGCATGAACTAATTAATTATTCCATCAACTGCATTAAATCAAAATATGTGGGAAGGAAATTGCATTTTTTTATATTTATTCACAGCTTTGCAACATTTGTAAACATTGTTTCTCAGTTATTTATATATACATACATATATATAAATTAACCTGATTTTTATTCAATCACTACCACTGTCTCTATTCATAAAAAAGAAAAAAAACGTAATTGAAAAATCCTAGGTATTATTTAAAAAATATTCTCACTTAATTTTCGAAAAAGCTTTTTTTCCTTTCAAAAATTTAATTGATAATACTTGATGATACTTTTAATACAAAATAATAAAAATATTTGTATTATACAATAATTAACAAGAAGTTTTATTTTTCACTTTTCACAAAACATATTTTTTTAAAGGTTCGAATGTGTAATTATGCTGAACACACACACACAAAATCGTAAAAGAGAAAGCGTATTTTTATTTCATCTAAATTTAAAAAAGAAATTGAACGATAAACACTTTTAATTCTATTAAGTCTCTTGTTGTGTACATTTTATAAAATGAATATCGGAAAAAAAAGTATCAAAGAGAAATCTTCTGCAATTTTAACCTTCAGAAAATGTTCACTGGTATGTAAAATGCAATAAAAAGATGTATTTAAAAATTATTTTAAACACTTTTTTATTCTAAATTATTCTTTACATTGGAAATTCAGATAAATAATTAAGTATATATAAAAAGTACCAAACGTTGTCATTTTCCCCCAAAAAACATTGACACTTATTATGGTGACAATAACACGCCGAAACGACATAAAGTTGGAACCGCTATTATGTATTTTAAAACATGTATTTCTTTTCGGTTATTTTCCCATAAACAATTATTAAAATCAATATTAATTAATTTAACAAATTCCAATCTGTTTATTTATTTAATTACCGATACTTTTTATTGACATTGCAAACACAAGTTTATTAATGATTCTGTTAATTGTATCAAATCTGAAAACTTGAGAAGAAAATATTACGTATAATATTACGAGGTAAATTATATATTTACAAGAGCTTTAAAATAGTTTTGTCAGTTAATAAAAAATAAATTAAGTTCAATAATTAATACTTTGTAATCATAACAAAATCTCGATATTTTGATTTACTAGATATTCTATATACTTTGAAGCAAGAGCTTATTAAATATTCCATAAACTTGCATTAAAACAACATATTTATGAAGGAGATATTATTTACAGATTTACAGGCATTTGTAAAATGTCTTTATCAATTTTTTTGTTTTAAAGATTTATCAAAATCATTTTTAATAAATCTTAAAATTTTAGTCTGTTTGTGTAAATACGAATTTTTTTTATTTACTTCAGAGGCATGAACTAATTAATTATTCTATTAATTGTATTAAATCAAAATATGTGCGAAGGAAATTACATTCTTTGACAATAATTACAGATTTGCAACATTTGTAAATGGTTTTGCTCACTTATGTATAAATATGTGTGTGCGTGTATTATAAATTAACCTGATTTTTATTCAATGACCTCCACTGTCGCTATTCACAAAAAAAGAAAAAAGGAACATTAATTGAAAAGAAATGATCCTAGGTATTATTTTAAAAATATTCTCTCTTAATTTTCAAAAAGCCCCTTTTCCGTTCAAAATCTTAATGGATGATACTTTTAGTGCAAAATAATAAAAATATTTCTACTTTACAATAATTAACAAGAGATTTTATTTTTTACTTTTCATAAAGCACATTCTTTTAAAAGTTTGGATGTGCAATCTGCTGAGACAAAAAAATAGATAAATAAATAAATAAAAGAAAACAGGAAAAAGAAAGCATATTTTTATTTCATGTAAACTTACAAAAGAAAAAAAACAATTAAAACTTTTAATTCTATTAAGTCTTTTGTTGTGTATATTTTTATAAAAGGATATAGGGAGAAAATTATCAAACGGAAAGCATGTGCAATTTTAACCGTCAGAAAATGTTCGCTGGTATTTAAAATGCAATAAAAAGGTATATTTAAAGATTATTTTTAACATTTTAAAATTTTAATTTGGAATTTACATTGAAAATCCAGATAAATAATTAAGTATTTATTACATAAAGTATATTAGTAAGGTATATAAAGTATTATAAAAAGTATATTAAGTATATACATATATATTGGAGAGTGTGATTAAAAATAAAAATAAGGCCAAATAGCATCTACCGTATGGCAGGCCTACCACAATAAGAATTCGAACTATAAGGTGTTGGGCACGAAAATGGTAAAGGACCAAAATGTCGTGTACCCAAAAACTATCTTAAGTACCTACCTGCACATAAAAATCTCTTAAAAATAGAATTTATATGGGTAAATAATTCATTTTTGTTTTAAAATTCTGTTATAAAAGATAAATGTTTTTATATGGATGCCTATTTGATACATATGTTAAATCATATAATCCGTTATTTCATAAAATAGCTAGTTATTTCATGAAGTAACTAACCAAGTCCGTTAAAGTATGTAAAATTATCGAATTTTACGATTTAACTACCGTAGTTTCGTGTAGATAAGCCGCATCTCACACAATTCATTTTCGACCCAGAAAATCGATTCAGTAATTTAAGATAAATATATACCGCGATACAAAATGTTACATTTTATTTCTTAAAATGTCTGGATCGAAACAGAATTGTTTGAGTTGCAGCTTATCTACACGCAATTACGGTAGTTATTTTATAGAATAACGATTGTCTAACCGTTAAAGTATTAAAGACGATTCGCAAAAGCCGTTTGAACCAATTATATCTGGTTTTAGTCTTAGTTTTTAAGCATCTATAACTGTTTTGCAGTCAGTGTGTATGCTGGATTTCTTAGACCTTTCCATCGTTACTGCTATCATTGGGAGAGCATGTTTTGTCGATGTGTCTATTGAACTTGCACAAATTTATAATCTGTGTATTTATGTTAGAACAGTTTTTCATTTGGGATTTTTCGCAAATATTTTTGCAACCATTTTTTTTAACAATGAGTTTTACTGAAATGAGAGATCAATCAGTAAATAAGAAGTATTTAATACAATAGCGGTGGAATCCTGTTTAACCTTTTCATGGACGGTGAGAAATATGCATCCTACTTTAATTGAAATTATCAAATTCAACAATGGTAGCAGAAAATTTAAACAGAATTTTACATTATAATATATGTCAAGAAAAAAAATTACTTAATATAAAACAAATTTGTTCGTAAAACCAGGTGCCATTCAGTCATTTCAAACTTTAGCAACTAAAGTATGTGTCCACGATAAGGTTTACGATAACGATAACGATTTTCACAATTCTTTTATGGAATCCTTTTATTGCAGCACTGCATTCTGTTATTTTGTATTACTGTTTAACTGTTGTAAAAATATTATATTATGTATTCAAATTTTTTTATCATTCATCAAATCATCTATTAATAGTTTGAAATGTATTTTTCGGATGACTTTAACTATTTATCATCAGTTAATTTATAAAAATCGGATTTGTTTTAGCTTCAAATTGTTTTTTTTTATACTTTAACGATTACACAGTCGTTATTCTACAAAATAACTAGTTAAATCACAGAATTCAATATTTTTACACTTTTTATCGGATTTAGTTAGTTATTTCATGAAATAACTAAGGTATTTTATAAACAACTGCATTTACACTTTAACGGTAACATACAATATATATATATATATATATTGTATGTTATATATATATATATATATATATATATATATATATATATATATATATATATATATATATATATATATATATACGTATTATTTTAATTTTCTTTCACAAACTTTCTTTACAAATGCGTTTTTTTTCTCAACATTTATGGGAGTTACATCTTGTATTATCACAATTTTAGAGTTTCGATTAACTTAATAATATTACTTGAATTAATTGATTGCTTCAAATTCTCGGAACATAAATGATTTACTTTCTTATAAATTTCTCACTTGCTTTTTATAATGTTTAATCATAAATGTTTTCCTTGTTACTTGTCATTAAATTTTCTATCTGACTTTTATTCAAGGAATTTAAAATACCGCTTTGGAAAAGTATTAAAAAATCTTTAGCTGAGAATCAATAATCAATATTTTTTTCCTCACAGAAATCAGAAAGTTGTTTCGCCGTTTAG
Source organism: Maratus speculifer (assembly GCA_964019185.1). Taxonomy (NCBI): domain Eukaryota; kingdom Metazoa; phylum Arthropoda; class Arachnida; order Araneae; family Salticidae; genus Maratus; species Maratus speculifer. The sequence continues at coordinate 169,768,617 of OZ025295.1, forward strand.
TATCTTAATTAACAATTCTTTAAAAGAAACGTAAATATTTTTATTAAACATATAAGTTTTTTTTTTTCAATTCTTAATAAGTAAAGTGTTACCTTGTTTAAAAAGTGTGAATGTTTGTGTGAAAAGTGTTCTTTAAAAGAAACGTAAATATTTTTATTAAACATATAAGTTTTTTTTTTTCAATTCTTAATAAGTAAAGTGTTACCTTGTTTAAAAAGTGTGAATGTAAAAAAACGTAAAGAAAAAATTAGTCAAACTAAACATAAAACAGAACGTGCTATTTAATCTCTATTAAATCTGTAAAAAAAAAGATATAGAGAAAAAAAAAAAGAAATATATTTGATTAACATATTTAATGTTTTGTAATGGAATTTTCAAAATAATGAATTTTCAAATAATGTGTCGAAAAAAACAATAACTTTGATCTTTAAATAATGTATTATTAAAAGTAGCTACTTTTAGAAAACATTTTTGGGTAGAGATTATGTTAGAAATTAAAAGAAAAAAAAATTAGAGTGAGATTGAATAATAATAATAATAAAAGTGAAAATTACATTTACATAAAGTGCTTGACATGTTTAAGAAAATGTAATTTGCTATGGTATGAATTAAATTGCAACACCACGTTTTATTTTTTATAGTTGTATATAGGTCAGTTTTAATTTCGTGTCAATACAAGTATATATGAAAGTCAATGCGTTGACAAACATAGATAGTCAAACAGAAAAATTAGCAGAAAAATTCAGGTTCCACAAAATGATAATCACACATGTACAAGCATCTCAATTTTGCTTTATCGACACAACCTAAAATTTCTCTGGAATATGAAATGCATTCTCTCACTTATATTATGCTAAATTAAAGCTATCATCACTAGTCTATAGACCTCTTTCTGAACCCTTGATCGGGCGCAGAATGTCTGACAGGCGCGTGCTTAGTAAAGGCCTTGGAAATTCTTATTACTAATTTTGAGATTTATAAATGAGTTTTTTTTTTCTAAATCAGATTTCAAGTATTCCTTTTTTTTTACTTTCTAATGAAGGTCTTTTATCACTAGTATTGACAGGTGTAGTGACATAAATCAATGCTCCAAATATTCTGGACACCACTATTTTCCTACAGTGTTTTTCGCTATTTTTAATCGCTGATAATTCTGCTTTTAGATAAGGTGAAAAACACTAGTTTAAAATACTTGTCCCCAGAGCCCGCTACTTTAATACGTTAAGAGCCACGTCAATCGCCGGTGACTGACACAGAACTTTCCGTTTAGGCCGCGTCAGCCACCGGTGATCTACAGGCTAATATATGATATAAAGATAACAAATTCATGTTGCTTTAAGTAATTATTGAAAGTTTATTTAAAATTTGCTTAACTTTCATTTATAACGGGAATATACTTTCTTAATAATCGCTGAAAACAACATCTTTTTTTTAATTTTTATATAATATTTTACATTGTCAGTCACCGGTGACTGACGCGGCCTAAACGGAAAGTTCAGGATCAGTCATCGTAGCATTCAATGTGTTAAAATACTGGAGACATGATTTATGTGGCACATCTGGCAACACAACTTACCATTGTCATAGCGTTAGAATTCAGTTTATTAGGTACTAATGAGGCTATTAAAACAGTTGCTTGTTAGACGCATTGCGCCCGAACCCAAGTCTCCATAATTGCACTTGTCGAAGTTTTAACTTCTATCTGATTTAATGAATCTATGAACACTTAAAGCTTCAAAATTTTAGAGTTTTTAATTTTTGTAGATCTTAGACTATTATTTATTCTGAACATTTTGATATAATTGTTTCCTTCAATATTTATACATCACTTTTATAAACAAAGGTTAGCTGTTAATATTGAATTTTTTTTAAAGTAATCAAGTATATTTTTTTAAAATGTAGTAAATATAATAAATCAATATTTTTAGCGTCATTTTATTTTACGACGACATATTTTTTATGTAACGATTAATTTTATAATAAATTTTTATTAAAATTATTGATACAATATATAACAATATATGAATACATCAAATTAGACTTCTCGGGATATAGAACATAAGAAAACATAGCCAAATAACTTTTTCTTTTTTTAACAAACTCTGACAGATTTTTGATGTTTATCAGAGTAAAATCTCTGAATAATGGCCACCAATGGTAACACGATAAAATAACCGTACTTTGGAGGTTTCCGATATTCAAAAGTTCCACATTTTAAAATCTCAAAATTGCATTACATTAAAATGAAAATAACTGATCAAAATTATTTTATTTTTACAGTTAAGAAAATATACCATTATTTTACATTAAACTATACTTATTCAAACTTTTTTTTCTTTTCTTTCTTTTTTTATTCTTATTTTGTTTATTTAAAGCATATATATTTCTCTAAATGTAAAATTCTTTCCACAGATTTATTGTAGAATTTTTATTATTATTTTTAGAGAATGCAAAATTTTTAATTTCCCACAAAGTCGGAAAATCTGTAGTTTATGCTACATAGTCACTTCACCGCTTTTGTAGAATATCATTTTTTTGACCAATGAGATTGCTCTATAATATAATCAAGCAATCTTTTTTCTATAAAAGGTTCGGACTGTCTATGCAGCAAAATCTACCGATTTTTAACAGTGCAGTTTCTCAGTACTTTATGGGGTATTTTCCTGCAGCATTAATCCGGAACTTTGGAAAAGTTTCTCTCGATAGTTTAAAAGTCATTCCAAAAGTAACTTATCAATCTTATTATAACCAATTCCCCATTTTAGATTCCAGTTTTACACCATGAAAAGTTTTTCTAAATAAAATCACTTTTTTTCAAAATATCCTTCATTTGGATACTTCCGCATTTCTACATTTCAGCTTATTTATATAAAAATCATCAATTAGATATTCAAATAAAATTTTGAACAATATTAAAAGCAATATTTTCATTTCCAGGAATTAATAGCCGAAAAAATCTTCAACTGTCTCGCTACTTGCAGCAACTTTATTGATTATAAGCAAATTTGATTACGTATAGATTTAATTTATATTAAGGATTTATTGGAAAAAATTTAATTGTTTATGAAATATTAGCCAAAAGTAAATTCTCACCCATTTATATTGTTTCGAGTGCAAGCAGGTTAATTTTTCGTAGTCCGGATGCACACGATGGAGATTTTTTTTTTCTTAAATCATAATTGAAAATGATGTGAAAACTTTAAGTGGGGTATTTTTTTTTTATTGCATTTGAAAGTACATTTTTTTTCTAGTCGTTTGTGTAAGCGTTAAAATTGTGCGATGTTTAAAAATTAACAAAAAACAGTAGTAAACGGGAAATTGATTGATCAGGTTGGTGACACTCTTAGTATGATGTCAACGTTACTTGCGGAATTTTTTTTTCTTTATATTGTGCTACCATAGGAGATTATTTTTCTATTCTGGTTGTACCACATTTTTTTAAATGCAATTTATTAAATATTTCTCTTGCAAATATTATCAAACATATGTAAGAGATGTTTGTTTTTAAAACAAGTCGAAAATTGCACGTCAAACGTAGCATACTATACCGAAGTTGTAAAAAATATTCAGAACTTTGTGTAATAGTACACAGTGCTTCGGATACCGTATAAGTAGCGAAATCTTTGTGTGTCCCTGTAAGTACTATCTGCTTTCTATTATATAAGGAGTAACTTTTAGAAAACCCCAGTAATGTATATCAATTTCACAAGATGTGAAATAGTTTAATATAGTTAAAACGCGGCCCAAATAATGTTTCCTCTATACCATTATGTAAAGAATACTTTTGTGTGGTCCTGTAAATTAATAACGAATATTCTTTGCACCAAAGATTGTACAGAATGTATAATTTAGAACATACTTCATAGATGCATATCAGTTGTATTGTATTCTAAAGAGTGTAACATCATTAAAATGCACTCGAAAGTATTTTTTCTCATTGGCCGTAATGTAACTGAATACTTTTGAATATCCCTGTATTTAAACTTTTATAAAATTTGAAATGACTTGACAAAATTATGCAACAATTTTATTTTAAATTTCAAAAGGTTCGGTCGGGTAGTTTTTGATCTGTTATATGCGAACGGATAGACTGAACGACGACTACAGGTGTTTCTTATTTACATAATTTCAAACGCACCTAAGCATTATTCAAAATAAAAAAAATTATCGCCTGTGGTAGTTCTGCTATATCTTTAACATAACACTATACTACTATATCTTATAGAACTTTTTTTAATTTTTTTTTTTTACTTTATTATTTTTCTACTTTATCTTTATAATACTATATTTTTATTGAATATCAGTATTTTATATGTGTATATCGTACGTTGTAAAGCATTTTTTTTTCAATTCTCTAAGTGAAAGATCATTATGTTTCGTAACTACATATTAATTCTTGTTCAACTTTTTCGATGATTTTTAAATGTTAATATGAACGTTTATTTAAATAGTTTTCATTAAAAATATCATTTGTATTTTATTTTCTCTTATAACATTCAATAATCAATCGTTATCATTTGGGAATTAATATTCGTATTAAAACAAAAAGATGAAACTATTTCTTTTAAACAGGAGACAAAAAATAGTTTCCGTTCACTTAACAATTAAAGTGTTACTTTGTTTTGAAGGTGTGAATAGATAAAAGATAAATAAAAAAAACTGGTGAAAGTTATTCATAAAAAAGGCGGGATTTTAGTTTCAGTTAAACACACTATTAAAAAACAGAAGAAAAACAAAAGCATTTAACTTTTTACTAATTGGTTTGCTAATTAATATGTGTTAAAACAATGTCAAAACACTAATATTTTTTAGCTTTAAAAATGCGTTTGGAAAAATTGTTAAAAAAATAATTACTTTCAAACATTTTTTTTTTTTTTTTTTTTTTTTTTTTTTTTGCAATAGTGTTTCTGTTAAGAGTTTTTAAAAAGAAGTAAATATATATTCAAAATGATATTTTTAAAAAAGCGTAATATATGCGAAGAAATTTTTTTAAATTGAAAAATTTTACATATTTAAGCAAAACAAAATAACTAAAGATATTTAAGGTAAAATATTTCAGATAGAAATTGTGAAATCAGATCTAAAACAGCTGACACTGATTCACCCTTTTCCTTGAGATTTACTGAAGACTGCAGCGATTTCTGTACTTTTTTAAGAAATTAGTTTAGAAACAGCTGAACTACAAATTAATTGTGCTGTAAGGGATAAAAATAGACAACACGTTACGCAATTTTCATTAGAAAACAACGAAACTAAAATCACATGTAAAAAGAATAATACTGATATTTCTATTTCTCGAGAACTAATCAAGCGATTTCAATCGCTTAAAACATGATTTCAGTAGTTGCTAAATTATAAATTGTTTATCACATTACTTTATTTATTTATTTATTTATTTTAGTAGTTCCCGAAAAAATTATAGATGAGAAATTTTTAGGTGAGGGCTGCTAGCTCCCGAAAAAACAAATTTCCATGTTGAGAGAACTGATTAATACATTGTAAAATACACTTGAAACATTTCCGAAAATTACGGGTAGCTACTAAAAATTTATTTTAATAAGTTCCTCTGTAAATTTAAAGAATGAATTGCTTTCTGAAATTCCTAAAGATAAAAGAATGCTTTTCGGAATATTGGGTGACTTCAAAGTTGTTACTGAATATTTTCGTCCGTGATTATAGTAATTTTTTTTAGTTTAAGAAACAACTGTATTTTTTTTTTACAGTGCACAGACCTATACAACTAATTTCGAATATTTGACAAATTTATTCCTAAAATTTCAAACAATACTTTTTTATGACATGTATTACGAAAATGGCAGTCTATTATTTAATACATACATGAATTTTGAAACATATATATACATTTTATTTTATTTTTAGTAAATAATAAAATTTTATTATTCTTTGATTTCTCAAAATTGTTAATACAACGTTACAAAAAAAAGTGAAGGGTGTAAATATTATATATTTTTCAAATAGTTAATTACAAAATTCTATACAACCATATTAATGAAATTTTAATGGAATGTTTTCGTGTATCTGCTATGTAAAGCCGACAAGCTAATTCCATCTTTATACACAGTATGGCGATACTGATGTTCACACGAATATTTAAACGTCAAAAATAAAAATGCATGCATATTTTAAATCCTGGCGTTGTTTCCACTTTTCAACGATTTTCATCTATATTAATGTTGTCCTTCTTGATAATGTTTTCTATCGATATCTTTGTTCATGTGTAGGGTTCTCGCTGTCGCTAGCCATTGCGCCAAATTGCGACAAAATTCTTCATTTGGCGAGTAAACAAGCGATTAGATTCGCCAAATTGCTAGTGCTCAGTTTTATTTTTTTCTTTCTTTCCATTTTCGTTTTTTATACATATACATATATGCATATTTTTAATATATTTGTAGCGAATAGATGAAATCAGATTAATAACAATCGTTGTCGCAATTATAAAAACTTAGGTTATTTTCGAACAAATTGAAAAAAGGGAGTACAGTAGAACCCCGATAATTCGGATTAACTGGGACCAGACCCAATCCGGATTATCGAAAATCCGGATTATCCGGAGAATAAGAAAAATATGGAATAAAATGAAACATACTTACAGAAATCACCTTTATATATCACCTTTATCGAATAATTACAGACAGTAAAAATGTTTACTTTGCTTAATTCTTCCGAAAAGATTTCAGAAAAAGTTTTTTTTTTAATTCAGAATATGATGATGAAACAAATTAATGTTATGGAAATTAGCCAATCGCTTCTCAAACTTGAAAAAAAATGACCAAATCAATCCGGATTATCCGGAGATCCGGATTAACGGGGTCCGAATTTACGGGGTTCTACTGTACATTAAAAGATTAAAGGTATTTTTTTTTCTTTTTTGTGCTACACGGCGAATCTATTTTGCTAATACTTTTTTCATCTGGCGAATGTTTTTTTTATTTTTAATTAGCCAAAATTCTAACGTTGGTCAACTGTCAACGAGAACAGTGTTCATGTGCATATGTGTATTTCAAATTGCAAATTGATGTATGACAAATGTACAAGCGTATAAAATGTTGTTTTCATATTTAATTTAATCTTTTAATGTTTGTCATTAAATGAAGATTCTGATACGGTGATTCTAAATGTATTTTTCTTTTCTCTTTTCTAGGTAAGTGCCTGTTTCTGAGATGTGCATTGAAATAAGGTAAATATCTAATTCAAATTTCACTTCAAAAGTGTTCCCAGAAAAAATAATAATAATAAAAAGATTTAAAGAAAAGAAAAAAAAATAGAACTTTCGTGAATGGTTTTGATAACAGTACAAATTCTTTATTATATCCTTTTTATTTTAGGTACATTTTGTAGGAAATGGTACTTATGACATTCTCCCATATGTTGGAGTTTCTGAAAAAATAATTGCAGAACTACAAAGATCATGACCCCTAGAACCCAAAACCATCCTCAGTTAACAACTCTCTCTCTCTGTATATATATATATATATATATATATATATACATACAAGCCAAGTAACACAGTTTCCAATAATTCGTTATTGTTCCAAAATTGCTAACTCCTCTTGTCTGGTTTAAATTTGTTATTTTGGGGGTTATTATATATTCATTGTAGATATTAAATAGTATTGTAAAATGGTTATATATATGTGTGTATACATATATATATGTAATCCCTTTTTCATATGCGAAGATACGATACATTCCATAAATCTACACAAATATCTTCCAAACTAATACATTATATCAACGGGCAGAAAATCTCGGTCAAATTCGTTAACGGTCAAAATCACGTCTAAAATACGAGAATAAGAAGCATATTTGTAACAAACAAAAAACTCCTCATAACTTCTTGATTATATTTCATATCAAATCAATTTAAAGTTATCAATACTTCTAGGAAAAGGGTAAAAAATTTATGTATAACGCATTTTTGATAAAATTAAAAATGGAATCAATGGAAAAAATATGGTTTTAAGGGAAAATATATCATAATAACTTCGTCAATTCTCAAGTTATTAAATCCAATTAAATTTATTATAAATCTTCTTAATTTTATCTACAACTTTCATATTCATAAGTTTTTTATAGGAGCCATTCGTACCGGAATAAAAAAAGAATCGGAACGAAAACAATCAGAGGGGGTTGAAGAAGAAAAAAAATCATAATTTAGTCATTTTACAAAATATCAAATCAATTAAAATTTTTTTTAATCTTCTTAATATTATCTCCACCTTTTATACTAACAAAATTTTAATAGATCTAATTATTACAGATAAGATAAATTAAAAATACATAGAGTTTGAAAAGACAATTATCCTATTAACATGATTCGGAAAAAGTCAGCTCTTACAGAAGAAATTTAAAACGTATCTAAAATGGTCTGATAAAATTTTTAAACAGAGTTCAGGACAATTTTGATTAAGTTTTTGTTGCTGAAATTAGTGCCTTGCTTCGAAATGTATCTGTCCATATAGGATGAGCCAGCAAGGGTATTGAGTTCCTAATATCACCAATTGTGCTGTCTCAAACTGTTAGAGCACTCATTACAAATACATAAAAATGGTTCAAAGTTCATTCAGATTTAATCATTCTTTCTCTTTATCCGTTGAAGTGCCAATAAATTGTTTTATTTTTGACCCTAAAATAGTGTTTTGAGCATCGTTGCAGTGTGAAACAATGCATCGTCGTCTATCGGTGATAATTGGAACTAAAATAAAGACTAATGGTAAACAAATGCCTGACTCAACACATTATTCTTCTCCAAGAATATCCTCAGTGACTGCTACATTTTACATGTCATTGATCTTTAAAAAACTTTTTTAATTTTAATAGAATTTTCCTAATTTTAAATAAATTGTATGAGTATGTATATTCCAACTAAATAAAAAAGCGTCTAATTCAGTATTTCAAAAACAAGGATCTTTGACTCAAGTTTTCAATATTTTGCTAACTGAGCTGTGTGGGAGAAGTCTGGCAGGCACAGTTCAGGCAGAGCTTTCTGATAAACGTATTCTGTTGAGTTATTTCTAATAACCGACCAGATGTTGCTATAAAAAGTTGATTGAATGAACTGTACTCGTCTGATTTGCATAGAATTGATCCGTTTTCATGGCATTGGAAACTTAAGTCAAAGATCTCTGGTTCAAATCTTGTCCTGTATACTTTTCATTCTGTTGAAAAATTGCCACTTAAACAACTACAGTGTTAAAAAAAGAACCGATGTTTCATAATTTATTAAAATGTACTGTAATCTCGAAGGAAAATACATAATAACCTCTTCCGAATACCAAGATTCCGTAAAAAGGGTTCTTTTATCTTTAGAAATTTCACAAAAGTATTCACGTTTGAGTTTTGTAAAAATAAAACGAATTTGTAAAAATAAATACGAATTTGTAAAAATAAATTTTTATTAGTTGCTAGTACAGCTAGAAAACGTTTCCTAGTATCTTTTACAATGCATTAACCAGTTTTCCTCTACCCTAAAGACTTGTGTTTTAGGTGCAGTGAGGTCTCAAGCAAATATTTTCACGTTCAGCAAACATGTTTGACAGAAAAACATACAGAACCAACAGAATTAACATTAAAACTAAAATTAACACTTTCTTGTTACAATTTCATGCACAGTTTTATGCAGCTGAAAATGTTTAATCGAAGTCTGATATCATCGAAAAAAAATTTTCCGGGTAAAGAGAACTGATTAATACACCGTAAAAGCTTACTCGAAAACGTTTTCGAAAATTAGAGGCAGCCAATAAAAAATTTAGTTTATAAAATTTTCTTTAAATTTCAAAAATAAATTGTTTTTTGTGATTTCTAATCATAAAAAAAAAAGTTTTTTCGGAATGTTGTGTGACTTCAAGCGGCTATAATATATTTTTGTTTGTGATTAAAGCAAATTTTCATACTTTAAGAAACACCTATCCATTTTTACAGTGTACAGATAGTGTACAGACTGTAACCTGTACAACTAATTTCGAATATTTAACAAACTTATTCGTGAAATTTCAACCAATCCTTTTTTTATGACATGTATTACGAAAATTGCAGTCTGTTACGTTCAGTACTTTTTAGGATAACCTATATAATTGCAAAACAAGGAACTGTCCTTAATAATCTTCTTATCATTTTACATTTTTTAAAAAGTAAAATCATAAAATAGTAATATTTTTAAAATAAGTGTTTTACTATGAAAAGAAAACAAAATTCATAATAAAAGATAATTTTAAAACATTAGCGGAAAAAAATGATCGTAAAAAGACCATATCTTTAACGATATGAAAAGAATGTTTCTTTATCTGCATTAAGTAACAAATATCTTTGTCAAAGTATAAAAATAAGGCACATAAAAGGGTTATTGATCTATCTTAATTCTAAAGTTAGTTAAGACAAAAATGGAAACATACTTACTTCACTATTACCCATATTGATATTTTATATGCTCCCACTGTGAAAACATTTTCCTTCTATTACTAATCCCTTTCAATTACACAAATGTTTGCGCTTGTTTTCATTTTGCGCAAAAATGTTGTTCATTAATATGTATTAAAGTATTACGTTTCACTCAAAAGTATTTATTTGCGTTTAAAGTGTTGTTTACTTAAAATCTAAAAATCTTTATTATAATATGATTTAATTTATTTTCCGCTGCTGTGTAAACAAGATTTTAAGATATTATTTCTATTAGATTTAAAATGAAAACTTTTCCACAACAAGATAATATACAATTTTTAAGATAATAATTGTTAAGTATTACAGAGGTGTGAAAATTATTAGAATAATTGTAAAATTTATAATAAAATCTTGTTATATCACAGAAATAACACATTATTTAAAAGATAATGATGCATTTAATATTTAGCTTGTATTCCCTTGTTTTTTATTAAAGATTCGATATGTTTCGATCAACTTTGTATAAATTTTTGGCAATTAATTTTTATTTCGTTGTCACGGTGCCAAATTCTGATGAGTCTTTCAATCAGATGATTCTTGTATGTGATGATGCATTTCTTCAATTTTTTCTTTACAATGGCCGAAAGATTCTTTTTAAGATTCATATCTGGACTCTTTGCGGGCTATGGATGGGTTTTTATACTTTTTTCATCTCAAAATTTATCTACAAATGAAGCTTTATGGGACGAAGCTCCAACATGCAAGGATATGAAGTCTTCATTTGGAAACCAGTCCTCTAATTGTGGAATTAATCTTTGTTCAAGCACTTTTTTATACTAATACTAGTCCATGAGACTTTCTACGGTGTATAAATATCCAGTACCTTGAAAAAGAATCATGTTCCAAACTATTACTTTAGTAGGATGTTTAACCGTTTGTGCAATACAATTTGGGAAAAATTCTTCACTGGTACGTCACTATGGTCACACACTATGACAAACACTGGTCACTATGTCAAGAGACATAGTGACTGCTTTCTTCAGATATCATGAACATTGATTCATGAGAAAAAATTAACAAAAAGATAAGAAAATTCTTAAGGTATGTAATTTATAGAGAAATGTTCTTATAAAGAAATCTTTTATCAAATTCATAAACAGTTCTGTATTTTTAGGGCAGTATACAATAAACATGATTTCAAGAAAAGAAATGAACAACTTAAGTTCAAGTGGTTCATTAAGGGAAAATTAATATTTTTCACCTTGCTCCAGCCATTTACGTAGTGTTCTTGCACAACTTTTGAAAGAAAGTCTTTTCTTTGCCATAGCAGATGTGATTTTAGCCTGTTTTCTAGAACGATGAGCATTGAGTCCAGCTGAGAAAAATTTTCTACTGATGGAAGAATCACATATATTTACTTCATATGCTTGCAAAGAGATTTTTAGTTTATGATTAGTTGATTTTCTGTTAGCTTTAGGAATTTGAATTAATTTCCTTTCTATTCTTGCAGTAAATTTACTTTTCCTTCTGCATATTCCTACTCTAGAATTTTCATATTCACATCTGGAGTCAAAAAATCTTTTTATTCTACACACACATGCTTACGGAGTTTTTGCCTTTCTAGCAATTTTATGCAGTGTATTGTTGTTTTCTTGGATGAGACACTTTACCACGGCTAGTTCTCTAGGTGAAATATTACTTGCTATGCTCATAACCACATAATAATCCTTTGACAATCTATAAAAAGCTACCATTAAGTATTAACTATGCAAAACAACCAAAAATTTGTTTTAAAAATAAAATAATACTGATACCAGCTCAAGAAAAGAATGAAAATACTTGCCCAGCAAACAGATTGTTTTAAAATTTTATTTTAAATTTGTTTGTAAATCAAATAAATTCTTTATGCAATGCAAACAATTTGGTTACTTTGGATGAAATATTTTTCTTTTTAAGAAATGGCAACGTTTAACAAAATTATATCCCCAAAACTATTCTAAAGGAGTGAAAAATTCACTAGAGAAGGAAATCAAATTAACTTTCATGAAACATTACAAGTATGTACAATATTAATCAAGAAAAACTGAAAAAAATCACAATTATTCTAATAATTTTCACACCTCTGTCCTTTCCTTTTGACAAAATTTTTAATCATAAGGCTGTTATTTTAAAATGTTTTAGGTAGAAAAGTAGATATTAGACATTCCATATAGAATAAGCATAGTTGGTGTACTAAACAAAATCTTCGTTACTGGTTTCCTAGAACATAATCTCAAAAGCCAAAACTTAAGATATTTATATCTAGTTTCTGAATAAAAAAAAGAAAGAAAAAAGTTCAACTTGCTAAAACTGAAATAAATATAGTGAAATTCATTACTTGTATTTATGAGACATGTATGATTAAGCGCTTAAAGATCATCAGCAAATTTTAAATATAGTCCTATTAAAGTCCATTTTGTCCTTGAAGAATAATGTTATTCAATAAGTTGCTTATCGGGGACTATTTTACGCCATTTATGTTTATTTTGATTTCCTAAAGACATGGGATTACAAATAAGAACCTGCTCGTTTACCTTTAAATTCAATCTTTTTTTTTTCTTTTTTTTTAACGACGTATAAAATGTTTAGTACTTTTTTTAGGATAACCTATATATATATATTGCGAAACAAATAACTCTGCTTGATAATTCTTATATCATTTCAGATTTTTTTATAATGTAAAATTTTAAAATAACAATATTTTAAAAGTAAGTGTGTTACTACGAAAAGAAAACAAAATTCATAATAAAAATTAACTTTAAGACATCGGCGAAAAAGAAAAACATTGTAAATAGACCAATATCTTTAAATATATCGAAAGAATGTTTCTTAATATCCATTATGTAATAAATATCTTTGTCAAAGTACAAAAATAAGGCACATAAAATTATTATTGATCCATGTTAATTCTTAAGTTAGTCAAGACAATAATGGAAACATACTTACTTCACTATTACCCGTATTAATATTTTATATGCTCCCACTGTGAAAACATTTTCCTTTTATTACTAATCCCTTTCAATTATACTATTATACAAATGTTTCCGCTTGTTTTCGTTTTACACGAAAGATCTGTTCATTAAAATGCATTAAAGTATTACGTTTTACTCAAAAGCATTTATTTGCGTTTAAAGTGGTTGTTTACTTAAAATATTGAAATCTTTATTACTAATAACATGATTTAAATCATTTCCTGCTGCTGTGTAAAAAAAGATTTTACGATATTATTTCCATTAGATTTAAAATGAAAACATTTCCACCACAAGATAATATTTAATTTTTTAAGATAACCATTATTAAGAATTACTTTTCTTCTAACACAATTATCAGTAATAAAGCTGTTATTTTAATATGCTTTCGCTAAAAAAGTGGATAATTGGATGACATTCCATATAGAATAAACATAGTTTGTTCGCTAAACAAAATGTTCGTTAATGGATTCCGAGAACATTTTCGCAAAAGCCAAAACTTAAGACATTTATAGTTAATTTAAAAAAAAGTTCAACTTCTTAAATCTGAAATAAATACTGTGAAATTCATTACTTGTATTTGTGAAACACGTATGATTAAGTGCTGAAAGACCATTAGCAAATTCAAAATAGTGGATTAAAGTGCACTTTATCTTTGAAGAACATTATTATTCAATAAGCTGCCTATTGTTGACTATGTTTACGCCATTTATGTTTATGTTGATTTTCTAAAGTCATGGAGTAAATTAAAAGAATTTTGATGATTTTTAAACATGCATTGTTGAAAGAAAAGAAAACTTAAAAATGAGAACCTACTCGGTTTCTAAAGATGGATGAAAGTTTTTCGGAATAGTGCGAGACTCGGAAGCGGCTATCAAATTTTTTTGTTCGTGATTATAGGAAATTTTCATAGTCTAAGAAACATTTGTCTTTTTTTTACAGTGTCTGAAACATTCAGTACTTATTAGAGTAACCTGTATATGTCACAAAACAAGAAACTGTGCTTAATAATTTTCATATCTTTTCAGTTTTTTGTAAAGTAAAATTCTAAAATAATAATAAATAATTAAAAGTAAGTGCATTATTATAAAAAGAAAATACATTTTACAATAAAAAATAACTTTAAGATATTGGAGAAAAACATAACGATTGTAAATAGACCAATACCTTTAAAGATATGAAATGAATGTTTCTTTATATCCACTAAGTAACAAATATCTTTGTCAAAGTATAAAAATAAAGCACATGAAAAAAGTAATGATACATCTTAATTATAAAGTTAGTTAAGACATAATAATGGAAACATTCTTACTTCATTTTCACGCGCATTAATATTTTACATGCTTCCACTGTGAAAACATTTTCCTTTTATTACTAATTCCCTTTCAATTATACAATTTTTTCCGCTTGTTTTCGTTTTGCGCAAAGGGGTGTTCATTAAAATGCATTAAAGTATTAAGTTTTACTGCAAAGTATTTATTTGCGTTTAAAGTGGTTGTGTACTTAAAATATTAAAATCTTTATTAGCAGTAATATGATTTCAATTATTTTTCGCTGCTGTTCTGTAAACAAGATTTTAAGAATTATTTCCATTAGATTTAAAATGAAAACATTTCCGCACCAAGATAATATTCAATTTTTAAAGTAACCATTATTAAGTATTCCTTTTCGTTTGACAAAACTATGAATAATAAAGCTGTTATTTTAAGATGCATTATTTAAAAATGAAGATAATTGTATAAAATTCCATACAGAATAAGCATAGTTGGTTTACTAAACAAAATTTTCATTAATTGATTCTAGAATATTTTCGCAAAAGCCAAAACGTAAAATGTTTATGTTTCTCAAAAAATATATATATATAAAAAAAAGTTAACTTTTTGAAGCTGAAATAAATATAGTGAAATGTGTTACTTGTATTTATGGAACACGTATGATTATGTGCTTAAAAATCATTAGCAAATTTAAATTTGTCTACTAAAATGCATTTTGTTTTTGAAAAATATTATCATTCAATAAGATACCTATTGTCGACTATGGCTGCGCCATTGATGTTTATGTTGCTTTTCCAAAGACATGGAATAAAATAAAAAAATATATCATTTAACATGCTTTATCGAAAGAAAATAAAAATTAAAAATGAGAACCTACTCGTTTACTTTTAAGGGAGTCCGCGACACAGACACACACACACAAAAAGAAAAAAGAGAAAAGAAATCGTAATTAAAATGTTTTTTGCTTTTCAGCTTCCAAGCAATGATTGTCATGCAATTGACTTCTTGTAAAAATGAGTTTTTCTTCAAGATGGGTTTTTTGACAATTTGTCAGATTTAAACCATTATAACTCAAGATCCGTAAAAGATAACTTGGAATATGTCTTTTTTGATTACTTTACTTTAACTTCAATTCACAAAATGAAAAATATATATATATTTACTTTAGAAAATATGATTTTTTAAATAAAAATTACGTCCCTTTTTTTTTATTTTTACTTTAATTATTTTTTATTTTTTTAAACTATTAATATTTTTTTAAATGCTGAAACAAAATTAAAATTTAGATATTTTTTGTTTATTTAACTGTAAAAAATTGAAATTATACACATAATATTTTGAGTTATAATGATTTTAAACTACCGCGCTTTTTAATTAAATTTTAAATTAAAAAAAATTATGAGAAGTTTTAGAGTGTGATTTTGTTTACAAATTACATTATTGACCATTTAAAAAATGCAAAATTTTGTTTCAATAAATAAAAGCTAATTTAAAATGTGTTTTGGATGCCCTTAACTTCAATTGTATCATAAATTTGTATAATACTTGCTCATTTGCAAGTACTATTTAATTACTATTACTTTTAAGGGAGTCCGCGACACAGACACACACACACAAAAAGAAAAAAGAGAAAAGAAATCGTAATTAAAATGTTTTTTGCTTTTCAGCTTCCAAGCAATGATTGTCATGCAGTTGACTTCTTGTAAAAATGCGTTTTTCTTCAAGATGGGTTTTTTGACAATTTGTCAGATTTTTAAAGATAACTTTGTAGATAAATATAATCACGTATTACACCATTTTACATACTAATGCATTTAAAGAGATGCCAGTTTATAAATGTGAGTGCATT
This sequence comes from Maratus speculifer, assembly GCA_964019185.1. Lineage (NCBI taxonomy): Eukaryota > Metazoa > Arthropoda > Arachnida > Araneae > Salticidae > Maratus > Maratus speculifer. The sequence continues at coordinate 169,785,146 of OZ025295.1, forward strand.
TAATATTTGAAAATATTTGGTAGTTTTCATAAAAAATGTAAAATCTTCCAATTACAGCCGTTCGGAGGAACACAGTTCAGAAAACTTTCGGTGTATTTTCACCGATTATGCCCCTCTAAAAGTTTAAAACACCAACCTCAGATTAAAAGTTAATTTATAAAATATGTCCAGACGTATATATGATCTTTGTTATGCTATAACAGTTTTAGTTATATATAAACCGACTCGGATGTAGTGTCATGTGTTATTAAGCTTACCGTGATCTCGATCGGGTTCTGTAACCAATTTGTTTCCTCATTTTGTTTTTAAAATGGCCGCTGATTAAAGATTTAAGACTAAAAAAATATACGAAAACATTGTATTTTATTGCTAGGAATTGCTAGAAAAAAATTATCTACAAAAATTATGACATTAAAACATGTCAGTTTGACACATAATGGATCGAAACCAATGGTTTTCCTTTTTTCCCATGTCACTCTCCTATGATGGATATTGCCGATTTGTGTTTTTACGCATAATTTGATTACAATCCATTATCAACATGCTTCAGAATGATGAATGTTGTACAAGGTATCATGCTTGGAAATATTAAATGTGTAATGACCGCTAAAAATCGAGTTTAAACGCAATGTCCTTAATTTAGCAAAACTTGCATACTTATTTCTTAAATTTCCATAAAATATCGAGTACCTATTGGAAAAAAATATAGATAAATAATCATACTTTAATTTTAAAATATTCAGCTTCAAATTTTTATAACTTTCAGTTTCTTCAATTTCTTTTAAACTATTTACTTCCATAATTTATACATTTTCAATAATAATTTTTCCAACAAATTAATTTATCGATTTTTTTAAAGAGTATTAATTTCACAGAGAAAAATAAATAGACTAAGAAATTAATAAAGTAAACAAAACAGAAATAATTAAATATTTAAGCTCATTTTTTTTACAGATTTTCCAAAAATTTAAGTCTGATACTAAAATATGTTACGTCTGTTACAGTGTTAAACTTAAATAATTTTGACAAAATCCTAATATTTCGCAAAATCTATAAATATAGATCGAAAAACAACATAAAATAAGATTGATAGATTCAAAGGATTTCGTTCACTGATGCAAATAAATAATAGGGGTTTATAAAATAAGTTGTAGCCCGCATATTTAAAAGATTCTGAAGCTTCACTATAATGTAGCTTGGAGTGTATGAAGTATTTTAACACGAAAATCTAAAAAAAAAGTGATTTCAGACAAATTTGTTTATTTTTATTTTAAATTTTGCGTAAATTGAAATATCTCAGCAAAAGTATAAAGTATATTAATACTCTAAACATCCTTGTATGATGTTATGTTTTGCTAAATTAAATGATATAGGGAATTTAATTACCCAGTTTCAGTTTTAACTACAAAGGTTTTAATTTTTTTTTTTGCTGTTGTTGTTATCCAACCGATACTAAGTATTACTTTTATAGAAAATTTTTTACTTTCTTCTACCTTTACAAGAAATTTGTGGGCGCTCTGTCATAAGGCTCCTGTCCCTGCAAACAAAGACACTCGCGAGCTAATGCTGTTCCTATAGGGAGGTTATTTTCTAATAACCCTTGTTGTTCTAATAACTCTTTTGATTTTCAAGTTTTTTTCATTGGATATCTAAGATTCATCTTAACATCACTCCTTTTTTCACTTTTTTAATTTCGGTTGCAGATATTTTTTTGAAAATTGTCTTCATTTTCAAAACTGGTTCCAAAAATGAAAGTGTCATTCTAAAAAATATCTGCAGCCACAATCAAAAAAGTGAAAAAGAAACGATGTAGAGAAGGACCTCAGGTATCCAATGCAAAAAAGAAAAAAAATTAAAATGTCGAAATGCAAAACAGTTATTAGAAAATAACCTCCCTATAGGAATAGCATTAGTTTGCAAGTGTCTTCGCTTGCGAGGAAAGAAGCCGTAAGAACTAATGCACGAAATTTAATCAAACTTCAGATTCAGTTAGACCATCAGATAACTTGCTGTTTATTGCATTTTGGTGTAACTTGTTCAAGATGGTATGCTGCATTTTTTCCAATTTCCTCAATAGCTATGTCTCAAGAATAAATGAACGGAATTTAAACAAACTTCACACTCTGCTCGACCTTCAGATAAATAGATGCTTATTTGGTTTCAGTGTAAATCGTAAGACAGGAGATGCTACTATGTTGCATTTTTCACGATTTTCGGAATAGCTATATCTCAAGAACTGACGCGCGGAATTTTTTACTCACTTGATTTTCTATTAGACCTTAGCATAAATAGGTCCTTATGAGTTTGGACTCATAGGCCAAAAAGTGCCCCAAAAGTATAGTCCAAAAAGTGTCGCTACTATGCTTTCTTTTTCGGGATTTTCACTAAAGCTATTAGATAGTGAGATGGCAGCACAGACAATCACCTCATCAAGTTCACATTTGAAATTTCAAAATTAGTTAAAACTCGATATATATGTGATAGTTTAAAGTTAGGGGGGTAGAAACATCATCGCCAGGTTTCCCTTTCTCCGCACCGAAGTCATGGCCAGCGAGAAAAGAACAAACTAAATAAATGTAGAAGGTCCGAATAATCACTCCTTGGCTGCTGCAAGTTCATTTTATTAAACTGTAGCTATATTAGAGAGAAAAGCTCCTGTTGCAGACGATATTTTACCGAAACATCCAAAAAAATATTCCATCCTTTACTACATCAAGCCGTACTCATCCAAGAACGCACCCAAGTATCCTTTGTCTCATCTCTCTTACCACCTCTCGAGCTTCCTCTTTTAAATCTAAAAAGAAAATTCTAGAACATTCTCTAACCTCAAACCATTATTATTTTATGTAAACATAACTCATGCCCAGATACGAGACTATTTTCCACATACGATAATTTTATTTAAAAAAAAATATTATTTAACCAATTTATAATTGACTCACAAGGGGACCACCAGACATGGTGCTCACAGATTTTGATGATTTCAAAGTATGTTGTAGGGGTCATACCACTAATTATTCTGGTGAAAGGGTTCCTTCAAATGGACCTTGTTTTTTGAGAAATTGGGGGTCAAAGTTTACCGTATGTTTTAAATACTTAATTGTACAACATGTGAATGTCGATTCGTGGCGTCGTGCCAAAGCATGTGTTTGTGAGTCGGAAGGTTGTGCGTTCGAATCCATCCTCGGTTTTATTTTTTCTTATATTCATCTTTTTTACACGTTACAAATTTTAAGAATTTTTATTTCTAGAGCAATTGCTACAACTTTTATATTTTCTTAATATAAAATTTTTCTTAATATGCATTTACATTTTTTAATTTTTTCATGAAAATTTATTTTTTTCTGCAATTTTTAAACTAATATTTCTTTTGATAACACAGCAAAACTAATTTAAGCCTATAACTTTTTTTTCTTAAATATTATCTATATTTTTTACTTTGTGCCTTTAAAATTATTCTTATAAATGCATAAAGTGATTTAGAAATGTTATTAATCATTTTACGATAATTTTTAGGACTTGATAAACACAGAAATGTCATCACGAAGAAGCAATTAGCAGTCGCGTACGGAAATTTAGTATAAATGCCGAATTTCATAGAATGTTTGACATTTTTCATTTGATATATTTTTCAAAACATTTTTCAATCTCATAGTTTCCAAATAACTACACTTGCAAATTTCACGAGATTAAAATTGCTTTCACAAATGTGTCACATGTTACCTAATTTTGATTTCAGTAGACCTTTTTCAGAATCAGAAAGATTCGCATTATTGAACAAGGGGGAGGGGATAAGGATTTAAGGTATGTTTATTTTTTAAAGTAATTTTTAGAATATTTCTGCTGTACAGCACGTGTGTGTGTATGTGGGGGGGGGGGGGTGATGAATCCGTGGCCTCATCTTTAAACCCGCTATTGAGCTACGCAGATGAAAACATGATCTTCACCCTACATTTTCTTGAGCGCCCCCCCTCATATTACACATTTTTAATTATAGCCCTGTGTACAATTATGCATTGCATTTTAATCAGGGGCGTAGCTAAGGCGGCGTCTCAGCCCCCTAAAACCTTTTGAGCCCCCCCCCCCCCCCCCCGAAAAAATTCCAAAGTCACTAAATGAATTTATGTTCCAAAAACCCAAATGAAATTCTATTGAAAAATCTAATTTAGTTTTGAGGACCTTTCATCGTTTTGAAAAAATACTAAATTGTAACTAAAACAGGTGTTTCAACACTTGCTCATTTTACTTGCACATATGAAGCCAACATTATGTTTAATACTGCACTAGTTATGCGCTCGAATTTTCCATAATACTATTCTTTTCTTAGCATAAAATGAAGTTATTACAACAGTTTAATCAGAAACATTGTAACTAAACTACAGTGTAAATATGCAGTAATTTATCTTTCTGCGTCACAGAGAGAAAAAAATATATGAGTCATCCCACTACATTTTCTTGACCCCCCCTCCCCCCACACACCCTAATTATTGACTTCTCGTTAAGGCCCTGGTTTTAATATTCTGTTTGCATTTTTAAAATAAAAATTCAAAATTTCAATAAATGTAACTTTTACGGATAGATGGCAGCACTAACTAATACGAATTCTAGTGAAAAATATCGTAATCACTGGCGATAAATTGATAAATAAACTAAAAAACTTTGTAAAATCACCATAAAATGAAAAATTAAGCAGGACGCGTTTCGAGCTACAACAATAACAGCATGGTGATTTTACAAAGTTTTTTAATTTATTTATTAATATGAATTCTTCCAAAGATTATTCTATAGTCTATACCATAGGTTCCCAACCTTTTTTGAACCACCGCCCCCTTTATAAGAGAAAAAAAATGCCAACGCCCCCCCTCTTCCATAATAATTAATTATACAAAATATTAAAATATTGTATCATGTTATCTATATTCTATCTGTCTAGCTATCTTCTATTAAGAATCACAAAGTTTATGTTAATTAAAACAACCATCAAATGTAGTAAAAAACTGTTTATTAAAAATTGAAATATTAACAAAAACCACAATTTTTTTTAAAAAAACATCGAAATGGTTGGAGCTGATGGAGTTTTGTTAATTTGTTCATGTCGGATTCTAATTTCTTTAAAATCTGTCTCAAATTGTTAATTCAAAGATGTCTGTGCCCTTTTTTTAGACAGTAGATTAGCTACTGCACGGAACCCACTCTGGGATAAATCTGATGAAGGAAAAGCAATTAAAATTTTATGTACTCTCATTCACAATCCAGGTTAGAGAGCTGCATTGTTTTTTGAGGTTGGAACTCTTGTTATCCGTTTCCGAATTTTACTTTTAGTTCTCGTTTGTTGCGAGTTCCTCTTCCAAATATGATGATACTGCTGTATCTGTATTTGCGAAATTATCTAAAAAGGGTCTTTGATTAAGTCAGATGTAGAAAGATCAAAGCTTCCATTTCATAAATGTTAATACTTCAAAATCCGCTATCACAGTAACAAAATTAAATAACAATCTGTTCTCATCGTGAGAATTCTAATGGTATGAAATTCCATGCATTAGTTCTTGAAATAGAACTATTGGGAATATCGAGAAAAATTCAGAATAAATGCGCTGTTGTGTGATTTACGCCATAACAGCAATAGTATTTATCAAGATAAAAATGAATTTGAAGTTTGATAACATTGGCGCATTAGCTCTTGAGATACAACTTTTACGAAAAACGGAAAATTTTCAGCAAAGCAGAGATAACTATTTCTTGATATAGAGCTGTTGCAGAAATCGTGAAAAAAAAAACAGCATAGCCGCGGCATCCTTTGAAAGATTTTTAACAAAATGTAAACAGCATCTATTCATCTCAAGGAATAATCAGATCTGAAGTTTGGTGAAAATCCGTCAATTAATTCTTGAGATAGAGCTTTTGCAGAAATCGTGAAAAAAGCAGCCTAGCAGTGTCACATTTTCTGCAATTTTCAACAAAATGTATACAGTATACATTCATATCGAGGACTAACAGAATCTGAAGTTTGATGAAAATTTGTGATGCAATTTTTAAGATAAAGCTGTCGCAGAAATCGGGGGAAAACAGCACAGCAGCGCCACTTGTTGAGTGATTTGCACGAAAAACAAATCAGTATCAATTGATATCATGGACCACCTGAATACAAATTTTTGCTAAATTCTGTGCGTTAGTTGTCGAGATAGAGGGCCCAATAAATTTATATCACATGCAAACAGAGTCGTAGACTCACAGGATCACAAACAGACATTTTGTAAAAACATGTTTTTAAAAATCTCTGACCCCTAAAACATGTAATTCCGTCAAAGACCAGAACGTGAAAATTTTCACGAATCCAAAATACCCTCTCTTGTAAAGATAGAAGAAAGTAAAAATATCACATACCTTTGTCTTTTCTAGTATCAGCACGTATTTATTCAAATGCTTTTGTTAGCCTAGAAGGCTTCATGGCTTCATTTTAAAAAACTTTTTGGCAAATTAAGCCCATAGCTAACGATTGGTTTGTAGGAGAGTGCCTAGATCCATTATTTCAAATGTTTAATACTGTTCTGCCGGCATTTCTTCTTCGATTAAGATATTTTAAAACAAATTTTTTCCCTATTTAAGTTTAAATAAATTTACTTTTGAACAAATTTATAGATACAACGATTTTTAACACTTTCACTAAGAATAAACTAATTTCTTGAAGTGATTCAAATCACGGTTTCCTTTAAAAATAACTTTTCAGGCATACGTGGTCATACATTTCAGAAAGAACAGGTTAATAAAAAAAAAATTCTGTTTAAAACTTTTAGCTAGCCACTTATCGTGAATTTTGTACTCCACAATTTTTGAATTCATAATGATATTCAATCTGCGTTATAGCGATTTTTCGTGTTCCACTGGGATATTTTGACATTCTTGAACGAATTGAGCAACAATGTTTTTCACCTGATAAAATAAATTTCTCTTCTCCTCGATTTTATCCCTTCTTCGTGTTCCGTGTGTTTTTAAACTTTAGTAAAATAAATTCAATTCCTACCCTACCCCCCTACCCCGCAGATTAGGTTCGTTTGTATAGATTTCCATTTAAAGGTGCAGTTATCTTTTTGTCACGGATTGGAGACCTCTTATAATAGAGGCTAACGCAAATCCATTTTTTTTTCGGATAATTGGTACCCAGTTCGGCATGAATCTACTGTGCCGGAGTGTAACCCTAGAATGTTCCGAAGGTTACTGCCGGAGTTGGAGTTGCAAAATGGTGGAAATTAGCTTGGTTTTCCGACTGGGCACCAATTCGGGTGCGAAATCCGAGAGTGCAGAGGAGATCAGCTATTTTCACTATACTAGTTCCTAAATAGGTAGGTATGCCATGACCGCCCCCCTTGACTGCCCTAACGCCCCCCATTTTTCTCTAGACTCGCTATCGCCCCCCTGGAAGGCTCCAGCGCCCACTGGGGGGCGATACCGCCCCCGTTGGGAACCTATGGTCTATACGATGTATGCCGTATGCTCGATGACTGCGAATGCCCAGTTTCTGAACAGTAACGACTAGCGAAACGAATACTTTTTAACGGGTAGAGAATTCTAAATCAACGTTAACATACGGGTATTCATTTAACCGTTATTTTCACAGCACTGCATTACATTATCTAAAAATCCATGCACAGTATTGTGTAATATACATTTGAAAAAAAAAAGTGATTGATTAATCAAAAATATTATTATTTAAAATTGTGGAGATTTTAAAATATTAAAATTTTCTTATACTTTTTCAAAATTTTAATTAAATACGCATTTTTATTTAATTATCTGTTGCAAAATGTACTTTTAGTTGAACCCTGAACTGCAGTCAGTTCACCAATTGAGCCATATTTTTTGAAATAATAGTAATAATAAAATATTGAAAAAGTAAAGTGCCCTCTTCAGAAAATATCAAAAGGTTCAAAGCTGTAGAATTCCCAATTCTGCTTAAAATTTATATCATATAAAAAATATAAATATAAGTAAAAAAGAAAATAGAAGCCGAAGATGGATTCGAACTCACAACCTTTCGACTCACAAACACATGCTTTGGCACGACGCCACGAATCGACATTCATGTGTTGTACAATTAAGTATTTGAAACATACGGTGAACTTTGACCCCCAATTTCTTAAAAACCAAGGTCCATTTGAAGGAACCCTTTCACCAGAATAATTAGTGGTATGACCCCTACAACATACTTTGAAATCATCAAAATCTGTGACCACCATGTCTGGTGGTCCCCTTGTCAGAATTTTAAATATCTTAGGCAGACGATTTTTATAGACGATTAATTTTAAGAGAAAAAGAAAAGAAACGAATTTACTGATATGCACACTATCAAAGGTTGACTGAGGGAAAATAAATAAAAAGATAAAATAAAATAATGATATTTTTTGAAAGGTATGGTTTTGGAATAAATTTAATAAGACTTTCTTAAAAAGGGTTGATAAAAACATAGAAAAAATGAGTTTTATTTGGAATATTACGAAATAAAGTTTAATTAAGAATATTTTTAATTTAGAGCCATTTTTTAAATTTACGCGTATTGGAATAAATGTTTTTTAAGGCGAATTAAGAATTTATATCGTCTCCATAAAGATTAAGAGATTAGATCTAGAAACAAGATTTTAATTTAATAAGTTGAAGTAAGTACGGAATATTATTGTAAGAAAATTAAGATAGTATAAAGGTTAGTTTTGGCGAAAAATAAATTTAAAATTTGTAATACATATATATTAAAATGAAATTGGTCTCCAAGTCATATCTTGGTGGGAAATCTGTAAAAGATCGATTTTAGCGGTTGAGTCGTTAGATTTATTATTGTTTTTTAATGCATCCAAAGGTATAAAAATATGGAGAAGAAAAAAAAAAGAGGTAAACCTAAGATTCAACTGTTAAAATGGGGTTCTCATGTGTTCTCCACCAAGATATGACTTGGCCTACCAATTGCGATGTTATATACGAATTGCGTTATACATAATTCTAAAATTTCAGAAGTGAACTCGATAAGGTGATTGTCTCCTCTAGATTTTTTATTTAATTGTGACTTCCGATAATTTGATTTTTGTAGAAAAACGTTTTGTGATAACCGCAGAATACAATTTTTTTTGCTTGTGTTACTTTGTAATAAAATAATAAACTATTTAAAAATAAATAAATAAACCGACCTTTTAGAATTTATTTTAAATATTATTGGAAAACTTCAAAAGTTAATAAAAAACTTCAGAATACGCAGAGGTTAAAGTTTGAAATTGAATAATCAAAAATAACAAAAAGGAAATAATTAAAAGAGAAAATTTCTTTTTTAGTCGTAGAACACCGAAAGTCACGACTTTTCATAATGCACAAATTCTGTTAAATTTTTGTTTGTACCGCACTATCGATTAGTCTATGTTAAATAGATTTTATAGATATAAAAATATAGAAATACATGCATAAAAGTATAATACAATCTTTATTATTATATTATATTATAGAGAATATAATAGTGAAAAAAATCGTCATTTAAATGTGTTTCAAAAAAATTCTTAAAAGACTGTAAATTTTGAGACTTTTATATAAGATCTTATTTAAATTTAAGGACATTTTTTTTTATAAATTATTTATTAAGAGTAATTTTTTTAAGGAGACGTGTAAATAATTTTCAGCAAACTGATAAACATAAGTGAATTGACACAACTCAAAGCACTTTTTGTCAAATCTGGTAAAATTACGTCGTATTTTTTTTTATTCATATAAAATTATTAATTTTCATTTATCATATGTTAATTAATGAAAGTTTGATAATATATATGTAGGAGGTTTGCATTTTTGGTGTGTCACTAGAATTGTGTGTTCCTAAATGCAATATTGCTTAGTTTTCATTCGTGAACATTGATTGTTCTACAAATATAGTTATTTAACACTAAGATTGACTTTTGTAGATTTAACTACATGCTTATTTCCTTAGATATTGTTCAGTTTATAGAATGGCAGTGAGCAGCTACATGTGCAGTTTTAATTTAGGGGAACTATGCCGTTTGTTTAGCTCCTTGTGCTGCAATTTATTATAATGGAATTGGCAATACTAGTGAAAAGATATCGATATCAATCATGTCGACATGAATTTGAATGAAAATCTGCAGTTCAGGAATAGTCGTAGAATTTTCTTCAAACAACTGTTCTTCAAGTATTCTCATACAGAAAAATTACATGGGTTCCAATGCGGAGAATTTAGTCTGAATTCATTACCACTTTGAAAGTGCAATAAATAATTCAATTCAATGATGCTCTTTTACTACAAATCAAAAAGAAAAATAGAAAGCTTTATGTTTTCCAGTTGACGCAGAAAAAAATATGAAGCGATTTTTCCAAAGTTACGGGAAGATGCAATAGACAAAACATAAGAAGAATCTTTATTTATTAATTTCAAAACCAAATTAAAAAATCATTCGGAACTGATGATGCCTCAGGAGAGGTGAAAGCGTTATTCCAGACAAACGGTGTGTGCTGGGCAGTATGAAATGTCTGATATTTTGACAACAAAGTTTCATATGGATTTTTTGAATTTTTAGAAAAAAAAAAAAAAAACAATTTTTTAAACAATTTGGAGAAATTCAAAACATAATATTAAGAATTTATCACAGATGTATGTATGTGAATTATATTGAATGACATATTGTATTTCATCAACAATACGAAATAAATATTTGCTTATGAAACGAAATAGATGTGTGTTTTCCGTAAGGTGATAATAGGTATATTTTTTAAAACAGAATTAAAAAGTTTTTGGAAATTTTATTATTTTTTGTACAATGATGAAATATAGCAGACACAAACTCTACGAGTCTCTCATTTTTCGATGCAGTAATGCTTATGAGAATTAGTATAAGTTTAGTATAGTATAATGCATACATTTGAAAAAGTATTTGTTTGCTTTTGCCGCTGAAGGAATATATTTTTATGCAAGAAATAATATAAAAAATATGCTGAATAATACATGCATTTAAACACGATAAATACTTTTTCTTATGTTACATGAAGCAGGAAGAAGTTCCTTAGAACAGAAGAACTATTATTTTTGTACTCCTTAATAGTTAGTCTCGCTTATTGTCAGCTGGTGATAGAAAAGTAAAGAAACAATTATCTTTATTAGAAACAATAAGACATTCGATATGACATTTTCTTTTCCCCACGAATAGTTACTTATTTATTATCTGAAACATCTTTTCGTAACAGTGAAGTAAATCGCTTGGAAAAATTGACTTCAGTCAACTGTTTTATCGGTTGCCATTTCATCTGTCATATTTTATTGAGAAGTAAGAACTGTGACAACAAAATATATCTTCTGAGAGTCACTCCGAACGTGAACTGAGTCACTCCAGATAAATTAATTACGCCCTGAAATGTCGAAGGATTTTGTTTACACAAGCAAAATATGAGAAAGAAAATAATTTCGCGAATGATGGTCACGAGGCACTTTTCGGCAAAACATAATTTCATTTTATATATATTTTTCTTGTTCTTCTTTTCTGTTCTTTCATGGTTGAAAGATGAACTGACTGGATTCAACTTGAAACGAATTTTTCGTTCGGTATATAAAATTCGTAATTAACATTAATTACTCGTAATTGAATCAACCATGAATAAAGAATAAAAAATTTTTAAAGAAATTTTTTGAAATATATATTATTTACATATAGAGTGTTTTTTTTTTTTTTTTTTAATTATTGGCATGTATAAAGCTCCATTTTTATAAATAAAGATAAACAAACAATCGATTGTTAAAAAAAAACTATCACGAAGATTTTTGCTTTAAAACAGTAGTAACGAATAAATATTTAAGCAACGCTGCGAGCCTTGATATTGCAATTATATATAAAATTGTAAATACTTTGTAATATTTTTTGAATTTTTCAACTATCGGAAGTTTCTATGCTTGGCGATTTTCGCGATATGCCATCAATACATGCGGTAGATTCTATGAAACTTTTAGGTCTTTTTATTGGTACATAGAATTTTTTAATGAAAAATTAAAAAAAATTTCTAAGTTATCTTATTTTCTGCGATTATTTAAATCAAATTTTAACAAATTCAAAACATTGATCCAAAATATTATTATTTATCTTTAATTTATATATATATATATATATATATATATATATATATATATATTCAGAGTTTCTCCCACGCTGTAAAAAAAAAAAAAAAAAAAAAAAAAGTGTCGTTTTACTAAAAAATCTTTAGTGATCCTTGTAATTACTAAAAAATTTTTAGTAATCTTAGTCGGTTACAAGAAAATCTGTAAGAATGGCTAGAAAAAAGTTACCAACGAATAGAGTTAATAATTTTATATTTTTAATAGCTATTACTAAAATTCACTTGGTGTGGCCTTGATAGCATAGTGGTTATAGTAACAAACTCCAGGCTAAAAGGTCCCGGGTTCGATACTGGCCATTGCCAAATGCTCCCCGAATATATGTAGTGTAAGTACTCGTTAATAAAGGGGTTATGAATATACTGTTGGAGTAGTAGCAATGTTTAGTGCTGCCATCTATTGCGGTTTTGCCGGAAATCTTCCGCTTCAGAAGTCTGGATGCAGCTCGAAGGAAACTCCTGCACTTCGGGCCCACGTAATGGTTATTAAAAATAATTTTGGAGCTATAACTAAAATTTACTTGGTGGCTCATACTAAAAACTTTTAAATTAGTTATACAAAAAATTCTTTTGTTTAGTTTACAAAAGAAATGCTTGTATCGCTTGCAAAAAAAAGTTTGTAATGGTAACTAAAAAATTCTGTAGAATACAAATTTACTAAAAAATTTTTAGCAACCTCTTGATTTTTTTTTTTTACATTGCAGGTTTAAAAAAGTGCAGGGCGCTACTGCTCTGAAAAGGACACTTTTTACATTTTTCAGGGCACTTTTTACATTTTTAAGGGCACTTTTTCATTTTTAAGGGCACTTTCATAGAGTTGAATCAAGAATCTAGCGGTTCAAAAAATCGCGAAAAAACAGAAATTCAGTCAAAAAATTGAAAAAAAAAAGGGGTAATTTTTTTAAAAAGATCTCGAAAAAAAGGCAAATATTGATAAAAAAATCTTGAAAAAATGGCCAATTTTGTTAAAAGATTGTAAAAACAGCAGTTTTTATTAAAAGATCGCAAAAAACGGCATATTTTGCTAAAAAAATCGGGAAAAAACAACAAATCTCGTGAAAATATAGCAAAAAAAACAGAACTTCTCACAGAATTCTCCGTTTTATTGTGATTTTTGGACGAAATTTGCCGTTTTTCTCGCAAATCTTTTGACGAAATCTGCAGTTTTATGGGTATTTTTTGACGAAAGTTGCTGTCTTTTGCGACTCATTTGACAAATTTTTCGTTTTATCGCGATTTTTGGAAGAAATTTGTCGTTTTTCTACGATTTTTTGAAAAAATCTGCCGTTTTATGACATTTTTTGACAAAATTAGCCTTTTTTTTGCAAATCTTGCTGGAAATTAGTCGTCATTTTGCAATTTTTAACGAAAATTGCTATTTTTTAGCGATTTTATGACGAAATTACCCATCCCACGGGACGCGTATGAGGCTATTTTTGCATTCCGTTGCAGATTTCTTGTGTAATTTACGCGCTATAGCGCGTTTGGATCATTGCTGGAGGGCTGCGTTTTTTCAAATGTGGAGAAAGAAGGACGCTATTTTTTTTTGAATGAATGACAAGAGAGGCGCTAGTTTTTGGATGAGGGGCAAGAGGGGCGCTATTTTTTAAACTAAAGGGAAGGAGGGGCGGAGCGCCCCCCTGAATCCTCTGGGGTAACTCTGTAACATATATATATATTTATTTATTTATTTATTTATTTATTTGCCATCTAATTGGTTCTTTATCAGATCGATATTCATAAATATGAGGTCAAACATATTGTTCATAATTCTGAAGTTCTAGAAAAATCCGACAAGTATACATTTGAATATTCCGTAAAATATCTAAAATTGAAAGAATCCGATGATTAATGACTACCTAGAGTGCATGTATATTCAGACGGGAGATTGTGATCACACTCCTGGGTAAAACAACTGTTATAAGTAAAAGCTGTTGTAAAAATAGTGTAAATTTATATTTGACAAAATGTGACTCTACCGTGAATACTATAAATATCATTATACCCTATTTGATGAAATATGATTGAAATATTAAAAATAAAGTTCAAATTAATAATTAAGAATGCATAACAGATCGGGACGCGGTAGTACAAACAGTCATCTCATCGAGTTCACGACTGAAATTACAGAATTACTTAAAACTCGATTCGCATATCAAAAAATAATCGGTCTGCCAAGTCATGTCTTGGTTTGAAACACCTGAAAAGCCGATCTTAAAGGATGATTCGTAGGTTTGCCATTCAGTTTTTATGCACTCAATGCTATGAAAGCGTGGAGGACTGGGAGCAAGAAAACATAAATAGTAAACCTACGAGTTCTAAAATGGGGGTTCTAGGTGTTTTTCACTCCGGTATGACTTGGCAGACCGATTGATTTTCAATATGTGAATCGAGTTTTAACTAATTCTGAAATTTCACTTTTGAACTCGATGAGATAATTGTCTGCATTTCCACCTTCCGGTCTATAAATAAATATGCCTTTTAATCATATACATGGCTTCACAAAAGAGTTCAAATACTTTCGGCTATATTGTTGAAATTTGATTTTTAAATGTGTTGTGCGTTTTCTCTATTGTTTATTTGAATGCCTTCTTTCAACTTAGTTAACTGTAAAATTTCTTTAAAGTATACTTAAGTGTTATAAAGTATTTTAAAATCTATGCTTAGCGCATAATTTTAATTTTATGTCTATTTTTATTGATAAATTAATTAATAGATATATTTTACAAATGTATAATAGTTAAAAACGACTAACTATATAAGTAACTATTTACATACTTCACGTTTTGCTTGTATTACTTACTTGTAACAGCATGTATTTTTTCCTAAAGGCTCTTTTAAACTATAAAAAAAAAAAAAAAAAAAAAAAAAAGATTTAATAAAAACGATCTCTCTATATATTTCATACTTTCGAAAATTTAAAAAAATGGGAGAGGAAAGAATGACTGTTAAAATAACCTTGTTTCTTTAAAATGTATAAAAAATGTCAAAATTGGCGAAAATATAATAATTTTCCTCTGTTTCTCTCTCACTCTCATTTTTCTAAAGAAAAAAAACAAGAATTAGATGAAAAGAAAATGTTTTAGAAAAAAAGCTTTATTGAATGCACATATTGTACAATATACATACATTTGTATGCTGTAGCTATAAATCATTTCGTGTATTTTCTTTTAAATGGAGGTCCGAAAAATCATTGTCTTTGATTTTTTTCGTTGGCCCCCTAATTGTCCTCCTTATCAAATGAACGTTTATAAATATGAAATCAAATATATTCTTCATGGTTCTTAAGTTCCAGAAAAATGCGACAAATATATTTTTATTCGACAAAATACATAAAATTATAAGTTTTCGGTGATTAATGGCCATATAGTGTATAATGTATATCATATACATAGCTTCACAAAAGAGTTCAAATACTTTGCGCTATAAATATAGAAACAGAAACTAGGTTTTAAAATGTATTGTGAGTTTTCTGTATTGTTTACGATGTTTGTAAGTCGAGTTTTCTTTATAAACGGTGCACTTTCACTAAAGTAGCTTATAATGTTATAAAAAGTTTTATAATCTATGCTTGACGCATGATTTTAATTTCCTGTCTATTTTTTATTGATAAAATAATTCATAGATAAATTTTGCAAAATTAAATATTTATAAGTATAATATTACTTATTGCATTTCACATTTTGATTGTTTTACTTACTTGTAATAGTATATATTTTCTCTAAAGGCTATTTTAGTCTTTCCACCGCCGTGAACAGAACTGATATCCGTTCACTTAGCTCCAAGTGTCATTTGAGTAGAAGTTTTATTACAATTAATAAAATTCTACAGATACATAAAAATTTCAAAAAGTTAAGTTATTATTAGGGCCATTTTTAAATTTCGCTTACACATGCTGTCCAAGACTAATTAAACATAAATTAATATTTAAAGTTTGATTTGAGCTATGCAATAGCTACAGAAGACTATATGGAACATTTCTAACATGAAAAATTTAAAAAATCAGTAAAAACATTGGAGATATAAATCTTTAAAATTGTGATTCTAAGCAAAAATGCCTGTCCCATTCCAATTTTTTTGTAATTAACTGCTATTTTTTTAACCTAATTTAACTTTTTTAAATAAAGAGAATTAATTATTTCAAATATGAACTGTTAGTGTTCTATAAAAATGAAAAAATTTGTTTACAAGAGATATTTTCTTTAAGAAATTAACAGAAATATTTTGTCCCTCACTTTGCGTCAGGTCCGTTATCTTGTGATTATTTTATTCAAAATAGGTTTCTAATTCTGTCTAAAATTAGCAGCAAATATTCGGCGATATAGCTAAACTATTCATGCAATTACTACTTGTCATTTTTTACTCTTAAACTGTGGAGCAATGTAATACTGGCAAGAATAAGCTTTTATCAACGTTGGTGGTTTTTTTTTTTTTTCACTGTCAAGTCTGTTACCGTAAATATTAATACTAAAATAATGATTTGACATTTGAGCACTTTTGTAATTAAATATTGTTTACTAAATCAGGCACCCTGGAGTAATAACGCCATGTGCTAATATTGCGCATAATTATGAATGAATCCAGGAAATGGAACATGCGATTTCTGCGCAAATGGGTTCTAAATCATCAAATTCACAAAGAACCGTTAAAGTTAATTTGTTCTCTTTTTAGACCTTATCCCTGGGAAGAAGAGCGTAAAAATCAACGCTAGATCTAAAATTTGCGAGTTAAATTCTGTTATCCGAAGGTTATATATTTATTAGGACATACTTTATTTATTATATAAATTTGTAGTGTATTTCATGTACTATAAAAATGTTGAGCAAGATTTTGGATAAATTCGTGAGGCAGTTTGTAGTTTAATATTTATTGCGCAATAAGTATATCGTGGTAATAACGCAATATACTGGTGTAATTACTCCGGCTGATTCTTTTCAGTTTTGGAACTACATCCGAAAAGGTTTATTTTCTATTTTATGCTTAAGAGAGCATTACTGTCATTGTTGAAATCCAAAAAGTATAAAGAGAAATTTGTATGTCCTAAGTGCTGATAATTTTTTCATATTTGTTAATTTATAGGGGTGTAGAGTTTTTTAGTCGTTAAAACTAGACAATTTACATGTCATTAATTCATTTTATGTTATAGTTTTGGCTGCATGGCATTATTACTCTACTATGTGGATGATAACGCCAAAAAACATTGGTCCAGAAAACATGGAGTTACATTTTATGAATCTATATCTTCTAAAATATTCCTTCTTGTATACATAGTCAATAAGTTGCTGTATCAGATTATATATTTGTTTGAAAGAGTAAAATTAAAACTAAGCAGTAATAATTGGTAGAACCTTAACGTGGCGTTATTACCCCAAGATACCCTAGTTTCAGAAAGTATGTGTATTATTATTTAAGTTAGAAATGATGAAAGCTAGTGCATTTCTAATAGTTTTATTTGAAATGAAAATTCTGTTACTTGTCATGTCTGTTACCATGTGTGTAAGCGATGAAATGTAAGCTGTTAAATAAATTTACTAAATAGATTTAGAAGGTATGTAAATTATTATCTAAGTTAGAAAATATACAAGCTAGTTCATTTTTAATAGTTTTATTTGAAATGTCAAGTCCGCTACCATGAAATGTAAGCGAATAGTGAAAATGGCCCATTAATACTTTCAAGGTTTCTATGCCTATATATAACAAAAATATATATATATATATATATATATATATATATATATATATATATATATATATATATATATATATATATATATATGCCATGTTTGAAAAAGCAATTTTTTTTTAACTACAATTTTTCTCTTTTATTGGATTGTCAGGGGGTTGAACCGCAAAATAAATAAATAAATTTCATAAAAACATTCTAAATATAATTTTTATGCTTTCTTAAATTTTAAAAGATGAGGTTGGGAGGGGGGAGAATGAATACTAAAATAACATACTTATGCTTATTATTTTAAAACCTTATAGAAAATGTCAAAGTTTGCGAAAATATTATATTTCACTTCTTTTTTTTTTTACTTTACTTTCCTTTTTTTATTACATTAAAAATAAAAGATCAAATGAAAAGAAACTATATCAGAAAAAAGGAATTACTTGAATTACATTATTTTTTCTTCTGTGCAAATCATTAAATCTTTGATTAAGCAATGAAATTCACTTTGCAGAATGTTTTAATTCATAAAAAAAAATAAAATAAAAAAAGCTGCTTAAAATGAAGGATATGAAATTTATTTTATATCTCTGTATTTTTTTCTCTATAGAAAAGGCTAGTTTTATTTTAGGCACGAAAAATTTTCTTTTGCGTATAAGTTTGTTTTTAAAAAAATATTTGCGGTTTTAATAGTGACTATTTATTTTTAGCTATTTCTTTTATATTGTAAAGTTCAATATTTATTTTGAAATTTCATTTTTGTAAATTGTTTAATTTAAAATTAATGTATTCTACTCCATGCTTTTTTTATACTACCTCATTAATTTTATTTTATAGCACATGTTTGTTAATTCTTTATTTTTTGCAGACTATCAATTTAAATCCTTAGTGTCGGAACATATTAAATTATTTTTTCTTTAAAAAATATTTTATTTTTTGAATAAAATTTTATGAAGTAATCCGTCACATGGTAAAGCTGGAATTCCAACATTGTAATTCGTTTTGAAGATCTGCTACATTATTTAATTATGCTTAATATTTAATATTTTATAATTTTAGTATTTTTTAATATTAGAAAAATGAAAGTTTATTTTATTTTTCTGGAAAACTTTAGTACCGCTCGTTAAGGTTTTTAATACGTGCTATGAAAAAGAAAATAAATGAATAAAATTTGCGACAGAAAATTTTCCAGTTTAATTTTGTTGAAATTTAATTTTTGTTACATATCATCTTATTCCTCTAAGCGAATCATAATCAACGTTTTTTCTCACGAGCCGCACGCATATACAGTCGACTCTCGTTAAATGGAATCGAATAAATGGAATCTTCGATTAATTCGGACTAAACATGAAGTTCCGAAATTTTCATGGGCAGAATAGCGTTAAAAATTTTAATTTATTCGAACTTTTTTCTCTAAAGTTTGTTTAATTCGAACTAATGATAATTCCAATTTTTCATTTTTCCTTACTTTTACATGGATTTCAGACCTTTAAAATAATTTTCTTTCTTTCGTTTTTGTCAGAATTGTTCTGAAACTGGTATACATATGATATAATCCCATTCGTTTGATACCCGCTTTCTTAAGCCTCGTCTGTCCATCAATGACACCCCTACCACTTCTTCCATTGTGCTTGTTCCTAATCTCTTAATTTTGTTTGTGTATTTATATAATTAAGTTTATGTATTTATACATTTTAATTTATATTAAAACATATTCTAATGATAACTGCCGCAATAAATTAAAAAAATACTATAACATTAATTTCTTTGTGATAGTATCTTTTTAACTCCTTAACTGTTCCGGACGTATATATACGTCTTCAGAGAATGCCTGCACATATTTCAGAAATAGGAAATTTTCATTACAGGGGAACAATTTGCACCAACAGAGTCGTGTTTTGCATACGTATAACGGGTGCGTTTTCTTAGTGTTATTTCAGAAAATTTATCGCCACCTTTTTTAATTGTAGATTTATGTTATTAAATAAGGCACTGAAGATCGCATCAGATTTCGTCGGCAGTTAAGAGATTAAAAATATTTTCCTGTCATAGTTGCCATAATTCGAACATTTCGTGTAATCCCGGCGAGTTCGAATTAACGAGACCTACTGTATGTGGGACGCGATGTGGACAGCAACACACTTATATAATAATATACAAAAAAATTACAGTGAAACTTCCCTTTAACGAAACTTCTATTTAATGAAATTTCTTTTTAACAAAATTTTCTGCTGCACTTCGATTTTGAACAAAATTAACATGCAAATCATTTTCCATATTACATTTCGTATAAGTAAGTTTATTTCATTTATCACGATTGAACCGCTTGAGATAGCTGAATATCCTACTGACGCTGTCACATTGCAAAGTGTGATAGAATGCCATGAAGAAACGACAGTGGGCGATGAAGATGACAGTGAAGGAGAAATTGATAGATCGTGAGAAAATAATTTACTAAAAGTCTTCCATACAATAAATAAGGGGATTCCAGTTTCACGAAAATATTAAAGACGAGTTTTTGAGATACTTACAAAAGTGCGAAAATTTGTATCAACAGTGTATTTTTTATACGATACCTGTACAAAGTTATGTTACAGAATTTGTTAGGGGTTTTGTATACTAAGATAAAAGAGAAAGATGCACTATTCTTCAAATTTTTTTTGTACCTCCTAATTATGTAGTTTTTTTTTTTTTTTTTTGACATTGTTATAATTAAATTCCTTTCGTTTGTCTACATTGCTTAAAAAATGCTGAAATAATAAAATAATTAAAACTAATTTTTTAAATATTCTCATTTTATGTGTATTTTTCATTTTATGGATTAGTATTTTATTATACTGATTTCATTAATTTAAGTTGATTTCTATTTAACGAATTTTTTTCATAGCGAAGTGTTTGTGTAACGATGAAACTTTGTTAAATGGAAATTTCACTGTAATTAACATAGTAAGAAAACAAAAATATTTAAACTAGCTGTAAAACATTCGACAAACTTGAATACATTAAAAAAAAATAATAATTTAAAATGTAGACATAAAAACATTCAATTAAAATGAAAATCGTACAAAGTACTATTTTTTTATGACCTTGATTTTAATTAAATTATTATGAATATACTTTAAATTAAATTTGTTCTTGAATATATTCAATTATGTATAAATTTTTATAGCTAGTTTAAAAAATATTTTTATTCAGACGTAAAATGTATGTATATCTTAAAAAACAAAAAAGTAATATAAAGAAAATTGTAACAAAGTTAATATTAATAGTAAGTAGAATATTGTCACGAAAAAAGTATAAAAGAAAATGTTAACACCACAATTTTCACACAATATTCTTTGAGGTACATTTTTATTTCAAATGTTGTTATAATATGCCGCAAAGATTGTTTTTTGAAATATAAAATAATAATGTGTATGAAAATCAAGCAATATAATGAGGTATGAAAGGTACGACACAATTTTATTTGCCACTATAAGCACCAAAAACGCTGAGACATTTGTCATACCCCTTGATAAGCTGCAAAAAACGCTCCAGTAAAAACATCAGGGTTTGCATACAAACAAGTCTTTAAACGCTTCTACCTTATGTAAAGCCCCGAGGTTTTCCTGGAGGGCTTTTTGAAGCTCAGCAAGCGGTATGACAAATTTCTCAATGTACTTGGTAGTTATGTGGAAAAATAAAGATATGTCTTATCTTTAATTTCTACAGTATCTATGCAGCATCCCAGTTGCTTTTTAAAACCTCTATCAATACGGCCACCGTAACAGTAAGGTATGTTCCGATACCACTTCAAGCTTCAAGGAATCTGAACTCTTCCAATGACGGCCGTTTTTGGGTACCTTTGATGTGGAGAATCTTCTGCCGAACTGGAGAAGAGGATCCCCGAGGAAGACCGTCCCTAACATTTTTATCACATGCCCAAGCGGGGGGGGGGGGGGGGGATTTTTTGTGTTGGTTTTGTGCACTTTCCTTTTAAATCATGAAAAACTATATAATGTGGTCACAACTAACACCAGAGCCTCAATAAAATAAAGATCGAAAAAAAAGATATGATTTCCCGTTATAATGTTTGATTAATGTGATCTGTATTGATCCTTACATTATGGACGAAAGAGTTTTTACCGCATATTTTGGTTTACATCACTGGTTCTTCCCAGAAATTCCGCTTGAACCGGCAATGTTGAATTGAATTTACACCCTTTTATCCGAAAGAGATTTCTATGGTTCCAGTTGAGGGACACTATTGAGTAGCGGGGGCGGGGGGGAGGATTGCATTTTTAACCATACAAAATACAAAATCTCAAAATTTCTTCGGGGGAAATCTCATTGCTCTGGGTGGGGCATCCCACCCCCCCCAAAAAAATAATAATATATATCTTCTAAAATCAAAACTTTGAACCGGACATCGACAGGTGCGTCGAACTCGATGCCGAACCCGAAATTTCCTGCCCTGAATATGCTTGAAGTATTAAAGTATCCAAGTATTCGAAATCTGTACAAACGATCTTTTCCAATTAAACAAGAATCAACAAACAAATCAATCGCAAATCGGATTATGCAACGCATTGCGATGCTTGTTAACTTCTCTGTCTAAATCCAATTTTCTCATCTATTCCACTTACATATAAGAGATCATAGGCGTAGCGTGACCAAAACTTTTGGGGGGGGCACCAGCGAAGTAAAAACTGCGCCCCTTGGCAGATTTTCAATTTGGCGCCCCCCCCCCCCCCTAGCCGCAAAAAAGTAACAAAAAATCTTTTTCTTTTGGTAGGCGTCAGAAAACTAACAAACATAAATTAATTCTATTAAATAATTATTTCGCGTTTTATTTTGGAACTTTAAAAGGTTTAATTTTAACTTAGAAATTCAGAACTAAATAACATACAGAAATTTGCATTTTTTTGTCAAAGAGTTCACAATGTTTTAAAACAATGGGGGGGGGGGAGGATCAAGAGAGAAAGAAATTCCCTTAAAATGATTGTCGGTCAAAAAATGAAAAAAATCGTGGCTCGCAGAATAAATTTCGCGCATGTAGTGACCGTCTCTTTACCCTCTCCCTCTAGTTGGACATGCTAGAGGTCTACATGGACAGGAATTTCCAGGCACAGGCTCAGCACGGCCCGGCGTCGGTATTAAATATTATTATTATGTGGGTATTGCCGGGCCCGGCCCGTTTGTATTTTCATAGTTTACGGCCAGGTCCTGCTCGTACAAAAAATCAATGAAAAAACATAAGTATTAATTGGATAATTTTACAGTATACTTTAAATTACTATGTGTTCACAAGCCAGAAAATACTCACTAGCAGGATTAATAATTGCTTAGACATTTAAGACTTTTCAACATCCAAATAAAGATTCATAAAACTTGATGTAGTTAAAAAAATTTTTAAAAAAAGTTGGTTAAAAAAATCCTTAACTTTTTAAAACTATAAAAATGGTAGATTTTGAAATACGAGGGTCATCGAAAAAACGAGTTTTCCACGGCATTTAAAAAGAAACAAAACATAATTACCCGGAAATTTGGATCCAATCATGGATCCTGTTGAAGTACTCGTTGCCCTCATCGTGGTATCGTTCTAAAACAGCGCGAAAAAGATTCTCAATGTAGGAAACCACCACGAAACACCTGTTTATCTGGAAACTGTGCACCAGGTGGGTGCCTAATCAACTTACAACTTAACACAAAACCAAACGTTGGAAAGCAACATTGATATTTCTGTAGCGATATCACGATGAAGGAAATGAATACCTCAACAAAATTTTTACGGTTGATGAGACGTGACTTGACAACTACAACAATTTCCTGACTCCATTCCCAGGTAACAGACTTGTCGTATGACACTGGACTCAAAAACTTATCCCAGTTGTGACAAGCGTTTTAATTCCGTTGATTCTAATGTGGAGATGTAGTTAAAACATTGCTGTATCTTTTGTAATAGTTCTTTTGGGGTAATTATATTTTGTTTCTTTCTAGCCATGGAAAACTTATTTTATTGATGACCCCCGTATTTTTCAGTAAATTATTATTCTGATTCAATTTAGCTAATTTCTGACACATTTCTGAATTCATTTCTTTTTGGAAACACGTAAATTTGGCAGACGTTCTTATTCAGAAACTGTGTAATCGAATGGAATTTTCCATTTTCGTAAAAGACAAAAAATCTTTGAGAAGATACTGCCAAAGTTGTCATTTTAAATCGAAATTCAAGAGCAATAGTACTGGGGAGAATAAAAACTTGTCATCAAGTGATTAGAATAGCTTATAAATCAAAAACATATTTATTTATTTTAAAAAATTGAAAATGCTATTCGATGCCAAATTACTTCAATCATCAAGTCTCTCAATTTTATGCCTTTATAAAGAAAAATGAGTCAGAAAGTGTGTCAAATTTCACGTTGTTGAACTGGGAATATGAGAAAAACCTTAAGTTGTACTTACAAAGATTATGTTAATATACGTTCATTAAAGCTATTAATACTTTTACAGAACATATTCCTTGCCCTCCACATCCTGAGAAAAATTAAATCTAGTTTTGTCCCGTCTCGACTGTGTAAATGACCTGATCATGGCCCGGTACAAGTTTACTGAAAAAATTAAGCCCGGATTCCGATGCCATATAACTGTCCAATGCCGATCTACATGCTGGACACTTCGTACATTTCTGTATTGATATTGTCAAACTATCATTGGCTCGTGACGCACATTTATACATATTCTTGCGAAAGTCGCATTCTATCGGCTCCGTAGATATTTTTATATGGGGTCGGTAGGCCTGCTTAATTTTTTTATCGATCCGGAACGGCAGATTCATTCAATTTTTTTGGTGGCCAGGTCCTTTAAATTTGTTTAGAGGCTCGATTAATCTATTAATATTTCTCCAAAACATATTACTTGTCCCACTGTAAACAACTAGATCCCACTCGATAGTTTCACTCTGACTCGACTATGCAGAAAAGAAAAACATATATATACTATACCTATAATATTCGGTCCAGCACGAGTCTGCTTATGAAATTGAGTTTGTGCTCAGATACAGTATGATTGTCCGATTATCTGATCTCTAATCTGGGCATATTATAATTTCTATAGTGATTTTGTCAAACTAGTATCGGTTCGTAAAACACATTTATAATTGTTGTTCTTGCGAAAGTCATAACCAATGAAAATGGTAATTTAATCGTATATTTAAATTTTTTAATATACATAGTAATGCTCTATTAATCCCTTGGGGACAAGCGATACTTATACGTGCCGCAAAAAGACTTAAGAATCCTTGTTTATCCCCACCAGCAAAATTTTACTGTAAAATTTGCCTTATTTAATTGGAGCATTTTCCCGATTTAATAAGGCACAAATATCTGTTTTAAAAAATTGTTGAAAAACATTAAAAATTTCGTAAAAGGCTCCCGTCGCAAAGGAGTTGATGAATTGCTGATGAACCAATTTCAACAAATTAAAACGCCAAGCTGCTCAAGTAGTACCGAATACTGTAAAAGAAACATCCTTATAATTCCAAAAATAATAATCATATTAGCTAACAGTTTAGTGCGTCGGATTGAGGGTTTCATTTTCAATTAAAATATATGTTTGAATGAAATACAGGGTCATGAAAAATCGAATAATGTGGAAAACAGGATTACAAATATCTCGACAACTAATAATCCGATCGACTTCATTTTTTATGCAAAATTTGTGTTATTTTATTGTATTTTACATCCACTCATTAAAATACAAAATTTCGAAAAACTTTATATACCTTTCATCATAACGAATTTTTCGAGAGACCGAAAAAATAGTTCCGACAAATCGAGGTTACTGATATTAAATAGACTTCGTTCCATTCTTACATACTAAGAACATACAAAGTTTCAAGTCTCTATCTCAATTTGTTCAGGAGATTGAGCATTTACAAACACATAGACGGATGGCAATTGTTTTCCTGGAAATAAAAATGTTTTTGAGAATCTCCAGTATCTGAAACGTGTAAATACGTCAATTTTCTTTTTCCTTTGGATTTTCCAAACGATTGCAAGATTTACCCTATGCTACATATAATGGGTAAATAATACAAAAATAAAAGTCGATTTCGATTTAAAAATATAAATTTTAATTTAAAAATTTTAAATATTCATCATGTTTCAAGATCGATATATTTTCTAAAAAATGTAATACTTTTTAATTTTTTTTTTTTAAGTTTTGAATTCTACAGAGAAAAAAATTAAATCATCTTTGCTATTTACAAAAATATTTATTTTTGAAAACATATCTTTTAAAAGAAAAAATAGTATTTTTCATATTCTTTGCTACAAGATTCATTGAAAATATAGACTGGAAATTAAAAAAAAAATCTCTAATAATAATAATAATAAGAATAACAATAACAAATCCCGAAGACAGTTGAATATATTATTGAAAATCATGGTGAAAATTTTCAGGACTTTTCTAGTTTCAAATCGTCATTGTATTATACATACTAATGAAAATGAATTTGTAAATATATAAAGAAAATATATGTTGTGAAACGCAGAAAATAAAGAATTTAAATAGACATTTAAACCGACTCTCGAAAAGATATTTTTTTCCTTGCATAACAGCAAAAAACGTTCTGACATATTTTCTGACTAAGTTTTAAACGTAAAAGCATGACAATTGTAATCGTGATTATTGAAGAGATGTATGATCAAATGTTTTTATTTCTATTTTTCGATAAACGAATTAAACCTTAATCCAGGTTACTATCTCATGGCGGTAATTTTTTTTTGCCTTACTTGCACTATCACCGCCCGGAAATTCAGTTCGAAATGCCAAATTGACAACATTTTCTAAAAGTATTTCTGAGTTTATCGAAAAGTGGAAAAGACTATTCAGTTATAAAATTGAAAATAAGAGCACCTGTTCGGATCAAAAAAATGTGTGAAAAAATGCAGTTTGGATCTGAGAGATACCTTGGAAAAACAATTTCTTTCAATATTTAGCAATGATAAAAATTTTAGTTTGTAGGTTTTTTTTATTTTAAATAAGATCAATAATAAAGTATTATCAGCTTAACAAAAGTTTTTTTTGCGCTTCTTATAAAATAATAATGTAATCTTGAGTTGTATTTTATATCATTTCAGATTTTTGCTTCATGCGCTAATTATAAAATGATGTTTTGTGGCAGTGGGAAACGGTGTTTTCGGATTTTACGCCCCCCCCCCCCTCCCCCCCAAGAAAATCATAGAACAAAATTTCTTTAGATTTTTAAAACATTGACCTAATGCATTTTAAATGGTTAATACTGCCACTGTAACATATAACAACACAATATATATATTTTTTTAATAAGCGAAATACATTTAATTTTGCAGTTTGCTGGATAGATATAAACACACTCTTTATAACTGGTTAAAATTTTATATACTCTATCCAAACATTTCCTAACCACACCTAAAGTAACTTTGGTACAATTTAATTTACTTAAAATGACAAATCATGTGATCGTACATCAAAAGAAATTCTAGTAATAAGGCATCGCGAGATAAAAATAATTAAAAATAACCCTCGCTCTAAATAGGTTAATTATTTAATGTTAATTAAAATTAATACAGTCGAGTCTATATATAACGAAATCCACCGTTTCATTAAAAAAATCGTTACATAGGGAAATTCGATGTATAGAAAATGTTGTTAAAAATCGTATTTAATGTGTGAAATTTGAACAAATATTAGTTTTGATCTTTTGAAATCACTTCATATGGAAATCACTTGGCATTTGGCAATTATCGGTGAGGTACAGTTTCTGAGGCAGAGAACTATCTTCCTAAGCCTTTGGTTTAGCTCGTTAGTCTTAGTCATCAAATAAAAGAAAATAGGCAGCAACTCCTTCCTAGATGCCAATTCAGATTCTGTAGAGGGGTTTTGAGTTGCGTCTAACCCATTTAAATCTAATAGGGCATACAGATGCATTTGGTAAACTTTTCCTTTTGAATTTTCCGGCTGTGAAGATATTTTTATGCAAATTCAATATATACACATATACATTTTTGTATGTAAAGAGAAACAAATCTTCATTTGGCGCCCCACTTCGCCTTTCGTTTTGGCGTCGGAGACAAATGCCCCCTGTGCAACCCCTAGAGAAATCGCTTGGTTTCAGGCTGTGAGACATTTTTATGCAAATTCCATACATATACATTTTTGTATGTAAAGACAGAAATTTTTTATTTGGTGCCTCCTCTGCAACCCCTAGGGAAATCGCTTGGTTTCAGGTTGTGAGACATTTTTATGCGCATTCCATACATATATAATTTTGTTTGTAAAGACAAAAAATCTTCATTTGGCGCCCTCTCTGCAACCCCTAGGTAAATCACTTGGTTTCAGGCTGTGAGACATTTTTATGCGAATTCCATACATATATAATTTTGTTTGTAAAGACACAAAATCTTCATTTGGCGCCCTCTCTGCAACCTCTAGGTAAATCACTTGGTTTCAGGCTGTGAGACATTTTTTATGCAAATTCCATACAATACATATACATTTTTGTATGTAAAGATAGAAAATCTTTATTTGGCGCCCCTCTGCAACCCCTTGGGAAATCGCTTGGTTTCAGGCTGTGAGACATTTTTATGCAAATTCCATACATATACATTTTTGTATGTAAAGACAGAAAATTTTTATTTGACGCCCCCTCTGCAACTCCTAGGGAAATCGCTTGGTTTCAGGTCGTGAGACATTTTTATGCGAATTCCATACATATATAATCTTGTTTGTAATGACACAAAACCTTCTTTTGGCGCCCTCTCTGCAACCCCTAGGGAAATCACTTGGTTTCAGGCTGTGAGACATTTTTATGCAAATTCCATACATATACATTTTTGTATGTAAAGATAGAAAATCTTTATTTGGCGCCCCTCTGGAACCCCTTGGGAAATCGCTTGGTTTCAGGCTGTGAGACATTTTTGTATGTAAAGACTCAAAATCTTCATATGGCGCCCCCTCTGCAACCCCTCGGGAAATCGCTTGGTTTCAAGCTGTGAGACATTTTTATGCAAATTCCATACATATACATTTTTGTATGTAAAGACAAATAAAATCTTCATTTGGCGCCCCTTTCGCCTTTCGTTCTGGCGTCTGAGACACATCCCCCCTCTGCAACTCCTAGGGAAATCGCTTGGTTTCCGTCAGTGAAGACATTTTTATGCAAATTCAATATATACACATATACATTTTGGTATTTAAAGAAAAAGAAATCTCATTTCGCGCCCCCTTCGCCTTTCGTTTTGGCGTCCGAGACACATGCCATCTCTGCAACCCCTAGGGAAATCGCTTGGTTTTTAGCAGTTGTCGGTGAGGTACAGTTTCACACAGAAGTGGGTTTTAAGTAGAACCTGATTTATTTAAATGACAGAATGCATAACGATATAATTGGTTTAGTTTTGTTTTTGAATTTTCCGTTTGTGAGATCTTTTTATTCAAATTCGATGCATATACATATATTTTTTTTTTCATGTAAAGAAAAAAAAAGGCCTTCATTTTGCTCGCCTACGCTTTCTGTTCTGGCGCCCGGGCACAGATGATTGGGGGGGCACGTGCCCCCCCTGGCCCCCCCGACGCTACGCCTATGTAAGAGATACAACTTATTAACAAACATTTTTGTTAAACCAAATGATGATGTGAACAATTATTGATCCCATAAAACTCAAGTACCCTCATATTATTCAGAAACACTTTTTCTGCCCACATATCGTAATTAATCAGCGCATTACGTGATGTGCCGTTTCCGGCTATTAACAAGACGTCATGCTGCGATAACAATGGTTCGCTGTACAATTACGCGGAGAAAAAATAAATAAATCGATGCTCTGAAAGAAAACTTTTCTAATATAAGTACCTACACTACAACCGTATTTGATTACTCCAGATACGATATTAAAAATGAAATAAAAAGCTAAACATAGTCTGTATGATTAAAGTTTCATCATGAAAAGTGAATGTGAAAAGATTATTTGACTTTCTTTTATTAGGAAAGTTTGTTTGTAGAGATCGCATAGTTCTTTTTTCTTTCTGTTTGCATTTCGAATACTAAAATACCTTATTTTTTATTCATTTTCATTGACTTGTTTAATTTTTTTTCTGAAAATATTTAAATCATTTATGACGCCCATAAATTTCAGATAACATTTCCATGATGTTGTACCATAAGATTGGGTTTTTTAATGCATTGTTTTTTATGTCATTATTCACTGAATAATTATAAATTATGACACATAAAAGAAAACTTTTAAAATTGGTAGTGGCATTTATGCAAATTTGGAGTTAAGACCTTAGTCAGAGACTTAGAGGCCTGAGATCCCCTCCCCTCCTTAATAAGTTGATGTTGGTACATTCATGTCTTTAGCAGTATATTGTAGTTTAATATCTGGAAGGTTACTTTCACACCCATACCCCTGTGAAAAAATAATATCTGGCTATATCTTGTTTGTTTTTGCAGAAACGGGATATTGTGCTGCTACTTTGTTATATAGTAATAATGTATCTGTGCAATGTCGCTCTTTAAATCCAAGCAGTTTCAAAATCACATGAAATATAAGAATGCGTTTTTATTCAGGTTGTAAAGTATACATTATTTTTTTCTCTTTGAATTTAAAAACCTTGACGTAAAATTTCGCAAGATCTTGATGATTTTTCACTGTTTATATCAATAGGTAATAAATCATTTGTAACAGTTTTTACAAAAATAAAAAACGCTAAATTAATAGTTACAGAAAACGTGACATTACAACAGTAGGAGGTTGTCATTCAAGTGTGCCAATTGTCTATGACACAGTGGGTAGGGAAGATTAATAAACAAAGAAATTTGCATGACGTCATTAATAAAATATCCCTAAACTCAATAAGTTTTAGTGGTGCAAGAATTGTATATCTTTACTTGGCAGAGCTTGGAATAACGTTTTCTAAATATAACTAGACCCAGAGCAGAGTGAAAAATTTAAATTTTATAAATCTTAAAAAATAACTATTTTCTCAGGGGATTTCATATGATGAAGAACAGCATTTGAAACATTTCTGCAATTCCAACAACATTTTTTAAATCAATGGTTTCAGAAATAGCTGTTGATCAAAGTCAATAAAGGACATTAAACATACGGCACTATTTTGTAAAACTCTAATGAAATAAACAGCTAAAAGTGGCTTTCAAAAGGGCTAAAAATGGCTTTAAAAAGAACTAAAAGTGGCTTTAAAAAGGTCTAAAATGGCTTTAAAAAGAACTAAAAGTGGCTTTAAAAAGGTCTAAAATGGCTTTAAAAAGAACTCAAAATGGCTTGAAAAAGGGCTAAGATTACAGTGAGTTCGTTTGCATAAAGAGCATAAGCATTCATAAATAATATTGCCAATACTGAGCAGTTTCAAAAACATTTAATTTTAATTTATGATGTTTATTTTACTTAAAAGAAATAAGGTGCACAATTAGAAACGCGTTCAAACTGACTATTTAATTGTATTATGAAATAAATGGACAACGTTAACCCTCTTGCTGTTCATTCCGCCATTTCCATGGGCAATGTAAAAGTATCGAAATTTGAGCAACCCACGATTTCAGCGATCTTTTTTGATGATTTAGTTCAATAATAAAAATAAAAAGAATATTGCCCAGTTAAAATGAGCATTGAGGCATTGAGCTCACAGGCTAGTCACTTTAATTGCATATTGCAGCCTTATTTTTCAAGGAAAAAGGCTCTTCGAAAAGCAAATTAAGGGGGAAGAATACCCCCCATTTCAACCCTTATACTAAATTATTGAACTCTCACAACTAATCAGAGATACGCCTTATTGTATAATAAGCCTATATTCGAAAATCGAAGCAAGTCAGATAATTCTGCATAAAAACCCATTTATATAACTTAAGGGAAGTTATCCCCCGTTCCCTCCTTTATACTTAATCTTTAAACCTGTAAAACTATTCAGAGATTCGCCTTATCAGAAAGAACTTTCATCCTAAATTTAAAGCAAATCGGATAATTCTGCATAAAACCCATTTATTTAATTTAAGGGAGGGTGTAATCACTGGTATCCCCCTTTATACTTACAAAAGAACCCGCAACTAATCAGGGAAGCAGCTGATTACTATAAATTTGTATCAAAAAATTGAAGCAAATTGGTTAATTCTAAAAGAAAAACCAGTTACCTAAATTAAGAGGGATAGCCCCCCCCCCTCCTCGATTTCACCTTTTACTTATCCAATGAATTCTCAAAACAAAACAGTGAAACACAGAATCAGAATCTACCTATATCCAAAATTTAAAGCAAATCGATAAATACTGCGGGAAAAACCCATTCACCTAAATTATGGGGAATTACCCTCTTACCCCCCTTTATACTTAACCAATGAACAGCCAATACTAATCACAGATATGTCTCAGCAGAATGGTCCTATATCTAAAATTGAATGAAATTTTATAATTCTGCATTTAAAACCCAATTATCTAAAAAAGGGGAAGGGATTGCAACCTGTCCCTTATACAATATCCCTTATACTTATACAAGGAACTTCCAAAATAATCATGGAGGTTCCTCATCAGAATGACCCTATATTTAAAATTTGAATGAAATCTGATAATTCTGCATGAAAACCATTTATCTAAATTAAGGGGAGGGGGGGGGCGATTAGTCCCCGTTCCCTCACATCTCGTTATAGTAGTTATCCAATAAACTCCCAAAACTAATCAAGGAGACGCTTCATCAGAATGATCCTATATGTAAAATTTGATTGAAGTCTGATAATTCTACATTAAATACCATTTATATAAATTAAGGAGAGGGAATTTAGCCCCCGTCCCCCCTTATTCTTATCAAATGAACTCCTAAAAGTAATCAGCGAAGTGTCTTATCAGACTACACCTATATCCAAAATTTCAAGTAAATCGGATATTTTTATTATGATTTATCGCGTTACATACACGGGCGGACACATAAGCTCCCAGGCTTTGATAGCCTGCGAGCTAAAAAAGAATGTTTTACTAAAAACAAATTTATTATTTACAAATTTATTATTAACAATTTTTTTACAAATTATGCAACGAGAGGATTAAATAGCCGAAATTTAATTATGTGTCCACAATTTGTATTATTTAAGGTTAATTTCTTTCCTAATAATATTGACAAGGAGTTCGATCCTCCCATTTTAAGTATTTGTTTGCACTAGCAAACTTTTAAATCTTTATAACTTTAATTACACTCGAAAGCTACCAAACTTAAATCAGCTTTAAGATCATGATTGGAAAGCATGATTTTTTTACTGCATTTTTCTGTTTCTAAAGAAGTTGGGGGGGGGGAGGAATGTAAGTTAATATTCTGTAAGATTCAAAATCTCTTTCTATTATTTAAACTATAATTAAAAATGAAAAAGTGGATACTGCACAGAAATGATACCTGGTTGCACAACTAAAATCTTTGAAATTAGGGTGTTGTCAAAATAATTGTTGGTTGGCATTAAAGTAGTCCGAACTTAATAAACAATAAAATAGATAAGTACTTTTGACTATCACGACTGCAGTGGCAAGGGTAAACAAGCATTAGCCAATCACAAAATGTTTAGCAACATTATGAATTCTTTCGTCAAAACTTGTGGAGCCATTAATGATAGTGATATTAAAATTTTTATGTGATAGTGTTAATTATGATTGCTAGTTAATAACTGTAACTTTTCCTTAATAGTCACTATTTCGGATTGTTAATTATCAAAAATAAGTGAATTAGCAGTATAAAAATTATGTGTTATCATAATTTCCTTTCCTATATATAAGATGTGCATTAAAGTTTCGCTTTATATTTTGAACATTGAATATGTGCATAACAATAACATGTCTATAAATCTATTTCGGTAGCTCTTTGTTATAATGATCAGGTAATTACAATTGCGCCATGATCATTGCGAGCTTTAACTATATATGAGCTATGTATACCTCATATAAAAAGTAACATTTGGGTGCTATATGCATCGTACATATTTCTGAACGGCAAAAGCTACTCTCTTGACCCTTTGAGCTCTGGTGGGTAAATTTCTTCAAAATTCCAAATCTCACATTAGCACCAGTATTTTGCAAAGAAAAAAATCGGTTAACGATATACACGAAAAAATGCTTTAAAACTTTTTCAAATAAATTTCGTCGAATTTTCTGGTGTCGTTGTGACATTTCGGAATTAAAATGAAGTGGTAGAAAATTCAACCATCAGAGCTCAAATGGTTAAAACCTCAGCCACAAAATTACTCAAGTTGAGCAGAAATCAACTCATCTCACGATTTGAAAGTCAACATCCTGTAAAGAGTTGAAACAACTCGAATGAACGAGTTGTTCTTAAATAATTTAAATCAAACTGGGTAATTTAAAAAAGCAATTTAAATCAAGATGAGTAAATAGTTTAAGAGTTTATATTCATAAAAGTGGGGTCTAATTATAGTAACATTACAATGCGCTTACAGAATGAAACCGCCTCCGGCATCATCTGCTGGAAAACTGCGGAGTTAGCATTTCTATCTTGAAAACGTAATATGATAGGCAAATAAATAAGTGATTTATAAAGTTTTAGAGAATCACCAATTTAGTACGAAAAGACACCTTGTAGACATTAATCCAAAGAACGAAACGTTTAAAACATGCACTTTGTTTTCATGATTTCCTATATTCTGACGCCCCGAAACTTGAACAGAAGTTGAAATGATTATCTGTCGGATGAATTAACATCCAAATGTACATTGCAGATGGCGGTGAGAAGTTTGAATACCTCAAATAAAGGTATATTGTTATAACTAGTTCCTATTTACTTTCTAAAATCATTTTGTCCCATCGCAATGTAGGAAATCACGAAAACACAAATGCGCATTCTAACCATTGTATTCTTCACATTAATGTCCACAGGGTGTCTTTTTAGACTAAATCGGTAATGTTCTATAAATTTGTAATTACTTTTCCCCCTAACTGTTTCCGTTTTCGAGATAGGAATGTTAACTCCGCAGCCTTCCCCCAAATGACGCCGGGGGTAGCTTCATTCAGCAGCGCATGGCTGCTTTACATAATCTACACTGTAAAAAAAAATTGAGAAAGTTACAAAATTTTTTCTAGTAGAATTGTATTCCAAGAACTTTTTATGTAACGGCAACAATAAAAATTAATGTAACAGATACAGATTTGCACTTTGAATCAAACAAATTTTAAGGTTACTAAGAATTTTTTTGGGAAATCGTATTCCAAGAACTTTTTAAGAGACGATAACGAGCATTATAGATAAAATTTTAGTAAAGTTACCAAAATTTTAGTAAATTCTTTTGTAAAGGTACAGATGGTTTTAGTTTTGCTTACAAGTTTTGTAGATTGACATCATTTTCTTGTACAGTGTACACATAAAATTTTAGTAAGCATAACAGATTTCGGTTAATTTAGATTACTAAGGTTACAGATTTTTTTTACAGTGTAGGCTCCACTTTTATAACTATAGCTCTGGCTTTCCAGAAATTACTGAGGTGACAACGGACATTAGCGAGCACATAGTATAGGTATAGACGTTGACTATGACTATAACTTAACCCGAAAATTTGAAAATAAATACAAATAGCTAAATGGTGCACCTGCGAAACAATACATTTAAAAATATCTACGTTTTATATCGCATCCACGAACGTCATCAGGATAAAATTGAGTGACCACTCTAAATTCTCCTGATGACGTTCGCGGAGGCGATACGGAACGTCGATATTTTAAAATGTATTTTTCAATGTATTGCTTTATAGTGCACCACTTAGCAATTTGTGTTTATTTTGAATACATATTTTTGAGAATATTTTATGGTGCAATTGTTCAATTCATAATTACCAAAAATTTGGCTTAGCTCACTTCTATCAACTGGCGATTCAGCCTCGAGAAGCCGTTGTAACAAAAAACCGATACATATATGTTTTTTTTTCTCTACTTTCAGAATCGTTATAAATTACTATCGTCATTTCACAATGTTATGTTTGCTTAATTATTTATCCACTTAAAACCCTACAAAAAATATTTGCAGATTAAATTACAGTTCACTGAAATTAACATTTTATACAAGAAGTTAAAATTTAAACACAAAATTTTTTATTATTATTTAAACATCATTAGTCCGAAAAACGGAATTGCTAAATTCCGAAATTCGAAAGTTAAAATTAAATTTTATGTGTAAAAATCTAATTTTATACAAACATAAAAAAATAAAAAGCCTATGAATCTAATAGATTTTTAAGGCAGAATCAAATGCAAGTTAACAAGAATGGATTTAATTAAATTAAATCTAATTTCTGTAACTTTATAGTTAGTAATTTTTGTCTAATTAACTCGTGAAATTTTCTTTACTTTATTAAGTCTTACCCTCACCGGACTGAATCACAGCATTGCTAAAGAATATTCTATTAAAATCATGTACAAAGAAATGAAAAACTATGTTTGATCATTAAAGTATAAAAAATTGTATTATTAGATAGATAAAAAATGAAATTTATAAGTTAATTAAAAGAGATTTGACGAAGATATTTTTTTAAACGTTAATGTGTTTGGATAAATTCTACTTGCAATAATTGAATATAATATTTATTTTTTACCCGTGATGATTTGCGCATAAAAAATTATTAATAATTATGCTTAATTTGGAAATTTAATTCAATGTGCATTAGATTCCATTTTTATAAATATATCTGAAAAATTCATTTGTATTTTCTTTCGTTCGGAGTAATAAATAGACATGTCCCTCTAAACAGAAAATGCAGAATAACACGCAGCAGTTGCAGAAGATATTGCTGCATTTCTCATAATTGACGTCTGCATTTTTTTTCTTCTAAGTAATATGCATTTATGAGATTTATGTCAGAAAGATTTCATATTCTAGATAATGTCAAGTAAAAAAGCATAATCAGTGGTGTAAGCAGAGTGAGCCCCCAAAACCAGTAATATTTTAAGGCTTTCTTTTCCTTCAATCACAACAAAATTCCTGATTAAGCTGTTATCAGATTCACGAACTTTACGCGCGACAAACTTTTCAGCCGATTTTAACTCCGACTTTTTCCCGTTTAAAGTGAGAAAAAGGTTACAATTGTCTTGGAAAAAGTCAAAGAAAAAAGAGGAAAACCAGTTTCTACTAGTACCAGCCGTTAATAGTTATCGCCCAATAGTATCAATTGCTTATCTCTGATTAGTTGAAATGTTCGATGTTGGATGAAAAGTCTCGTCTAGTGAAGACTTTTTTGGAACAGCAGAAAAAAGTTGGAGCACATCGCTGTTTGTTATCACGCTGGTTGTTGTTCGGATATTTCGCGAAAAGTTGGAGGAAATCATGTGTTTGGCTCAAAAGTCTCTCGTAATGTTGATGAATCTGATAGCAGCTTATGATAAGGAAAACAAAACTTTAAAAAATTACAGGTATTCAGAGCACATGGGCAGCCACCCACGTTACGCCACTGATAATATATATATATATGTGGGAATGATTAAGGATTATACACTTATGAACTCAGCTACTTAATGTCCATGAGCTGTAGGCACAAAAACCTAAGTTATCGAACAGAAGAAAAAAAAACTTTATTTTATGAAAGATTAGTAATAGGGGAATAAATGATCCTCGTCTGCCAGAAGTGAAATGGTGCATAAGCAAGAAATTGATACCTTTAGTGATTTACTCGTAGATTATCAGAGTGGTTGTCCTACAACCATTTCATATCTTTGATTGTACAGCAAACACGATGATAAATCTACGAGAAAACCACTAGTGGTAGTAATTTTTTGCTTATGCACCACTTCACTTCTCGCAGACGAGGATCGTTATTCCCCTATTATACTCTTCCATAAAATAAAGATTTTTTTTCTTGAGTTTGATACCTTAGGTTTATGTGCAGTCGGCTCTTGGATTATTAATAAAGTAGTAACAGTCACGAGCTACATTCAAGCAGTATTATGAATCCACAATACACTTGCAGTAAATGCACGATGGACAAATGAGGGGTTTTATAGATTTCATTCATAGATTTTGTACACGTCTCAAAACTAAAATTCTGCTCTTTTTCTCGCAAGATTTTGCTAATAATTTTGTATTTGGAACATCATCAATTAGGGATCGAAGCTGTTAAAATGTGAAACTCTTTAATTTAAATGGATAATTAGCTTAAAATATCCCGAGCGCTTAAAATATGCTACTTAAACACCCTAAATACTTAGATTCCGTTCAAATAAATAAAAAAAAATCTTAAGACGTTTTCCAAATTTAAGTTGCAAATATTTGTATTTCACATTTTATATTATGTGTACGATAGGATGTATTTTAGATTCTAAAATACAAACTTTCAAAAAAGATTAAGATTTATTTTGATTTCGTTTGAACAGAATTTAAGTAGAGTATTCCTTGACTTCATTTTTTACCTTTTAATGTCCACTTGGTTACCCATTTGTTATAAAAATCTAAAATTAAATGTAGAACGAACTTAATGAAATGTCTTAATATATGTTCCCTTCTCGGGTTTAAATAATGTAGGAAAAAAATTTTGGTTTTTTAATTTGTTTTGCAAATTATGTTTTTGCTTAATAATTTTAATGTTCACTGAAACTTCTACTTACAGCAAACATAGGTTCATCAAAAACATAAATATCGCAGCCCACAGCACTTCTGCATAAATGAAGATTATG
Source organism: Maratus speculifer (assembly GCA_964019185.1). Taxonomy (NCBI): domain Eukaryota; kingdom Metazoa; phylum Arthropoda; class Arachnida; order Araneae; family Salticidae; genus Maratus; species Maratus speculifer. The sequence continues at coordinate 169,823,633 of OZ025295.1, forward strand.
AACATTGAAAAAAAAAAAAGACTAAGTTGTTTTTAGTCAGAATGCTTCCATAAGAGCAAAAATCAATGTTCTGTAGAAATTCATTCGGGCCGGGCCGAGTTTGGGCCGAAATTTTAACTTTTTTCCCGACCGGGTCGGGCTCTGGTCATGCTTTTAGCTATTATATCGGGCAGTGCCGATTTTTGCTCTGTGGATCGGGACGGGCCCGGGCCTGGTACGGGCCGGGCCTCGCTCCGTACAGACCTCTAATACAGGGTGATCACGAAGGTTGCCCACTTCAGAAAACTCTAGAATGCGTTCTATTAGTCCAAAATTTGAACTACAAATAATTCAAGTGATGCTCTTGATATTTATTAAAAAAATTTTAAAAATGAAGGTTACAAAATTTTGCCACTAGGGAGCGTTGATGCACATAAGCACATCTGAATACTGGCCGCGAAATTTTATAATCTTAATTATGTACTATTTGATAAAATAAATGAAAACTGCGCATCTACAAATCTATTTTACTACCAAAATTGTTTTTATGATTTTATAAACTTTTGTCCACTTTGTAATTTGGAAATTAATGCCTTGTAATAGAATAAACGATACATTTTTTTCATATTAAAAGTAACAGTTTATTTTTTACAAATAAGGTTTGTACATATTAATAATGTGTTTTATTAATAATAATTATTGTTTTTAAACGCGATATCAGTTTGCATAATATACAACTTGATAGAATATTTTTCGTAATAAAATATCACAAAAATAATTTTTCTTCGACTAATATTTATTCTCATATGCGTTCTTCACAGTGAATGAATATGAAGAGTTTAATGATGAGTTTTAAAATACCAAATACAAACAGTTACTAAATACAAACTTCCTTACTAAATACAAACAGTTCATAACTGTTAATAGAATAACAATTTTAATATAAAATATCATTTTAAGTTTAGTAAATGAATAAAGCTAATTAGATTCAAAATGAAATATTTCAGATTTCAGCTTATGTAAACAGTTTTTCGATAACAAAAATTTTCTCTTCAGTCAACCAAACCCAAACGAGAGCAAACTGATGCAGTCAAATATTTTACATTTTACCAAGCCATCAATATTAAACGTACCTCAAGCCGATAAATGCGACATGCGTCAACATCAAAATAACAAAAAACTCAATATAAAAGTTGACAACGAAGATCAAAAATCTATTGAAATATTTAGCAAATCCACGAAGCTCTCGAATGCTAATGACATAACGTTCTATGAAACATGAAAACGTACTTTACTTTTTAGCCGAACTTTATTAAAATTTAACAACTGCTCGATTACACTTCCTGAACAGGGAAATTCTCTTCTAAATTTCATTTTACTAATGATGTCGATGGAATTGCCAGAAGTGAGCCATCACTTGCAGAGCATTCGCCATAATCGCCCAAAATACAGTTTTCAGTTCAATACCGATCAATTAAATTTAATATACTGTGCAGAAATTCCCACTTTCCTTCTTTACTAAAATTACTTATTCATGAGGTGAATAACAGTAATTTAATGTCGACCGTTTCAATCTTAATTATGGTTTATGAATAAAATCTGTTATTCTGAGTACATTATCCTTGGCTTTAACAAACGGGAAGTTGGAATATTTGGGAGAAATTCGTTGATGTAACACAATTTGTATCAGAATATTCTGCATTATAAGTTAGGTGCATTATATGCCAATAAATTATCTGAAGAGTAATGGCAAATGTAAATATTATACTGAAATAGAAGCATCATTGATATGAAAGAGCGAAATTTCTTTACAATTAAGAAAACCTAATTATGTTTAGGAATTTATAGTTTATAAATAAAAGGAATGCAGATTAATAACGGTTATGTTTGTTAAAATCCTATCTAATGTCATTGTTCTCTCACATCGCCAATTATTATAATATTTATGAAATCCAATTCTTTTTGTCAAAATTATTTGTAACTTATGATGATTAATTAGATGGGATTGAAGTCCTCTTAGCTTTTTAAACATTAATTTTCTCTCTCTCTCAATATGTTAAAGTTAGTTCTTCATTGCAAGCTTTAGCAAATTCTTTTTCATTACCACGCACTTCAGGCACTTCACCAGCGGAAAAGGCCGAGCTAAGGTTGTTTAAATTTAGATTTTGTGTTCAACTCGATAAAAAATTGACTTTGATGTGTTCTTTTCTTCAGAAGATATGAGTTGTATAGAACAATGTCACTGTTTTTCAAGAATTTTCTATGAATTCTGATTAATTGAATTATGTACTGCTTGACCAGCTTTTAAAAGTCCAACCTTGGCATACTTCCAAAATAATGGACCTTTCTGAATGTATGGAAGCATGAGCCGGAGACGAAATTTCTCTCCATTCCTCACAAAAGCAATACTAGGGGAAACTCCTTTTTCATTGCCCTCAATCCTATTACCAAGAATAGATTCGCCTTATTTAGATCTGTTACTCACGTGAGCGGTCTTTAAAGCTTGATCCTTTTCTAACAGTATATCGGCTCCTATTGAGAATTCCTGGAAAATTGCCCCAGATTCTTAAACAAATTTGACGACACCAAGTATGTATTTGTATATTGGTAGAAAGTCGATGTTACCGCACAAATCTCACAAATGTCGTCACCATTTTATCAAATATCATCAAATTTTGCAAAATGTTTCTAACTTTGTAACTTTGTTTGATAACCACTGTTAAAAACTAATATTTGTTCCAACCTTAATTCGCATTGAAATGTACTAATCCATAGTAATAACGAAATGCCACACAAATCGAATTTTACGAACATCTGATCTACCGCAATGGGCTTCTTATAATAGGAAACGTTAGGTACAAAAATTAGCCAGCATGGTTAGAACGTTTTTCAGATAAAATTAGTTTGACCGGTAGTGACCCAAAAATGACCCACAAATCGAATTTTCTCGAACATGTGACTCAACTCAATGGACTTCTTGTAATAAAAAACGGTAAGATTCAAAATTTAGTCAAAATTGTTAAAGCCTACTTTTAGATAATAGCAGCTTAACACGTAGTAACCCAAAAATAACCAACTAACCCAATTTCTCGAATGTATGACTTAGACTAATCATCTTCTCGTAATCTTAAACGGTAGGATACAAAATTTGTCACAATAGTTTGACTCTACTTTAGGATTAAATTAACTTGAATCTCACCTATAGTAACCCGAAATACTGATTTTTTTAAAACCATAACTTAGCCCAAAGGTCTTTACATAATCTATGACTGTCAGATAAAAATTTAATTAAAATAATTTGAGCCTTTTTTTCAACAAAATAAGCTTGAACCAAAATTTCCAACTCATAGAATTTTTCAAACATGTGACTTTAACCAATGGTCTTCGTATAATCCTAAACTTAGGATATAAAATTTCCAAGTCAAAATTAAGTCAAAATCATTTGAGATAATTTTAAGATAAAATTAGCTTGACTCGTATTTACCCGAGAAAGACCCACTAATCATATTTTCTCGAACATGTGACCTAGTTCAATGGTCTTCTTGTAGTCCAAAATGGTAAGTTACAAAATTTAGTCAAAATCATTAAAGCCATTTTTACATAAAAATAGCATGACCCGTAGTGACCTAAAAATAACCCACTAATCAAATTTTCTCGAACACGTGATTTAGTCCATGCAAAATTTAGTAAAAATCGTTTGAACCATTTTTTTAAAAATAAAATTAGCTTGATTTTTTTCTGTTTTTATTTTTTAGAAATAGTGGTAAAAAAAAGAAAAATAAATAAATTAGGCACAGTGATTCGCTCCTTCGAAGAAATGCTTAGAAAACTAACTTTTTAGAATAGATTAATGTCCAAGTTAAACAATGGAACAACTGCATATTATTAAACGGAAGACATTTTTTATAAATTTACAAAATTTTTCGGCTACATCTATACATTTTCTTTTATTTATTTGTTGCAATTATTTGAATAACTTTGTTACGAATTACCCTTAATAATTGAAAAATAGAATATTAATTAAAAAACTGACATTATTATGCGTTAACTTTCCTTACCTTTTCATATTTTTAGTTTAATTCTTAGCCCATAAGAAAACAGGAATTTAATTAACTATATCTCTTTTTTATGCAGCGCATATTATACAGAAAATCAATTAACTCTAACGCCTTAAATAAATAAATTTAATTAATTTTCAAATTACCAAATATAATTAATTTCCACATTACCATATCTCGTGAAATTGGACTCTTGTGTTTATCTGTTGCTCAAAATAAATTTATTTCACACGTTCTGATATTTAAAAAAAAATTCTCTCTGAAATAACTAAGAAACAACGAAAAAAACAGAAAGTAAAGAAAATCAAAATGATATACTGTAAAAAAATATTCTTGATAGTGTTCGCTTCCTTAAGGGTTAAAAAATATCTATAAAAGAAATAAAGTGGTTTTTCTTTCGGGTAATTTTCAAGAAAGAAATGCAGCAAATAGCCTAGGAAAAAAATTCACTCTGCAAAAAGAGGCAATTTGTTTTTACAGACAATTATCTAAAACAATTACTCCGGCTGTTAAAAACATTAAACGCTGGATATTTTTTAGTTAAATCAGCATTTATCACTTTAATTGCGTTAAGCAATTTACCAAATTTCTAAATAAAATTCTCTTCCAGATACAAACTAATTAAAAAAACAAGTTCCTTGTTTTATAGAGATTTTAATTAAATCAGTTTGTTATTTTTAAATTAATCTGAGTTAAAAAGAAATTTTTTTTCTATATTTTGACTATAGCACATTTCAGAAACTGATTTCATTCATTTTGTGACATTCCTAATTAATAAATTACATACATCCATGCATTATTTCGTGGCCGGTATGAAAATTCTTTGTGTAAGATTAAAATTTTGATCTAAGAGCACCATTAACAACTTCTAATTTATAATACGGTTAAGGCTATATCATAGTTCTGTTCGTATCATTAACCAGCTCGGTCCCAGGGTCCCCATTCGGGGACCTCTATCCTTTTATTTATGAAAATTAAAATGTTTAATTTCATTACATTTTTATATTACTTCTCAATAGCTCAGGTTTTTTTGTGTTGAAAGCAAACGAATAAACGCCTAAATCTAAGCTGAATCCCTCATGAAATAAATGTTATTTTCATCTGAGTTTGCAAAATGCCGAAATATGTCCAAAAGACAGTGTGACCAAGAAAGTAATAAATTTTCAGAAGTATTTAACTTAAATCATTTTTCAATAAAAAAATTTAAAGATTTGTAGATTATTTACTTGTTTAATGCCCTTAAATTTGTGATTGCTTAATTTAGGTTAATGATTATTAAATTAAAGTTTTAAGGGTGTTTGCAGTTTTAGATCCATGTTTTGGAATTTCAGAAAATATTTTTTTTCATGTCATTTTCTTTGGAGAAAACCAATAAATAAGTATTTATATTATTATTTTAGAATCGGAACTAAAAGAGGTTAAAACATAGAGAGGAAAACTTGCCTCAATGGCTTGAAGCAACTATTGGTGTTGGTCCACTGTATTGGCAAGCATATCCTAGTCTAAACCTCACGAATTCTAAATTATATAAATAATAGCTTCAATTTAAGGTGTTAAGCCTCTTTTATGGCGCTTATGATCTATACTAGTTCCATTAATGTAAGGTTTTTTTTTTTTTTTTTTTTTTTTTTTTTGCGCGAATTATGAAGAGCATGGCATTTATCGCTGTGCTAATTTTTAAGAACAGTGGTGCAATAGTTTAGAAGAAGTAAAAACCATTGAAGAGTTTAGAATTATTAAATTGAGCAAATAAGAGCTTTGTTCGTTCAACTTTAAAAATACATCATATACAACTTATTAAAATATGTCATATTACGTTTCGATCCAAAAATATTCTGCGGTTTTTCATATGTTGAGAAAAAGGCCCCTTTTAGCAGAAAAGACGCACTCGTAACTCGTAACTCGTAAAAACACTCGTAAATGTGTTTAATGACACGTGACAGTTCACCATGCGTTCGTTCTATTTAATATATTTTGCTTACATGATGTATCAGCGGATTTTATTTTCGATCAAAAACATACGTCATGTTTAATGAAAGCTATGTGATGTGCATATACAAAATGATTAATACTTCCACTAATTATATTGTTTTACAGCAAGCTTAAACTTACAAAAAGATCAATAAGTTAGAAATTGCTATAAAAAAAACTCAGTAATCAAACAGAGTAACTGTCTTTTTTTTTTCTTTTTTATTAATATTTCACCACATAAAAGCGGCTTTATTTAAAGCTTGATGCATTTCAATTATTTTTAATATGAAAGCATCGCGATATCTGATAATATAAACGACGTCGATTATACACCCTCTATTGATGTGAAAAAAAATGAATGTATGCATTAAAGGATAGCGATTTCTGTAGGGCAGCTCCAGAAAATAGATTTTTAGCAAATCAATGAAGAGTATCGATTGATCACATTTTCCCTCTCTCAGCAACCCTTTTTTAATAGCATTGGAAAAGGAAGATTAACAGTTAGTTTCGATTTTTCTTTTCCTTTCATCTATACATAATTTTTTTTTTTCTTATAGAGAATTGTTTAAAGTTTTTAATGGTCTTTTCTATTAAATTTTTCGACGCAAAATTTAAACCACATTTATGAAATATTTAGGTTTTATGTTGCATTGATTTATTTTTAATCTCCGATATTTTTTATGAGGACATTATATGCCGTTATGTATAATCTGGATCGTAATTTAACAGAACTGTCACCCATTTTCTCAGAGTGTAGCATGAAAATTTCATGTAATGGGATTTTTCATATGTTTTTATTTTAAAACATTTTTTTTTTTTTGAGAAATGCAGACTCGGACGGAAATGTATCTCGCGATGAAATTTTATTTAAACGAATTAAATAAGTTATCAGTTTTTTTAAATTTTACCTAGATAGCATTATGCATAAGAAAAGAAAAAAGTATAAAAATTAAAAATTAAAAGTTAAAAATAAGCAATTGTATACCATTTTTTTTTTTATATGTTATTACCATAATTCAACGTATGGTATCAAATTCAGTAGTGTTGCAGATGTGATTCAACCAACATAGAACGCAAAAGTAATAACTCACGGAATTATAAGGAATAAACACAGAATTTTAGAGAATGTTGAAAAGGATTTTGAAGGCTTAAAAAATCTAGTCATTTTTCAATTTAAAATTTTTATTAAGAAATTTCCGGCGCTGTTCCGAAAAGTTTGAGCTATATTTTTTACTATGAACTTAAGAAAAACATATATTTTTACGCTCTTTGTTTAACTATTTTTTTAAACTCATTAGCTTTACAACAATGGTAGCTGTGATTTGGAATATATTTGGACGTTTCCTTAAAAACTAAAATTGTTGCATTTCTTATGACTGTCAGGTCTACTGTTCAAGATTACTCTGTATTATTTTTCTAGTCAATTTCATTGTACTTTTGCATGATTTTTTAAAATTTATGCTCTTCTACTTTTCTGCTTACATACGTTGATTCAGAGAATAGGAAGGATTTTATATTCCTGTCAGACAAGATAACTCTGACATATTCCTCTCTCACATTTTTCTGTCGACGATTAAAATATCGAAGTGCTTAAGATATATTAAGTTCTCTTATTTAATTTTTCTGCAACTTAAACCTTCAGCACATACGTGAGATATAATTTACTCCAATTACATTGTGTATTCAATCTATAAATGTAGACGCGAATGCTGACTGATTAACCCTTTGTGGTTCAACAACTCCGATTTGAAAAATATTGACTCAGATGTTAGAATACATCATTTTGTAATGAATGTAAAAACTATTTTAAATTTTTTTTATACATAACAAAAATTTAGAATGTAAAATTGAAATAATTATCAACTAAAAGATACTTTTTTCGCATCTATAATAAACAAAAACTTACTTCTCATAAATACTCATAATAATACTCATAAATACTTCTCATAAATATTGTAAATATTGTCCATTTTCTAATATACTTTTTTAACACGCTTTTTTAATTTGGCAAAATTTACCAAGTTTATTTTTGCAATATCGACTTGAAGCTTCTCAAATCATAAACCAAAATTTTGGTATGTGACATTAACTCAATATCATCGTCTATTGAGAATTCCAATGATCGATTTATATTAACAGGTGTGTTGTGAAATAAAAATAACAAAAGAAATCGTGTTTTAAAGCACACTGTGTAAGTACTATTGACTTTTGGGTATGTTGTAGACCTGCAACACGGTGATTCAAAAGTTTAAGCACGTATTTCATTAATTTTCGTGTAAATGAAGCTATTTTTTATATAGCTGTTATAGTCTTTTAACTTTCTGAAATACATTTTATTCACTTTGACAATTATCGAAATCATTAAAAATTTTTAAAATATTTAAGTTTTTCATCCCTAAACATTTCTGAAAGCTCCCGTGAGTTTTTAAAATTTTCCTACCAAAATACTAGGTTTTCCCCTTCATAGCTCTACTTTCAGGTTTGTGCGTTTGAGTAAAATTAATTAAATTCTTAAAAACAATTATTAAGGAAGCTACCTTTCCGTACGTTACATTGGGAACATTTTTTATTGAATTTCAAAATGTGACAGAATTTTTATCCACTCTATATAATGTACATTACACTCTCACTAATTCACTACACATAAATTGCGTCAGTGATAACCGAAAATTTGCGATTTGGTGTTAGAAAACGATTAACTTTCACAAATTGTTATATATGATATTGTTTTAATATATGAAAAAATAAATTAAACTTAACATTAAGCATAAATGTAAAAAATTAACATTATTGTTCAAATAGTTTGTGTTCATATTAATCTATTATATTATTGTTCAAATCTATATTGTAATTGAATTGTATTGTAATGTTATAGTACAGCCAGTATTCAGAGACAAAGAGCTGCACACGTCTACTTGAATGTTGTAGCTAAACAGACTTCCAATCTAAACAATCATTAAAAAATTTATCATGATTTTGAAAACATAATCTGTGAATAAAAAATGGCAAGGGCAAAAAATTGGAAAATATCCTGTTAAAAAACCGCATTTCTGATACCTGGGTAAATTGCTGTGGACATTTTTTTTTTTTTACTTGGGATTGATTCGTGGTACGATTTTCAAATGATCAGGCATCGTAAACACCACACACATGCGAACAGTATAAGAAAATAATATTAATTTCTTGAAAAAAAAATAATGCAACATTTATGCAGTTTTTATTATAAATAAACTTCATTCTTTTAAAAAACGGTTGACTTCAAAGAGAGCTTAGGAACGGCTCGATCCATAAGAGTTTCAGACAGATGGCACGTTTTATTATACTAATAATTACTAAGTTTTGTAAATGGTAATCGACATAAGTCTTATCGTACCACAACTAAAAGTCTTAAAGGGGAAAAAGAATGTAATAAGCTAAAATATTGCTGTTGGCTAATGTTGTATTTTCCATAGTTGTATTTTCCAATAGTGTAAATATTAGCTTATTAGCGGTGTTGTAGATATTTCACGTGAACTGTCAATACTAGTAAAATATTTTCTTAAATAAAAATAAAAATTCAGTATTATAATGATTCCTTAAAAATACTGCTATTGCGTCTTGCCAATGCTTTTGAAATACTGTGATTAAATAGATAAAAAGTTCTCCGCAAACAGTTGCAATATACTGCTAATGAATTCAATGCCGAAGCTATATCGGATCATTTGTTAGAATTTCTGTATGAGAAATTTCTTCATATCTGTATGTTAAGCATATTTACCGGAAATAACAAAATATTCGCATTATAAATCACATAAATATCGTCTGTAATTATCAATTACATAAGATTTTAATTAAATTTATAAATGCTCCTCAAAAATATCATTATTAAAATAAATAAGTTCACAGCCCCGTCATGTATAGTTTTTTTTTTTAAAGAAAGAATTCTCGAAAGATTTTTCATAAATATTGAAATTTATTTTTTAAAACTGCTAATGGTTTTGGTCATTAAGAATGAATGACTTAAACTTCCTTTAAAATGCAAAATGACTTTTAACATTCATCAGAGGGAGAAAAGAAATTAAATAAACGATATAATAACAAAAAAAAGAAGTTTCTAAGCGACCATCTAACATAGAATTTGGCTTAAAATGTCGTTACTGCTAAAAGAAAAATGAATTAAAAATCTCAAGTTATTTTTTCGTCATTAATGTTTAATCTAAAGTTGTATGTGACCCGTATTTTTTTATTATTATTTAATTCTTTTAAAATGTCTGTGCATAACATACCGCAGCTTTCCATATTTATATATCACATTCAAATAAAATATTAAATTTTTATCGCAAATACGGTTTTTATGTTTGTTTATGTTGTGAAAAGTTTTTAAGTAATATTTCAAATGCGTTAGATAATAAATTAAATAAATATTTTTCTAAATAAACGCTTTTCTTCCCCCATCACAGACAAGAATTATCAAGCACTATTAAAATTTACGTATTATTTGAAAAAAAAATCATTTCTACAGTACAAACAATCGATATGAATAAACGAATTTTGTTAGATGTAGCTGGATGACTATTTATTGGCATAATAATAAGTAATTCAAATAAAGTTCTTACAGAAATAAAACAATTTGATGGGCTGAATTCGAAGTCCTTTCGTAGTTATTCAGTGCTTTAACAAAATGCGTTCGCAAGCTTATTTATTTATTTATTGAACATACATTTGATTTATGTGCTGGATATGAAAGCCTGCTTGTAAGTGATCCTCAATATACAGGGATGAAAAAGCACAAGAAAATTTTACAATGCAGGAGATATACAATCCGGAGCTCTGCACAAGAGTGCTTGTAATGAAGCCAATGGGAATCGAACCCAAACACGCTCGCAAAATATTAGCGGCGTAGTGCCTCAATCACTCGGCCACGAAGGATCCTTTCGCAAATTTAAACTGTTTTGAAACATTATAAACGCATTTTACGTAAAAGTGACTTTTTATCAAATTTGGCGATTTCACATTAAAAAAACCGCTTAAGGCCCTTGTCCTCGCTCGAGGAAACGCTCGCGAGCTAATGCTATTCCTAAGGGGAAGCATTTTTCTAATAACTCTTTCGCATTTTGACATTTTTGAATTTTTTTTTTTTTTTTCTTTGCATTGGATTGCTGAGGTGCATGCCGACAGCGCACCTTTTTTACTTTTCCGATTTTGGTTGCAGATATATTTTTTAAAAAGCACTTTCAGTTTCGAAACCGGTTTTGAAAATGAAACTAACTTTGTAAAAAATATCTGCAACCAAAATCGAAAAAATAAAAAAAGGTGCGCTGTCGGCATGCATCTCAGCTATGCAATATGCAAAAAAAATTATTCAAAAATGTCAAAACGCGAAAGAGTTATTAGAAAAATGCTTCCCTATAGGAATAGCATTAGCTCGAGAGCGTTTCCTCGAGCGAGGACAGGGGCCTTAAACCGTTCTTGGTAAATTATTTGAAAAAGCAATTGTAATATAATTTATTAGAACTTGGTTCACTTACAGCCATTTTGATAAAAAATAATTTTTTTTAGGAAAACGTCAAAGTGTACAAAAAGGGATCAGAAATAGAACGTTTTTTACAAGTAGCTGCAAATTTGTTGATTTTTAACGTTTTCACCTCAAAATGTTTGAAGCTCCAGACAATATTATCTATTTTTGCAATTTTTAACAAAAATTGATTGCAGACGAATCTGGCAATCTCTGGGATCCCAACTGAAAAGTCCACAGTGCGTACGGTAAGACTTTCATCTACGCAATTCGAACTAAATTATGAATTTTTTATTTAAAGTAAAAAAAATAAATAAATAAAAACCTGAAACGTTCTTGAAATGATAATAAATAACGTGGAAAGAACCAAGAGCTAAAAGTTTCATTCCTGTTCGAAACAAGTGAGCAAAAAATCATGCGTCAAGCATGGATTATGAAGCACTTTCCAACACATTCAGAATAAAATAAACAAGTTGGAAATTGCACGTGAACGTAGCAAATGACGTGCGTTCGTACGATAACGAAGTTTTAAAATTATTCAGATCTTGCTGATATAGGCGTACTCCGGATACAGTATAGTGGTCGAAATCTTTACGTTTCTGTAAATATGCAGGAAGTAATTTTTATTACACCTCAGCAACGTACATCTTATTCATAAAATGTGAAATAGTTGAATATAATTAAAACACCTACCAAACCATGTTTCCCCATATAGCATTATATAGTGGAATACTTTTGTGTGGCCCTGTAATTTAATAATAAAAATTCTTTGCATCACAGATTGTACAGAATGCATATTTTAGTATATATTTCATAGATTCATGCCAATTCTATTATGTTCGAAAGAGTGTAACATCATTAAAATGCATTTGAAACTTTTCCCCCATTGACCGTAAGGTAACGGAATCCGTTTGATTGTCCCTGTAATTGATCTATGCATCCGCTTTTCATTACATTTGAAATAACTCGACAAAATTACGCAATAATTATATGTTTTAAATTTCAAACGATTAAAATGCATTTAAAACTTTTTTCCCTATTGACCGTAATGTAACGGAATCATTTTGAATGTCCCTGTAATTGATCTATCCATCCGATTTTCATAAAATTTGAAATGACTCGACAAAATTATGCAATAATTATATGTTTTAAATTTCAAACGATTAAAATGCATTTAAAACTTTTTTCCCTATTGACCGTAATGTAACGGAATCCTTTTGAATGTCCCTGTAATTGATCTATCCACCCGATTTTCATAAAATTTGAAATGACTCGACAAAATTATGTTATAATTATGTATTTTAAATTTCAAACGATTCGGCCGGGTAGTTTTTGCGTTGTTATATGCGGACAGACGGACAGACAGACAGACAGACGGACGGACGGACTGAGCGACAACAATAGGTGCTACGCATTTACATAATTACGAACGCACCTAATAATTATATTTTTTAAATTTCAAACGATTAAAATGCATTTAAAACTTTTTTCCCTATTGACCGTAATGTAACGGAATCCTTTTGAATGTCCCTGTAATTGATCTATCCATCCGATTTTCATAAAATTTGAAATGACTCGACAAAATTATGTTATAATTATGTATTTTAAATTTCAAACGATTCGGCTGGGTAGTTTTTGCGTTGTTATATGCGGACAGACGGACAGACACACGGACAGACAGACAGACGGACGGACGGACTGAGCGACAACAATAGGTGCTACGTATTTACATAATTACGAACGCACCTAAAAAACTGCACCATTAAAATAATTAAAGTATTACGTCTCATTTCAACATATGGAAATGTATAACGCATTTGAAAACCACATTTCAGCTGAAAATTGTCCTCTAGCAATTTCCTCTAATAAGGAGAATGATATGCGAATACTTTCGTGCAACCCTGTATATGTAGTATAGAATTTATACATAAATAGTATAGAATTTATACTATAGAAAAAGTAATATGAAAAAAATTAATTAAATTTAAAAGCGCGGTACTATTTGGTTATCCCGTCGACCCATTTCGCCAAATTATACAAACCGCCAAACAAATAGCCAAATTATACATATTGACATTTTTATTTTAAATAACGAAAAAAAAAAATAATTAGTAAAATATTAATAAAAACACAAATAAAAAGTCGAAATAAAAATCACTTGATGATGTTTTTTTTAAAACACGTGTATCATATTTAAGGTCATTGAATGTGACATTTACAATCATCCATTATTGGCATTTAACTTTATAGTTTGGCGATAGTTTTTAGGTCGACGGGATAACCAAGTGATACCAAAAGCGCATACCGAATTTTTAAACGTACACTCCAGCAATTATTAAGCAAATACAGTATCGTGACCGATTTCTTGTGTGTGTACCGGTAAATTAAGAAAAAAAATATATTGATGCTCTGTTTTAACGTGATCATAGTGAAATTCAGTAATTTGTATCAGTTTCAATACATTTGAAATAGCGTAAAGTCATTAAAATACTCTCAAACTATTTTTCTTTATTGACCATAATGTTATAGAACTCTTTTGAGTGTCCCCGTAAATGAACCATTAATTGTACATACATAATATGCAATACCAAACATGTTTTGGTGACCCTAAATAAACTTTATCATTTGCATGAAAATCCGATTTACGGGAGTTAGATACATTAGAGCGTGGATAAACTGACAGACAAACCGAATGCAAAAGCACTTTCAACTTTGTTGGAAAGCGCTAAAAAAGGAGGAAGTGGGCTGTGTTTCGACTTTCTATAGGCAAATCCTTTTTTAATAATTGCACCATACATTTTATATTCAACAAGTATGTAGGAATCTTCATGCACGCAGAAAACAGAATATGCAATAAAAGAGGAAAAGAAGACTGCGACGAATCAAAAAGAAAAAAACTGGTGCATGCATGAAGGAAACGAAGAAATAGAAGAAAAACAGATGCATGGAAAGTATATCAAAGTTGAAAGAACTATTGGAAGATAACTAAATGTCTAAAAAAAAAGGAAATTATTATAAGTGAAATGATATAAAAAATAATAGACCTAGAAATAAGTTATCATTATCACTTTTAGTCTATTATGAATTAAGACCATAGTAAAATTAAAATATCAAGGACAATAATATGAAAGGAACTTCTAACATCCCAAGGGATATAAATAACGTAACCAGTTTAGGAAATAAAGAATGAAAGGGGTCTGGCATTGGATATCGTAAACATTTAGGGGAGGGTTGCCTTTGATATCGTTATAATTTTTGATCCAATCAAAATTTTCTTTCTTTTTTTTTTACCACTCATATAGGTTGTTTCTTTTTTTTACTCTGGTATCTATGTATACTATAAAAATACAAACTTATTATTAAAACCATTAAATTATTCTAAAATGTATCCATTCCAAAATATTTAATATTCCGACGTTCGTCATTCCTTTTCTCGTTCACATGCGATACTGCGCATATAATTCGTTGATATAGAGAAGCCAGCTTCGGAATGATAGTTGCTATGTTTACTAGCAAAAAATTGCGGAAGAATTTTGTTCACCTGCTTTGTTTACAAGAAGTTCTGCTGACATCACTTGAGGAAGCATGTAGAAGAGCACAATATTGCTATGAAATGGGTCCGGGTCACATTTTAAAATAATTTTTATTTATTGAGTTAAAATTTTGAATTTTTTTTATGATGGTTAACCATTTTATTAAAAAAAGGCTTTTTTAATAAAATTTTTAAATTTTAAATTAAAAAAAAGTGGTGTAATTTAAAATCCTTATAACTCGAAAGATTATTTGCGCAATTTTAATTTTTTTTCATTTAAATAAAACAAAATATAAGGGGATTAGGGGAGGGGCGTAGTTGAAAACTGACAAGATATAATATCGTAAGGGGGAGGGGATCCAAAATTGGTAATTTTTTCTTTTTTTAGCTCCATACATGAAAGACATTGATAGCAAACTATTTTTTTTCTTATTCGATGAAAAGTTCTTTTAAAAAATAGGAAGAGTAGGAGGGGGGGGGGTATATGTTTTTAATAAAAAAAGTGGATGATTTGTATTTAATATAGCATTTTACTTAATAATAACTTTTATTATCTGCTTGAAAGTAAAGTCCAGTTTTACTTGTCACTTGAAATGAACTTCAAGAAAAAAAAATGTCACATTCAGCTGTGCAATAACATTTTACTGCTGAACACATCTCCAGATTCCATTTCCTTTATTAAATATTAGATGACAGACGTCGCAGTCATCTACTTATGGTGGTAGTTCAGAAAATGTCTTAAAATGAAGTCATATAAGTATATTTCATTCCAAATGTTAAACTTCCATATTTTTACGTCACTAAGTCAAGTAACAGAGTTTGAAAAATCGTAGAGCTGGAATTGATTACAATAAACTTTATAACTGTTTATAAATGTACTTCAGAAGAATATCTGAAAAATGAACTAAAATTCTCACTACGTCTGCGAAAACTTGGGAAACTAAAAAATATAGGAAAATATAAATGTATAATAATAACAGGCAAAACTACATGCTTAAGATTGATCCTTTAAATATTTTTTACGGAAGTTTGTGTGGAAAAGATGTATAAAATTTATAAAAGGTAAAGTATTTTTTAAAATAAAGCGATCATCGGAAAATTCAGTGCGATGGCTTAAATTAGTATAAAAACTTAATAACGTTATGAGAATGATTACAAAAATATCTTTATGACTTTATAATGATATTGATAATTAAAATATTTAAAATAAACGCGCAATTTAATAAGTATTTTTCAGACATAAATTAAATCATAACTGGTATGAGTTATATCGGGAAAGTTTCATGCTATGTAATTATGTTGTTTGCAAGTATTTAATATAAATATTAGCTAATTCACTAGTAGTTGTCCGCGCTCGTGATAATAACTTTAAACATATTTGAAATCAGTGATGAATTCGCAATTCAGAAACATAAAGTTCAATTATATCAGTTCGTGAGTTAATCGAAATAATTGCTAAAACATTAGTTGAAGTTCATTTTGAAAACATGAAAAGTTTATCTATCTGCCTATCTTTAGATCTTGCGATAACTGCTTCAAAAAGCATCAGATTAGCTTGCCATTATCAGGACAATTTAATTAGGTACACCATATTAACTATATAGAATTAGTGTATAATTTAAACTATTTGTTTGTTCGCAAGAACGTTCTAAAGAACCAGGATATGTTATGATGTTATAATACAAGGAGAATAATTTTTGAAGTAAAAATTAATAATGTTACTTTACATCAAAACTACTTCTGCTTTTAATCGGTTTTCATAATGACTTAAAATGGAATTTCTGTGCTCAAGTAAGATCATACTTGACTCTACCAAGAAGTTCCAGTTGTTTCATATTCTTGAGAAACACATAATAAGAGTTGAAATAGCACCAAAAAATATTTGGCGATAAACCATAATTCGACAGTAAAACTTTGTGTGAATCAACAAACAACAAACGAACACACACGATGTGTTTCGGACTGTAAATTTTAACAGCCCCACAATCAGTCAATGTAAACAGAAACACGTGTCTGTAAGTGCACAAGGTCCCAAAAATTACACGGAAAAACACGTTTTGTGTGTTCTTTCGTTTTATAGGGATTCTTAACATAATAAAAGTCTCTTTTTATCCAATAACCTCCCTCAAATCCAATAACTCAAAATGGGTGAACCAATGATGACCACTTGTTGACTAATTCTCGTTCTACATTAGTTCACAGCAACGAATAGCTTCTTTCAGTACCAGCAACATTTCTTAAATGCTGGGTGGGTCAAAAAGTTTTGAATAAAATAACACATATTTTTTTTCCTTTAGTGTATATATGTGAGGAGAGAGAGAAGTTACGTGACAGAAAGTTCCGTTAACAATTGTTTTTATTTGACGCATCTTCTATACATATATAAAATAGTTTGTCCTGAGTGACTGATAATTCAACGCATAGACCAAACTACTGAACCTATAAACATTACAATTGGGAAGAAAATACTTTTTATGGCGTAAGCGTGCATTAAGTGGTATTTTTGAAAATCCCCCCCCCCCCCCCCCCAACGGAGGCAAATGGGGGTTCGAAAATTCTGACACATCTTGCTATATCTCAAAAGCTGTAAGTTAGGAGCGTGAGACCGTGAAATTTCAGAAAATAAATCTACTAAAAAAATTATTAAAGATGTATTTTAGTAAATTTAGAAATCACCCTTAAAAGGATTAAAAGAGGGTTGAAAAATTTAAATATATTTGGCACATCGCAACAGTTATTTTAAATAGAAACGTGAAACAGCAGAAAATAAATCTATTAAAAAAATAACTAGAAATGTGTTTCCGCGATTTTAATATTTCCTCGTCCGATGGGTTTAAAGTAGGGGTGGAAAAATTCCAAACTTTTCTTGGACCCGTCATGTGACATATCATCGGAAAACACTCGGACCATTCTTTCACATTAAGAACCTTTCTTCTCGACCCCAGGGGGCAGATTTCGAAATTTAGCCGACAGCCCTCATCTGATATATCGTTGAAAAGCCTTATGACTACTTATTCATATAATGTACTTCCCGAGCTTTTCTCACAACGTTGCCCCTCTCGGTAGGTACGGTTATCGTATTCCATCAGAAGCTCTTCTAGTACTGAGAAAATTATAGAACTGATGTTAATGGCATAGAAAATTTTTTAAAAAAATGTTGATCCCATTAACCATTTATTTAGATCCTGTCTTTGCCATCGTGGGTGCCTTTAATTCTTATTTCTTTGGCTATTTTGCTGCTACACTGTTAAAAATCTGCTGCATTTTGTTGCAACGCACTCCACCGCTTGTATATAATATCTCTATTCCAACCAATGAGAAAGCTCCATTTCACGGCCAAGTAACCGTTTTCTATACAAGCAGGGGAGTGCGTTGCAACAAAATGCAGCAGATTTTTAACAGTGTAATTGCCAAAAATTTCTAATTTTTGATTTTTAAACTCCATTATTTTTTTATACTTAATTGTGCCTTTCAAACATTTTGCAACCAGGTGATGCCGTGACATGACTTTTAGCTTTTCTTCGGGGTTTTGTTTTTTAATAATATCCATTTTTAGTGGTCATGTGTTTACTAAAATCTTCATAAGCATGTAAGAACAACTATTTTAATGATCGATTGTAGAACTTCTTGATTGTAGATTCTCGGAAATAATAAATGACTGTATCGATTGTGTTTTTTACGACGACGATTTTTTTCGATGGGTAAATTTTCGAGAATCGGCCATCAATATCCATATCCTAATCCATATCCATATCCATCAATATCCATATCCATACTGCAGATTTAGGTAGAAGGGTGAAATTCAGGATAACAAGACTATTACAAAATTATTAAACATTTATTTCAGCGATTTTAGAAATTGCCCCCGACCCCCCTTCCAAAAGAATTAACAAGAAGTACGAAAACTTAGGTCATTCCGCCATACCTCAGCAACAGTTTTAGATAGAGACATCAAATTGAAGTTACCTAATCTACTAAATCTAACTTAAACATGGATATTATCTATTTTAGAAATTCTCACTTAAGCAAGTTTAATGGGATGGTCGCACTTTTAATACATTTTGCCGTATCTTTGCTGCAGATTTAGGTAGAAGCAGGAAATTAAAGATAAACACAACTACTAAAAAAAATAGTTAAACATTTCAGGGCTTTTTTCTATTATGTCGTCGACATCGACATTAAACCGAATAATGCAAGATTATATGAATAAGACAACCGTTATAAATGTTTCATTAAATATTAAGTTTTTTTTTAATTAGATATATTTCGTTTGATTCAAGATTCTTTTAAAGAAACCGATCAGCGTAGTGGTGGAAAAGCTGCTATTTTTCAATAAAAGTAGCAAAATTCTTCATATATTATTCTTATATTAAATTTTATTTTTAAAAAAACTTCATAAAAATTGGTTGCGCTTATATCTGTGTAAGTTCAGTTTAATCTGACTCATAAAAATTGCATTCTTGAACATATTTACTCATTAAAAAAAACATATTTCGGTCTATATGTAAGCAAACAACAATGTCAAATAAACTTTTATGCATTTTTTATGCTTTTTATACAATGACTGAGAAATATTTAATGAAAATCAGCCCAAATGACATATAATTAAGCTTGCTGTCTAAAATGTTATGCAATGAATTTCACTAGTAAAATACAAGGAATGAAAAAAATACATATTAAGCTTATTAAAAAAAAGGTTTCGTGAGAAAGATATTTGTTCGTTATATTTACTTAATGTCTTATATTAGTTAATAAACTCTGTTTCTTCCCCCTCCCATTTTTTTAGCAATATAATATGCACAAAATATTTTTACTACGATGTTTTCCTATCTTGCTCGAGTCTGATAATTTGAATCGATAATGATGATTCCATAAATATATATATATATATATATATATATATATATATATATATATATATATATATATATATATATATATATATATATATATATATGCATTCTTGAAAAAAGAAATTCTGAATAATTGCTCAGATACCATGTATCGTATATATGTGAATATAATTGCAATTGCTTCTGTCTTTTAAGAACAAAAGAAAAAATACATTAAGGATTTTTATGAATTATACATATATATATACATATACATATATATTGCCGTGAAGTACGTGCCGAAAGTAAGTCTCCTTGAAATATAAGCCCCGCCCCTCGTATATTTTGCAAATTATATAAATTCTCGAAAAATCATAAATTGCAAATATATCCCGCCATCCTCCAATTTTCACTTTCTATTTCCCAAATGTAGCAATTGGAAGCCTCCCTTAAAATTATTAGAAATTCCTCCTCTGCTAAAGGGAGACTTACTTTCGGTACTTTCTGTATATACAGATATATTTTTTAATTTAAATTAAAAGAAAATTGAGAAAAATGATTAATATATTATTAAAAAGGACTCTTTAGCGTTTTTGAAAATCAGTGAAAGAAAAAGAAAGTTTGTTTTTATAAATGTTTCTATAAATCTGAAGAATATATTGGTTTCTGAAGGTTTCAAAGATAGAAAACACTCTTCTTTATCGTGGGTAACTCGGAAGAGATTATTTTAAATTTTCATTAATACGTATGCATTTTATTTTAGTGTAAAATTATTTTATTTTAGTGTGTTATTTTTTATGTGTAAATTCTTATTGTTTCAATCTATGAATAAGATATAATGAATTGATATCCTTTATCTCATTTTGAAACACGGTGTATATTTTATCATAAAAACAATTTACAGTAATCCCTTAACATTCGCGAAGGTCAGGTTCTCGACAACCTCCGCGAATGTTGAGACTAACATCCAAAGCATAAAAGAGGGTTAGGATTTAAGATTTTTTAAATGTAAAAGATATTAAAACGCAAATATATATTTATTAAATATCAAAATGTGCATGCTGTACTGTAAATAAATTTGAATAGTTACAAACATGTTGTACAAAGTTTAGTTGCCAGTTCATATTTGAAAAAAAAAATTATTCGATATTTTACTGATACTGATAATCGATTGTTTGGAACAACACACCTTTTAGCAGGTGTAACTTTGATAAGTGAGTGAAAAAAAATCGAGACAAGATTTAAACCAGGGATATATTGTCTGAAGCTGCCGATGCTCTTCCAATTCAGCTATCCTGGAGGAATACTGGAAGACCAATTCACCCTAATAACCTCAACGATCACAACTCGGACTTTTTTCACCCACTTGGAAAATTTACATCTGTTATGATTTATTTACCAATTGAATAATCGTGTTATAAATTAACCAACACACCTTTTGTTTACCGATTTCCGTATAAAGAAATGTTGCAGCCCCGATTTCCCTTTTAAATTAAAGATTTCTCACAAGTGTCTTTACGTACAGTGTACTTTAAGTTACTTTGTGTTGCTTTAAGCGTATAGTTTATTCCGAACAAACTTTTCCCCTAACGAACCTCTGGAAGGGGTTCCGCTGAATATTTTTAGAGTCAATGCAGAACTTTGGCAAAATTTTACCATATTTGGTTAAATATTGGAGACACTAGTGAGATTTGGTGGGAACAACTTACTTTGAAGATTACCATTTACCAATATATTTTTGAGAAATTCCCAATACGATCCGAGGTACATTATTCAACCAAACACAGTTCATAAAACTTTCCCAGAAACAGATTTCAACCAATCAAAATACGTAAAACTCTCTCAACATATGCTTAGCGCCAAATGAAAGAATGCCGCCAAATTTGGCAATATTCCTTTGGTTAAGGATCGCTTTCTATTGTCTTTTCAACACGTTATTGTTGAAGCTGTAAAATTTCCCATATAAATTTCGAAGAAAAATATCAACTTCAAATAAAAAATTTGAATTTTAGGAAATGTATGTATTTTGTTGTTGTTGTTGTTGTTTGTTTGTTTGTTTGTTTGTTATTAGTATCAAGTCATGTTTTGCGATTTACTGATCTATATTTTGTCTCAATTCAAAGGTTGAAATTCTCAGAATTTAGGATGTATATTACAATGCAGCTGTCCAATGTTAAATAGTTTATGATATTGGTAAAATAAAGCGATTTCAGTTTGTAAAAAAATATTCTTTATGTAACAAAATTTGCGAAAAACCAAGTTAAGTAATAAAACTAACTATAGTAATAAAACTAACTATAGTAAACTAATGTTGAAATGTTCTTCATATTTTATTTCGCGAATGATCAAAACTCGCAAACTATATATCCTTGAATGTAAAAGGATTACTGTATTTTTTCTTTATTAAAAATATTAAAAAAAATAACTTTGCTTTTGTTTACGTTTGTCATATTTAATCTAGCGCATAAAAAACTACGTTCCTAATCATACATATTCCCAAAAAACATACTTTTGTTTTTTATTCAGGCAAACAACGATCTCAAATAAAATTTATCACATGTTTTAAGCTTTTTAAATATTTACTGTGAAATACATGATTAAACGCATTTCTTTCGGCCCGCTGGCGTACAATTAAACTTTTCTGTGTAGAATGCCATGCAAATACTTTCACTGAAAAAGTGTGAAGAAAAAGAAATTTTAATGTTAAAAAATGTTTCGTGAGTAAGCGATCGTTCGCTATATTTATTTAACGTCTACTTTCAGTTAGTATGTTTTATTTCTTTCGTTTCTGCAGCAATAAAATATGCACAAAATATAACATATATGTATATTATGTTACATATTTCAGCTATTTCTAAGAAAATACAAAAATATATTTAAGATCTAAAAAGAAACACGGAATGAAATTTTTATTATTCTATTTTGTACTTCTTAAACAAGCTTATATACTAAAATGTATGTAATTTTTCTAATGTTGAAATTGAAATGATGAAATAATAACACGAACATTTTTTTGACAACATAAATTTCACTTTTTAATTCTATTAACACACAATTTTCTTTAACATCGTATACTTTAAATACAACTGCACAGAACAACTAAAATTTGTCGGTAATATAAAGAGCGTTACTTTTGATATAAATAAATTATCGGTATTAAGTTTTTCATATTAACCCTTTATCTACTGAATTATGAATTCATGAAAATTTTGCATTCTAAAGAATTTTACGTAATTTGTTTAAGCGAAATTAAAACATTTACATAATCATTTAATACATTTTTGAAGGATTTGAGAAGGATTGAAGGATTTAGATGGATTAATTGCATTTGAATTTACAGGGATTTTGTGCAATATTTATAACCCCACTTAAGACTTTTATTTTAAATTGTTTTCTTAGTATTTCGTAGAATTATAAAATGTACAAATAGGATGTTCTTACAATATTAATGTAGAAATATTTCTGAAATAAAAAATCCCCATCTCCTACCATCAGCGCCAAGAAAGTTGAAAAGATACAAAGGCAAAAGAAATCATCCTTTTAAAAATATTTTTGTTTTGTGTAACCAATAATGCTTTTGGAACAAAATAAAGTAATGTATATGTAACTCATTCTAAACAGTATTACAACTAATTGACGCATTAAAAGATTTCTATAATAGTAATTTTAATTGTACTTATAAATACCGTCGGTAGAAAATGGGTTAATAAATACTTTATATTTAAATAATCATAAAATTACATAGAATTAAATTTCTGATCATATACATGATGTCTATTTGTAACGATATCCAATGGCTAATTCTTAAACCGTTAGTGGACATATAGTTCCAATTACAAAAATGTTTTAAATGAAATAAAGAAGTATTTTAAAAGCCATTTGGGAAAATAAAAACATTTCTTAAAAAATTTGGAAATTAAATTTTTATATGGTCACCCAGTCCTATAAGTGATTTTTAGTAAAATATTCTATTACACTAAGAAGTAAAGCAAAAAAAAAAAAGTCCCATTCTTTCTAGAATTAAAATTGATCGATTAATAGCTGTTTAACGTTGGAGCATATTTTTTGCTACGAAACACAGGTCATTGAATAATTTAGTAGAAATAAAGATAATCATCAGATATATTCGAAAAGAAAAAGTTAAGAGTAAAATTGCAGTACAATATAAATTTGAAAACCATAATCATACTGGCATGAGGGTGAATATGCAAAATATGCAATTTGCACTAAAGAAGATAACAGCATATTTGTTAAATAAAATGATGGAAAACACAACCATCGCGAGATTGTGTTATCTAATCTAAACAAGTTTCTGAAACTTCATGGCAGTAATCTATCCGATTTCTTTCTTTTTTTTTTTTTCTTTTTTTTTTTTTTTTGTTATCTTGTAAAAAAGCATAATTCGTAGCCGCCATAATAATATTAGATTGTCATTGGATTTACGTCAGTATGTAAAATTCAATTTCTATCAGATATTTAAAAAGTAATGAGTTACAGTTTGAGTAAAAATTTTAAACTGGAAAAACATGCATACGATCGTTTCCAGGTAAATAAAAACTTATAAAAATAACATAATTTTTGTAAAAAGAAATCTAGAAACGAAGCATCCGAGAAATATTTATGAAATAAAACGTATGATAAAATACAATTATTTTAGGCTATCTGAAACTTAATTAATAAAAGTTAACTTAATCAAACTACTTGTACGATTTCATTCAAAGCACAGAAACACGTGAACAAGTATATAGAAGTATACAGACAGTATATAGTCTATAAACAAGTATATAGAAGTTGTAAAAACATTTAAAACTATTTAAGAAATTAAAAATATTGATGTCAGAAGATGCTAAAATTGCTAACATTTTCAATTAAACATTAGCCGTCATCAGGGGACTTTGAAGCTACGGCAGACTCTGCCATAGCTTCAAAGACGTACCCTGAGTGAATATCAGAAGGTGAAAACAACAAACACCAAATAGGAGGCGAGTTGCTATAGAAACCGAAAAAATGAATTATAAATTACAAATTATATTCTTTGAAATTTAATTTAAAGAATTCCTTTTGGGGAGTTTTTAGTGAAATCACCAGAAATGTAATAAAGTTAAAGTATATATGAAATAGCATACGTGAAGCTGCTCAAATGTATTTTTTTACAGCTTTATCCTTGAAAATAACATTGAATTAAACGGAAATATGAATTTCAATCGAAATTTGAAGTGGTACTTAAGCAATACCAACCTCTCAAGAAACTGTTATGAAGAAAATTCTCAGTTCCAATTTATTTCCGTGACAAAAAACGGAAATAGGAAATTTCCTGTTATCAAGTTCCACCGATGCAATATTTCTCTCATATTTTCAAGGCCTTGTTTTCGAATAATTTCGGAAATTATTTCAATTGCTGCATTTCAGTTTATCGCGGTTTCTTATTTCCTTTAACAAACATATTATTACTTTCTTTTCCAAAAAAAAAAAAAAAAAAAAAAAAAAAAAAAAATCTGCAATAATTCAAAAGAAACAGAAAAGGTTCGTCGACACTTTTGAATAATGTTTTCAAATTACACGTTCTATCTTTTGGGTTTTCACATTTATACCCTAATTATAGGTCCATGTGTAAGGTTTCGTATGATTAAAGTTTAGGTTTTTTGTATCCGAATTATTATGCATACGTATTTGAAACTTAAAGAAAATAAACTGCGTTTGTTGTGTAGAGAGTTTTAAAGACTAGATTAGAATTTAAAAAAATATTCTGACTATTCAGTGTGTTTTAAATTTCTGTTAATGAGAGTAAACATTTACATGAATTTAAGAGAATACTTTTAAAACTACAGTTAACTGGAAGTTGGTTGGTGTTAAATTTGAGGCTAAATTTAAAAGAATATTTGGAAAAAATTACTAAACTATCGAAAAGAGTTTATTTGTTTTTCAGTTTGTGTTTCTATTATTTTTTTAGAAGGAATATAAATTTACTTATTTTATTTATAGCTGACGGAAAATAAACAACGTTTGTTGTTTACTGAAGTTTGTAAAATTGAATTAAAATTAATAAAAAAAATCAATACTTGATAAATAAATTTTTTTCTGCAAATAAGAATAAGCCAAGTATGTACATGAATTTAAAAGAATACTTTTAAAACTACAATAACTGGAAGTTAATAGGTGTTAAATTTGAGGCTAAACTTAAAAGAATATTTGGAAAACTACTTTACTATAGAAAATAATTTCTTTATTTCTTTGTTTTAGTTTTTATTATTTTTTTAGAAAAAAAATTTTTTTTTAATTTATTTAAAGTTGAAGGAAAATAAACTGAGTTTATTGTTTACGTAAGTTTGTAACATTGGATTAAAATTTAAAAGAAACTGAATATTTGACAATTGCATTTATTATAAATTTCTGTTAATAAAAATAAGCAGATATTTGAATTTAAAAGAATACTTTTAAAACTACAATAACTAGAAGTTTATAGGTGTTACATTTGTAGCTAAATTTAAAAGAATATTTAGAAAAATTACTAAACAATGGAAAATAATTTCTTTCTTTTTTGTTTTAGTTTTTATTTTAATATAAAGAACATTTGTTTATTGTATTTTTTATATTTATTTTATTTAGACCTTAAAGAAAATAAATTACGCTTGTTGTTTACAGAATTTTTATTACTGGATTAGAACTTTAAAAATGCTTCGGATATTTATTAGTTTCGAATCCGTCTTAATGAAAATAAAAAGAGCTACATGAATTTAAAAGAATATTTTTAAACTATACATAATTGGAAGTTAGTAGGTGTTAATTTACTGTTAAACCTAAGAAAATGATTGAAAGAAACAAATAAAATATTAAAAATAGTTTATATGCTTCTCAGTTTGACTTATTATATTTTTAGAAAAAAAAATATTTATTTATTTATTCTATTTAAAGCTTGATGAAAATAAAATGCATTTTTTGTTTAGAGAATTTTTAACATTCGATGAGAATTTTGTTAAATGTTCTGTATATTCAGCTATTTTTTTTCTGTTAATGACAATAAACAGATTAATAAATTTTAGAAAACACATTTCAAAGCTACCCATAAATAAGAAATCGGCAGGCGTTTAATTTATGATTAAGCTTAAAAGAATATTTGGAAAAAAATTACTAATCTTGCTCAAACAGTTAACTTGTTTCTCAGTTTGAGTCTCTAATATTTGTTTAGAAAAGATATTGATTTATTTATCTTTCTAATAACAGTTGCATTGCATTTTTTTAAAAGTATTCAATTATCTTCATACCTAGATAATAAAAGGACATAAAAGAAAAGAAATTTTTATTGATAATGCAAATTAAAAATCATTCAATCGATATATTCAAACAAAATAAGAATAAACATATTTGTTCATCATTTCAAGTAATATATGATATCTTCTCCTTTTCTCTTTTTAAGCAAAAATGGAATATTTTAGTTGAGATTAGTAGAGAAGCTCTGCTAAAAGTTACATAAAAAATTAATATCGTGGATGAGAATTTAAATATTGAAATTACAAGACCTTATATGACATGATTTGTTCCATGCAGATAGCTGGTGTTAATTTCATTGTGCTCGTGCTCGATTCCATATTCTAGGAGGAGGGGGAGTTGAGACTTGTGAAACACAAACAAACAATCTTTTTTTAACGTAGAAGATGGAAGCTAGATAACTGGTGTATTTCAAAAAGTGGAAATGAGATTGTAGTCATTCGTAGATTCTCAAAAATTTTTAACCTGTAATAACTCTACTTCAAAGTGATCTGGAGATTAGACAATAACTGGAGTACAATTCAACCCAAATTTGTCTGAAGCATTCTTTCTTTGTTTCTATTTTGTTTTTCAATTTTGTCAGGTATCTGACTTTAATAAAACGTATGTATGCTTATTAAGAATTACTGTTAATTAATTTTTTTTGTTTATATATTGTGTTTATATTTATATCATTAGCTACATACTTGATTTATGGATTGATGTTTTTTTATCTATGAAAAAAATTAGTGATATCGTATTCATATCGATATTGTGTGAAAAATTCTATTGTATAAAAGTAAATACCAAAAGGCATTTTTTTAATATATCGGAATGTGGATAATAATAAGGAGCAAGATAGTGCGAAGCTAGGAAGATGATCAAAGCATAATCTGCTGGGACATGGTAAATCAGCAAGCAAGGAGACATTGTCTCTGGATTAGCTTTGAAATCACTAGAGAAGACCCCCATATCATTTTGAATTGAGTAGAAATAATGAGAAGGAATGGGAGAGGAAATCCTGATTCTTAGTTTGAATGAGAAATGTGTAGTTTGAAAAAAGTAATTACTGCAAATATGAAGTATTATTCTGAAGGAGAGTACTTCGGTTCGAGAGCTCCTGAGATACATGTGTGGTAATCTCATTGAATAATCCTAGCTAAGTATGGTCAATCGAGAAGGTAACACAGTAATTTAATATTATAAGCTAGCATAGAGATAGTAAACATCTAACTTAAAATTTTGACGATATCTGCTATATATGTGAATAAATGTGCCTATAAATGTAGATAATGTGTTTTAATGTGAAAAGTTTATGAGTTATACGTTAATATTACTTACAGAATCCTAGTTATTGATTCCCAATTTTCTGATTTGGTATCTGGTATCACATATTTTTTCTATTGGTGGCAGCATAGCAACTAAAAAATGTTTGTTTTCATCTTTACACGCGGTAGACTAAAATTTGAGAGATAGTTATCAGCAATTAATGATTATAGTTTTAGTTTTTCATCGGTAATGTTCTTATTTGTTTAATACAAGATGAATCATAATAATTGTTCAATAATTTTTAGGGAGGTCAAAATATAAAATTGATCAATAATGGCATAGGAACATGGGGTTACACTTGCAATCCCATATTGAGTGAAAAAATACTAAGTATACTACTCTATGTGAACTTCGTCAATTTCTATGAGAAAAGTCAAGATACTATTATGAAAATTTGCACATATTTAGTAAATTCTGTAAAACGCGACGGTAATAAAACAGAAGCTAAAAATTTCCAATATCCACGCCCAAACGGAATAAATTGGACACTGTGCATTTTGTAACACAATTGTTTGTGCATACGGTTTTTCTGACATAAACTATTGGCTTTTCCTACAATATTCGCGATGTTATCAGATATAAAAACAAAGTAAGATAAGCTCCTCAAATGTTTATTCCAATGTCTTAAGCTTTGTGAAATATGTTAACTAAAATTCCAAGCTAACTATTTCACAAAATATGCATTTTACTATTTCATTTAAATATTTTAAATGTAAAATTGCACATTTAATAACATCCTTATGCTATACTATTATTATTTTTTTATTTTTGCAATCAAGTTTAATTTTAAAATCAAGTAAGAATTATATTTAGTAATACGAGAAAATAAAATTTTCAGCATTATGACAATCAAAGAATATCCAATGGGAATTTTTCTTACAGTTTTTTTTTTTTTAACTTTGAAGTAAAAAAAATGGTAACTAAACTACAGAATTTTTTTTTTTTTTTTTTTTTTTTTTTTTTTGTAAGCAAGTGATTGATATTGCAGGAAAATCCAGCGATGATAAACGTTTGATAACACTGCTTAATAGCAATTATTTCATGTTCATTACTATCGGAATCGCGCAAGTCTATTTTCAAAGTGGGTAATATTTTGAAAAATGCAATCAAATAATACACAACTTTATGTAAGGTACCCTGGGGTAATAACGCCAAGTGCTTATATTTTGCATAAATGAACAGAACTCGAGCTCGTGCTCGAGTTCTGTTGTGGTAGCAACATCTTTCTGTTTCATTAAGGCAGAATCTTACATCAGTACGAAGTTTAAACTGGAGTATTATAGGAATTGTTCACAATGCTGTGAAACACGAATAAAAAAGTTAAAAAAATATTTCGTCTGTGTCTGATTTGAATGGGAAATAATCCAAGGACTTCATTCTTTGCCTTGCCACCGTATGCAACACGACTGCTGATACTGCGATTGAGTGTTCCTGGTAAATATTATATCAAGTTGTATGGTTTACAGCAGTATTTTACATAAGTCGACAGGATATTGAAACCTAGTGTGCACTTCTTTATATGACGTCATATGATTATGTGTTCTTGTGAGTGGAACATTGGAGCGGAATGAAGTGTTGTATCCTACAACACTGTAAAAAAAAAAAATCCGTTAAATTTACGGCAAAAACTGTTGCAAGAAATTTTTGCCGTAAAAATTGCAGTAAAATTTCCTTTAACAAACATATTATTACTTTCTTTTCCAAAAAAAAAAAAAAAAAAAAAAAAAAAAAAAATCTGCAATAATTCAAAAGAAACAGAAAAGGTTCGTCGACACTTTTGAATAATGTTTTCAAATTACACGTTCTATCTTTTGGGTTTTCACATTTATACCCTAATTATAGGTCCATGTGTAAGGTTTCGTATGATTAAAGTTTAGGTTTTTTGTATCCGAATTATTATGCATACGTATTTGAAACTTAAAGAAAATAAACTGCGTTTGTTGTGTAGAGAGTTTTAAAGACTAGATTAGAATTTAAAAAAATATTCTGACTATTCAGTGTGTTTTAAATTTCTGTTAATGAGAGTAAACATTTACATGAATTTAAGAGAATACTTTTAAAACTACAGTTAACTGGAAGTTGGTTGGTGTTAAATTTGAGGCTAAATTTAAAAGAATATTTGGAAAAAATTACTAAACTATCGAAAAGAGTTTATTTGTTTTTCAGTTTGTGTTTCTATTATTTTTTTAGAAGGAATATAAATTTACTTATTTTATTTATAGCTGACGGAAAATAAACAACGTTTGTTGTTTACTGAAGTTTGTAAAATTGAATTAAAATTAATAAAAAAAATCAATACTTGATAAATAAATTTTTTTCTGCAAATAAGAATAAGCCAAGTATGTACATGAATTTAAAAGAATACTTTTAAAACTACAATAACTGGAAGTTAATAGGTGTTAAATTTGAGGCTAAACTTAAAAGAATATTTGGAAAACTACTTTACTATAGAAAATAATTTCTTTATTTCTTTGTTTTAGTTTTTATTATTTTTTTAGAAAAAAAATTTTTTTTTAATTTATTTAAAGTTGAAGGAAAATAAACTGAGTTTATTGTTTACGTAAGTTTGTAACATTGGATTAAAATTTAAAAGAAACTGAATATTTGACAATTGCATTTATTATAAATTTCTGTTAATAAAAATAAGCAGATATTTGAATTTAAAAGAATACTTTTAAAACTACAATAACTAGAAGTTTATAGGTGTTACATTTGTAGCTAAATTTAAAAGAATATTTAGAAAAATTACTAAACAATGGAAAATAATTTCTTTCTTTTTTGTTTTAGTTTTTATTTTAATATAAAGAACATTTGTTTATTGTATTTTTTATATTTATTTTATTTAGACCTTAAAGAAAATAAATTACGCTTGTTGTTTACAGAATTTTTATTACTGGATTAGAACTTTAAAAATGCTTCGGATATTTATTAGTTTCGAATCCGTCTTAATGAAAATAAAAAGAGCTACATGAATTTAAAAGAATATTTTTAAACTATACATAATTGGAAGTTAGTAGGTGTTAATTTACTGTTAAACCTAAGAAAATGATTGAAAGAAACAAATAAAATATTAAAAATAGTTTATATGCTTCTCAGTTTGACTTATTATATTTTTAGAAAAAAAAATATTTATTTATTTATTCTATTTAAAGCTTGATGAAAATAAAATGCATTTTTTGTTTAGAGAATTTTTAACATTCGATGAGAATTTTGTTAAATGTTCTGTATATTCAGCTATTTTTTTTCTGTTAATGACAATAAACAGATTAATAAATTTTAGAAAACACATTTCAAAGCTACCCATAAATAAGAAATCGGCAGGCGTTAAATTTATGATTAAGCTTAAAAGAATATTTGGAAAAAAATTACTAATCTTGCTCAAACAGTTAACTTGTTTCTCAGTTTGAGTCTCTAATATTTGTTTAGAAAAGATATTGATTTATTTATCTTTCTAATAACAGTTGCATTGCATTTTTTTAAAAGTATTCAATTATCTTCATACCTAGATAATAAAAGGACATAAAAGAAAAGAAATTTTTATTGATAATGCAAATTAAAAATCATTCAATCGATATATTCAAACAAAATAAGAATAAACATATTTGTTCATCATTTCAAGTAATATATGATATCTTCTCCTTTTCTCTTTTTAAGCAAAAATGGAATATTTTAGTTGAGATTAGTAGAGAAGCTCTGCTAAAAGTTACATAAAAAATTAATATCGTGGATGAGAATTTAAATATTGAAATTACAAGACCTTATATGACATGATTTGTTCCATGCAGATAGCTGGTGTTAATTTCATTGTGCTCGTGCTCGATTCCATATTCTAGGAGGAGGGGGAGTTGAGACTTGTGAAACACAAACAAACAATCTTTTTTTAACGTAGAAGATGGAAGCTAGATAACTGGTGTATTTCAAAAAGTGGAAATGAGATTGTAGTCATTCGTAGATTCTCAAAAATTTTTAACCTGTAATAACTCTACTTCAAAGTGATCTGGAGATTAGACAATAACTGGAGTACAATTCAACCCAAATTTGTCTGAAGCATTCTTTCTTTGTTTCTATTTTGTTTTTCAATTTTGTCAGGTATCTGACTTTAATAAAACGTATGTATGCTTATTAAGAATTACTGTTAATTAATTTTTTTTGTTTATATATTGTGTTTATATTTATATCATTAGCTACATACTTGATTTATGGATTGATGTTTTTTTATCTATGAAAAAAATTAGTGATATCGTATTCATATCGATATTGTGTGAAAAATTCTATTGTATAAAAGTAAATACCAAAAGGCATTTTTTTAATATATCGGAATGTGGATAATAATAAGGAGCAAGATAGTGCGAAGCTAGGAAGATGAT
Source organism: Maratus speculifer (assembly GCA_964019185.1). Lineage (NCBI taxonomy): Eukaryota > Metazoa > Arthropoda > Arachnida > Araneae > Salticidae > Maratus > Maratus speculifer. The sequence goes on from OZ025295.1 coordinate 169,856,440, forward strand.
CAAAGCATAATCTGCTGGGACATGGTAAATCAGCAAGCAAGGAGACATTGTCTCTGGATTAGCTTTGAAATCACTAGAGAAGACCCCCATATCATTTTGAATTGAGTAGAAATAATGAGAAGGAATGGGAGAGGAAATCCTGATTCTTAGTTTGAATGAGAAATGTGTAGTTTGAAAAAAGTAATTACTGCAAATATGAAGTATTATTCTGAAGGAGAGTACTTCGGTTCGAGAGCTCCTGAGATACATGTGTGGTAATCTCATTGAATAATCCTAGCTAAGTATGGTCAATCGAGAAGGTAACACAGTAATTTAATATTATAAGCTAGCATAGAGATAGTAAACATCTAACTTAAAATTTTGACGATATCTGCTATATATGTGAATAAATGTGCCTATAAATGTAGATAATGTGTTTTAATGTGAAAAGTTTATGAGTTATACGTTAATATTACTTACAGAATCCTAGTTATTGATTCCCAATTTTCTGATTTGGTATCTGGTATCACATATTTTTTCTATTGGTGGCAGCATAGCAACTAAAAAATGTTTGTTTTCATCTTTACACGCGGTAGACTAAAATTTGAGAGATAGTTATCAGCAATTAATGATTATAGTTTTAGTTTTTCATCGGTAATGTTCTTATTTGTTTAATACAAGATGAATCATAATAATTGTTCAATAATTTTTAGGGAGGTCAAAATATAAAATTGATCAATAATGGCATAGGAACATGGGGTTACACTTGCAATCCCATATTGAGTGAAAAAATACTAAGTATACTACTCTATGTGAACTTCGTCAATTTCTATGAGAAAAGTCAAGATACTATTATGAAAATTTGCACATATTTAGTAAATTCTGTAAAACGCGACGGTAATAAAACAGAAGCTAAAAATTTCCAATATCCACGCCCAAACGGAATAAATTGGACACTGTGCATTTTGTAACACAATTGTTTGTGCATACGGTTTTTCTGACATAAACTATTGGCTTTTCCTACAATATTCGCGATGTTATCAGATATAAAAACAAAGTAAGATAAGCTCCTCAAATGTTTATTCCAATGTCTTAAGCTTTGTGAAATATGTTAACTAAAATTCCAAGCTAACTATTTCACAAAATATGCATTTTACTATTTCATTTAAATATTTTAAATGTAAAATTGCACATTTAATAACATCCTTATGCTATACTATTATTATTTTTTTATTTTTGCAATCAAGTTTAATTTTAAAATCAAGTAAGAATTATATTTAGTAATACGAGAAAATAAAATTTTCAGCATTATGACAATCAAAGAATATCCAATGGGAATTTTTCTTACAGTTTTTTTTTTTTTTAACTTTGAAGTAAAAAAAATGGTAACTAAACTACAGAATTTTTTTTTTTTTTTTTTTTTTTTTTGTAAGCAAGTGATTGATATTGCAGGAAAATCCAGCGATGATAAACGTTTGATAACACTGCTTAATAGCAATTATTTCATGTTCATTACTATCGGAATCGCGCAAGTCTATTTTCAAAGTGGGTAATATTTTTGAAAAATGCAATCAAATAATACACAACTTTATGTAAGGTACCCTGGGGTAATAACGCCAAGTGCTTATATTTTGCATAAATGAACAGAACTCGAGCTCGTGCTCGAGTTCTGTTGTGGTAGCAACATCTTTCTGTTTCATTAAGGCAGAATCTTACATCAGTACGAAGTTTAAACTGGAGTATTATAGGAATTGTTCACAATGCTGTGAAACACGAATAAAAAAGTTAAAAAAATATTTCGTCTGTGTCTGATTTGAATGGGAAATAATCCAAGGACTTCATTCTTTGCCTTGCCACCGTATGCAACACGACTGCTGATACTGCGATTGAGTGTTCCTGGTAAATATTATATCAAGTTGTATGGTTTACAGCAGTATTTTACATAAGTCGACAGGATATTGAAACCTAGTGTGCACTTCTTTATATGACGTCATATGATTATGTGTTCTTGTGAGTGGAACATTGGAGCGGAATGAAGTGTTGTATCCTACAACACTGTAAAAAAAAAAAAAATCCGTTAAATTTACGGCAAAAACTGTTGCAAGAAATTTTTGCCGTAAAAATTGCAGTAAAATTAGATGTACATTTTTTTTATTACACCAAATTTTACTGCAATTTTTACGGCAAAAACTGCTGGGCAACATTGCTGCCAGCAGTTTTTGCGGTAAATTTAACATGTTTTTTTCTTTAAAGTGAATATATTTGCTAATTAGCAAATTTGAAAATTGCTGCTTATCACGATTATAGAACAACCTCAAATTTCATCTGTGACAGTGTAGAATTCACATATTTTCCTGAATATGACCCATTTTGGAATACAATTATTTCATAATGCATATCTATAATTATATCTATAATGTATTATATTACATTTAATTACATCAACTCATGCTTTACAAAACACAGCCGTTTAATGTTTCAAAAGTGACATTATCCCCGCAGTGTTGTTTAATGAGCTTGAAACACAAATTAGTCTTTGGTTTCATCGAAAAAGACATGTAAACACGTTTTAAAATTAAATTGAAACGAATAAAAAGCATTGGAGAGTGAAATATTTGGAAATCAGAAAAAAGGGTAGGAATTCTTTTTTAACTTTATAAGGCAGACAAATTCCATTTGAAAAGAACACATTTGGGAGATTGATAAATAGCCGTAAGTATCCCGTGATTACTTCTTTTTATACAAAAATCGAATTCTTCGGCAGCATTTTACTTTTGCTTTTTTGTGAAAAATGCAGTTCTTATTGGAGAAATAAAATGCATTAAAAAATAGTTTTCGAATTTAGTTTTAGATCTTTGTTAGAAACTATGTTTTTAACAATATTTTCTTTGTTGCCGTTTTCATATTATGCAAATTATTTTACAAAAATACTTATAGTTTTGTTTCTTTTTCGCAAAATTTCATTTTATATAAAAAATCAAAAGACATTTCCCCATAGTAGAAGTTTTCCAAGAATGTATTCACGTTCATCAAATAAATATAATCAAGAAAGAATATTACTTTATTCATCTGATTATGAATTTTATATTTTAGTTCTTAAACAATTAAAAAAAATACCGAAAAACAAACGATCAAGTCCGAGTATTAATCGCACTCAGAGAGTTCAGTACAATAAATTTATGAATTATCAAATCTATTATTTAAAAAAATGTTGCTAAAAGAATAATAAGAATTTGTAAAAAACTGTACAATGTAGGGTTGAGCATTTACTAGAAAAGTATGAATGGGTGTAACTTAAAATTTCAATGCGATATGAAGCCTAAATAATATCAAACATTGCTGTTCTGTTTAACTCTTCTTTTAATCTTCCCCTAACCTGTTTTAATATGAACTTAATTCGGTATTGACATTAAAAATACTACACATTTAAACTTCATTTAGTATTTCATAAGCTAAATTCAGCATAGTAATAATCTTTTCTTTTTACAGTGTAGCTGCAACAAAACCCTTGTTCAAAGTTGGAACATTGGAGTGTGCTAAGCACCCTCCAAAAAAAAGGTCGCAAAGTTCTTCGGCAGCTTGGTCCGTGCCGCGTACATTATTAATTAACTTTTAAAAGCGCGGAAGGCGTATTAAGAGTTTCATTCAATGCAAACAAGTCGCGAATCTTATAGAATTTATGTGATTAATTCTAATTAATTTAGTCTGTTTTAACAGTTTGACTTTTATTGTTTTTATTCAACTGCTGGGGATTGGATTACAGCAGTGGTTTCCAACGTATAGCGCACGCCCCACCGGCAGGCAATTTGATTTTTTCGGGAGATGATTTCAAATTTGTAACTCACCATTCACTGTAATTTTTTTTAAGTTATATTGTATACCAAAAAAAAATTAATAACTTGAAAATTTCAAAATCACGTGTATTGCTTTTATAATGCTACGAGATATTGCATTACACAAATATGTAATTAAAAGTTGTTATCTAGGTTTTAAATGCCGATGGTACATTGAGTACGCCGCTCATATCATTGTGTATGTACAAACCATCCATGTCTTTGAGGATTAATATCTTATCTAATTATCGACAATTTTTTTCTAAAATCATTATCAACAACATTTTTATTCTTTTGCTACGATAGATGCGTCCAGCGCTCCTCTACACCTCTGCTGAATGCCCAAAAATTTTCAACATTTGTGTAACAGAAAAATGCACATTTCTCAAAAACTATGTGAACTAGGGTAATCACTATAGTTTTCCCGCAATGTTTAAACTAACGTCTATTACCTCGAATTTTTTTCTAATTTTAGTTTCAGCAGATTCGGAAATAGATGGGGTAGGACATATTTTTGCACTATGTTTTCGAAAATATCTCTGAAAATACGAAATACATATTTGAGTAAAATATAAGAAATACATATTTGAGTAAAATATAAGAAATACATATTTGAGTACAGCATTACCAAAGCTTTCATACGATATACAAAGAAGATTTTTTTTCAAGTAATTATATTAACCCTTCAACATTTTCACTAATATATTTATGAATGTTTTAAAAAACGTAAATATGTAGATCAATAGTGTCTCTATTACTTCCCCCAGTTTGAATTTACCACATTTCATAGTTTACGAGTGAAATGGTTGTAATGGATAGACAGACACAGAAGTGATCTTATAATGGTTCTGATTTTACTTTTTAAGTACGGAACCCTAAAAATACGCCAAATATTTATGATTTAAAAATATCTCATTGGTTAGAAGACAAGAATCGTTCTAAGGGAAAATGACATCTAGATTGTACGGCCACACAAGTTTTCACCGAAGACAAATTCAATATTATTTATCAGCATGATTTTTTTTTAATAAATAATTTGGAATACCAGAAAAATAAGAAAAAAATAGTATTTAAAAGAAAATTTTTGAATAAACAATGGAAGAGAGACGGTAGGTAAGCTTTGCGGAGTGAAGACGTATTTGGTTTCGCTCCGTGTTTCTGCGGTTATTCTTATGATGTGTTGCGTTTGGAGAGATCGGTTCGTTACTGAATAGATTCTTCGACGTCTGCGTGGTTTTTTCTGCTTTGTGTGAAGTTTTTTTCTCATACTTTCTCATAATGGCTTCGGATATGGAACGTCTTATGGCTGATACCGTTCAAGGAATAATTAATGGAACTGTTAAACCGAACTTTTGTGAAGAGTTTGCTAAAATTAGCTCGTCTTACGAGGATAAAGTGAAGCAAGTCATCGGTGAATTTTTTGCTTATCTGGACGATTATATAACATCTACTATAAGCAAGATGGATTATGCCACCTCACCCGCTGACCAGGAGGAGGTAAGAAAAGTTTGTTTTGAGGCTATTTCTTTACTTAGGGAGCCAATTTGTTATAATAGTTTGTTAGATTCTACCTATTTTGGAGTTTTTTGTTTTTCTAAATTTAGAGTTGCTTCTAGTAAAGTGTTAAAAGATTTCGGTTTAAGTGACTTTACACTAGTTCAAAAAGGTACTAAGAGACCACTTGAGGAAAATTCAACTATCCCTCTTAGTAATAAATTTTCTAATTTAGCCAATGAAGCTAATCTTGATAATCAAATGGATCAAAATTCCGGTGTTGCCACCGAGGAGTCTGGTAATTCTAAAACCAGAATTAACCCTTTTTACATTGAATTTAATGAGAAATGGTCTGATCTTGCGAAGAAAATCTCGGAAGTTAACAATATTAAACCTACTATTGCTCTAAAAGGTGAACGCCTTATGGTGTTATGTAAAAGTGATAACGACTTTAGGGCTACTCAAAAATGGTTAGATGAAAATTCCAAGAAATATACAACTCTTCATCCTAAGGACCAACGTCCAAAAAAAATCTGCATTAGAGGGCTGCCATGTTTTACGGAAACTAATATTATTGTTGATAGTCTTAGAGACCATGGCTTCACTGTAACTAGGGCTGCCATGCTCAAAAATAGAAAAACTGGGCAACCAATGCCTTTGTACATGGTAAATGTCTTACCTACCAAAAACTTCGAGGATATCTATAAAATTAAGGAAATTTATTGCATGTCCGTTACGATTGAAGCTTTTAAAAGCTATCAAAGAATTAAACAGTGTTATCGGTGCCAAGGGTTTGGGCACGCCTCTGAAATTTGCAATTTCACGCCTAAATGCGCCAAATGCGGGGCTGATCACCTAACTACTGATTGCGAGCACAAAGGCCACATTACTCCTAAATGTGCGAATTGTGGGCAAGCTCATCCAGCCACCTATCGTGGTTGCATCAAAAACCCATATCGCCGTGAAAATAATAATAAACGAAATAATTCTAAGAACAATCCTGCTAAAACTAACGATAAGAGTATATCCAAAGATACCCAAATGTTATCCGAAATTCTTAAAGATTTCAATTATACTAAAAAAAAGGGTCCACCTAAAAACAATTCTGAACCCCAAAAAGAAAATTCTGAAACCCCAGTAGAGGGCGCCTCTACTTCTCAAAATACTGAAAATACTAATAGTACTACCTCTGAAAATGATAATACTACTCCGACCACTCAAGCCACTATTCCACCGGCCTATTCTAATGATATACAGGAAATCTTTAATACTTTCCAAGATATTAAAGAAATTCTTCAAATTACTAAATTTTTAAAGTGTATTAAAAATATTGCTAGTCAAACCAAAAAATTCAAAAATCCTATGGAAAAAATGTTTGTTATAATTAAAGAGTTCGACATTCTTGCTAATGAGATATCTCTCCCTAACCATGTCTAGGTCCCATCTTAACTCCCTTATTGTGCTAACCTGGAATTGTTCTACTATTAATAATAAAATAAACGAATTACGCGACTTTATCAGTAATCGCCCGGACATTGATATAATTCTCTTGCAGGAAGTTCATAAACCTAATATTAGTATCAAAATTTCTGGTTATAAACTTTACCATACCCCCCGCCCTGGCTCCAACCAGGGTGGAACTGCCATTTACATAAAACATCACATTCCACATTACCCTGTACAACACACAAATTACATAGGTCTTGACTATACGGGAATTGTAGTGCAATTACCACTAGTTAATATTAATTTTGTTTCAGTATATGTTAAACACGGACGTTTTCTCCCAGTCAGTGACCTCACACAACTTTTCTCACAAAATACGCACTGTTTTATCGCCGGTGATTATAATGCACACAACCGACGATGGAACTGTCATTCAACCACCCGCCGAGGCAGTTCACTACACAACATGATCACACACCTAGATCTTAGCCTACATGCACCTTCTACACCTACACACTTGGGGCATGGTAACTCCCGTCCCTCTATTATTGATTTTGGCATCTCAAAAAATATTAATTTCCCTATTACTACTACTGTTATCAACGAACTCAGTTCTGACCACCTTCCAGTTAGTTTCAAAATTGACCTTGTTGACCCTCCCTCTCCCCCCCATCTCTGTGGCTGTGGATTGGAGTAAATTTAAAACTATTTTACTTAACTCTGATCTTACATTTCCTAATATTACTAACAATGATGACATAGATAATGCTGTTACTCACTTTCAAAACCTAATTATTAATGCTCAAAATCTTGCTACTTACCAGTATGTGAATCATAATAAACCTTTTACTCTTCCTAACTACATACATAATATCATCATGCAGCGTAATAACATCCGACGGCTGTTTCAAAACTCTAGAGATCCTGCTCTCAAGCCTACTATTAATCGTCTTAACAATAAAATTAAAAATCTTATTGCCAAAGAGAAACAAAAAAGTTGGAATAACTTCCTTAACTCACTTTCACCTGAGGACAACTCCTTATGGAAAATTAAGAAAAAACTTAATAATAACTACACCACTATCCCACCCTTAACTGCTTTTAATTCTACGGCATACACTGATAAAGACAAAGCTGAACTTCTTGCTAAATCGTATGCCGAGCAGTTTTCCCCTAATCCTTATCTGGCTAGTCCCAACCACTACTTTGTCGTCCATGACACGGTTCAAAATTTTCTTGCCACTCCTCCCCTGGACCCACTTCCTGAAATTCAACCTATTACCATTTTTAATATTATCAAAAACTTAAAAAACAGAAAAGCTCCTGGAATTGACAATATTTCTAACTTTGCACTTAAAAATCTTCCTTTTAATTGCATTAACTACCTTACTAACCTTACCAATGCTATTCTCCAATTTCATTTTTTTCCTAAACCTTGGAAAACTTCGATTATCTCTCCTATACCCAAACCTCAAACTAACCAACAGGACCCTACTAATTATCGTCCCATTTCTCTGCTTCCTGCTATTAGTAAAGTTGTTGAACGCGTCATTAGGTCTCAGCTAAATGACATACTAGATGAGAAGAACATTCTTATTCCTGAGCAATTTGGCTTCAGAGCTAAACATTCCACAGTTCACCAACTCTTACGTGTTGTGGAATTCCTCAGTGAAAACCTCAACACTAAAACTCCAGCTGCTGCTGTGTTTCTCGACGTCGCTAAGGCTTTTGACAAAGTCTGGCATGAAGGCCTTATATACAAATTAATTAAGCTTGGTATTAATGCCAGACTAATACACTTACTACATTCATACCTTAGCGACCGCACTTTTTGTGTCCGCATTAACAAAATTCTCTCCACTCTTTACCGTATACTTTCTGGTATACTTCAAGGCTCGGTACTTGGCCCCACACTTTTTAACCTCTTCTTTAATGATATCCCCAGAACACTGAGGACTTATCTTGCCCTGTACGCGGACGACACGGCAATGTATGCCTCTGCACATCACCCATACACATTATACAAAATTTTACAAAAGCACATTGATGATTTTCTTAGCTGGTGTAACCTATGGCGTGTTAAACTTAATGAGCAAAAAACTGCTGCTATCTACTTCTCTAGAAAACTAACCTATCCTAACCGCATCACTATCAATAACACCACCATCCCTTGGACTAACGACACCAAATACTTGGGAGTTACTCTGGACCATAGGCTCACTTGGAAAAAACATCTTACTAATATTCGTGGCAAAGCCGCCGGAATCGCCAAATCTCTTTCTCCACTTCTTAAAAGTAATACCCTCTCCATACATAATAAACTAATCCTTTACAATGCATGTATAAGATCTATTCTAACTTATGCCTGTCCTATCTGGGGTTTCGCGTGTAAGACAAGTATGAATGCGTTATATGGCACCCATAATAAAAATTTAAGAACTATCCGTAATGGTAACAGATACCTACGTAACTCCACGATACGCAGAGACTTAAATACCGTTTCCCTAAAAAAGCGCATTAATCAGCTTTCCAAATTTTTTTATAAATCTGTTTATAACCTTCCCAACCAAATTGTTGCAGAATTACCAGACTACGAGGTTTCGGACCCTATTAACAGAAAACGCCCTAAATATACGCTTTTATTAAATGATGAAAGTTGAGTTTTCCTCTCTTCTTAACTAAACTTAAATTCTTTGTCTGTTTTGTCTTGTTCTGTAATTTTTAAAATTAAAAAAAAAAAAAATTAGTTATTCTGCTATTATTAGCATTACATCTATGATATATTTTTAAAAAAAAAAAATGTATGGTCTCTGAAAAGAGTTTTTGTTTTATGGTTGGGGTTTTCCCTGGTAGCTTTTTCGCCTGGCCATGGCCTTTTGGATCTAATGGAATTTTTCTTTTTTTTTTCTTTTTGTTTTTCTTATTAATCTGTTAAACTACATCTATTTACATGTTCTTAATTTTTATTACTCTCTTTTTCTTAATATAATTTTTAATAGTTTTTTTTTTTTAACTTTGTGGCCACCAGCCGCATTTAAACAATTTTTCTTTTAACGGCTCCCTAACGCCTCTGCAACACAACTTACCTCTAAACTGGATGTAAAGTTGCCACGCAACTAGGTAGTCCATCAAGCTGATTACATTGTTCCATTGTTCCACAATGGAAGAATAAAAGAGTCCTATCTTAAAATGCAACATTATTTTTAACAATAAATGATGACATTCATTTTAACCATTTTCGCAATCTTTTTAGATTAATTTCAATATTATATATATATATACATATATATTCAATTTTTATTTCAAATCAACCGTAACAGCAAACAAATTCTTTTTTAAAAGATATTTTAGCATCTTAAGCAAAAATAAAAAATCTTCATCACTCATTATGTAATTTTCCAAATTATCGTTTAATAATACCAAAAAAGAAATTTAAAAAGAAAAAAAAACTTAGAATGGAGTTAAAAAGCAGGAAACGGGCATTACTTTCATTTTTACAACTTATATTTTATGTTTAAAAATATCAGATTAATTATTAAACTGCACCTTATTTGAAAATAAATTACTACATAAAGTAGTATTTTTTTTAAATATGTAATATAATTTACTAATTTCACTTCAAAAAATGGTAGTCTAATATTTCAAAAACGACATCGTCCCGCCTTTGCTGAGCATGGAACTTAAATTATTCTAGATTTCAATGAAAACGCTTGTAAACATGCTTTAAAACTTCAAAGAGCATAATAGAGCAAAATATTTGAAAAGCCGAAGGAAAGGAAAGAAATTATTTTTGAATTTGATTATAGCAAATAATTTCCATTTAGAAAGAATACATTAAAGTAGAAATTGAGAAACTTTCATAAGTTCCTTGTTATCATTTCTTTATATTTAAAAATTCTGCTATTCAGGCATAACTTCTTATGTTTTTGTTTTTAGATAAGTTTTTGATTCATATTTATACAGGGTGATTCAGAGTGTCAAAAATGTAAAGGTAGATAGAGGGGATCTAATTAAGCAGATTTAATATAGGAATGTGAATAAGGAAATGCAGCGTTCAGGTAATAGAGGTCGCTATTGAATTCAGTGGATGTTAAAGTACTTCACAACCTTGAATAGTCATACTCCGTAAGAATTTCGAGCAACATGTGTTATATTCGGGGCTTGCTGAATGCATTTCATGTATAGGACTGCGCAAGGAAATGCAGCGGCTGCTCAGAGGCGATATACATGGAACGATTCCCGATTATAAATCGGCCAAATCGCTGAATATTTCAGCATTTTCATGGACAGTTGTGCCCGAGTAAATAATTTTATGCTTCAAGGCGTGATACAGACATTGGAAGGTATCATAGAATTCTTTCTGTGAAATATCACGCATATTAAAGAACAGTCCTTCAACATTTTGGTCAAAAAAGGGTAGAGACACAGGATTCGAATATAAACTTCGGACGAACTAATGAAACTTAGAAATGGCTCTCACCGGGGGTAAACAGGTAATAGAAAAGTGCGAGGAAGCGAAAACTATAGAGTTCCTTATCTATTGGCGGCAGGAATATTATGTAACATGAAGTGACGACAGACAGGTGCACAGATTCGCAATGCAGTATCTATCTATCTATATTATAAAGGCCAAACGTAACGCATGCGCCATTTTGCGAATGGCAACGCTCTCCCATGCAATTTCAGTTTTGCATTTTTTGCTACTGCAAATTTTCTACTTCTAAACATAGCATATTTCCGATTTTTACACCGTCGTATAGAGAAAAAAATGTATTTTTAAATGTAATTTGTTTCAAAGCTGTATCTTAATTTGTTTTTGAGATATTAATTTTTTATAGTTTTTAGTACCAATTTTATAGTTGTGGCAACAGAATCACTCTATTTTCTCTTAAAATTGAAAAAAAAAATAGAAATTAAATTGCAAAAAATATCGTCTGTTATAAAATTCCGTGATTTCGGTTTTATTTTGTTTTTATTCATCAGTTAAATAAACTTCAAGTTTTGAGTTAAAGTGATTTTAAAAATATCAAATTAAAATACCATTTTTTTAAACATAGTGAATACGGATATGAGAAGTACGTGTTTAAATTTTGAGAAGATGAAAATTACAACGAGTTTTAATTTCGTGTGAAATACTATGACTGTGTCAATTTGGAGTAAATTTTGTTTTTTTCATTCGCATTTATACCAAACATAACAGTCTCAATCAGGCTCGGACTGGCCCGCCGTCCCATCGGCCCGAGGGCCGGTGCGCCCTCGTCCAGGGACGATATTGCGCCCCTAAAGTGTTTAAGCCGCTCCAGTATTTCCCCCCTCGTTATAAACATGTATTCTAACTAATGTACTAATTTTCTAAAAGTCGTTTGAGAAATAAATCCTTAGTCAATTGAATGACAGCTATCTCCAAAGAAAAATTATAAATAACATTTATTATTCCATATTATTATCAATCAATTGGCACCTATGTGTTTTTATATGATCATTTGCAGAAAATTGTGAGTGGGTGACTTTTCCCCCCATGATTCTTATAAGGTATTATTGACAAAATGATAAAGCGATCGACTAGAAAATTGTGTAACATTTTGTAGATTTTATGGAACTTTAAGCACACTAAGGAATATAGCGAAGCCTTCTATTTAAATTCAAAGATGTAATTTTAAGCCATTTTTCATATTTGATGGCTATGCGAGTGTGTTAAGCCTTGCCAAGCTAGATACAACAAAAAAAAAAAGTAAAATTGGCGTTAGTTTACTAAATATTTTTGCGCCCTCTGAAAATCCAAGGTCTGCGCCTTTTTGCCTGGTCCAGTCCGACCCTGGTCTCAATTGATAAATTCATCATATTAGCTGATCTTTATAATATTTTACTGATTTTATATGAGATTAAAGTTTAATGTTAATAATTTGGACAATTGAGTTTTATAGTATTTTGTTAATCTTAGCTTAAAATAATATTTGTTTTACAGGTAGACTGATCAATATAAGATGTATATTTTATAATATTTCTTTGAGAGGTAGACTGATCAATATAAGATGCATTTTTTACTGTAAGTAATTTTGTAGGTGTATTATAAATCAATGAAGCAGTTCCTTCTTAAGCATTTTCTTTCGTCGAATTTCGACGGGTTCCGCCTCGTATTTAATAAAAGTAAAAAATAATACTAAGAAACAAGTATCAAATGTTTCAAAATAAAAAAATAAAATAAATTGTTGTTTTAAAAAGAGTGTTGCTTTTAATAAATTCAGGTTTTTTAAATAAGAAATAAAAGAATACGTTGAGAAAAATTTATGAAGGAATTAAAGTTTTAGATTAAATATTCGAAACAAATAATCATTAATAAATGCGTTTTAAATTTCAGATCAGATAGAAATAAAGAGCAGAGATTATTAAGAAATAAGGATATAATGAATATACCTTAAATTTAAATAATTTAAAGGGGTGTTTGCCAAGCAAAAATAAATAAATAAATATGTAACATGCATATATACCGAGTATTTTAAAAGTTCAGTGCAAAAGCAAAACGCAATTTAAAAAAAAATCTAGGCATGCAGTTTGTAGAAAAATATTCAGCTTGGAATGAGCTTGGAATCAAATATTCTCTCACACTTTCGTGTCGAAATATTACGGTGTGTGAGAAATATGGAATCATTCCATGGAATTATCTGCAGCAGTGCCCTCTATTTGCGAGAATTTGAAATTATTGAAAAATACCTCATAAGTTAACGCAGGCAAGGGACCAGGCCCTGATTATTGTACGGGCACCCGGTAGCTGCACTTGGGGCCAAGGGCGGCGCCAGAATTTGCCCGACGGGGGGGCACTGTATCCCCGACAAGGGGGCCAAGTTCATAATATATATTAGAGGTCCCCGCGTACTGGTCCGGGGCCTAAAAAACTGCTTGGGAAAATATATTAGGCCCGGGCCCGACCCAGTTTGTACTAAATAGATTAATGGTCCAGTCGGCATAAAATTAAAAAAGTCGGCCTGATTATACGGTCTAGATAATATAAATACGTATATATATATAATATTAGCACAATAAAAAAAAGAGTTAAAATCTCGGCCCGACCCGACTCTATTTCTAAAAACGTGTATTTTTACTTTGATATGGTTATAAAGTGTTTTGCACGAAAAATTCTGATTAAAAAAAATTTTTTTTTTAAAGAAGTGTTCAAGGCGGCAATATTTATTCATTTTAATGAATATTTATTTGCATGTAAATGTTTCAGTTTTCGTTAATCCTTATATCATGTATTGGAGACTTAAAAATCAGAAAAATGCCACACAGTAAAATCTTCTAAGACGAAATCGCATTAAAAGAGGGAGAGAGAGAGTTGTAGTCAAGTTGCCCTCGTAGCAGGTGTTGATGTATTATATTCTTTTCTCATGCATTATTGTATTCATTTTGAATCAACATGTTTTGCATTTTTGAGGACTCTTCACTCACTTGGAAACACCCGTTCCGTCATGTTAAACACAGGCTATTTTCGAATTTCTCATGTTAATTAGAATATTTTTAAACAATTTTTTTTCTTACATAGGGTAGCTGAGCTTGCTCTTTAATATTACTTTATTTCGCTTTTTCGATTTCTTTTTTTTTTTTTTTTTTTTTTTTTTTTGAAAAATGTTTTAAAACTGAAAATACTTTTTTTTTTTTTTTTTTTTTTTTTTTTTTTTTTTTTTTTACATCTGGTGCCAAAATCGAAAAAGTAAAAAATATCCATATTGAATATTGAACTCACTATCCTATGCAAAAAAAATCGTTAAAAAATATTCTTAATTGTCTTACACAGACTAACAGAAATACACACATTTCTATAAAAAAAAATAAATAAATAAATAAATAAAATAAAATCGAAAATTTTCATGATTCCAATATTTTTTTCTTATGTATTAGAATAATGTAACACTATATCAGTCTAATATCAGTCTTTTCAATGCATTTTTTAAAAGTATATATCTACAAAAGGGCACATTTTATAATAATCTGATATGTATATTTAAACCTAATAAACTTGTTATTTAAATGTACTTTTTCTCTTTTATATAATGCACGTGTGTTTAATCCCCCCCCCTACACAAGATATTCTGTCTGTGGTCAACGGACAATTGTCGAAAATAATGCGCTGCATTTATGTAACTCTGAAATATCCTTCCAGTCAGTCTATAACAATATAAGTGTTTTGTAATTTCCATAGCAACATTAAGGTATATGGATGATTCTACGATAAGAGGTAATTTGTACGGCAATCCGTTTAAAACAGATTTTTTATTCTATATGTTGCTATTTTTTGCAATGAATCGCATCATCTCAATATATTTTATTAAATAACATCACAATTGAATATCTAATTAAAACACATTTTTCTGAAATTTCTTACAAAATCTAAAAACGTCTCTCCCCTGGCATGTCCCCTTGCCGGTTTCAATTTAACTTTCAAACAATACATATATTTTTTCCGTCAGAATCTTAGCTAAAGTATGTTTAATTGGAATTTAAGTAATTATACTAACGTATTATAAAATAAAAAATAAAATAATTTTGTTAATTTTAAATAATTTTTTTAATTAACTTTTGTCTTGCTTTTTTTGTGTATCTACCCTGTCAAATTTCGTTCCGCTGAAACAAATATAAATTCAAGGATGGCTATATCGGAAGTAGCGCTTATGGACGTCTATTGGCTTGAAGTTAGCAATACTAAACGCGCAACCCATTTAAGCGTCGCCATTTTTAGTTGTTGCGACGCGACCGTGCGGTGTAGTGGTTTCGCACAGTGATCATGTATCTCCCCTGGTAAGTCATAAAACTTATAATATTCATTTAATACAATTGCATTTACTGCCCTAATTAAACAATACGGTAATAATTAAAGTGAAATACACAATTAACCCAAAAACTAATTCAGTCAGTTAAAAAAATTGAATTTACATGAAAATGTCTCTCCCCTGCCGTATTTCCCCTGGCAAGATAACTGCCAGGGGAGCGAGTCACTGACCAGAAAAAGTTATAAAATATGTATAAAGTGACTTGCCCTTGTATGAAAAAGTAAATAAACAGGACAAAAATCATAATTTAAAGGATTTTGACCAAACTCAAACTTTTCTGTTTGGCCGAATTCTCTATGTTTTTGAACCTCTTATCGTAGAATCACCCATATAAAGATTATTTTACAACCAATCAGCAAGAATACGTCGGCTGAAGCTAAACAATATTATTCATCATCTATTTATCCTTCCAACAGTCGAAAAGTTTATTTTATATTAACTTGCATAACAGAATTTGAAAACTAGTCAAAACAGACAGGCATTTATTTCCTTTTGGTGAATCGCAGCTGGTTTTGCCGTATAAACATGGGTAGACTGAAATCTAAAAGTAAGAATACAAGTATAAAGAAACAGCATACTTGCTAAGAACAAAAGTTGTATAAAATTGAAATTTCTTCATATCCCTTTTCGTTCCATCTGAACACATTGCTGTATTGAATATTAGTTTTCTTTATTTGAATTGAATGTATTTGCACGGAGTGAAATTAAT
This sequence comes from Maratus speculifer, assembly GCA_964019185.1. Classification (NCBI taxonomy): domain Eukaryota; kingdom Metazoa; phylum Arthropoda; class Arachnida; order Araneae; family Salticidae; genus Maratus; species Maratus speculifer. The sequence goes on from OZ025295.1 coordinate 169,872,726, forward strand.
TAGTCGAACTACAATTTTTGAAATACGTACCGTATATTACTTTATAAATTACGTTTTACTCTTTTCATTATTTTCTATTTTTAGCATTATTGAGAAATTGTAATTAGTACTTCATACACTCTCAAAACCATTTCGCCAAAAATAAAATATAACAGGCAATAAGTTGCCGGAACGCACATGTTATTGGAACGGATTTTTCTATTTCTTCAAGAAATTTTGGTGTTTTGATTGTAGAATTTCCAAAAACTTTGATTCGGTTCACGAAATTTTCATTATTTTGAGAGAAAATAGAGATACGTAAAAAATCAGTTTCTAATAGAAAAATCTAGTACACAGCGATGCTGCTCACTAAAGTGAACAGTCCTTTGATTCAAGAGAAATGCAACTTTAGATATTGGAGGATTTCATGTAGTTTTAGCATTAGATTGATGAACTTTCTGTATTTTCGTGGAAATGTGTAAATTAAAGCAGATTTTTTTTAGCTATAGTAGTAATAATAATAACAATGGGAAAAATATCTTCAATTTCCATTTTGTTTAAGAATGTATGTTGATTGAATGTAGAAAGTGCGGTGTTTCAAATTTTGATAAGATAAAAAATTTAAATACAAATATTAACACAAACTCAAATGCAAAATTCCCATAGTTAAACAAAGGATAAATGTAAATGAAGTGAAAACTTGTAAAATAGTTGGAAATCTAAAAGTGCATTATTTTAATACCAGTGAAAAGCGACCCGCAATTAAAAATATATCATCGATCCGAACTACGGGTTATACAGGAGGTCTAACCGCCGGTTAGAAGCAGCGTTGAATTCAGACACTTTTTCCCGGGAGGGACTTCAGTAGCTCCGGGGGGGGCATTATAGAGTACCGGGGGGAAATTGTACTTTTTGACCGTTGAAAATGCAAAATTTAAATTTTCCGGGAGTGACATTTCATTGCTCCGGGAGGTGGAATGTCCCCCCCGGGCCACCCCCCTGAATTCAACACTGGTTAGAAGGTCTGCGTGGGCTAAAATTTTTCTCTGAGTCCGTCGCGACAATGCCGAAATATCCCTCTGATTTGAAGAGACTTCTATTATTTTAAGCAATTTCTGCTTTATAATTGGACATTTTTCGAAAATTTTGATCTTAATTTTCTGGTTTTTACATATATTTAAATAAAAGAGATTTATAAATTCCGTTTCTATTATGAAAAAGTACTAAGCAGCACAGCTGCCAACGAATATGTTGCTTTAGGTGTGAATATTTCAGGTAATTGGTGTTTTTACTGCAATTTTTGGCGGGGGGGGGGGGGGGGGGAGTAGAAATGGCAAAGTTAAAGCGCGTGAAAACAAAATTTAAAGCATTTTTTTTGTTTTAATGGTATATAATCAAGGGAAAAAATAATTCAATTCACGGATTATTTTGACAGCATAGAGTCCTCCGCGGATTGGGTTATACCCGACCTGGACTAGTTAATTCTATATCCATTCAACCTGAACCAGTTTAAAAAAAGTAAATGATCCGAACTCGCAGACTTTTACCTAAAAGTATTCAATTTGAATCCAATACCAACTCGGAATGAAAAATAAAATTCCCTCTTATAAAGCAATAATGCAAAAATAGTTTACAATAATACCTTCAATATCAATTATATTTTTATGTAGAAAAATTAATGTATCTGTATATGTACTCATTGACATTCAAATAATATAATTTTACATTTTACAATACTTTTGAGAAATGAAATAAAATCGGAGCCATACCCGACTCGAAAAATAGAAGTTAATCCCAAACCCTCCGAACTTTAGACAAATGCGACTCAAATCGCCAGTCGAGTTGGGTTAATTTCTCAAGGTGATGCAGGACTCTACCCGAAACGCGATCTGAGCCCGACATCTCCACATTTTGATCTGAACCCGAAATTTTCAATCTCAACTAGACCCCAACCGTAACTGATGAAAAAATATATCCATACTATAATGCAGTTATGTAAAAATCTATCTACAACTATACCTTCAATATAAATTTTAACTTTTAAATAAAAAATCAGTATATATAAATTCATTAACATTCAACATATAGTTATTCACCTTAAATTTTGTAAATTCTTGTGAGCGATCGATTAATTTTGAATCACAAACCATAAGTGTCCATAAAAAAAACCTCCAACCCGAACCTAAAACAAAGTTAACCCCACAGGAATCCGATCCACAACGACCAAAGATTAGGCTCAACCCGATCCAATCCAGACTGCGAGCCATGTTTGGTTCAGTTTGAACGACCCGATGCAGCATTCTACGTGTCATCCAAGACAGCCCCGACAAAACTTCAGTATAAATCTTATCTTTTTTGTTAAAAAATAAACATCTACAGAGTTTTTCATGTATATCATCACGTGTAGTCATATATGTAAATTTTTATTTAACGAAATTAGGACTTTTTTTGGGTGGGGGGGGGGGGATATGAATTCAATCTGCAAGAATCAAAATTCAGTCAGAAACCGACTCGTATACAAAAAAAATTGGTTTTGTCAATCTGAGTTAAAAAAAAAAAAAAAGCTTCATATTTTTGCTCAACTTGACGGGGCCGAATTCAAAAGCAAAATATTTTCCCCGACGACATTGAATTTTGGCCCCGATGGGGGGGGCCAGGTGTGCCCGACGGGGGGGCATATGCCCCCCCGACCCCCCCTCTGGCGCCGCCCTTGCTTGGGGCACAAAATTTATAAAGGGTACAAAATTTTTATCTAAATTTCTATTATGATAATCATAATCGAGGAAACAACTGAGATATTTGAGATATTAATACTATGAAATGACAAATATATATATAAATATATGTTTAAAAGTCCATTTCAATAAATAATAGAATTTATTTTAAATTTCTGGATTCCTTTTTCAATTTTCCAGGAAACTTAATATTTTTTTAATTGATACTTTCCAAATAAGTGAAAAAACTGGTAAACAATAAAAACTAGTACCAGTAAATTAACCAATCTAAGGAGAGAGCACAAAAAAATTGAAAGTACCCTGGGCACAGAAATTTGCTAGTAGCACTTTGCAAGGGATGTTCGAAGGAAGTATTTTCATCTGATTATATAAAGTTCAAATTTAGTAATTATTATAAGCCAGCGCCTTATTGTTAAAACATTAATTTAGCGAAAATTAAAAATAAAAGCGTCTTCAAAAACAAAACAAAAAAAATGCATAAAAAAGACATATTTCAAAATGTCTCAGTTGACAAACAATAAGTAATAATATGCATCTTCATTATATGTTCATGTATTTTTTTTTTTTTTTTTTTTTAGTTTTTTATCGAACTTTAAAGCACATTTAAATGTTACTTAGAATTAATTATTGCAATTAGCCATTTTTTTTTACAATGGTTACCATTCCCATAAAAGCTATTTCAAGCATTTTAGATGCCATTTTCTCTCTCATTGCATAATATTACAAACCATATTTTAATATTACCAATGAAATGACACAAAAAAAGCTTCGAAGTGAGACAAGACTCGTGTAGCTATTAGCAGATTATTTTTCCTATTTTCGTTCTTTTTTTTATATCATCATCATTTTTCATAATTAAATTTTGGGTTTGAAATCAACAAAGCATAATCAGAAACTGCACTTTAAAAAAATATATAAAATAAATTACAGCAAATGATATTCCTTTTTACTTTTAATTTCATTAAGTAATGACGCTACAAAAAAGGCCGTCTAATATTTCAAAAATGACACCATCCCGCCTTTAATTAATTTAATACACAAAGTATTCTTTGGTTTCATCGAATATGACTTGTAAAAATTTTTAAAGTTCTAAGGAGTGAATGAATAAGAGCTGTTCGGAAGCGAAAGATTTAAAAGCAGCCAAGAAAGCAAAGCTTTTTTGCTCTTGCAAAAAAAAAAAAAAAAAAAAAAAATCCTTAAAAAAAGAAAAAGAAAAAGAAAGAAAATAAAGAATTTTGAGATTGATAAATAGCAGTAAGTTTTTTGAAATTACTCGTTTTTACAGAGAAATTGGGTTCTTCAGTCTTTTATTACCCTCTGTTTATTTTCTTTGAAAAGGAGGGAGAGGGCGAAAAGCAAAGAGTTTGGGTAGAAAAAAAATGACAGACATTTTTTAATGTTTAATAGTTTTCAAAAATAATATTTCTGGCTTGAAACAAAAATTATTTTTTGGTGTTTACCTGTTAAGCATGTTCCAGATTTTAATGCATGTTCCAGATGGTAGTTAACTAATAAAAAGCATTTGATAATGCAAAAGTTTGAGGGAAAAAGGATGAAATTCTTTTTTAACTGTTTGTCGCAAACTAATTCCATCTGAAAAGAATGCAATTTTTAGTTTGACAAATAGCAGTACGCTTTTCGCGATTGCTTCTTTTTACTCAAAAATTGGGTTTCAGTCTTTTATTAATCTTTTTTCGTTAAAGAAAGTACTGAGGTTACTGAAAAAATTTCAGGGATTTTCATTCTTTTTAATAGTTTTCAAAAATAATATTTCTGGCTTAAAACAATAAGTACTTTTTTGGTTTATTTTTTAAACGTGTTGTAAATCTCCAGGTTGTCAATAAATAATAAAAAGTATTTGATAAAGTAAAAGTTCGCGGGAAAAAGAAAGAATTCTTTTGAACATTTTGTTGCAAACGAATTCCATTTGAAAAAAATAGAATTTAAAATTTAAAATTATATTGTATTTAAAATTATATTGTATTTAAAATTAAATTCTATTGAAAATCTTTGACAATACTTTAAAATTTCAAAATGCACTAAGTGGTAAATAATAAATAATAGCATACATTCTCATAATATCCATATTCTTATTAATTCAATGTATGTACTAAGTTATTTTAAACTAAGTATACCGCAAAACATTTCTGACTGCTAAAAATAGTTTTAACATTTTAAATACAAATATGGATTTCATGATTAATTATGTCGTTTTCCAAGTTATCTTTTTCAAATGCTGACAATCACTTAAATAATAACTTACAAAGAGTTATACAAAAGAAGTCACTTATTATAATTAGTAACAATATATATATATATACCGTATTTACTCGTGTATAAGGCGCACTTTTTTCCGAAAAAATTAGGGCAAAACTCCTAGGTGCGCCTTATACACGGAATATTTTTCTACTGTTGGATGCAGTCGAACGATATACATAAGAAACAAGAAATTTTTCAAAGATATTAAAACTCGAAAAATGTTACTTTATTGAAGTATTACTGCATATTTATTTCATTCCTTGCAGTTTTTTACACAACAGAGCTAACGACATTATCTAAACGCGAATTAGCAATTCTCTTTACCGTCACTCATTCCTATTTCCCGTCATTCTCTTACAACTCGAAGTCTAAAAATGCATTTTCATCTTGTTTTCTAGTCTGGTATAATGTTTGTTTCGACTCTTTTTTTTTACTGAAATTCATTTAGTCATTTTTCATTAGCGTATCAAATTTATGGTGCGCCTTATATAGGAGATTTTAAGAAATCGCCGTTTTTACTTGTAAAGTAGGGGTGCGCTTTATAGACGCGTGCGCCCTATATACGAGTAAATAAGGTATATATATATATATATATATACAGGCTAAAAGTACATTTAAACATTTTTAAAAACCTAAACATATCTACTAGTTTCATATATAAAATCATTGAAATTTTCCAGATCAAAATTGATAAAATAAATTATTTTCACAAACACTATTAATTATTTTCAAAAACTATGAGATCACAGATATAATAAAAGCGGCTGCTTTAATAAAAATGCTTATCTATAAGCATGCATTTTTTTATCTTTTTATTTCTTTATTTATAAATAATCTCCTACAAAGTTCTAGTTAGCTCAAAACTGGATTGTATATGTTCATATATACGTTCAAATCATACTTTCTTATGTTATCTTTAAGATAAAAATACTTTACTTACTAACTCCTTAGATCACATTAATAACCTTGATTCTAAAATTAAATTTACTTTAGGATTTGGAATAAAATTGTATACTTCCTTATTTGAATGTACTATTAATTAAAACCCACCATGGCATAGAACGTACTATTTGTAAAAAACCACAAGTCAATCAATTCACAATCCCAAATAATGATCTAGCACCTTTTTCCAACTAGGTTTCTGTATTTAGAATTTTTAATAAACGAACCTTCGCATTCTGTACCCTGATCACTCAAAAAAAAAATGAAACAAAAAATATGCCATATTAGAAGAAATAAGAGATATAAATTACACACTATATATAAATAGTATAGGGTACGTCTAAGATAGATGGTCATAGTTTTTAAAGATTAAAATAAAAATTGTTAGAATACAAATACAAGGAATATTCATTCATATTTGAAATTCAAGTTCTTATACATATACTGATTATTTTTCAGACAAAAAATAATTAAATATTGAGAATGAAAAGTTGGAAATAAAATTGAAAATAAAATGGCAAATGGCCATCTCTTCTTCAAAATGAGGAGAATTGGCCATGACCATCCAATACAAGAAAAAAAAATGAAGTTAAAATAGCGAAAAATAAGTCGTAGTTAATCATAAAAAACATAGAATTTTGTAAAAATGCTATTATATCACGGAAAATCAGTGACTAAAGTTTGAGGTATAATTTCGAGTAATTTGTAATTTTTCAAGTAATTTGTAGTAAAATTTTACTACATTTTCGATAAAGATCTGGATAGTTTGTACACGTTTCATGGAGCCATTTCTGGCACAATAAGCATTGTATCCAATATAGTCCTTTTTGCTTGTGGTATTATATTCTTCTCCATTACTGGCACAATGATCCTCATTCAATTCTATACCCTCGGAATCTCTAGAATCTAATAATTTCAAATGTAATTCATCTTCTTTGCTGACAGAAGTGTCATGTTTTTGGTTTTTTCTCGCGTTTATTTTAGACTTTTTGTAGGTAAGTTTATTTATTATTTTTATCTGTATCTGGGATGAACTTTCCCGAAGTTTAACAATATTGTCTGAAACAAAAATAGATCGTTAGGCCCTATTATATTATTGTTATTAAAATATTTATATTTGTTAAAATTTAAATACTAATCTAAACTAACTAAAAATTTACACTAATTCTGTGGCTTCCGGTAATAACCAAATGAGGCACATTTTTAATATTTTGAGTAATTAACGTTTAAAGTTTTCAAATGTCTTTTTATCATTACTTTTATAAAATAGATTAAAACTTAATAATTTTCACTATATTCAATTAGGATATAAGAACCTCTTTTTTGGCAAAATAGTTATATAAAAAGGATTTTTATTAATTGAGAACCAATTAAAAAAGTTTTCAATTTTTAAATGAAAATTTATAGTCGCCCTATGAAGGGAAGTGTTCGATTTTCATTTTTCAGTACTATGGCAGATGAAAGTACTCTTTTAAAGTTACATTTTCCTAAATTATCTCAATTTATTCAAAAATGTGCTTTACCTGGTTATTACCGGAAGCCACAGAATTAATGTAATATTAATCATGAAAATTATACAATTATTTTTAAAATAATTATATTTAGTTAAAATCCGCACATAGTATAATTTTGAAATATTGATTATAGATGACCATCTCTCCTCGATTTGATGTGGCCATGAATCCTAAAATTAATGGACAGATTGCCATTCAATTTAAAGCATCACTCCGCCATTGTGCGTCTGTTTTAGGTAGATTTCCTATGAAATACTACCTATTGCGATCGCACCAATGTTGGAATTTCTGAAATTTTTTTGCAGATCTAAGTCGATCATGACCTCTAGACCCCAAAACTACCATCAATAAAAAAGTTTATCTATCTATCTATCTATCTATCTATCTATATATATATATATATATATATATATATATATATATATATATATATTTCTTATGGACACGATAACTTCTATAGTTTTGCTCCATCTCTTCCAAACTGATACATAAAATCAAGGGGTATAAAATCTCGGCAAAGTTCGTTAATGGGCAAAATCGGTCCAAGGGGGTGGAAATAGGGAGGTTTTGTGAAAATCAAAGAAACGCCATAACTTCTTAAATAAAATAGATATCGAATTGGTTTGAAGTTTATATTACTTCTTAAAAATGGGCCAAAAGTTTATGCGTGACAGATTTTTGATAAATTTAGAAATGGTCTCAAGGGACGAAAAAAACAGGGTTTTTGGGAGAAAAAAATTCATAACTTCGTCAATTCTCAAGATATTAAGTCTAACTAAATTTTTTATAAATATTCTCAAAATTATCTAAAACTTTTGTAGTTACAAGTTTTTGATAGGACTAACTTTTACCGATGAAAAAAAATTAAAAACGAAAAGAAAAAGGGAGTGAAAAAAGAAAAAAATCCATAACTCCATAAATTTTTAAGCTATCAAATCTAATTAAATTAATTTTACATCTTTTTAATAATATCTACAACTTTTATATTGACAAGTTTTTGATAGGACCAATTCGTATAGCAAAAATAAATTAAACAAAAATAGGAGTTAAAGAAAAAAAAAACCTCAAATCCAAACTGCTTATATTCTGACCCATTTTTAAATTCGTTTATTTATTTTAAACGCAACCAAATAGTAGATCATATTATTTAGAAACTGTATAAAGTGACGCATTGGTCATTTTTTTTATAAAGACAGAATATATTTTAAAAAAGACTACTAAAAAGAGTATTTAGAACAGAATTTCCCGAAGTCATCGAAACTGAAAATTTAAAGAAGTATTCAAATAAGAAAATGCGTTTTTTTCTGACTCGTTTTTAAATCCATTTTTGCTCTCAATGCATCCAATTTATAGATCCTCTTATTTAGGAGCTGTATAATGCGACGCATTGGTCATTTTTTTAATAAAGACAGAATATATTTCAAAAAAGGCTACCAAAAAGGGTATTTTGAACAGAATTTCTCGAAGTCATCGAGACTGAAAAATTTAAGGAAGTATTGAAATAACAAATTGCGTTTTTTCTGACTCGTTTTTAAATCCATTTTCGCTCTCAAACACATCCAAGTTACACATCCTCTTATTTAGGAACGATATAATGTGAGGCATTGGCCAGTTTTTTGATAAAGATAAAATATATTTTTAAAAATGCTGTCAAAGTGGGCATTTCGCGCAAAAATTTCCGAAGCGATTATGTTTAAAGAATGGAAAATTTATGCAAAGAACAAATCGGTTATTTTATGACTCATTTTTAAATTCAATTTTGCTCTCAAACGCATTCAATTGACAGTTTTTTGTTATTTAGGAACTATCTAATGTGTTGTTTTGGTTGATTTTTTAATAAATTCAGAATATATTTCAAAATGTGTTGTCAAAATGGGCATTTGAGCTGAATTTCGCTTAAGATGATTCTGATAAAACCAGTTCTTGTAGAAAAATGAAATTAAGAATTTTTCTTAAGCGGCCAAATGAAGTTATTAAACTGGGTTTATCTCTAATCATACTTTATTATTTTTATTTATTTATTTATTTTATTATTATTATTGTCGAAATGAGCACTCTTCGAAATCTACCTCCGCCAATAGGCCAAGCCGACAGGGATTTTTTAATCTTAAAAGCAACGATTGGATTATTTACGTATCTTAAAAGTCCTTCTAGTAAAAATAAATGCAACATGCAAACTGCAAAATATTCAGATACCTAATTTAATAAAAATATCCAACCATTAAATTAAATAAATATTAAAATTACACTTTCTTCTTGTAATTAAAAAAAAAACAATGCGTCGCAATGAGTTAACACGTTGAACTATTTCTTACAAACAAAGTTTATGCTGCGATCTATGATATAGTTTTTGAAATATTTAAACTGACCATCTGTCCTAGAATTACCCTAATTATAAGTATGGATGTGAAGAATTAAAGGAACTTCACTGAGCAAAATTCCAAGCTACATTATTTTTCATGTTTTTTTTTTTTTTTTTTTTTTTTTTTTTTCATTGTAAAAATTTTAGTATAAGTATTTTTATTTAAAAAACTTCAACACTTTCGGGTCTGATGTAATGTTAATATACATGTCTTTTAATGGAGTATTATTTAGTTTTAACAAATACTTTTCTTACCATTTACATGCAGTAATGTTAGTATATTTGTATGCATTTACTGTATGATTTCATTTATGTTTAGGCATTTAGTAATAATAATTATTATTATTTGCTTAATTTTCTGTGTACCGTTTGCGATTCTTTTATTTTAAACATATATTTCACTCATTAAATTTAAAATAAAAGTTACTTTCCAGAAAGATTTATATGTAATTAAGCGCAAAAAGTATTAGAAAGTTGCAATAGAACTTAAAACTGATCGTAATGAATATTCTCTAAACATCTCCAAAAAATTTCTTTAGCCTATTGTCACATGAAATGAATTGAATACTATACAAACAATGAAAATTATTTCAGACAATGAAATATTCGTTAAGAACTGAAGAATCTATTTTAAAAACTGACAAAAAGTTCGGACCCGAAAGGGTTAAATTAAAGCAGAAAAAAAATACTTTCCATTGTTTTTCAAAAATATTTTTTAAGCTTAAAAAATCCAAGAATACTCACTAAACGACATCTTATTTTAAAAAAAATTTACATATTTTTAGTTTAACATTATTTGATAATGTCCGTACAACGAAGGTTGACTAATATTTCGGAAAATGTCATTTTCCTGTCTTTAATAAATTTGAAATACAAACTATTCTTTGGCTTCGTGGAAAACAATTTGTAAACATGTTTTAAAACTTCAAAGGGCAAACGAATAAAAAGCGTTCGAGGGTGAAATATTTGAAAATCAGAGGAAAAGGAAGTGAAAATCCTTTTTTTAAAAAACTTTTTGTGGCATTCGAATTCTTTTTGAAAAGAATACAATTTGGAGATTGATAAATAGCCGTATGTTTCTTGTGATTACTTCTTTTTGCACAAAAATTGGATTTTTCAGCATTTTTACTTTTTTTTTTTTTTTTTTGGTGCAGAATTTGGAAAGAAAAAATTTCAGATTTTAAAAAATATTTTTCGAAAATAATATTCTTGTTATTTATTAAAAACAATGTTCGAAGCAGTACTCTTTCTTATTAGTATCTTTAGAGAAAGTCAGATTCCTTTGAAAGCAAGTTATTTATAATTTTTTTTCCTTTTCGAAAAGTACTGTTGTAAAATTTATCTTTAATAAACAATAGAAAGAGAATTTCTTTTCATAAAATGCGTTTCCATCTTTAGAAATAAGTAATATTTTAAATTTAAGTACCGTATTTTCGGGTGTATAGTCCGCGGCTTATACAAGAAAAAAACCTCCCAAAAAGCCACCGTGGCTTATATACGGTGCGGGTTATACAAAGATTTTTTTTTAATTGGAAATCGTGATATTTTTTCTACAATTTTTAAACCTTAAAAAATTTGAAAAAAACATCAAAATTTGTAATTTTTTTCGCTATGCCTTGAAATTTAAAGAGTTCTCCCATGTTTGTAAAGGCTTTTTTTACTGCTTAAATACAGTTATTTCTGGATTTGGAAGAACTGTCGCAACTATCGCCAAGTATTGCACTGATAGATGTATAATAGCCATTGTGTTTGTAGAGTACAAAATCCAAAATCCGGAACCCTTCCAATCTCGACAATTCTGAATTTAAGATCATTTTTAGTTTATTTTAAAAAAATAATAATCTACCGATACCGACCCTGTTGCAAAGAACAAAAATGTGCGTGATTTATATCATTTCGGTACGATTCAGAGCAGTCGTTCTTTTTCGAAATGATTCCGAGGAATCGTTCCTTTACAGAGTCGTTTCATTTCGGAACGAGTACTAGGAATCGTTCCTTTTCGGAGTTGGTGCATTTCGGATCGATTCTGAGGATTCGATCCTTTTGGGAACCAATGACCTAAGATACGTATACATTTTATGTCCGAAATTTTGAATTTATCACCGATTTTTTTTTTTAATTTTCGGAATTTTTTTTTTTTAAATATCACGCTTCTTTGAAAAAAAATGCGCGTAAACGCCGCATCGCTTGAAATTTTATCTTAAAACACGTAAACCCCGCGGCGTTTCTTCCGAAAATTACGGTACTGATAATCTTAATTTTTTAGCCCAATTACTGTAGATATTATGCATCACAAAAAAATTTGGTAAATTTGTGTTAAAAATTATGACTAATGGCTTCTAATTTCGAACCCTGGTCGAAATATACGTTCGTAAATGGTGTATAGCCCGCGGACTATACACCGATGCATCTCCGCGGGTTATACACAAACTTTTTTTACTGCACTGCTCGATTTAGGGGTGCGGGTTATACACAGGGTGCGGGCTATACACCCGAAAATACGGTAATTCATAAATGTAAAAAACTTAAGTAAGTTAATCGGAGAGAATGGTGGGAATTAATTAATAAGAATGAGTTAATTTATGTTAAATATACTCAAGATACCCGATGGTTACATCTAAACAATGTAGCATTTGTATATTTTATGGCGGTTTATGGATTTTAACTGCTGAAATAAACTTTGATATGTGTTTTATAAATAAGTTATTTATACCAATCTTTTCATCATGTAAACAATTAAATCTTGTAATTGTATATTATTTTGATAGCGTTGGAATGTGCTGATAATTTGTACATACGCGCGATTTGTCTTTCCTGTTTCGATATTAATCAAAACCTGTTAATTATTTTAAAATAATTTAAATATTTCCATTAAGTTCATAACATTGTTGTTTACTGTTGTTTTGTAATTTAATATATTTAATAATAGTTATTTTAATTGTATATTATTAATTACATCTTTTTGATTTCTGATATAACTTTCTCTGTTAACTGTCATCAATAATTGTTGGCAAGGTGAGATTGCAAATTTGAATTTATATATATATATATATATATATTTCTCTTTTTCACATGGCGGCGATTTATATTGTAAGTTTATCTTTTTGATAATTCAATTATTGTTTTATTATTTGTCTAGTATTTTTCGTTGAACTATGTTTCGCATTGGCGATTAATCAGGAAATTTAGAAATCCTTTTTAGGTTTATCCTGATTTCTAATCAGAAATTGATTTCAATTAATGTGTCTATTTAGCACTGCCCTTGAAAACGAGCTAAATACAACATTTCCAATTTTGTTCCAATTTTTGCCAACTCCTCTGTTTGATATAGTTTGTTATTTAAAGGTGTATTTAGATTCAAACTGCTTATTTTCCGATTTATTTTTGAATTCATTTTTGTTCTCAAATGCACCAAACTTTCAAAATATTTTATTTGGAAAGTACACAAGGTGCCGTGATTGTCGATTCTTTGATAAATGTAGAAAATATTGCAAAAAAAAGTAATCTAAAACTTTATTTCGAACCGATTTTTCCGAAACGGGAGATCTGGGAACGAAAAAGAGGGTCATACTGATAAGGTAATTGTTTATAAATCAAATTCTAATGAAGTAAGCGTAAAATGACATCTCACGACACCTCATACGTCCCTTCAAGAATCCCCTCAGCAAGTTTCAGTTTCTACTTTTAAAAATGTGTCTAAAATTGTATCGGAAAATTTCAGGCTGTTGAAGGTGGAGAAGCGTTTTTCGAATGCACCCTTAATGAGTTATTCCATATTTTGGTGTTGAATTGTAGTATTGTATAATGGTTCTATATATATACGTATATATATATATATATATATATATATATATATATATGTCGCATTTTCAGGAAACGACAGACTTCAAGGGGATGAGTTTTAATTATGATTTATTTAAATATTTTAAAACATAGCAAAATATTTTCGCAGGTCTTTACATCATGAGTTCTGGAGGCCAAGTGCATAGATGTATCTGTGAAATTCCTCATCTCCCTAGAGGTTGCCAGTTAAAAAGGCCATGTGTTTTACTTAAACTAATACGATAAACTTAAGTTTCTTGTTGCCCTGTAAAACCCGTGATTATTAGTCATGGGGCCCGTATCCACATTGAGGGACGATTTATTAAAAAAGTAATAAATAGGTCTGATTTTTTGTATTTTTTTACAATTTCCCCCCCTTCCAGACAAGTCTCCGGGGATGGGCCGGCTTCCATCCATGGTACTCACCTGAAAAGGGTAAACAATTTTTACATTAAGTGAGCTAATGGGAGATGAGTTATTTCTTTCGTATACTTAACAAATAATAGAATAACAATAATAAAAAATGTACAAATATCATATCTAAAAACAACACTGTTATAAAATGTACCATTATACGTCATTGAACATGATAAAAACAATTGCATTAATAAATGCAAAACACTAAGTAAATATTATACATAGAATAAGATAATCAAAATAAGGAATGTATTACAGATGGATTCTGAAAAGTCCAATGTTATTTACATTTTCAAATTTGTAGGGAACTGTCCTGACATAGTTCAAGAAATAGTACTTTCACACATAACATAATGTTCACAATAATGCAAAAATAATTTAAAATTCAAATATTCATAATAAATCAAAAAGGTAATTAAAATTCCAAATATTCATAATAATGCAAACCGAGATCAGATATAACATAATATCAGTTCATATGATATCAACTATTTCAGTTTGTTGGTGTAAGTAGTTTAAATTGATTACTAGGAAAAAAGTATCTTAGTTTGGAAGCGTGTATTACTTCATAATCTTTTTTTGTAAGCCAGTTAGGCTTATTTATTTTGAAACTTACATTGGATAATTTTTCCATAATTTGATATGGACCAGAAAAAGGCGGACTTAACTTCCGAGTATTCGGATAGTGAAATTCTTCCACTATGACAAGGTCACCAGGTTTAAAAGGCGCTTCCACAAACTTTAAATCATACCTGACTTTATTTTTCAAGTGATGTTCACTTGTTCTTTGGAAAGCCTCTTTTCTGGCTTCCTCTACAGGGGGATAATAATTTTCATTGCCTAATACTGATGGATAAGGTAATTGGCCGAACATTAAGTATGCAGGAGGGTACTTGGTTACCGAATGAGGTGTGTTATTGTACTCATTAATTACTTCCTGCAGAATTTTGGGCCATGGGACGTTTGAAGGGGTAGAATTTACTTTAAGTCTTAGTCGGGTGCAAATTGACTGATTCACACGCTCATTTTTCCCATTACACTGTGGTCTGTGAGAAGAAGTAAGTAATTTTTTTACATTCTGTTTATGTACCCATTTACGAAGTTTAGACGCTGTAAACGCAGGATTTCTATCCGTTAAAATTTTCTTGGGAAGTTGAATATTAAAAATCTGTTTAAGAATATTAATGTAGACTTCAGTTGTAACATTTTTAGATGCAAAACCCCAAACATAACGTGTAGCGTGATCAATAGCTATGTGCATATACCTTTTAGATGAATTATAATAGTTAAAACCTCCTACTGAATCTAATGAAATTATATCGAAAGGTAGTTCTGCAGGTGGTAATGCCTCCAGAAGACCAAATTTTGGTTGGTGTGATTTTTTGTTCAGTTGGCAGACCTCACAATGCTTGACAAATTGTGTGATATCTTGCGTCATGCTGCTCCAGTAGTATTGTGGGGAAATTAAATTTAGCATTTTTTGGATCCCGGGATGGCCAAATTGTGAATGGGTATTTATTAATAATTTCTCTCTCAAGGAGAATGGTACTACAATTTTTTGAAAACCCTTTTTGCGAATTATTACAATGTCATTAACTTTTTGAAATTTAGGCCCTGTTATATTATCTAATTGTTGGTGTTCTTTAATTTCATCTGACGTTAATAAATGAATATGGGGATTTACAGAAAAAGTGGGATTTCTTGAAAGCATGTCTGCTTCAAAATTGGTGGATCCTTTGTTATATTTTACAGTATAATCATACATACTTAATTTTAATGACCATCTGAATAACCTACCTGTTAAATGCTTCACCTTCTTAAGCCATACTTAGGAGGCATGGTCAGTATGTATTGTAAAAGGTTTTCCGTGAAGGTAATAATGGAATTTGTCAAGGGCATCGATTATTGCTAGACATTCCAGTTCTGTGATAGCGTAATTTTGCTCGTAGGGCCTTAATTGTCTCGAGTGGAACGCAATGGGATGCAAGTTCCCTTTTTCATCCATTTGTTTTAAGACAGCACCTACGGCTTCCTTTGAGGCATCAGTATAGACATGGCATGGAAGGTTAGGATTGAATAATTTTAAAATAGGCTTAGAAATTAATGCGTTTTTAAGCAACTCAAATGATTGTTGACAGGCATCTGACCATTCCCAAGGAGCATCTTTCTTTAACAATTTATTTAGAGGGGCTCTAATTTTAGCGTACTTGTCTATGAATTTGTGGTATACGTTTACAGAACCAAGGAACCTTTGCAATTCTTTAACTTTTTTTGGAGGGATTAATTTTTTAATAGTTTCGGTGTTAGCATTGTCTGGTTTTATTTGTCCGTTACTAATTTCATAACCTAGGAAGTCAATTTGAGATTTAGCAAAGTTACATTTGGAAAATTTTAATTTTAGATTTTCTTGACGGCAAATGTTAAATATAGTTTTAAGGTGATCCATATGCTCGGCATAGGAATCGGAATAAACTATAAAATCATCAAAATAATTGGTAGCAAAATTAACTTTATGTTTATCTAGGATTCTTCGAAGAGCTCTTGCAAATTGAGCTGGGGCATTTTTATAGCCAAAAGGAAGAACCAACCACTCATAAAGACCTTGATTGGTCGCAAAGGCCAACTTCTCTGTGTCTGAAGGATGAAGTGGTATATGCCAGTAGCCAGAGGCTAAATCTAGCGTGGAAAAATATTTGGCATTGACAAGTCTGTCCAAAAGCCAATCTATACGGGGCAATGGTTCCGAGTCAGTCTTACAAATGGCATTGATTTTTCTGTAATCAATACAGAGACGCGTTTTACCTTCTCCTTTTTTATATGCCAGAGTGACGGGAGAGGAATAAGGACTGCAGGATTCTTTAATAAGTTTAGCTTCCAGTAATTCTTGTATTTGTTTTTGAATTTCTTCATTGTCCCTAGGAGATGCACGGTAAGGTCGAAGCGAGATAGGAAGTTCCGAGGTGAGAGTTACCCGCTGAGGTTCCCATCTGACTCTACCTACGTCATATCTATTGCGCGCAAAAATATCCTTGAAGTCGCTTAGAAGCCCTTCCAACTGTGAGTTCTCTTCAGTAGTACAATGACTAAAACTTTTGTCACCATAATCCGAGAGAATTTGAGTATCAAGATAACATTGTCCTTGTTGCGACAAAATTTCTTGATTTGATTTGGAAGGAGAACGAAGCGGCTTCTTGCAATTCATATCACTCGTTAAAGTTAATGTATGATTGAATGAGTTTCCCTGAGAAATTTTATTAGAAATGTTTTGATCATGCTTAAGAATGACTCCATCCTGAGTCAGAATATTCGAGAAAAAGTCCATCGATATATGGAATTTTTGTAATTCTGGAGTTCCCAGTATCGCATATGGCAAGAATGACCTAACTAGGTATAAGGTGCTATTTTGCCTGATATTTCCTATTTTGAGGGGTACGTGAAGTTTTTCAGAAATCTGAACTTGTCCTTGGGTTTGATTAACATTAAGAGGATGACAGCTTTGAATAGACGTCATATCCAAAGCTTCAACTAAGTTTTCGGGAATAAGGGAAAGAGTACTTCCGCTATCCAATAAAAATGGTATTTGAACCTCATGACAAGTTTTTGGATACGTATGATTATCGTAATTCCCGTATCTGAGGTACCCCGGAACTATAAACCGTCATAAAGCATTATGGGGTATTCCTTGATCAGGGGAATACTCATGGGCATTTTGTGATTGAAATTGATTGCTGTGGGTTGCCAAGTTGGGGTTCATTGTTGTCCCTGCATTGCCCTGGACATCATATTTATGGAGTAAAGTATGATGTCTTCGATGGCAATTTTTACAGTTCATCTTGGAGGGACATTTATTTGAAAAGTGACCACCTCGCAGACAATTGATACATAGTTTGTTTAGTTGGACAGTTCTCCAACGGTTATCTATGGACATATTCATTAATTTTCTGCAGGCATGGGTGGCATGCGACTCAAGGCAAACACCGCATTTCGTATTTTCTTGACTTTTGGGGAATTTATATCTATCGGAAGAATTTCGGGAATAATTTACATTTCTTAAATCTATTTTAGTTGGATTCTCCAACGCTAGCATACTTTTGGCATGAGTCTCTAAAAATTTTAAAAATTCCGTGAGACTAGGCATATCATTATGAGTAAGAGAGAGCTCCCATCGTTCTTTTAGATTATCACTTAGTTTTTGAATTATAGTGTAAATTATCATGTTATCCACCAAAGCATTTTGAGTCAAATTCAACGACTCTAGAATTCGAAGTGACTCATTACAAGTATCTATTATCTCAAAAATAGCTTTAGAGGAAGAGGGGCAATTTTTCATGTTTTTTAAATTGTATAACTTACTTATTTGTGCTATTGCTAAATCCCTAGTTTTATCGTAGCGAGCGCAGAGAGTGTCCCATGCATTTTTATAATTGGCTTCCGAGAGAGGAAATCCAGAAATTAATTTATGAGCAGGACCCTTTACACTAGCCAGTAGATATTGCAATTTTGAGACGCCCCCCAACTCCAAATTTTGATCTATAGTTGTAAGAAAAATCTGTTTAAAAGAAAGCCATTGATCAGCTTCTCCGTGAAAAGGTTTTAATTCAAATTTTGGAAGATTAACAGTTTTTACACAAACATTACCTGTAGTTTTATTTAGACTTTCTGAACCACCCTCGTGAATGTTTAAACTATTAGTTAACTTATTACGTGATGTATTTATTGCTATGGTTAAATTATCCAATTTAAGTGCAATCTCATTATATTCATCAATTATAGGATCAGTTTCCGATTCATCGCTCTGAAGAATGGCATTTTCATGGAGTTTATTTAATTCGGTTTCAATATCCTGAACCTGTTTACCATATAAATCTAACTCTTCAAGAGTTACAGTTTCATTATCAATTTTGGGATTTATAATATTTTTTATGCGAGTGATTTTTCCCTTAAGAACAGTTTTTTGTTTTTTAATAGCTTCCATTTTAAATTAATTTTATGACAACTTCCTAAAAATCTAAATATAAACAAATTCTAAATGACCTTCAAAAAAAATAATAATAATATCAACATAATACAAGCATCTGCATAGAATTGTGAAATGAAATAAATAAAAAGAATTAATTATATAAAATAATTAGACGTAAATATGGATATCCATTTTTTCTTTCAATTTAAAATATAATTACACTTAAAACCATGGTTTGTAGAAGTAATAAAACTAAACACAATATCACTACAAATAGCACTTACCTTTAATTACTTATATTAATAAACATCATAAAAACAATAAGAATAATAATATCATATATAAATAATATCAACCCCAGGGTATACACATACACTCAACCAAAATAAAAAAAAGCAATTTTAGTGCGCGCACATGAAAAACTATGCGTTTTCTTTCTTTTCTTTTAGATAAATAATGAAGCAATTACAGTAGCACTTTTTGAAGATTATTGATAACTCACTACGAAGCAAACACCACTGTCTAATTCGGATACTCATTATCACCATCGGAGAATAAACACATACGGCACCACAAAAAAAAACATAGATCACAAACATCTTGAGTATCAGTTTCACCCGGTCGTCGGAGCGCTTTGACTGAAATGATTTATGGCACTACGGAGGATGAACGATCAACACACAACTGCATGCCCCGTTCAGGCAGAAAAATAGCTATGGTAAGGTGTGAAGAATGGCAGAAAAATAGCATCCTAGTATTTCACGATACATCCCACTTTTTGGATGAAAATTCACGAATCCCGTGTTTCAAATCCGGCAAGGCCCGACGAATGGTAGAAAAATATCTCAGTATCCCAACATGGAATACGCTTGCTGGATAACTCATGACGAGGCGTTAACCCCTTTTCAGGGCCTCTTTCGATGTTTCGTGTCATAATGACCGCTCTCTTTGCTATCCTTTGTGGGTCCGATATTTTTAATAATGTCCATTTTCGTAAAATATTTTCCCGCACTAGGTATCATACTGCCGACTATGAAGAACTGTCGCATTTTCAGGAAACGACAGACTTCAAGGGGGTGAGTTTTAATTATGATTTATTTAAATATTTTAAAACATAGCAAAATATTTTCGCAGGTCTTTACATCATGAGTTCTGGAGGCCAAGTGCGTAGATGTATCTGTGAAATTCCTCATCTCCCTAGAGGTTGCCAGTTAAAAAGGCCATGTGTTTTACTTAAATTAATACGATAAACTTAAGTTTCTTGTTGCCCTGTAAAACCCGTGATTATTAGTCATGGGGCCCGTATCCACATTGAGGGACGATTTATTAAAAAAGTAATAAATAGGTCTGATTTTTTGTATTTTCTTACATATATATATATTATCTGGAGTTTTTCATACATTGATTAGTAATAAGATTTTTCTTTTTTAGGTAAGTACCCGTTTTCTGTAATGCATGCATTCAAATAAGGTAAATATTTCATTTCTATTCCTGTCCTAAAAATCTATATATATTACACTAACGTATGAGGCACAAAAATCACGATTATTTGTTAATTGTTTGATGGCATCCGAATGAAACACATCTTATGGGTTACTATGCAAAAGTCTTTTGGTAAGTTTATGCTGTGGTAACTTGGATTTATTTAAATTTTTTTCCTTCGCTGCAATTATGGAGATTCAAAATATTATTTTTACTTTTTTCTGTTCTTTTTGCTTAAAAAAATAAATAACAGTCATGAATTTTATACTTTTCAGTTTCGAATTAAAGTTATGTATCATAAATGAAATGCGTGAAAGGATTACATTTTAAATAATTAATAAAATACGAAAAAATGCCTCGGGTACAATATTTGGCGATTTATTATCTGCGCCAGGCTAGCATTAAAATACCGAGTTCTTGATTTATCAGCACAGATGTCATATATGCACCACATTGGCGCGTTATTTTTCCAGCGACCATTTGGCGAAAATTCCGTTTTCAAATACCAGTTACACGCATATTTTTAAACTACTTTCTATTATTTTAAAAGGAAAATAATTTAAAATAAGTTTAGTTAATACAGTAAAACCTTCATAACGATAACTCCCGAATAGCGGACACCTCTATTTAAAGGACAGTTTTCCAATCCCCACTCCCAAAACCTAAATTTTTGTATGTTTAACCTCTGAATAACGGACATTCCGAATAACGGAAACTATTTTCGGCGATAAAGGAAGAAAAAATATTTTAAAGAGAAAAAAATGAAAAAAAAAAGCAAAAAAGCCTCAAAATTGATCAGGACAATGTGTCACAAATTTTGTGATCACAGATAAATGTGGAGAATAGGCTGGGGAAAATACTCCCCCTCCCACATGTTCAGTGATGAATTCAGGGGGTTTGTCTTAGAGGGACATATCTTAAGCATTGAAATGTCCCCCCCCCCTGAAGATTTTGAGATTTTATGCATTTAAGGTCAAAAATCCCTATCCACCCGCAACTCTATAATTTCCAATTACCGTATTTTCGGGTGTATAGTGCGCGGCTTATACAAGAAAAAACCTCCCAAAAAGCCGCTGCGGCTTATACACGGTGCGGGTTATACAAAGATTTTTTTAAATTGGAAATCGTGATATTTTTTCTACAATTTTTAAACCTTAAAAAATTTGAAAAAAGCATCGAAATTTGTAATTTTTTTTTCGCTATGCCTTGAAACGTAGAGAGTTTTCTTGTGTTTGTAAAGGCCTTTGTTTTACTGCTTAAATACAGCTATTTCTGGATTTGGAAGAACTGTCCCAACTTTCGCCAAGTATTGCACTGATAGATGTATAATAGCCGTTATGTTTGTAGAGTACAAAATCCAAAACCCTTCCAATCTCGACAATTCTGAATTTAAGATCATTTTTAGTTTATTTTACAAAAAAATAATCTACCGACCCTGTTGCGAAGAACAAAAAAAAAGTGCGTGATTTATATCATTTCGGTACGATTCAGAGCAGTCGTTCTTTTTCGAAACGATTCCGAGGAATCGTTCCAGTTGGTACCTTACCCTGTTGCAAAGAATAAAAAAAAGTGCGTGATTTATGTCATTTCGGAACGATTCAGAGCAGTCAGTCTTTTTCGAAACGATTCCGAGGATTCGTTCCTTTACAGAGTCGTTTCATTTCGGAACGAGTTCAAGGAATCGAACTTTTCCGGAGTCGTTTCATTTCAGATAGAGTCCGAGGAATCGTTTCTTTTTGGAGCTAATGCATTTCGGATCGATTCCGAGGATTCGATCCTTTTGGGAACCAATAACCTAAGATACGTATACATTTTATGTCCGAAATTTTGAATTTATCACCGATTTTTTTTAATTTTCGGAAATTTTTTTTAAAAATATCACGTTTTTTTGAAAACAAATGCGCGTAAACGCCGAATCGCTTGAAATTTTATCTTAAAACACGTAAACGCCGGATCGCTTGAAATTTTATCTTAAAACACGTAAACGCCGCGGCGTTTCTTCCGAAAATTACGGTACTGATAATATTAATTTTTTAGCCCAATTACTGTAGATATTATGCATCACGGAAAAATTTGGTAAATTTTTGTTAAAAATTATGACTAATGGCTTCTAATTTCGAACCCTGGTCGCAATATACGTTCGTAGATGGTGTATAGCCCGCGGACTATACACCGATGCATCTCCGCGGGTTATACACGAACTTTTTTTACTGCACTGCTCGATTTAAGGGTGCGGATTATACACAGGGTGCGGCCTATACACCCGAAAATACGGTACGACACACTGAAAAACAAATTACATGTAAACGCAAGCAAACTTTTGTAAGAGATTTTTTTAATAAGAATTTAAGAAACAGTGGATAATAAGTGCACAGTTTTATTTCAGTTTCATTGCTTAAAATATAATTTTAATTTCTGATTAATCATGTAATAGAGGTTTTAGGACATATAAAAGTCAATTAATAAAACATTAAGCATTTCTTATCGATTTCTGAATCTCTGAGGTTTTTCCCAATAACGGACACCTCCGAAATGCGAACAAATTCTGCGTTCCCGAGGTGTCCGTTATTTAGAGGTTTTACTGTAATTATAGAATAAAACAATTTATATTATTTTTAAAAAAGCAATAAAAGCAAAGTAACAGTTTATTAATAAATAGATAACAATAGCCGGGTTCCATGTGAGGCACATATAATTGCGATTTTGTTGCAATCGCGCCAGTGTTGTGTGCATATGGCATGTGTGTATATTTCTCTAGCACAACTTTCTAATTTGGCAAAAAATGAGCAATTAAAATAAATTATGAATAAAAACAACATATTTAATGCTTAGTATACATTCAAGGGATACCAAACGGGTCGCCAAGGGTGGCTAATGTTTTAAAAAACGCACAAGTACATAAAAACATCTAAAGAATAAATAAATGTTTTCATAAGTTATTTAGTTGGAAGAACAAACACTTGGTAGAAGAAATTAATTATGCATCTTAAAACGAATTGAACATCATTGGTCAGGATTTCTCGGGTTTTCATTAATAAATTATGTCGTATATTAATTGTAAATAATTTTAAATTGCTGATTTTTTTAATCATATTAATATACAGGGTGTTGAAGAAATAATGGGACATTCTTTAAGGTGAGGATATCACAAGGATTCAGATTTACGTAGCAATCCATGGTAGGAAACGTTTTCTTGGCGTGGTAGTGATGACACAAAACGAAAGAAGGACAGGTGACAAATAAGAAGAGGAAATATCTTTATTATCATTAGTACAGCAGAAAAGAAGGAAAAAGAGCATTAAAAAACACCAAAGCAGGTGTTTGAAATTACGACCCCGGGCCCTAATGCATGCAGGCGTATCTCCGGTGCATGAAAGATCTAATGTTCTACAGAAAACACCAATAATGTCCTGAACTTCCCCAGCAACTGCAACGATGCGAACAACTAGTTCCTCGGAACTTCCCAGTGTTATCCCGGTATTTTTGCAGCACTAAGAATAATAAACATGTTTTCTCTCCCTGTTCGTGTCCTTTCTTTCGTGTGTTTTGTGTCGTCACTACTGCGCCGGAAAGTGATTCCGATCATGGGTTGCTATGTAAATCTGAATCCTTCTGGTAATCTCTACCTCCCCTTAAAGTTTGTCCCATTATTGCTGGGACACCCTGTGTAAAACTATAACTCTATTGTTGCCACAGCATTACGCAAAATGTACGATGTAGATTTTATGGAGAGATTTATCAAACAGAAGCTTGATGTAAAATTTATAAACAAGGCTACTTACTATATTCCAGCCGAATTTGGAAAGACTGAATCGAAATACTAAAATGTTCTTTCCATTTTTGATTAAAGTATCTCCTTTATTTCATACTTTCTAACCCTATAAAAAGGTGAATTAAAAATAAGTGAAAATTATGTCATTTTGATGGCAGTTTTTACAAGATACGATTTTCTTTTATGAATCAAAAAGAACTAATTTTTTAATTTTTAACTTTTTTTAATTTTGATTTTGTTTAAAACGGAAGAAGATATATTTTTAATTCAAATCTGAAAAATTACATCATTTTGATTCAATAACAGCAATTAAATTTCAATGAATAAACATGAAAATAAAAATCTCAAGTTTACTAAATGGTGAACAAATTGTTGTAAAGTTTAAAAACTATACAAACATTATAATAAAGTTAAGAAATTAAATGTTTCGATCTTCTTCTGATATCTTCATCATAAAAAGAACGTCATACTGCTTCCAAAATAGAATCAAAACTATCTTGAAATTTAAACGAACTTTCAATGAACTTTTAAGTTACAAGACGATTTTGCTCTATTATGGAAGCAGCATGACAACGTTTTCCTGATGAAGATCTTAACTTTATTTTAATGTTTGTATAGTTTTTTGATTTTACAACAATTTGTACACCTTTTAGTAAACTAGTGATTTTTATTTTCACGTTTGTTTATAAATTTTCATGGAGTGAATGTCGAGTTCTCTCACAACTAAATTCCTTTTCGAGACCTAATTATCAACATAAAAGGATTAAACATCAGTGAGAATCATGTCTTTATTTAGAAGTTGTAGTAAGTTGGATCAAACTTGTAAATTAAAAACACATTTTTTCATATGACATCATTTTGATTTGATACCAACGCCCACGAAAGAAAAATATGTTCCTTGTTCATCCTTACGTCATTTCCATATTTTTTTTATTATTATTATTTTGTTTTGGAGTTTTTAATTGCTGCCTCGGTGAAATAAAAATCATGTCTCTTTATCCACAACCATAGAGTGCATCGTTTTAAATTCGTATGCTAAAATAAATACTTTCATTTAAATGAGGCGTTATTTTCATCAGATTAAGATTAGGATGCACAAATAAAATAAAACATATAGGTTTTTTGTTAAACGTAAGATTTTTACACATAAAAATTTCTGATGCAGAATTTGAGTAAAATGAGTTCGAATACTAACATTTTCTTCAGATTGTATCCTTAAAATATTTTCTTTATTTCATGGAATTTAATCATTAATTACGCTGTTGTAATTAATGTTGTAAATCTCATATATTTCAAACCACATTATTACCAGTGTTGCTTAAAGATTATTTGAAGATTTATCGCCTGCAATCGACTGAAAGAAATATGACTTAAAATTAATTTATAATTAATTTTTTTTAATATTAAAATGGGGTATTGTCAAGTGAAACACGGTTATGTACACAATTTTTTTTAATACTAATAAACCACAAAATGAGTGAATTAAATGGTATCATTCTAATGGTATGTACACAATTTTTTTTATACTAATATACTACAAAATGAGTGAAAATTTGAATACAAAATTCTATCTTTTGATACAAAAACCAAATTAAGGTAAATAAAAGATGTAAAAAATTGTTAACTTTAGAAATGGTATCAGGAAAAGTGTTATTAACAACAGATGATAAATATACAGAAATAGACCTTGTTTTTTCGCCATATAATAAGTAACATAATACATGCATGGAAAATATGCTATAATAAACATGGTAAATGTAATTTTGTATGGTTGGCATGTTTATTTCGATATCGAGTTCAATTTTTTTCATAGAAAGAAAAGATATATAACTTTATAAGAACTCTATTCTAGATATAGAATTCTATTTCAGGTTTTTTTTTTCATTAAAATGATTTTGAATACAGTAAACTGCTAAAACAAACGTACCAGATTAAATTAGATATACCAGAAAAAAAATCCGCCATAGTAGCTACACTGTCCATCATAAATGCATCGTATGAAAGATTTTATTGTAACAGCACCCCTTTACAGATAGGCTCCATTTTGACAAGATTTATTTTGTATCTGAAGTTTATAGTAGAGTCATCGATGAGATTGTACAGCTCATATTCAAAATATTAGAATAATTACCTTTTTTTTAGAAATTGAAAATATCGTTTGGTAATTTAATGTCTTTTAATGAAAATATGCAAACGATATTTTTATTAAGAACTTATTGTTGATTAAACTTACTTGTTATCTTAAATTTAATATCATTTTTGAAAAGATTAATTGCAAAAAAAATTATTTTGAAAAGTCAAAATATTAGAATATTTATTCAAGTGGTTCAAAATATTAGAATATTTCACATTAATTCTCCTTTAATTATTACCAATTCTTAACTGGTGCCATCATTGATTAAATTCAGACTATTTTATTTAAAATCAGTATTCTTTTTTGCAGTTTGTTTCTTTTTCGTCTTAAAATGGGACGTGTGAGTGATATTCCTGAATCTACTAAATTTCGTATGGTTGATTTGTATCGGCACGGTAAAAATCAATGTTTTATAGCGAATTATTTACATTGTTCGCAATCGAGCGTTAGTAAAATACTAACACAATATTCAAAAATTGGAAAATTTCAAAATAATCGCCGAAATGGTGGCCGAAAACCAAAATCATCTGCTAGAGATGACAGGAAACTGAAGCGTATAGTTAAGAAAAACCGTTTTAAAAGTGTGCGATTCTTGCACCGAAAATGGAAAGAAGAAGGAGTTGATGTTTCTATATCGACAACATTAAGACGTCTCCATAAATTTAAATTTGAATCTCGTGTACCGAAAACAAAACCTCTCATGACTGCAAGACAAAAGCGTATAAGATTGAATTGGTGTAAATCAAGACGTTTATGGAGCAATGATGATTGGAAAAATATATTATTTAGTGATGAAAGTATGTTTTGTGTTTCATATGGTAATCAAGGTATTCGAGTTTGGAGAATGAAGCAAGAAGCATTTGATAAAGAATGCCTTAAACGTTCCGTAAAATTTGCTGCTAGTGTCATGATTTGGGGTTGTATGAGTGCAGAAGGACCTGGAAAGTTATGCATCGTCTACGAAAAGGTTAACTCTCTGATATATCAAGAAATTTTAGAATATTACATGATTCCATCATCAGAAGATTTATTTGAAGATGATTTCATCTTTCAACAAGATTTAGCGTCCCCGCATACCTCGGTGTCAACTAAGAATTGGTTCCGCCAACGCAACATTAAGGTACTTCCTTGGCCACCAAATTCACCAGATCTTAATCCCATCGAAAACTTATGGTTTATAATGAAGAAAAAACTTCAAGAAAATCTTCCTTCAAGTAAAACTGAGTTAGTGGCACGTATACAGTTTATTTGGGCTAATATTGATAGAAATGTTTGTAAACACCTTGTATATAGTATGCAGGATTGATTGTACGCTGTTATGAAAGCTAAAGGGGATGCTACAAAATATTAACTACCATTTACTTCATATTCATAAAGTAATATTGTTGCGTAAAATAAAATATTCTAATATATTGAACCAATCTAAATTTTATTCTAATATTCTGGTATGTTTAAGGAAGCTGTATACCTAATTTATTGTGCTGTATTTTATATTTTATAAATGTTAAAATCTTATCTAAACATTCCAGATTTAATTTATAAGAAATTTAATTGCATTTACTTAGTATAAAAAACAAATAAGTGACAAATAATTTTTTCTTATTACTTTTTCTCAATTATTCTAATATTTTGAATATGAGCTGTAGCAGTAAACCATTTATCAGCTGTAATAAAACCAGATACGAATATGAACTTCGCTCAGCACATCACTTGTCACTGATTCTGGTTTGTCAAGTCATTGGTCTTACGGGACAATTCAGCATCAAATCTGAAAAAGAAAAGGGAAAAGAAATAAAAATCACAAACATGAGTGCAAGTTTGGGCGCAGTGTGCCTGAGCAATAGCCTCTTAGTACTAATTAGTATTAAAAGGGACAGAATTACTTGATAACATCTCTTCAATTTTGAATAATACTGTAATATATGAGATTATATAAAGTATATACTTAAGTAAAAGGGGTAAGTATATAGTAAATACTTAATACTGAAAATTAAATTTTAAAAAATGTAAAAAATCTTGTAGAATAGTCTATTTAACTAAAACTTAAATTTAAAAAAATTCGGCTTTTTTAAAATTCCTGCTATTTTTACAAATACAAAGATTTTTGAGTCGAATTTTTTTTCCACATTCATTAGAATATACTACATAAAACTGTGCATGGATTTTTAGATGTATAAGACTTTTCATTTAATAGAATTTTTTTTTCTCTCATATATTTCAAAAACTAATGAAGAACGTCAAGAAACTCTAGGTTTAAATATTAAAAAAAATAACTATAAACTTGAATGTTAAATCCGTGCACAAAAATATTAAATGCAAAATGGAGAACAAATAAAAAAATTTCAAACTTCTATCATTTTAGCAAAAATGTTTTAGTATTTATCGAACAAGCAAGTTATAAAAATATGAACAGGGAGAAAAACCAGTTTGATGTTTTCATTTGTATTGCACTGGATCTATTAAAAAAATTTACAATATCTCGAAATATAATTGTCGTATAGTTAAAAATGAGATGTCAAAATACCCACAAATAAAATCAGTTAATACTAAAAAGAGAAAACCGATATTTTGATCAATTTCAAGGTGCCCTGTTTCCTTAAGAAAACAGCTTACCTTTTAAACGATTTTTAATATGGTTTAAATGGTTAAATCACTGTATTTCAGTGTTTAAGAAAAATACATTTTGAAAAATAAACTGCATATTTAATTAAATTTTCTAAAAGTTTAAAAAAAATTACATTTTTTAAAAATCCCTACTAATTTTTTAAATATTAATATTTTTGTCCAATTATAAACATTTTTCAAATGTATATTACACAAGACTGCACATGGATTTTTAGATCTACCTAATATTACATTTAAAACATTTTTTTACTCATACACATAGTGTAAAATGATGAAATGTAACACACTTTCATATATTTTTATTTAAAAAAAATAACAAAAAAACCTGAAGGCTAATTTCTTTCGCAGATTTATTACATATATAAAGAACATGTAAAAAAACTCCAAACTCTATTTCAAATGCAAAAAAAGCCATCGCAGCCATGTAAGTTTTCGTTTGTGTGGGGAATTGAGCTGGTTGTTTTAACAAAATTTACAATATCTCGTGATAAAATTGTAATATAGCTAAAAATGAATTGTCAAAATATTAACAATTAAACAGGCAAAATTATTAATAGAAATTTATATAAAAAAATCGATAATTTCACCAACTTTGAGGTAAAGTGTCCCTTAAGGTTTTAACATAAGACTTCTAGCAGGAATTGCCCCCTCATCCTCTTTTTGGCGGAGAGGTAAGAGAGAATAGCTTTTTGGAACATATCAGGCAACCTACTCCAAAAATTTAAGTTTAGAAATAATTTTAAAGGGACATTTATCTAGTCTTAACAAGCGTAAAATATAGAACATTTGTGAGTTTCCAGTAACTTTCTATATTTGCAATAAGTCATAAAAAGCAAAGAAAAAAACATTCACAGATAAATCATTTGAAACATAAAAGCTAGAAGAATGTTTTTGAAGCTCTAGTAACAAACGACTCCCTTTTTGAAGAAACCTTTTGGGAACTGATAAAAGTGTATTTCCTATGATTACCTCTTTCACTGCAAAATTGCGTTCTTTGATTTCATTGTTACAGTGTACGTTTTCAAAAACTTGTTAATAAAAGTTGTTGAATATTTTCTTTTAAAACAAAATTTAAGCAATTTATTAAATATGGGTCCTCCTGTGTTTTTCTTTTCTTTCTTTCTCTATTTTAGAACTCAGTTACTGGGAATTAGTATTTACTTAAATTAAATGAATAGTTGATGGAATATTTAAAAAATATTATTTTCAAATTTTTCTTTTACAAACTTTTGGTAAATAGTTCAGTATGCTTGAAATTTTTAACAAATTGATTTTTTTATCATTCGAAATAGTGATAAAAAAAACTCACATTTCTGATAAAGTCAAATTTTTAAAAATGATCTAACTATCGCTAGAATATATATATATATATTTACGTATATATAAATATATATGCGTATTTATATAAATGCAAATAATAATTGAATACTATTATATGAATTAGTATCGTTAAACATTTCATTGTATCTCTTTCTTCTTATTTTGTTTTATACTAACTACGAAAAGTAACAAAATTAATTTTTATAAATTTGTTTGCATTTTTGTCTAATTTATTTTTCTTTTTGAATGTATTATCTAATTAAAGACAATTTTTTGAAAATTATTTTTAATATTCGTTATTTTAATTTAAATTAACATTTTTTTTAAATATGTGAATGAAAATTAAAATTTATGTATTCCTAATTATTTAAATGAAAAAAAATGAAATTCTTCAAATAATATTTCGACTTTTAACGATTTTAAAGTACCCCAATTTTTTAATAAATTTAAAGTTAATTTTTAAAAAGAATTATAAGTTTTAACGTGTGATTTTGTTTGAAAATAATATGATTAATCGTCACAAAAATCTTAACTCAATAAATTAAAATAGTTTTAAAATGTGTCCCGACCCGGACTCTCTTAACTGAATATTGTCTCAAAATATATCTAATGTTGCGCCAATTTTGGTTTACTTGTCAAGGAATTGACAACACAACTACATGCGGTTAAAAAAATGTCATATCAGAAAAATATATTTAAAATTAAACATAACACACACTAAAAATACATTAATATTATAAAATAAAATAAATTACACAAGACATTTTAAGCTTACACAATCTCCTCATCAATCAAATGTCAATCAAAAATCAAATATATTGTTTACGAAAGTTCACGTTCAAAATATGTATTTGAATGAATAAATGACCATGAAGTAATACCTTATAGTTGGACTCCTTATTCTTGTGGCAGTTTTCATTTAGGATGTTTTCTGCTAAAGAACCTAGATATGACAAAGTGACATATAATACTCCGATGTGCTTAGGCAGACAAATTTGTCCAGACTATGGCAAACTTAGACATCTTCTGCTTTAGAATTTTTCAATATTCGGCTGGACGAGTTCGATTTTACGAATGAGACAAAAGAACAAGCATTAGCTTAGCAATAATGGAGGGCTTGCGAAGATGCTTAGAAACTCGCTTTTGTCCACAATCGTCCTAACAACTCAAATATTATATCTCTTATGTCGCTTCGCTTATATGTAAGCTACCCTTTTCTGCAACTGTATAGAAAAATTATAGCTACAATGGTTTTGAAGTCACCCCCCGGTCGTCAGATGTATTAACTGCCTTTTGCCTGCTGGTGCATGTCTGAAGCATATTGAATTTATTTTTTACACTTTGCAGCGAAAATATTACATAAAACTCCTTCAAAAAATATGTAAAATTCCATCAGGTTATGTGTGCTTACTATGATGTATGCAACACGGTGTAATGACTTGAGAGTAATTTGAAGGCAAAACTCAAGCCATTTATTTACGGCCACACAGCAACAAACTAAACATCAGAAGAAAGTTATATTTAAAGATGTAGGCTATACACAATTGTGCAGAACTTATATACACAATATATGTACAATGATCGCCGGTCACTTGTGATTTTAGGCATTTTCTTAAATATTTTAGAAAAATACACGAGGAATTATGCTGAAACTTTAGGCATGTAAACAAAATAGTATATGTCATATCTTTCATGAAGATTTTTTCCCGAAACCCATAAGGGATCGTTAACAAGCTGAAAAAGTACGAATATATTTTAGACACCCTGTAAAAACTAATGCAGTAAAAGCGTTGAAACACTAGAATTTGGTTAAGATGATTATTGTAATAAACTGTGTTCACTTTTTATGAGGGTAGCATACATGCTCGTAGAAAAATTAACCTTTTAACAGTCTCAAATTTCCACATGTTTTTTCTACACAAAAAAAAAATGTTCTTTTCAGAAACTATGACAAACAACATTGTTCACAATATCTTGCAATCAAAATTTAAAAATAATAAAAATTGGATGAAAATTTAGTAAGTTTACTAAATAATGTTTCATTACGCATGTGCGAATGCTATAAAATTATAACGCACATAATGTATAAGCTAAATGTATAGAGCACCTTTTGCGAAAGCTTCAAAAAATATAGCTTGAAAATTATCGTCGATAGAATAAGCTCGAAATCCGTTGCTCTCAAAGCGAAGCAAGATAAGGGGATGTATTCAAATACAGTAGTACATGCAATATTATGTACTGGCAATAGAGTGTAACATATACTATATTTGGATATAGCCCCTCATCTTTTTCCTTCGTTTCGAAAAAACGGATTTCGAGCTTATTACGATAATTTTCAGAATTTTCAAGATATATTTTTGCGATTTTCACAATAGTTGCTCAATACATTCACCCAATAAATCATGCTCATTATAATTTGATTGCATTCGCGCATGCGCAGTGAAACATAATTTAACAAACCTGTGCTTTTTTTCAATTTTTATTATTTTTTAATTTTGATTGCTGGCTATTGTGAATAATGTTGTATGTCATAGTTTCTCAAAATACATTTTTTTTCACACTAAAAAGTCTGTAAATTATAAGCAAAAAAATTTGCAAAATTTGTGACGGTTTCTATAAAAATCTCAATATTTTTTACTAGTATACATGCTATCCTCATAAAAATGAACACAGTTTATTACAATAAGTCCCATAATAATATTCTACAGTTTTAACACTTTTGGTACTTTAGTTTTTACTGAATTATCCAAACAACGTTCTTTTTCATTTTGTTGGCGGGTTTTACGGGGTTTTGGTGGAAAAAATTTCACAGAAGTATGACATTTATTATTATGTTTACACACCTGGATTTCCACAATAATTCCTCGTGTACTTTTTTAAATCTTTAACAAAACATCTGAAATCGCAAGCGGCCGGTCACCTTTGGCCATATATTATTCAAATAATAATAATAAGATGCTATGTATTAAAATGTCTGTTCAACAAAAAAACGCTAATAAAGAACTAAAATAATAAGTAAAAATAGTGACCTGTCATCATTGGCGATATAGCGTATGCATATAATCCTGCCCGCAGGGCTGTTAGATTCTGCGCATGAGCTTTTGAGGCTGGAGTACAAGTATATTCTATTTTGTTGTCTGAGATGAGGTGACAGTGTGTGTCTTAGCTTCTCGACTCGAAACTGCCCCATCGGGCAATATTATGCTCTCGAAAAATCACACAAATGAATTGCCACATGAAAACTACATAACTCGAAAAACCTCTTGCGCAGTCGTATATGTCTGAAGCAGATTACATTTTTGTTGACCGCTATAAGAAGAGTCTCAAAGATTGAAAATCGTCATATTCATGGTGTCTAAAATCTTGTCAGAGCTAATCTCTTGGTTTAAGTTACGCCTTTTACACAGTCGGATGAATTCTAAAGTAGTATATATTTCAAGTTTAATTCACTGTAAAACATTTGTGTAACATTACTGCATAAAATTGGTGGCAACCTTGCTGCCTCCAATTTTGCGGAGTACTTTAACCGATATAACTGATGTAACATTGCACCAGTATATGTAACACTGTACCAGTTACACACACCAGTATATGTAACACTGTACATTACACCAGTATATTGCGTTATATAACAAGTTACACCAGTAATATATGTTTAAATTACACCATTACATAAGTGAAAAATTACTCTGTAAAATGGAAGTCGTAGCTGCCACCAATTTTATGGAGTATCGTAACACAAATGTTTTACAGTGTTGGTATGTTAAAGTTTTTTTGTGATACACAAATTGCATCGGGTTATGAATATTTAATTTTAACATCTCAGGCTCTTGACAGTGTATTATTTAGTAAAGCCAGACAAGACATTGCAAGAATAATTTATCATAAAATTACATATGAAAAATATTTAAAACTATCCAAAATAAGCTACAAATTATTAAAAGTAATAATAATAATAGAAATACACTTAAAAGGCATAAAAATTAAGGTTATCAATAGAGATCTTTTTGCGAATATTCGAATATTTTGAGAATATTCGAAATGATTCAGTCTCTATTGAGTTACCTTTTTGAAACAAACACTCTGCTGAATAAAAAATTATAGTAGAAGTTAATTCACTCTCACAAATGTCCATTTTTATTTTATTTTATGTTTGCACTTGCTTGTCATTATATATGTGGTCCTGTGATTTTATTTATCAACTTCTTGTTCAATTAAAAATTTTTTTTCTAAAATATGTATCAACAAAGATTTGGGTATGTCGCCGTTTGAGCGATGAAACAAGCTTTAATCTAAATATATTTATATGCCTTTTAAGTGTGTTTTTCTGATTTTTTTATCACTTTTAGCAATTTTTAGCTTAGTTTTTGAAAGATTTATCTTTTCAAATGCATATTTTGAAGGTGAACATGTATAAATAACAGCTTAGGCTTGCAATTGACATTCATATTGATGATGAGCTCGTATAAAGCTTGGAATGTCTACTGTAGTTTGTTTTATTTTCCTATATTAATGTGTTTTTTAGTTTATTAAATATCATTTTTGTGATTTTAAATTCTGATACACTTATTTGTCTGAAAACGGTATAGTGTTAAAAAGAATTTCTTTAAATCGATATTTAGCTGGAAAAAAAATACACTTTTAATTAGCTTGAAACATAAAACCAAAGACGCCTTTTTTATACACTGTCGCTGCTTGAACGCGTTATATAACTTCTAAGAATAGAAAAATAAGAACTATTTTCGGGGAAGGCATTTCAAAAATGCCGTAAAAGAAAGAAATTGAGTTTCTTTTGACAGAAGATTCTCTTTCTAAAGAGCTTAATTGAAAGACTGATAAATAACCGTAACATTCCTGTAATTACTTCGTTTTTGCTCAAAAAGTGAGTTCTTCAGTTTTCTTCGAAGAGTGTAGGTTTTCAAGAAGAAAAAAATATTCTAGAAACTTTAGTAATTTTCGTTTTTTCTAAAAAGAAATATAAGAATCTAAAAAATAAGATGCTTTTTTTATAGCTTTTTTATCTCCCTTTTCAAAGCTCAATAATTTTCATTATAAATCAAATTATCTTTCAAATGCCATAAAAAAGTGTGTTATAATTTCATTTATAAGATAAATCTGTTTGAAAGTCCTTCCTTTTTAATGTTAGTTCTAATGATTAATTATTTCAATAAAAAATATGTAAAAAGAATTTCAAATAGCGCACATCTGTATTAACCCATTAACGCCCGAATTATTTTCTTCGTTAAAATTTAAATTTTAGATTTCCCACCACTTTTAAAAATAAAGTATTTTTTATGTTCTTTTATGAAGGAATTTGACTCATGAAGGGAATTATATATTATCTTCACATTTATTGGTATAAAAAGCACTTTCTTGCCAATAAGCTTAGCGATCTAAAAATATGCTCCTGGGTATTAATGCATTATATAGTATGTTTGTCTGATAATTGTCTGAGTGTTTTGTCTGTCAATATATCGTCGGTACCATGTCAAACTATCCAAAGTGAAAATAGCCACTTTTCAGGAGAGTAAAAAAACAGTTTTAATTGTGGATTTAAAATCAGTGCTAAACAGCAGTAAACAATTATTACATTTTTCGGGTGCTGTTTTATATCCTATTAAAGCATGCTATCGAGATAAATCATTTGAATAATTTTTCTCTTCTAAAAATCACGTTGGATAGTTTGAAATGGTATGATTATTTGTACGTTTTTAGCTTCTCTCTACTTTTGCAGCTGCAAACTATCCAGTACGCACATTGGATAATTTGACATGGTAAAAATTTTGTACTTTTCCTAGATTCGTTGTTTCAAAGTATCGAATATGCGCATTGGATAGTTTGACTTAGTAAATTTCTCAAATTCACTGTGTCATGGTAACGAATGTACCACATACGATGGTTAGTCTTGTAAAAATTTTGTTATAGCATTTTAAATTTTAAACATTTCGGAATTTTTAATAATTCTATACACAAATATGCAGGGAATTAATAAAGAAAATGTTTGTTTTTGATGCTACGTAATTTTACAAATTGTAAGAAAAGACGGAAACAATTTTCAAACAAAGACGCTGGCAATGTTTTTAGCACTTTCAAACAAAGTTGAAAAGTGTTTTTGCATTCGGTTTGTCTGGCCGTCTGTCCGCGCTCTAACTCCTGCAAATACACCCGGATTGCTATGAAATTTTTATATGTTATTGATGTTTACCGTAGCACGAACCCAATTGAAAATGAAGTTTCTACTATGATTAGTTCATGTACAGGGATAGTCAAAAGTTTTCTGATACATTACGACCTATGGAAAAAAATCGTTTCAAATGAATTTTTTATTAGCACTTTCCAACAAAGTTAAAAAGTGCTTATGCGTTCGGTTTGTCTGGCCGCGCTCTAACTCACGTAAATATACTCGGATTGCCATGAAATTTTCGCACGTTATGAACATTTATCCTAGCACGAACCCTATTGAAAATGAAGTTTCTACCATGAATATTTAATTACAGGGCGAGTCAAAAGTTTTCCATTACATTACGGCCTATGGGGAAAAATCGTTTCAAAGGCATTTTAAAGGAGTCACACCCTCTCAAACATATTAAAATTTATATGCGTTTACAAGGTGCACAAAAATATGCATTCTATAAAATATGCGGTAAAAATATAGCTATTATTCATTTACTGGGCCACACAAAAGAATTCTATTGGAAAATGGTAAAGGAAGGAATTGCATGCGACATATTTTAAATATATTAAATTGTTTCATGTATAATAAAATTGATATGTATCACTGAGGCTTAATATGAATTATACGATACTGTCTTGCATAATATGAAGTATATTGCATTTACAGGGACATACAAAAGATTTCAAATAGTATATTCTTTCTGACGTACTGTATATGTTTCCGATGATGGCTGATGGATGGATCTAATACATTTTAATTGTGATATGCGCGTTCAAGTTTCACTAAATCTTTGTGCATTATATGGTATGTATAAATGCTACAGTTGATATACGGGGCTACCCAAAAGAGCCCGCTAACGTTACTGAATTTGAGCTTAAATTATTTGAAGGGTGTTTTTCAATAAGATATGATTTTTTACGCTGAACTGCATTCAATTTACAAAGAAATGTTTGCAAAATATAGATAAAATTATATACAGGGTCATGTAAAGAATTAGGTGAATGGACGCCTATGAATGATAATTTATAACAATGTGATCTCAGTTGTTTTAAGAGTGTTTTATTTTAAAATAAATTTTAGCTTCTTACTGACGTATAATAAAGGTACAAGGTAAGTTACAGGGCTGAACAAAAGTTTTCAAGTATGTTTCCATATATTAGTACAAATTGCTGAAAAAAAAATTAAGCTTTTTTCTTGCTAAACTAATTTTTTCCATTATATAGTATGTATATCAACTGACAGATCAAATACAGGGCTGTTCAAAAGTATTAGAATACATATTTGACTAAATACTCTTATTATTCTAAATAACGATGTTTTGTTAAAGATTTCATGAAGCGTTGGAAAGTGCTTCATAA
Source organism: Maratus speculifer (assembly GCA_964019185.1). Lineage (NCBI taxonomy): Eukaryota > Metazoa > Arthropoda > Arachnida > Araneae > Salticidae > Maratus > Maratus speculifer. The sequence goes on from OZ025295.1 coordinate 169,910,582, forward strand.
TCTATGCTTAACGCATGATTTTTCTTACTTGTTAAGGTGTTATACCCTGTCAAGCATATTCAAATTTATTAAAACTTTCCAACAAAGTTGAAAAGTGTTCATGCTTTTGGTCTGTCTGTCCGTCTGGCCGCACTCTAACTCCCGTAAATATTCTCGAGTTGCTATGAAATTTTTATATGTTATTGGTGTTTACTGTAGCACGAACTCTATTGAAAATGAAGTTTCTACTATGATTAGTTCATTTACAGGGATAGTCAAAAGTTTTCTAATACATTATGGCCTATGGTAAAAAACGTTTCAAATGAATTTTTAAGGTGTTACACCCTGTTAAACATATTCAAATTTATTAAAACTTTCCAACAACGTTGAAAAGTGTTTATGCATTTGGTCTGTCTGTCCGTCTGTCCGTCTGGCCGCGCTCTAACTCCCGTAAATATACTCGGAGTGCTGTGAAATTTTTATATGTTATTGATATTTATCCTAGCACGAACCCTATTGAAAATGAAGTTTCTACTATGATTAGTTTATTTACAGGGATAGTCAAAAGTTTTCCGATACATTACGGCCTATGGGAAAAAATCGTTTCATATGAATTTTAAAGGTGTTATACCCTGTCAAACATATTCAAATTTATTAACACTTTCCAACAAAGTTGAAAAGTGTTTATGCGTTCGGTTTGCCTGTCCGTTTGCCCGCGCTCTAAATCCCGTAAATGTACTCAGATTGTTTACGAAATTGTTACATTTATTGATGTTTACCCTAGCACGATCCCTATTGAAAATAAAGTTTCTACTATGATTAGATTATTTACAGGGATAGTCAAAAGTTTTCTGATACATTATGGCCTATGGGAAAAAATCGTTTCAAACATATTCAAATTTACATGGATTCGCAAAGTGCATTAAAATATGCATTCTGTAAAATATGCAGTGAAAATAATAGTTATTCATTTATAGGACAACTCAAAAGAATTCCATTACACAATAATAAAGGAGGGAATTGTTTTCCACATATTTTAATTATGTTAATCGATTTCAAGTATTGTAAAATTGATATACGTCGCTGAGACTTAATATTTAACGCATAATATGAAGTGCATAGCATTTACAGGGATACACAAAATATTTCAAATTTTATATTCTTATCCGAAGTACGGTACATTATCGATGATAGGCTGATGGATGGATGAAATATATTTTCAATTATAATATGCGCTCTTGAGTTTTACTAAATGTATGCAAATTATATAGCCTGTATAAATGTTTTAGTTGATATACAGGGTGCACAAAAGAACTCATTAATGTTACTCAATGTGGGAGTAATTAACTTAAAGGTGGTTTTTAAATAAGTTATGCATTTTTACGTTGAACTGCTTTCAGTTTACTAAGAAATGTTTGTAGAATATAGATAAAATGAAATACAAGGTCACGCAAAGAACTAGCAACATAGTCACCCATAAATGATAATTTCTTGAAATATGGTTTAAGTAGTTTTAAGAGTGTTTGGTGTTTGAACAAAATTAAAAAAAAATACTGGCATGTAATAAAGGTATTAGGTAAATTACTGTCTGTTTGTTTATTCGTTTGTTCGTCTGCCTATATGCAGGCCTGTTTGTTTGTTTGTTTTTTGTATGTCTGTCTGTTTGTCTGTTTGTTTGTCGGTTTCTTGTTTGCTTGTTTGTATGTTTGTTTGTTTGTTTGTCTGTTTGTTTGTTTATTTATTTATTTGTCAGTTTGTTTGTTTGTTTGCCGGTTTGTTTGTTTGTCTGTTTGTTGTCGGTTTGTTTGCTTGCTTGTTTGTCTAAATATCTGTCTGTCAGTCTGTCTGTTTGTCGGTTTGTTTATTTGTCTGTCTGGCTGCCTGTTTGTTTGTCTGTTTTTTTGCTTGTTTGTCTGCCTGTCTTTCTGTTTGTATCTCTGTCTGCTTGTTTGTTTATTTGTTTGTCTGTCTGGCTGTCTATCTAGCAGTCAGTTTGTTTGTCTGTCTGTCTGTTTGTTTGTGTGCGTATCAGTTTGCTTGTCTGTCTGTATGTGTGTTTGTTTGTTAGTTCGTATGTTGGTTTGTTTGTTTGTTCTATAAATTCAGCAATATGAAAATAATATGTCTACATTTTAAATAGGGCGTTATCACAACCTAGAATCATCCCCTATCATGGGATGTCATTCAATTAATTATGAATGATAAGATTTAATAGAATGAAGAAAACTTTAATTAATATATTTTTATGTTTTTACGCGATTTTCATAAAATGTTAAATGACTCGACAAAATTTTGCAGCAATTGCATATATTAAATTGCGAATCATTTGGTTGAGTTGTTTTCGTTTTATTTTAAGCAGACAGACGGATGGATCAAATGACGATTTGAGGTGCTACGTATATAAATAATTAAGACATTTCTCCATAGACCATAATGTAATGGAATACTTTTGACTGTCTCTGTAAATAAATTGTGAACGCTGCATACTCTATTTCCAATACCGAACATAGCATTGCAAATCTTAATAACTTATATCAATTACAGAGACAATCCTATTAATATCCTAATGCAAGTTCCAGTTCGGGCAGACAGACAGACACATGAGCAGACAAACGGAATTCACAAACACTACTTAACTATGTTGGAAAATGTTAAAAATGCATAATAGTTTCAAATTTTCCTTTCAGAAATTATCGATAGACGATACTTTTGTACAGCCCTTAATTGTATCTACTATCTTTATATACACATAACTATTCAGTTAAAATTTAATAAAGATCAAAACACACTTTAAAACTTCTAAAATCAAACTTCCAGAGATCAGCTATAGACGGCCATCTATCTAATTCTTTGCGCGGCATTGTATACATTTTTTCTGTGTTATATAATGTTACATTAGTATACTATATGTAGTTAAGTATAAAAATCCATAACTCATTTTAAAAAAATGTATTTTCGTTCTTAAGTAGTAATTCTTCGACTTATGTTGTATAGCCCAGTATATGATCTAAAGAGCATTTATACATACAACGAAATATTTTAAACTTAAAAACTCATATAAAAAATAAAATGCACTTCCAACAATCTTCTTTAATGTACAGTACTTCGGATACATAGCAGCCGAAAACTTTTTTGTGTCCCTGTAAATACTTTGCACTTTTCATTATACAAGAAGTTACTTGCACTGTTAAAAATTTTGCAGCATTTTGTCCAGTCATTTCACCGTTTTCTGAAAAACCAGTAACATAACCGTAATTTAACTGTATTCTGACCATAAAATTGGTAATAATATGTTCAGAATAACGTAAAAAGACGGTTGTTTTACTTTTTTTTTTTTTTGTAGAAAACGGTCAAATGACAGGACAAAATGCTGCAGATTTTTATCAGTGTGTAGTCAACCTCAGCAACTAATATCAATTTCAGTATATGGTGAAATATTTTAACATAGTTAAATTGCGCTCCAAACAATGTTTCCCCTATACTATTATGTAACGAAAAACTTTTGTGTGGCCCTGTAAATGAATAATAAATATTCTTTGCACCTTAGATTCTATAAAATTTGTATATTCGTGTTACTCATAAATGCATATCAGTCTTATTATGTTCGAAACAGTGTAACATTAAAACTCTTCAAATTGTTTTTTCTAATTGACAGTAATGTAATGGAATACTTTTGACAGTCCCTGTAATTAAATTATGCATCCAATTTTCATAAAACTTGAAATGTCAAGACAAAAATAAACAACTGTTATCTAATTTAAATTTCCAAGAATTCGGTTTGGGAGGTTTTTGCATTGTTATATGCGGGCGGACGTGTAGACACACAGACAAGCGGGCGGACTGAACAACAATTATAAGTTCTATGTATTTATATAATTAAGAAAGCACCTAATAAGAGCTTATCATGCATTATGATTTCCAAATATTCTTTGAAGGCATTTTTTCCAACTCGTATTATAGAGATTCAATAAAGCAAGATTACTCTTTGGAAATAATAATAATCGTTAATAATAACATTATTACTCTTCGGAATTTTGTAGTCATAGGCCCAACTACTTCATTGATTAAATAAGGCAAAGCTTGCTATTCAAAAATGAAGATAAAAAATCTACCTTCACTGCAAAAGCTCAAAACGCAAAAATAAACACATTTTGGAACACTTTTGTCCTCAAATTCACAACACATTATTATGTTGCGAAATGTGTTTTGTGTTCTGATTGTGTTCTTAATATATTGTAAAAGTGCTGCTCTCTAGAAATAACTTCTTAATATGTTGCAAAAGTATTGCTATTCAGAAATGTGTTCTAAAAATACTGTTGTTAATTGTGTTGAAATAGTGTTGTAAATAGTGTTGATGAAAATAGTTTCTTAAAATAGTGTTGTGCAGCACAACACTTTGTCCCCAAATTAACAACACATCGTAAACTTTTACAATTTAGTACACTATAAAACAACATATGCAACAAATCTTCAAGATATTTTCAAGATGGTGCCTTTAAAATTACACAATTTTAAAAATGAACAGAACCATGCATAATCGAAACAGCTCAATCGAATACGATTCTAGTCAGAAGTGTTGATTTTATGTTCAGTTAGTGTTGCAAAAGTGTTTCAGTGCGTTTGCAGTGTTTGTTCTCCAACAGTCTATTTGTGAGTTATTTATTTGTTTTCTCATCTCATTTTTTAGAAAATTTGAAAAACGTTTAAAAATAAGTTTTTTATTTAGCAATTTACTGTACATTCGCTTTTTTTGAGTTATTAAAAGATATTAAGTACTTAATATTGAATACGTAAATACCAAATTTTATACAATCCAAACTATTGAATGCGGTAGATTTACTAATTCGAAGCAATGATCATCAGATAAGTATAAGTAAAGAATTCAAACTAATGAAAGTTATTTTTATTTTATTTTATTTTATTTTTGTTAGTAAGAACGATAAAGTGACATCATGTTTAAATGGAATAAAAAACAGCAAATTTCCTATTTCTGACTGAAGCTGATTTTAAATCAGCAATAATAAAAAAAATTTCCTACCCCGAAAAGTGGCTGTTTTCATATTGGATAGTTTGACATGGTACAATTGATCAGAATACGAAATGTATTACAATTTTCGTGGCAGACGATGGAATACGCACATTGGATAGTTTGACATGGTAAGTTTTAGAAAAAAATGCACATTGGATACTTTGACACAGAACATTATCTAAGTTTCTAAGCGAGTTAGGGCCGTGCCGATTTTGCATAGTACGTATCATGCATAATAAAACAAAATGGCCCAAAATATGAATAATGCATTTTTGCACATTGGATAGTTTGACATGGTACCGACGATGCGTGCCCATACTTAGTAACTTGTGAAAAAGTATTGAAGACAGATTAACGCAGTTCCGAATGCATCTGAAGCTTTGATTTTTCATTTTTGAATAAGCTGATATTAATTGAAAAACATAATGAATATTGCAAAATGACGCACACCACAATTGTTTGCGTTAAAACTGGATTTCTGTGAAATTTAAAGCAGAAAAAAGAAAAGCGCGACATTGTGCTCTTTTTTTCGCATTTTTAAACTGACGAATGCATTTCCTAGGTAGAAATATAAAATAATAAAAAATATACACTCTCAGTGCCGTCTCAGATATTATTTCTCATTTTAAAAGAATCGTGTTTATCTAGAAATGCAACTTTATCGTATCTGGCATGCTGTGTGCTATATGATTTGCTCTCTAACTCATATCAGCGAGAGAGCTAATTGATATGAGAGTAGATTGATATATTGCTTAGCATATATTTAAAGGAGACCAAATTGGTCGCCAAAGGCGGCTAATAGAATAATAATTACTTTTTTAATCTAATTGATGTTGTAATAATTATTCATTGTTCATTCTTGTTTATTAATTGGAAAAAAATAAATATATTTATGGCATGGACGTGAAATTACTTTTTTTACTTAATTGTAATGCACTATTTTAAATACTGAATTAAATTAATAAAATTAAAATTAAATGCATTGCCACAGTTAGATACTTGGAAAATCTCATCAGGGTTTAAACTACCGCAAGTATGACGACAATAAACAATGAAATACCTAAGACAATGATATATTTTAGCATAATTATAAATAATCATTTAGTTTATTAGAAAAATAAGTTAGTTTTACTTTGAAAGCATAACAAAGGATAGTCTTTTGTCATTTATATTTAATATTAATATTTAATAAAATGTTCAATGCAACCTAAGTGTGGCAACCTCGCATCGCTTTTAGACACGATGACCTTATTATTTCTTTTCTTAACATACTATTCTCACTATAAATATTTTTTATTTGTAATTATAAAAAAAATAAAAGAACATTAAAATATCTATGTGTACGATATAATATTTTTAAAGTTATATATGTATTTAAAAAAAACGATCTGGAACCCAAAATTTCTTTTCAGACTCTCACAATTTAATGGATATTACAGAAATAACAATTTACTTTTCAAAATCCGGACTACGTGACAAACATTTAAATAATTTTCCCATAAAATTAATTACGTGTAAATAGTTGAGAGAAATAGGAATTACTTTTGGTTTTTGTAGCGTAAAATTTTGAAAATATTTTTCTCGGTGTTAAAAGTGGGAAAAAAAGAAACTGCTGTAAATCATTCGTTTTTTCCTATTGTGTCAAGTATCCTTGAAATAAATTAAGAAATACTCCTAACGAGTTTAATGAAATTGAAAAAATATAAAACTTCAAACTTTTGCTACAAAAAAAAATTTCAAAGGAAATATTATTTAAAATAAATTAATATTGGGAGTGCCGAAACTAGAGGGGGGCAGAGGGGGCATGTGTCCCGGGCGCCAACAGAACAGAAGGTGAAGGGGGCTCCAAATTAAGATTTTTTTAGTGTGTTTGTTATAAAGAATGCATATATGTCAGGGCGCCAAAATACATATTTGCCCCGGGCGCAAAAAAGGCTAGTTTCGGCGTTGAATATTGGTTTGATTTTCTTATGGTAAAAATAGCCTTTCAGAACTTCATTTTTATCAAAGAAAAGTTATTTTAAAGAGAAGCAAGGTTAACAAGGTTATTTTTCCTCTTGAAAACTGTTTATATTATTCCATTTTCACAATAAATGAGGAACATGCATTTAATATCTTTATAGTTAGAATGTAGTCAAAGTATTATCATTTATTCAAAATAATTGCCAATACTCAAAATGTTATTTTATAATATGTAGTTATGTACTGTAAAAATTTCATGGTACTTTGAATCATATTTTTGTATTGTACAGTGCATTAAGATCATTTTGATTTTCAAAATTATGAAGCAAATAATACATGAGATATCAAAATACAATATATTTATTACTCTTAGTTTGCAATATTTTTCAATAATGTAATAAATAAGTATGTTAACAAAAATGTAAACAATGATTGAAAAATACACTGTAAACAAATTTTAAGACTAGTTGTCTAAAAACAAAAATATTGTCACAATGCATTGTCACAGATAGGTACTTTGAAAATCGTATCTAGTTTTAAACTACCATAAATTTGACGACGATGAACATGGCCTGCATAAGACAATTATATATTTTTGCGTAATTATAGATAATCATTCGGTTTATTAGAAAAATAAATTAGTTTTGACTTAAAAGCATAACAATGAACCTTTTGTTTTTTATATTTAGAATTTATATTTAACAAAATGTATCTACACTGTGAAAAAAAAGTGTCGATCTACTAAAAAAACTTTAGTGATCCTTGTAATTACTAAAACATTTTTAGTAATCTTAGTCGGTAACAAGAAAATCTGTAAGAATTACTAGAAAAAAGGTAGCAACGAATAGTTAATAATTTTATATTTTTAATAGCTATTACTAAAAACTCACTTGGTGTGGCCTTGATAGCATAGTGGTTATAGTAACGGACTCCAGTCTAAAAGGTCCCGGGTTCGATACTGGCCACTGCCAAATACCTCCCGAATGCATGCAGTGTAAGTACCCGTTATTAAAGGAAATTATGAATATCCTGACGGAGCAATAGCAATGTTTGGTGCTGCCATCTATTGCGGTTTTGCCGAAAATCTTCCGTTCCAGAAGTATGGATGCAGCTCGAAGGAAGCTTCTGCCCTTCGAGCCCACGTAATGGTTATTAAAAATAACTTTGGAGCTATTACTAAAATTTGCTTGGTGGCTCATACTAAAAAATTTTAAGTTAGTTATACAAAAAATTCTTTTGTTCAGTTTACAAAAGAAATGCTTGTTTCGCTTGCAAAAAAAAGTTTGTAATTGTTACTAAAAAATTCTGTGGAATACAAATTTACTAAAAAAATTTTAGTAACCTCTTGAATTTTTTTTTTTTTTTTTTTACAGTGTAAGCATGAAAATTTCATATTGCTTTTAGACAGAGTGATCTTATTTATTTTATTAAGATATTCTTGTCACTATAAATATTATTTCATCTGTAAATATAAAAATATAACAGTAAATTTTCTATTTGTCCTATGTAATGTTTTTAAAGCTAATGTAAAATTTTAATGTTTTTAAATTTCTCTTCAGACTCTGACAATTTAACGGATATTACTTATATAACAATATACTTTTCAAAAGCCCGAATATGTGACAAACATTTGAATAATTTTCCAATAAAATTAATTACGTGGAAATAGTTGAGAGAAATAGGAATTACTTTTGGTTTTTGTAGCGTAAAATTTTGAAAATATTTTTCTCGGTGTTAAAAGTAAGAAAAAAAAGAAACTGCTGTAAATAATTCGTTTTTTGCTACTGTGTCAAGTATCCTTGAAATAAATTAAGAAATAATTCTAATTAGTTTAATAAAATTGGAGAGATGTAAGACTTCAAAGTTTTGATATAAAAATTTCAAAGGAAACATTATTTAAAATAAATTAATACTGGTGTGATTTTCTTGGTAAAAATAGCATTTGAGAACTTTTTTCTTTTATCAGAGAATAGTTATTTTAAGGGAGACCCAAACCCTATTTTCGGCCAAAAATCATCAAAAGTTCAAAAAAAAAATTATCTCAGAAAACGATAAAATACATATTTGAGAATATCCATGCAAAATTTCCGAACTCGGGGACATTTGGAATAGGTAGCAAATGAACTTTTTAGATAGATTTCGTATGAAATACTACCTATTGCATTCTCTCCCATGTTGGAATTTCTGAAAAATTTTTGCGGATCTACACGAATCATGACTCCTAGACCCCAAAACCACCATCAGTAAAAAAGTTTATATATATATATATATATATATATATATATATATATATATATATATATATATATATATATATATATATATATATATATATATATATATATATATATATATATATATATATATATATATATATATATATACATATATATCGGTGTATATCACTTTCTTCTAGACACGATAACTTCCATAATTATGCTCAGATGTTTTTCAAACTTTTACATAAAATCAAGGAGCCTAAAATCTCAGTCGAGTTCGTTAATGGGCAAAATCGGACCAAGGGGGTGGAAATAGGGAGAGTTTTTGTGAAAACAGAAAAAACGCGATAACTTCTTAATTAAAATAGATATCGAATCCGTTTAAAGTTTATATTACTTCTAAACAATGGGCAAAAAGTTTATGTATGACAGATTTTTGATAAAGTTAAAAATGGGCTCAAGGGGCGAAAAAAACATGGTTTTTGGGAGAAAAAAATTCATAACTTCGTCAATTCTCAAGATATCAAATCCAACTAAATTTTATATAAATGTACTTAATATTATCTAAGACTTTTGTATTTACAAGTTTTTGATAGGACCAATTTTTACCGATGAAAAAAAATTAAAAACGAAAAGAAAAAGGGGGGAGGAAAAAGAAAAAACCCATAACTTACTCAATTCTTAAGCAATCAAATGTAATTAAATTTATTTTACATCTTCACAATAAGATCTACAACTTTTATATTGACAAGTTTTTCATAGAACCAATTCTTATAGCAAAAGTAAATTAAACAAAAATAGGAATCGGAGAAAAAAACCTTAAATCCAAACTGCTTATATTCTGACTTATTTTAAAATTCATTTTTGATTTTAAACGCATCCAAATGACACATCCTCTTATTTAGGAACTATATAATGCGACGTATTGGCCAGTTTTTTGATAAAGGCAGAATATATTTTTAAAAAGGCTGCCAAAAAGGGTATTTTGAACAGAATTTCACGAAGTTATTGTGATTGAAATTTGAGGAAATTTAAAAAATTGCGTTTTTACCGAGTCATTTTTAAATCTTTTTTTGTTCTCAAACGCATCTAATTTACAGATTCTCTTATTTAGGAACTATATTATATGACGGAGTGGCCAGTTTTTTGATAAAGACAAAATATATTTTTAAAAAGGCTGCCAAAAAAGGTATTTTGAACAGATTTCCCGAAATTATCGTCATTAAAAATTGATTAAGTATAACAAATTGTGTTTTTTCTGAGTCATTTTTAAATTCATTTTTGTTCTCAAACCCATCCAATTTACATATCCTATTATTTAGGAACTATATAATGCGACGTATTGGCCAGTTTTTTGATAAAGGCAGAATATATTTTTAAAAAGGCTGCCAAAAAGGGTATTTTGAACAGAATTTCACGAAGTTATTGTGATTGAAATTTGAGGAAATTTAAAAAATTGCGTTTTTACCGAGTCATTTTTAAATCTTTTTTTGTTCTCAAACGCATCTAATTTACAGGTTCTCTTATTTAGGAACTATATTATGTGACGGAGTGGCCAATTTTTTGATAAAGGCAGAATATATTTCAAAAAAAGGCTGCCAAAATGGGCACTTCGCACAAAATTTCCCAAAGCAATCATGATTAATGAACTGTGGGTATTCAAATAACAAATTGGTTATTTTATGACTCATTTTTAAGTCCAATTTTGCTCTGAAACGCATTCAAATGACAGTTTTTTGTTACTTAGGAACTATATAATGTGCGTATTCTTCGATTTTTTGATAAAGGGTGAATATATATATTTTTAAAAGCTGTCAAAGTAAGCACTTCGCAAAAAAATTTCCCAAAGCGATCATGATAAAAGAATTGAGGTTGTATTCAAAGAACAATTTGTTTATTTTATGATTCATTTTTAAATTCAATTTTGCTCTCAAACGCATTCAATTGACAGTTTTTTGTTATTTAGGAACTGTGTAATGTGCCGTATTGGTCAGATTTTTGATAAAGGCTAAATATATATTTAAAAAAATCTGTCAAAGTGGGCACTTCGTACAAAATTTCTCAAAGCAATCTTGATTAAAGAATTGTGGATGTATTAAAATAATAAATTGGTTATTTTATGACTCATTTTTAAATTCAATTTTGCTGTCAAACGAATTTAATTAACAGTTTTTTGTTATTTAGGAACTACATAATGAGCATATTGGTCAATTTTTTTAATAAAGTAAGAATATAATTCAAAATATGTTGCCAAAATTGGCATTTGAGTAGAATTTCGTTTAAGAGGATTTTGATAAAAACAGTTCTTACAGAAAAATGAAATTAAAAAATTTTTAAAAGCGGTTGAATAAAGTAGTTAAACTGGGTTTATCTCTAATCATTTTTTTATTTTTATTTTATTTATTTATTTATTTATTTATTTATTTATTTATTTATTTATTTATTTTTTATTATTATTATTATTTTTTTTTTTTTTTTTTGAGATGAAAACTTTTCGAAATCTACCTCCGCCTATAGGCCATGCCGAAAGGGATTTTTTTAATTGTAGTCACTAGAGTTTAAAGAACTAGCGGCCATTTAAAATGTGTTTTCCTGAAAATGACTTTTTCCATATTTTGCCTAAGTTCAAAGTACTAAGGCTCAGTTGTAAAATGGTTTAGAAACAAAGTGTTTATGTTTTTAGAATCTTAAAAAATTTGCAACAAAAGTAAGGAGAGATATTTTTTTTAAACTATTTCTGAAAATTTTACATAAATTGTTAAACATGAAAATTATAACGAATTTAAGGAAACTTACCATGCGTAATTTCTTTCTTTTTTTCAGCTGATTAAAATAGAAAATTAAAAATACCTCTCCCTAGGTCGTTTCCATATACTATAACACTATTTAAGAAATTTTAGCAATACCAAAATATTGAAAATTGTATGAGGAGTAGTATTTTTAAAAAGTGTATTTTTCCACAGAAAAAATCATAAAAATCGACATAAAAAATATACTTTTTAATAAAAAGTGAACTTTTGCTAATTATTCCTTACAAAAGCATTCTTAAATAGTACACCAAAATTCATTACTTTAAAATCAATAATAAAAATTTTGGGTTTTTTCTTACGGGTCTCCCTTAAAGAGATGCATATTTAATAAGGTTATTTTTCTTTTTGAAAACTTTTTTTTTTTTTTTTTTTTTTCATTTTGACAATAAATGAGGAGCATGCATTGAATATTTTTATAGTTAAAAAATAGTCAAAATATTATCATCTATTCAAGATAATAGTAGAAATATCATCTTTTTATAACATGTAGTTATGTACTGTGAAAATTTCATGGTAATTTGAAGCACATTTTTGTGTTGTACAGTGCGTTAAAAACTTATAAGACCACTTTAATTTTCAAAATTATGAAACAAATAAAAGCTCTAATTATAGTTTTAACACATGAGATATCAAAATACAACATATTTAGTACACTTTGTTTGCAATATTTTTGAATAATGTAATAAATAAATATATTAACAAAAATGTAAACAATAATTGAAAAATACACTAATAACAAATTATAAGACCACTTGTCTAAAAACAAAAATATTGCCACAGATAGGTTCTTCGAAAATCTCGTCTAGGTTTAAACTGCTGTAAATATCCCGATAACAATAACATAAATAAGACAATGATATATTTTTACGTAACTACAGATAATCATTGAGTTTATTAGAAAGATAAATTAACTTTGACGTAAAAGCGTAAAAATCAGCCTTTCATTGTTTATATTTAATATTTATATTTAATAAAATGTTCAATGTACCCTAAGTATGAGAACCTCACATCGCTTTTAGACACAATGGCCTTATTATTTATTTTGTTAATGTACTATTCTCACTATAAATATTTTTTTTATTTCTAATTATAAAAAAATATAAAAATGTTAAAATATCTATGCGTACGATATAATGTTTTTAAAGTTATACTGGGTGTCCACTCTCAACGGTGGCCAATGGCTAATTTCTAAATTGTTAGTTATAGACATATAGTTTTAACTGCAGAAAAGGTTTTAAAAAGGCAAATAATTGTTTTTTAAGCAATTTAAGGTAAAAAAAAATTAGTAAAAAATTACGAAAAATAAATTTTTATTCGGTCCCCAGGTCCTATAAGTGATATTTAGTAAATTTTTACCACTACTCTAACAAGTTAGACAAAAAAAGTCCCATTCCTCTGCAATTAAAACTGACCGAGTAATAGCTGTTTAAAAGTGAAGCATCTTTTTTGCTGCAAAATAGGGGTCAGTCACAAATTTGCTGGAAATAAAAATAAACGTCAGATGTAAAATTTAACATTAACATTGAGAGTAAAATAATTTTTACAATATTATTTTTAAATTTGTGTTGATGCTTACATATTAAAGCAAAATATACAACTTGTACTAAAAATTAATTAAAAAATAACAGAAATTTTGTTAAGTTATGAAAAGCAACAGTCACAATTCATTGCAAAATGATACGTATTTAAAATTCTATTAGATTACTTAACCTAAAAGAATTTGGTGTACTCCTATAAAATAAATAAATGATACTCACTTAAAATCGTATTAATATTACATTGTCATTCGATATAAATAAGTTGGCAAATTGAACCCCAATCACATTTTTGAAGCGAGTTAAAATGTTAATACAAATTTTGAGCTAGGTAAACATACATTAAAAAATTCATAAGTAAAATAAAAGCTTATCAAAATAAAACACCTTTATAAAATAAAATCATGAAAAGAAGCAGCTTCATTTCCTTATAAAAATAACATATGCAAAAATATAATTGTGGATGTTAATTTCAAGATTTGCTTTGTCACTTTTGTTTTCTCTATCATTTTATACCAATCAGCATTAATATAACAGTACAATATCCAAATTTATAATGAAAACCAATGGACGCATTTAAAGGATTTTCGCGATTTCCTAAAGTTTGATTTTCTCAATAAAGAAAATTTTGAAACTAACGTCTTCGAATATTTTAACCAATCTAGAAGTTAATTAATTAAAGTTAACACTACCGAAAAACTTATATGGTGGCTGCAACTCCAGTTAAATCGCTTTAAAAATATTTCTTTATCCCATTTAAAACATTTTTGTAATTGGAGGTATATCTCTGTGACATATGGTTTAGGAATTAGCCATTAGACAGCGTTGGAAAGGGATGACCTTTATAATACTTTAAGCACTTAGCATACATTCCCTTAAAGCTTAGTGCAACTCATCCATTTTCAGTTACAGAAAAGTGGTTTAAGTCATGAAATTAAAAGTTTCGTAACTCGGTCAATTTTAGTGTTAGATGAATGGGATCTTTTTTGTATTGCTTGTTAGAGTGATGGAAAAAATTTACTAAATATCACTTATAGGACCGGGGGACCGTATAAAAATTTAATTTTCGTAATATTTTAGTAAAAAATTTTTTTGACTTAAATCGCTTAAAAAGCAATTCTTCACATTTTTTAAAGCATTTTTGCAATTGGAACTATATATCTATAACTAACAGTTTAGAAATTATCCATTGGCCACCGTTGGGAGTGTACATCCTGTATATGTATTTAAAAAAAAAATGATCTGGAACACAAAATTTCTTTTCAGACTCTCACAATTTAATAGATATTACAGAAATAACAATTTATTTTTCAAAATCCGGACTATGTGACAAACATTTAAATAATTTTCCCATAAAATTAATTACGTGGAAATAGTTGAGAGAAATAGGAATTACTTTTGGTTTTTGAAGCGTAAGATTTTGAAAATATTTTTCTAGGCATTAAAAGTAGGGAAAAAAACCAGTTGTAAATCTTTCGTTTTTTTTTTTTTTTTTTTTTTTTTCTACTGTGTCAAGTATCCTTGAAATAAATTAAGAAATACTTTTAATGAGTTTAATGAAATTGGAAAGATGTAAGACTTCAAACTTTTGATATAAAAAATTTCAAAGGAAATATTATTTAAAATAAATTAATACTGGTCTGATTTTCTTGGTAAAAACAGCGTTTGAGAAATTTTTTTAAATCTTAGAATACATTTTTTAAAGAGAAACAAATTTAACAAGGTTATTTTTCTTTTTGAAAACTGTTTATATTATTTCATTTTGACAGTAAATGAGGAACATGCATTGATTATCTTAATAGTTAAAAAATAGTCCAAGTATTATTATCTATTCAAAATAATTGTTAATACGCAAAATGTTATCATTTTATAATACTTAGTTATATACTACAAAAAATTCATGGCGATTTGAAGCACATTTTGGTGTTGTACAAGTGCGTTAACACGTTCGCTGCCGCTCACGCGAAAGCGCGTGATATGGTGCCAACGTTAATGGACTACTCATGCGCCAGCGCGTGATGTAGGGTGATGTCCAATATCCAGTCGAGCGCTGGCGCGGGAAAATCTTTCACTGATCCTTTGTTATAAAAAGAAAATCGGCTTCTGGGGAAAAGCCACTTCTACAGTGCGGCATTAACTATCATCACATCTTCATGTAAGCGGCAGCGAACGTGCTAATAAATTATAAGACCACTTTAATTTTGAAAATTATGAGGAGTAAATAAAAATTCTAATTATAGTTTAAATAGATGAGATATGAAATACAGCATATTTATTAAATTAGTTGCAATATTTTTGAATAATATAATAAATAAGTATTTTAACTAAAATATAAGCAATGATTGAAAAATAATCTGTTAACGAATTATAAGACCACTTGTCTAAAAACAAGAATAATATGTATACGATTTTGGTCCTCCATTTTTCCTTATAACCTCAATCACTCTGTTTTTAATAGAAATGATCAGGAGATTAAGTACAGATTCAGAAATATTGGGCCATTGTTTTACAGCAGCTACTTATAGTTTATTGGCGGATAAAAATTATTTATTATTAGCATAAACATTGCGACTTAATACGCCCCAAATATTTTCCATAGGATTCAAGGATTTCGGCTGGACTTCGAATTGGCCAAGGCAAAACATGATTTATTTTTTATTTTTAAAACATTGGGTGGATTTAGACACATGGAAAGAAGCAATGTCCTGCTGAAACATCTACACTGTAAAAAAAAAATTCAAGAAGTTACTAAAAATTTGTTAGTAAATTTGTATTCCACAGAATTTTTTAGTAACCATTACAAACTTTTTTTTGCAAGTGAAACAAGCATTTCTTTTGTAAACTGAACAAAAGAATTTTTTGTATAACTAACTTAAAAATTTTTAGTATGAGCCACCAAGCAAATTTTAGTAATAGCTCCAAAATTATTTTTAATAACCATTACGTGCGCCCGAAGTAATAAGAGCTTCCTTCGAGCTGCATCCAGACTTCTGAAGCGGAAGACTTTCGGCAAAACCGCAATAGATAGCAGCACCAAACATTCCTACCTGCTCCGACAGTATTTTCATAATCCCTTTATTAACGAGACACTATATACATTCGGGGCGTATTTGACGATGGCAAGTGTCGAACCCAGGACCTTTTAGCCTGGAGTCCGTTACTATAACCACTATGCTATCAAGGCCACACCAACGGAGTTTTAGTAAGAACTATTAAAAATATAAAACTATTAACTCTATTCGTTGCTAACTTTTTTCTAGTAATTCTTACAGATTTTTTTGTACCTGACTAATATTACTAAAAATTTTTTAGTAATTACAGGGATCACTAAAGTTTTTTTAGTAGATCAACCCTTTTTTTTTTTTTTTTTTTTTTTTTTTTTTTTACAGTGTAGTTATCACCACCTAAAAAAAGTCCAAGCGGTATCAAATGATCATATAACATAACCAGATATATTACGCAGAGTTCATACGTTCCAAAATTTGGGTTAAATTGCATAATCCATCGTGACCATCACTAATCCTCCTTTCATTTGTCGACTTAAGAAATGTTTCGGTTTCTTCCTCAAATCATTCCAATAGTGTTTATAATTATCCAGACCATCAAGATTATTTTTTTTTTTCATCTGAAAATATTCCCCTTCAGCAATTTCTTTTAATAAAGAAAAATGGTACACGAATACTTTTTTTAGGTGTAGAATTTATACATAAAGAGTAAGTAATATGCAAAAAACTAATTAAATTTAAAAGCGCATACCGAATTTTAAAACTTATTCTTGGGCAATTATTACACAAAGACAGTGCTGTAAGTAATTTCTTTCGCGTGTCCCTGTAAATTAATAAAAAAATTCTTTGAATGCTCTGTGTACGTTATCGTAGTGAACTTTAGTGATTTATATCAGTTTCAATATATTTGAAATAGCGTAATTTTTTTTAAATACTCTCCAAACGATTTTTCTTCATAGACTGTAATGTAATCGAATTCGTCTGAGTGCCCTGTAAATGAATTATTAAATCTACTTACTTCATGTAGAATACCAAACATGCTTTGGTGACTCTAAATAAGTTTTATCAGTTGCATGAAAATCCGATTATATTTACGGGAGTTAGAACTTGGAAAGACGGACAGACAAACAGAATGCATAAGCACTTTTCAATTTTGTTGGAAAATGCTAAAAACTGATATTCTCAGTAATACTTGATTGTTAAAAATCAAAATGCATGTCGCTATAAGAAAGTATGTAACCCTGAACAAAAACCTACAACCTTTTTCGAGATACTTATGATTTTGAAAAGTGTTTTTATTTTTATTTTTAGAGAATTCAGAAAGTTCAATATATTTTAGATATTTAAAGAAGCATTTGTTTAAACAAATTTTGTAATTCTTCCAGCAATTACTTTTAATATTCAGATTTTCGGAAGCATTTCGCAGTAGTTTTTAGAGTGTACACTGTAAAAAAAATTCAAGAGGTTACTAAAAATTTCTTAGTAAATTTGTATTCCACAGAATTTTTTAGTAACCATTGCAAACTTTTTTTGCAAGTGAAACAAACATTTCTTTTGTAAACTGAACAAAAGAATTTTTTGTATAACTAACTTAAAACTTTTTAGTATAAGCCACCAATCAAATTTTAGTAATAGCTCCAAAATTATTTTTAGTAACCATTACGTGTGCCCAAAGAGCAGGAGCTTCTTTCCAGCTGCATCCAGTGGGTATAAAGAGAGACTTCTGAAACGGAAGATTTTCGGTAAAGCCGTAATAGATGGCAGCACCAAACATTGCTACCTACTCTATTTTGACATGTTTCTAAAAGGGAGTGAAAGTTCAGAGATCATTACCCATAGTAACTGCTACGACAGGATTTTCATAATCCCTTTATTTACATTCGGTGCATATTTGCCGGCGGCTAGCATCGAACCCAGGTACTTTCAGCCTGGAGTTCGGTGCTATGACCACTAGGCTATCAGGGCCACGCCAAGTGAGTTTTAGTAATAGCTATTAAAAATGTAAAACTATTAACTCTATTCGTTGCTAGCTTTTTTCTAGTAATTCTTACAGATTCCTTATAACCGAGTTAGATTACAAAAAAATTTTTAGTAATTACAAGGATTGCTAAAAAATTTTTAGTAGATCGACCCTTTTTTTTACAGTGTATTAAACATCTTTTCAGTTCAGATATAGTTTATGCTATCATTCTCAAGTAAACATTTTTATGTTCAACAAACATGTTTTACAGGCAAACATGATAAATTAAAAGCGTTAACATTAAGATTAAAATTAATATTATTTCTATAGTCTTGCCTTTAAAAATTCGCAGCTAAAAACGTTTAATTGAGAATTGTTAATATCCAAAAAACGGACCTATCAGTTTTAGAAAACTTAATAATAAAAACAACGTCGGAAACGTATCTGAAAATAAGTGGCAGCAAATGGGACTTGGTTTTAATAAATCATTTTTTAATCTTGAAAATATATTCGTTTCTAATTTTTTTTTTTTTTTTTTTTTTTTTTTTTTTTTTTTTTGAAGTAAAGAGCGCTTTTTGAAAGCATATGTTATTCTGGAAGAGGTTTTTGCACATTTTTGTGCGCGGTGCTATTATATTTTCTTATACTCATAAATATTTGCCTTTTTTACGCGTGGTGTTCAACTAAAGTGTATCAGCCCTTTAAACTATTGCAATTGGCTCTTGTTAATTCGAAATCAGATAAATCGAATCTTCACCTAATTCGAACTAAACATACAGTCCCAAACTTTTCAATGGCAGAAAAATGTTGAAATTTTTCATTTATTCGAATTCATTTTCTTTTGATATCATTTAATTCAAATTAACGAGAATTCTGTTTTTTTTTTTTTTTTTTTTTTTTTTTTTTTTTTTTTTTTTTTTTTAAATCTTTCTTTATTTTCTCACAGTTCCTTGAAATAGCTTTTTTTCTTTCGTTTTTGTCAGAATTGTTTGAACTAGTACATATAATCCCATGCATTTAATATACGCTTCCTTAGTGCCCTGTGTTTAAAAAAAAAAAAAAAAAATTGCTTGTTAATATAGGAGAGTACATAACCATGAACAAAAACCTACAACAACCTTTTTCGAGATACTCATTATTCTGAAAAACGTTTTTTATTTTTAGGGAAAATGACAAACGAAGTCAATCAGAAGTGTCATCAATGACACTTTTACCTCTTCTTTCATTGTACTTGTTCCTAATCTCCCAATTTTTCAATTATGTCTTTTAATTTAAGTCAATTCTAATCATAGAATCAGTTGAAATAAATTAAAAAAAAGCACTATAATATTAATTCGTTTGTAATATTACCCTTTATTCATGTTTTCTTTTCATACTTTCCATAATTCAAACTCTGGATAATTCGAATATTTCTTGTGGTCCAACAAGTTCAAATTAAAAAGAGTCTGGTTTCTTTTCGAAAATATTGTACTCCCTTAAGAACTACAAAGTCAGATTTTTTTTTTGTAACTGAATTTATTTACATTTTTAAACTTACTTGTTATGCACATAAACGTCAAAAATCCTTTACGATCATATCTTTCATAATTTGTGGATCTTTCGTCCTTTTAAAAGCTTCTTTTCCCATCTGTTGCTGTTTGAACTATAGTCGTGTGATATTTTTTCCTGAATAAAATAGGAACTTTTTTGCTCATAAAAGTTATCAGCAACCGAATTTGTATTACATTTATCATGTGTTTAAAATTTTTAAAGACTCTGTTTTGAATTATTCTTCTACTATGAAAACAAGTGAGCTTCAGAAATATATCATATCTACCGTGCTGTCAATGATACAAAAATTTTAATTTAAGCTTATTTGTTACAAAAGCAGTAATAATAATAATTAAACTACTGCATTCATAAAAGAAAGTAAATTTTTACAAATCAAAAGACGTTTGTCTAAATAGCATCAGATTTGTTAAGTTTAAAAAATTTAAATTAGTATATGAAGATTTATCATTTATAACAAACTTTTCTATATTATTTAATATACAGGGTGTCCCCTCTCAACGGTGGCCAAGGGCTAATTTCTAAACCGTTGGTCATAGACATATAGTTCCAATTTCAAAAATGCTTTAAAAAAGGTAAAGAATTATTTTTTAAGCGATTTAGGTAAAAAAAAATGTTTTACTGAAAAATTACGAAAATTAAATTTTTATACGGTCCCCCGGTCCTATAAGTGATATTTAGAAAATGTTTACCACTACTCTAACAAGTAAGACAAAAAAAGTCCCATTCCTCTGCGATCAAAATTGACCGAGTTATAGCTGTTCAAAGTTGAAGCATATTTTTTGTTGCAAAATAGGGGTCAGTCACAAATTTACTGGAAATAAAAATAAACATCAGATAGAAAATTTAACTTTAGACATTGAGAGTAAAAAAAAAAAAAATGTTGTTTCTGAATTTATGTTGACATTTGCATGTTAAAGTAAAATATGCAATTTTTTGCTAAAAATATAAATAAAAAAATAACAGAAATTTTGTTAAATTAAACTATGAAAAGCAACAGTCACAAATCGTTACAAAATGATACATATTTAAAGCTCTATTAGATTACTCAACCTAATAGAATTTGATGTAGTCCTATAAAATAAATAAATGGAACGCACCTAAAATCGTATTAATATTACATTGTCATCGGGTTTAAATAAGTATGGGAATTGAACCTCCATCAGATATTTGGAAGTGAGTTAAAATTTGAATATAAGTTTTGAACTAGGAAAATTTACATACGAAAACTATGAATAAATAAAAGCTTATCAAAATAACATACCTTTTTAAAATAAAATCACGAAAAGAATCAGCTTCGTTTGCTTACAAAATAAAACATACGTAAAAATACAATTGAGGCTATGAATTTCAAAACTCGACATATCGCTTTTTGATTTCTCTATCAGTCTATACAAACCTCCATTATTGTAACAATGCAATCTCAAAATTTATAATGAAAACCAATAGATGCATTTAATGTTTTTTCGCTATTTCCCAAAATTTGATTTTTTCGATAAAGAGAATTTTGAAATTCATGTCTTCAGTTATTTTAATAACCAATCTAGAAGTTAATTAATTATAATAAACACTACCGTTAAACTTATACGGTGACAGCGCCTTCAGTTAAATCACTCATTTAAAACATTTTGTAACTGGAACTATATGTCTGTGACAAATAGTTTAGGAACCAGCCTTTGAACAGCGTTGGAAATCGACTCCCTTTATAATATTTTAAGCACTTAGTGTACGTTCCCTTAAAGCTCAGTCGAACTCATCCGTTTTCAGCTATAGAAAAGTGGTTTAAGTCATGAAATTTAAAGTTTCATAACTCGGTCAATTTTAATGTTACATGAATGGGACCTTTTCTGTATTACTTGCTAGAGTGTTGAAAAAATTTTACTAAATATCACTTATAGGACCTGGGGACCGTATAAAAATTTAATTTTCGTAATTTTTTAGTAAAAAATTTTTTTTGACCAAAATCGCTTAAAAAAAATTATTTGCCTTTTTTAAAGCATTTTTGCAATTAGAACTGTATGTCTATGATCGACGGTTTAGAAATTAGCCATTGGCCACCGTTGAGAGGGGACACCCTGTATATCTTTTATATTATTTAATATATATCTAGCTTTAAAATGTTTATCAGCAGTGTGTCATCAGATATTAAACTATGAAGTCATGTTTATAAAACAGAAAAACTGAAGAAATTAAGCTCTCCATTGCTGAATAAACTCACGTACAGTAATTGGATGCGCGTACAGAATTACGCTTGTGCGTGTACGCATTTACTGACGTGCAAAATTATTGACATTGGCGATGCTTGGAATTGTGACACAAAAAATAAAGTTTCCAAAAATAGTGAAAGCTTTTACTTAAATGGCCAATTTGGTGATATTCACATGAAATTTATGTAAAATCACAAAGAGGTACATTAGCGCAAATCGCAAGTACAACGCTTGTTGTCGCGATATGCGCTGTCCTTTTTGATTTGATTGAATATATTTTCATTTAAAAATATCGCATAATTCAAATTTTCACACCATCGAATAGAAAAAAATACATTCTATGAAATAAAATTCTTTTTTTTTTCTTTAGAAAACTGTAACAATTCTTGCCGATTTTTGAAGACTTTTAAAAAATAATTTTCAAGCAATTAGGTTTTTTTTTTTATCTATGGACTCGTGAAATAACGAGAAGTCCAGACTTGGTAGAGGCATCCTAATCTAATATTCATAAAATTGAAACAACAGTGCAATAATTTCCTTTGTATAGTACAAAAAGGCTTATTCGCAATTATCGCACTTGCATATGTCCAATATAATTCAAATTACTCTATAAAAAATACATTTCCTAAAAAGAACCAAGTTCTCTTTGAAAGTTACTCTACATATTTCCAAAAAACTAATTGATTTTAGATAGATATAAATATAAAAAAAAATTGCTGTATTTATGTCTTCCCCCTACTTACTTCAGGAAAATAACATTAAAAAGTTTTTTAAAAATATATTAATACACAAATCATATTTGAGAATAGTTTTATGTTAATTTAAATTTTGTTTTCATATAAATATTCATAGCTGAAAAATATTAAGACAGGATGCATTAAATTCACTCGAGAAAACTTTATTATGACGAAAATACTATAAAGAAGAAAGTCTAGCACATTATGAACAAGAATTACTGACTTGGAAGCTCTTTTTAAAAGCAACCAATCATCACATTGGACCACTGCTTCGATCTTGGGTTAATCAGCTATAAGTATTCAAAATGTCAAGTCTATAGCTTTTACAGTTTTTAATAACAACTAGCGAGCTACGCCCGCTAGTTGGGCCACTTTTTCCAAACGAACCTCGATATTAAGCAGTATATAATAAGCAAAAAAATTCATTTAATAAGCAAGTCTTGGTGTTCGAATCCTCAAACACAAAAAAAAGTAAAATAAAGAGCTATGGTTGTTATGCGTCCATTATCCTGTTAAAAATATGTGATTTCGCACAGTGGGCGCTACGCGCCCACCGGCCTACCACCCATCGGCGCTACGCGCCATGGTCGCCATCGTCCCGTTAAAAATATTTGGTTTTGCACGGTTGGCGCTGCACGCCCATAAGACATTTTCTCGTGTTTTTTGGTTCATCAGAAGCAGACTTTTACGCAGATTTTGAATATGTAATCAGTTTTTTTCTACTTTAAAAACTGTCTGCATGATGGTTTAAGAAAAAACGCGCAAAAAAAGTTTTCGGTATTAAAAACTGCAAAAGACTACTATTAAAAAGAAATAAGTAATTTCATTAATATCACAAACAACATAACTAACAAATAATTTTGGCAGCCCGTTTTCCGTTTGTACTAACAGAAATTAGTATTAATCGCGTAAATCTTAGGTTACACAATATTTGTGTATGCTACCAAACAGAAAAAGTATGAAAATAACCCGTGTTTAACATTTTTTACCATTTAATTAGTTCTTTTTCAAAGAACCGAAACGAAAGAAAAAGTCGTTTTCCCGGGAGAAAAAAGAGGTTTTCGGCTGCTTCTTCTTTTAGCCAAAGGGGAAAAGTTCAGGTTCTTCACCGCAAGGTGGCGCAGTGTTCTGCCTCAGAGCTCCGTTTGAGCTCTATTTGGGAAATTATACGTTTTCCGTTCCGATTCCCGACTGGTTTTTAATTCATAACTTTTTTAATTTTGGTCCCACGGTCTCGAAAATGCCCGAAATGACTTTCCCGGAATTTTTCGAATCGAAAGATACCTCTCGCGACTTCCAACTCGCCCGCGTTGCGAACTGTAATCGGCTTCAAGCAGACAGACAGAGGCGCACGGATTTTATTAGTATAGAAGATTTCTGTGTTAATAATAACAATTTCTGTGTTAAACGGACAGACAGACAAGTGTGACAAATATAGTTCCGTCAGATGAACAAAACCCAAAAAAGTAATGAATATACCCGTAGCATTAAAAGATAGTTAAATATATCTTATAAGCTAAATATTAGCTTAAATATTATCTTGCTTAACTTATTTATAAAATCGAAGACAATTTTCTCTGAAAATAAGTTTCTTAAGAATTATCTTATGCGCCTCTAGTATTTAAATTACTGTATAAGACGTAAGTCTTCTGAAAGAAATCATTTTACTAAGAAATTATCGCGGTCCTATTTCCAAAAAATTAATTGACTATGAAAGAGGTAAATTTTTCCACGAATGAATTACATTCTAGAACGATTCTATTTCAGCTTGTGCTAGAAATGTAAATGAAACCATAAATTTTATTTACTTGGTGATACAAATCAAAGGACTCATTTCAAAGAGCTGCCTCAAATAAATAAAAGAAAATTTTCAGAAATATCTCCGATAAAAGGAATCTGTGCTTTAAAATATCACTTACAAAGGAATTTTTCTGCAGCATTCGCATACGAATTACACAAGATTAGGAGAAAAATCTTTTAATAGTTGAATTTATTTGTGTATTAAAACTTTCCTATTATGCATACACACATTAAAGCTTTTTTTTATGATCGAACTCTTTTCTGATTTGCATATCTTTCGTCATTTCAAAAGCTCTTAACATCTTAACTTCCTGCCATCTGTTGCTGTTTGAACAATAGCCGCCTGAATTTCGCTTTAAATTTGGCGTTTCTTTATTTCGTGAATCACACAAGAACTTGTTTGCTCATAAAAATAGCTTCTTGCAAAGTTTATCAGCATTCCTCGCCCTGCCCACACGTGGGTAATTAACCTGAAGATATTTTGTTATTAAAGTGCTAAGAAATATTGATGAAAAAACAAATGTTTATGATAAAATGTTTTTCGAGAAAATTTATATTAATTCCTTCTAACGATGTTTAAGAAGCGAACTTTTACATGCTATAAATTCTTTAAATATTTCGGCAAAGCCTTTTAAATTGTTCAGCATGTTCTTATAACAGACTTTTTAAAAGAAAGATGAAAAGGAAGAAGTGAGATTTATTGAGAAAGGCTACCTTTCACTGTTTGCCTGTAGAAGGCAGCAGATCTGTTTGTGTGTGTGGGAGGGAAGGGGGGGGGGTGTGATATAAAAGTGGGTGATGCTGGAGTGTTTTGTTTGATACATTTCACCTAAAATAACATCAAATGACGAGCCGAGTTTCCTACTATCATGAATATGGCAGGTTTCAAGTCTGTCTGAACGTTCACCATCTCCTAGTCTCTAAATTGTAAATTATTTGTAAATATTTTTGTAAATATTTGTAAATATTTTTTTTAATTTCTCTTATATATACTCTCATCTATTTTATTTATTTTGTATGGTGCTTTTAAAAGGCCTTTGGTTTTTTGGGGGGATCCCCATCCCCCCCCCCTCCGTGTTTCTGACGTTCTGTTTGTCAGACTTTGGCTATGACTTGAATTGTTCTATGTATCATTTCTCTACTAGAGGTAAGAAGTTGATCACTCCAGGCACTCTGACAACTATCTCGTCCAAGTTGAAGCTTGCTTAATTTTATTAAAATAAGATCGTTTTTAAAATTCAGCGTATGTGTACTGTAAATTAATTTAACTCTTCGATTCAGCTTGATAAATTAATTTAGAAAAGTAATAAATCATAAAACAAGTTTATTGAAAAAACTTATCAAAATTACATAACTTTAAAAAAATCAAAAAATATTATGAAGTTTAAAAGTATCAAAATTTAAAAATAACAAGTACTTATATTACTTTTCTCCCTCTGGACCTCGATAAAATTATTCAAAAGCATTCGGGCCCCTTTTAAAATTACTCGCTGACTCCCTGATTTAGTGAGTAAAATATTCTGAGGAAATGGTGCAAAATAGCCTGAATTACAATAAATAAATAAATTAATAAAATATTATGAATAAAAGTCTTAATTCTTTTTTTTTTTTTTTTAGTATTAGATTTTCGGTACATTTCGAATTTTTAAAAATTTTTAATCTTGGGATTTGCGAAAACTCTTTTATGTAAACAATTAAGATCATTTTTTAATTCAGCTCTAAAGAATACATAAGAATAAATAAATTATAAAGGAAACGCAATCATCGCAGGCTTGCATTTTCATTCAAATTGAGATTTTATTCTTCGATTTGTCTACCGCAAATTCTTATGTATAAGGCGCAGATCAATACATGTATTTAGAACCGGATATTTTATTTAATAAATTGTTATTTATTGATGTGTTGTCGTACTTATTACATTTTCTTTATTAAAAGTAATTTTTAGTTCTAGACTTCGCGAAGCCGAGAGTTATACAGCCAGGGTCGAACCAAGAAATGAGAGAGCAAACCATATGCCGAGGACACCAAAAATAGTTTTGGTTTGTTGTTCAGTGCAAAAAACAAATAACGAAATTTTGGCAAAACTTTTATGTAATCTGACAGCCCAAAATCAAGATAGATTTATTGGTTGTATACTCTTAATAGTGAACAAAGTTGGTTTTTCCTTTGATAGCCTAGGGACGCCAGAACAACACCTAATTAACGAATTCATCTAAGATGCTAGCAAGATCAATATATCAATTAGATTTCAATAGCCTAGTGTTTTGTATAGTAACGTGATGCTAAGTTTTGCTTTTGTATTTTGCTTCAAGCAAACTATAAGATGTTCACATACTTCACAAACGAACTCATACAAGATGCTTGCAAGAACAATAGACAGTCCCAGTTCGGTTCGAAATGATTCAGAACTTCAGACATTATCGTGGTGACGACTTTTGTATTATAAATAGATGATTGCAATAGGTCGATTTCTAAAGAAATCAATCCGAAAATCTTAAGATCAATATACTTCCCAACAATTACTTCATATTTAAATAAAAGTTAAGGAAATGAATTTAATATGTCACTTCTCTATTTTAGAAAGTGGGAGAAGAGAAAAAAAAATCATAGCTTTGGCCCTGTACACTCAGAGATATGTTAATATAGAACTGAATTTAACTACTCAAATTACTTTTTTTAATTTACTTTACTCTCTCGACAGTCTGATAATGTTTTTCTTTTCCCTTTTCTCCTTTTTTTATCGTTGTTTATTCGATGGCACAAATAAGTAACATTAAAACATTAATAAAAAAAACTATTACAATAAATATTAATCCAAAGAAAAAATGTTTCCACAAAAAATGCAAAACTATGACTTTTCCGCTATAAAATAAATTGTGCAGCTCCTACTTTTTCCTGTCCTATACATGTGCCACACCATGTTTATCGTCATACGTTACTTTTATCTTTTGCGTCTTCCATCATTAGAAAGCACTTACTAGAAGATGCCATCTGTCGCCCTTTTGACAATATCTGTCTAAAGGCCTTCAATTTCCATTTTCTTTCATAATGCGAAAAGTGACAACTTGTTTTTTCATCTTAAAAATATAGTGTATACTGTGCTTTTTTTCCTTATCAGACAACTCGATATCAATTAGCTATATCTTAAAGTACATTAAATTGCCCATGAAAGAAATTTTTCTGTTCAATGTGACGTATTTAAAAAAAAATTAAGTGCACTAACTATTTTTTTAACATTTTAATATAATTTTTGAAATCTAAACTAATAAAATAAATATGTTTGTCGATGCGTGCGTTGTCTATATGTGAGGTGACTCGCCAAGACTACCGCACGGAGAAGTCTGAAAATATAGGTGAAGATAATAGGTGTAGATAAACCCTGATGCACCTGAGACTCAGATTTCTTCTATTTATTTTATAATTGGCCTCATCATTCATTTTGATTTCTAATATACTTTAATTGTGTAATAATTAAAAAATTAAATTTAAAAAATGCATCCACAAAACAAAGACACCAGTGTAATAGGATGCAGTCCATCGCTTCTCTGGAACGCATTGAAGAAACGCAATTTTTTTTTCTTCTTTTGTTGTTGTTGTTGTTGCTGATTCTGTTATTGTTATTATTTTTTGCTGAATGCTGTACGACCAAATCGTTCAAAATACGAATAAATGTATTCTTAAATTTTGAACTTTTACGTTTAAAATGTGTTCAAAAGAAAAATTGTTATTATTATTATTATTATTATTATTATTATTTAATTTTTGAAAAGATTTGATTTTATCGTTTTCTTTTTTTTTTTTTTTTTTTTTTCTTACACCGATGACTCCTTTGAGCTAAATTTCAAAGATACCAATCAACAAAAAATGCTCATTTTAAGAAGCGACCATCTTCTCTATGACTATTTTTAAAAATACAAAAAATTTATCTCTCTCGAAAACATTTGTGACTGCAGGTCACTTGACGATTCTCGGAGACTTTTTTCAAGGCTAAAAGTAACTATATGTATGTATTTCGCCACAATCTTTTCACACATGCAAAGCATACTATATTTGCAAGACTTACAAAAATTTCCAAAGGTTTCGTCCCCCCCCCCCCCCCCAAAAAAAAAAAAAAAAAAAAAAAAAAAAAGTGAAATTTTCTCTCGGAACGCGAAAACACAGGAGGTTTTGGCTCATGTTTTTAAAGGACTAAATATCCATATTTTGTATGGCATTTGCATAGTCAATGAAGCCATTACATACATAATCGATAAAAACTTCAAAAGGTACTGATGATTTATAATTCTTAATTTGTTTTGTGTTAAATGTCTAATGGGAATGAAGCCCCCATTATAAAATTTGTTTAAAAAAATTATATTTTGAATTTTTTAAAATTTATATATTTTTTATATACATTTCATTCAATCATTCAACACTGATTTTAAGCATATTTATCAACTAAGGCCTAGTCTAAGCTTTTTTTTTTTTTTTTTTTTTTCATTTAACATGATCTCTGCCAGCACCGACGCTCTAGCGCGTCCTACCAGCACCTCTTTGTATGTCGGCGACGCTCTGGAGCACCACTTAAGTTACTCAGAATCCTTCATTAATCTTAGCGGGGTATCTTTTGATAAAATTTACCCTACTAAATTACAGCATTTTCGCAATTCAACTATAGGAATTTTTCTGTTTTCAAAAACCGGTGGTAAAAGATTAAAAATTACGCAAAAAGCTCTCGTCGCGAATGGTTTAAAACAGTGGTTCCCAAGCTTTCTTGGTACGCGACCCACTTTTTAGTGAAAAAAATTTCGCGACCTACCTTTTAATAAAAAAAAAAAAAAAAAAAAAAAAAAAAAAAATGCGATTTCCCACTCAAGATAAAGTTGTATATCAGTATAGCAATTTTTATTCGATCTCTATACGCTCGGCTATACTATCAAAAGAAAAACACAAATTTTCGTACAGAAGATAGATTATCGACAAAAACAAGAATCGGTTATCGCAGTGTGTGTAAGTGAATAGTATTTAAAACAATCTACAAACTACAAAGAAGTTAAAAATACGTTTATTATTATGAAAACTTAACTTTATAATCAATGAGATTTCTTGTACTGGTGTTTATACCAATGTGAAAACATATATTAACTTGCAGTTTATCTCCGTACTTGTCTTTCAAAAACAACAGAAAAAGCATGAGAAAAAGCATTAGTAGAAAAAGCGTGTTTTCATAAGCACAGAGTGTTGAATTTCATCAAGGACCTCAAATCTGATTTAAATATTTCTGGATATTCTGTTCGTATATTAATCTAGAAGGAAATTAAGGATTTTCCTTTGAAATATTTTTTCCAGTTGAAATTGTTATACCTTTTTGAACAGATGAAATAAAGGATTATTTTGATGACAAATTTCGATTGTTCTGCGACCCACCAAAGCAATTGCCACGACCCACCAGTGGGTCGCGACCCATAGATTGGGAGCCGCTGGTTTAAAACATTGTTTTGAAATGCAATGCAATGCAATCTGAACAAGGAATTATAATTTTTTGTGGCAGCGAAAGTGTTAAAAATATATAATCAAAATAAACAGTGCGTATGTAGATCTCCCGATGTACCGTGTCAATTGCAATGGGACTGCGAACCCTGTTTGCATAGATTTTTCTTTGAAAAAATAAAAAAATGCAAATTCAAAGATGTATACTACTAAATGAAGTGGTGGGAGAGAGATCGCAACATTTGAATCGTTTGGAATGATTTTCGTTTAAATATTCATATTTATTCAATATTGATTTAGTACATTTAAGATTATACCAAGGAACGAGACAACACTTGGCAGATCAACTACTATCTGATAATATTTCAATTCATATTTTTTAATAATATGTTATTATTAGCATTGCTGTATTTGTGCGAAATACAATAAAAAATACAAAACTGTATGGTGAGACTATAAAACTACCATTATGTATGTTTTTCTCATAAAATGTCAAATAATTATATTAGCTGTAGGGTAATGAAGATTTTCAGCAAAACAAGTCTGCTATTAAAAAAAAACACCAGCGTTTTTGATGATTTTTTTCTTTATTGGTTTCTTTTAATAGCCCTACAAAGTCGGAAAATAATTTATGTGCACCCTGTATATTTGGAAGGATTGTTTCGAAACAGAAGATTTAATTTACTTTGTATACATATGAAACGAAAGCAGTAAGTGATTACAATATAAATTATTATAGACTTTTCTATCCCAGTTTCATTCCGAACATTTCTTTGTAAAAAAAGTCAAGCGAAATATAATTTTCAGGAAACTAGAAAGAAATTCAATAAATAAAGTAATTATCTTAAATTTCACAGATTCTAAATAAATGCATTGACTCTATCAAGAATATGCGTATTCCAACCTCTACACTTGTGTCAGTTCAACGTTCTTGTTTCGCATATATGCATTTTTTGTTTTCATTTGTAAGCTTTTAACTGCTCCTGGGCACGTGCTATTTCGAAGCAAACTAAATACCCTGTGGCAGGCGTACTAACATCAACACTCATCCCGCTTTAAATAACACAATCAGTTAGTTTTCAACTTAGAGAAACGTAACTACAATCGAAACACACATATTTGCTTTTGCTTCTGGTGATTCCAGTAATTATTTTCTGAAAGATAATCTATTTTATGGAGATTACTTTGGTAATCATCTATTCCTTTTAACTGAAATTCTTTCACATTTAAATATAATTAATTTATATGAAAATGTATCTGTAAGATATTGCAATCAGTTTCACAGAAGAAAATTAGAATAGGATATTATAGAAATTATAGAATATTATGATTACGAATTGGAAGCAGAGAAAAACAGGAGTATCTGTCTATCTATCTACATAAAAATAATTACTTCTGTTTTATTTCCGATGATAGAGCAAGTATTTTAATTTATTTATTATTATTATTGTTATTTAATTTGCTCAGAATTTACTACAGATTAAAGATCAGTAGCATATGTATGTTTATTTTAATTGATTAATAACCTTTTGCAAACCTGTATAGACAAGTGAAGAATTTATAGTATAAAGGTGATTTGTGACTAAATAAACAAAAAAAGTTAATCACATGACTGAAAATAATTAATTATCATCCACCATCTATTAAATTACTATTTGAAAAAAAAAACTAATACTGCTCCAGATTTTAATTGATAAAAGAAACATTTGACAGTGCAAATTGTAATTTTAGTTTGTAAATGGTTCAAAATGCATTCTAGAAATGATGATTGTGTCACATACCACCTTTATCATCTGAGCTTTTCAATTGTTTTCAGTGCATTTCTATAGTGCAATAAAATAACTATGCACGGTTTGTCCACTTATAAATTGTGGTTATTTTGCATCTTTATTTTGAAATTCCATGTACTTCTATACTTACAATTAATGCGTCATTATTTAGTAATTAAATTATTTATGAGTATACACAATTCTCAAACAAATTAAATACCTTTTGGCAATTGCCACAGCAACTATTATATCTGGTTAATTTAAACACATTCTGTTTCAACGCAAGTAGAAACACGTTGTTTCAAAGGAAATCCCTATAAATTGTGGTCATTATGTATCATTATTTTCAAGTTCCACACATTTGTATAATATTATTATTGAGTTATTATTTAGTAATACAATTATTCCTAAATGTATATAATTATGAAACAAACGAAACACCCTTTGGCATCTCTGTCACAATAAGCACTGATTCTGTTTAAATTAAACATATTCTACCACCCTTAAAGTTAGAGAAACACAGTTGCTTTATACAAAACCATAAATTTGATTAATTTTCAATAATTTTTGTGATTAATTTTTCAAGTTTATGAATGAGATTTCAAAGAAAACGTAGGAAGTGTAAAATAATTATCTGAGGGCTGCATTAAAAATATGTGTTAAAATAATATTTATTTATTTATTG
This sequence comes from Maratus speculifer, assembly GCA_964019185.1. Taxonomy (NCBI): domain Eukaryota; kingdom Metazoa; phylum Arthropoda; class Arachnida; order Araneae; family Salticidae; genus Maratus; species Maratus speculifer. The sequence goes on from OZ025295.1 coordinate 169,943,296, forward strand.
AACAACATACATCTGACTTGTGTGCTCGATATGAAAGCTGATTATAAATCATCGTCAATATACAGGGACGAGATAGAACAAGAAAATTTTACAATACAATAAAAATACAACCGTAAAGTCCCCACAAAAAGTGTGTGCAATGGATCCAACGGAAATCGCACTTACCTCCTACGCTCGCAAGCATTAGCTGCGTGGTTCCTTAACCACTCGGCCACGGAGGCCCAAATCATGAGTTTTAGTACTGTAAACTGTTATAAAAACAGTTCTTCCATTTTTTTTCTCATTAACTAATGCCGCTAGCCTGAAGAAAAATTTAGTTTAAATTATATATATATATATACATATTCACTCAAAAATCTGTAAGCAGTTATCTTTAATAATAACAGTTTTAACAATTCCTGTCCAAAATTCGATTAAGTTAATAAAAAACCTTTTAAATTATGTTTTTAGCATTTCACAATATTTAATAATTGATTCCCTTCTGCATCTAAAATTAGATTAGAGGTCGGCTTTTCTGCTGTTATGGTCCTCTTTTTAGATTGGTCTTTAATGAATACTCGCCCCTGACTGGTTTTGCCTCTGAAATTTGAATTGGCTGGATCAACTTTTTACAAAAGAAATTAAGAAAAATTACCAGCCTGTAAAGCGTACTACATTTATTAGAAAGCTCCAAAACGAATATATTTTTGAGATTTAAAAGATCATTTATAAAACAAAATTTCTTTTGCTTCTGTGGATTTTTGCAAGCGCTTCCCAGTACATTTTATAGTAATGATCAATTTTCTCAATCCGAATATAGGTTTTTCAGGTATTACACATTCTCAAACAAACATTTCCATATTCAACAAACATATTTATTACCAAACATGATAAATTTTTAGCATTAACATTAACATTCATGTCATTTTCTTACTTTTGTATTGTATATATTAAATCCAACTAAATAGCTGAAAATGAACTTTATTTGAAATTCTGAAAATGCATTGTATATAATCTTTTTACTTGAAAATAAACTGAGCAAAAAAAAAAAAAAAAAAAAAGAAAAAGAAAAAGAAAAAAAAAATGGCTTCAGAAAATCAATTCATATGCTATTTAAACTACTGGGGAACATTTCGGAAAGTCAGTGGCAGCAAAATAAAAGTCACTTTTAAAAATGCTTCTTTAAACCTCAAAAATGCATGCAAGACTTGTAACAAGAAGACGAAGAAAAGATTTAAAAAAAATTCAATCTAACTTTTAAATATTTAATTTCTTGATTAAAACAATAATTTTATGAAAATATGTACAAATCATAACTTTGAATAAATGTTAGGCAAAACATATATATCCGGTGGCTACTAGTAAAATAATTAAGATACAATTAATGCTCCAATTATACAATAATATTCTGTGGACCAGTGAATTTTATAATAAAATTCACTGGTCCACAGAAACGTTCACTTTGTGATCAATGCTTCGCATCTTCTGCCCGATTGTACGGGCGGCAACTAGTTCTATATGAGATTTCTTTCGCTTTTCGTATTGTGGTGATTCCGAACACTATATAATACGTATATTAGCTCCTGAGATTTCTAAAGACTAAGAATCAAAGTAGTGTATAAAGTAAGTGTCCTAAGATAAACGGGAGCAGTAATCACAAGATTGAAGGCGAGGCCACCTAAATCAAGGTCATACGCCACCTAGCGGAAGGGTGAACTGCAAAAGGTTATTAAGTATATTGTAATTTCTTTTATGTGAATGGCAACGAAACTGAATTGTTTTTATAGAAAAATTGTCTGGTTAATATGTAGAATAAAGTTTAAGTTTGAAATATTTCTGTAAATAAGTATAGAAAAAAAAAGTGAAGTAGACTAAATATTGAGATAAAATATACTAAGGTGAAATATTATTTAATCATATAATACAAATGTTGCTGATTTAAATACGCTCTATTTTAATTATGTTTTTTAATCTGATGAAAGATAACGCATAAAAATTAGTAAGTGGTTAATATGTAAAGATATAATTTTGTAGTCTCATTTTTACTAAATTCTTGATGTTCTAAATTAACCTTCCAGCGAGCGCGCTATATTTTTTTGCATGAGCAGGCGCGTGTCGTATTTTTTACGACAAAAAGTTTTCCCATATTTGCGCTGTTATAAATCCAAGACATTTCACAATTATAATATAAGTTAAATTAAAAAACAATTTTTGCATATCAATGGATGGCCTTGAAGCACTTTCGATACAGTTTGTGAAAGCAGTGTAAGGAATATTCCGTTTGTCGTAAAATTTGCGCAGGCGCGCCCACTGAAAGGTTAACAAAATGATATATAAGGTAGTATTCCCGAATACTACGTTTATCAATGTTTAGAATATGTATAGAATTTAATAATAAATAAAATAGTCAGTTTTAGGTCTTTTTGTTTATCGAGCGAAGACGATAAAGAACCAATATATTCTTGTTCGTATTACATTGGTTTAAATATTTTGATATTCTAGATATTCTAGCCAATAACATTCCTAAAATCAAAAAATTAGTTTTTTTCTTTTTTTCTTTTTTCTTTTTTTTCCAAACACATTTCCATTTGAAAATTCCTATTAAAAATTCAATCATAAATCTCATGAAGATTAATTGTATTTCCCAAATTTATTGCAAAATATTTTTGTTGCTACTTTTTTTAATAAAAATATGTGTATTTAAAAAAAGTCGCATCGTCATTTTAATTTCAGGGCAAAAGACAATATGTTTTCGTAATATTAGTGCTTTTTCCTGACGAAATTAAAATTATGCTGTGACTATTTTTTAATGCACATAATTTTATCAAAATTAACTGTAACAAAAATATTTTGCAATAAATCTGGTAGACAATATCCATCTATTATGATTGAGTACAGATTCAGAAAAAAATGCGCAAGAGATGCGCAGATAATAGATATTTCCGCGTATATGATGCCATATTAAAAACCCGCGTATTTGCATTATCACTTCCGGCCACCAGCTGGCGCAGCTGTGTCAAGTTACGCTAGATTCCAGCATTATCTTTGTCCGCTTGATATGTATGCAATTTTGCTAAGAACTCTTTTCGGAAACGTGGGCGGTTTAGAAGAGATTATTGGATATTTTCGTTCGTAATTATATTATATATTTATAATTAAAAAACATTTTTCTTTTTCTACTGTGCAGTTTTAATAATTTAATTGATTGCGAAAACAATTCTAAATCCAAATGAACTAAACTCATTGTGACAGCAGTGTTTTAGCATCAGATGTTCTCTTAAAATAAGCACATTCCGTTAACATATAAATTAGAGAAACATAACAATCGAAGCACACCAAATTTCGTTTTGCTACCAGCGATTTAAGTAATTATTTTCTCAAGGGTAAACTTGTTTATGAAGATAATTTTATTAAGTGAGTGCACTCATTTCTACTAAAATTCCTTTGCTCTATGAATGTAATTGCTTTCTGCGTGAGTGCAATAAGATACTCCACAATGCGTAATGAGACGCTCAGCACATGTTTTTTTTAAACGCCTGATGAATTATTCATCGTGCATTTCCGTTTATAGAAGGCGGTAGCGTTCGCAAATAATGGAATGCGTATATTCCTTATTTGCCTCTGATTCTTAATTGCGATTATGTGTATTGACTTTTATATTTTAACTGGGGAATGGACGAAATGTTTCAGTACTACGTTAAAGTCATTTTTATTTCCTTCTATCTTGATAAGAAAAAAGTATAGAATTCATGCAAATTTTCGAATTCCGGTTTTCGACAGATTTACAGGTTTTAGGGGTCAGAGAACCCTGAAAACATTTTTTACAAAACGTTTGTCTGTCACTCTGTATGCGATAAAAATTTTGTGGGCGCTCTATCTCACGAATTAATGCGCGGAATTTCACAAAATTTTATATTCAGTTAGATCTTAATATAAACTAGAGCTGATTGGTTTTTAATACATTGCTCAGCAGATTTCGCTGCTATGCTGCTTTTTTATCACTATTTCAGCAATAGCTATATCTCAAGAACTAATAGACAGATTTTCATAAACTTTAGATTCCTTTAGTCCTTGATATAATATGATGCCGATCACCCTTTGGTTTGAAACGCCCAACAAGTGGCGCTGCTACGCATGATTATTCATGATTATCGAAATAGCTCTATCTCAGAAACTAATGCACGAATTTTCATCAAACTTCAGATTAAGTTAGTCCCTGATATAAATTAGTATTCTTTAGTTTTTGGATTAAATTACTGAACAGGCGGCGCTTCTATCCAGTTTTATTTATGATTTCTGCAATGATTCTATCTCAAAAACTAACGCAGGAATTTTCCTCAAAATTCAGATTCAGTTACAACTTGGCATAAATAGTTCCTGATTAAATTTTGGTGCAAATCATCTAACCGGTGATGCATCTATGCTTTATTTTTCTGGAAGTATTAACATGTATGAGATAAAAGAAAGTTTTGTTATTGCACATCCAACTAGTTTTTTAAAGAAATGATGCAGGATTTTTACGTATGTCTATAATAACAACACAATTTTTTATCAGTAAATTATTAAAATAAAATTCACATATTTTTTTAAATATTGAATCTCCTTTCCTTTCTCTATACAACTTTTTGAAATCTGTTGCTTAGAGTTTTAGGCGTTAATCATCGTTATGCTACTTTTCTTATATTGAAAGATAAAATGCCAAGCAATGCCGTAAAATAATTAATGTGGTAAAACGATGATTTTATGCATTGGTTTGATGTATAATAGCTATAATGTGAGATTGCGATTTTTTTAAGATTCTTTTTGTAGAATATTTATAATGAATTTCATTAAAATGAATGCCCACATGATATTTGAAAATATCATTATTATTATTGCTATTATTTTTATTTATTATGAACTATTATTATTATTATTGTTATTATTATTATTATTATTATGAAATTTTATTATTATTACTACTATTATTATTTATACTGAACAATTATTATTATTATTATTATTATTTATTATTTATTACTATTATTATATATCATGAACTATTATTGTTGTTGTTATTGTTTATTATTATTATTTTACTTAGATCAGGTTATAAATATGAATATAAGCATGTTCTTAGAAGTAAGTAGTGAATAGTATATCAATGATAAAGCAATCAACTATGCTCCGTATTCTGAAAAGGATATTTCTGGAATATCTTTTATAATACTGTATTACAATATTTTCCCAAAAAATATCAAATGCATCCCGAGAATCTCGCCTCTCCGTTATAGAAAAAAAAATAATGAAATACGATGTGTGGGCAAACATAATCTTATAAGTACTATAAAAATAAAAATTTTTGGATGTTCTACAAAAGCAAGTAAATAATCCCTGGCGCAAGAATTTTCCCCGAATTGTTGTTTTTCAGAAATTCAGTATCTAAAACTAAGCAAATTCAGACGGTAGTTTTAAAAGTGAAATCCATCACCGTAAGTTTCAGTTTTAATCAAAATTTTATCAATATTCTTCATTGGAAAATAGCATTAGTGTTTAAAAATCCGCAAAATAAGTCATTAAAATATTTTATCAAGTAACTAACATTCCTGTTAATCTTCTATACCAGTAGCTACATAAGATGTTCTTCTTCTGATTTTTAACGCTTTCCAACGTGAAAAAGGTTTATTAATTCGACTTGTCTGTCCGTTCTCTAATTCGCGTAAATATGCTCGGATTGCTACATAATCAGGGTCCGAGTAACCCCGGGCGCCAAATCGCCTGGGCAACCAAAAAATTCCGCTTGGCGTCCAACATTTTTCTACGTACTTATTAATTATATATTTTTTCTTTAACCAAAAAGATTCCATGTACGAAATTATTTATTTTTAACAGTGCAATTACTTGTAATTGAAGAAAATACAACACACAGCTGCTTCAAGTTAACAAGTGATCTATTTTGCAGTGAATGCGTTAATGTCAAAGAAATGATTCTTCAAGCTGGCTCCTAAGAAATTTCAATTTTTTTCAATCCTGTAAATAATTTATATATGTTATTGTAGGGTCGGGAGAAAAAATTAATTAAAATAAAATAAATGAATAAACACATCTTGCTAATTCTAAAACAAATTATTGTAGAAGAATGTTATTGGAACCCAAACGATTGGAAATAAAGTCTATTTTTAAATGATATAAATAAAATTTGCTCACAGAGCTACATATCAAAACATTTTTTTTTTTAGTTTGTATGGGTTTTTTTTTTCTTAGTATTATAACCATATTAAAAATTATTACATGAGGATTAAAATTTCACGAACTGTATTCGTGTGCAAAATTTAAAGACGAGTCCCAAAATGCCAATTTTCAAGGGATTTTCAGGCGATAATTTTCACGCGAATATTCAAAAGGATGTAATATAATTCGAATAATTACTATCCTTGCATAACAGCTAGTCTATATAAAATCTCATTCTGGTCACACATGATCACAAGAGAAACAAAAAATAAGAAATTTCATACGTCTCTTTTATGAGTCTCAAATGACTACTATATGTGACTCCACTGACAGGTCACTTTGACTGCTGCTTTGTGTCGTGTCACTAGGTGACTTTACAGTACCGTTTTATTGAGACTCTCGTGTGACCTTTCATCTGGAGACTCAATTTCAAACTCATTCTGAATGTTGCATTATGATAAATCAACAAATAATGTCACATTAAAGTCATATAGTGACTTTCTGTCACAAGACTTTGTCACATGGTGACAGAGACCCTACTGTGAAGTAACCACTGTGAAAAGAGGTGAACAGTCACCATGTGACTTCAATAGGACATTATTTGGTAATTTATCATACGTTCACAATGACTTTGAAATTGAGTCTCCAGATGAGAAGTCACATGAAAGTCTCAATGAAACTACACTGTAAAGTCACCTGGTGACTCGCCACAAAGCAGCAGTCACAATGACCTATCCGTGGAGTCACATATAGTAGTCATTTGAGACTCATAAAAGAGACGTATGGAATTTCCTATTTTTTGTTTTGCCGTAGTGTCTGACTCTTGTGACCATGTGTGACCTGAATGAGATGTTATATAGACTAGCTGTTATGCTGGGATAGTAATTATTTGAATTATATTACTTCCCTTTAAATATTCGCTTGAAAATTATCGCTTGAAAATCCCTTGAAAATTGGCATTTTGGGATTCGTCCTTAAATTTTGCACACCAGTGTATATTAATGAAAATATGCAAAGGTACTTTAACATTAGTTACTCATAATTTTGAATATTTTTAAATCAAAAATTTATCATCCAAATTACTTGAAATTCCGTTTCTAATCACAGTTTAAATCGAAGGTTTAAAAGTTTGGTCTGTTTTTGAATCGTAGATGGCTCTTTAAGCGTAAATTTTACATTCATCGATTAAAAGAAGATTTATTTTTAACTGTTTGATACCAGTAACTTTCTTATTCTATAATTCGTTGCAAAGATAGAAGGGTGTGTTTGTTTTTTTCCCACGACTCTACCATGGCATGTCAGTACAGAAAATAAGGTGTGCATCATTTATTATTAGTTTGCAGGGACACTAAAAAGAATTTCGTTGCATTATACTTTGTAGGGGGAAATCGTTTTCAGTTTCTTTTATTGATATCACGGTATTTCAAGCGCAAAGAAATTAATATGCACAACTGAGATAGAGTACAGTGTATTCTTTCTTAGGAGTATAAAATAAATTGCATTTATCGGCCCTTTACAGCAGAAAAGAATTCCATTACGTTACAATCTAAGGGGGAAAAAACATTTGAAGTGCCTTTTAATGATGTTATGATAGTTCAAACATAATGAAATTGATGTGTTTCCATTACAAAAAAAATATATATATTCATGCGTTATAATATGATCAATGGAGAAAATTCGTTTACGATGCATCTTAGTGATGTTGCACTATTTCAAACATAATGAAATTAATATGCACCGCTGAAGTAGAGGAAAACAAGTTTTGTATAGAGTAATTAACAATTATAATTCGTTTACAAGGATACTGAAAGTTATTTTTATTGCATTATGGTCGATAAAACAATGTTTCAAACAAAATGAAATTAATATACATCATTTAGGTGAATGGGAACATGCTTTCTATAGTCTATAGAGTAAGTAGGAACTATAGCTCCTTTACAGGAACATACTAAAGAATTCCACTGACATGATCTACGGGGGAAAAATTGTTTGCAGTATATTTCAATGATGTTACACAATTTCAATGAAATTTACAAACATTAATAAGATGAAGCACAGAAAGTTTTCTGTAGATAATAAAGTACATAGAATTTATCCTTTATTTGCACAAACACTCAAAAGAATTTCATTACAGTACTGACTATGAACCATAACTGTTGGATGTGCGTTAGCAGCTGTAATTTGAATTTTAAATGTTTAAAATTTTAGCGTATTCCGAGGTGTATTGGTCATCGCACTAAGCGATCCACAGATATTATAGCCAACAATTGCTTTAAGTGATTTTTTATTTTTTTATTTTTCATGTTTATGTAAATATCTCATTTTATTTAAAGAAAAAATGAAATTTCTCTACAATAGTTTGTTGGTTTTGGAAAGTGTTTCATTATCTAAGCCGTGATGTTGTTCTTGATTTTTCATTCTTATTTTAGCATAATTAACACAAAATAATTATGCAAAAAATTTTTACGTAAAAATCGTTATATCAAATATAAACAAATTTTCGCAAGCTACATGTAACATCCTTCACAAGTAAGTTGCCCCAGAAAATGCTGGTTTTACAAAAAAAGTGCAAAAATCTGTATATTTCAACTGTAATTGGAATGAGTATTTCTACAGCATTTCCAGTAATTACTTCATTTCTTAAATATCCATATAATATGCAGTTGTTTTGTTTTGCTTCCTCCCTCTTTTTTAGGTGCGTTCGTAATTATGTAAATATGTAGCACCTATAGTTGTCGTTCAGTCCGTCCGTCCGCATATAACAACGCAAAAACTACCCAACCGAATCGTTTGAAATTTAAAATATATAATTATTACATAATTTTGTAGAGTCATTTCAAATTTTATGAAGATCGGATGTCTAGATCAATTACAGGGGCATACAAAATTATTCCGTTACATTATGGTCAATGGGGGAAAATGTTTCAAATGTATTTTAATGGTGTTACACTCATTCGAACATAATAAAATTGATATGCATCTATAAAGTACATATTATAATATGCATTTTGCACCATCTGTGGTGCAAAGAACATTTGTTATTGATTTACAAGGCCACACAAAAGTATTCCATTACATAATGGTATAGGGAGAACATTGTTTAGTGAGCATTTTAATTGTAATTAATTATTTACAATTTTATGATTAAATATGAGAGTGATATTTTGCGTAGCAAATGAGTGCACCTCATTTGCTACACTTCACGTGCTAATTTCAACCTTTTTTTTTTTTTAATTCAAAGCTTTTTAGGACTATCTTTTAATGGGACACTCTGTATTACTAAATAATATTACCTTTTAATATGCAGCATAAGAACAATAATATAAGCATGTGATAGCAGTCAATAGGTAAAGCGCAAAAAGACAAAATCTCAACAAATAAATAATACGCTGAAGGAAAATATGAAAATATATTTCTTTTATGTATATGTAACTTTATATAATAATTAAGATCCAAATAGAAACAAGCTTTTAGTGCACGTGTGTGTGTGCGAAAATTTAAATTTTCTGTAATAGTTATGAAATGTTACCAAGTTAAATTCAATTTTGATACGAAAATTGTGTTCAGTTATTCACGAAAAGTTTTAAAATTCACCCCCAGGCTTTAGTTCTATTGAAATTTAGCATAATTTCCAGTTGATTTCACCATCAGAAAATCCTGTTTCGTATTATCAGTTTAATCTGAAAAGTTGGTTTCGACATTCTGTAATTTTCGAACAAAAGAAAGATGCAGTCAATCTTAAGAGTTGGAAACGAGAACTATGATTTATACGTAATTTTTATGCCCTCAAGAAAAACCATCCACTTATTTCTATATTCTTCAAAATTTAAAATTGTTCCCTTTTTTTTTTCCATCGTTTGTTGAATTTTTATTTTCTTCTATCTAAACAAGAAGAAAGTATTGAATTTGTGAAAAAATTTAACTTCCGGTTTTCGAAGGATTTATACGTTTTCGAAGGTCCGGAACATGATTTGATTGTTTTTATAGAAAATGTTTGTCTGTGAATCACTCTGTCACTCTATGAGTCTGTGCGTGACATAATCCTGTAGGCTCGCTATCTCAAGAACTAAAGCACAGAATTTCACAAAACTTTAGATTCAGCTAGACCGGGATATAAACTGGAGTTAATTAGTTTTTGTTCCACAACGCAGAGCAGGTGGCGCTGCTATGCTACCTTATTCACAATTTCCACAATGGTTCTATCTAAAAAAATAATGCACGGATTTTCATAAAACTTTAGATTTTCATAAAACTTTACTACTTGATATAATTTGGTGTTTGCTACTTTTTGGTGCAAATCACTCAAAAGGTGGCGCTGCCATGCTGCATTATTCATGATTATCGCAACAGCTGTATCTCAAGATCTAATGCACAAATTTTCATCAAACTTCAGATTCTATTAGTCCTTGATATATATTGGTAGTTCTTGGTTTTTGGTGCAAATCCGCTTATAGGTGGCGCTGCGATGCTGCATTTTTCACAATTTCGCAATAGCTTTATCTCAAGAACTAATACAGGAATTTTCACCAATGAATTTTCAGATTCAGTTAGTACATGGTAAAATTTTATTCTTGTTAGTGTTTGATAAAAATCACCCAACAGATGGCGCTGTTATGCAGAATTTATTAACGATTTTGCAATAGCTCTGTCACAGAAACTAATGCATTGATTTTCATGAAACTGCAGTTTCAGTTAGAAGTTGACATAAGTTTTTGCTGACTAGATTTTTCATAAACAATCTAACCAGTGCTATGCCGCACTTTTCAGGAAGTATTAAAATATGTAAGACAGAAGAAAGTTTTGGGATTGTCACATCTGACTAATTAGTTATAGAGTCGTGTTTCAAAAAAAATTCAGGATGCATCTGCATGTTAGTGCAGGTTAGTTTCTGTTCTGATTTCATGTTTAAATGTTCCTAATGGTTCGAAACCCACTTAAATGCACTTTTCAAGTAGTTTAAAGACTATTTTTGTTTGAACTAAATTTTCGCAAAATACTGTCGTGTATTAAAGGTACTAGGTAAACTACAGGGCTGAATAAAAGTATTCAAGTATGTTTCCATCTATTAGCATAAATTGCTGAAAGAAGATTTTCTACCAGTTAGGTGTTTTCTTGCTAAACTAAATTTCCCCATTATATAGTTTATATATCAACCGGCAGATCAAATACATTGTTGTTCAAAAGTATGGGAATACATATTATGGACAGTAATACCTAATTTCCCTCGATAACGTAGTTTCTTTTAAAAGATTTTAGGAAATGTTGGAATTTGTTTCATAATCTATGCTTAACGCATCATTTTTCTTACTTGTTTAAACGTCAAAATAATAATAATAATAATAATAATAATAATAATAATAATAATAAAATTGGCAGTCATGGCAATTGAAATGATTTGGAAAAATGATTAGTGGATTTTACTTTCCAATAAATGAAACAGCTACACGTTCTATACCTAATTGTAGTTGATACCTAATACTTAATACCTAATAATATGTTGAGTTAAGCGCAATTGCTGCGCCAGAACTTCCTTTTTCTGACTGCCGCATGTAAAAATTCGGTTCAAGACATTGATTGCTTTTCTGAAAATTATTTTGCCTTTACTGAAAAGTAAAAAAAGCTATTTGATTCCATCGAATATTTTCAAAATACGATCACCTGGCAGTTTAATGCGGCTAAAATTATAATTGATTTTATGAAATTCACATAAATTAGCTAGTACCGTCTTAAGAAAAATACGGTAAGTACTGCATTACCTCCTTACTAGTTTAAGCGAATACCGCATTGGAAACCACCTTAAAGGAACTCGATACCCTTTGAGGTTTTTTTTTAATTTAAGCATTTTAAGATACATTTTTGGCCCAATAATAACGAATTCAATGAAGAAAAATAATTCTATCAAGAAATTATTCAATTTTCCAGGGAAAATTCGAAAAATTTAAGTAAATTTTAAATTATAGCTTCTCGTACAACTTCTCGTATCTTCTCGTTGAACATTTTAAGCTATTTTTTTAAACTACGCGTAGAAGTGGGGTATATAATTTTAAGTATAGAATTTTTCACGAGTTAATAAGTTTCGGGGGAAAAAGTAAAATGTGCAAATACATGTAAAATTGCAAGTAAAAGTTGACTTTATTTTATATTTTTATGTGGTTTAAAAAAAAACTTTTTTTTTATATTAGTGCAAATTTGATTCGTAATTATATGAAACAGATCATAAGGAACAGCCAAACAGAATTTCGAGTCAGTTGTTAATTGTAAAATATACATGAAAGTTTTATCACTTTAACCATGCCTTATTCATCGAAAAAATTGAGAAATATAATTTTTAACTGATGTGGTTTGTGGCATTTAAAGGAACAGCGATGTAATAAAATTGCTTTAAACTGTATTTATAATACCCCAATCTTTATGAAACTTCCTCAAAATGTACTAGGGATAGTTAAGTATAATTTAAGCAAAAAATTATAAAATCGATATTTTCGTTATTTTTCGCCCAAATAAAAGTACAGAGTCCTTTTAAGCTAGAGTTCATTTTACATTCTCATGTGCATGAAACGTCATCTAATTAAATCGACTAACTTACCTCACTGATTATACAAATTATATTGTGTATTTTAGTTTCACAATAGTTCGCTGAGATGAAACTATAAATTTAATACGTTAAACATAATCTGACCTTTACGCGCCACATACTGATAGATTTTGTAATTTAGTATCTATTGTATTCAAACCGGAGCATTTAGCACACACGTATGAATCAAACAATAATTCAGCATGTTGGATGTACATTATGCGTGAAAGACAAACTGAGTATTCGTTATTCGCTGTGCGTATTCACTTGGGCATCGACCGCTGCATTACCATGACAACCGCTGACCAATGAAATGGACTTGCCTACGTATTTCTGTGATTAACCTAGCCAGTTACTCTGCTACTAAATACTGTCCGTTGATCCTTGGAGCCAATATTGGTGTACTAATGTTCAGAAGATGTTAGAACATGAGGTTAATTTATAGTTAAATTAGAGAATGGTTTTACTGTAGTTAAAGATTTCAAAAGCTTAAGCACTGAAACACAAAGATTAATCTATTACCTTTGTAAATTGAGAGGCAAAAATATTCATTCTTATATGTTAGGTTAATAATTGTTTGTAGTTTTAATATGTATGCATTAGTCAACACAAATCTCATTTAATACTGCTTTTAGAAGATCATGAAATAATGCATTATTACGCAACACCTTTGTCATGTACAAGCATTTTTACTTTTGTTTTCCTAAAGAATATAAATTTAAGAACGTATTTATAATCTACGTTCTACAAATAAGATTAAGAAGAATTTATTATTTAGATTAAAGTTCTCTTCAAAACATATCACACAAAAAAATATTCTAAGCGAAGAAATTAATACAAATAATTATGAACATTTGACTTAGTCTTTTTTTTATTCATAATCTTGACTAATTTTCAAGCTTTCAAGCATAAAACATATTTTGTATAAAAAACAAAAGAAATCTTCTTCATATCACTCCTCGTGTCTTCTGCATATCACTTACTTTCTAAAAGGCTGTTGGGATAGTTTCAAGAATGATTATTTCATCTTAATTAAGAAAAAAGTAAAAGGATTAGCGAGGCTAGATTTTTTATCCTTCTTCTCCTAGGATTTTTTCAGTCAAATACGTATGTGGGCTTCTATTTGTATTGAATGCTAACATAGTACTCGCAAATTCTTCTATTGACATTTTGGATGAGAACTAACTATACGAGAGAACTAACCAACTTACTATATAAGCAAAATAGTTTCTTAATTGAATATATGTAAGCATGAAGTGAAGTTGCTATTAAAATACAGAATAAAACACTTAAACCAAATGAAGCCATGTTCTTAACCCCTTCGTAAAGGGAGCCTTTAACGAAATTTTTGTTATCGGTTTAAAAAAAAAAAAAAAAATAGTCTTGCTAAAACGAGAAAATGCCCCGGTTAAATAAGCCAAATTTTACAGTATAAATTTACTGGTGGGGATAAACAAGGATCCTTAAGCCTTTTTGCGGCACATATACGCGCCACTCGTCCCCAAATGATTAATAAAGCAATCAACCTATACCTCACATGGAACACTCTCCGGCTGACAAATAGCAGAAAATATCGGCCAGTTTATGTGTCCATGACCAGTGGTGTAGTCGTAAGAAAAAACAGACGGTATACGCAATAAGCAGAGAGTATACGCTCAAGGCATAGCGTATACTGTACAGTGTACGTACTATAGCTTTTTTGAGAAAAGAGGGTATACGGGGCTCCTTAAAAAAATCCAGAATGCATACGCGTATACCCAAGTGTACCATCCACTACATCCCTGCCCATGATATGTGCGGATTGTTTCGACCACACCTGATATTGGGTTGTATCTCTGAATTGGATCTCTCGTAGGCAGAAAGTAAATTTTCATATGAAAGCAGGGTATAAATAATTCATTGGATTTTACAATCTTTGAATGATGTTCGAGACAATTTAACGGCCTTTTAGAATGTACAATAAAGTAATCTGTATCTTTAATTATGTTTGTGTTTCAAACTAAAGTATGCAATAAACACAGATAGCCTAATAAGGGGAGACAGTATATGGATGAATATCACAGACAGTATATCACATACTTTTCTTTATCCTTTTTTTTTTAATGTCTCACCATTACTCACAGAATATATATTTCAGAATTATTTTAAAGTGTAAAGTAAAGTTTAGCTATTAATTATCAGTAAGTACTAGAATACAAAAATGAAATATCAAAATTGTAAAACTTAATGATAAAATTTTAAAATGTACAAATCTTCAAACATCAAATCGCAAATTTTGCTTTCAGCAAATTTCCCATAACAAATGGAAAACTTCATTAATATATAAATAAATGAACCATATAAAATGAAGTAAAACACAAATTTAACATGCATGCAGTCGAATAATTTCGATTTATACGGCACCAAGTAGGTAAAGAAAGTGTACTTTTTCAAGAACAATTTGTTCTTAAAGAGTATCTCAGTTTACTAATTTTTTAATGGTTTTTAAGGTCATTTTAAAATAAATTATTATTAATTATTTCTCTGTTACTTTGATTTCGAAAAACTAATCCGTTTGCATTAAAACAATCAGTACTTCAACACAAATTTCAGGCTAATATTCCTGAACGAAATTAAAACTTCACCAATAAATAAATAAAAATAATACTACTACATAAATAAACGCAATTTTACCTACACGTCGTCGAATAACGCACCTAAACCGATGAAATTTCATAATAAAAAAGGCTGTAGTAAATATTAAAATCTTTAGCGATTTCTTCGACTATTATTCTTGACATGCGGCTAATACGAAAGTATCGTTTTTAATCAATTTCAAATCTTTATTTGTATGCATCAGTCATATTTTTTATAAGAAATTGCTTTTTAGTGTTGGTAATGGACAATCTAAAAAACTGTTAAAAATAAAAATCTATTAGTTTAAAAAAATATATTTTTGATAAATTTTCGGTAACTCTAGAAGCCAGGAATGGATCCCCTTACACACACACACACACACACACATATATATATATGCCTTCAAAATTATTAATTTAGCAAGAACTAGCACACCCCCCTCACAAAACAAAACTCCCTTAAAATACCCTCCCTTATATATATATATATATATATATATATATATATATATATATATATATTAATAAAATGTGGAATTTAAGGATTTAAAAAAAGTCCTTTTCTCTTTATTAGCAACAAGCTAATGAAATTGAATAATATGCCGATATAAAGTTAATATTTTAAATGTAATAATAATATGAATAAAAAAAGCTCGACCAATTTAAATGCATTAACAACAACAACAACAATAATAATAATAAAACTCTAACATTTTAATTGTAATATTAACCCCCTGACTGTCCGGCAAAAGGGTAAAATTGTAATGTTGTTTTCTCTGTAATATATTAAAAATATTAAAAAAAGATTTTTTCCCAACCTGATACAAAATATGTTATTATGTGTAGGTGTATGATCTTTGAGAGTATTAATCCTAACTTAATTTTTCAAAACTGGGTTTTATTTGTAGAATTATATTAATTTAAATATTGCTTATGCTGCAGTGTAATCTGCAGGTTAGTGTGCGAAAAAATCAGCCAGCGGCAGTCAGAAGGTTAATAATAACAACAACAGCAATATTAATAATAATAATAAAACTCGAATATTTTATATGAATAAATAAGGAAAACAACAATAACAACAACAATATTAATAATAATAATAAATCAAATATTTTAAATATAAAAGAAGTATAGTTGACTTATTTCCCTGAAAATCCAACAATACGTTTTCTACAAATAACTGATGTATTAACTCTTTATATTCTTCGGCATACAAATTTTGTTACACTACATTTCGCTGTAAAAGTTGGAGGAAAATGCAACCCAGCATAATCTTTCGATTTGTATGCTTATTTGATTCAGCTGCAGATGCTAACTTATGTTGCCAAATCAATGTTTCGAAACATTTTGAATAAAAAAGAAGAAATGGCGGCTGAGAAAAATGCGTATTCACAGAAATTTGGTTAAAGTGAATTCTGCATAAAGTATAAACTTGGGATTGAATATGAGTAAAAAATTTTCAAAATACGAAAACGAATGCTTTTTAAGGTCTGAATTTATTAAACAAACTTTAAATGTATAGTAATTATTTATTCTCCTGGGTCTTTCGAGCAAATCTTATTTTCAGGCTGTAATTTTATTACCAAAATATTCTAGTGAAGTTATTTAATACTATATTTACCAACTAAATTAAACAACAGTCACTTTTATCATTGTTTAATTATTTAGTATAATTACTAAACTTAAAAATATTTTAAAATTACTTTTATTAAATCAAAATCTCATTTATTTGAGTTATTTCCATTTAAATGAAAAATAGTAGTTCATTTTTTTTATTAAAAAGGCTACTTACAAACAAGTGGGTAAGTGTGATCTCAGATAGCACTTCGCAGATCGCAGATAACAATCAAAGCAAAGATTTAATCTCCTCAGTCCTGAAACAAACATTATGAGGGACCGCAAAAAACTAATTTAAAATTACTACAAAACATCTCCAAAGATGTTGTCAGTATATATACCGATGCTTATGGTATGTATGGATTTATTAAAAAGGTCTAGAAGTAATTTTAACAATTGTAGAAGCATTTAAATTAATTTAAATGATGTTCTTTAGTGTCTCCTACAGGCAACATCAGGGCTGAGAAGGATAAGTAAAATCTTAAATTTCTAAAAACGAAAAAAATTGTATAAAATTAAATTTAAAATGCTTTCCTTAATAAATTGCAAAAGCTCTAAAATAGAAAGAAAATTGAGTTCCAAAAAATATTATGAATGTCAGATGAACGAAATCCTAATAAAACAAACCTTAAATTGGCCAAAAATACAAAATTTCTTCTTATTAAATCCATTTTAATTTGAAGATTTCATGTTCCAGTATTAAAATGAATTTTCTTTTTATTATAGAGATGCTTTACCTCCAAGCTATGAGGTCTACACGAAGAACGTTGAAATTAAGGTTCTCTTTAAAAATTTAATTTGCAAAAATTAACGAATGATATTGAAAAAAAATTATTTAAAGAAATCGACTTTTTTAAATTTTTATGATTTGTCGTGTGACACGAGGTATTCAGCTGTCTGTAGATCAAATTTGAAGTATCGAAGTTATACAGTTTTTGTGTACGGACTCTATGATGAACAGAAAGAGAAAGGATAGAGACGAGTAGGGTTTTGTTAGATGAACGAAATCCTAAAAAGGAGATTAAAATATTGTTCATAAGAAACAGATGTATGTGTAAGTTACAGCCCTGCATCGAGTCGGATCGACTCACGAGCTCTTAAACTTTTATTTTATTCTTCAAAATAGTCACCATTAGCTTTAATTACATGTTCCCAATGAATCTAATGCTTATAAATAAATGCCCTTTGAAAAATTCCTTTTCAGAGACCAAAAATTGTATAACAGCCTTTGTGACATCAACTCTGTTTCGTAACTGCTGCTCCTAAAGGTGTTATTCATGGGTAAAAACAGATGATAGTCCGATGAACCGATGTCCGGAGTGTAAGGGGAATTAGATCAAACTTCCCAGTCCGGTGTTGTGATCACATGCTTGGTCGGGTTCACCGTATGAGGTAGCTAGTCACTCAGCGGCCGAATTCCCCTCGGTAATGTTAAATCTGGACATTTGATGATTTTTTATATTCAAAACATCCCCTCGAAAAATTAATATTTTAAACCTAATTTTTCAGTGTTCTCTTCTTAAAAGATGTCTCTTTTTTTTCTTAGTTTTTAAAATATTTCCGAAATTTTAGAATAATAATATATGAAGTGTTAAAATTTTATTTCCAGTTGGTCTGTTTTTAAAACATAAAATATTAGACTGAACATAAATTTTAGGAATATTTTGACAATTAAGAAAAAAAGGGATATCCTTTAAAAAAAAAACACTAAAAATTTAATATTTTGTTTAGGAACGAAATTTTATTCTGGCGTGACTGCAATGACTAGCAGATGTTCAACCGACGAAGCCTGTTTTCTTGGGCAGTATACGAAGAACCACTTGCAGAGTTTCCGCGTCATTCTAAGGTTAAGCAGATGCGATAGGATAATTTTGCGAAATACCCCAAGTCTGTGTGCAAACTCCTGAGAGGTTTTATGAATAATCCGCTTAATTTCCTACTCTAGCTGGAATTGGTCTGGGGTAAATGGTTGACCAAAACGAAACTTGTTTTCGGAACTTTCGTTTCCGAAGGAAAATCGGGTGTACCACATTTTAGCAGTCCGTTCGCACACTAAGGTTCCTCGAAACGCGGTGCATATTCTTCTTACCAACCTCTGCAGCTTTATTTCCTGATTGGAACTTGTAGAGAGGAACTCAAAAACTCCTTTGTCAATGACATGTTTTTCAAAGGTTGCACTTCCTACAAAACTAATAGCAAAACCGGTGATGCGCTAAGTTGAATGAGACTTCAAGCAAATGTGGAGATATGACGTCATTAGACACAGTTTGACAACACCTATACGACAAATGTAATTGTTCTCAAAAATCAAGGGTTCCAGATATTACTTCTTTTTCTGGAAATCTATTAAAAAGCGAAATTTTTAGAGAATCTATTATTAATATTCTAATTATTATTCTATTTATATCATTTATTAAACATGTTTCTTTACTCAAAAACGACGAGTTTATTTATTTGTAAATGTGTATGTTCTTAAAGCATTAAAATATACAATCCTTTGAGTTATACGTTCTTCACATAATGCGCATAATTTTTTAGTAGTCTCTTCATTTGCGTATGAAAGAAAACTCTCTTTATTTCTATATCTTTCTCATACATTATTATGTAAGTTTGACAGTGAATAAAACATGTAAATTTAGTTCATGTATAAAACATATTCCAGTTGCTTAATTAATTTAAACATTTGTATTTAAAATTTTGATTTATTAGTATGTAAAAAACTAACTTTTGAACAAAAGCTTATTTCGATGCTGCATGAAGTAATAAACAGATTTTTTATAAGTCAGTTCATTAAGTACGAACTCAAAATTTCGAGGTTCTTTTCTTCTATTGACATAGTCTATTGTTGATTCATAATCCAAATTAAAAGTATATAGACTTTTTTCTTTTTTGTTTAATAAACAAAGCAATGTATGACTTCTTGGAGAAAAATATTTTGAATACATTCATAATATGAGACTAAATTAAGAGCAGATGCAAATGACTTGTTCGACAAGATCTTTTTTTATAAGTTCATTAATTTAATAAAGGACATGATACAACATTAATAAGTTTATTTATTTCATCCACTTCGTAACTATTGGGTGGTTAACAAAAACCAAAGTTAGGCACAAAAAAAGTAATTCCTTATTGTGTAAAATGTAAATTAATTGGCTGTGGGTGCATGCATAATAAACAACATTCTATTCTTTGCATTTTTATATGACATTATTTTGAAAAAAACACCAAATGATATTTTTACTTTGTGAGGATTAATTATATAGGCAAATAACAAAATGGATTATATGAGTAGTTATAAACTGTTTGCAAAAATAAATTTAATGAAATTAATTCAATATTATCAAAGATGCCTAATAAACTTTAGATCTGTTTGGAAAAATTTTAAATATTTTCCGGAATATTTTTACTTCTGTTCGTTTTTCTTTATTGGAAAAAATATAAAGATTATCTTAAAAAACATGGCTGAATGTATATATAACAGAACTGAGTTTTATTCCTTAAACACAAAAAATCAATCATTTTCCAATTCTAACATTCTTGCAAGCAAAATAAGTTTCTATGTAGCTAAACTGATTTAAGTTTTGAATCAGTAACAAATTAGCATTTCAAAATTTTAAAACAATTATTTGTCTAAAAAAAAAAAATAAAGCAAGAAAAATTCGTAATAAATATACACATTTTATTTTTTAAAAACACTTTCACTGTTTACGAAATAAATAAAATATATATTACTTCTAACAAAATAATAATAATAATAATAATAATAATAATAATAATAATAATAATAATAATTGTACGAAATACTGTCAATATTGTAGTTATTTGATTTAATTTGGTAATATTTTTCTAATATTATGGAAACATAGCATAAGAATTTCAATGTACGTTACGGGTTCTCTTCGGCGAAAAGCATCCCAGACAACACAAACACATCCTAAAAATATCCTAAAGATGTCACATTCCGACATGCGTGATATCTTGTGAACCGATGAATTGGTCCTGTCAACAGTTACAAAACATCCCCTGGATTTCGAAGTGTCACACCTGTCAACATCCTATGGATGTCACTTCATGACACCTTTGGGACGGTTATAGGAGACTTTTATTATACCTTTTATTATATCCTAATATTTTATTATAATAAGTTTAGTAAAAATAGCAATAGCGTAAATGATACTTCTATTAACGGAATCATTGGAAATATATTTTAATAAATTACATAGAAATATTTTCAAAAATTTACTTTTTACTATTCAGCTTCAAAATTTATGATGATTTTAGACATATGTTTACTTTCATTTATTTTTACAAGAAGAAAGTATTGGATCCATGAAAATTTTTATTTCCGGTTTTCGACGGATTCATACGTTTTAGGGCTCAGAGATACCAAAAAACATGTTTTTACAAAATGTCTGTCCATGAGTCACTGCACAATGAAAAAAAATTGAAATCGACTTGGTAAAAAAAAAAAATGAGGTTTAGAAATCGTCGCATTTAAACAGTAATTAAAGAAGGTGAGAATGGATAAACTTAAACAAAATATGAAATTGAAACTTTACAGGATGGAGTTAGTCACCTAGAAACTTTTAAAAAGCATTTAGACATTAGAAGCCCATCTTTGTATACAACTCAAAGCAATTTTCTGCATCAAATGTTTTTATTTCAGTATTTCCTATTTTTAAACTGACATAAGTCAATAACCGTCGGTTACGGTAACAGTCCCACGAGTTCAATAGTTTTTTAACAACTCAAAAAAAAAAAAATGCCCAACGCGCCGAAAGACGTTTTCAGCTCAGAAAATTTACTTTCAAAAATATGATTTGTTTACAAGAAATCTTTTATTTAAAAGAAAATAATTATTATTTAAAATGCTAAATGAAAATTGAAAATTACACATTTTCATTTAATCAAAATTAAAAAATTCAACGCGACGAATAATATTTTGAGTTATAACAATTTTAATTTACCCTAAATTTTTTGAAAAAAAAATATTTTATTAAGAAATCGTATGATGTGATAATGCTTACAAATTATAGGGTTAACCATCACACAATAGCCAAAATTCTAACTCTATAAATAAATGAATAAAATAAATGTTTACTGGATCCATTACAGAAACATTGTTTCTTCAATTACACGCATTTCAATTTGTTTCTGATCCCTTGAGACTCACGATTTATTAAAATTTCCATAACTCCCTGAGTTTTGAAGATATCAAGATGGAATTTTTTTTGTTCAATTCAGGTATGGATAAGGAAAACTTTTCTAATTGGAAGTTTTATCCTCTGGGGGCCGTGTAAAAATTTAATTTTCGTATTTTTTTAAAATTGGCCCTCCATGGAGTTGCAACTTATCTTATCAAAAAGTTCACCTTTTTTTATGAAACTTTGTAATTGGAAGTATTTGTCTAGGGGCAATATTTAAGGAGATAGCCTATTGTTTCGATATTTATGACTCACCCTGTATATTATACTATTAAAAACGCATTTGAATTTTTCAACCATCTTCTTAAACGCATATAACACCTTATCTCTCATACATTCAAATGCACATTTCTATTTATGTGTAGGCATACACATTGCAAATAAACATACATAATCTCACATTTATAGATGCTGGATGAAGGTAGATTTATAGTTATATATATATATATATGTACAAAGATTAATTATAATTAATTTAAATTATAAAGGTTTCAAAAAGCAAGACAACAGCAATTTTCGACAAATGAAAGATGCATTTTTTTTTCAATGCGATTCTTCCAGTATTTCGTTAAAGTAGTTTTTATTTTAGAAAAAAATAAATCTGATTGAAAATCATTTTTTTTTTTTTTCCATCAGAAGCATGACTTATTAGCTATGGGTAAAACAAATTGCAATCCGCATGTAAATTTCCAACACCTTCGTGGATGCAAGTATGCTCACGATCACATGGTTGATGACGTTATGATGGCGTTATGACATGGGTTGATGACGATATGACATGGTTGATGATAAATATATCACCAGTTGGGAATATATCACCAATAATACAAAAATTTGAAATTGAAATTTTGGAAAACATTAATAATTGAATCCGAAAATTTTACTAATGTTTTTATTGTTTTTATTGTTTAATTTCATAAACTTTAGTTTATTATTGTAAGTCGAAATTGCCAATGTATTTAAGAAATTAACTTAATATTTTGAAATTTTGTCAACACTGCAACAATACTTATTCGACAACAGATAATTTTAGATTGAGATGAAATAGCCAAACCATTAATGCTTTTTAAAACTTAAACGCACTAAAATGTGATGAAAAAATCTTTTCTCAAGAAAAAGAAAAAAAAAGGTAAAATATTTACTTTACAAAAAATCCCATTTTTCACAAATGACACTTAAGGTTCCAGAAAACGTATTTTTCTGAGCAAGAAAAGGAAATTTATCTTTAAAAACGCTCGATACACGCCTTCCAAATATCCATTGATACCATCTATGTTATCTTTATCCTTTTTTTTTTTTTTTTTTTTTTTTTTTTTTTTGGAAGAAAATCTTGCCAGTAGCAGTTGCCTTAAATATAGATTTGCTATATATTGTAATGCGGGCTATGGAATATTCAAGCACTGAGAAAAAAAATGACTTAGGAAAATAAATGTGTATGTATCGCCCGCATAGAGAATAGTGTCAAATTCTAAGCATGTATTATGTAAAGAATGTTCTATTTATCTCAGTAGAAACGTGTTCTTTAAACAAAATGCAAAGCCGTTTAAAGTAATGTTTATTTGTTTTTTCTTATCGTAAACTTTATTACGCTTTTAAACATTAGCTTGAAATAAATTAAATTCTGATGCTTCATTGAGTTCACTACAGCTTAATATGTTACAGTTCGCGTTTGTCTCACAACGAAAGAAAATTAAGAAACCCGTTACTTAATTCACGAAATTCAGTAATTTTTCGTTTCCTACAGAATTACAGTAGATACTTATTTGCATTTATTATCTGTTTCCACAATTTACTAAATTTCAAGCGTTCATTTTGCATTTGATGGATCTTTTGTATTTTTCTATTTTCTAAATGCAAACATTGACACCCTATAATTAACTCGTTCGCTGACTGTGCCAAGGCCGAAACTAGCTTGATCATGATATTTTTTACGTATGAAACATATCAGGATCCATGCTCAAAGCAGAATTGAGCACCGAACTATGATCTTTCTTGAATTGTAGTGCTACAGAGTATGGTTTCAGTTAAATGCATTTATCTCACTATACTGAAAATTATAAGAGCATATTAAATTTACAAAAATATCTCTGATAAACTAAAAATATATTTTTATATATGCGAACATTACACTGCTAATTGCACTAGGCGTTTATTCCTTCAGACAAAATAATACCCCCCCCCATACCCCCTATAATATGTTATAAACACTACGTACGATAAATAGTAAATTCGATTTAAAAAAAGTTATTACACCAAAAGTTATTATATAATTCAAATTTGAAAAAAAAAGATGTAAATTAAAAATTAAAAAATACATGTTTTCACTCAACATGCTAAAAAGAAAAAGTAGAAATAAATTTCTTATCATATATTATTCTTTTGTATTATCATTCTTCTCTTTGTTGATATTTTACGAATCACTAATAAAACTAAACTTATCAATAACATTTATTTTATTTTCATTTATTTAACTAAACGAAAATTTCGATTTTACATTAAAATATTCGTAATTGACGAATATTTTAATTTTTCGCAGGTTAAATATTGAAATTCAGTTTTAAATGACGTAGTATTCATGCAGGGCAAATTTTAAAAATTTAACTATGAATGTAAGTATAATGTGCCGACAAATGTTTTCGGTACTTACATAACTTTAACTGTAAAATTTTAACATAAATTAAATTTAAAAGTAAGTAATTAGTAAAAGTAAGTAATTTTGATTTTAAATAAAAATTATCCAGTTTGAAATTTTAACGTGTGAAGACTATATTCCATTGCAATTTTAACCCTTTTAACTAATGAAATATGAATATAGATTTCCCCAGGTAATTTTATTTAGTTCAGCTATTCTCCGCGTTTTCTTTTAATTCCTCTTGGCTAAAAGTATATTTCTCTGCAGCGTTTAATGTAAGAACTTCCACAATGTGCGGCAAACTTCTGAGGAACAATCTACATAGCAGATGAAAGTATTTTCTCAGCGTAAAGGAACTACCGTAATAGTGAGTAAATTATTCTGCATTTCTAAATAAATTTAGACTTAACTTCATCAAAAACACATTAATGAAACGTGTATGCGCTATGCCTTCCACAAACTGCAATTTCCACTTCCACGTATTGACCCAGTCTCTTATGGCTCAGAATATGAAATTCTGCTCTGTTAATTTTCATTGACAATGGACTTGAATTCAGGATGAAATTGAGTCCTACGTTGAGTCAGGTAACTCAGTTTTATTCGAAATTAAGCTGATCTGTGGCTCGATCGAGTCGAATTAACGTTAACATTTTTAGTTGCGTGCCGCATCATTTTTAAATGTTTCTGGTTCGGATCGTTTTCGGGTTAGGTTTACAATCATTCGACTCGAGTACGGTTATACACCATTTTTTAAAAGAAAGTCCTGGATATTTTTAAATGAAACTAGTTAGATGTGTCAATCACAAAACTTTCTTTTATCGCATGCATGTTAATACTTCCTGAAAAATGCCGCATAGCAGCTATTCGGGTTAGATGATTTACACCAAAATCTAGTCAGCAACAACTTATGTCAACTTCTAACTGAATCTGAAGTTTGATGAAAATCCACACATTAGTTCTTGAGAAGCAACTATTGCAAAATCGTAAAAAAATGCAGCTGTGTAGGGTGATTTACACCAAAAACTAAACAACATTAATCTACATCATGAACTGAATCTACCATTTGATAAAAATTCGTGTATTAGTTCTTGAGATAGAGCTATTGCGATAATCATGAATGATGCAGCATAGCAGCAACACCTGTTGAGCGATTTGCACCAAAAAGTAAAGAATACCAATTGTGACCACACACAAACTGAATTTAAAGTTTTATTTTGAAAAATAAACGTGTATTAGTTCTTGAGATAGCGCTATTGTGGAAATTATGAATAATACAGCACAGCAGCGCTATCTCTTGAGCTATATACATCAAAAACTAATCGGCTCCGGTTTATATCAAGATCTAACTGAATCTGAAGTTTTGTGGAATTCCATGCATTAGTTCTTGAGATAAAGCGAAAAAAAAATGCCACATATAAACTCACAGAGTGTCAAAAGTGAAAACAACGCTCACAGGCAGACATTTTCTAAAAACCATCAAACCGTGTTCAGGACTTTCTGAATCGTATACATTCAACAAAAAACATTTTTCACGAGTCCAATGTTTAGTTTTTGTAAAGGTAGAAGAAATTAGAAATTATATATTTGTATACAAATGATTTTATATGCGCTCATTTTTATTAAATAAAATCAAATTGATATTAGAGGTGCAATTGGAGATTTTTTTTTTCCAGAAATGCATTGAAATATGGATTAATTTCCTTTCACTTTGGCTGCGGGTCTGAATTGCTCACGATTGCGGTCGGGATATTGTTTGACTATTTCGGATACGGCCGGTTCAGATAGGGTTTCGGATTGACGAATTCTTTTTTCAGGTTCGAGTCGGTTTTCGGATTGACATTAAACAGACTTTTCAAGTTTGGATTGGGTATAATTAGACTCGCGTGAACTATAATAATTCATCATTGCCACATGGCATTTAGGAATCTGTTTCCTTACGAGCCTACGTCTTCTTGTTGATATTTCTAGAAATATTTAGCTATAGTAAGACATACGCTCATGCAATTTTATTTGCCATGCAGTTTCATTTATTTATGCTCTATAAATTACTTGGCACAGAGCAAAATTCACTTTTATATATTAGTATTCGGTAATTGAAACTTGTGATATTTATAAAAATACATAATTGAACAGCTCAATACTTTTTTCAAAATAAAGTTTTAGTTAATGCAATTTATTACACTATTTCTCATTTTAAAACAAGTTATTTTAGCATAGAAAGATAATTTTAATGCAGATTTTGCTCATGCTAGGTCATTGTCAGAATTAAAGCGCTAGGTGCTGACGTCGCTGAATAAAAATTTAACTGTGTGCCTTTCAAACGTCATATTTGATCAAAATATCAATTTTTAATTTTTACATATATTATAATCGAATCTTTTATCTTTTGATTTATGCTCAAATTCTGTCAATATTTTAATTAGAACCAGAATTGCAGCCGTTTAAAATTAGAGTTATTAACTGCTTTTGAATTGAATTTAAAAGTTTTTTTTAACTTTTTCTCAAAAGGAAATTTTTCAAATTTTTACCATTCGCAAAACATTCTATAGAAGAAAATCATGAAGAAATGCTTTGGAATTTTGATTATTTCTTTTTAAAATGTTTATTGAGGAAAAAGACTTACCTCATGATTTATATTTACACTGATATAAATGACAAAATCTTTAAAAGAATTTACCATTTGTTTATTATAATGGTATTTTTACTGCCACAACATCTGAGATAAAGATGTTGTTATAAAGCAAATAGTCTACGCCCAAGTTATATGAAAAGTTATTACTTTTATTATGCAATTTACAAAATGTCAATAAATTGGCTTGTTTTTGAGTTATCATGTTTTACGGAAAATGTCCCTTTTTCACTTTAAAAAAATTATTTCTATGTAATTGCAAAAGTTTTTATATGCTTTCCGAAGTTTTAACTTAAATATCACCTAAAAAATTTGGTATGAAAAAATTTTTTTAAAAAAATCACTTTCGAAGCTGTACAAATGACTGATATACTGGATAATTTGCTTCATCAAATATTCACAGTTCTTTCACCAATCTTAATTGATTGGAATACTTATATAAATATGTTTAAATTCAAGTTGGTACATATTATAGCTAATGTTATCTTTACCTCTATGAGCCATCCTAATTAAGTGTAAATGAAATATTTATTCGCAAACACAAAAAACTGCTGCAAACTTTACATTACTGCTTATTGTTTGATCTGTGATTTTGAAAAGTTTATTTGATAATGATGTTAGTTTAGATTTTATGTTTCAGTTATTTACTACATTAAGCTAATGCGTAAAACCCATTTTAACAATGTCAACAGAATATTATCTATTCTACTGAATAATTATCATACATTATTTCCAACATATTAAAAAATAATGATAGATATGTAAATAAAAAGATGAATGGCGATTGAATCAGATAAATTCAAACCAACAATGACGTCAAGGACAATGCAATTATGACTATGCAATAAATATGTAAGCACCCTGAAAATGCTTCCTTTCCGGCATAAATTAAATCTCTTTGAGTGCATCCGAAATCCAACTGCATTCATTATTTCATGCAATGTTCTTAAACTACATTACCATCCCACATTTTTCTGCTCCAGGAAATTATTCTCGTTATTCTAATTCACTATTCAGCGGTTAACGAGGTAGAATTTTATTTCCCTAATATCCGGCTATAAACCAGCAAACCACATTCTGAAATTTCCATTTTCTGTCCGTGCTTAACGATTAATCGTTCCAAAGACACCAATTCATGCATGATGGGTCGGCGGGCGCAGTATTAGTTACGGCCAACTAATGACTGAATTTCCTTTTACGGTTAGAAGTTTTCATAACATCAACATCATAAATCGTGATTTTTTTTTTTTTTTTTTTTTTGTAACATGAAATTTTATTATAGGATTGTGAAAGTCTGTTATGCTTCTTCTTACTTATTTACAAAAGCAGCTACATAAAATGACTTATTTGAATTCTTATATATATATATATATTTAATCCACTAATTTTTTTTAACAGTCCATCTAAAAGAGTATAAAAAATATTCAGAAAATTTTGTAAAAGTCTTGCATCATTTTTTTCTTAAATCCTTAACGAAAAGCACATTGGCATTTGAAGAGCAATGAAAAATTAACGACGAATTTTTTTAAACGAAGTTTTAAATAAAAATATCGCAAATCAACAATAAAAAAAGTTATACATAACACAATGCAAAAAACAATTGCAAAAAACAATGCAAAATTTAATATATAAAATCATACCAATGTACCTGAGAAGCAGCAATACGCTTCATGGTATCCTAAAAGCATAGTTTTGATACATTTTGTGTATGTTTGTGTGCAGTATCCTTTATAATGTATTTACTTGTGAAATGACATTAATAAACATCATTTAAAAAGAAAAAATGTAATTAAAAAATACAAAAGTAATGGCGTGTATTGTTTACTGGTTTCAAATCAGATTCTTTTCTAATTAATGAGCGATTCAACGTGTAATTTTTTAAAGAAATTACTTATTCATTCGACATAATAGAAAAAACAACACAAAGAAATATATAATTTTATTTTACATAAAATACATGGATCTTATTTCGCCAGGATGTTAATCACATGATTTTCAGACATTTTTAAAAGAGTGTTCGAATTAAAAAAAAAAGAGATTTGCAACGTAACATGCAGTTTACCACTCGATAAACCTACTTTAATGAGCGAATATACTAGAATGAAGGTGCATTACTCGTAATAGTCCAAGAGCCGACAGCACAAAAACTTAAAATATCAAGCACAAGAAAAAAGCCTATATTTTTTAGAAGAGTAGAAGTAGGGTAATCTATTGATCTACGGGTGTCGGAAATTAATTGGTGCATAAGTCATAAAGTAAATAAAACTTGTGGCTCACTCGTAGGTTTATCATTGTGTTTTCCTGCTCCCAATCCTCTATGTTTTTATACCTTTGATTGTAGGGCAAACACAATTATAAACCTACGAGTGAACCACTGTGGTATTAATTTTTGGTTTAAACAACACTTCACTTCCGGCAGGCATGGATCATTAGATTCCCCTATTTCTACTCTTCCAAAGAATAAGGGGTTTTTTCTCCTTGTGCTTGATACCGAAGGTTTTTTGCTGCCAGTTCTTTGATACTTGTGTCACAAAAATCATTATATAAAATTAGAATATGATATCAAGAAACAAGTATCTCAAAAGATCAAAGCGAATTCGTTAAAGATGCAAGCAACATATGCTACGTACTTTGATTTCGTAAGGTGTTAATAGTCGAAAAAAAAACTTTTTTTAGACGCCATACGAATATTGTTAAATAACAGAAAATCACAAAATACACGTAAACAATGCAAACACCCGAATGCATTAAAGATACAAATAAGGCAGTTACAATCCGACAGCGTGCAACACTAAAAATATATTGAATAATTTTCTACGGAAAAATTTTAAACCTTCAAAACATTCACGTTTTAGCTGAGTGATTCCAATGTCACTATAAGCAGAAAATTTTTGCAATAAAAAAAATAAATTACAACAGTGAGATGAGACTTCAAAATACCTCAGTTGTTTAGATGAAACAGCAATAACCACAGCTGAGGTGTCAATCACAATCGACCCTACTTTTGTATTCACGCCATACAAGAACCTATAATCAATTAGAAATTATTCTACAGGATTCTAGAAAAACCTCGGTTCCCAAAATTTAGTTCCCAAAGCTACTTAAGCAATAAAATCATCCTAGCATCTCATTGTTTCAACACCGATATAAGGTGTTCAATAATAAAATCTAATCCACTCGATTAAAAAACTGATGCGGCTAAGAACTTACGCGCCAATCACAGGAAACTGGCAGTACGCTTTTCAGCGAAACTCCTGCCCTGATGTAAAAGTATTTCACTTGTCTTTTCGTAGAAGAATCAATGAAATATGTACCATATTTTCCATTATATAAGTTGATCCGATGTATAAGTCTGCTTTTTAAACTGTCTCCTGCTTTTTAAATCCCTAAAATGGCATGTTTTGGGTGTATTCGTCGGATAATTTGATCCCTTAATTCACTCACGAAAGAAACGGTACTTTTGATTTCTTTTTTTGAAAAATAAAAGTGCTTTTAAAATATCACGTGTAAAAAAACTATCGAAAGAAAAGAAAATATTTTAATGATTTTTCTGAAAGAGAGTCATTATTTCTATCCGGTCTTTCGTCTGTTGAAGATTGAGAACCCTATGACGGATTCTTTTAATATATAAGATTTTCCAGAACCTTGGGAAGTATCAAAGAGGAATAACATTTTGATTTTTCGATGAATGATTAATTCACAAAATCAATGACATGTAAGAACCACACTCTGCTTTGTACTATTTTTTGCTTAAAGTATTCCAAAATATAATATAATGTATAATTTCCTATTTCCTTTCATAAATATAAGGTTTTCCTTCAGTTAACTATTATATTTTGTAATCTAAATTTATATTTTAAAAATAATAATTATGGAAAATAAAAATCCATGATCTTACGCCTGACTTTATAGACGACGTGTGAGTCGAACCGTAAATTGTATTTGCATTTTGAGAATTAAAAGAAAATCGTGTTATATACCGAAAATAAAGTGCATAAACTCAAGCATTTGTAAAAAATATCAATAATACAATTATTTGGGGTAACTTTGACCTATAAAGGATAACTTTGGCTATAAAGAGAAAAAAGCTTAAATCTGCTACATCACTTGAGTTATCAGCAAAGTTTTGGTTTCAAAATTTAGGAGGCAGCAGCACTAGTGTGAGTTTAGCAGATCAATGGAAATATTTCGCCAAGTTTTCACCGCAGCAGTATGGACCAATGTTTCGTAAATGTGGGCCAATGTTATGCCAAATTTGGGCAAAAGTTACTCCAATTGACTATAATAACTATAAGTCGAAAAATTCTAACGGTGAGATTTCACTTCTTACGTAGACAATTTATCGTTTGATCCTCTTCAAATTTGATTGATATCATTGATCTTCTCTTCATGTTCTACGTCGATTGATTTAACAATTAAATTCATAGGAAATTATACCAGGTTTTCTGAAGCATTGTTGTAATTTTCTCAATGTTAATATTACAAATTCGAATTTTCAAACTAAGTCTTTGGTTATGAATGTCATGGCTATACTTGATAAGGTCAATGTTTAAAACTACCTCATACATGTTATTTAATTGTAGTAACAACGCAATTCTCTATTAGAAAAGATCCGGATACAAGGATATTTTCTGCTTAAAGTTTTATTTTTAAAATAACAGAATAATGTAAAACCATTTGCGACGTATAGATTTTGAAGTACACCCCAACACTTTCAAAATAGTTTAAGCAAACTTCATTAGTGAAAAATGATGTATACTTTATTAAACAATTTCGAAAATGTACAACACATTTAAACTCATAATTTCAGAAATTATCCGACATTTCGCAGCAATGTAAATGTATTTAATACAATAGTGATATTAGAACAGTAAAGTTAATAAATCAATGAAAAAATAATAAACAATCTGTTAAAATTAACTTCGAAATGAAAATTTGTGAAATTTCGAAAAACATTATGAAGAATGTGTAAAAATATTATACCATTGTCTCTTAAATTCGTTAATACTTTAAAAATTCATTAAAAAATGTTGAAAAATGGTTTATTTAAATACAGTTTGTGTCAAACTTATTTTCATGCTGGGGATTTTATCTTGGTAAAAAAAAAAAAAAAAAAAAAAAAAAAAAAAAATGTCAATAGAGGGTATTTTAATATGCAAACCCCAAAATGCAACATTACTTTCATTATAGAAGGATAAGTAATACCTATGTTTTTAGTATGCTAGTTATTCTTTGTACTTCTTTTGCTCTACTTATCTCACTCGTGGCCTGTTTACTCACAGTGTATAAGTGCGAAGAATGGCAGAGTTACATATTCCAGATAAACATGGCGAGTCGCTGCGAGGTCTATCCAACAAATGCTTCGTTGCTGAACGAGGGATAGCAGTTCAGAAAGCGTTGTTGGAACTTTTTTCTTCTTCATTCCTTTCTGTGTTTGAAGCAGTCATAAATTTTGGTCTGGAATTCCTGGAAAAGGTAAAACAGCTTCACCAATAATATCTTATCCATCAACCTTAACATCACATGCAAAGTGTATGTCTACGGTGATATCAGGTAAATTTGAAATAAGCTGTTAACGTGCACTCGGCACTTTATAGGAATCTAATTTACGTGCTTAATCGAACTGAAATTTGTAAAATACCATCTATTGACAAAAAATTTCACTTAACTTTTACAGTTTTTATAAAAAAAAAAAAGCCCCCGTATGTTAATAATTTTAATGCAAACTGCATTTTAATAAACCAATTTTTCAGGAATTTTTAAAGTATTAACGAATTTATAGGATCCACAAAATAACTTCTTTCACTTGAAAAGAGAATTGCCGAAGTCAATCCAAGTATCTCTTATTGCCAAAAATAGTTCATTCAAAATTTTCTCGTAAACTAATAGATGAAAATAAAATATAGAAAAAAAAATAATAATAATGACAGACTATGTTTTTGATGAATGATTGATTTTGGCCAATCATAAACCATTACTTTTCCATTAAACTTCCTTTTCTAAATATCATTCTATATCTTCCTATTTTATTAATAACAAAAATCTGTTATAAAATGTTATAAATAATTTTAACAGCTCTAACGACTATGAGTGCAATATTTATGCCTTAGCCAGCGAAAAGTTCCCCTTCCTGCTTCAAATTAGGCTCAAATTTATTGCTCACTCAATAAACTTTCCTCAGTGAAACGTGAAACGATTCATTCCGGACATGCCAAGCAATAAATCTTGGTTCCGGATTAGTCACAGGCAACTGATAGCTCACATTTCCTTCGGTCCAATCATAACTGCCAGCTCTGCAGACAATTCTTCTTTTAAAAGGATGCATTTCATCTCGAAGCCAACTTTCAAATATCCTGGGTTTTATATTCCGAGGAAAATTAAGTAGAAGTATGAAAAATTCGGACTTTTCTCATTTCTATCGTATTTGTATGATAATTTAACTCCAGGAATAGACAGAAACTTATTTTGCGTTCAGATTATATGGAGCGAAGTTTATGAGCATTTTGGGAAAACTAAGTAAACGGTTAGCGATGTTTGAATATACATTTTTAGCGAATGAAAATAGGAGAAGATAATAAAATAAGTCTTTTACATAGAAGAACTTTTTTTTTTTCATTCTTTTGAATTTTTTGAATCATGAATCAATGGAGTTAAATAACGAAACATAAATAAATATAAGTAAACAAAGAAAAGAAACTGTATTAAAATGTTATCTTTCAACTATTTTCTGACCTTTAGAAATAGTTGTCACTTTTAGCATTCTCCAGTTTGTAACGCTTGGCACTTAAAACATTTTTCGATTAAAAAAAAAAAATCTTTCGATTTTTTGGTATTTTCAATATTTTCTATATTCAATCCTAAATTTTAGATTCAATGGTTGTTTGCTAGCAAGTCAGACTTTAGATATTGTTTGCATACTGCAAATACAGTCATGTGGACTAATGGGGAACATCCTGGTCTGCTCAGTAGTCCCTAAGATAATCGTGTCATCCAAAGAAGCTTTCAGAATTATTTCCGTGAAGGACTTACTTGGCTTGTGTACCACTGGCTTTTCACCACTCGAATGCTTATTATAACGTACTCAGTCCTAAGTCCCCTAGAGGCGACACGAAAAAAGACACTTTAAATTTATTTAAATGCATCTGGATATTTTTTATGCATGTGTGCGCAGCATTGATATATAGACCGATGCATCTTTGGAGATGTTTTATAATAATATTAAACTGGTATTTGTAGTCCTATCTAATAATTGTCTCAGAACTGAGGAGGATAAGGTCATGTTCAAATTTTCATACATTGACTAAAAATCCTAAAAGCTTTTAAAATAGCAATAAAAAATATGACAGAGTCAGCTCTATAGAACAATCATATATTACATTACATAACTACTATGTATGCATTTATAGTTGTAATCTACAAATACGCAAGCTATTTTTCACCAAAAGTAGCAAACAAAAATCTTTCTCTAAAATCAATATGGAAATGAAAATCTAAAACTTCCATTGTAATAATATAATTTTTAATGGATGTTTTCCTAAAATTTACTATCCATTTTATAGTATGCACAAATTCTAATGCGAAACTTTTACGTATATCCATTTCTGATCAGTCGAATACATCTTTTTTTGACATTAATCTTGACGAATAAAGCTTCTGAGTGCATCCAGACTCGCCTAGTGCTCTAAGTCCGGAAAAAAACTTGTCTATCCCTTGACATCAACTTTCGAATTTCACATATAATAGTCAAACAAATGAAAAATATATCGCCTCTTTCATTACAAAGGTACTATGATAATTTAGTCTTTTGGATCTTTTTAAAACTCAATGCCCATACAGAGAGTGGAAGCAAAAAATAAATAAATAAAGAGTATAGCTGAATACGCCTTGGTATAGGTGAGAAACCTTTGAATAATATATAAATAGGTAAAATTGCTACATGTTAAAACTTAAAAGAATGCAAAAACATTTTTAGTTTTTTTTTTAGGGCTGGCTTGGCCTGCTGTAGCCCGTGCTTTTCACCATTCGAATGTTTGTCATGATGTCGTGTTCAAATTTCCATACATTGACTAAAAATCATAAAAGTTTAAAAATAGCAATAACAAATATGACAGAATCAGTCTCAATAGAACAATCACATATTACATTACATAAATACTATGTATGCATTTATAGTTATAATCTACAAATACCGCAAACTATTTTTAACCAAAAATGGAAGAAACAAATTTTCTTTAAAATCAATATGGAAATTAAAAGCTAAAACTTCTGTTGAAATAATGTAATTTTTAATGGAGATTTTCCTACTGAAGAATGTTACTTCACTAAGATTACAATCTCAGTAACTTTCAATAATCAGTTCTTCGAAAACAATAGGGGGAACTGGGGCACATTGATACACCCCCTGTACTGCACACAGGGTCATTACAGGAAGTTTCACAACAGCTCCAAAAGGTGATACTAGTACACTCGATTACATACAGAAAGTTTTGGAATGATTCAGTAGTTTGCTGAAATGGGACAGGTGATTAATTGTTTTTGTAGGTCGAAAGTAAATTTGAGTTGTACAATTGAAATGGTATTATACAACTGTTTCAGTATTTTCAACCGAAAATAATACTCTCCCTGGCAAGTAAAGTACTCCTTATCAGTTCCTCATTCTTTATTGTTAGATAAATTATGAAGTGTTGAATTTGAGACTCATTTTATTCAAAATGGCTGTATGGGGCACATTGATACAGTTTATGTCGGGGCACATAGATACAACCTAATTCTATTTCATTTTTTTAATTACCTTTTATCATTTTTTTACCATACACTCCTTAATCCAACCATTTTTCGCCAAAAATTTCTAATATTAGTTTTTATAGAAGGGAAATAGCTCTAATTTCTTTATATTAGAACATTTTATAGTATTTTTGCAAAAAGAAAACGTACGAACTTACCCAACATCTAGTGCTAGTAAAATTAACAAAAGAAAAGGACAGCAGCCTGGAAAATGTCAAATTTATATCAATTCTCCAGAGAAAAAAGTATTTTCGACATGAGAAATGTTAAGTAAGTGAAACAAGCTGCAGAACAGCAAAGGATAATTATATTATAAACAGAATTTTTAATATAATTATCCTTTTTTTCTGTTTATTAACCGATTTAAATACAGAAAACCTGGTAATTTTTTCATCTTTTCTAAGAAAGAAGATAATGCTGGGGTTGAAGTGCCAGATATGACAAAGTTACCACAGCCAACAATCAGACAAGGAACAGCCAGAACATTAGGTTACTATACATTTCATTTCGATTGCTTTAATATTGCTTACAAATAAATTGTGGGCGATTTGAATTTCTATAAATAAATATAAAATGGTTTACTAACTATTTTTCTATGAAAAATATGCATTGGTGTTATTTTGGCTACATTTTCCCAGACGTATCAAGTGTGCCCATGGGATGTATCAATCTGCCCCGGGGATGGGGCACATTGATACAAATGACTTTTTTTATTTTATTTTTTTAATTACATGCAAAAATAATAAATAAAACAGCGATTGTACATTTTTATAACACACTACACAAGTTTTTCTGACACCGCTTAGAAAAATAACTTGAAATTTATGCTTTCTGGACACCAAAAAAAAATCTTAGAAAAAAGCTGTATCAATGTGCCCCAGTTCCCCCTACTTATTGAAATATCAGTTCGTAAATATCAAATTCTAATAAAGTGTGTAAATAATCTTACAACGGCTTCAGTTAAATAAACTTCAGATTTAACAAGACTATTTACATTTTATTTACATAAAAAAATGTAACATATTATTACTCTCATTCTGAGAGTTCCTATTACCGACATACAGTCATTCAAAAAAGTATTGGGACACTTGGAAAATATCAAATGTTAAGCTATTTATAAAAATACTAATAACATTAACACCTAAACAACATTTAAAATTAAATGATTTAGCGTTTGGTAAACATTATGCATAAAAAAATCTTCAATTTTACAATTGCATTTTTTTCTAGCTTTAAAAATATTATGCAACCTCAAATAGATATAAATAAGTTTTGGGACACTTTCGAAATGAAAGCTAAAATATATTTATCGCATCAATAACAAACAATTTACCACCAGTATTTTTTAGTATATTTGAAGTATATGTTAGACTATCATTTTCGGCATATTTTTGTCTTTCATGTAAGAATGGGGAGGAGCGAAAATATCTCTTTGGATATGCAAAATCTGGTTATAAATCACTAGAAAAATGGGAAATCAATTCATCGTATAAGAGAAGATTTAAGACTGAATAAGTCTAGTGTGTTTAATATTACATTCATATTAAAAATAACGAATAATGTTGAAAACCAACAAAGATCAAGGATATTTCAAGAACACGTAGAAAGATGGGTTGTGAGACAAGTTTACATTAACACCAAAACTAGCGTCGTTAAATTGACCCTGGAAACTGAAAAACAATTAAGACAATCTGCAAATGTTGAAACTATCAGAAATATCTTGAAAAAACATAGAGTACCTAGGAAAAAGCCCTACATCAGCGAAGCAAACCGACGTGCTAGACTGACATTTGCCAAAACCTATGTAAGTCAGCCAGCAGAATTTTGAAAAAATGTTCTTTTTATGGACGAAAGCAAATATAACATTTTCGGATCTGATAGAAAGCAAAAAATTTGGCGCAGATTAAATACAGAATTGCAGAGCAAAAATTTAGGACCACCTGTAAAATATGAAGGCGGTAGCCAAATGGTTTGGGGTTGGGGTTGTATGGCGTGTTCTGGTGTTTGAAACTGAGAACTTATGGGTGGCTCAGTGGGCTAAAATATCTAACTTGACATTCTTAAACAGAATTTAATGCAAAGTGCAAATAACTTGGGAATTGCACAATATTTTAAACTGTATCAGGACAATGACCCGAAAAATAATGTTTACATTTGCAATTGTTGATTCTCTATCATTGTCTTGGTGTGATTTATACCCTTGCCCAGAGTCCAGATTTTAATCCCATTGACCATCTTTAGGATTATGTTCAGGAAAAAATCTACGAGCACCTATTTCTAACAAGCAAGATTTAAGAATGCCTCTAGTCCAAGAATGGGCCAAAATCGATACATATTCTTTTACACAAAATTATTAAAATCTATACCAAATAATACACTACAAGATATCATAAAGCTAATAGTGGCTTAGTAAGATATTAATTCTATCTTTCATGATATTTTCTTGATTTATTGGACATTGTTTCAATGCTTTTTTGAGAATTTTTTTGACTTGAATTCTTTTACTTAGTATTAACCATACTTATAATCATAACTAAACCACCATTGTGTTTTAGTTATGATTTGTTTCCATTAAAGTATGATATATTATCTTTTGTTTCCTCCACATATCAGTTATGTATAAAATAAAGTTTTGTGTTGTTGTATCATGTCCCAATACTTTTTGGAATGACTGTATTTCGGTTCAGAATAATTTACATGTACAAAAGAAAAAAAATCGTCTGTCAACAACAACAAAAGAGTTTTGCTGTCCCAGCAATCAAGAGACAAAATTGGCTAGAAAAGTCAAGGAGGCATTCTTAACACCTACAGTGTATTATCCATTTGTATCTATTTTAATAGTAAGCACAAATTCTAATGCGGAACTTTTATGTATATCATTCTTGATCAGCCGTCGAATACATCTTTTTGTGACATTAATCTTGACGAATGAAGCTTCTGGGTGCTTTTTGATTCGCCTAGCGCTCTAAGCCCGGAAAAGAAACTTGTCTATCCCTTGACATTAACTTTCGAATTTCACATCTTTTATTTCACATATAATAGTCAAACGAAGGGAAAATATACTTACTCTTTCATTCCAAAGGCATTACTATGATAATTTAGTCTTTCAAATCTTTTTAAAACTTAGCGCCAATAGAGAGAGATGAATCGAAAAAGGAGTACAGCTGAAATGAGTCTTGGTATAGGCGAGGAACCTTTGAATAACGTATAAATGTGCAAAATCGCTCTGTGTTAAAACTTTAAATTAGACAAAAATATTTCTAGGATTTTTTTGTTAATTAAAGAGACTCGACACATTTATTTAACGACAAAGAGATGAAAATAATAGCTTTCTAGTTTTCTTCTTAAAACGTGTTTAGACATCCTTAGTATACTCTAGAAAAATTTCGTAAAACATATAAAATTAATAAATGTATGAAAAAGACATTAAGGTTTGTCACTGCCATTTGGTTTAAGCGTAAACAACAACAATTATTTTCCAACTGAAAATGTCAAATTTTGTGCCTGATAAAGTGGTTTTCGCGGGGGGTTCTTCTTCATTACTTTAACGTGAAGAGAAGTGCTACGAAAGTCATCGTATTTTGATGAAAGTTTATGGTGACCATGCTCTAGCAGAACAAACGTGGCAGAAGTGGTTCGCACGGTTTAAAAGTGGTAATTACGGCTTGGAAGACCAAGAATGACCTGGACAGCCAAAAAAAAAAAAAAAAAAAAAAATTGTAGATGAATAATTGACAGCATTGATCGAAGGATTCGTGTCAAATGCAGGAAGAACTTGCAAAATCATTAGAGGTTGATCAAACAACAGTTACCAAACGCCTCAAAGCAATGGGGATGATTGATTCAAAAGATATCACATTGGGTTCTATATGAATTGAAAGAAAAAGACGTTGAAAGAAGAAAAACCGTTTGCGAAATGCTGCTTCAAAGAAAGAAAAATAAGGGATTTTTGCGTCGGATTGTTACTGGTAATGAGAAATGGATTTATTACGAGAATCCTAAACGAAAAAAAGCCTGGATAATGCCAGGTGAACCAGGTCCATCACAGCCGGAACGAAACAGTCACTGTGAAAGGTTATGCTGTGTATATGATGGGATATGAAAGGTGTGGTGTACTATGAGTTTCTGAAACCTGGTGAAACTGTTGATGGAGAACGTTATCGACTTCAGTTGATGCGTTTTAAACAAGCTCTGGCCAGAAAAGACCAGAATGGGACATAATAAACTTATTTTTGGACATGATAACGAACGACCACATGTCGCAAAACCGTTCAAAACATATTTGGAGAATGTCGGATGGAAAGTGTTACCCACCCGCCGTATTCACCAGTCATTGCTCCTTCAGACTACTACTTGTTTGACTGCATGAATAACGATTTGATTAGACAGCGGTTCACTTCTTCAAAAAATATAGAAAAATGGATCTCTGATTGGATTGCTTCGAAAAGTGAGGACTTCTTTCGGCACGGAATTTGTAAATTGCCTGAAAGATGGGGAAAATAGTGGGTAGCGATGGACAACATTTTTGCCAGCGTATTTATCTATTTTGCTTTTGAAATAAAGCTTTATTAAAAACCGCACGAATTAATTCCTAGAGCAAATATATATAGGAGGGTTTGGTTTAATTTTGACGGGGACACAGGACCAGGGGGAGTGCCCTTCGTGGGGGTCTTTCTAAGGGAACCTAACCCGTATTTACGCAAAGTTCGAAGAAAACCACGAAAACTCCGAACGGTTAGGCCGACAGCCGCGATTGGGTTCGAACCCAGCACCTGCCGTCTACCAGTTGAGAGGTCCTTACCTCTCGGCCACTGGTAAGGCCATATATAGGAGGGATTGAAGGATTTTCTCTTGCAATAAATTCGTTGCTTAAAATGCAGTTACTACATGCAGTTCGGTCTTAATTTTTTGCCTTCAATAACAATTTTTACATTAATGTGAAATTTACATTATACTACTTTATTTATAAATGTTTTAAAATTATTATTGTAATGTCATATCGGAACAGTAATATTTAACAAAACGTTAAAATCATTTACATATGATATTAGCCTTAGTAAGAAATATGATTCTGCAATGAAAAAAAATACGAATAAAATTAAACTAGTAAACAATTCCTAAAAGATTTTCCATATTTCATTTTATCAAACAAAATCAATTTAACATTCACGGTTATTTCACTAGTGTATGCATCACGTATTGCCTATATGAAATCTCCCATTATGAAATAGAATGGATATTCATAATGCCATAGCAAAAAGTAATTTCGAAAATGTTTGTTATCCGTTTAGATAATGCGAACCAATTTTTTTCGTCTCAGAAAGAATTTACTGCAATTCAAAATTTCTTGTGGTAAAGCTTACTTGGTAAAAATAAATTCGACTTCTTGGACAGATTCCAAATAGCTAATGCAAGCCACAGTCATTAAAAGAAAATAATTTGAATAATAGGGATGACTTTTAAAATGGAATGGCATCAGTCAACTGGCAAACGATTTATGTAAACCATTATATTTAAAAGAATAAACTTGAAGTTTTAGAGATAAAAATGCTTAAACAGATGCTTAAGTTAAGAAGTGAGCTGTTAACATTTAAAAAATTGCTTGTGATAAAAGCCACTTAAATAAAATTCTTGAACGTAAGTTTAAGTGCAAAATTATTCTTAGTAATTTGTTTAGAAAATTTAAGATTTGTTCTTGGAATAGAATAATTACAAGAAAAGATGTGACATGAAATAACTGTAAACTCATTAAGTGAAATTTAAAATATGAGTTACTTTTCAAACGTAATAATATAATTATAAAAACTATACTTTTTCTATTCAAATGCAATTGGTAATCTTATTTATTAAACACATTTTTTATTAATTCGAATATCAAATTTTATGTTAATGATACATTAATAGCATGCTGCTTTATTTATAATTAGGAAAATTATTTTTATGAAATCGCGTAGAAATAGTTTGAGGAATGCGTCATTTTGCATACAAATTCAACACAAGTTTTTGTATTTCATTAAAAAAAATTACTACAAAGAGCCCGATTAAAAAAATTCAGGACCTTTAAGTAAATGAAAGTTTCGTTGTTCTTACCATTACAAATTATAGAAATTAATGGTTATCTCTTATATAATATGGGGACACTTTAACCTGAAAACACAAACAAATCTCAGGTTTGCCCACTTTGGTAATATCCCTCTGTTTTAAAAATTGAATTCAAATACAAAAGAAAGGAAGAAAGCTTTGAGGTTGCACTTTTGGTTCAAACTTTACCTTTAATAGACGAGAAAGAGCAGCAGCAAACATTCCGTGGGCGAGTGGTTAAGACGCCGCTCTGTTAATCTGGAGGAGTGTGAGTTCGATTCTCGCTGGCTCCATTGCACGCACAGTTTGTGTGAAGCTCCTGGTTGTATTTCTCTTGTGATGTAAATTTCCTTGTGCCATCTCGTCCTTGTATATTGAGGATGACTAATAAGCAGGCTTTCATGCCGAACACACAAGTCAGATGTATATTATTCAAATAAATAAATAAAACCATTTTCAGGAACATTTTATCACGCGGCTATCAGGTGGTTGTTAGCAAAACAAGCTTGTTAGTATACTATAGAAAATAAACAGTGAGGGTTTATAATGTTTATTCTTTCAGCAGTCACTTGCTGCAGAGCGAATAAGTCCGGTAGTTTGTTTTTAAAGTTTTTCGGTGATTAGACGTTGTTCTTTATTAATTAAAATGAAAAAGTTATTCTGTAAAAAATTCCTCTTGGAGAAGCTTCAAAACGTCACTTGTAATAGCACGCATTTAATTTTTAAATACATAATATTGAATTCAATGTAAATAATGTAAAATAAATGTACGTAATTTTAAAATATATGTAAGTTATTGTAAAATAAATATAAATAATTTACAAAAATCCAAAGATGTCAAATGTCAAAGAAATA
The DNA here is from genome assembly GCA_964019185.1 of Maratus speculifer. Taxonomy (NCBI): domain Eukaryota; kingdom Metazoa; phylum Arthropoda; class Arachnida; order Araneae; family Salticidae; genus Maratus; species Maratus speculifer. Next base: position 169,986,476 of record OZ025295.1, read on the forward strand.
CGTATATATATAGCATGAGTCTTTTTTTTTTTTTTTTTTACTCATCTTTATATCCATAGCGTTTCAATGAAACTTTCTTACTCTTTGTAAATAAATAAATGTGTATTAATGAGCCTAGAAACATGATTTTATTTATATTTGTCGTACATATAAATAATCAGATATTGTAGTCCGAAAATAACTAATCCTAATTTTGTCTGTGGAAAAAAATGGCCTGGACGGTTTTGAACCCGCTGACAGCAGAAAAGTGAGAAAAGTAAATGTCTGGCGTCCAGCCAACTTTACAATCCAGCCCTCGCAAAGAAGTTCAATTTGTTTAAATATATATTTTGCATTAATAATGTGTGAAATTTGGAGGTCATTTTTTAAGCCCCCCCCCCCCTGAATATTGCACTTTATCCTTGAGATGTGTTTATATTCTAACTATACTCTATCGAAACCCAAAGGCTCGCTGGATTTGGTGACACAAACCTCAGGTCCTCTCCTTGTGAGTTAGAATGAGTCAAAATAAGAATTGCTTATAGTGGCATCTATCATTGCTTTTTGCAATTAAAACGAGGAATCGCAATTAAAAAAAATCCCCATGTCCAACATAAACGTTTTGCAAGGTTTTTTTAATAGCTGACATTTTTACAAGTTATTGAATTTAAAAAAAAATCCATTTTGGGAGGACACTTGATGTAAGGATCCTCCAAGTACCACAAATACGACAAGGCTACAAGTACGGACTATTCTACATTTTATTATTTTATTTTTAAATTATTTTGTTCAGTATCTTACTCTTAAAATGCTTTCGATTTAAAATAAATTAAGTAACGTTTTAAATAAAACTGAGATCATATATAATTTTTTTTTAATTTTAAACAAAATTTATAAGAACTTTTCGTTTATTAATTAAGATAAAGTTCTGATTTGACCAGATGTTTCAGTTCGAAACCGAACAGTACAGATGATAACTAGGAAACTAATAATCCTAATATTGTTATGTATGTATATATATATATATATATATATTTGTACTGTGAAGTGTCAGCTCAATTCATGTTGATAGAATTTCTTGTACTCGCGATAATTCATATGATTCAAATTTATTTTCATTATGAAGACAAAATTGAAAAAATATATATTAGAAAATAAACAAGAACAAATAGAAAAAAAAATTTTTTTTTTTCAAACTTAAAAAAAATATTTTCCAATTACTCTTAAAATAAGAACACATTAAGCCTGTAAAATAGTTTGCCTTTTACTCTATTCGTATACTTACCCGATGAAGATATGATAAAATAGGAAACTTCGCGATTTTAACTCCAATCGACACGTTACAAATGGAAAATGGCGAAACTCGAGAAATATTTCCGTTACATGGCGTTATACATTCACATTCTGTCACAACATAACAAGTATTTTCACTTCGCCAGGCTGCAAGAGAGATGCATTAATTTTAATCCGTTGTCATCTGTCTACGCTGCAACAGCGGAAAGAGAAGTTTTAAAACACGACTTTCCTTTCTGGCTTGATTTTAGATGGCCAACTGAATTGTAAAATTGACGGAAATTTATCGGGGCTTGTTCTTAACGAGTGGGCACTTTTTAAACAAAAAGAAAATATATCTTTAAAATTTTCTTTGAACCGAATCTGGTTTGCTTAATACATGTGATTTTAATAAACTGATTAATTTTGAAATTTACTATATTATTAATTTTGGATTTAATATCCATAAACGTTGAAATTTGGGACTGGGGAGGATTTGGAGCATTTTATTTTTTCTACCAATTACCAATAAATATGAATTAGATATCTTTTCTGATCCGGACGCGATGATTAGGAATCCGAAATCGCTTGAGCTCGAATGGCGATTACACATCACGTCTGAGACAATTAGACTAAGCTTTCATGAAAACTTAAATTGTAAAACTCATTTAAGTGAGGTTTTTTTACGTACTCAGAGTAAGTATACTGTTTTCCTCTTCAGTCCTGGTGTCGCCTAGAGGAGACACTAAATAACAGCCTTTAAATTCATTTAAATGCTTCAAAAATTACAGAGTTTACTTATAGACATTTTTATTAAATGCGTGACTATCATAATAATCAATATGTAGACTGATAAAACTTTGGAAATGTTGTATTGCAATTTTAAACCGGTTTTTGCGGTGCCTCGCAATATTTGTCTCAGGACTGTAGAAATTATATACTTTAAACAAAAAGAATATACATTCAAAATTTTAAAATAAAAACTAGTCACCTGTGACAATTCCAAAACTGTCTTCTGTCTCATACGTGTGAATGCTTCCGGGAAAATGCAGCACAGTAGCTCCGCGAGTTAGGTGATTTACACCAAAATCTAGTCATCAACAATTTATCGCGGACTGTTTTTGTTTTTGTTTTATTTTGGTGTTTTCTATTTCTAATCAATTATCTTCTTTTATGTTTCTTTGATAATGAATGCGTGGGCATTCGAAAGATCTCACGTAAAATAAATAAATAATATCTATATTTTTACAACATCTTTTAAGTAGTTATTTGCATAATTTGATTTGATAACGAAGTGTAAATTTCCACCAAAGACACTAGTATTAATGCAGTGGATTTGACTCATTGAACTTATCTCAACTTCTAACTAAAATTGAAGTATGGTGAAAATCGTTTCATTAATTTTTGAGATAGAATTAGTGCAGTAATCTTTAAAATGTCTGTACAACAGCGCCACCTGCTGAGTGATGTACTCAAAAAACTAATCTGGTTCAGTTTTTATCAGGTATTTATCGAATCTGAAGTTTGATAAAAATCCATGCATTTGTTCTTAAGATGCACTATTTTGATATCAAGAAATATGCAGCATAGCAGTGCCACCTGTGAAGCGATTTACACCAAAAACTGAAGCTGAAGTTTCGTAAATCTGTAAATTCGTACATTAGATCTTGAGATACAGCTATTGAATTATTGATGAATAATGTATATAGCAGCGCTACTTGTTGAACTATGTACAACAAAAGTTATCATCACCAAATTAAATCAAAAACTAACTTAATCTAAAGTTTTATAAAAATCCGTGCATTCGTTCCAGAAATACAGCTATTGTGCTATAATATTGTGCTATAGAAGTGCCACCTGTTGAAGGATATACACCAAAACCTAATCATCTCCAATTTATATTAAGATCTAATAGAATCTAAAGTTTTGTGAAACTCTGTGCATTAGTTCTTGAGATAGAGCACCCACAATATTTTTGTCACATATAGAATGACAGACAATCATTTTCTAAAAACCTTCAAATCATGTTCAGGACCTTCTAAAATATATAAATCCATCGAAAACCAGAAGTCGAAATTTTTCACGAATCCAATACTTTCTTCTTGTAAAGATAGAAGAAAGGAAAAGAAGAAAGAAGATAAAGATAGAAGAAATTAAAAAATAGTGAATTAGAGCTATCTCGTGCAAGATACATTATTGGTCAGAACTTTGTTTCTAATAAGAAATCTTGTGAATTTGCTGCGAATGCACAACTGTAAATCTTTTTAATATATGCTCTTTACTAACTATTTATTATATTACTTATTTAATAAATATATATGCGTAGTACAAGTAATAACTTTTCTAATCGATCTAATCTGCAGACATTCTCGTCACGTGTGGAATCTAGCATGCGAATCCCAAATTTTAAGAAAAAAAAATCAATTTCTTATTAATTCCAAATGTTAATTTAATTTTAATTTAAGAAAACTTCTTTGTTAATATGAAGATATTACTTTTTCTTCATGTTTCCACAAAATTTGATCTCGATGTTTGGGCCATTTGAAACACTCTCACAATTTTTTTTTTTCACTCTTTTATGGCCTTTATAAAATGTATATCAGATTTTCATTGCAAAATAAGATTGTTGAATTGTTGAATTCCTTTCTTTTCTTTCGACAGGTAGTGGTTGGGAAAAACAACGTTTCTTTCCTTTTGTTCAATTATAAGAAACCTTGATATTTATTTGTTTTCAGTAATTTCTTCCAGGAATTTCCTTTATATACTCTTTCTTCATTTTTTCTTCTCCAATGTAGAATATTTTCGCGTTCTGTGAAAGCTGGCCTACTAAGTCTGAAACATCTTTTATACAGAATTGTGTGGGATTTGCTCCCACTCATCATCTTTTCGTGGAATTTCTTTCTGCAGATGCTTGTGTAACAGTCTTCACGCAGATTTTTGAAAGATTTTAAGTACTGAAATTTAGATTGCATTCTTGTTTCTGAAATACAAGTATTTTACTTTTGCTTTTTCTAGTTTTGAATAAAAATATTTTTCAATTTGAACCCAAACGCGTCCTAGATTGAAAAATGGTATAAAAAGTAAAACCCATCCTGTTTCGGGCCCGGGTTGAACCCTTCTCATCTCTAACCGTCACGGCATATTTGTGTGACGCGAAATTTTTTTCTCGAGTTTTATCAAGACTTTACGAATTACAAATATATCTTGTGTTTTAATTAAACATTCTAAATTATGTTAATTATTTGGGGTTTTACTTTGCGATAAAGTAAAGTGTAACAAAGAATTACAATTTTTATATGTTCGTTTCTATATTTGAGTACTTTTAATAAGAATATGCGGGAAAATCCTGAAAATGTTCTCATATGTAAAGTTAAAACTGTCAGAAGCATTTTTTCCTCTATATAGGAAAACATTAAAATAAAAAATGGAGTAAAAATCGTTAAGCGAGTAACTCAATGTAATCTAGATTAAAAGAAAAAAAAATCACCGTGTAATATTTAAAATTTTCACTTTGCACTCGTTTCAGCCAGTACTGAAAAATTAGTATAAATGTTCAACAACGTAACTTCTAAAAATTTCTTTTAACTCTTTGGGAAAGAGCAACTGGTATTCGTGCCGCATAAGGTGCTCGCTCAGATTCCTTGATTATCTTCCCCAGTAAAATTTTATTGTAACATTTGCTTTATTTAAATCAAACATTTTCGCGATTCATTAGCCAAAATTTTCTACTTTGAAAAACCGGTGAGGAAAGATTAAAAATACAGTAAAACACGCTCGTCTTGGAGGGGTTAATGGATGAATACAAATAGAAAATTTGCTATTTTAAATAAATTTTCAGGGACATTAAATTACGAAACTTTGTCGTGAAGGATTGTTGAGGATTAGTTCTTTTTACATGTAAGCAGATGTTTTTAGATAAAAAGTTAATCTTGAAATAGTTTGTAAATTTTATTGACAATTTCCTATTACGTACTTTGGATTCTCGGCTTCAGCTCTGATGATACAAAGTTTTTCGAGCTTGTGAGGGCTAGGATTTGTAATCATGTAATAATACAGTAAAACACGTTATGATAATGCGCGTCAAAACAAACAATTTTTGCACAATAGACGGGTGTCGCACTCCATTTATTCAGATAAAAATTCAGTATATTTCATTCCAAGTCGAATCTAAATTTTTGTTAAAGACAATAAAGATATCATAACAAAATTTTCAAAACTTATTTTGCTTTATGGGAATTTTATGGCCCTATTAGGAGTGCTGGAATGGCCACCGCTCATGTTCAAACCACACATAGGTGGATCTGAAATATAGCTGTCGATCACTGCATACAACAACACTGACCAAACAACCCCAGGGCATGTCCAGCACTTCCATATATACATGGGTGGTTCAATAATTATTGTTTCTAATACATTTAAAGTATTTCTACTGCGATGGTTGATGAGGAATTTTAAAATCTTAGATGCCTATATGCTCAATTTCAAAATCGTAACTGCTATATTAACATATTATTGGTGGGAGAGGGTAGAAATAAAAGAAGGAGGGTGGTGCGAGGCTGGTTTGGAACTCATGGGGAAAGATTTGTGACAGTGGATGAGGCTGTCGTCACAAAGGTCGTCGTTTGAACTTTGTCGTTTGAACTGTGGATCATAGTGATTTAGCCATGCCTCATCCACTGCCACAAATCTGGCCCCATAGGCTCCAAACAAGCATTTCCCCGTCACCCCCTTTTAAAAATTCCCTCAAAAAATATATCTTTAAAATTTCACCCCTTCCTCCAAAAATATGTTAATATAGCAGCTACGGTTCTGAAATTGAGCATATTTGCACCTAAGACATTATGCTTCTATATTCCGCATTTCCACATGAACCACCGGAATATAAATATTTTATATACACAAAGGACAATAATTCTTGAACCACCCACGTATTCTCCTATTTAACACAAAACATAATTATTCTGTACTGAATTCCGCTGAAAAACCTTAATTGTTGTTAAAGTAATGAAAGAAATTTTGTACTCAGCTTGGAGTGAGACATTCTATATTTGAACGTAGATTGCAATTCTAGCTTTCTAAACAATTTTTTTATTCTTTCGTACAATGAACACACAATATTATAATACTTACACCACAACACAATATTATAATATTTTTAGGACTTCGTTATAAATGTATACTTTAAAAGCCATTTTCCCTATAACCCATCACGAGAGATAAATCACCAAATAATCTGTGTAATTCTTACGATTGTATATGAGCAGAAACAACAATGAATTTAATGTTGCACCAATAAACCCTTGCCTAAATCCATGAATGTCAATTTGTAATAATGTAACATTTGAAAGGCTAAAAATTGGAAAATAATTGATATAATAAGTTATATTGAAAAAAAATTATCAATTTATTAACTAACGATTATACGTTAAGAAATCATTTTAGGAATCCTAAAAAAATCCCTTAAATGATTCTTTATTTTTTTTTTCTTTTATGGCCTATCTAAAAAGAAATAAGGCAAAGTTTTACTGATAAATTTACTTTCTTGCGTTTTCTAAAAAGCATGTAAAAACCACTGAATGTTTTATAATTGTGTTCGAGGCCCGCACCAAATTAATGTAGTGTAACAGAAATTTTGGGTAAAAGACCTTACAATTGAAAAAAGTATTGGGAAGTCAAATAATGTGGCATGATTTTTCAAGTTGAACTTTGAATGCTTTTAAAGGAATTTTTCTAATTCATTTAACTCTTTTACTTTTCTACTTATTAACAAACTCCTGTATAATACTGTATTTTGTGGAGCTCCAGTATTCCTTTCGTAAAACCTAAGGATTGAATAAACGCAGCAGTTATTACACAGGCTTAAGGATATTTTATTTAAATGAAAAAAAAAATAATATTCTATCTATCTGTCTGTATTCCAAAATTAAATGGTTGCATAAGTAAAAATATGCACCCATTATGCAAGTTTAGGTAACTTCACACATTGTTATTATTTTTCTCTGAGTAAACATTTTCTCAAATTTTTTTTCAAAAGAACAGACAACTAATAAATAAGCTTTAGAAAAAGAAACTAAGCTGCCTTAACTAAAAAATTGCACAATAAGTAACAATCGTGGTCATCTCATAAATCATTTTCCGCTCGAATTTGGTTCTTTTCCAAAAAACGGGATATTTTCCTGGGAGTTCATTCAACTTGTGTGAAAGAATTTGTTTTGAAAAGAAATGCATCAACATTTTTTTAAAGTTCAGAAAATAACGTAAATGTAATTGTTCAAGTGAAAAATGTATTTTCGTGAATAAAATATGACAGTAATTTAATGAATAAAGGGTTAAAGAATCATTATCTTCTTCAGAGTTAATCTTTCAAACGGTAATGATTAATAACGTACTTATTAAGATTACTGTATTGCATTAGTTAATAATGTAAATTTTTACTTATTGTTTCTGATTTTTTAAAGTTATCTTTCATTTTAATTTACATATTGTCCAGGGCCGTAGCTAGGGGCGTGCCCGGGGGAGATCAGAGTCCCCCCCCCCTTAAAACAGTTTGAACTCCCCTGGAAAAGATTCCAAAGTCACTAAATACATTCCTGTTCCGAAAATCCAAATGAAATTCTGTAAAAAAATTGAATTTAATTTTAAGGCCCACAGTTTTGCTGAAGTACTACTTGTTGTATTTGTACAAAATGTGCAAATAAGTGTTTCAACACTCCCCCATCCTCTTTGCACAAATGAAGCTAATAGGATTCATATTTTTTCACTAGTAATATACTCGAATTTTTCATTTTGCATCCTATTCTTTTCTTACCATAAAATGAAGTTACTGCCAACAGTTTAATGCGAAACATGGGGCCATGTGTTTGTTTGTGCGTGCATGTGTTAGAGAAAAAGAGAGAGAAAAAAAATATGAGCCCTCCCTAGATTTTCTTGACCCTCCCCCCCCCCCCCCCAACCAAGTAATCACTTCTAGTTACAGCCCTGTTGTTATATGTTTGCCTGTGTCAAATGATACAATCAGATTTTGAGTCCTTCATTTGAACTAATTTTATTTTCAAATGTTACCCACAATTTCTTTTCAATGACAAACCAATATTCCTGTATTTAGAAGACCCTTCCTCATTAGGGACCTTCAAACGATCTCTTTAGGGTCCAGGGGCAAAAACAGTCGTTTACGTTTGTAATCTCATGTCTAACGAGACGATTTTGCTCACTTTTTGTGAACACAATGAAGATGACAATACTCGTCGACCAATATTATTCATCCATTATAAAATAAACAATGGAGATTCTAACATGGAAAAAATCCATGTGTAATCATGCAACATCATTCAACTTACAAAACTGTGGCTAGAGTTACCTAATGGTTTCGAAAATGAAAAAAGTCCTTCCGGCAATGCCGGGAGGAAGAGGTAGCTTTCATATACTTATTTATATATTATTTATTTTAAATTAAGTTATATTATTTAAACATACGAAGGTCAAATAAGTGAAACCCGATTTTATAAGATTGAATGTTAGTTTTTGTCAATACTGATTATCAATAGGAATTTTTAAAAATTAGTCATATTTTATTCTACTTGGTTTTATTTTCAGCGATTTAGAGAGTCGCTAAATTCCACGATATCATGAAGTGTATGCCATTTTAAAGCAGCATGATGGATAAAACAAACCAATGAGCTTGGTCGAAATCTTAATTCATGTGGATATGCACTCTCATATTGAAATCGATTGATATATACGAGTGCTATAGCGGGCAAATTGATTTTTTCAAAAATGTCATCCACATTAGAAACTCAAAAACTATATCTCAGGCGTTTTTTAAGATAAAGACAAAGCAAAAAATACTCCGGAATTCATTATTAAGATAAATACTTTCGAAAGAACCTTTTTTCAATTTATAATTTTTTATTTGTACATCATTATACATTGAAAAGATTTTTGACAAACTTAAATAGCTGCCATTTTAAAAGAAAATGGCGGATGAAGTTAGCCAGTGAACTCGGTCAAGACATTGATATGTACTATGTACACAAGGAGTTATATCTAAATCAGTTTATAAATATGCGTATTATTGCGTGACAAATTTCAGACCGTTTCAAAATGTCAACCACACTGGAAATTGAAAGTGCTATAACTCAGCCATTTTTCAAGATATAAATGAAACAAAAAATGTCCTGGAATCTTTGTATCAAGGTCAAATACACAAAATAAAATTATTTTTCAATTTCTAACCTTTTGTACCTAATTTTAAATTTTTTAAAAAAAATTAAATGGCCGCCATTCTGAAACAAGATGGCTAATGATGCTGGCTAACGATTACGGTTGAGACATTTGTATGTACTATGAACATACCAAGTTTCAAATCGGTTCATAAATACGTTAGTTAAAGCATGACAAAAATCAGATCGTTTCAAAATGTCAGCCATAAGAAAAATTCAAAGTGCTAAAACTCAATCATTTTTTAAGATATAAACAAAATAAAAAGTGTTCTGGAATCGTTGTTTTAAGCTCTAACACATAAAAGAAAAATATTTTTCAACTTTTAATTTTTTCGCATTTAATTTTAAATTTTTTTTTTTTTTTAATTTTAAATGGCCGACATTTTGAAACAAGATGGCGGATGATGCTGGCCAACGAACTCGGTCGAGACATTTGTATGTATTATGTACATACCATTTTTCATTCAAATCGGTTCATAGATACGTTAGTTACAGCATGACAAAAATCAGATCGTTTCAAAATGTCAGCCATAAGAAAAATTCAACGTGCTATAACTCAATCATTTTTTAAGATATAAACAAAATAAAAAGTGTTCTGGAATCATTGTTTTAAGTTCTAACACATAAAAGAAAAATATTTTTCAACTTTAATTTTTTCGCATTTAATTTTTAATTTTTAAAAAAATTGTAAATGGCGCCATTTTGAAACAAAATGGCGGATGATGCTGGTTAACGAACTCGATCGAGACATTTGTATGTTCTATGTACATACCAAGTTTCATTCAAATCGGTTCATAAATACGATAGTTGCCGCATGACAAAAATCAGATATATCTATATATATGGTTATATATATATGTCAACATTTGAACGGAGAGTGGTTTTGGGGTCTGTGGGTCATGATCGGTGAAAATATACCAAAATGTTCCGGAAGTGCTTTCTTCCGGACGGCTGCAATAGGTAGCTTTTTACTTTTTGTAATGAAAGCTACCTAACAAACATGTAAGTTAAGTAACAAATAAAGTGTGTTACATAAAAAACTGAATGGTTGATTTTCAGTTCATTACATCATAGACAGGGAAAATCCAGAATATCATTTATTGACTCCTGAACAGTTGAAGCATGTCAACAGTCAAATAAAATTATTTCAATGTTTTAAAAATTTCATCTTAAAAATTTTTAGCGATTAGACATAATGTATTTATGCACATTTAAGTATTTTCAGGGTAGTTCTTCCTTAATTGAAGTGTCTAGGGCAGAATCCTCTGGTACGTTTCTGATTTAAATCTCATAGGTGACTAAGCGATTTTATTCAAATTTTGAATAGAAGTTTTCACTTTTTTTGACATTACTTATTCAGTGTATTGAATTTTTAGATTAAAAGGGTGGTACTTAAATTTAAAAATTAATTTCTTGTTATAATGCCAGAAAACATTTTCATATTGCATTCGAACCCGGTTATAATCACAACAAAGAAACTGGTACATTTGCTAGTTGATAACAAAATTCCATCAGAAACCAAGTGTGATATTTCATGAGCAAGAAAATATGTAAAATCAGTATGAAAGTATGTAAAATTAGATAAATTATCAAACCGTATAGAACGATTGCAGTTTTAGTTTTCAAAATTAACAGGACTAAATTAAAGTTTTAATTTTAACTTTACATTTCTTTGTTGTCTATGTAATTTTTTAATTATGAGTTTAAGAATGAAAGAAAAAAGTTATAAAATTCATTGAAGAAATCTAGAGTACACGATTTTAAAAAATAATCATAATTACTTTTTTTTTTTTTTTTTTTTTTTTTTTTTTTGAGGGGGTAAGTTTACATTTTGAATCTTTTCTAATTAATTCAATAAACTCAAAAAGGAGAAAAGTACAACCTTTTATTTGCATAATTGTAAAGAAACAAAATTATTTAAAAGAATGACACTTCATTCTAACACGAATTCATAACACCCAATAAAAATACATTTTTGTTTTTTATTGGGTGTTTGTTTTTTATTTGTTTTTTTAATGATAATTTAATTACCTTTTTACAGAATTCTTGGTCATTATAACCGAGTTTTCCTCATTAAAACAGTTTTCTTTGTAATATATTTTTATATTCAATTTTTTTTTTTCTGGTTAAAATGGTATTCGTGTAAAATCCAAATTCGCTGTAAGCGAAATTGTATCAAATATTTTTTCGCATAATACTTAGACAATATTTTACAATACTTTCGCGGAATCACGAAATTTACGTTTTGTTAATTAAAAAGCTGTTTTTATTTCAAATATGTGGGCAGTGTTAGAAAATTGTAAAAAGTAAAGTATTTAATAATCTTAAAATGTAATCCTCATCTGTCTCAAAATTTATCACTAATTCTAGCAATTGTTATTCGTGTAGTTATCAACAGGTTATCATGTAGTAATCGTGTAATTATTATGGAGTTATCGTGTAGCAATTATGTAGTTATCATGTAGTAAAATGTATTTGAAATTTTCTTATAAACTTCCTCTGCATTTCAGCTACCTTTTCGGACTTCCAATAAGACTAGTATAAATATCATTAGCTTAAAGCTTAGTCTAGCTTCAGCCATTATTTTAAGCTAATTGAAGCTGAAAGGATACGATGAATATGTAAATTGTTAGCGAATAAATAACGTTTAAATTTTTTTAAATACTTTGCACTTATCACATTATATTCTTTTCAAGCTCTTTACTAAATAAATGGTACAAACCTTACAGAACGAGTTGTTACCATTTTTTTTCTTCTCTTAAATATGGCCTGTATTATTCAAAATGGTTTAATGAGATAAAATGTTCAAAAGTTCTTACCACATTTTATAAAACACCCTATATAATGGTATAATGAACGTTTTCTGAATGTAGATAATGTGCATGTTTGTCAAAAAACTGGCTTTTTGGGTGACAATTCAACTTGTCATGCTGTTGATAAAAATTCAAATTAAATTGCATGAAATTTTTTCTAACTAAATTTAAGTTTTACGTAGATATAATAAATTATATTGTATTCTATTATGTTATATATAGGAAATAATACGATATAAATTACTAACTCTGCTAGAATTGTTACTTTCTGCCCACAACAAGTTGAGAGGTACATCTTTGTTTCGGGTGCGTGACGTCATATGCACATTATTTATTAGGCCAAGCTGCTGTCACAAAAATGACGGCTTAAAGGGCTGTCCGTAAATGATGTCACATTTTTTCAATCTTTTTGACCCCACTCCCCCATTTGTCACAAAGTGTCACATTTCACCATAAGCCCCTCCTACCCTCCCTAGTCACATGTCACGCTTTATTACATAAGCATATATTTGCAATTCAGAAATAAAGCACAACGTTATAGATCATATTTTAAATTTTATTTTTAAACTTAAACTATGTGCTGTAATGACACTTGTAAGCATTAAGAATGATTTATATATTCATTTTGTATGAAAAAAGATTAAGGTTTGCAACTAAGAACATAATTTATATACAATAATAATAAAATATTACTATGAAAGAGGAGCTGGAAACAGTAGTAATTTGGAGTTTGAGATGGAATTTAATAAATTTGGCTTTAAATCTTATCTGATAGTTATGAACACAAAATGATTTAATTTCAAGATAACTTCTAAATTTAATCTGTTGATTTTAAATGCTTTTCTTATAATCAAAATTTGTGATGTCGCATTTCTTCTTACCCATTCCCACTCCCTTGTCGCAAAATGTCACAATGTCATGAATCACCCTCCCCCTCTTCAAGAGTGACATCATTTCTGGACTGCCCTTAAGCGGATTTGTATAATTATTTATACAGTCTTCTTAATTCACACACTTGCATTGTATAAAAGTTCCTTTTTTGATTTATTGAATTTTGGAAAAATAAAGCGAAGAAAACTTTTAGTAATTATTGGTATTCAATTTCAAGGGGCCTTACAACCGTTGATAAAAATTCGACTATTACAGTCGCCATGTTTGTATCAGCGCTATTGTCCAGTATTTCAGGAGCTAGTAGTATAATTCAAAATGACTAATAACGTAAACTGTTTTTCGTAACAGATTATCTACTTTTTTTACGAATTTTTCATGGCTATAGAGTTTGGATACCGCTAATTCACGCTTACAGTTACGAAGCGAGATGTGACTGTGTGAATATCTCTAGTAATGAAATTAAAGTTTATTTTCAGTCATATTACTTATTTGTGAGATATATTAATGTTTAAATGTGAAATAGGGGGGGGGGAAATATTGAAATTAATAAAAAACATTATACAGGAGGATTTTTACATTATGTTTTTCCCTATGGTGAACTATGTTAGCTACATCCATGAAGATAATGTCTAGGTATAAAAACTACTGGGTCAATCCATTTCCAGTGGTAAAACATTGGTTGCTCGAAATTTTTTAAAAGATCTACATATTTTTGCACAACAACCATAATATGATAGAAGTTCAAGATAACTATTATTTTAATTTTACTAATTTTTGTTTATGCATGGTGACCACTTTTGCTTCATCTTATGCTCCAATTTTCTCAAATTGAAGGATTTACGGAATTGTAAATATTTCATCTTTTATTTCTCCGATTCAAATAGCGTTTATAGCAATTTGTTCAGAATAAAATGAGCCAAAAATTTTGAAATAGGGCAGTTTCTTAAGATAAATTTTTACAGATGAAATTTCAGCAAAAAGATTATAATGTTTTTCCAAAATCTGTCCGTTTACAAAAGAAAGTTTGTCCAATGAAAAAAACTGACAAAGTGACACTTTTTTTTTTAGAAATAGGGTGAAAATATTTATACTCATACGCCATATTGATATTTAATTTGTACAAAATTTATGAGTTAATATCCATGATATAATATATGACTTATTTTATATTTATTATTTTTAATTATTGAATATAAAAGTTTGTGCGCCTTTTAGGAATCTTCCTTCTTAAAAGAAAATTGAATGTAAATGAACAATTATTTCTAAGAAATAATTCCATCTGAAAATAAATTTAAAAAAAAGTTAAAGAAAACCAAATGCTTTTAGTGATGATAGGTGAAAAGAAAACATCTGTAAATCATACAAATACACATGCAGTACTTTGTATGATACACATGTATCATACGATGTGATATACATCTGCATTTCCGAATTCTCCTCATCTTTTTTTCAGATACTACGTATTTTAAGCAAAAACTTTTTACTTTCCCTTAACGAAAATAAAGCTTTATTTTTTTGTCCATTGTTGTACGTATTTGTTATTCTGTTGGGGGAACAACGATTTTTTCTACTGCTTTTAAGAATGACACTCTATGAAGTTAAATGGGTAGGAAAAGAAGCAATTTATTTTTACACCGCAGATTTATAGTTTGCAAGCAAATAGAAGCTGAGCTCACCAATGCATTTGCTATCTTGTTTTAATAGTTTTTGGACACTTTGAAGAATTTTTTACATGATAGTAAAAGCTTTTACTAAACTTTTCGAATTCGGTGATTTTTCATTGTTGTTGCTATTTGTCTATGCTAGGCAATATTCCTTTGAGCATAAGAATTAGTTTTTAATCAACTTTAAAAGAGAGAAGACTTTAAAATTCAGTCGCTGTGTACACGAATGTACAGAATTAAATTTACAAATGCAAATTCTATGATATATTTTATGAATAGTTTCGAGCGACAAAATTTGGCAAGCAAATGACTTGTATTATGAGCCAAAAATAGCAATATAAAGAAGATGAACAGGGCCCGATTATTCAAAATGCAAGCAAAGCACGTGCTTAACCTCTAAAATCTAAAAAGGCCCCAAAATAACTGTGAAATGGGCCCTCTAAGTTTCATTTAATTTTTTACATTAAATATTTATTTATTTTTTTTTTTTTTTTTTTTCCAAGGGAAAAATTACTTAATTGCAAGGGGAAATCTGCACACAACTTCTGGAATAACCGAGTATATCTAGTTGTTTAATTCGAATATATGGATGTGATCAATATAATTAATCATATAACATCTTCATATGCTGGTTAGAAACTATCTGGATAATTGAGCATATACCTATAGGTAGTAAATACGAGGGTTGCTATTTATATTTCTGTCCTAGTAATGAAACAACAAATATTTATGATCGACGTTGGATTTATTGTTTTTTAAAGAATTCTCCACAAAGATCAATACACTTTTGCATGTGTTTCAACCAATTTTCGAAGCACTGTTTCCTCTCCAAGGTAATTCCAAAACATGCATTTTGAATGCATCAACCGCTTTTTCAGGCGTCGAAAATCGTTGTCCACGTAATTTTTTTTAATGTGTGGAAATAAAGTCATTGGGTGCCAAATTAGAGCTGCACGGCGAATGAGCCTTCATTTCGATGTTTTGGCTTTTTAGAAGTTATTTTGTTTAAGCCGATGTTGAGAGCATGCATTGTCATGCTTATCGCCAGTTCTGCTTTTTTCGAATTTCTTCGAAGACTTTAGGCAAATAAATGGTGTATACCATTCGAAATTGACAGTCTTATGCTGCTGTAACGCCACTTCGCCACGTGATCGGTAGTGACGAAAAAACAGATCTACTTCTTCTTCAAACAACTTTTGTTGGATTTAGTTCAACTTGGAAGACCCGTACTGTCAATTGCTGTTTTGTTTCCATCTCATATGCATAGCTACGATTCGTCACCTGTGTAGACGTTATGCATAGACTTTGATGAACTTTGAACATATTTTTTAAAATTTCCTTACACCAGTCGACATGAGCCTTCTTTTGAGCATTTGTCAGATTATGCGAGATCCATCATAAACGATTTTTTTTTCACTTCCAAATATTTATGAAATAACTTACTGATGCTTGTCATACTAATGTCCAAAGATTAATCAATCTCATGGTATGTCACCCGAAGATCTTGCTTTATCAGTTCACGCACAGGTTCGAAATATTCTGGCACAACAATCGACTTTGGATGCATCGGATCTTCACGGAATGCATCCTTGAGCGGACATCGAGCACGATTGAATTCGTTATATCAATTTTTTATAGTGCTGTAGAATAGTGTTTTATTGCTGTAAAAAGAATTAAGTTCATGGAAGCATTTGCGTCTTGACAATCCATATCAAAAGTTATGAAAAATTATCGCTCGAAAATGTTCACGTATCAGTTTCATTTTTTTGCACGAGATGATTTTTTTTCAATTTAATGTAAATAGCACAAATCAAGCTGAAATGGCAAATCATTGTGAAGAATTTATGGTAAAAATATCAAACTTTCAATTGAAATTTTTTACAGTCGCCTAATAACACTTCTTGTTGCCAAGGCAAAAAATATAAAAAACCATTCTCGTATATCTGAAGTATATATAGAGGGTAAACCCAGTGGCGGAGTGCTGAGAGCATCTGAATTCGGCGCCACAGGTCGAGAGTTTGACTCCTGACTGGGCGCTGTTCACCCAGCCCTCCATTCCTTTGGGGTCGATAAAATGAGTATCAAGCTTTCTTGGGAACTAAAAAACGTGGGTCCCGTTTTAATCTGACCACCTGCCGGGACATATGTTGCATAGCACCTCGGTGTCAGGGTCTAGTACACAGATAGGCACTGTTGGCGCTGATCCTTCATGGACTGCAATGCCACAAAGTTTATTTATGTATAGAGGGAATAAAAAATGTGTTTAAAGAAATATTCACGATTTAGGCTAAGCGACACAGAATAATATTGGTATCATTGATGAGTTTTCATGCATGAAGAAATAAAATAACGTTTTCCAGATTAAAGGAGGCCCCAGAATTATACTGTGCTTGCCCTGGATTCGCAGGTTAATTGAACCCTGAAGATGAAGAGAAAGTAAGCAAACAAGATCTAAAATGGCTAAAATTAAGCCACTACGCATTATAAAATCCAAAACGGTGTTTTAGTAAGGGTATGGTATGAGGAAAAAAAAATGCATATGGGCTATTCCATGAGAAACAGACAAGATGTCCCGCACGTGACATTTAACCTATATTTATTAACTTATAAATCGTTAAAAACAATTCATTGAGATTAACAAAAAACTATATTTTCATACTGGCATAATCTTTTTAATTTAAGGATACAAATAGTACTGTTGAAATCGCAGCAAAATGTAGAAAACCTGTATCCTTTAATAGACTTAAAAATCACCCCATTTTAAACACTAGACCTTTGTAAGCTGTCCGTTTTTAATAATAAATAAATAATATAAATAATAGACATTAAAAATCTCCACTTTTTAAATCCTTGACCTAAGTAACTGTCTGTTTCAGGGCCATTCCATGAAAAACTGATAAAATGTCCTATGCGCGATACTTCTACAAATACCTATATCTATTGACTAATAAGTTGTTAAAACATAAAGTGTAAATTTTTTTGACGCAAACGAAACTCTTAAATTGATTTTGATTCCGTAAGATGTTGGCACGAAATGATTTTGTAATCGAGTATTCTGCTCGTTATTATCCTGCTAGAAACATCTGTTGTGTTAGCTGGACCACCGCTACGAATAAACTTTATTTCTGCATGACACAAATACTTGTTTACATAATGTGATTTTTTTCCCGAGTTTTTCAGCAGATAAAACGTTGCATTTTGCCTATATTTCAGCCCAATGTATTCGAATCCAATATGATTTTTCTTCGATGTTAACATTTGACTGTCCCAAAAAGACATCGTGTAATATGGTTTCACCATTACAATGCTTGTGTATAGGACATATAATAGATGCACTATAACTAAGCAATCGCGTAACTATTTCTTCATTATTTAAAAAAAATGTATGATAATCTTCTTGTGTCTTCCATTTAAGTTTCATTCGTAAATTTGTATATCCTACAAGAAAAAAATAACAGTCGAGAAATTCGTTTGCATTTCTGTACGAATAAAAATTTATAACAGAAAAATGTCTAAATCATTAAAATAGTGCTTTGAAAATGAGCATTTTACAAAAACGGTTGTAAAAAAAACATAATCATACACTAACAGAATGATTGATTTTGAATGCAAATGCATTTATATCGAAATACATTGCATAGTTTTTAATCAACTCATAAAAGGTTGTATTGCCAAACAAAGTAACAACAAAAGCCATATTAATATCGTGATCTGGCTAAATATGCGAAAGCACAAAACAAGACAGATTACACTGCAATGAATATATTTTTTTTATTGAATGACAAAGTATTAAGATTAAGCGGCCTATCGGCCCTTTTTTGTTTTGATATAATATGGCATTTTCAATAGTCCAAAGTTCTCCTTTACAAATAACTAATTTATGAAAATTCTAAATTCTATTTCCCTTGCTTTCCCCAAAAATAAATCAATAATACACTATTATTATCTCTTAACTAAAGCTCGTCTTTGTTCATTGTAATACCAAATGAGTTTTGGAGATACGACTCAGAATGCTTACTCCATTTCCTGTTTGTTGATTAAATTGTTTCTCTTCGATCTATAGCCATTTTCTTTGTTGCCAGAATCGACAAACACAAAAGTTTTATTTATAATTTTTCTTTTTGAAATGATTTCTATGTCGATGATCGATGTTGTTTAATTCAAACAATATTGTCATTGGCTGATTTTAAAAAGTTCAACAACATTATTTTTTGTGAAATGAAAATAGTTTTATTAACACTATTTAAAAATTTTACGCTTTATCTAATCGTAAAGAATGGGAAATGTAAATTTTTCAATTCTATCCGACACATCTTACTTAATAATAGAGTTTATAAGTGCGTCGAACTTGTGTTTTGATAAATAACTATTTAAATAATTCTTGACAATTAATCTTTGACTTAGTTTTCGATACAGTTGAAGAAACTTTTATTCAGAAAATAAAATCGCTTTTATATAAATTTAAGCATTCAATGTAAAATCCAAATCATCTAAATCTTTATTTGGTGCTCTTTATAAAAAACGAATACTGTAACTATTTATTTTATTTCAATCAATATATTACTTTCTATTAATTCCAGATACAAAATTAAGTCGATATTTTGCATAAATAATTAAATAAATTGTTTCTAAATGTTGTTATGAAATGCATTTATTCTGAAATACATAAACTTTAAAAACACTCGTATGCATAAAATCAATACTTTTTTGCATTGTTATAATCGTTTAAATACAAGTATGAATCTCTTAAATTATAATTCGATGACTTACAATCAATAACTTAAATTAAAATTTATAAATTAAATTCAAGATTAAACGATTAAATTATTAAACTATTCCAATTTTTGAAAGTTTTTCTATGTATATTTATTTATACATATTTATTTGTTTATTAAACGTTTATGATGATTTATAAAATGTTATGAATTAAAATAGCAGAATAAATAATACATAAGGACTTCTAAAATAGAACACTAGGAAAGTTTAGTCGAACTTCATTGTTTTCATTATTTGTCGAACATGACAAGATTTTAAACGCATCAGCTGAAGATGAATAAATTTTAATGCAGTATGCATATTGTACTTCATTATCGTAAATTTGAAAAGTCTGAACCATTTTCTTTGCATTTTCTGGAATAAATTGCTGATGTTCGTCCTATTCCATAAAAGTGGAAGCAATAGGCTGATCTGAATATTTAGCGTTTTGGTCGGAAATTACAGCAAACCAATCACTCTACATACCAATCATTCTTATTAATATCACAATAAATGTATTATATCACATTCAAATAATTTATACGTGTTTTCCGTTCAATTGATAAGAAATTAAAACACATTCCGATTATAATAAATTTCAGTTTATAGAGACTCTAATGCATTTGTTTAATAATATCATATTGGTTAATAAGGCATTCAAAAATAACTAAACCTAATTATTGAAAATATATTCTAAACAAGTTATATTATAGATGTATTATTATTCCTAGAGTATTGAATGTTTATTTTTATACGATTCCGAGCTACTAAATCTCCAGCTCGTTGGATACCAGTATTTTAATACAGGAAATGTTTTAATTAATTGAGCATGTGAGCAATTTATTAGAACAATACATTTTAAGGAAAGACAAGACTGAATACAATCCTATGGGAAGCATGCAAGGTTTAAGACTTGTTGCCTCGGAAATTAACCGACCGATTTTGATGAAATTTGGAATCGATACTTACTGGATTGTGATCAAGATATATGACAGTTTTTCTTTGCAACTAAAACTGTTTGTTTTAGAACGATACAATTTTTCAGAAATTTTCAATTCACTAAGGAAAAAAAATCTGAAACTAATCAAAAATTTTTATATCTGTCTGCTCCATATTATCTTATATTTATATTCTACCGCAAAAAAGATCATCGAAATTGGTCAGATAGTCTCCGAGGAAACGGGTCTTAAATTTCGCATATTTCCCTTAGCATGTGCCCAGTCTGGTCTTCCTTTAAGATATTAAAGGTGTATAAGAGAGAGAGAGAGAGAGAGAGAGAGACTTGGCAACTCCAAATTATTAAATCGCGTGGCATAAGTGGGAACCTTGATACTTCATTCTACAGAAAATTCATGATTTGGATTAGCTAAAAAGAATGTGACCAATAGCTAATTTCTAAATCGTTAATTTTACAAGTACATTTTGTGTAAAAAAGTACTAGGAATTGTTAAATAAAACACATACAAACAAAAAAATTTTTTTAATCAAAATTCATTTTGCCACATTCAAAGTAGACCCCATCGAGTTTAACCCTTTGCGCTCTAATGGTTAAATTTTCTACCACTTAATTTTAATTCTGAAATGTCACAATGGCACCGGAATATTCGACTAAATTTATTTGAAAAAGGTTTCATGCATTTTTTCCTGTATGCCTTAAACCAAATTTTTTCTTTGCGAAATACTAGTACCAATATGACATTTGGAATTTTGAAGAAATTTACCCAGCAGAGCTCAGAGAATTAACACAACTATACAAATATGTAGGACCTTATATTGCCATTCTTTTAGGGGAGTAGATTTTGCTATGGCCTTTTGATCCTTCTGCAAATTTAGTTTTACGGTCTCAGTCAAAACGTTTTTCTAAAAGTGATAATTTTATCTGCATGAAAAGGAAAAAGTCACACGATGTCACACCAGACGAACATGGGCAATGGTGGATGACATTCGTTGCTTGTTTGGCTAAAAACTCTTGCAGAATAGCAATAGAAAAATTAAGCTTTTATGAAACCAGTCGTATGGCGATGCATTTTATACTCCAATATTAGTAATAACGTTACGAACCAATTTAAAAGATATCTGGGATGCTTGAACCATTCTCTCGAAGACTCACACTCGATGATTTTACAGCACCAGCTTCTTCATTTTATCTAAGTCTGGGCCTACGGTACACGTTGACGGCCGACTAGAACAACTACCACTTCTCAATCCTATTGGAATGTTTTATACTGTTCATATGCTTATGTTTTTGGAATGCCTGACTTACTGCAAATCCTTTGCAACATTTTCAGTTATTCAACACACGAAATAGTGTTTGAAACACATAATTTAAGACAAACTCTTTGTTATACTATTTTTTCCATTTATAAAGTCGCAAAGTACTCTAAAATAGTTCTAAGAAAACAACTGCTGTCAAAACACTAAATCACAGATGGTACTCACACTTCCGTTTCGTAACTCGGTACATTGGTTCCAAATTAGAAATAAAAAATTGTTGCAATATCTTTGACGGACATCTTTTAAATAATAAATTTCAGGTACTTCTTTTAAAAATGTATAATTTCTATTACAAAAGATGTTTCAACTGTTATTCTTCATTCGATTAAATCATTTGTGTCAAAATAGTTACAAAATTTAAATGCTATACAGTTTTTCTGTCCTATGATTTTAATTTCGGGGGGGGGGGGGGGATTTAATGTTTAGACGAATAAAACATTAAAGTTTTTATTCTTCTACGTTAAAAACTTTCTGAGTTCTGATACTTTTAATTTTATGAAATTTTAGAGCTTCTCCACACTAAAAAAGCGTGTTTTCTTTTTTAAAGCCAAAGTTACCTATTTTTAAAATGTTATTAAATTAAAAAAAAAAATTGTATTCCCGTATTAATATTCCCTCATTAATTTTCTTTCAGAACGTCCACCATCCGAAGCAACATTTACAGGAGATGAATACCTCCATTTTGACGTACGTGGCAGTGGGGGAGAACCTCTGGTCAGCTGGAGTGACCAACTGTCTCTGCAATTCCGAAGTCGGCAGTCATCGGGCCTTCTCTTCTTTGCGGCCGACTTGGGTGGCCCTCAAAGCCATGGGGCCCGAGAGGATTTCCTTCACGTGGCCCTCAAAGGAGGAGGAATAGCCGTTCACACGAAACTTGGCTCTGGCCATGTAGAAAAAGTAGTCAGACCGTCCAAAGTACGTTTCGATGACAACCAGTGGCATAAGGTCGTCATTCACAGAAAAGTTAGAGAGGTAAGACACTTTAAAAAATATCTATTTAGGGTTTAACTTTTTTAATATTCTTAATATCTTTGGCTTTCTTGAATAGAGTTATCAGTTCAGTATTAAAATTATATAAAAATGGATAATAAAACGCACACTTCTGCATGTAACGTATACTTGTACCGCAATGTCATTCTCATTATTCACGAAAAATTCAGTGAGATAAAATATTTATAAAAAAAAAATCTGTTGTTTAATTTAATATCTTCAATTTTCTGACATTATAATTAATTATCTTGTTTAAAAATATGTAACAGTGATAAAAGATAAGCCTGCAACATATATAAATGACACAAGATCGTCTTCTATGGGAAAAATCAGAAACAGATAAGAATTTTTTTTAACCGTTATCGGGGAATTTAATATCTTTAGCTGTTTGAAATTTTAATTAATAGTTTCAAAATAATTATATATGCGCTTTGACTTGACTTTCATGTTATTGAAGACTAAAAATAATGCGACCTCATTTTAGTGATCTATGCATGATTATGATTTACGTGCGTATTAGCGCTGTTCTAGTAAAAAATCGCAAAAGCGATAGCTCTGAAAGTACAATTATAATTTTTTTAACGTATTTCTGAAAAAATAAATAAAACCTTTATGAAGTATAATAAATATTTTTTAACAAAATAATGAAAATAAATAAAAACTGTGTGTCATGCATAAATCATTGATCGTTAGACATTCTCATTTTATGCAATTTACAATTCAAAATTGCAATTCAATTCATTTTTTGCAGAAAATTGAAAGACTTCTTAATTTAAAAAATAGTTAAATTTAAGAAACTTTACAACGATGATATCAAAAGGCACTTAAGTTATAACTAGTTAAGTAAGTCATGCTAACGAAAATCCTTTTAAAACTTACATTATTAAACCGGTATAACTGCTTTATTATAATGTTTTTATATTCAATAGCTAAATCAGTAGAATCCGCTAGATAATACAAACTGAACTTCGTCGAGTTTGAATGTATGTAAATTCATTAACTAAGATTATGATGGCCATTTTTATTAAAAATATTAAAATTCACTTTTTTTCATTAAAATTTTCTCAAAAGGATCATAAAAATTGAGAAAGGAAAGGATCACAGTGAAACGGAGTTTATAATTGTCTTTCATTTTTGTTGAAATAGCTAAGAAGCAAACCAAAATTTGTTATCCATATACCGGAACGCACTTGCTATTTTAAAGCTTGAATTATAATAGAGGAAATGGTTCCAAAACTAACTAAGAACAATTTACGGGCTACTCGCTGAAAATACGGAAAAGCGGTTCGGCAAGGTTGTGAGAATATCATCGAACGGAATAGCAAAAGGTAGGGCAATAATGATGAGAAGATGGCCTTGGTCCTTGACCCACTCGAGTTGATACGAATTATTTTCATCAGAAAACATACATTTGAGGAAGATAAAACTTTATAAGTAATAGGAAATTTAATTATCTAATTTTTTCTTTTCTTAGTTCTTCAAAAAAGCAAGTGACTTACATCTCATCTCTAAATAAATATCCTCTGCTTCATTTAGAGCATCTGTTTCGATCGATTTGTTTGTTTTGTAGTTCCTGCGGAGCCATTAATTTGAAATAGGGGACTGGTCATATCAGGTCATCATACAGACCAAAGTGATTATGACGAGTAGGCAATTCTTCTGGGATAAAACCGGTGATAACAATCTAACATGCATTTAATACAATGGACTCTCAGATGATATTAGAAGGGTAATTCGAAATCAGTGATGTACCGCACTTTACCTTAAAAAGCATTCACAGGTACACTCAACATCTACATTTATTCACGATACAATAGGTAAATAAAAATACGTAAAATGAGTACACACATTTAAGATTAGGTATAAACAAGAAGCCAGAGTTCGTTGGATCTAGCAAACCTCTTCCGACTTGTCGGGACTTTGTCTTCCTTTGGTTG
The DNA here is from genome assembly GCA_964019185.1 of Maratus speculifer. NCBI lineage: Eukaryota > Metazoa > Arthropoda > Arachnida > Araneae > Salticidae > Maratus > Maratus speculifer. The sequence goes on from OZ025295.1 coordinate 170,011,270, forward strand.
CGTAAATGAATTACCAACTGCGCACTCTTCAGCTTCAGGTATATGTATTGATAGAAAGTCAAGTATCTTTCTCAAGAAGTCTGAAGTAGTTTTCAAGTATCTAAGAATTATGAGCACTCATATTTATAGCTTCGAAATTTACAAGATTTCTGATATCAAAATGCTCATGAACACAGTAAATTATATGGTTAAAATTAAACTCTTAAGAAAAATTTACGGCCTACATCTGGATATTTTTCTTTCAAGAAAGCGGCTTATTTGAGGAGCAATTTTAACTTGTTTATAGATTTCTAGTTATTCATGTTTAAAATTAATATATTTTTGAGCCAATTTTTTTTAGTTATTCATTACGAGATAAATTATTAAGTGTGCCATATTTTGACCACCTAAGGAAAACAGTCTTTTGGGGGGGGGGGGGAATAATATGGTTTTAGAAAATTTAGACTAGTTATTAGCGTTTAAAACTCTCATATCACCACCAGGACTGTTTTTAGAAGAAAGTGACACCAAAATTATCCATTTTGATTAAGAAAGTAAATCGATAGGTATCAAAATGAAATTCTTAATCTGTTTTTGCACTATATTTACAAAACGGTTTGAATCTATTTATTTTCCACATGAATAATACATAGAAATATCTAAAATTATCATTTCTTTAAAAAAAAAAAAAAAAAAAAAAAAAAAAAAATGTACCATGTCAGTTTGTAACGGTAGGTTGGTTGTGGTGGAGGTTAAATGTAGCCATACTCATTAAATTAGGATAAAATAACTAAGTTTATTAAAGTGATAATGACTGAAGGGAAGTGGAGCAAGTCTTCAAATTTACACAACTGAAAACACTATGAACAGCTAAATCATACTCACAGGCTTCGGCCTAGCTCAGTCGGGGCACCGCCTAACACTTCTCACTGTCTTCTGGCTGAGCTGCTAAACAAAGATTGATTAAACAGCCCGTGGCTGTAGGTAATTCTTTATTTCACCAAATAATCAAAAATGGAACTAATATAAACTCTCTTACCACGGCCGAATCTCAAATCAATTATCCAAACTCCTTTCCACTTCACAGGAGGCCGTTGCTACTTCCTATTCGCTAGCACTTCGCTGAACAATAATTCACTTCGCTTGTCTAATACTAGAGATCCTCACTCGCTGGCTGCTGGCTAATGCCAGAGACACCCAGAGACACACAAACCCAAGCTTTTATATGCTGCAAACTGAGATACTTCACATTAACATATTACTAATAACCGCAAGCTAACTGTAAAATCCGAAAGAGCACACACACTCTAGAAAGTTAAAGTAAAAGAGAGGATAGATGTCGCTTTTACGCTTACACTTGTTAAATTATTGACGTCACGATCTCAGAAATACTAGAGTGCCTTTATGGAAAGGTCACTCCCTCACAACCCCCCCCCCTCGGATTTTACAGAGAAAAAAGGCTGGGCCAAATGCATGCCCAGAACTTTTTCTTGTTATAAATTTCGAGCCGTAATAAACACAGTGATGGGTGAAATTTAGCGCCGAAACATAACTTTTAAAATATTAACTTTAACCCATCACAACCAAAAAAAACCTCAGTTTGCCTCAAAAAATTCACATATTCAATCCAATCGTTCTTCTATCTTACAAATAGCCTCCGTAAAACTTCCAAAAACTCGTAAAACTTTCAAAACTAATTACTTCTTTCAAAACAGCCCACTCCACTGGGAGTGCTAAAATTTCTCAGAACACTAAACTTCCGAAATTTTCCTCAATATTGCAATACAACTATTACATTACCAAAAATAATCTCTCCATAACTTTCCTAATACTAAAATTCGCACCAAGTCCAAAAAACCCAATGCGCAAAAATTTTCCTCATCCAAATTCCGAACTCATCTAAAATTAAATTTACTTCATACTAAAAATAACTCTGCTATTACGTAATACCTACATGCCCATTAGCCAATGAACTAACTCCCAAAATTCTTCAGAACTTAACTCCACTTTAACAATAATTGGGGAACATACGTACAGCGTCATATCGCTGTGCTTATGCAACAATCAAAAAAATATATCAAAAATTTACAAAATGACGTCATCATGCTCTTCATCTGTATTAACTAAAAGAAAAATAGCAGAATCAATACATAACACAGGTATACTTCCCTGCAAGAAAATCACATTAACATTCAATTTTAATACAATACAATTTCAAATTCAAACGCAGCTTAAAAATTCGCAACTTGCGGAAACCATTCCCAACTAAAGTACAAACGCAACACATAAAACACGAACGATAAGAAGAAAGTTAATTCATTAAATGTTAGTATAAGAGATAGAAACGCGTGTCAAGGACTTCTTGACCGCAAAACACGTGCGCGTCGGAACCGCGGCGCGTGTACAAAATAACCCAAATTACTATCTGTACTTTCTGAAAATTTAAACATACATTAACATACATTTTATAACACATGAACAATATAACAATATAGTAACATTTTTAACAAATAACACAACAATTTAACAATAGATCCAGAATTTTTAAAAGCAGTTAAGACCAAAATCTCAAACATACATAAAACTAACAATTTTGCAAACAAATTTTGAACACAATTAAGCACGAATCGTGAGTCCGTCAAAAAATTCCAAAAATGGCCAAAAAGTACCAAACAGTCTTTCTGCTTTCTATTCTTTCACATTGCTACCACATATATGCACTCTAATAGAAATTTAATAAAGAACATTATCACCCAATCATAGAGATGATTCGCTGCTGGCTGGCTTCATACTACAGGATGGTTTTCTCCTCTTGTCCCAGAAACCCTGTACGAAGGATCTTTCGTCATCAGAACTGTACGGTGACGCCACAGTTGACTGTCGTGCCTGCAGCCTGGTTCGGAATGGATGCCGCGGGATACTTGTAGGTTCCGCTCGACGACTCTGCTCTGGCCGGTTTGCTGGGGTCACTCCATGGCGAGATTCACACTGTTGATGCCGGTAATCTGAGAGTTGTCTCCTCTTTCTAGACGCACCCGAAGTTACTGAAGATCCTAGGCCATGCTTCCTTCCAGACCTACGCTGTTTCTTATTGGGCAAAAATTCCGACTTTAAAGTCCTTTTAACAGTTTGGCGAGTGTCCATCTGAAATCTTTTCTGGGGATTAAGTACCAAAGATGGTGAACTATTAGATAATTTATGTTTGCGAGGTTGCTGTCTCATAAGTGGAGGAACGGGATAGTTTATAATCTTTTTTCCTTTTATGGCACACAGAATCCGATGTATTTGACACAGTTCTCTTATTTTTATTATCATAAGATTTTATTATCATATCTCTCGGATTGCTAGGCTTTCGACTTTCAAGAACAGTTTTTGGAGCTGTTTGACCAAATTTTCTTCTTGAATATTGATGAAAAGAATTAGATGAAGAAGCGCTGGACTCGGGACACTCATTGGATCGGGAATTTCGCGAAACACCACTCGACACATGAGAACCTTCACTACCATTTTCTCTGAACTTATAAACTCTAACCTGATCCAAATTAACCGTCATTCTTTCACCATTGACATCAACAACCAAATTATTATTTCGAACTTCTAAAACCTCGAACGGACCTACAAACTTCGGACCAAACTTAGCTACTCTCTTTTGACGACTTGAACTTAACCAATGCTTTTCTACTAACACAAAATCTCCAACTTTCACTTCTAACTCCCTTCTACGCATATTATAATACTGAGCTTGCTTTTCTTGCGCTTTTCCTATCTGAACCTGAGCTTCCTTAACCAACCTCTCAATATCCTGACACATGTACTGATTTTCCGCATCTGACACCATAACTAGCCTTTGGAATGGAGTAATGACTTTTCTACCCAAAAACAATTCAGCTGGCGTTTTCCCCGTCGACTCGTGAACTGCTGTACGAAGTGCATACGCAAAATGCTGAAGAAACTGGTCCCAATTTGCGTGATGAGAACCAACATACGAAGAAATCATTTGAATTAATGTACGATTTACACGTTCAGCCATATTAGACTGAGGAAGTTCCTTACCGTCCCCAGTCTCCAACTTTTCACACAAAGACTTAAAAATATTAGATATAAAATCATAACGAAATGGTTTACTAGCAACTAGTGCGTCAAAACCAATATGAATTTCATTCCTTAAACTCGGTTTATCTGAAAAAACCTCTCCAAATTCATTCAAAAACTTATTAAATTCCTCCTTCTCGATTTCACTTAACCCCGACTCCTCCAAATTAACTGACACTGAAACATGCTCTTTCTTACTCACATTCTCATCATTATTCACTATTAACGACTTTTTAAAGAAATCCAAACTAATTCCTCTATCCTTCATATAATCCACACCAACTATACAATGCACTGTTAATCCATCTAACACACAAAACTCCCAACATGTCTTAACCGAACGAATTTCAACTTCCAATTCTACTGAACCTTTATTATCGCAAGCTACTCCCTGTGCCGACTGAACCAGCAGACTTAACCTCTTCAACTTCTTATACGAAAAATATTTCCGATAACAATCAAAAGAAATGAACGACTTATCTGCCCCTGTATCGAAGACACTTTTAACAACAATACCATCTAACACAATTAACACTTCAGGTAACTCAACCGGATTAATAGTAATTTTATTCAAACTCACAGAAGGCTTTTCCGATTTAATCTGTGACTGCATACCTTCCGAAATACAGTCACCTACCAGTTTAACTGGCCCGACCTCTGAACACATCTCTTTTGCATTGACCTATTTTCAACATTCTCATCCGAAGTCAATCTCCTTACTTGCGAAGAAACATTCCTGTCCCGTACTCCCCCACTACGATTATAACCACTATTCTGTCTATTTCCATACATATTTCTCTCACCACTTCTAAAATTATTAGCACCACCACCATTCCTGTTACCATTACTCGTATTCGACATATTACGACCAAATCCATCATTTCTATTACGCAAATTACTATCCGGAAATCGCTGCCCCCCTCTCACAAAATTACGTTCCCCCTCATTTCTCAAATTACTATCTGTGACCGGTCTCTGAAGAGGGCTACGCAAATCCCGTTGATCCGATCTATGCCGAGTCTCATACTTCGATAATATCTGATGCATTTCTGCAAAATTCTTCGGTGCTCTAACTTCAATAAAGTCCTGTATATTTGGATTAAAAAGAGGAAAAACAATGTCCAACAATTCCTCAAATGTGATATCTAAATCTAATTTATTTTTTAGTTCCAGCTTACGAAGATAAAATTTTGACGCCGACTCATAAATATTCTGCTTATTACAATAGAACTCTTTTCTCAAAATATTTTTATCTTTAACGGGAGGAAATGCCTTCTTTAACTCAATCACAGTTTGTTCAAATCTTTTCGCTTCATCAGAAATCAAAAACTTTCCTATATTTTCCAACCACAAAAGTGCTTCGCCCTTCAACGAGCATTTAAGCACTACGTATCTACTTTTTTCAGGTATATTATTGAACAAAATATAATCATCTAATTTAACTAAAAATTCACTAATATCACCTTCACCGGTAAAATACACACGTGGCACAATCTCATAATGTCCGATGTTTCGTTGGGCGCCATTTGTAACGGTAGGTTGGTCGTGGTGGAGGTTAAATGTAGACATACTCATTAAATTAGGATAAAATAACTAAGTTTATTAAAGTGATAATGGCTGAAGGGAAGTGGAGCAAGTCTTCAAATTTACACAACTGAAAACACTATGAACAGCTAAATCATACTCACAGGCTTCGGCCTAGCTCAGTCGGGGCACCGCCTAACACTTCTCACTGTCTTCTGGCTGAGCTGCTAAACAAAGCTTGATTAAACAGCCCGTGGCTGTGGGTAATTCTTTATTTCACCAAATAATCAAAAATGGAACTAATATAAACTCTCTTACCACGGCCGAATCTCAAATCAATTATCCAAACTCCTTTCCACTTCACAGGAGGCCGTTGCTACTTCCTATTCGCTAGCACTTCACTGAACAATAATTCACTTCGCTTGTCTAATACTAGAGATCCTCACTCGCTGGCTGCTGGCTAATGCCAGAGACACCCAGAGACACACAAACCCAAGCTTTTATATGCTGCAAACTGAGATACTTCACATTAACATATTACTAATAACCGCAAGCTAACTGTAAAATCTTAAAGAGCACACACACTCTAGAAAGTTAAAGTAAAAGAGAGGATAGATGTCGCTTTTACGCTTACACTTGTTAAATTATTGACGTCACGATCTCAGAAATACTAGAGTGCCTTTATGGAAAGGTCACTCCCTCACAAGTTTAAATTTCTTTATTTCACTAATTTAAATTTGAAAAATGTTTTGCCCACTTATTTTCTCTAATTATCTTTAGAAATCAATTAAGTATTTCAAACTGCTTAAACTGTTGATTCAATTCCCCAACCTTCCTTTCCAACCGAGTTCCCCAAAGAGTTAATACGACATTGCATAGATTATTGCATAAGTCTCTCATGTGTAAACTCAATATCATTCAGCTATCTCTTTATTTCTTTGCATGCCTTTTCGCTTTAGAGAGATAGAACATGGAAAGGAAGTCGCCTGTGATTTCTAAATAGCATCAGTTCAATATAATTCAAATTAACTTCTGAACCCCCTTTGCGATAGATCCAATTTAAAAGAGAATTCTCTCAAGTGAATTACATTCATAAATATCCTGGCCATCATACTCTTCTTTGCAGTGTTATATTCGGAGGCTTAAAAATTTAGTTTTGGATAGAAAAAATGTCAAAGAATGATATACATATAAAAATATATTTTATTTTTATTATTACTATTAATTTCTAGAAAATCCGTAGGTTTTTATAAGATTTGTTGACATAAAAGTTTATATTTATTAAATTTCTCATATTTTCTAATTTAAAACGTTTGAAATTTCCTCTCTCGTAATTTAATTATCTAGAAAATAAATTGGTACTATTCAAATAACTGTATGGTGAATTTTAAACTTAAAGATTTTATTCTAAATATTTTTCATAAGATTAAAAATATTTATTGCAATGTATCTTAATCATCTGGGAAATAAATAATTCATAAGATGAATTTATAAAAAAAAACTTTTATTTATGGTTCCACTGTCAAAATAAAAAAAAGAAGGATTTGTTTTGCTTACTAATTAAAACGTATCCATTGTATTGGCAAGATCTTGGCTTAAAATATTGCTTCAACAATTTGTGTTTACAATTTGTCAATCCTGCTAAAACACTGGCAAGAAAGATTTAATTCATTTCATCGCAAATATTTCTAATGTAAAGCCAACAATTCTGCATTATCTAAGTCTCATTGCAACTTCTTCCAATGCAAAATTAATATTTCTGCAATATTTATGTCATTATAAATATTCCCAACGTAAAGCAAAATTTATGTAATAGTAGGGTTTTCTTAAACATGTCTGCAGTTTAATCTTTTTATACTTTTAGGCTCATTTTTTACCCTTTTTTAAAATTTTTAATGTTTTGAACAAGAAATAAAAGTAACAATCCAAACTTGATAAATAAAATCAAATGGATACCCTGTTAGGGAAAAACTACATTCAATATAATAAAATTTCTGGTTCAATTCATGTAAAATTAATAGCGGTTATCAAAAATTAACAAGTTGAAAATTGCACGTGAAGCGTAGCAAATGAGGTGCGTTCATACGATAATGAAGTTTTAAAAATATCACTCTCATATATCAATCTCATAAAATTGTAAATCGTTAATCACAATTAAAATGCACAACAAACAATGTTCTCTCTATACTCATTAAGTAATGGAATACTTTTGTGTGGCCTTGTAAATCAATAACAAAAGTTCTTTGCACAACAGATTATTCAAAATCTATATTATAATATGTACTTTGTGATGCATATCAATATTATTATGTTCGAATGAGTGTAATATTATTAAATTGCATTTGAAACTTTTTTTTTCCATTGACTGTAATGTAACGGAGTACTTTTGATTGTCCCTGTATGGGATCTATGCATCCTATTTTCAAAAAAATTGAAATGACTTGACAAAATTATGTAATAAGTGTGTAATTTAAATTTCAAACGATTAAAATGCATTCGCAACATTTTTCCCTATTGACCGTAATGTAACGGAATACTTTTGATCGTCCCTGTAATTGATCTATCCATCCGATTCTCATAAAATTTCAAATGACTCGACAAAATTATGTAATAATTATATATTTTAAATTTCAAAAGATTCGGTTGGGTTGTTCTTGCATTGTTATATGCGGACAGACAGATAGACGGACAGACAGACAAACGGACAGACAGACGGACGGATTAAACGACAACTATAGGTGCTACGTATTTACATAATTACGAACGCACCTAAAAACTGATGCATACTTGGAGGTTTGAAGTCAGTGTACTTTTAATAATAGCGATTCATTGTAAATATTACCAATTTAAAATAAGTATTTTTGTAATACTAACCATATACGGTATATTCCAATAAAAAGTTAAGATTCCTGTTACAATAGCGTTTTAATGTATGTATTTCCAATTAAAATTCAATGTTTCTGTAATAGTAGCAATTCATTATATATTCGAATTTAAAGTCAATATTTCTGTAATAGTAACGATTTATTATAGAAGTCATGGAAAAAAAGGAACAATCCCAACTAACTCCTCAACAAATTTCCGTAGGGGAAAGTTACTAATGCCAAACGATTAGAAATAAAGTGTACTTTTAAATGATGCATATCAAATTGTCTTAGGGGGGCATCCATCTATTAAAACAACCTGAACTTCATTTTTTTTTCAATGGCAATACCCAGTTTTAAGAAGATGTTACAAATTTTTGGTTCAAACTATACCTAGATGCGAAATTTCAAGTCATTTGAATGATAAGTTTTTGAATTGTAATTATTCAAAATTTAGAGCTTCTAATGTTAAAATATGCATTTTCATATTTTTATTAGTACCTCCTGAAATTATATTCCTAATGTGATAATTTTTTCTGTAGCAATAATATTAAAATACCGATACATAAATAGGTTGAATTTGCAATTTTTATAATCTTATTTAACATATGCTCGTTTTAAAATATTTAATTCCTTGGAAACTTATGATACGAATTACATGAAAATTTGTTTCTAAGCTAATTGAAAAGTGTAGAATTCATTTATGCTGTCAGAATAGGGTACTTCTACTGAAAAAAAAAGCTAGGGGTCGTTTTAAACTGTAGATGCCTCCTAAATAACTAAAGCATTTCATTGTACAGAGTTTAATTTAAAATCAATATTTCTGCAATAATAGCGATTCATTCTACATATTTCTAATTAAAATCAATAGTTTTCTAATATCAAATTTATTTGTAAATATTTCCAATGAAAAGCTAGTTTTAGTACAAAATTAATATTTAATTAGAAAGTATTTCGTTGGAAATATTTGCGATTAATTCATTAATTGTTGCTATGCCAGATCTTAATATATATTCGATATTGGTTCAATAAAAGGAAATTGCACACAAAAAACTCGAAATTTCAGAAAATTTGAGATATTTTTCTTAAAACCTTGTTGTTTGAATAATATTTTGCATTTTAATTAAAAACATTTTTTACACTTCCATTCATTTTAGATATTTCTGGAAGTAAATTAAATGTTTCAGATTTACTAGACTGTTGAATCAATTCACCAAGCATTTAATTCCATTAGCATAGACTTTCATCTATAAATTTGATATCATTCGTGTGACTCTTTATTGATTTATTTATTTATTTATTTATTTATTTATTGGAAAATAATCTAAATTGGCGATAAAATCTTTAAAGACTGCCTAAACAGCATCAACTCAACATATGACACATTCCGGTGTTATACTGCGCAGTTTTGACAGAATAAAATTGGCATAGTTGCGAAGTACATTTGTCCTTCTTTCGCCCCCTTCGCCCCTCAATCCCCCCCCCCCCAAAAAAAAAAAATCGTCCTTTAAGCATAGATTGTGAAACACTTACCAACACTTCCTAAATGTTCTAGCAAAACTTCGTTATGCATTTAAAAGCATTTATTTCATCTTAAATATTTAATCATATATCAATGCACTATTGCAACAATATCAACGATAATTGCATTTTGAAACGTCAGATTTATTTTTAAAGAAAGATTAAAAATTGCTATAAATTTCTATAGTGAAAGTATCTAAAATTTAATATAATAAATATGATCGTATAGGTTTAAAATAAATTACCCAATTATTTTCAATACCGACAACACTTCAAAAGCATAATTTTCCTATCAATTAATTTTAATTCTGGAAACTTAATATATCTGAACTAAATATACTATTAAACATTCTATATCTACAAAAACATACAACTTCAAAATCAAGAAATTTTACAGATATTTTTAATTGTTTATTATACTTTCAGTGCAATAGTGGCACAAAGGTACATTTAAAACTTACTTTTAGAAAATGTAAATTACGTTAATCAAAAATTATGTCATCTCGATACCTTAACATGTCTGTACATACTGTAGTATAATGCATTTTTATCTAATGGAATAGTTGTTTATTTTCCTTGAGCAATAGTACATGCTCATCTGAGCATCAGAACAATTTCATCTCTTTTCCCAAACTTTATTTAGATGCTGATATTAATCTATTCACGCTTGTGTTTATTTACTTGACCTAACATAACTCAAAGTTTTAAAAGAAAATGACTTTTGAATGTAATGAGTTTAATTGCCTTTGACATCAATGCTTTACTTTCTGTGGTAATTAATTAGCCCTAATGAGTTAGTCTTCATTCTTGTAACAAATAAAAAGTTGTGCTTTGACTTTACTATCTGTTACAGTTTTTCATGAGTTTAATTTTTTTCGATTCTGAAAAAATAAATAAATTTCATTCAATGACAAAAATAATAATAGTAATTATAAATAAGCTCAAACTTTACAGGATTTTTTTTTTACTCTCTCTTAGTACAGTCATGGAAAAAAAAAAGTAAACACCCCCTACTAACTCAGCAAAAAAATATTGCAAAGGAAAATTACTAGTACAAAACGAGTGGAAATAAAGTCTATTTTTAAATGATGCATACAAAATTTGTGTTGGGGGCCATCTATATTTTAAAACAAACCTAATCTTGTTTTTTTTTTCAAAAGCAGTGATTAATTATGATAGCATAAATGAACTCTACGTTCTTCCATTAGCCTAAAAACAAATTTTGATACCTCATACGAGAAATTTCCGATAAATTATTTTAAAACGAGGCTATTTTAGCAGCCTAGCCCAATGATCTTCTCATGCACGGAAACAGTATAATACAAAATTGTATGAAAATTGTTTGAGCCGTTCTTTAGCTTGACCCCCAGTGACCAAAAATAGACCCACTAATCGAATTTTCTTGAACTTGTGATCTAACCCAGCGGTTTCTAAACTTTATTAGTACGCGAGCAACCTTTAAATAAAAAAAATCGCGACCCACCTAATATAATAGTTTATATCAGCATGGAAATTGTTGTATGACCTTTATAAGCTATCGGCTATCCTATCTTGCGAAAAAGGCAAATTTTTGTACGAAGCATAGTTACATTATCAACAAAAAAAAATTAGTAATTCCAATGCGTGTAAATGGAATTATAATTAATGCAACACACAAACTAAAAAGATGATTAAAAATACATTTAATTACTATCAAAACATAACTTTATAATCAGAACGTTTTCTGGCACTGGTATTACCAATGAAAGCATCTATATCAGGATTAAAACTTGTTAATTTTAGCCATAATTCACATTCAACACACAGTTTTTTTTTCTATACTTGTTTTTCAAAAACAGGCAAGTACAAAACGCATGTTCACACGAGTATGTAGTTTGGACCTCCATTAAGGAATTCAAAGCTCATTTAGATGTTTCTGGATATTCTACTCGTATATTTCTTTATATGGAAATTAAGGAATTCCTCTTGAAAATTATTTGCTGTTGAAATTGTTATATGTTTTTAACAGATGAAAATATATTTTTGTGACAAACCTCGATTGTTTCCGCGACCCACTAAAATGGCTGCCGCGACCCATCATTGGGTTGCGGACCCATAGTTTGGGAACCGCTGATCTAACCCAGTGATCTTCTCATGCACGGAAACAGTACAATACAAATTTTTGTCAAAAATATTTTGGGCCGCTTTTTAGATACAATTAGTTTGACCCTGACCCTTTGTGACACAAAGTGACCTCGAATCGAATTTTCTTGAACATGTGACCTAGCCCAATGATCTTTGAGAACCCGAAAACGACAAATTACAAAATTTAGTCAAAATCGTTGGAACTGTACTCTATATAAAATTAGCTTGACCCACAGTGACACAAAATTGACCTATTAATCGGATTTTCTTGAATATATGACTTAGTCAAAAGATGTTCTCATAAAACATAATATAAAGTTTGGTGAAAATCATTAGAACCATTTTTTAGATAAAAGTAGCTTGACCCGAAGTGGCTTAAAAATGACCAGCTAATAGGAACTTCTCGAACATGTGACCTAGCTCAGTAGGCTTCTCGCATTTGAAAACGGTTGCATAAAAAATTTAGACAAAATCGATTGAGCCGTTTTTAAATATAAATAATTTGACCCTGACATATAATAATGCAAAATGACCTATTAATCGAATTTTTTGGAATATGTGACACAACCCTGTGATCTTCTCATCCTCAAAAACGTTGATAGAGCAGAATTTAGTAAAAATCGTTAGTCGTTTTTAAAATAAAATTTTCACACACAGATAGACACACATAAGATTTGCTCGTATTATAATATAAGATAAAATTAAATCTGACTTTGAAATAGAATTAAAAGAAAAATCTGTAACCCACTTGCGGCTGAATTACTACGAAATCCCATTTCATCAGTTCGGGTTATTTTTTTTTTTCTAGTGAATGTTACGGGAATATCTCTTTTCTTTATTACAAAACACCTTTCGAAGGTAGGAAGGAGGGGCGAAGGTATTAAGCGAATCATTACAGTATATGGAAACATAATAAGTACAGCGAATCAGTATACGTAAGAAGAAATTTATCGAAACGAAATTTGATGCTATCAGTTGCTCAACAGTTCTGGCATTTAGCATCACCCGGAATTCTGAAAAGTAATGCAATAAAAAGAAACTTGTTCTTACTTTGAATTTGGAAACTTTAATTTCCCAATGGAGTTATCGTTGGTGGTAATGAGTCCTTCGTGTATTACGCTTTGCGCTCGAACAAAGAATTGCTAGAATAATGATCTCAATTTTCTTCCGCACTTTCAATGAGCGGGAAAAAACTCTATGCGAGTGATTAGTTAAACATAAAAGACGTTACGAATTTTTATATACTTATTTATATCACATGTTAGTTTTATATAACATGGGGTGATTGGATCTTTCGCCTATGAATTTGTTTTTTCAGAACTGATTTTGTTCGTTTGTTTTTCAGCAGAAAATGTGAATATAAAAAGATTTCTTTGAAAATACATAAATACATGACATTTGATATAAGAAATACAGCCGATGCTTGATAGTTCACACAAACCAACTAACAAAGACCAACAAAGTATTTCGAACTATCCGATTCTAATAACAAAAATAGCATTCATGCTTTTATTTTCTTTATTTTTTTTTTCTCTAAAGAATATTATATATAAATGAAATACACTGGCTGAAGTTATCGTAGAAAAACATCGATGAAAAGAACGAATTATTGCATGTTATAGCTGGATAATATAGAATTATTTATCTCAGTTAAAAATAAGTGCACTTCCATCCATGTCATGGCTTGGAGATTAAGGCAGAGGAATGAAAACATTGGGTGATTTCTTCAATAGAATGCAAGATATCAAGTCTTAGTCGTTTATTCTTTGATCAATTCCATAAACTATTCCACATTCCAAAAAGTACTCGAGCAGTTTTGATTAAAACACCGATAGAACAGCTAAGTCACATGCCGAGAATAGAATAATAAAATGTTTTTTATCCAAACACTTCTGTCAACAATACATGATAATATAAAAACAGCTTCTTTCCAAATCCGTATTACATTAACTTTAAAAGGAAAATAAAGAATATATGCTTGAAACTACGCAACTTGGAACGCATCAAGACTCAAAGAAAATTCAAAAACAGATTGATACTAAGAGGGGTTTTGTTTAGCAGTTAAGAGGGCAGGGATTTTCATTTTTTATCGCGCGTTCGGGAGTTTTAATCGCCGTATAATACACTCTTGTTCGAGCTAAGTTTGATGTAAGAATGGAACGTAAGCATGGAACGTCCAATCAACAGAATCAGACGGCGTAGACAGAAATTTTCCAACCCCTTCATTGGTTAGTAAGAGGAGCTTCATGTTCAAACTCTTACCAAACTCGTGGTATCTTGCAAAATTAAACAGAGGTAAGAAGTCCATAAGCGCACTGCATTATGGGATTGCTCAAACGATATTTTTAATAAAATATTAAAAATAAACCTTCCGACAAATGTTTTTTATTCTAAAAAGGAGAAATGGAATGATAGAATAGATTTAATATTCCAAAATAAGAGATTGACATTTAAATAATACATTTGAGTTCTTTTAAGGAAAATAAATAATATATTACGCCGAATTAAAGAAAAAGGGAACTTTAGCTTATAATTAAATATTGGCATATTACTAAAATATAAATAAAAGTATATTTTTATAAGAAATTGGAGCAAAATCGAAACAAGAAAATAGCGATTTTATTTTTATTATTATTACATATATGTATACAGTAGAGCGCCGATTATCCGAACGTCGATTGATAGGATTGATCAAAGCATACTTTTATTTTTAACTTTTAAAAAAATTTTGAAGAAAATTCTTTGGGTTCGGTAGGGTAAATTTGGCTGGATGTTACAAAAGTTCACCATTCAATAAAAATTTTCTAATCCTAAAATAATAAAATCTTCAACAGTTGCAAAGACAGAAATGCATGGAATTAACTGTTTCTATATCCTAATAAGATTCATTTCTAACGCACGAAAGTCCCACGCAGAAAAAAAATGTTCTCTGTGAGGCAAAAAAATATCAGAAATTTCTTTTTCTTATAACAAAGAATTCTTTTAAATGTATGTACTGTACAATGTACTATATGTACATGAAATAATTTCTGCGTGTACTTCTAGACATAAATTTGAACGAATTTTGTAGGAAATGAAATGAGGAAAAAAAACCTTTTAAACACGCCATTTGTAATATGTGAAATGTGCACGATTACATTGTCAATTCTAAGCCTGGAAAAAATGTACAAGGAAGTTGTTTAAAAGGCATAGCCGTAGGCGATTTTTTAAGCTGTCCACTTATCCGTAGTTTTTCAGTAACCGAACCAACCTTGGCCCCGACCTGTCCGGATAATCAGCTCTGTACTGTATATATGAAAAATTATAAAATGATACGTTTTTCTATAATTTAAATTGCTTTTAATCTATGAACCCCTTGAGAGATGATGAGGTATGTCATATCCCATCTAAGTTTTATCAAGATGTGCACCAGAAACATTTAATTTTTACTTTTATAACTTTGGTGAAAAACAGCTAAAAAATTGCTTTTTCTTTTTTTTTAATTCAAATTTGTCCAAATTCCCGGTAGGAATTCAACATTATCGAAACACAATTGCTTGCTCCATAAAGTGTTAAATTATAAAAGCTTATTGCATTCTAAAATTTATGAGAAGATATTAATAAAAAAATGTAAAATTATCTTAGTTTTATCTTAAATAGAATCATAATAACAGAAATGAAACATAAAAAATAGAACTACAGCTAGAAATTAAAAAAAAAAATAATAATTTATTTGAATTTATTTGCAGTATCAAAATCTACCGTCACAAGATGTAATTCAAGACAGTTTTGTTAGTGAAAAAACGAATACAAGCTTCTTTGTCAATAACAGAACAACAGACAAATAATTTAATACACGGGTGGAATCCACACTAATATTATAAATGAGAAAGTGTATGTGTGTGTCTGTTTGCTGGTCCGTCTTTCACGGGAAAACGGAGTGACGAATTGACGTGATTTTTTAAGTGGAGATATTTGAAGGGATGGAAAGTGACATAGGCTACTTTTTGTCTCTTTCTAACGCCTCACTTCCCTAAAATGGGTGGTGGAAGTTGGTATGGAGCATTCCGCAACTTCAAGGTAGAAAGCTAAAATGTTACTCATGGATTCCGATAGATGGCGCTCATAGATTTCTGAAACAAGATAATGTTGTGTGCTTTCTATCTGTACTTAAGTGCGGGCATCGGCTCGCACTTCACACAATAGTGCATACGGTACCTATACTCTGTTATTTGACGATTGATTCACATTGATTTAACTGCTTTCGATTTTTGGCTATTCGTGTTTAGCTTTGTGATTTGGTATTGTTGTCTGGGTTTGGCTTTCCGATTTCCGAAAACAAACTCAATTTTGGATTCGGTTTTACCTTTGTTGTTTTTCGAATTGGATTAATTCATTTAGTTTAGATTTATAACATTCTTGGACTTTTAAGGAATAAGGCAATCGCTTTGGTTTTGGATTTAGTTTTGCTTCGTAAATTGGTTTTGTTGTTTTTGATTTAAAGTAAATATATATAAAAAAATAAGTAAAATTTATTTTCCACTTATCCCTCAATAATTCTATGAGTTTTTAAACGGTCGATTACATAGTTTGTCGTATTTAACGCGAGCGAAGCCGCGGGCAAAAGCTAGTTTACACATATTCCTGAAGAACTTAAATTCATAAGTCTTTGTCGGTAGAACTAATTCTAGTTCTACCCATTTGCTACTTGAGTTATGTTAACCGAACTCTAACTTCAGCATCTCAAGATGATATGTACACCATATTTTTTCTGTTCGGTACCACCTGCCCTCTAGTTCTGGACACAACCTATGCTTTTGAAAAATATAGAAAATGAACTGCTTCCAAGTTCGTTCAAAGTTAGAATCCTTCTGATGCCCCTGGGCAATTGAATATATTCGGAAGAAAATTCCTTTATTATTTGCCGTTTTAAAAGAGCGTCTGGAGTGTTCAGAAGATTTATTATACTTTCTCTGTTTCACATGCTGTCAGAGTTAATCTCTTGGTTTGAGCAATATCTTTTATAGTGCCAAATGGATAGTATAGAGTTGAACTTATTGGCAGTCTGAATAACATGTTAAAGTTTTTTTACTGGATGCAGCTCGCATTGGCTTTCTGCATGATGGGGATATTTACGCTAATATCTCGAGTTTGTTGACAATGTGTTACTGAATACAAGACTTTATACAAGACTCCGGCTATAAGACTTTATAATATCAATATTCAACGACATTGCTAAATAAATCATTAGCGTGCCAAAATATTTCGAAAAAGGACATAGAGATAACTTTGTCATGTACATAGAAATGTTGCTCCCATGGCATCCTGCGTGTCCCATCACATGCAGCTTGGCTCGTAAATTATTTTTTAACTCATTAAATACAACAATAAATAAATGGAATAATAAAATGGAAAATAAATGTGGCTTTTCAATTAAATTTTGCGTAATCGATGTGATACATTATTCTACTTAATTTTGCTACTTTAAAATCCTTACTTTTGTTTATTTCGACCGCAGAACTGATGATATGATCTTAACGCTCATTTTTTTCGCAATTATGTAAAGAAAAGTTACTGCTAGCAGAGGCACAGATTAAACCTGTAATTTCTCTTAGTCTTCTGTTTTACATTGAAGTATTTCTTTGTTGAAATTTATTGAATCAAAAATTTACCCAGGAAGTTAAATCAAGTTTATAGATTCAGTCATTTCGGATAAAAAGTTTTATTTCAAAATATACATTTTTTAAAATTAATATTCGAAAAAAAAAGTATAAAATCTAATCTATTAAAAAAAAGAAGAAGAAAAAGATGAAGAAGAAGGATTTTAGCTCATTTTCCAGAGTAGTATTGAGTTGTGTTTAAAAAACTATCCTCATAGCTATCTGCTTTGCAACGATTTAAAAATTAATTTAATATCAGATGTTCGAAATTTTAAACCCATATATCTTAAATGACTTGGATAAATGATTTACCTGTTTAATATCTGTTGGTAAAATTTGCCGAAGAATCCACGTTTGATGTCAAAATTATGCACTAGAATTGAAATTCATTACAATTTCTATATGTATATAACTCCCTAAGAAAAAAATAAGTATAGCATTTATTAGTAGATGTTTGAATAGACTGGTGCCAATCACATTTTTATACAATGTTTTATTTATAACAAACTTAATAGAGAACTATTTTTTTTTAATTGTAATTATTTGGAAAATGTTTCTGTAAAATTTCTGTCGATTGCGAATAGTCTGAAGCCTATTTGAAGTGATGCCCGGATTTTATTCTTTTTCTGATTGATCCATGTTTAATGTTCAGAAATGGAATACCTTTGTTGCCACGATGACAAAAAAATTAACAATTCAAAAACAAATTGAGATAGTTTTCAAACAAATTGAATTTTAAGTACTTTTTTCAAGTAATGTATAATTTTATGTAAGACAATTTTTGCACATGAAAGTATTTTTAATTTTTATTCATCCCAATTTTACAATAGAAATCATTATCGATAACAATATTGTACAAATTAAGCATGTATGAATACGTTGATTGATCCGGAGACCATTATTCGTAAAAAATAAAAAAATAATAATAGTAAAAATAAGTGCTATCTGTAACACGCGCATTCCAAAGGAAAAAAAGAAAGAAAAAAAAATAGACTGTCACGCGTCACGTGACCTGAGTTTTGCTAAATTAAAAAAAAAATGTAGTTGTAATATTTTTCGTTTAAAAAAAACTGGCAACACTAGTTCTATTAAAAAATATTCTTTTCTTAGTGATGTTCGAATGTTGGTTGTAAACTGTGGTTTATGTCTTGTGATGGTGGCGAGCGCCAGAATTATGTAAAAGCTTTATTTGTATATAATATGTGTGCGTTAGTGTTCTATATGTAAGTGACGTCTTTTCAAGTAATAAAAAGTATTTAAAGAAACCTGCAGTCGCCGAGATATCTAAGTTAAGTTATGCTCTTTCTTTCTTCTCTTGTACATTTGTAAGACGACTTCTTACAAAATGGCTACCCAACGTCTGGCTACGAATCAATTCCAAAGTATTCAGCAATCTTAGTTCCAGAAAAGTTCGATATTTTTGATAATGAAATATGATTAATAAGAATGAAAAAAAATGGCTCGAGCGGTCGTGCTCGTCTGTTTGTGAAGTGTATTTTAAATGGTTAACATATTAAGTTCGTTTCGTTGATGTGAAATCATTCGTTTGTGAAATGTGTGCTCGATTGTGAAATGGAAAATGTGTTCTCGGAAAAATCTTGCTTCGATAACGCCATTTATATTTGTTCGTGAATTATGGCGAATTCTACGTTTTTCTGTTCTTATAAAAACTTTCAGTTCGTGTGCCTGCAGGTGTAACTCAACAATATTTATTTAATCTTCAAGTTACTTTCTTAAAATGGATCCATATTTTTATCAACAGAATGCATTCTTTTCACATGTCTCTAAATTTTGTTTTCTATTTGTAAAATTTTTCATATTATTAGTTTTAATTTATTGATTACTTTACAATTTATTTATGTATAGTGTAATTCCCCTTCCCTCCCCATGCTTATATTTTTATTCTTTACTTTATTTTCATTTTGTGCATGCATGTTTAATTTTTATCTTGATTAAATAACAACTTTTCTTACTTCGAATAAAAAAGAAAAACAATTTTAAAAAAAGGGTTGATAAATAATAAAATAAGCATTTATTTACGTTAATGTTATTTTTCTTTTTTTTTTTTTTTTTTTTTTTTTTCACAAACGGGGAAATAAATTCAGAGTGAAAAAAGGGAAAAATATATTAAAAAGTATTTATACCTTTTATTTCAAGTGTCATATGGTATGTGTTTATTATTTTTTGTTTGTTTTGTTGTTGGTTTCGCAAGATAACAGAATTTAATTAGAAATTCTATTTGAGTGTTCTGTTGTTAGTTATTTTTAAGCATTTAATTTAGAGTTCCTGATATAATGTGAAATAGCATTGAATATGATTTTCAAAACAGATTGAGTAAGTTTTTGCATTTATTTATCTATTTATTTATTTTTTATGAAATAAGACTTTCTTTTCTTTTAAAGTTATATTGAAAAATCTACATTACGTAGTCTTGTCTTGATAATATGATAATAATATTGATTGACATTTTAATTATTCAGATATGTTTTGACTTATTTAGAACATTGTTTATGAATGTTGCCAACAATTCAGTACTAGATTTATATCAGTTAAAATAATGTTTTGATTAAATGACACGTAATGACAAACTAGGTTATTTATATCAGCAATAATTTAAAGTATATTTTCTTTAAAAAAAATAAAGTTTAAATTTTAAAGATACTTTAATGAAGTTTTATGAAGTTTTATGAAGTTTAATTATTTTAAAAGTATATTTTGCTAAAGTTAAAGCTAACTGTTCTGTTGTATTAATGTCTGATTTACATGAGTTGTAAAGCAAAACTCACGTCTGGGGAACAATTTATTTAAACGAATTTTTGGCATTTGTGGGTTCTGCTGTTGTTCGCTAAAATTACAAATGTCCGACCTCAATAAAGCGCGAAAAGAAGACCTATTTCAGGTCGCTGTAGAAATGAATTTAGATGTACAACCCTCTATGACCGTTGTCATATTGCGTGATAAGATTAAATCCTCTCCCTCGTACGAAGTTGATTTCGTGAATTCGTTAGTCAGAAACCAAATTGCGACTCGCGAGGAAGAACAGCGTAGACGAGACTTAGAGGAAAAGCAAAAAAGCAGCTGAGTTAGAACAGCGTAAATTAGAAATAGAAGAAAAGCGTCGTTCGGAAGAACTGGAATTAAAAAAGTTTGAGATGAATTTTGAGCTTGAGAAGCTTAAGTTACAGGCTCAGAGCCAAAGTGTTTCCAGTGGAGCGGTAGGTGGTAATGCGGCAGGGATAATGTCTCATCCAGAGAGTAAAATAGATATCCAGAAGCTGTTGCCTACATTTAAGCCAGAGACAGATGATGTAACATTGTTTCTGGTGCTCCTGGAACGACAGTTAAAGCTTTCGAAGGTACCAGAACACCTGTGGGTTTCTTATTTACTAAGTGTTGTACCCTCTTCTATATCTACGCTTATTGCTCGTGAAAAAGAAGAAAACGCTTCAGATTTTTTACATGTTAAAGGTCTACTTCTAAAAAGGTTTAAAATTAACGCTGAAAGGTTTAGGCAGCTGTTTTTCACGCATCGCAAAGATAAAGAAATTACTTGGAGAGATTATTACTTCGAGTTACGTGCTTACATTGAAAACTGGCTTAAAGAGTTAAATGTAACGTCTTTTGAAGCTCTTCAAGATCTGATCATAGCGGATCAGATGAAAAGGCGCGTGCATGTCGAATGCGAACAACATATGTTAGATGATTGGGAACATTTAAATTCACCAGTCGACCTTGCCGGAAAATTAGACGCGTATTATACTATCAGGTCTACGTTTTCTAAAAAAGATTCGGTTGTACCCCAGGAGAAAAAAGAGTATTTTCGCCGAGAAAATACATGGAAGCAGAGTAAGCCTCCAAAAGAAGACAGATCTTCTCCTAAGTTTGCTAATAAACGTTTAGAATCCGATATATTTTGCTATGGTTGTGGCAAAGTGGGATTTATAAAGAAGAAATGCCCAGATTGTTCCCCTACGATTGAGAAACAAACAGTGCAAGCTCAACGTCTTAAGCTGTATAGCTTAAATACATCAACAGTTTCAGCTCTAAATGTACCTATTACAATCTGCAATAAAAAGGTATTAGTCTGTGCAGATACAGGAGCGAATCATTCCATTGCAGGAGAACGTATGTATAAATTATTTTTGAAAGCTGGTGTTGCAATAAATCCTCATACTCATGAAATAACATTAGCTGATGGAACTACGATGACTAGAAAAACTCTGTCTGCCATTGTGCCCGTAAAGATCGAAGGCCGAGTTTTCAAAACAGAATTTATTGTATTACCAAATGCCAAAGGTAATAGAACTCTTTTAGGAATGGACTTCCTGTGCAAAGCTAACATAGTGTTAGACATAGCTAACAAAAGATGGCATTTTAGGGACAAACCTCATAAAAAGTTTTATTTTGTAGAAGAACATGAAGTACAAAATAGTACGTGTACCGAAGCGGTTGAAGTCTGTCCGTATGCCTTACGTAAAGATGTAGGCAAAAATTTAAATTCCGATGAAAGGAAGAAACTTAAAGATATTCTTAAAAAGTATAAAAAATGTTTTAAACCAGGAGGAGCGAAGACCCCATATCTTAAACATCTTGCAAATATTTCGAAAGATGTGAAAGAGCCTGTTGAAATGAAACAAGGTAACCGGAAGAGATATTACAATAAAAATCATAGACGAGTACATTTCCAGCCTGGTGAAAAGGTATGGATTAACCTACACCCAGTTAGCAATGCAAGTAGAAATAAAACATCAAAATTAATGCCTAAGAGAGATGGCCCATACATAATTTTGACTCAGAAGTCACTAGTGACATATGACATTGCTAGTCTAGAAAATCCTACTTAACGAATTGGATCTTACCACGTTTCTGCCTTGTTGCCTTTCCAAGAATCTGAAACTATTCCAGTTGCACTTTTGAGAAAAAGAGGAAGACCCAAAAAGCATCCTGTTTCCTCTCCGAGACGTAGATCGGAAACAGAGGGGGAGGATGTAACACGCGCATTCCAAAGGAAAAAAAGAAAGAAAAAAAAATAGACTGTCACGCGTCACGTGACCTGAGTTTTGCTAAATTTAAAAAAAAAAAAATGTAGTTGTAATATTTTTCGTTTAAAAAAAACTGGCAACACTAGTTCTATTAAAAAATATTTTTTTCTTACTGATGTTCGAATGTTGGTTGTAAACTGGGGTTCATGTCTTGTGATGTGGCATGCGCCAGAATTATGTAAAAGCTTTATTTGTATATAATGTGTGTGCGTTAGTGTTCTATATGTAAGTGACGTCTTTTCGAGTAATAAAAAGTATTTAAAGAAGCCTGCAGTCCCCGAGATATCTAAGTTAAGTTATGCTCTTTCTTTCTTCTCTTGTACATTTGTAAGACGACTTCTTACACTACAACAATTAAATAAAACTATAGAAATGTCAAATTTCGAGTAATCTTAGTTTTATGACAATAGTGCATTTTGTGTTCTGAAAGTGATATTAAAATTCATTATTTACATACAGCTTTTATGTGATTCGATTCCAAGTTTTAATGTTTATTTTATTCCCGACATATTTGTATGAAAGAACAAAAAAGCTTTATCTGAATAAAATACTCGAAAGTTATGATTAATCACTTAGAAAAAAGTAATTTTGAATGCACTTAACTTTTTTTTCCATCTCAAGTCTTATATTTCATTCTTTTCAAAACTCAGTTTGGATTATTTTTAATTATTCTTTACGAAGTTTTCTTTATTTTTTGGTTTTTTTAGTTTATTATTATTTGGAATCGTGCCAAAAATATTTGAGTATGGCTTTTAAAGGAAAACCATTTACTGATATATTTATACAGCGTCTTAACTGTTTAATAATTCAAAAACAGTTTTGAAAGAAGAGTAAATAATATTTTCCTCTTGACAATTTTGTGAATTAAATAAATTATGGAATATAGGATTAAAGATGTGCTAATCTGAAATAATTTCATTTAATCTATTTAATTACATTAAGGGAGTTTTTTTTATCTTAAAAATGAAGTACATTTTACGAAGTTTTTTTCTTTCCTTTTCTTTTTTTTTTTTTTTTTTTTTTTTTTTTCATTATTAAATAGTGTACAACAATTTATTTATTATAAGACAATTTTTGTATATGAAAGTATTTTTATTAGTAATTCGTGTCAGTTTTATGATAGAAATTTCTTATATAAAAATATAATAGATTTTTTTTTTTTTTTTAAAGAAATGCATCACCCTCTATTAACTCTGCTGTAAATAAATATTGTATAAAAAGTATTGTACAAATTAAGCACATGTTAATACAATTTTTGATCAAGGAAACATCTTTTGTAAAAAAAAAGAAGAAGAAGAAGAAGAATGGTACAGCAATCAAATTGCATAAGTGTGTCAAATTTCAAATAATGTTTTTTATAACAATATTGTATTTTGTGATCCAAAAGAGAGATTAAAATACCTTATTTACACACAGCCTTTATGTGATTCAGTTCCAAGTTTTAATGTATCTTTTATTTGTGGCATATTTGTGTGAACGAACAAAAACTCTTCATCCCAATAAAAGACTCACAAATTATGATTAATCACTTACGAAAAAGTAATTTTGAATGCACTTAATATTTTTTTCTATCTCAAATTTATATTTCATACTTTTCAAAACTTAGTTTGGATTATTTTGAATTATTCTTTCCGGGTTTTTCTTTATTTTTTTTTTATTTTTTATTAGTTTATTATCATTTGGAATCGTGCAAAAAATATTTGACTAAGGCTTTTACAGAAAGACCATTTATTGATATATTTATATGTAACGTCATAACTGTGTAATAATTCAAAAACAGTTTTGAAAGAAGAGTAAAAAATATTTTCCTCTAGACAATTTTGTAAATTAAATAAATTATGGAATATAGGATTAAAGACATGCTAATCTAAAAGAATTTCATTTAGTCTATTTAATTACATTAAGGGTTAATGGGAGTTTTTTGGCTTGAAAAAAAAAATACATTTTTCGAAATTTTTTTTTTTTTTTTTTTTTTTTTTTTTTACGCATAAACGAAAAATTTTCAGATTTTTGCACAAAAAACACATATTTTGAATTAAAAAGAAAAGAAAAATCTTAATTTTCTTTTGAAAAAAATGCACTTTTTCAGCCGTTTTCATTCGTGTTGTAGATGGTGACTCTCTCTGGCTTTTAACTAACCTTATCACTTTGGCTAATCAAAGAATAACATATAAATTAAAAAAAGAAAAAAAAGGAAAAGAGACTCCTAAAAATGAAATTGATATAAAGATGTATAATAATACATGTGATAAGTACATTGGTCTTAATTTAATTTCTTATCAACTATATGTAAAAAAGATTTTTTTTTTTTTTTTTTACTTTGTTGTAGTATTTGAAGTCTTTCCTCCCCCGCCCCCGTTCCTCCTCAAGAATTAAACGAAATCTTGAAAATTGTTGGCCAAATCTGTATTAACCTACAATCTCAGAAACAAAACCGGATAAAAGGGGATAAAAGTCGCCGGATAGCGACTTTCTCGCCAAATAGATTGCGCAACATCACTTGATAAAAATCGTTAAAAATGAAATATTTTAAAGATATTTATTTATTTTGGTTTTTGTTAACTTTTGACGGTATGATATCAAAATCCAGGGGCGTGCGAAAAGAAAACTGCGCCTGGGCCTAAGTTTCAATTCATGTGCCTGCTCCCCTAATTCTTTTTTTTTTCTTTTTGCGACAGGCCAAAAAATGACGTTGGTAATATAAATTTGGCGCCCCCCCGCCCCCTGATCCTTTTTTGTGACAGGCCAAATAATAACGTTTTAGTATCAATTTGGCGCGCCCGGGGCGACTGCCCCCCCCCCTTTCGCACTGTGCTGTAAAAATCGTTCAGAGTACATCTGTTGTGAAACCCACAATTTGTCAGCCTGTTGTAACATATATTTTCACAAATTACATGGATTCACAATTTTATATACATGTACTCTAAACCATTTTATTTAACAATTAGTAGTCATTGGAGTCCTGCAGTAAGTTAAGCTACCCAAATCTCAACTCATCCCCAATTCAGGTTGTGGTGGTCTGGTCTGAATTTCTAAAGAAATTCATGAATATTTTTTATGAAAAAAATCTAGATGTATTTGAACATTAATATATCCACTATGTGCCCATTTTTATATAAAAAAAGATAAAATTAATATTAGAGATATAATTGTAAACAACTTTTACATAATTGCATTAAAATATGGATTCCTTTATTTTCACTTCGGTTTAGGATCGTTGTCGGATTTTAATATTCCAGGTCGGTTTCGGATTGAGAGTGTCGGGTTCATGTCAACAATTCTTTTGCTTGTAAGTTTTGGGTTGACACGCTCACTGCCGTTTACGTGAAGATGTGATGATAGTTAATGCTGCACTGTAGAAATGGGTTTTCCCCAGAAGCCGATTTACTTTTTATAACAAAGAATCAGTGAAAGATTTTTCCGCGCCAGCGCGTTACTGGCTATTGAGACATCACCCCACATCACGCGCTGGCGCATGAGTGGCCCTTTAGCGTTGGCGCCATATCACGCGCTGGCACGTGATCGGCAGCGAATATGTTAAAGATTGCTTTGTTGGGCACGGTTTAAGTTTTAGGATCGGGCCGGATTTCGACTTGACATTAAGCGCGATTTTCGGAAACAGTCCGACCCGCGCAGGAATCTAGTAGTCAGTTCAGCAGTTTATATTTGCGTCAGTAGTAGATTCATTCAGTTTATTCTTCAATAATACAAGTTTTACTTCCATATATTGTCTCAAAAACAATTCACATTTCTGAAGTCAGACTGTGACAACGGTAATCCAAACATGGCATTTTTTCCCCTTTTATTTTCTTCGGATTATCTATTCTTTCAGAATATTCTGGAATTTCATGTCTTCTCTGATCAAAGTAGCTATAGGAATAGATAGTACGTGTTCTTTTGCAGGCTAGAAATACTTTTTACATAAAAAATATAGAGGGAAAAAAGTTCCGGTCATATAATAGTGCTGAAATAAAGCTTTGAATTCCATGATCGTTTGCAGATTGTGGAAACACTTTTTCTTTATTTGGTAACTGCAGTGAAAGTTTCTTTGGGAAAAAATGAGAGCAGAAGAAATCTGCGAGATTTTACTTACAATGCTTCATCTTAGAAGCAGTTTTTTTTCTCTCTATTGTTATTCGACAGAGGAAAAACATCCTTAATGAGGAATTTAAGAAAAAAGGCATTTTTTCGTTTAAGATTCAACCTAACTTTATCTTCTTAAGTTCAGTTTTTCTTAGTAATTACCATAATCCCAAGTAATAAAAAGAACTTTAATTTTTTGGAAAGATGGTGATGATAATACTAATAATATTAATTTTTATTATAATCAAAATAATAGTAATAGCAATGTTTTTTTACATTATTTTATTTATTTTAAATTTTACTATTTTTATTTATTTCATTTTAAAAAAATGTTTTGGGTTAAGGGTATTGAGTTCGTGGCAACAGTTTTTACCTTGTATGTTTTGGGTTAAAGATTCTTTTATTGGGTCTTGAGTTTCAAGTTCGGCCCAGGTTTCGAATTGACATTATGTAAGAAATTCGGATATAACCCGACCCGCGCAAGAATGTAGTAAACAGTTTAGTATTGTATATTTGAGTCAATTGTAGATTTCTTCAGTTTATTCTTCAATAATTCAAGTTTTACTTCCATATATTGTCTCAGAAACAATTCACATTTCTGAATTCAGACCGTGACAACGGTAATCCAAACATGGCATTTCCCCCCTTTTATTTTCTTAGGATTATCTATTCTCTCAGAATATTCTGGAATTTCACGTCTTCTCTGATCAAAGTAGCTATAGGAATAGATAGTACGTATTCTTTTTCAGGCTAGAAGTACTTTTTACATAAAAAATATAGAGGGAAAAAAATCGGTCATCTAATAGTGCTGAAATAAAGCTTTGAATTCCATGATCGTTTGCAGACTGTGGAAACACTTTTCCTTTATTTGGTAACTGCAGTGAAAGTTTCTTTGGGAAAAAAATGAGAGCAGAAGAAATCTGCGAGGTTTTACTCACAATTCTTCGTCTTAAAAGATGTTTTTTTTTCTATTGTTATTTGACAGCGGAAAAACATCCTTAATAAGGAATTTAAGACTTTTTTTTTTTAAGATTTAACCTAACTTTATCTTCTTACAGTTTAGTTTTTCTTGGTAATTACCATAATCCTAAGAAATAAAAAGAAATTTAATATTTATGAAAGATGATGATGATGATGATGATAATACTAATAATAATTTTGACGATAATCATTATAAAAATAAAAATGATTTTTTAACATTGTTATTATTTTAATATTATTTTAAGAAAAAATTAGGAAACTACGTACATATTTTTGTGATCGTGACATAGGGGTTAAACTTTTTTATTTTGTATGTAAAAATATCGTCATATCCCTTCTTTTCTTCTCTTACTTCTTCGATAAATAAAGAAAAGAAGAAGAAAGAGAAAGAGAAAGAAAGAAAGAAAAATTAAGTTTTTTTTGAATTTATTGAAGAATATTTATTCTAAAGTGTTTTGAATCTTGAAGTTGGACTATGTCTTTTCCATATCTATAATAAGAAAAAGATAAATGGTGCAATTAAAAAACTAACAGATAGAAGGGGGGGGGAATTAGAAATCATTTATATTTTTGCAGCACAGAAATACATTTCCTCGAGTTCGAAAACATTTAACACTATTCCAAAATAACATTAAATGGCCATTATAAAATGCGTTTCCGAAATCGCTATAAAATACACTATACGCTTTTAATTCGTGATGTTATATACAAGGCGACCTTGTTTCATTACTCGATATGGCAATTTTTAAACCGTTAAATTTAGTGCTACGCTTCCAAATTGAAATATTATTGGTCTCTTTGATATAAAAAGCCATGTATGTCAATTAAGTTTTTAGACAAAAGTTGCGAAATTTAGGATTTTATATGGGGCTTGAATCCTATGAGTTAGAGTTAGGAAAATTTCCTCCATGTTCTAATAATAATAATAAATTGATGCTTGAAATTTCCGATGTTTTCTGGCACTGAAAAAGCATCCAACATGTCGAAATTTTAAACTTTTAAGAAGTAGTAGGTTTTGAATGTACAAAATTGAATTTTTATTTATTATTTATTTGCACATAATAATAATAAATATAACGAAAGATTTTTTTCCTTAATATAACTTATTGAACTCGAGCATTTATAGAATGACTATTGTGACTTAAATACTTCCAAGTTGACGAATCACTATTTGAAATATTTTTGCAATTGGGAGTATATCGTTAAAGATAACGGTTTAGAAATTAGCTATATTGAGAAGCAATAAATAAGGAATTCCAGTATAATAGTCAAAGTCGATATTTATTAAGCAAAATTTAAGTGAATAATTTGAAAAAATCTATCGAAAAAAATATTCAAATGCATAGTCAAAAATTTCACAAATTAAAGAAGAAGAAGAAGTTTTTTTTATCAAAATGTTAAATTTTAAAATTTTACAATTAAAAAAGATTATATTTAGTGATTTTTTGTCAAGTAAATTATTTGTTTAATAAAAAGAAACCACCGTGTGTATTTCTTTCTAATTCCAAAATTAAACTTTTTCACAAAAGATGGCAATCAGTTCCAATTATTTATAAAACGCAATTGGCAGCATGCGTTGAATTAATAAGTTCAAGGAGACCAATTGTTTGAATCCTTTTATTCCTCTTTTTGGATCTTTTCCAAATAAGCAAAATATTGAGTGAATAATAAGAGTACATTGATAACAGTAATGGAATGTTATCAGCCAGTAACAATTTTTTCAAAGAGGGGTTCATATATGTATATATACATTTACATATATCAAACCCGCCAGTTTAAATGAAAAGAAAATTGCTGGTCTTTATCATGAATAACATTTCAAGTCAAAATCTGTGAACCTAGAGTGGAGACTTAAGAGCCCACAATAGTCACAGAAAAATTACACAAAAAAAACCCGGATGACCATGTAAAGTCTATGAGAGCGTTCTTTTCTAATATCTCGCTCAAATTTTAATATTTTTGCATAATTTTTTTGCACAAGATAGCTGAGGGCAATCCACAACCGGGCTAGTTTTTACTTTTCCGATTTTGGTTATATATTTTTTATATTACGATAGTTTTAGTTTCAGAACCGGTTTAAACCGGTTTCGAAAGTTAAAGTAATTTTTTAAAGAAAATCTGAAACAAAAATTGAAAAAGTAAAAACTAGCCCGGTTGTGGATTGCCCTCAGTTATCTTGTGCAAAAAAATCATGCAAAAATATTAAAATTTGAGCGAGATATTAGAAAAGAACGCTCCCATAGACTTTACATGGTCATCCGGGTCTTTTTGAGTAATTTTTCTGTGACTATTGTGGGCTCTTAAAGGTGTATTTGAAAAAATATTTTTCCACCCCCAACAGCTTTAAATTTTCTGATACATTTTCAGACTCATTTTTAAAAGTAAAAGCATGAAATTTGCTGAGGAGATTTTTGAAGAGATGCCGTGTGATTTCATTTTTAGCTCAATTCATTAGAATTTGATTTATACACAATTACTTTCTCAGTATGACCATTTTTTCCGTTCCCAGATCTCCCGCTTCGGAAAATTCGGTTCAAAACGCCAACTTTGAGAGCATTTGTTTGCAATATTTTCGACATTTATCAAAAAATCGACAAGCACGGCACATTGTGCACCTTTTAAATATGACAATTTGGCAGTTGGATACGTTTGAGAGAAATACAAATTTAAAAATAAATCAGAAAATAAGTAGTTTGGATTGGAATGCACCCTGAAATAAAAAACCGCTTTTCGTATTCGGCTTTTCTAGATCTATGGATTTGGGCGCTTTAAATTGCAATATTTTAAATATCTATACACGGCTAAGATCTTTGATTTAATTGTAACTGACTTAACTCATTGCTACAATAAGTTTGTTTGTTAGTCCGCCTTCTAATTTTTGTGAACTACTTGAATCGTTAAGAATGTTGATTATGTTATTGAGGTTAGATAAGATATTAGCACATTCTCTATATTAAACATTGTTTTTTGGGACAGCTATATTTTTAAAGGGTCATAAAAAAATTAAAATAAGTCATTATCTATAGCCAACTATTCCAGTTTTTCAAATCTAGTGAAAGCATTCTAATTGAAAAATGCTTAAAATTAAGTTTGCCAATATATCAAACCATGTGTGTGTGCTTATGCCCATCCGCCCACGATCTCATTTTGATAAAAATACTCCATTAGCTATAAGATTTCAATTCATTGCTGGAAGAACAACAGCTTGCTCCTCATTAAAATAGATGAAGATAGAATTTATAATTTTTTACACGTTTGTGTGAAAATACCTGAAATTAGTTCTAATTACCTGAATTCAGTTATTGTTTGGAATTTCGAATATAATTGCATAGCATTCCATTTTTAATTCGAATAAAACTTTATTACTATTTGAAACGTATTTTTATATTGGTTAATTTTTCATTCTGTTAAATGATTTGTGAATGAGTGCGTGTGTCTATTTGTTCATATTCTTATGTTCATTTACATTATCTATACACATATATATATACATATTTGTATAAAGGTGGTAATTTTCTATTAAATTCGATGGTTTCTCGTTAATTCGAATTCGTCGGTACCACAAAAAATGTTCGAATTATCCGATGTTCGAATTATGGAAAATATGAAATGAAAACATGCTTAAATGGTGCTTCTACAAAGGAATTAATTTTATAGTGTTTTTCTAATTTATTTTGTCTGTTATCATTAGAATATGACTTAATATTAAATTAGAATGTATAAATACATAAACTAATTAAAAGATTAGAAACAAGCACGATGGAAGAAAAATTTAAAGCGTCATTGATGGACAGACGGGACACTAAGAAAAGAAAGTGGATATCAAATGCATTGGATTATATGTATCGGAATATACGTTCGGAACAATTCTGAAAAAAATCAAAGAAAGAAAGTTATTCAAATGATCTGAAATCCGTGAGAAAGAAAAGAGAAAGGAAAAATCGGAATTCTAGTTAGTTCGAATTAAACGAAGTGAAGAGAAAATAAGTTCGAATTAATAAAAATATTTAACATTATTCTACCATTGAAAATTTCGGGACTTCATGTATAGTTCGAATTAAGCGAAGATTCGAATTATCTGATTTCGAATTAACGAGTGTCGATTGTATATTCAATGCGTCTACAAAAACTTACATGTTCGTCTTACCTATAGCTAGACCTTAACCTGTAACTATTATAACACTAGAATCCTGCATTCTACGGCCCTGTAACATCCTAAAAATTTGAGGGTTTTTTTTTTTTTTTTTTTTTTTTTTTTTTTTTTTTTTTTTTTTTTTAACAAGCTGCGAAGGTTGCTTAAGAAGTCACTCGAATCACTCAAAAAAACTAGGGCGGTCTTTTCAAATATCTCGCTCAATTTTTTATATTTTTACATGATTTTTTCAATCCATAGAATAGATGAGGACCATTTAACCGGTAAAATTTTTACATTTTCGATTTTGGTTATACATATAAATATATTTATTAAGATAGTTCAATTTTTCAAAACTGAAAGTTAAAGTAATAAAAAAAAAAAAAAGAAAAAAACTAGCCTGGTTGTGGATCGTCCTCAAGTATACTATGTAAAAAAATC
Source organism: Maratus speculifer (assembly GCA_964019185.1). Classification (NCBI taxonomy): domain Eukaryota; kingdom Metazoa; phylum Arthropoda; class Arachnida; order Araneae; family Salticidae; genus Maratus; species Maratus speculifer. The sequence continues at coordinate 170,043,692 of OZ025295.1, forward strand.
ATGTGAAAATTTTAAAATTTGAACGAGATATTTTAAAATAACGCCCCCATAGACTTGACATTATTATACGCATCTTTTTAAGTGACTTGACTAGTGTAGGCTTTTGGTCTTTTCTTTCTTTCTAACCGATGGCCAGGCCCCTACCTGCCGAGTTATCTCAGCTTAACGGGTTAGATACCTGGTATCGGGGCGGTCGACCGCCTAATTGCCGCGTAGCGGCAATAAACCTGATTTCTTTGCTACGCATGCCATCATTTCTGCAGTACTTGCTTGTCGTTGAGCATACTTTGTTTCGCCTGTTTGTTGTTTGAACTGTAATTGGCTTCGCAAGATGGTCTCGTAATTTAGAGCCTTGATCAGATGACGAGACCTTCACCTGGCAAGGCACCTCCAGAGGTATAATTCACAGGTAACTTGGAGGACTTTGCACCCACGACGGATTTTACATGCACCAGGCGCCATTAGCGTACATGATGTAATTTTTGCCGGCAAAGTGGCGAACCACTAAGACAAGTACCCGGGTCGGCTGTTTAGGTTAAGTGCTTTGTTGGTAATCTTTGTGGTTTATTGCACATTGGGTTAACTTTGTGATTTGTTGCCGCACACCTTGTACTCATCTTACCAGACGAAATGGGACTGGATGTTTTTGAGCCTAAACAATGGTACTGAACTTAGCTGAGTGTTGGAAAATTTTTGAGGGAATTAAAAACAGAAAATGGCCGAAAAGCTAAGTCGTACCGCTGATGGAGGAAAATTTTTGCGCCAAATAGCAAGGCAAACGTGAGCGTTGCAGAGAGAGAGACAAGAACCCACCTTTCTACCGTACCCCACCGAGAAGAACTGGCTCCCTGGGTTGCCCCATTAGAGCGGGTCCGGTATTTTGTGCGGACAGAGTCCTACTGCACCAAATAAAGAGGCGAGCTGTCAAAAATAAATAATTAAATAAATAAAAATTAGTAATAATAAAATAAAAAAAAAATAGTTAAATAAAGAGTTAAAAAAAATTAAAATAATAAATGAAAAAACTTAAAATAAAAGCAGTTTTTAATTTTTTTTTTTTTTTGGCATTAGGGGATTCCTAGACCTTTTATATATATATATATATATATATATATATATATATATATATATTTTTTTTTTTTTTTTTTTTTTTTTTTTTTTTTTTTATAACACAACACAGTGGACGGAAAAGCAGTGTCGGGGGGGTTTGAAGCTTCTTACTATGTCATATTGCACAACTTGCTGAACCGTTGTTGATATTCGTTGTGCATGCAATTCATATGTTGCGGGGCTCCTATTGCGGGCCATGGTTACAGCTGATGTTGTGCGACTACCGCACACTGCTAAAGGACATAAAACATATACAAACAATTTTTTTTTTTTTTTTTTTTGGCAAAAAAAAAAAATTCTAGGCCTTTTTTTTTTTTTTTTTTTTTTTTTTTTTTTTTTTTTTTTAAACATACAACATAAAACACATAACATACAGTATTATGTTTGTGCTGGGTTATCAAAATGAGAGGGCTTTCTGTTTTATGTGTTTGTTTGCTTTAATGTTGTGATACTGTCGCAGTTTTCTTGGAGCCACCTGATTACTGTTTTTGCTTTATTTTGTACGTGTTTGTTTTTACCTAATTGTTCGTGCCACAGTTTATCATTATTTGCTGTTATGTTTACCAGGTGGTACTGTTGGGTGAGTGGGCAGTGGAGGAGATAATGTTTAGGCGTACCCTCCGTGCCACATGCATAGTCCGGAGTGTCCGCTTTATTAAATCTGTGGAGATACGCTGGAAATGCTCCATGTGCTGTGTAGAGTTGTGAGAGTAAAAAGTCACTTATGAGTCTGCTTTCACCTACTGTTGGAAAATACTGATGTGTTTCCCTGCCTGTATCCCCGTAATCCCACTCGAACTGCCATTGTTTCATTGTTAGCTCTTTGAGTGTCCGTTTCAGTTTTGAGATTGGCTTTTTCATATAGTATTTGTTTTTGTTATTTGTGTTTTCCGCTGCGGTTTTGGCTAACTCGTCTGCATCCTCGTTTCCTTGGATGCCCACGTGCGTCTTGACCCAGCTGATTTTAAACTTATCGTTGGATTCTTTAATTAAGTTTTGTATTTTATCTACTGTTTCATTGACATTAAATGGCTTTTTTAGTGATTCTATGGCTGATCTGCAATCCGAGCGTATGCTGTATGGCTCACCTATTGTGTTGCCCCATTCCGCTGCTTTTTGTATTGCCAGAAGTTCGGCCTGGAAAACGCTGTTGCATTCTCTTAGGGGCACTGACCATGTCATTATTTTTTGGTTATTTTTGTATGCTACAAAGGCCGAACCTGTAGCGCCTGATTCCAATTTGGAACCGTCCGTGTAGGTGACTACTTCGTGCATGTTATATCCAATCCTTGGTTCAATTATTTCGGCTGGGTGATTTGCCCATATATTGATTTTCTTTTCATATTCAAGTTGGTGCAGGACCTTGTTGTGTATTTTTGTGTTTTTTCTAAGTCTTGCGATTGTTCCATAGGCTGCCTCGTAATTGACTTTGAGGTGGATTGGAATCAGGCCCGAGAGTACCAGAAGTGCCGAGGTGGGGGCCGTTCTATAAGCCCTGACTATGGCCAGTGCAAAATGCCTTTGACAACTAGAGAGTATCTCTTTGCTCCTTTTATTGAGCTCGTGCCCCCATATTGGGGCCGCATAAGTTAGCGTTTTTTCCACTACTGTTGTGTACCATATCTTGATTATGTTAGGTTTTAGTCCCCAGCCCTTTGCCGCCATATAGGCCAGGTTTTTGAAGTTTGTTCTAACTTTGCCTGTTTGTGTTGCGCAGTGAAGTACCCAGTTTAGATTTTTATGCAATATCACTCCCAGATATTTGATATGTTCTTTCACATTTAGAGATTGACCGTTTAACTCTATGCCCTCTATTACATTAGTTGAAAATGAAACTGACCTTACGTAAAGACCTATAGCGGCCAAATATCTCAAATCGATAACCTTGCGGAGCCGGTTTTAGAATATTCGTCCATAAAAACTAAAGTCGCATTCTGATAAATATTTAAGAAATGGTAATTCGTTGAAATATTAAAGGGACACCTATGGGACCGGAACTTTTGTCCCTTAAATAGAGGTGTCCCTTATTCGAAGTTTTTTACATTATTTATAATTAATCGCTCAAAAGAACATAAAAATAACAAAGCATTAAAGGTGAAATTTAAATGTATCTGAAGTGTATAAATTACGTTAATCAGACACAAAAGGAAGAAAAGAAAATTAATCAAAATGTTCAATTGATTACTAAATCATTAAATGATTTGTAGAATTATATATTTGTATTTTTTATGCAAACTGTGTACATGCAGATTCAGCCAGGTGGGGAGGCCTACCAAATGGTTTTAGCCCTGTGTACATGCAAAGAGAATAAAAACATTCAAAAGAATTTTACTTGAAGTAATCAATCAAGAGGGATTGTTTTGCAAATTTCAATTTTTCATTACAAGCCTTTCAAGTGTTCATTTACATGCTTAAAAAATTCAGTTCTTCATTACCAGCAATATTTACAAAAAGAAAAACTATTGAACTGCTTTCCGCATTCTAAGGCAGCAAATTTCTCAATTGCTCTGATCAGCAAGCAGAAAATGTTTTACCATGATTACAAATCCATCTTTTAACCAAAATTTATAAAATTGGAGCACTTGACTATGAAAGCGATTTTGATCACATAACAAAAAAGTTTTTCACCCTTTCTTGAGTAGTTACTCTTTTTTTGCGTTCAAAACACTCATTTTGACAAAATTTTCTGAAAGATCTATTGCATTTGCAAAAAAATAGAAAAAACAGTTCGATTACATATTTTCTGAACAGCAACGCCTGCTAGTTTCAGGTATTTCCGAATAAAAATAAATTAAAAATTACGTCTTAAAAGTTACCTTTTTTGAATTTGAGAGCAGCCTAAAAGCATCTGTAAAATTCTTTATTTCACAATTTTCTTTTATTCTCCACTTTCAGAATCATTCTCACAATTTTCAGCATTATTTTCAATAGTCGCACAGATGTTGAATCAGAAATGTGGATAAATAAATGGTTGTTATTTATGTCCTATACCTCTTCTGTATCTACATGACTGTGTCTGTCTGATAAGTTCACAAAAATTTGTATTTTAATTTTCATCACAGACTACTTCATTATCTGAAATGCAAAAACGAGTCCTTTTAATCTCATTTTCAAGTGTCCCTTAAATAGAGTGTCCCTTATTCAGAGGTAAATACATTACATGTCCTATACCAAGGGACTGGGACCGGAAGTTTTGTCCCTTAAATAGAGGTGTCCCTTACTCGAAGTGTCCCTTATTTGGGGGTTTCACTGTAGTTCTATTTAACTAATACCCAAATAATAGTTTTTGTAGATTTTTCACTTCAAAATAAAATTAACCCTCTAATGCTCATGGTAACATATATGCTACGAAAAATGTTTTCAATTTGTTGGATTTTTCAATTTAGATATTCAAATTTCACACCAGAAAATTAATATAGCAATATTTTTTATACATAATAATAATCCTTTCGTCAACAAATAAAACGAAATTTATTACTGGAATTTTCTGGCTATAATTTAGATTCTCTTAGTTAAGGAATTTATGGAACGTATTTTACCATGTTAACTAAAGGGTTAACAAATCAGAAAAACCAGAAGTCTCCATTTTGGCCTCCAAGTTTTCGCTCTTTTTTTAAATATCGCTGTCTATCTGGATACCTACCCTAATCTAAACCCAAATTATCATAGTATAAAACTATTTTTTTTTCTTGGTTCGCATAAAGTACCAAATCACGGAATTTTTCTTTACAGAATAAATTAAACGAAATAATCAATAAACTTTTTTTTAAACTTATTTTTTAATCTTCGCTAAAATTAGAAATGGGTGATAAGAAAAATAGTCCGAAATAAACCCATTGTTTAAAATAATCATTCGGTTTGGATTTTTCCTATAAGTTTCTACACATTTGTTTACATTAAATACTTATAAAATTCTGAAAACGAGCTACTTAAAATAATATAGATTTTCGAAAAGATATAAGTTGTTCAAGGAACTTCCCAAAAATCAATATCTGTCAATTCGAAATTGAAATAACTATTTTGATTTATTTGTCTTCAGTGTACTTACAAGCACGTGCCCAAGAGTTGGAGAGATCAACATACATCGATAAATGTAACTTGGTCGAGTAAATATCGATATTTGAATTTCAAAATCTTGAGAGTAAGTGTTATTAGAATTGCTGAATCGATACGGATAAGAATGTTTTTCATTATTCATAACATAAAAAGCAATTAAAAATTAGCCATTAAAATTTAACGTTAGACCTATCCCATTAATATGTTTAGATATAATATTGAGCATCTAATAGACAGGGAGATAGCAGTACAGACAATCACCTCACTGAGTTCATAACTAAAATTCGAGAATTAGTTAAAACTCGATTCACATATTGAAACAAAATCGTTCTGTCAAGTCATAACTTTCTGAAAAACGGCTGGAAACTGAATTTTTGCGGTTCACTCGTGGGTTTACCATTGTGTTTTCCTGCTTCCAGTCTTTTATAACTTTGGATGCAGAAAAACAGAATGGTAAATCTACGAGTCAAACGCTAAAATCGGATTTCCAAGTCTTTTCCATCAAGATATGATTTGGCAGACCGATTGAGTTTTAATAAGCGAATAGAGTTTTAACTATTTTTAGAATTCCAGCCGTGAACTCGACGAGGTGGTTTTGTATGTTCTACCGCCTTAGTCAATAAGGGAATTACATTTACCAAAAAAATTCTATTATATTATTTGATTATTCCAAATTTCAAAATATTGTATAAATGTGCCATTAAATTCTATGAAAACTATTTTGCAAAAATAAATAATGATAGGATCCAGATGCATCTATAGATCCATAATAAAAATTTTAATCACTAAGAAAATTTCTGTAACATTTGCATAGGTGGCTTTATAGGGATGACACGACTCATAATAGAATGATAATTTTCAAAAGTGAAAATAATATGTAAAATTTCGTTAAAGTGAAGTTCTACGGTAGTTCTATGCATTTTTTGTCCCACGGACCTTGCTGCAGCTCCATAAACCCTCACCTCATCGAATTCATGGTTGACACTGAATCGGTGAATTGAATCACGGTGACACTGAATCTACAATTGAATTTCAAAATCTTGAGAGTAAGTGTTATGAAAATTGCTGAATGGGTATGGGTAGTATTTTTTATTATTCATATCATAAAAAGCAATTAAAAATTAAATGATGCATATTAGATTAGCATTTGTGACAAAAAAAAGTAAAAATCTTGACTTATCTGGTTTTTGTATGACCGATTTAATCCTAGGTTTAGCTAGAATTCAATTAGCATTTTAAAATGGAACTCGCTAAAACATCTGCTAATTCATATCTTGTGGGAAACCACTTGTAGACATGATTGTAGTAGTTAATTGGTACAGATCATCCACGGAATTTTCCTGTGAAATTCCTACATCAGGTATCATAACAACATGCGAAGGGATGAAGGGACGCAGAAAGTTCAAACAAAAATTCAATTAGGATCTACTAATCTACCACTAAATTTGAGTCTGCGGATGGTTTACACAAAGATATATAACTTGTAGATCAGTTCTGTTTTAATATGCTAATCGATTTCTATTTAATCCGGAAATTTCAACTGTGAATCCGATGAGGTGAAGATGTGCATATTACACGCACTACTAATTGATTGTATTTCAAAAAGTACTGTGCATTTCTTCACAACAATGTAATATGAGATTATTGAATGGTTTTCTACATAGTTTGTGTGAATGGAAGTCATACATACTGGTAAGCCGTCATGCAGTCTAGAAAAATTTATAACAGATAATATGGAACACAAATCTATTAAACATAATACAATTATTTCAGAATCAAGTACTTATTCCCATCTATACATATCTTTATATATGTATCTTTATATATGATTTTTTTCTGAGTACATTATTAAAATGAAAATCATTTCTAATCTTTTTTTGTTTTAATTTATGTTTTTCCTCGCGAAAAGGTGTTAGTAATAAGAATTCGAATTAAAGACAATGTTTAAATAGAAACGTTTTTTAATCTAGCATTATTTCTGTAATTCTATACATATTTAGTTGCATCGAGTATTTATAAAACTTGTAAAATGGAAATAATATAAATATAATTATATAAATATAAATTATAAAATAAAATAAATATCCAAAAAATGCATAGACTAATCTTGAAACCACCAAACTGTTAACATCCATCATTTGAAATTGAAATTAAGGTTGATTTATTTGATTTTCGCTGATTATAAGCCCTCACCCAAAAGTTGAAGAGATCAACACATATTGATAAATGTAACTATCAAGAGTAAATATCAGTATTCGAAAGTTCAATATCTTCAGAGTAAGTGTTATTAAACTTGCCAAATGATTATGGATGACGATATTTTTCATTATTTATTTCATTAAAAAGTAATGAAAACGCATTGATGTCAGTCTACGTTCAAATAACGTGTTTTGATTTATTTTTATAATTTTTAATATAATTTTTTTAATTTATAATTTTATTTTATTTTTAAAATATAAGCATAAAAGTAAATATTTATTGCAAATATAAACATTGTACTAGGATATCGCTATTATTTTTGTACCGTTGTCGGTGCAATAGTATCCTACGTATAAATCTACTCTAGGTAGCCGTAATTATAAAAATTATATTGATAAAACGTTGCAGAAAACGATAGATGTTGTTATGCAACATCTCTTAAGCCAAAGAAAAGCCGCTGGAATATAATTCCAATCGTTACTTTACATAATAAGCTGAAAGCTCCTATAAACAATTAGCCCTCCAAGATGCTAATATCTTTAACGCAAATATTTTTCAGTGTCTGAAACAAGTGAATATAGCTCAAATTCAGTTTTCTTGAAAAACGTTAATCTCCCCATGTCTTAGATATTAATTGGTTTTATACGTCTTGCAAAATGAGAATTTAATAAAATTGCGTTTTCCTATTTTTATAAAAAAAATTCGGTTTTTTAATGCCGAAACAGTTTAGTTTTTTAATTATGCTTTATTATTCTATCATAATAGTGGGTTTGCATTGTATTACAAAGTTTTTAAAACTTATTCAGTTATTTTTTTAATTATGAGATAAAGTCATTTGAAGTTAAAGCGACTTTGTCCATTTAAAAGAAAATAATTTTTAAAAAAACTGTTTTTTGAACATACTAAATGTATATTTTAAAATTTACATTTGAAATCTGGAATTAGAAAAAAAAATAGAAATCGTTTAAATGAAAAATTCAATAATTTGGATATTTTTAAAGACAACAAGAAGCAAAAAAATGAGGCAAAATCACCCCATGTTGATGATATGTTAGCTACTTACTTCAGATTATGGTATAATTCTGAGTTTACGTTCATTGTAAATCAATGAAAAGTAAATAATGGAATGGGCTTTTTTTTTTCCTTCAATTCATTTTTCATCTATGCAACCAGTTTCAGTGACATTTAATAAATACAGTTCAAATTAATTTCTAAGTTATATTATTTCTTTAGGTGATATTGCTCCCATAAGTTTTTACTATTTTCTTACATTATGTAAGCGGAAACAGACACTGGTATACCTGGATGTAATGTAAATATTTGAAACTACTTTGATTTATTTGATCTCCGTTGCTTACAAACACTTATCAAGGAGTTAGAACTATCAACAGTTATCTCTAGATGAAACTCGCTAAAGTAAACATGGATATTTGAACTTCAATATCGTGTAAGTTAATGCTATTAGAACTACAGAATGCATATTGATAAAGATATTTTACGAGATACAGGTCTAAAAATGTTGCGTTTGGAAAAACTTTAAAAAAATTATACTGGATCTATAAAATTTGGAATGATTTTTATAAATATTACCGTATTTTTTTCCCTTATCATCTGTAGTATATATATACATATATATATAAACATTATGCACCTATATATGTTACTCTCTAGGGAAATGAAAGAAATGGTAAGTGCTGATTTTGACAAGAGTGATATCATTGAAAAGATCTCATTGTTTCTTTCAAAAATTCCTTAGATGTCTAAAAATTATATTTACTGAAGGACTTGGTAGAACTCAAGTATATCCCCAGAGCCTGTTAATAATTTGCGACCTAAATTAAAATTAAAATAATGTATTTGAAATCAAAAATATTTTTCTAAACAAAGACACAAAATATGAAATTTAATGTTTCTAATATATCCATTCTGATTTGGGCCCCAAAAATGTACAGCCCGAACCTTCGGAAGCCCATGAATTATTTTGCCTATACGTATACAACTGTTAAAATGTTCTAAGTCGACAGTATGCAATTATAACTATAGTTATTTTTTGCATATACATTTTGGCAAATATGAAACACAGCATTGCTTCTTCTTGGTTTTGTCTTGTGGGGTGCTCGCAAGATAACTAATGTTTTGCTCTTGTGATCATTTGGTTATATTTAAAGTATAGAATAATATTAGAGGGCAGTTGTAACAAGCTTAATGAAGTAAGCGGTTGTAGAAATCCCATTCACAGTAATCGGAAATAAATTTATTAGGTTCAGAAACAGAACTGGGAAAAGTGCAATATACGCCGCCAAAGATAAAACAGCTAGATGAATTCAATTCAAATTCCGGTCGCAAAACAAAAACAATGTGAGGAAAAGTCTATGGCATTTTTTCTAGCTATTCCCTAGCTTCCAAACCCTTTTGTAACATTTTATGTAATCGACTATTATCAGATATTCCTGATTATAATTCCATTTCAGACATGGATGTTCGGATTCAACTTTAAAATGCAGGACTGATTTGTTTAACCCTCATATGGAAAGATTACCGTAATGCTTCAAAAAAAATTTATACTGACTAAATCTGCATTTTGCATGTGGGTTCATGTGAAAAGTCTCGTACACAAAGAAAGGAAATTATCAGCTTCTATTCTCAACATGTGAACTAACCAACAAAAAGAAGTCCTAATTTCTTTAGCCCTCGTGTGGTAAGATTATCATAATGACTCAAATCTGTGAATCTCATGAAGAGAGAAAGCAAATTGTCAGTTTCTATTTGTAACGTTTCGAATTTATTTTTTTCTGAAAAATTGTCAAATGCACATCAGAAAGCTTTTTTGACTATTTCATCTACTTTTTTATATTTTGCTTATCCAAAATACGTCGGAATTGAATTCCGTTTCAGGCTTGGATGCTGAGACAGTGTCAGATTTAACTTTTAAAAGTTGTCTTTCATTTAGCCTTTATGTGGAAATATGACTGTAATGCCTCAAACAAATTCTCTAACTAAAGCTCTACATTCTGGGTGTGAGTTTATGTGAAAGACATGTTGAGAGAAAGTAATTTTTTAACTTCTTCTAGTAACTTTTACAGATAATCAATTCTTTCAGAAAATTTGTTTCGTACTTTGTCATAAAAATTTCGTAAAAAAATTGCAATTTAACAAATTGCATCGACCATTTGGAAAATGATATTTTCAAAGACTAAAATTATAGACATAAATAAATTTTATATTTAAATAAATAATAGTAACATCATTTTTATGATGACCAAAACGTGGCTTAGCTAATAACAGAGTCTATACATTACATACGCCATGGATTAAATCATTGATATTCCTGGACCAATCATAAACAAATTTTAAATGAAGTTTCAGTTTTACAATTTTCGGTACTGCAAATTTTTATCTTTTAAACATCGCACATTTTCAATTTTATAACATCGTATAGAAAAAAAAATGTATTTTTAAATGTAATTTATTTGAAAGCTGTATCTCAATTTGTTTCTGAGTTATTATTATAACTATTTTATTTATTCATTTATTTATTTTGGTCATCGTGGATACAGAAGTATTTCATTTTTGGATATTAAGCATGGACCAATCAGAAAACGAATAAAATCTGGACATCACAAGCATTCAGATATGCCTCAAATACATCTGTTCTCTACCAAAAGAAACAATCATTTTCCAAATGGTTAAAAAGTTCGTCTTAACCCAGCAAGTTTATTTTTCAATTTACTGATCTTATTACAGGAACTTAAATTATGCACATCCAATACTACGCCATAGGCCAGTCACTGAACCTTCCAATCAATTATTCTATTAAAAATTTTTAAACGTCTCTACTCTATCATTTTAGTACATATTATACATCATTTTATTGCAACTTAAAATGTTTAAAAGAAAAAAAGATGAAGTTAATCACCGTACAAGAGAAATTTATTTTTATATCTATAAGATTGTTTTTCACTACTTTCTACTTTGTTAAAACAAAAGTTAGATTTTTTTTTTCAGTTTTTTTTTTTTTTTTTTTTCGCTCGTTGGAAAAACGCCAAAACACTTTCCACCATATGGGATGATTCCTTTCCGAAAAAGTTCCAGAACTTTATGTACTGACGCTGAACTAACTGATAGTGATTTGCTTCCTGGAAGTTTATGTTATTTCTAGATGAATGGAACAGTTGGCATTAGCATTAAGTAACGCATCTGTTGCAAGAAAAATAGCCATATTCTTTCGAGTGTAGTAAATTCTCTAAACGGCATACATAATTGAAAGTGACGTGTCAGAATAGTTAATAGCTTCATAATGTATGAGACATGTGTTCAATTACCGAAAATAGTCTGTAGTAACTTTTTAGATAATGGGATTCTGAATTCGTTATGCTATAGCAAAGTGATTAGATGCAAAGAAAAAAAAAGATGATGAAAATAGAATAATTTCCATACAGCTTTTAAAAACTTTGCAAAATTGACTAGTTTAAGGGATTGTATTTTTATAATCATTTCCATCTGGCGAAACATGTGTATACAGCCACTACAAATATATAAAACAGATCCAAGTAAAATTTTGAAAGACTTTCTAAAAACAGTCAGATAAACAATGAAATGAGGTCTGGAGCAAATTAGGTGATCACATCAAATGAGGTTGTATTGTGCAACAAACTGACATGCATAAAAAAATTGGTCAAACTACGTAGTACGATTAAAATAATTTGGAGAACATGACCATTCTTGTCAACCAAAGCAAGTGCCTAAAATAAAGCCGTTTGAAATGTATTCTCCCAACCCTCCCCTAATTGCTCATGTTGGTTTAGCCCATGTCATGTAACCGAATTGCACACGCAGCTGATATCTTCCGAAGTTAGTTACCTTTGCTCTGCGTTGTAAAAAAAAAAGTGGCTTTTCTTGATTAGTGTTTCAGCATTAAATTCTGTCATTTTTTAGATAAAACACCAATGAAGATTTTGAAAACGCTAAGAAAGGTGTACGATGAATCTACCATAATGAAACTCCAGGTTTATGAATGGCATCGACATTTTAAAGAGGGCCGATAATCCATTGAAGACAATAAACGCGTTGGACAACCTTCGTTGAGGCTACACACTGGTACCTTCTGCTTGACTTCGTACCCCCGCCTCGATACCAACTGGTAAAACAATTCCTCTCAAAACTCGCACCAATGTGCTTCCACATCCCCTCCCTCCCCTATCAACCGGCTGTTCCCTCTATGAAAAAACATTTACAGAGACGACGTTTTTAGTCATCAGATGAGGTGAAAACAACATCGACGGAGGCCTTATGGGAGTTTGCGAAAAATGACTTCCAGCGGTGATTCCAGAAATTATACGAACGCTTGCAGTCGCCCAAGGTGACAGCTTTAAATTGAGATACAGTTGGCAAAAAAAGTATTTGTACACTTCATTTTTTTTAAATTATAATGAAATTAAACAAAAGATTTAAGCAAAAAATACTGTAATACATTAATTTAATGCATTATAATATCATAGAAGCAAAAACAAAATTAAACGAATCGATTTTTTACATTATAATAAACAAATATACAAAAATATAATGCAAAAAAAGTATTTGTACACTATATTAATGTAATATAATTAAGGAAAATTTAGTAAAATGATACAAATTAATATTTTGTGTGAATTCATTTAGCGTTTATGATTACTTCTAGATGGTGTGACATAGATTCCACCAACTTTTTTATAGCGGTCTGGTTAATGTAATTCCATGACACAATAAGAGCTTCTTTAAAACTGTTTTTTACTGATACATATTTTTTTTCGGATTTTTGCATCCAATAGCATTTGCAAATTTTCTATTGGATTCAAGTCTAGACATTTTAGAGGAGTTACCAGTCGTCTTCGAGGTATTGTCGTAACCATGTGCTGGTGATCACAGCAGTATGCTTTGGTAGTTATACTGTAGAAAGTGAAAAGCTTTCTCTACGCATAATTTCTTGGCACGGTTTAATAAAATATGCCGCGACACATCAATGTATGTTAAACCTGTCCTGCCATTGTCAATAAATTTTAAATGTTCTGCTGCATTAGAAGCTATACACCCCAAAACTATAATATTCCCTCCAACATGCTTGATAGTTTGAAGTATACGTTTTGGATCTAGAACAGTTTTATTTTTTCGCCAATTTTATCGAATGCTTGGTGGTAAGAAAATTCCGAATTTTCCCTCATCAGAAAAAATTACTGTTTTCCAAAAATCCAACGATTTACTTCTGTATGCGAAAGCGAATACTATGCGTTTTCGCCTATTTGTTTCGTTGATGAATGGATTTTTCCTTGAGGTTCTTCCTTTTAAATCTGCATTGAGAAGAATATTTTTTATTGTTTGAGGTATTACTCTGATGCGAGAAGATGTCGCAAGGTCTCTAACAAATTTTTGAACCGAACGCATAGGATTTTTTAAAGCTTTTTTAACAACACTCCCTTTCTCCCTCATTGTTAGTTTGTTGAGAAGTCCTGGTTTTCATTGAATTTCGATGCTTTCAATATATTCATAGTTTCTCACTATACATCCAATAGTTGTAAATGGTAATTTAATAGCTTTTACAAATTCTTGTTGCGAATTTAAATTTTTATTATGCTCAATCATAGGATTTCATATATCTAGAGGTGCCTCTCTAGTTTTAGGTTCTATACTCAATTACTTCAAGAGCAAATTGGATTAAATGTCAGACAAATATAATAGGAAGTTAAAAATTATTAACAGCTTCTGTAAAAGTAGTCCTTTGAACGATAACCACTATAAAACATAGTACATATCAGGTTGGAGAAATGTACAAATACTTTTTTTGCAAGAAATTTTTAAACTTTTCGTATTAGAAAATTATTTTACATCTTTATCGAAATTTCCTGCTGTGTAATTTAAAACACACGGTAAACCGACTGTATTAAAACTTTTCTTGACAAAATATCTGTTTTTATTTAGTTAAAAATAAAAAAAATTTAGGGTGTACAAATACTTTTTTTGCCAACTGTATGCTTCGGTACTATGAACAACTATTCAGAGTAATGTTTTTTTACAACTTGTCCCCGAATTTTTGAATCATACTACGTATAATCACTCTTAGTATGCTACAATCAGGTATAATAAAAACTAATCATTTAAGTTTTTATGTATAAGTGTTCAATTACGTGAAACATCTAACTTGATTCCTGAATCCTACAATAACACCTGAATTCTGGTATAAACATTTTCCGTTTATTGTATAGCAAAAATAGCTTTTTCTTATTATCAAATAAATTCGTACGTATATTCCAGTGTCATTCAGTCATTTCAACACTTTCGCCATCGAAACGCTCTACTCCTTAACCTCTTCAATCCCTGGGTCCCCATTCCAGAAACCTCTATTCTTTTACTTATAAAAACTAAAACGTCTGATTTTTTTACATTTTTACATTACTTCCTTATAGCTGAATTTTTTATGCATTGAAAGCAAATGAATGAATGACCTGCATCTAAGTTGAATCACTCATAAAATAAATGTTACTATCATCTGAATTTGCAAAAGTGTCCAAATGTGTCCAAAAGACAACGTGACTAAGAAAGTGAATTTTCAAAAGTATTTAACTTAAATCTTTTTAAATAAATTTTAAGGGTTTGTAGATTGTACTAGTTTACAGCTCTTAAATGGGTGATTCTACGATAAGAGGTTCAAAAACATGGAGAATTCGGCCAAAAAGAAAAGTTTGAGTTTGATCAAAAACCTTTAAATTATGATTTTTGTCCCGTTTATTTACTTTTTCATATAAGGGCAAGTCACTTTATACATATTTTATGACTTTTTCTGGTCAGTGACTCGCTCTCCTGGCAGTTATCGTGCCAGGGGAAATACGGTAGGGGAGAGACATTTTCGTGTAAATTCAAACTTTTTAACTGACTGAATTAGTTTTTCGGTTAATTGTGTATTTCACTTTAAGTATTACCGTATTGTTTAATTAGAGCAGTAAATGCAATTGAATTAAATGAATATTATAAGTTTTATGACTTACCAGGGGAGATACACAATCACTGTGCGAACCACTACAAAACAGGGTCGCGTCGCAACAACTAAAAATGGTGACGCTTAAATGGCTTGTGCGTTTAGTATTGCTAAGTTCAAGCCAATAGATGTCCTTAAGCACTACTTCCAATATAGCCATACTTGAATTTATATTTGTTTCAGCGGAACGAAATGTGACAGGGGAGAGACACAAAAAAAGCGGGACAAAAGTTAATTTTAAAAATTATTTGAAATTAACAAAATTATTTTATTTTTTATTTTATAATACGTAAGTATAATTACTGAAATTCCAATTAAACATACTTTAGCTAAGCATCTGGCGGAAAAAATATATGTATTGTTTAAAAGTTAAATTGAAACCGGCAAGGGGACATGCCAGGGGAGGGGACTTTTTAGACTTTGTAAGAAATTTCAGAAAAACGTGTTTAAATTAGGCATTCAATCGTGATGTTATTTAATAAAGTATATTAAGATGCTGCGATTCATTGGAAAAAATAGCAAAATATAGAATAAAAAATCTGTTTTAAACGGGTTGCCGTACAAATTACCTCTTATCGTAGAATCACCCAAATATGTGATTGCGTTAATTTAAGTTAATGATAATTAAATTATTGTTTTAAGGAGGGCGGGGGGGGGGGGGTTGTAGTTTTACATCCATATTTTTAAACCTAAATTACAAAGCGCTTAAAGGACCAATTTCAGAAAAGATTTTTTTTCGGTCATTTACATAGTCGTTTTGTTTGGGAAAGAAAAACAATAAATAAGTATTTTTATCATTATTTTAGGTTCGGATTTATGGGGTTAAAGCACTATAACCAACGTGTTACTTAAAGTTAATAATATGACTTCATTTTATATAGGTTGTAATTACCATGGAAACCTACAGTCATTACCTATGAGATAATATCACCGAATCAACTACGTATGGCAGTAATTAATTAAATAAAGAAAAACTTTATTAATATTTTTTAAAGTTTTGATTCGGTTTTCATAAAATTTGCAATGATTCGACAAAATTCTGCACTGATTATATATATATATATATATATATATATATATTAAATTTCAAACCATACAGCTGGGTAGTTATTGCGCTGTTGTATGTAGACTTGGTTGGTTGATTTTTGACGTCCGATTATCTACGCTAGGGATATAGGACGTTGTATGTAGACAGACAGGAAAATAGGTCAAATGATGACTACAGATGCTACGTATTTATATAATTAAGAACACGTCTAAACACTCTACAATCATTCATTTTAACCACAAAAGTCCCAGCTAAATATTAACTAATAACTGAATATTAATTTTCAAACTTTAATTATGTTTAAATAAATAGATGCAGTTTTGATAATTATTAAATTTATATTTTAAAAAAAATCTTACATAAAAAATATGATACATGTAGTTTCTAAAAATTTTAATAGTGTTCATGCGTTTACTTTTTCTTATAAAGTCAATAAAGACGATCGAAATCTTATAAATTTCTATTTTTTCTTTCTTTGGCTACAGTAACAGGCAAATGCTATGCACCAGAAGTCAGTATCATTTCAAATAGCGGATTCACTTCAGGCTGGAAAAAATAACATCGATTTGGAAAGAAATAGCTATAATAACATACTTTGGAGCTTTATCGTACATTGTGCTTGACAAGCACATTCAAAAAAAGTACATTGTTTACTTACATTGCATATTGAATTCGGTTTTACGAGACGGTATCAATAAAATCAATTTATTGAAATGCTCAGTGTTTTTTTTTTTTTTTTTTTTTTTTTTTTTTTTTTTTTCCCTTACATATTTTATTAAAATGTAAGAAGCCATGTGCAGTCAAAAATATAAGGTCGCTTCACTTTTAGTGATATGTTTCCAGCAAAATTTGATTAAAAAAGAAAAAAAAAAGGTATGCGCGTATCCTCAAATTGCTAATTTTGCGAAACATTTCAATTTTTTTATGTTATTATTATTATTTTAAATTAAATTTCAAACATTTAGGATTCCAAAAATGCCTTACTTTGGTTCAGCTATATTTAGAAGTAAAGTGTTATAGCCCAAAATGTAAACCGGAAATGAACTTTCTGAAACCGAAAGTGACCGTTTAAAGCAGCCATACTCAATCTTTTCCCCATGCGGGCCGCAAACATAAGTTTGTTTCGTTAGTCAGGTCGTAACACATTATGCTTACATAATATCGTAAAAAATATAACTAAAATAGAAACGTAACAAAGTTGTGTTACAAAATTAATATAATTAAGTTCAACTATATACTAATAAGGGAACCTCTTTTGGTATTGCTCGCACCTACCATTGAGACTTGGTGTATTTTAACCAGGGCCGTAGCTAAGGGGGCGCTTTGGCCGGCTCAGCCCCCCCTAAAATATTTTGAGTCCCCCCCCCCCCCTGCAAAAGATTCCAAGGTCACTAAATGAATTTCTGTTCCAAAAATCCAAATTGAATTCTGTTCAAAAATCTAATTTAGTTTTGAAGACCTTCACAGTATTGCAGAGATAGTAAATTGTATCTAAAATAAGTCTTTCAACACTACCTCATCCTATATGTACATGTGAAGCTAACATAATATTTAATTTTGCACCAGTTATACACCCAAATTTTTCATCATCCTCTACTTTTCTCAGCATGAAATGAAGTTATTACATCAGTTTAATAAAAACGTGGTACTTAAAATGTAATTATGCACTAATTTATCTTCCTGCGTCAGAGACAGTAAAAAAAAAGTTATGATATCCCTAGAATCTCTTGACCCCCCCTCTCCCTATATTTCACTTCTAGCTACGGCCCTGATTTTAACCCTTCATCTACCGACGGTACTTATAAGTTCCATTGTGGAAAATTTAATAAAAAACGTATTTAATCAGTCTATTAATAATAGTTATTTTTCTTACCACAAAATATATTTACTCGATCTAATTTGGATAGAATGGAAAAACAGTTGAAGTTAAATGTTTTAAAAAAGAGGTAATTTTCTTAATCATTTTCATAGATCTATCTTTTTTTCTTTGAAAAAAAATTTATATGAAATATTTTTGATTGTAAAAGCTTTTCCATTTACAGAGAGGATCATAATACATTTAAATGCATTGCTTTTATAAGAACGAGGTGGAACCTATCGAAATTCGACGAAAGAAAATGTTTAAGAAGGAACTGCATCATTGATTTATAATAAAGCTACAAAATTACTTACAGTAAAAAATGCATCTTATATTGATCAGTCTACCTCCCAAACAAATATTATAAAAAATACATCTTATATTGATCAGTCTAACTCTAAAACAAATATTATTTTAAGCTAAGGTTAAAAAAACACTATAAAACTCAGTTGTCCAAATTTTTAAAATGAAACTTCAATCGCATACTTTAATCAGTAAAATATAATAAAGATCAGATATTATGATGAATTTATCGATTGAAACTATTATGTTTGGTATAAATACAAATGAAAAAACAAAATTTATTCCAAATTGACACGATTATAGAATTTCACGCGAAATTAAAACCAGTTATAATTTTCATCTTTTAAAAATTTAAACACTTACTTCTTATATCTGTATTCACTAAGTTTTAAAAAAAAAATGTTACTTTAATTTGATCATTTTAAAATCACATTAACTCAAAATGAAGTTATTTAACTGATGACTAAAAACGAAATCACGGAATTTTATAACGGATATTTTTTTTTTTTTTGCAAAATATACGCATTTTAATTTTTTTTTTTTTCAATTTTAAGAGAAAATGGAGTGATTCTGTTGCCACAATTTTAAAACTGGTACTAAAAACTATAAAAAAAATTAATATCTTAAAAACAAATTGAGATACAGCTTTCAAATTTCATTTAAAAGTACATTTTTTTCTTTATACAATAAATACTTTATACAACGGTGTAAAAATCGGAAATATACGTTGTTTAGAAGTATAAAATTTGCAGTAGCGAAAATGCAAAACTTAAATTGCATGGGAAAGCGTTGCCATTCGCAAAATGACGTATGCGTTACGCACAGATACGTTTGGCCTTTATAATATAGATTGTAATATATTCATAAGAGTATTTTTGGTTAATTAATTTGATTATTTTTGTAAATATTTTACAAATAAATTATAAATACCAATATATTTAATCAGTTTTAATGAAAAAACACTTCTAAATTTCACATTATTATTATTTAAAAATTCCAGTATATTTTCAGATATTAAAGAAGACGATTATTAATGTGAAGCCATTTCTGGATAAATAATTTGGTAGATAAAGGATTAAAGCCCTATGTTAAGAAGTTTGAGAATCGAAAAAAAAATTCTGTTTCTTATTTTGCAGCAGCATTACTCTCCGAAAATGCTACTTTCGAGGCCACTTATTAGAATATTAACACAGTGTTTCCGGGGGGGGGGGGGATTCAAGGGGTGATAACGTATAATATCAGACTGAACGAATGGGCTCAAAATTTCCAAAAAGTTGATAACGTTATATTTACACAGCCCCAAACACCTGTAGTGCTTGTTCTGTCGGTTCGTCCGTCTTTCCGTATATAACAGAGCAAAAACTATTCAAACGAATCGTGTTGAAATTTATAATATATGATTGTTGCATAATTTTGTCGAGTCATTTCAAATTTTATGAAAATAAAATGCATAGTTTAATTACAGGGATAATCAAAATTATTCCGTTTCATTATGGTCAATGGGAAAAAATAGTTTCAAGTACATTTTAATGACGTTGCACTCTATCGAACATAATATAATTGATATGCATCTATGAAGTATATGCTAAAATATACATTCTGCACATTGTGCGGTGCAAAGAATATTTGTTATTCATTTACAGGGCTACACAAAAGTATTTCATTGCATAATGGTATTAGAGGAAATTGATATTCGTTGCAGAGGTTTACTCAAGTTGCTTTCTGTATAATATAAAGTAGATAGTATTATTTACAGGGACACACAAAGAATTTCGGCTACTATGCAATATCCGATGTACTGTATACTATACAGCAAGATCTGAATATTTTTAAAACTTCGTTATAATACGAACACACCTCATTTGCTATGCTTGATATGTAATTTCTGATTTGTTCAAATTGCGGGATACCTGAATTTAAAAAAAGCTACTAAACTAGGAACACCGGTGGTAACATATATGCTAGTATCAGCATTAGAAAGTTAAGCGAAATTATTTTTAGATGATTGATTGATGTTTCAATTATTTTAGTATATTTTTGAAAAAAAAGAATCAGGAATCTAAATATAAATGCTTAAAAAAAGTTTCTACTAGTAAGTTATTTAAAAGCTCTTAGACAGCTTAAAGACAGTTCATGTGAAACACAATAAAATTAGCTGGGGAAAATATGTCAAAAATTTGTTCAATAATTTATCTTGAAATTTTAGACTCAATTATTTTCCAAGAAAATAAGATTGTATGGCCAAAGGGAATTTTCAGTAACATAAATTTATCGCTGACAAAAGTGGTTTTAATAACATGCCAAGGAATTTTCTTTCCGCAACAAATTATCTTTTATTGATTTTTTTGACAAATTTCTCTTGGGTAAAAAAGAAAAAAAATCTCCCTTTTTTGTATGAGAAATCGTTTATTCTATGCAAGTATTAAATCAGTTTTCCAGTCATGTTGCAAATTGTAAACTACTAAACATTTTGAAATTGGCAGACATTTTTGTATCGGTGTATTTTTCATTTATTTTTGCTTTTATAAATGAAGTGTACATTAAGACGACAGTAAACATTCAAAATCACGAAATTTGGCAAAAGAAAAATAAAATTGTAATTTAACAAATTATAACGACTATTTGGAAAATGATATCTTCAAAGACTAAAATTTTAAAGACTTATAAATAAATTGTATATTTAAATTAATAATAATAATAAACATCATTTTTATGATGATCAGAATGAGTCATATATTACATACGCCATGCATTAAACATTAATATTTCTAGACCAATGATAAAAAGAACAGCAGTTTATAGATATACAACTTTAACTGTTTAAAATGTGCATTGTTATTTGATAGAGTTAATCAGACTGGACGCCTCCTATTATGAACGACATGGATTAAGCATTATTATTTCCTGGACTCATCATAAACAAATTTTAAATGAAATTTCAGTTTTACAGTTTTCGAAACTGCAAATTTTAAAACTTCTAAACATCGCTCATTTTCAATTGTTACACTGTTGCGTTAGAGAAAAAAAATGCACTTTCAAAAGAAATTTGTTTGAAATCTTTATCAAAATTTGTTTTCAAATTAATTTTTTTTAAGTTTTTATTACTTAGCAAATTATGCAAATACTATTATGCAAATATACTATTATGCAATGTTTTACTATTATACAAATCTGCAGGAGAGTCCTATAGCAAGCAATAAAAATCTTGTCTAAATTACGTCTATGGATGATATGTGTATAATCCGTTGAATTTACAATTATCGTCATGCCGTATGTATAGCATCTAAACAACGAATACCTAAATATCATATTATTGCCCAAAATACCGTGAAACTTAGATTCTCGGGATTAAAAAATATTTTGCGAAATTTAAAAAGATGACAGAATAGGTAGCTCATTCAGGCACGAATGTTAGGATTCAGGGCAACATATCCAAAATAGCACATCAAATGTGCCGATGGACCCGTGCAAGGCTTTGACAGTAAAATCTATAAGATTATTTGCCGGTAAATTTTTCAGCAAATTTTAATTGCAATATTTAGTTAAACATGTTTTAACGAAGTGTGAATGTATTATGTGAAAAGTCTGTTAAAAATTAAAAAAAAAAAAAAAAAAAAAACTCTTATTTGGTACTTTATTTATCGCTGTGTTTTTTGTGGAAAGGGGACGTTGGCATGAGAAATGATATGCGATTTTATTATATTGATGCATAAACTTGTAGTGTAAAATTGATTTCCATTTATATTTTGTTAACCTTAAATTTAAGAGAGTGATTCCTCTTTACAAATGCAGCTGTTTATTTCAGTGATTAGAGCACTCCGATCCAAATGTTGGATTTTTACTTGAAAATTTTAAGAGTATTCTTAGCTTTATGAAATCTCAGAAAATCTGAGTTTAGGTAAGGCGATAAATACCATTAAAATTTAGTGGTAGCAAGTAGTCATTTGGGTCGGAAACGCTCTCATCCATGTTACATACAGACCGGGAGGCGACAGCACAGAACAATCTCCTCATCGAGTTCACAGATGAAATTCTAGCATTAGTTAAATTTCAATTCGCATATTAAAGCGCAATCGCTCTGCCAAAGTCATATCTTTATAAAAAATTCCTATAAATCCGATTTTAGAGGGTGACTTGTGGATTTACCATTGTGTTTTCCTGCACCCAAAGGTATGAAAACATGGACGACTGGGAGCAGGAAAAACTATGACAAACCTACGAGTCTACCACTAAAATCAGGTTTTCGAGTGTTTTCCACCAAGATATGATTTGGCAGACCGATTACGTTTTAATATGCGAATCGAGATTTAACTAATCCTAGAATTTCGTTCGTGAACTCGATGAGGAGATTGTATGTGTTGTCGTCTCCCGGTCTAATATATTTTCCTCACTCCTCAGATGTTTAAACAAAATCAAATACACCCAAATAGAAGTTTTTCTTACATAATGCATTCAAAATTAAATTTTTTACAAATTTCGATAGTATATAGGTATTTTAAAAGCAAAAAAGAAACTGGAATATATTTTAAATTCTTACTTTTTCAAATCAAAACCCTTCTTCTTAATTTAAGAAATTATTAACATGTAAGTGAAAGTAATAAATAATTGCATATCAGAAATTCTGACTCAATTTATTTAAATATATCCATGTAATTTTTTTAACTCTTTCAAAATTAATATCTATTGAAAATGCAAAACAGGCCATTTAAAAGCAGCATAAATATATTTGTTGCTAGATGTCGACGCTAAAGAAACTCTGAAAAAATAACGGAGAAAAAATGTCAAAATTTTGCGTAGTAATTTCTCTTGAAATTTGATACGCAATCATTTATTAAGAAAATAAGACTATTCGGCCGAAGGGTCTTTTTCAGTAACAAAAATTTATCAGCATGTGAAGCAGTTCTAACAACTCGCCACTGAATTTTCTTCTTCATATTTTATTTATGAAGCAAAATAACTTTTATTGCTTTCCTCAACAAATTTTATCAAAGGTAAAATAAATAAAATATTATTATTATTATTTTTATGCAATATCGTTTATTTTGTGACAAGGATTAAATCCATTTTTATTCAGGCTGAAAACTACTAACAGACAAACATATCGAAATGGATTTTTGTATCACATATTTTGAATTTTTTTAAAGAACGTGCATAATTATTCCGAAGCATATGTCTAAGGTACAGTAGAATTTATTAAACTTAGTCTGTATAAATGTAAATGTGATATGAATTTAGTATTTCATTACGTCTGTGTTAACACTTAAAATATAATAATAATCACGGTATATTTTGTTTCAGAAATAACACATTTTATTGAAAATGCGAATTGAAGCTTGTTGCGGAGAACCCAAAATTTTTTTCTCTGTTTTTTTTTTTTTTTTTTTTTTTTTTTTTTTTTTGTCTAGCAAATATATCCGATTAGCTTGTAATTAGGAAAGTAATGTTGGTGAGGTATATGCAGAGCTCGACAAACCGCGGGTGCTTGAAAAATTCCCCTTGGCGACTAACTTTTTTATCTGTTAATTGTATATTTTCTCGGTACTTACGTATTAACGCCACCACACGGAAATTGCGCTAATGCGCCAATGAAGTTGCGCCAATGATCTTGTTGTTCGCACGCGCACAAAAAAAATGGCGTCAAAAAATAGCAAAAAAAGCACTAAAGCACTAAAAAAGCGCTAAAAATGGCGTCAAAAATGAGCAAAAAAAGAAAGCAAAAAAAAAATTGTTACCGTAACTTCTGCTGCGGTGACGTTAATACGTAAGAACCATTTTTTCTTTAACTAAGAAAAAAAATACACCACACCGGCGTTTCAAGTCAGCTAGTATTCCATTTTGTAGTGAATGTGTCAATGCCAGAGAAATGATTCGTTAAGCTGGCTCATAAGAATTTTTCCTGGCACCTAAAAATTTTCAACTATAATCAGTCCCTGATGTATGGGTATGCGGAATTAGCAGCATAGTTTTTATTTAAACCTTTATCTACCGACGGTACTTGTAAGTACCATTAAAATTACTTATTATAATTTTTTTTGATACGTCAATTAGTTGTAATACTATTCAGAATGAGTTACAGATACATGAATTAATTTTGTTCCAAAAGCATTATTGGTTACAGAAAACAAAAATATTTTTTAAAGGATGATTTTGTTTGACTTTGTATCTTTTCAGCTTTCTTGGCGCTCAGGGAGGGAGATAGTGATTTTTCAATTCGGAAATATTTCTATATTTATATTGTAATAACATCATATTTGCACATTTTATAATTCTACAAAATATTAAGAAACAATTTAAAATAAAAGATTTGAGTGGGATTATAAATATTTCACGAAATCCCTGTAAATTCAAGTTTAATTAAATCCTTCTAAATCCTTCAATCCTTTTAAAATCCTTCAAAAATTAATTAAATGATTATGTAAATCTTTCAATTTAGTTTGAACAATTTACGTAAAATGCTTTAGAACATAAAATTTTCATGAATTCATAATTCGGTAGATAAGGAGTTAAACTGTACCGTTCCCAACAAGGGTGTCATTTAGAAATTCAGTCATATTGAAGTTTAAAGACACCTTTATTTAAGTTAATCGGGAAGGATGTGAGAAAGTCACTTCACGATTTGGCCATACGAAATGAATATATGGCGTGTATTTTAAATTACGTTATATATTTTTGAAGAAATGAATGAAGGGCTTGTGTTTTAAAAAAAGCTGATACACTACGAATGATGGTGATCAGAATAATATTTGATGGTTTATTACCTGTACCCGGCTAACATAAAAAAAAAAATAAAATAAAAATATTATTTTTATCAGTCTTACAATTTCGAAATAAGTCTTTCAATTTTCTTTTTCTATTTCCATTTAACAGTTGCCTAGCTATTGAATTCCGTAGCATATCACAAATCGAAAATTAAATAAAACGAGACTAATGTTGATATTCTTAAAAATTAAATTTTCAAGATTTTTGTAAATCTTATATGCTTAGAAATATGCAAATAATCTAACATTATTAATTCCGGATTGCAGGGTATTAGATATTATGCAAAATAAAATGAAAATTAAAATGTCTTGCAAAATAGACTTTGAGATTTTTTATCTGAATATTTACTAGTTCATAAATTTTATTTATAACTGTAAAAAGGCTTTAACATTTAAAAAGTCTGAATATTGATTTTTTTTTTTAACACGTTTTATGTTGAATACGCAGGTATTATATAAGTTTATATAAGATATTATATAAGTTATATAATATGTGTATTATATAAGGGCTTTTTTATTAAATATTTGAGCATAAAAAGATTTAGGAATTTTGTTTTTAACTTATTAGATGGGGGAAGGGGTTCTTCTGTTCTGAATAAAGTTTACTGACATGAAATTTAAATAAGGGAAAACAACTTCTCCTCCTTATTTTTATTTTATTTTATTTTAAATTTTTTTTTTTTTTCGTTTTTATAAGGAACGTTATATTTGTTTTAAGTTATAAAAATAGAGTTTTGTTTCAGAAGGAACGTAAAATAAGTTTTTTAATAATGTTGTAAAAAAAAACCTTTCTTAGAAAATATAATATAACCATGAACGAAAATATTTAATACCCTCTTTTGAATTAACCCCTATTCGAAAAAGCGTTCTTTATCTTTAAGAGCTTCGACCAGTGTATTTTCGCTATTTAAAGAATTTACTTAATTATGCTTATTAAAGCGGACGAAAGTTTTTTTTTTACAGAATTTTTAATCTTTTTTCACCGATTTTTCAAAACAGAAATTTTTGCCAATTTAAATCAGGAAAATGCTCGTATTAAATAAGGCAAAATTTACAACAAAATTTTACTGGTGAGAATAATCCAAGGATTCTGAGCATCTTATGCGGCATGTATACCGGTAGCTTGTCACCTAAGGGTTAAATATGTGGACCAGAATAATGAATAGTTTTCTATTAAATTTAATTTGATTAAATCTCTCGAAAAATATAGAACTTTTTTTTTATTCCATAGTCATAATCATAATTCAGACGCTGGCTGTTTAAATTTTCTGAAAAGAAATGTCCCGTTTGGATAATTCATTTAAGTTTTAAATTCTGGAAGATAAATTATTGCTATGCAGGTTTTAATTTAATCTGAATGTTCCCAAAATTTTGTCAATGCATTTATCAGACATTCTGATAATAAACGAACAATTTAGGTGAACTTTTGTCGTTGTGTTCTAAAAATATATAACTGTATAAAAATATTTTTTTTTATTATTCCTATGTTTTTATCACCCTGCATTTATATTTGACGAGCAAATATTTCATGGGGAATTAGAAAAGAAGAAGCTCTTAAAAGTCGTAGAAAGCTTACCGCATTTGTCCTCAAGTTAGAAGTCTGTATGGGCCATTTCCAGACTTGTTTCAGAAACTAAAAGTTCAGCCCAGGCTCGGCTCAGTCCGTGCTAAAATTAATGAAAACAGTCCCGGCACGTGCAAAAATTAATGAAAGACCCAACTCAACTCAACCCAATTCACTTTCTCCAGAAAACAAGATTTTTTTAAATATAAAATAAGGATTTCTTTTCTGGATTACTACTTACATATTTAAGGAAAATTTTAACATATACTACCTCTGACAAAAAAGTTCGGTGAATAGTCCTGTAGCATTAACATAGATGAAATATTAACGAAAGTTACCATCCTTTAAAATAGTCATCTCCAATAACTATGCACCACTGAGATCTGCTATACATGTCCTGGGAAATTCGCAAGAAGACTTCTTTTGGGATGAAGTTCAAAAGCTTCGTCACGTTTCGTTGGATGTCAGCAATAGGGTCAAATCTCTTTCAAACAGAGTTTGAGTCGTGAAAAAAGGAAGAAGTCTGGATGCTTGAGATCTGGCGAGTATAATAGGTGTTCAATTTGCACCATCCCTCATGAACTTCTTTCAGTGTCCTGCAAAGCTTAAAACCAGACTTTAAACTGATCTTTTGTTCGTTCATTTTCCTGTTCTCAATTAAGAACCAGTACAATGAACAAGCACTTAGTAAAGCACGTCTTACACAGAACATAAAGGATGCTCAACTAAACAACGGTGGGAAAAGATGGTCTATACTTGCCTCTATGCAGGTGTAGCGTTTTGTTTCCCCAGTGTTGCCAGATCCGTCGTTCTGAATTCATTCACCGAACTTTTTTTGTCAGAGGTAGTATATTACTATATGTTTTAGATTGTTATATGTATGCAAGACAAAGAATGCAGAATAGCTACTATACTATTACAGCTTTACTACTATAACAAATCGTGTAAGGCCAAAATGTGTCTTGGTCCCATGTATGTCCGGGGCTATATCCGCCAAAAAAATATTTATCAAAAATTTACTTTTTCTGAAATTTGATTTAAGCTTAGATAACACACTATCTGATTGTTACTTGACTAGAATTGTATTAGAGATAATGTTGTATTTAATTTCTAGCTTCAGAATTAAAATTTATTTCTTTTCATTTTCAAACTCGCATGAGTTTAAATTATGTATCCTGAGCTTCCCAACTTTCCTCTAATATAGGACCGATAATGCTGTGCTGCTGGTATAGAGAACACGGAGCAACTATTCAGAATTTTTTTTACTCGAAAATTTATGCCCAGCAAAGTTCCAAGATACGACAAGAAATTTGTTACAACACAATGCAGTTACAATATAATTACAAAAAATACAGATGAGATTACTTGCTAGATTCAGCTGTAATTATTCGATTACGAGCAGAATTATGTACTTTTCAAGAAACGTTTCATTTCGCGTGTATTAAAAGAAAAAGAAGTTATTCAATAACTCCAATTTCAAAGTTTGTCACTGTGTATTTTTTCCCCCAACACATGCTATTAAACTTCTTTGTACAGGGTGAGTCATAAATATCGAAACAATGGGCTATCTCCTTAAATATTGACCCTAGACCCATACTTCCAATTGCAAAGTTTCATAAAAAAGGGCGAATTTTTTTATAAGATAAATTGCAACTCCATGGAGGGTCTATTTTAAAAATTACGAAAATTAAATTTTTATGCAGCCCTTAGAGGATAAAACTTCCAATTAGAAAATTTTTCCTTATCCGTTCCTGAAATGAACAAAAAAAAAATCATCTCGTTATCTGAAAATCCCCAAAAGATATTAAAATCCAAAATTTTCCAAAATTCGTGACTTACACCACTTTAGCATACCTCTGAGCGCAGCGATATCAGCTCATTTGAAATGCAATTTAGGGATCGACCATAAATTTACGCATTATTAAATGCCGATCAGAGACAATACTTTAACTTTTAGATATAAAATAAAAGCGTACAGATTTTTGCTTTAAACTTCCTTCAAATATGCTAGATGTCTGCAATATCTCGAGCTTGGCGCCAGCCTCGTAACTAGCACGACCCATGGCCGGACCGTCTTATTAAACAGTTATTAAAAGTGTTATTAAATTAAGTGGTATTAATTATACTCTCATTAAAAGTGTATTAAAAACTTATTGCCGCAGGCAATAAGTTTAGTAAAAATAGTAATAGCTATAATGATACTTTTATTAATGGAATCATTAGAAATATATTTTAATAAATTACACAGAAATATTTTCAAAAATCTACTTTTTACTATTCAGCTTCAAAATTTATGATGGTTTTAAACCTATTTTTACTTTATTCTATCTTTACAAGAAGAAAGTATTGGACTCATGAAAATTTTGAATTCCGGTTTTTGACGGATTCACACGTTTAAAGGCTCAGAGATACCGAAAAATATGTTTTTACAAAATGTCTGTCTGTGAGTCACTGCTCCTGTATCTCTGTATATGACATAAATTTTATGAGCACTCTATTTTAAGAACTATTCCACAGAATTTAATAAAAAATTATATTTACTTAGTCCTTGATATCAATTGATGCTGATTAGCTTTTGGTGTAAATCGCTAAACAGGTGGCCCTACTGTACAGGCATTTGTACGATTCCCCGCAAGAGCTGTACAGTCACCGTCAAAAAAATCTTGACACTTGAGATTTTAGACATTTTGTTGAATATCTAGAAATATACATGAGGAATTATTCTGAAACTTCAGGTGTGTAAACAATATGGCACAGGTCATATATTTTCGTGAAGTTTTTTTTTGCCGAATGTGGTGATGAAAAATACGCCACATTACGAGATAAGTGAAAGATAGTGGTTAGTACTAAAGAAATAATATTAAGATAATATCCCAATCCGCGTTGTGAAAGATTGTATTGGATATTATCAAAAAAAAAAAATGTTCTCTTTAAATCTATCAATAATTTAAATAAATGAAAATCGCAAAAGCTCAGACTCGAACTTTTTAAACGTTTGAATTTGCAAAATAGGAATTTTAAGAGATACGGAGGGTATCAAAATGATTATCATAAAATAAAATTAAATTTAATATTTGAGATTTTGAAACAAGCAATTTACCTAAAAGAATTTAGGAAGAGAAAACATGAAAGAAAACATGAATACATATATACATATACAAATATTTATTTCAAACAACAATTATATGTATCATAACACAATAAAAGAATTATTACTTAAGCATATAATTTTCATAGAGAAACATCTGGACATCGTATCATCCTAAATTATCGATTTGTAAGTACAAGCACTATAAATAATATTATTCTAATTTATCAATTATTTCGATCATGTTTACTTTCTTTCATTTTTTTTATATATATTATTATAAACTTATACAAAAACACAAAAGACTCACAGCACAACTAACGAAAGGCATAGCCTAGGATCTCCTTATAATTCTCTTTTTTTTTTTTTTTTTTTTTTTTTTTTTTTTTTTTTTTATCTAAATTTTAAATTAAAAAAATTGATTTTAATATTAAAGAATTTTTTTCTTTATGTATATTTATATCATGAGCAAAAAGGTAATTTTGAAATGTAATAACACCACAGAGTAGGATTAAATTGCTCACCATTTTATATGAAGCCTTGTCATCCATTCGATGTAGTAATCCATAGCAACTGATCCATTGGCTTTCATTCACACCGCATCTTTTGGGACATCATGTAATTTCTCAGGAGGCACACAACTGTTCATATAAAAATATAGTCTGCACTATTTTCTCGCACCTTTGGAGACACGTGGAAATTTACTAACTGAGCAAATGTTCATATAAAAATAGTTGCACATTGTTCGCTATGTTGAGCGTAACTGTTCGTATAAAAATATAGTCTGCACTGTCATCTCGCACCTTTGGAGACACGTGAAATTTACTAAGTTGAGCAAATATTCATAAAAAGAATAGTCTATGAGAATGATGCACATTATTCACTATGTTGAGCATAACTGTTCCTAAAAAAAATAATAGTCTGCCATATCGTCACGCACTGCCATCTGGAATTGCCTGAAATTCATTATGTTAATGTTGGAAGTTCCAGTAATTTTCAGACATTCATTTTTCTTTTCGCAAATTCGATCATATGTCAAAGAAACTTGGATGCTTGTCAAATCATGGGCTTCCCCGTTCCGTAGATGATTTTCGCTTACAAAACTTTTCTATTTTACTACCTACATAGCTGGGACCAAGAACTGTATTAATTTTTAGATTCTTTTCTCGGAGAGAACTCCATATCTTTTTTTTGTTTGTTTGTTTCCTCCCCAAAACCTTTTTTTTCTTTCATTGGTCTTCTGCTATCGCTTTGATCATTGCATCGCACTTCTTATTGGCCGGATGACCAGTAGGGGTTCATCCCTTTCGGCCACTAAAAAAAACCTTTTTTCTCTTTCCCACGGGTTGCAGAAAATCATCGGACTCCTCTTCGATTCTCCCTCCTATGGGCGTTTCTGGGCTGTAAATTCTGTTATTGTTAGCTTCAGCGTATAATGTCAAAATTGTAGACAGTCTGGT
Source organism: Maratus speculifer (assembly GCA_964019185.1). NCBI lineage: Eukaryota > Metazoa > Arthropoda > Arachnida > Araneae > Salticidae > Maratus > Maratus speculifer. The sequence goes on from OZ025295.1 coordinate 170,075,141, forward strand.
TTTTTTTACAACCTTTGCCATTGTTACGTCTGAAGTTTTATGGTGAGCAATTGAATTTCTACTTGGGTGTTCATTGTTAACCGTTCGTTCTTACCGAACTTTATAGAGTCATAAAGTTTATAGCTTTAATTACAAAAAATAGCTTTCATCTTTTCCTGAAACCTAAAGTTATTATTACAACTCGAAAGAATGAAACGAACTTAAAATGAATATTAGTGAATAAAATAAATTTAAAACTTTACTTTAATCAATGATTCTTTTTTCTTTTTTTTTATATATATATACGAATATTTATGTATTTTCGCTTTAGTTGTGCTTAATCATTCTTTATGTCTACATATTTAATTTAGCAATGTTGTGACGATTCGTCACTACATGCTATCTCCCCTCTGATTAAGAAAAAAAAACATCCTATACAAGACAAACTAAAATATATATACACAAATATATCAAAGGAATACAAAATTCTAAAACAATATACATGATTCTATGGTTGAGAAATATAATCTTTCCAATGTGGTGTTATTGAAAAAATATATCCAAATATATACATAAACGTACTCGTTATAGAAATAGCTATATTTTCTATATTTTCCTTTTTTTTTTAATATATATATATATATCTGTATTATAGCATTCCAGAAATGGATGTGTATTCTACTTGGCATGTTCTATATTTCTACGAACTATGCCTATGAACAAAACAAACTTTCCCAACTAGCAAATTTTGAAAGTTTACTACTCTGAAATAAGAGAAAAATTTCTCCGAAACTTCTCTTTTTTTTTTTTTTTTTTTTTTTTTTTTTTTTTGTAAAAATGTTTTTGTTGTTTTCATCAACAATATTTGAGAAAAAGAAAATCTTCGTTCTAAATCACTTCTTATTTCCCCCTTTTTTTTTTTTTTTTTTTTTTTTTTTTTTTTACATACATTTATCTATGTTGTATATTAAATTTTTGTCACTGAAACGTTCTCTCATTTGAATTCTTTTTAATTGACTGTCTATTTATTTATTCCTCACTGGCTTTATTAATAATTTTATTAGATTATTGTGTCTGGTTGTTATGTCCGCTTTTATACATATTGTTACTTTCTCCATCGTATGAGAGTTATGAAAAAATAATTAAATTTATTTTATTTAGTTATTTTATTTAGTTATTTTTATTTAAGTATTTTATTCATTTCTTTTTTTATAACATATGAGTCTGTTAGAGATTGTAATCAATAGTTTCTTTCTGTATTTCAAATTTTATTCTAATCTAAGTTTATTGCTATATTAATTAATGAGATATGATTATTTATATAAAATCTTTATGACTAATATATTTTCTGTGGACAATCTCATTTACATATAATCTCAAGAAAAAAATATCTTTTGTACAATGCAAACTATCGACCAGCAATAAAAATTTGCATCCCGGGCAGTACGAAATATATATTTCCGATGAGATTATAATATAACCTTTTTTTTTATATATATATCTATATGTTGTAATAAATATTTTATTTTATTCTGTTTTATTTATTTATTTAACTGTTATTATTGTTCATAGTATTTTAAAATCCATTTTTACGCTGAATATTAATAAAAAAATTAATCAGCCATGAATTATCCAGTTTTATTTTTACCTTTTTTTTTTTTTTTTGAATTCTATATTTATTAATCATGTGAGACCATGAGGAAAAAAAAAACTTAACGTTTAGTTTTGTATTAGAGATATTTCTTTTTGTACATGAAAGCCGAACATTTTTAGAAGTCATTAGTATTTAATTGTAAAAGTTTATAATTTAAGCTAATATGTTCAATGAATTATGATCATTATTTATTTATTTATTTATTTATTTATTTTTATTCATTTTAGAAAACTTTGGCAGTTTCAGTAGACAAGTGAATCAGTTTTAATGAATCATTTGAATTATACATTTTTATTTATTTATTTGTTTTATTTATTTATTTTTATTTATTTATTTATTTATTTCTTATTTAATTATTTATTTACGTACTTGTGTTCTCTAACGAATGATTATTTGTTTTAGTTTTGCTTGCCATATTGGGCGCAAATAATTTAGAAATATGAATTCTAATAGGCTTTAAATCTGGTCTATTCTTGTTTTTAATGAGATAGTTGTCATTCTTGAAAATTCTCTCAACATAATATGGGCCTGAAAATGTCTGATGTAACGCTTTAGGTTTTATGAGCAGTTTTAAGTATACTTCATCGCCTAATTGTAATTCCTTGTGTTTTGCTTGTGAATTTTTATTTAATTCCCTATCTGCTATTTCCTGATTTTTGATAACCTCTTTTCTTATTTCGTGCATATGTTTTAATTTATTTTGAACGTATTTGCTATAAGAAGACATGTCATGTACTTCGAAGTTTGTGAAAGGCGTTTTTATTTCTCTTCCAAAAAATAACATGCTTGGAGAGAATTTTGTTATTCTATGTACAGTTGAGTTATGCATCAAAATAAAATATTGAAGTTTCGTATCCCATTCATAAGTTTTATTACACATAGCTGCTATTGAAGCTTTTAAATCCCTATTAATCCTTTCCGAAATCGATTGGCTTTGAGGGTGATAAATTGATGAGGGGATTAGTTCGATATTTAAATTTTTCATGTAATCTTTAAAATCCTTCGATTTGAAATAAGATCCATTATCAGTGGAAAAATATCTTGCTAATCCGAATGCGCTAAAGTAACCATTGAGAGCATTGATTATGACCCTAGTGTCCGTCGATTTTAGGGGAAAAGCTTGCAAATAGCGTGTTGCAGTGTCTATGACTGTCAGTACAAATTTATTCCTATTTAAAGATGGAATTAAAGGTCCAATTAAATCGCATACCAGACGTTGACCTGGGAGGTAATTTTTATCCATCGTTTTAAAAGGAATTTTTATCGTTCTATGTTGTTTAAATGTGTTGCATGTTACGCATTTCGTACAGAATTGTTTTATCTCTTGATACATTCTGTACCAGAAAAATCTTTCTTTTATAATACCATAAGTTTTTAAGAAAGCAAAATGTGGGACATGTGCACTGTTTAGAATATCTTCTTTTAAGCTCTGCGGTGCGATATATAATTCCGCATTATTTGAATTATGTGAATTTTTCAGAATTAATATCCCGTCTTTATTTAAAGTATACTTTTCATATTTCTTTATTTTTTTTTTATTTTTTTTTTTTTTTTTTTTGTTGTAAGGCCTCAATAATTTCTTTTAATTTCGGGTCATTTAATTGTTCTTTTTTTTTATTATCTGCATTTAGCTTTTTATTTACCGTGAAAAGATGTTTGTCTAAATTATCTGCTATTGATAGAGCATTTACCGATCTACTACAGAAATCAGCGGGATTATGGATACCTGCAATATGCGATACTTCAAAATCATAATCCTGTAATTTTAGTAACCATCTTGCTACAATTTCAGGCTGCTTTTCTAACTGTAAATGGTACGTTAATGCCTTTGAATCTGTTAGCAGAAAAAATTTTCGTCCTAATAGAATGTTTCTAAAATATGTTATGGTTTCATAGATTGCCAAAAGTTCAATCTGCATGCTTGGATATTTCTTTTCTGAGTCTTTTAATTTTCTTCCCGTAAATTCAATTGGGATCATTTTATCTCCTTGTTTTTGTGCTAATATACCCGATGTTGCGATTTTCGATCCATCTGTAATTATATAAAATTCTTTACTAAAATCTGGGGGGTGAATAGTAGGTTGTTCCATTATAATTTTTTGTATTTTTTCAAATGATTCTTGTGCTTTGTCATTCCATTTGAATTTTGTATTAGCTTTAGTGAGGTCCGTCAGTGGTGCTATTATCTCCGCATAATTGTGTATAGTTGCTTTAAAATATGTGCATAATCCAATAAATGCTCTAACTGTTCTTTGAGATGTAGGTACTGCGAAGTTTGTTATTTTTTGGATATTTTTTTGTGAGGGCGCATATCCTTTTTCACTAATTTTGTATCCCAAAAAATCTATTTCCGACATGTATAATTTTAGTTTAGTCGGTTCAATCGTAAGATTAAATTTTTCTAATTGTTCTAATACTGCTTCTAGTATTATGTGCATTTGTTGTACATCATTTGAACCGATTATTATGTCATCAATAAAGTATTGAATATTGTATTTTTTCTTTAAGTCTCCTAAAACTATATCAATTAAACGAGCAAATTGATTCGGTGAAATTTTTGTCCCAAAAGGCATCCTTGTTATTTGAAAATGGTTATCTTCTGTGATAAATGCTAACTTATGCTTGTCCTGCTCATTTAATTTTATTTGAAAGAATGCAGAATGCAAATCTAAGACAAGTGTATAATTTTTTCCCTGCCATATTTTGTAAAATTTCCTTTGTATTAGGTACTGGGTATGGGTCACTTTCTAATATATCGTTAAGAGCTCTAAAGTCTATAGCCATCCTAAATTTAATTAAATTCTTATCATTTGTTTTTGACGTAGAATTTTTCTTTACGAAAATTACTGGGAAAGCATAACTTGAATTTGTGGGCTCTATAATACCTGCATCCAATAAATCCTGAATTTCTTTCTCCGCGAATTTCTTTACGTCATGTGCTAACTTAAAGGGTTTCGTTTGTATTGGAAAGTCGTGCATTAGTTTAAAGTTCGGTTTTATTACATCTGTTTCTCCTAGCGTTTTATATGATTTGCTGAAGGCAGTAGCGTGTCTCATTAAAATTGTCAGTACTTCCTTTTGTACCTTTGGTGTTAAGTGATCAACTTTAAAATCATTCTCTGAAAGTTCTTTCTTTCTTAATTCTCTAATTTGTGTGATATTTAAGTTATTTACTTCGTAAATATTATCAGTATTTGATTTATTTTGTTTCTTTATAAAAAAATCAGTGGTAATTTTTCCCATTTCCTGATCTTTGTGAAGTCTCAAGAATTGTTTAGATTTATTTTGTACTAATATTGTGAATAAATTATTTTCATTTTCCTTATTTTCATGAACTGAATTTTGGATTACTAATTTCCTATTGTTATATTTAGATTGAAAAAAAAATTGTTGTCCGTTTTTTAGTTTGCCGTCAAAAATTAAGTTCACTAACTTCGATTCTCTGGGTCTCAAAGTAATGCTTTTTTCTACAAATACTCGTGTATTAATTTTCGGAATCTTATTATACTGATAAGAGTGAATTTGTTTTGGTATTGTTTGAAACTCGTCATTTTGTTGTATCGACTTAATTTCATTTACCTCAGTAATTTGATCTTCGTTAGAATTTAATTGTATAATTGAGTTATTGAGTTTAAAAGTATTATTTTCAAAATCCATAATTATTTTATTACTTTTTAAAAAATCGTATCCTAAAATAATTTTGTAATTACGATCAAATTCTTCTTTAGTTACATAAAATGTGCCATTTAAGAAAGTGTTGTTAAATCTAAACTTAAATTTTACACAGTGTTTAAAAGGAATCGATTTGTTTGATAAAGTTGTGATTTTTATAGCGTTGGCTAAATATCTAATTTTTATATCTGTCTGTTTTATTTTCTCGAAGACCCCTGGGGATATTAAACTTATACTCGCCCCACTATCAATAAGGCTGGGTATAATTATATCTTTCTTTATTTTTAAATTCCATATTGGTAATTCATTGTTTTTACCCGAATTACAACTTGCAATTAATTTTTCTTTAACCATCTTTTTTTCGTTCTCATTTCTTCTTATCTCTGTGTTTTTTGTTTGTTTTTGTTTAATTATTTTTAGTTCCTTGTTTGCTTTATGTTTTATGTTATAACCCTGTTTTTTTTCTATGATGCGGGACCTACGGGCTTGTATTTCTCTCAATTTTGTAAGTCCCTTTACCGGTTTAAATTACTTTGTCCTCTGTTCCTGTTATGATTTTGCCTATCCCTTCTGTTTCTGTTTTCATTTGGAAAGGTAATTGTGGGCTGATGTTCCCTATTTCTCTCATTATTTTGCGGCAAAAGATTTTGGCTATTCTGCATATCTGCGAAATTGTGATGCTGCCCTGTATATGCGATTTGTGTATTGTTTCCCTGTGTTGGGTCAAAATTTTGCATTGGAACCATATTTTGCATATTATAATTTCCATGATACATTTGATTAGGTCCTATCGGTGATTGGTGCAAATTTTGCCAATTTGGCATCTGATTGTGCATATCCTTAAATCTAATTTGATTGTTATGAGGTCTAGCAAAATCGAATGTTTGTGGTGCTTGAAAATGTTGTGCATAGTTTTGTGGAAATCTTGTAAAACTTCTATAATTGTTGTTTTGATAGTAATTCTTGTGAAATCTTGGCCTAACATTGTTTTGTGCTCCCCTCGGTTGAAAAAAATTCGCACTTTTTTGATTAAAATAACAATTTTGAGTCTGGTGATTGGACTTGTTGCATATGTGACAAAAATTTTGTGTTATATGATTTATTTCCGCTTTATTTTGTTCACTTTCGTTTTTGTCAATTTGTAAACTTTTTATTTGTTTTTTCAGCTGTTGTATCTCTGATTTTTGGTCTTGTGACATGCTAATAAGTGCCTCAAATAATTTATTTTCACTTGTTTCCGTCAAATTATTTATTTCACCTGCACATTTACTGTTTAATGCACTTTCGATGTTTTTAGCTTTTTTTTACCGCATCTTCGAAATTTGTAGGTGGGTATTTTTTTTATTCGAAAGAAATGTCCGGTCTTAGCGCCTCAAGATATTTTGTTAGTTTAATAGTTTCTAATAATTCTTTGGCTCCATTCTTTTGTTCATGTCCTGATAAAGCAAGATATTTCTGTGCTTCTATATTGAATTTTTTTGTGAATTCCTCAATAGTTTGATTAGCTGTTTGTTTGGCATTTATAAATTGCAACTGGGCATCAGCAAAAGATCTTTCTTTTTGAAATTGTTTTATCGCATTTTTTTTAAACGTTTTATAGTCTTGCGCTTTATGCAATTCATTTGTATTTCTCATAACTTCTCTTGCTTGCCCTTTGAATTTTGATTTCGCCAACACCAATTTTATGTCGTCGGGAAATTGTGCCGCTACAGCTAACTCCTCAAATTCTTCAAAAAAATGTGTTATGTTTTGATCCGGTTTATCCTCAAAATTTTGTAATGAATTTATCAGCGTATCCACTCCAATAGTGAATGATTCCCTTTCGGGAGAAGCCTGTCTTCCCTTTCTTCCTGTCATGTTTATTTATCTGTTTTGAAAATCTCCAATAGATTGATGTTTAATTGTTTTTCTTTAATTTTTTTTTCTATGTATTGAAATTATACTCACATAAAGGGAAAAGAGAAAAAAAAAATATTTCATAGCAATTTCAAAATCCCCCTAACTATTTTCTATACACACAAAAATAATCACAAAATAAATTTTCAAAGTACAGATATATATATATATAAACAAATCTTTAGTAACGAAGGCTTTTTAAATAATGTGCTGTGAGCTAAACCCTTTCTCTTCTGTATGTATTCATTTCATACATATATTTATTAATTTTGTTCATTATTATCAATTTTCTAGATATGCATAAACTATCAATTTTGTTTTACACAATATAGGTAAGTGATGTTTTGTTAGTAAAAGAAGAGAAACAGAAAATAGGTAATTAAGGAGAAAAATTTGTAATACTGAATATATATTTTTATGTATAATTACATGCAGAAAAAATTAAATTTTTAATCCTAAATGCAAATTAAACACCTGGTGTTAGCACCATTAAATTTTAATAATGTGGTGATGAAAAATACGCCACATTACGAGATAAGTGAAAGATAGTGGTTAGTACTAAAGAAATAATATTAAGATAATATCCCAATCCGCGTTGTGAAAGATTGTATTGGATATCATCAAAAAAAAAGTTCTCTTTAAATCTATCAATAATTTAAATAAATGAAAATCGCAAAAGCTCAGACTCGAACTTTTTAAACGTTTGAATATGCAAAATAGGAATTTTAAGAGATACGGAGAGTATCAAAATGATTATCATAAAATAAAATTAAATTTAATATTTGAGATTTTGAAACAAGCAATTTACCTAAAAGAATTTAGGAAGAGAAAACATGAAAGAAAACATGAATACATATATACATACACAAATATTTATTTCAAACAACAATTATATATATCATAACACAATAAAAGAATTATTACTTAAGCATATAATTTTCATAGGGAAACATCTGGACATCGTATCATCCTAAATTATCGATTTGTAAGTACAAGCACTATAAATAATATTATTCTAATTTATCAATTATTTCGATCATGTTTACTTTCTTTCATTTTTTTTTTATATATTATTATAAACTTATACAAAAACACAAAAGACTCACAGCACAACTAACGAAAGGCATAGCCTAGGATCTCCTTATAATTCTCTTTTTTTTTTTTTTTTTTTTTTTTTATCTAAATTTTAAATTAAAAAAATTGATTTTAATATTAAAGAATTTTTTTCTTTATGTATATTTATATCATGAGCAAAAAGGTAATTTTGAAATGTAATAACACCACAGAGTCGGATTAAATTGCTCACCATTTTATATGAAGCCTTGTCATCCATTCGATGTAGTAATCCATAGCAACTGATCCATTGGCTTTCATTCACACCGCATCTTTTGGGACATCATGTAATTTCTCAGGAGGCACACAACTGTTCATATAAAAATATAGTCTGCACTATTTTCTCGCACCTTTGGAGACACGTGGAAATTTACTAACTGAGCAAATGTTCATATAAAAATAGTTGCACATTGTTCGCTATGTTGAGCGTAACTGTTCGTATAAAAATATAGTCTGCACTGTCATCTCGCACCTTTGGAGACACGTGAAATTTACTAAGTTGAGCAAATATTCATAAAAAGAATAGTCTATGAGAATGATGCACATTATTCACTATGTTGAGCATAACTGTTCCTAAAAAAATAATAGTCTGCCATATCGTCACGCACTGCCATCTGGAATTGCCTGAAATTCATTATGTTGATGTTGGAAGTTCCAGTAATTTTCAGACATTCATTTTTCTTTTCGCAAATTCGATCATATGTCAAAGAAACTTGGATGCTTGTCAAATCATGGGCTTCCCCGTTCCGTAGATGATTTTCGCTTACAAAACTTTTGTATTTTACTACCTACATAGCTGGACCAAGAACTGTATTAATTTTTAGATTCTTTTCTCGGAGAGAACTCCATATCTTTTTTTTGTTTGTTTGTTTCCTCCCCAAAACCTTTTTTTTCTTTCATTGGTCTTCTGCTATCGCTTTGATCATTGCATCGCACTTCTTATTGGCCGGATGACCAGTAGGGGTTCATCCCTTTCGGCCACTCTTTCCCACGGGTTGCAGAAAATCATCGGACTCCTCTTCGATTCTCCCTCCTGTGGGCGTTTCTGGGCTGTAAATTCTGTTATTGTTAGCTTCAGCGCATAATGTCAAAATTGTAGACAGTCTGGTTTTTTTTTACAACCTTTGCCATTGTTACGTCTGAAGTTTTATGGTGAGCAATTGAATTTCTACTTGGGTGTTCATTGTTAACCGTTCGTTCTTACCGAACTTTATAGAGTCATAAAGTTTATAGCTTTAATTACAAAAAATAGCTTTCACCTTTTCCTGAAACCTAAAGTTATTATTACAACTCGAAAGAATGAAACGAACTTAAAATGAATATTAGTGAATAAAATAAATTTAAAACTTTACTTTAATCAATGATTCTTTTTTCTTTTTTTTTCTTTTTTTTTTTATATACGAATATTTATGTATTTTCGCTTTAGTTGTGCTTAATCATTCTTTATATCTACATATTTAATTTAGCAATGTTGTGACGATTCGTCACTACACCGAAGTCCCATAGGGGACCGTCAAAAAATTGAAAAAGAATGAATATCTTTTGGATAACCCTGCCAAAACTAATGTAGCAAAAGCATTCAAACTCCAGATTATCATTAAGTAACTTATTGTAATTACGTGTGTTCATTTTTATACGGATATCATGTATATCCGTAGAGAAATTAAGGTTTTTATAAAAACAGTCCCAATTTTTTTCAAGATTTTTGCTTGTTATTTGCAGAGTTCTTAATATAAAATAAAGTTTTTTCCAGAACATATGACAAATAATATTATACATAATACCCTGCAACCAGAATTTAAAAATAATAATAATTGTATGAATAATGAACAGGTTTACTAAATAAATTTTCATTGCGCATGCGTAAAAGTTATGCAAATTTCGATTGCATATTGTGTTAGCTAAAGGTATGGAGCAACTTTTGTAAAAGTCTCAGAATCGCAGCTTAAAAATGCTGAAAATTATCGTCGATAGAATCAGATGAAAATCCGTTATTTCCAAAAAGACGCAAAAAGATAAGGGGTTGTATCCAAATATAGTAGTGCGCGCAATATTATGTACAGAGCCGAGAAAAAAAATCTTGACACTCATAAAAAAAGTGTTATAAAAGTAAACACTTACATTTTAAAAAATTTTATTGCCAAAACTAATATTTTGACACATTTTCCTTCGCTTTTATGACACTTTGCAATCTGTTAGGCATAGAAGTTGCTAAACTTCGGAAATAGTTTTTGTCCATAATGACCCACAAAGTTTCCAATACTTCTTTCAATTCCTTTATGCTGGATGGGTAACACTCTTGTACCTTATTTTTCATATGATTCCAAGCATTTTCTATAGGATTGAGATCAGGTGAGTTGCCTGGCCAATCAAGCACTGGTATATTATTATCATTTAACCATTTTTGTACAAGTTTTGATTTATGTGCAGGTGCTCCATGATGCATGAAATACTCACATCCATGAATGGACCAAAATTTCAGTAAGTGGTTTTGTAAAACTTCTATATATTTTCTTCCATTCATAGTAATACTTTTTGGAAGGAAATATAAACCAGCTCTACCTTTTTCACCACTAACAGCTCCCCATACCATTACACTATCTGAGTGTTTTACAGTTTTCATGGTAAACTTCGTATCATAGCGTGAGGAACCTTTAGGTCGTATCACCAACATCGGGCGTCTTCTGATAAGCCTGAAGGTACTTTCATCAGAAAACATTACTTTCTTCCAGTTTTCTGCTGTCCAATTCAAATATTTCTTACAAAAATTTAATCTTTTTTTTTTTTTTTTCATGACATCAGTAATCATGGGTTTTTTTGCTGCTATTCGAGCTGGAAGCTTCAAGTCTTTTTGAAGTCTGCGGCAGACAGTCCTTACTGATACATCCTTCAATAGATTTGGGTGTTTATTTTTTATTTCTGCTGCTGTAATGGTTGGTTTTAATAATACCTCGCGTTCCAAAATACTATCAGTCCGGTCCGAGGTCTTTTTTGGTCTTCCTGAAACGATTTTTCGTACTGGCACACTGCCCCAAGGTAAATTTGCACTCGAATTTTTAAGGCATAAATCGTTTGTCTCGATACTTGCAAATCGTTAGCAATGCGACTTATTGGAACATGTCGTTCTAATAAAGTTAAATCACGAGATTTTTCAACAACTGTAAGCTTTTTTCGCCCCATTATATGCACCAAAAAAGATTTGTATCTGCAACAAAATTAAATTCCACCTTTTAAACCACTAGAAAATACGAAAAAAAACCGCTGAGTCATTTCAAGATGCAAGCATTACTATTTAAAAAGGCGCATGCTCAATGGAAACTTCTATCCGTTTTCTATGTTTAAAACAGGCAAAAATAAATAAATAAATAATTAAACGCTGACCCAGTGGCGTGGTCGGTAATGGCAGCTGATGCCACACTGTGGGTACCCGGTTCGAATCCGGGTTCTGGCATGGATGGTGTGTTGTCCCTTTGAAGTGTAATAAATATATGTAGTGGATATCTGTAATAAAATGTGTTTTGTATTGTCTCTGTTTCTGTGTATTATGGATCAATTGAGGCGGCAGCCATAGTAGCTAGAGGCCTCAAAAGCAAAAGCTGTCAATTCAAAAATAAAGTAAAACATCTGAACATTTAAAATGCGATGCAAATTTTTTTTTCTTTCGGGCATTGTATGATATATTGTTACTAAACAATAAAATATGGATACAGCGCCTTATCTTTTTGCTGCTTTTTGGGAATAACGAATTTTCAGCTTTTTCTATCGACGATAATTTTCGGTATTTTAACGCTGTGATTTTGAGACTTTCACAAAAGTTGTTCTTTACATATAGCTAACACAATATGCAATCAAAATTTGCATAACTTTTACGCCATGCGCAATGAAAATTTATTTAGTAAACCTGTTCATTATTCATACAATTATTATTTTTTTAAATACTGGCTGCAGGGTATTATGTATAACATTGTTTGTCATATGTTCAGGGAAACTGTATTTTATATTAAGAACTCTGCAAATAATAAGCAAAAATCTTGAAAAAAATTGGGACTGTTTTTATAAAAACCTTAATTTCTCTATGAGTATGCATGCTATCCGCATAAAAATGAACACACATAATTACAATAAGTCACTTAATGATAAACTGCAGTTTGAATGCTTTGGCTACATTAGTTTTGACAGGGTTATCCAAAAGATATTCATTCTTTTTCAATTTTTTGACGGTCCCCTATGGGACTTCGGCAAAAAAATTTCACGAAAATATATGACCTGTGCTATATTGTTTACACAACTGAAGTTTCAGAATAATTCCTCATGTATATTTCTAGATATTCAACAAAATGTCTCAAGTGTCAAGATTTTTTTGGCGGTGACTGTATATCTAGAATTATACGCCTACAGTCGCCCGTAATTAGAGGCACCTTTTACGCATCGTGAAATAGCGATTTTAGCAAGAAAAATATGACGTTGACAGATCCAAAACAATGAAAAAAATTGAAATCGACGTGACAAAAGAATGAGGTTTAAATCAACTGACGCATTTAAACAGTAATTAAAGAAGGTGCGAATGGCAAAACTTAAACAAAATCTGAAATCGAAACTACACAGGATGGAGTTAATCACCTAGAAACTTTTAAAAAGCATTTAAACATTGGGAGTCAATCTTTGTTTAAAACTAAATGCACTTTTCTGCATCAGATGTTTTTATTTCAGTATTTCTCCTTTTTAAACTGACATAAGTAAATAACTGTTGGTTACAGTAACAGTCCAGCAAGTTCAATAATTTTTCAACATTTCAAAAAAAAAAAAAAAAAAAAAAAAAAAAAAGGCCCAACGCGACGAAAGAAGATTTCTCCCCAGAAAATTTACTTTAAAAATATGATTTGCATACTAAAAATTGCATCTTTTTTATATTGCTATTTTAAATAGTTTTATTTGAAAAAATAAATAAATATTAAGGTACCCTGAGGTAATAACGCCAAGTGCTTATATTTTGCATAATTATGAAATAATCAGATAAATGACACCCATGTGCTCTGCGCAGAAGGGTTTTGAGTAATATAAATCGCAAAAAACAGCTTCAAGTTCAGTTGTTTCATTTTTAGGTCTTATTGTTTTTACAAGCAACTAAAATTAACGCTTGATCTAAAATTTGCGAGATAAGGTTTTTGATCTGAAGACTATATTTTTTATCCAGAAATACTTTGTTTATTACATAAATTTGTAGTGTATTTCATGCACTTTCAAATTGTTGTAGAAGATTTTGGATATCTTCTCGAGATAATTTGTAGTTTAGGATTTACTGCGCAATAAGTATTCCGGGGTAATAACGCCAATCCTTGGCGTTATTACCCCGGTTGATTCCCAACAGTGGCCAAACTATATCCGAAGGGGGCTTATATATTAATATGGGACAGCATTATCATCATTGCTGAAATGGTAAGATTAAGGGGGAGGGTGCCCAATACTTAAAAATAATCTCTCTATTTTATTTTTTATTATATATATATATATATATATATATATACATATATATTTTTTTTTTTTTTTTACTAACGTAAAAAATAATTTTTAATTCTTGTAAATAAAACTATATCAAAATGTTTTCGAGATTCAAATTCGAACATCTTCAAAATCAGGTTTCTATTAAATTCCCACTGGATTGTTCAATTGAGTTCGAAATTTTAACTGTCCGCTTTCTTAGCATTCGGTTTTTCAAAACTTTATAAATTTAACATTTAACTGATGTGACAGAAATTGTAATGTTGGAATGTGATGCGGTTTGTGAGACCACAAAATAGAAAGATGAATAAAAGGCGGAGATAACTCATAGGATTGTGTTTTTGTACTAAACTTTTTATACAAGAGTATTATACTTAATATTCTCCTATTTAGTCTCTGGTGATAGTACTAAAATTCCAAATGAAGCAAAATTTCGGTAGTGTTTGCAGTTAAACTGAAAATTACAAGTTAAACTAAAAAATTAAAAGAAAAATAGTGGTCTACGAGACCGGAAACATTAGTTAAAGGTTAAAATGCGATTCATGATTAAAAATCATAGAATACTGTCTCTGCGCTAAACTTTTTATACAGAATTAATTCTAATTTAATTTAATCTATTCAAATATTTCTAACAATATTACGAGAACTCCAAACGAAAGAGAATTTCAATTTGTAACTATAGTTAAACTGGAAAATACAAGTAAAACGCTAATTTCTTTTTTTTTTTTTTTTTTTTTTTTCTTTTTTTTTTTTTTTTTTTTTGGGGGGGGGGGGGGGTACAGTGTTCAGTCAGATTGCTAACAGCAGTTAAAGGTTAATTTTGTTGCTAATATAGAGATAATGATATATAACCATATGAATTATGTATAAAATTGAATAAGAAATCTCTTTAGGATAATATTTTTTAATCAAAAATTTTATTCAATTTATTAAAAATTTATTAAAGATGCTCTTTAAAACGTCGACAATTTAACTGTAGGTTTGGAGAATCCGCATTAGTGTGGAATTATGGTTTAAAAACTATTTACTAGATTACTATAATAGTATTAACCCTTAACTGCTGTGACAAAAAATGTCGCATAACTTCCTGTGAGCGGCCTGTCAGACCGCTTATCTAACGATGAATAAAATGTTAAATTAACTTTTAGAATATTATTTTTGTATTGAACCTTATATACAGGACTATTATAAATAAAATTCAGCTATTCAAAAGTTTCTAGAGATAGTAATAGGACTCCAAATGAAACAAAATTTTCCCGGTATCTATAGTTAAACTAAAAATTGCAAGTTAAACTCTGAAACTTGAAAAACTCAACTGTATGTGAGGCGCTAACAACAGTTAAGGTTTAACAAAAATATTTATTACATATAACGCTAGTTATTATAAAACTTCACATGATTAAAATATTACATTATGAATGGTTAAAACCATGCAATGTTTCTTATAATCATATTTAAGCGGGACTTTTTAAGCAAAGAGAGACACAGGGTGTTATATTCTCTTAAAGCTCCCCCTCACTCCTTTTTCTTTTACTTTCACAAAAAAATCAATATTTTGTATCGCATAGAATGCATACATGGGAATATAAATACTGATTCAAATAATCCGTGCAATGTTTCTAATAATTTTATTTAAATGGTCATTTTTAAGCAAAACGTAGCTTAGAATCTGATATTCTTTTGCCTCCTCCCCCCGCCACCATCACAGCTTTCTTTTTCTTTCAGAGTCACAAAAAAAATTGTAGTACATTTTCAATAGCTTAGGTTGCAATTTGTCAATTTCTAGAGCTGTAGAGTTTGTATTTTTAGAATTGCGCAATCTACATGCCATTATTCCATCCTATTTTATAGTTTTGTGTGCATGGCGTTATTACCCATATAGGTGGGTATTAACGCCAAATAGCATTGGTCAAGAAAAAACGCCATTACATTTTATGAATACATATCTGTTAAATTATTTTATTTTATATAGATAGTCAATGAGTTGCTGTATCAGAACCTATATTTGTTTGAAAAATACAATCTAAAACTTAGCCGTGAAAATTGGTAGAACCTTAACGTGGTGTTATTACCCCAGGATACCTTATTTAAAATGCTGAATCAAAATTTAAAATTGGACATTTTCATTTAATCAAAAGAAAAAAATTCAACGCGACAAATAATATTTTGAGTTATAACAATTTTAATTTACTCTAAATTTTTTGAAAAAAAATATTAAGAAGGTTTATGATGTTATAATGCTTAGAAATTATATGATTAACCATCACAAAACATTCAAAATTCTTACGTTATACAGCTCATATTCAAAATATTAGAATAATTACCTTTTTTTTTTGAAATTGAAAATATCGTTTGGTAATTTAATGTCTTTTAATGAAAATATGCAAACGATATTTTTATTAAGAATTTATTGTTGATTAAACTTACTTGTTATCTTAAATTTAATATCATTTTTGAAAAGATTAATTGCAAAAAAAATTATTTTGAAAAGTCAAAATATTAGAATATTTATTCAAGTGGTTCAAAATATTAGAATATTTCACATTAATTCTCCTTTAATTATTACCAATTCTTAACTGGTGGCATCATTGATTAAATTCAGATTATTTTATTTAAAATCAGTATTCTTTTTTGCAGTTTGTTTCTTTTTCGTCTTAAAATGGGCCGTGTGAGTGATATTCCTGAATCTACTAAACTTCGTATGGTTGATTTGTATCGGCACGGTAAAAATCAATGTTTTATAGCGAATTATTTACATTGTTCGCAATCGAGCGTTAGTAAAATACTAACACAATATTCAAAAATTGGAAAATTTCAAAATAATCGCCGAAATGGTGGCCGAAAACCAAAAACATCTGCTAGAGATGACAGGAAACTGAAGCGTATAGTTAAGAAAAACCGTTTTAAAAGTGTGCGATTCTTGCACCGAAAATGGAAAGAAGAAGGAGTTGAAGTTTCTATATCGACAACATTAAGACGTCTCCATAAATTTAAATTTGAATCTCGTGTACCGAAAACAAAACCTCTCATGACTGCAAGACAAAAGCGTATAAGATTGAATTGGTGTAAATCAAGACGTTTATGGAGCAATGAAGATTGGAAAAATATATTATTAAGTGATGAAAGTATGTTTTGTGTTTCATATGGTAATCAAGGTATTCGAGTTTGGAGAATGAAGCAAGAAGCATTTGATAAAGAATGCCTTAAACGTTCCGTAAAATTTGCTGCTAGTGTCATGGTTTGGGGTTGTATGAGTGCAGAAGGACCTGGAAAGTTATGCATCGTCTACGAAAAGGTTAACTCTCTGATATATCAAGAAATTTTAGAATATTACATGATTCCATCATCAGAAGATTTATTTGAAGATGATTTCATCTTTCAACAAGATTTAGCGTCCTCGCATGCCTCGGTGTCAACTAAGAATTGGTTCCGCCAACGCAACATTAAGGTACTTCTTTGGCCACCAAATTCACCAGATCTTAATCCCATCGAAAACTTATGGTGTATAATGAAGAAAAAACTTCAAGAAAATCCTTCTTCAAGTAAAACTGAGTTAGTGGCACGTATAAAGTCTATTTGGGCTAATATTGATAGAAATGTTTGTAAACATCTTGTATATAGTATGCAAGATCGATTGTACGCTGTTATGAAAGCTAAAGGGGATGCTACAAAATATTAACTACCATTTACTTCATATTCATAAGGTAATATTGTTGCGTAAAATAAAATATTCTAATATTTTGAACCAATCTAAATTTTATTCTAATATTCTGGTGTGTTTAAGGAAGCTGTATACCTAATTTATTGTGCTGTATTTTATATTTTATAAATGTTAAAATCTTATCTAAACATTCCAGATTTAATTTATAAGAAATTTAATTGCATTTACTTAGTATAAAAAATAAATAAATGACAAATAATTTTTTCTTATTACTTTTTCTCAATTATTCTAATATTTTGAATATGAGCTGTAAATAAATAAATAAAATAAATGTTTCCCGGACACATTACAGCAACACTGATTACACGCATTTCAATTTGTGTCTGATCCCTTGAAATCTCGCGATTTATTAAAATTGTCATAACTCCCTGATTTTTGAAGATATCGAGATGAATTTTTTTTTTGTTGTTGTTCAATTCAGGAATGGATAAGAAAATTTTTTCTAATTGGAAGTTTTATCCTCTGGGGGCCGTATAAAAATTTAATTTTCGTAATTTTTAAAATGGACCCCCATGGAGTTGCAACTTATCTTATTAAAAAATTTACCTTTTTTTATGAAACTTTGCAATTGGAAGTATGGGTCTAGGGGCAATATTTAAGGAGATAGCCTATTGTTTCGATATTTATGACTCACCCTGTAGAAGTGTATTACTAAACGACTAGTAAAAGAAAACTTTTACAAATAACATACATTATTTTTTATTTCATTTTAAGTTCTTTTTCATTTGTAAAAATGTTGTTCTTTAATTACACGCAAGAACTTGAGTGCAAACAAATTTACAAATTTATGCAGACACCTGAAAAGGGGGAAATTAAAAACATTCGAGTACATGCTAAAGCAAAAGAAATTTCCTGTTTCTTTAAAAGTGAAATTTCATGATTAGAAACAGAGTAAACATTCTTTTGAATAAAAGTTACGGTTAAAGCAATCTTTTTCTATTTAAAACTAACATCTTTCCTTTTTTTCATGAAAGTTGGTAAATGAATTTTTCAGGTGCATGTTTATTTGTATATACTTATGAAAAATTAAAAGAATGAAATGTTATTATGAATAGAATACAAAAAGGGAAAAAATGATTTAGTCAGTATTCAACATTCTTATTCATTTACTACTTAACAACCAAGTTTAAAAAAAAAGACTTAAATAAGTCATATTTTATATTAATAAATATACTAACAAGGAAGGTCTCCATACTGGGCATACTCAGAATTTTTTGAAAAACAATACTAATTAAAGTACTTATGTATGTAATAAAAGATCAGTCAAATTTAGCTGCAGAATCACAGTAGAAAGTATGTAAAAAAATAAAATACTTTCGCTTATTTGGCGTGAAAAGACGAAAGCATCACGGAATTTGGCTAGCAGCCTTTTTCCTCGCCAAAAGCAGACGATTTAATGGAACTGAAAACTGTTGGATTTTTAGAATGCGTGTAAATGGCATTTAATGAATTTAAACATATATTACATACACATACAGGGTGTCCAGCAAATAACACCTTGATCTCAAAATTAAATTTCTCAAAAACGAAGATCGATAGTAATATGCGGTAAACGGTTTTTTCATTAGGTAAGCTGTAAAAATCTTATACAAAATTTTCAAATAGTAAATATTTGAAAAAAATTGTGTTCTGATTGCATAGAATGCTTTAATTTTACATTTTTCTTGTTTTAGATTGCCTGCAGAGAAATATTTTTTCAGCTTACAGTACAATATTTTAAAGATTTTTCGAAGTAAATTTTTAGAATTTATAAATTTCAAAAATGTAATTAAAAAATAAAGAATACTGCCCAGTTAAACTGATGGCATTGAGCTCACAGGCTACAAATACTAATTGTACATTAAAGCCTCATATTTTCAAGGGTTAATTCCGTTCGAAAAAAAAAATTAAGAAGGGGAAACAGCTCTCCCCTTTCCTCTTTTTTTATACTTAATCATTGAACCTCCTATACTATCAAAGATATAAAAAATCATATAAAAAATCTATATCCAAAATTCAGAGCAAATGAGATAATTCTTAATAAAAACCCATTTAGCATTTATATAATGTAAAAGGAGTTATCCCCCTCTTTTATATTTAACCATTAAACTTCCAAAACTATTCAGAGATTTGAACGAAATCTGAAAATTCTGCTTGAAAAACCCATTTATATAAATTAAGGGGGGAGGGCATTAGAACCCCTGTTCCCCCTATTTATACTTATTCAATGAACACCAAATAACAGTCACGGAATAGTCTCATCAGAATGATCCTAATCTAAATTTTGAACAAAAACTTAATTCTGCATGAAAATCCCATTTATATCAACTAAGGGGAGGGACATGAACCCCCCCGTTCCCCCTCTTATACATATCGAATGAACTCCAAAAACTAATCAGGGAAGCGCCTTGTCAGGATATATCTACATACAAAATTTCAAGTGGATCGGATACTTTTATCACGAGTTATCGCGTTACGCACGAACGCACGTACGAACGTACATACAGAACGGACGGCCACATAAGCTCTCAGGCTATGATAGCCTGTGAGCTAAAAACTATGAAATATGGCACGTTAAGCCAAAAAACACATTCTCTGGCAGCAATCTAAAGCAAGAAAAATGTCAAATCAAAGCATTCTTTGCAATCAGAACACAATCTTTTCAAAATATTTACCGTTCGAAACTTTTGTATAAGATTTTTACAGCTTACCTGATAAACAAACCGTTTACTGCATAATTCTATTGATCTTTGTTTTTGAGAAATTTAATTTTGAAATCAGGGTGTTCTTTGCTGGACACCCTGTATATATTACTTGCTGCTATAGTGTTTAATTTATCACTGTAAAAAATATTTCATATAGAAAAAATTATTTGCATACATTTAAGCGTGTTCAAAATTAAAAGCGAGATGATTCCATAGCAGCAAAGTTTAATTGACAGCTCATTGGACTTAGAGCTTGAAACAATTTTAATTAATTTAAAATATGAATTTCGTTTTACATAGCAAATTTTGATAGTTAAATTTGAATATAAATACATATAAATATCGATATAACAAAATTATACTTAAAACAAACTAAAACTGACAAAATTAAAGTTATTTAAATTAAATTTACCTAAACAATTTCAACATTAAACTTTTTTTATTCCCTTAAAGCATATTTGACATAAATTTTTTTTTTTTTTTTTTTTTTTTTTTTTTTTTGAAACTGCATCCCATTGCCAACCAATGATAAATTGCCAAATAACGAAATTTTCATTTTTTTTTTCTTTGCGAACGCTGTATAGAGGTTCTGCCAAAAAAAAAAAAAAAAAAAAAAATATATATATATATATATATATATATTCAGATTTTTCGGAGTATGCCCGTATGGAGACCTTCCTTGTAAGGGGCTGTACATAATGAAGTCATCAGCGTTTTGGCAATTTTGGTGCCCTCCTATCCTAACGGTATTATATGTTATCATTCCTTGAAACCCTCCCCCGCCCTAATGATACCGTTGTCAATGTCTGAAAATTCTTTTTACTTTGACAATTTTTTTTTTTTTTATATATATATATTTGCAATGACATACATTTATTATTCGAATGCTTTACTGATTTAAATGAAGAAAAGTAAATAAAATATTACTATTATATATAAAATTAAGTTTATAGCATTTATAGTTCGACACGTAATGCTTACTATTTAAAAATACAGTTTTTTGTTAGACAATGCATTCAAAAATAATATTCTATTCTTGCATTTGTCCCCTTATCGGGAAGGAACGTGAGCAGAAATTTTTATCAACAACATTTTTCCAATTTATTATTATTATTATTATTATTATTTTTTTAACATAACAAGTATTATTTCAAAACCTGGTTTCACTAACAACGCTATATATCCATTTAATGAGAAGGATATTAATGTCAAACGTTGGGATAATCCGTATTTTGGAATAAAATGATTTTATAATTAATTAATAATTTTTGTAATACCTTTATAGCTTCATAAAAATTGATAACAGACTAACGAAAAATTCATAGACTATTTTGAGGTAAAAAGTTAGCAAAAAAGGAAAATTTTGGTTGGTTACAAAATGATAATGATATCAAAAGACAAACCTCTCATCCCCCTACAGATATCTTGCGATATCAAATGCCAGATCTTTATCTTCCCCTCTAAAACGATGACATTATATATGCACAGCCCTTAAACCTTTTTTTTTTTTTTTTAACGGATGTTTTAATTTTACAAAGTGAAAAAACACAGGTATATAGAAATTTGCAATATTAAAGTGTATTGCTTAACAACTTCATATGATACTCCATGTCTATGTTTTGGATAGGAAAAAAACACACAAAAATACAGTTTATTTATAAAATGGACTTTGGTCGAATTGACTCTAAATTTTTATTTGTCGTGGGATCAGTTAGGATTGGGTGAACCTAAACTGGGTTTTTTTTTTCTTCCTTTTCGGGAATAAATTCTGACATACCCGATTTTCGTATGCAAAATTATTGGTTCTGATGAAATTGAATGAATTAGGTGTTTCAAAGTATTCGATTTTTAATTTTTCTAACATAGTTAAAACATAGTTTCTAACATAATCTAACTGTTTTTCCATCTGTCTCTCCATGCTCTAACTAGACAATTAAAAAACAGCTATTAAAAATTTAACCACAATTTTTATGTTAAGAATGTCTAAGCGGTTGAAAATTCGCATGAGAGAGAAAACAATTTAGTGATTGATTTTGTAACATTAATTGAACGATCGATTTTCAAAAACAAGTTAAATTGAAATCAACATATTTTTAAGGAATGAAAAGGAGAAAAAAGTTAATAAGTATAACTCTCTTATTTGTCAGTCGCTTCCCAGTTCACTACATTTACTTCGATAAAATTTGCAAAAGATTTTTTTTTTGCATGTTTGAAATGTTTTCGAAAAATTGCTGCTTCGTTTTCAAATTAACAATTTCAGTATTGTGTTGCAATAACGACATTGTAAATTCTACTAAATTTAGTAATATTGGTATCGGCTTGAATATAGTGTGAATCGTTAGATAATTCCTATCAAAAACATGAATGTGAAAGAATGCCAAGTTCGTTAAAGGTTTCGCTAATAAAAGAAGTGAGATCTAACTGCAAACCAAGTTCTTTCGAAGGTTCTTAAATTTTAGCTCCTGTCATGCATAATATACTTCAATTGCTTAAAATGATTTGGTATGTTACTTGTTATTCAATAGAGCGACTTGGCAAGTTTTCTCTTATTCAACTTAAAGTTGATCACTTAATTAATTTATCAATACCTTAACTTCAATGTACTTATTCGAACACTCGATTGACTAGATCTTTGCGAATCAGATTCTAGATTAAATTGTACTCTGACTGAAACATTAAAGTTGGTGGCTGAAAACTTGCCAAGTCGCTCTATTGAATAACAAGTAACATACCAAATCATTTTAAGCAATTGAAGAATATTATGCGTGACAGGAGCTAAAATTTAAGAACCTTCGAAAGAACTTGGTTTGCAGTTAAATCTCACTTCTTTTATTAGCGAAACCTTTAACGAACTTGGCATTCTTTCACATTCATGTTTTTGATAGGATATCTTTTTTTTTTTTTTTTTTTTTTTTTTTCTTGTCAAATCACTTCTTTTATTAGCGAAACCTTTAACAAACTTAGCATTTTTCACATTCATGTCTTTGATAGGATATCATTTTTTTTTTTTTTTTTTTTTTTGCCAAATAAATAGCTATTTGTTTCTTTTTTTAAATAATTAGGCTTAATATTAAATTATGTTTATTTAATATTAACTAATCTTACAGCTTTTGTCTTGCGTTTATTCACTGTTTTTTTTCAATCAAATTTAAAATTTTTAACATTAAGACTGCTTATGTTCCTTTAAATTCAACTAATAAGGATGATTCTTTTATGTGATTGGGTACTACTTGATTATCTCGTCGACCAAAAAAGATTGTCGCCAACTAAACGCTATATCGCAAAATATAAGGCCAAAAGCGATGCTAATTTGGCGCTATTTCTGGTATTTCGCCAAATTCCCATAGACTTCCATTGTAATCTGGCAATTTATCCAATACTTTTGTTAGAGTAAGGACTGTCGCCATCATTTTGACATCTTTTCTTTTAAATCGGTTCGCTAACTTTCCAATATTGCCTAAATATTCATATTTAGAAAGTTTTTAGAACGCTTTTCGTGCATTTTTAATCTTCTAAATTTTGTATTTGTTAACAAATGTTCTTAGTGATCATTTATATCTTATAAGTAATGAACATGGCAAATTTCATGTTTCTAGGCTCTTAACATACAGACATCGCATTTTTAGAATTTTTTTTTTTTTTTTTTTTTTTTGCTCTTTTAACTCTTTTGGATTAGTGGCATCGACATAAGATATAGCCTATATTGGAGCAAGGACTGTCACCATCATTTTGATATCATTATTTTTAAGATCGGTCTGTTGTTTGCTGAGATTGCTTAAAAATCCCAATTTAAAACATTTTTAGAACGCTTTTCGCGCATTTTCACCCTTTTTGAATACCGTATTTTTTAGCAAATGCTCTTAGAGATCATTTATATTTTATAAATAATTAACATTCCAAACTTTATGTTTCTAGGTCCTTTCAGTACTACAAAAGTTGCATTTTTAGAATGTTTTTTTGCTTCTTCACCCTCTTATGGTTAATGGTATACTCGTAAAATATAGCCTATGTTTGAACCGGGGCGAATACCATCATTTTGGTACCATTGATTTTAAAATCGGTTCATAGTTTTGCAAATTAGTTTTGATATTCGCCAAAAGTGTCGCCAACTTGGCACTATTTCTGATATTTCGCGAAATTCCCATAAACTCTAAAATGCCAAACTTTATAATTCCAGTCCCTTAACAGACAGACAAAGCATTTTTAGAACGTTTTTTGCTCTTTTACCCACTTTGGGTTACTGGCACCGACATAAGATATAGCCTATGTTGGAGCAAGGACTGTCATCATAATTTTGATATCATTACTTTTAAGATTGGTTTGTTGTTTGCTGAGATTGCTTAAAATCGCTATTTAGAACGTTTTCAGAATGCTCTTCGCGGATTTCCACCCCTTTTAAATTTGGTATTTTTTAGCAAATGTCATTAGTGAACATTTATATCTTATAAATAATAAGCATGCCAAATTTTGTGCTTCTAGGCCCTTTAGTAAAACAAAAATCGCATTTTTATAATGTTTTTTACTTCTGAAGCCTCTTTTGGTTAATGGTACAGACATAAAATATTGTCTATGTTTGAACCGGGGCGAATACCATCATTTGGGTATCATTACTTTTGAAATCGGTTTGGTAGTTTCAGAGATTAGCCCCGATACTCGCCAAAAGTAACGCCAACTTGGCACTATTTCTGGTATTTTGTGAAATTCTCATAAACTCCCATTGTAATCCAATATTTATCGCCTAACCAACCATTAATATTTAATTAATGGTGATTTCTGATTTTTTCCTATTTATAGATCCAATAATCTACCTCCACACCAAATGTCAACTTCCTAAGTCACCTAGAAGTAGTCGAACATTTCTATGAGTGAGTCAGTGAGTCAATGAGTCAGTGGTAAAAACAGTGATTTTCAGACGTCAATTTCTCGTGAACGGTAAAAATTATTTTAAAAATTATAGGATTCGGAAATTAGAAGATGTTCTTACACGACACGAAATATTGCAATTGTATAGGTCAAATAGAATTTAAGTTATTGAGGGGTCAAAAGTGGCCCGAAATGGTTCGGGTAATATAACCCACTGCCGGTGTGTCGCCTTTTACTTTGTGAACTTGGCTGACACACTGCCATGGTTCTAGATACAAATGTTACACTAAAATTGATGGCTTACGTGAAAGTTATTATAAACAAAAGCTAAAAAGATAGTAACGAAGTAAAAAAACTTCTTTAAAACACAAAAAATAAATTAAAATATGCAAGGCTTTTCGAAATTACATTGTCTTTCTTCGTCAGGAACAAAGAAGACGTGTGTCTACTATGAATGTGACATTCATAAAATGAATGGAAACCCGTTTACAGAGAGATTGTCACTTTTTTGATAATTATTATATTTCAATCTTTTTAAAGCTGCTCAAATTAGCTTGCTTTAAGAATCAGGGTGTTTAAACGGGGGCTTGCGAACGTACCTTGTAGAGCGCAAAGCCCCTTAGTTTTATTAAAATTCATAAAGTATGTTTCACTTATTTAAATCCTAATTTGATTTTTTTAAACATAGTCGTCTTTAATTATTGTGTCACGATGTTAAATTTACTTCAGTTGCCTGTTACTTTAGCTCCATAAAATCATACTTCAACATCCCAGCAGGCAGGGAGGACAAGTGTTTCCTGGAAAAATTGTGAACATTATTCCGAAATAAATATCATCCTTCCATGCGAAAATATGTTGTTGAGTCTGTTAAAAATATTTTTCATCATTCCCTGATCTCATTTAGATCCAGCACAGAATCTCGAATTTCGGACAAAAATGAAGATTAATGGATGAAAGGGTACTATTCCATTTCCGTATTCTCTTTTCTTTCTATCACATTTTCTGTTCTATTTTGATTTGTTTCCTAGGGAAAGATGGATTTTTTTGTCCCCAATTTCTTTTGCTGTTTGGCAGAATTACAAATCCTTCTATAGCAAAAAAAAACTAGCCTTAAAAGGAATGACTCCTGGAATGATGCTGATGTGGAAGATTTCCGGAACTAACGAATCCGGGTTGTCCACTCCTTCCATGAGTCGAATAGACCAATCAGGAAAGGGCTCCGTCTGTGCATCGCCATATGGGTTACCATAAAGAAAGGAAAGATTACGATCGCCAACAATCGCCAAGTTTGTCGCCAACTTGGCGATATATCGCCAAATTTGGCGACCAAAATTAGTTGGCAAAAGTGACGCCAACTTGGCGATAACTGTAATATTTCGCCAAATTTTTAATTTCTTTACAACACCAGTCGTTTGATACATCATTTGAGAGGTTTGCAACTGCTTATTCATATAATGGATGTCTTGTGTGTTATCCCCCGTTCTGCTCCCCAGGGGGGACACATTTTTATTTTCTTTACAACACCAGTCGTGTTACACAAGATTTGAAAGGTCTGCAACTGCTTATTCATATTATTGATGTCTTGTGTGTCACCCCCACACTCTGCTATCCCCAGGGGAGGGCGGTCACATTTTTAATTTCTTTACAACACCAATTGTGTGACACATCATTTGAGAGGTCTGCAACTGCTTATTCATATTATGGATACCTTGTGTGTACCCCCCCCCCCTCCCTCTGCCCTCAGAGGGGGCGAAGGTCTGCAACTGCTTATTCATACCATGGGTTATTGGCGAGCGCAGCAAGCAGGGGTAGACAATAATTTGGAATCGCGAAGCGATTGGAAAAAATGGGCTCCATCGGAGTGCAAAAGAAATATCGTAGTCATATTTTGGTTTATTTAAAATTCATGTGATTCTTAGTTATTCCGTGTATCTTATTATTTTGTTTTCTGTTGTAGTTGGAGCAAAAATTATTTTGCTGGTAACTTTGGACGTAGATAAAAAATATTTCGTCTATAATAAACATACTGCACTGTACTATATGCATTACAGTGCATAGGAGACGCATTTATTTATTTATTTTAGGCATATTTAGTTCTTTTATTAAAGACCGTCAAATATCACTTCACGAAAATATTTTA
The DNA here is from genome assembly GCA_964019185.1 of Maratus speculifer. Lineage (NCBI taxonomy): Eukaryota > Metazoa > Arthropoda > Arachnida > Araneae > Salticidae > Maratus > Maratus speculifer. The sequence goes on from OZ025295.1 coordinate 170,102,362, forward strand.
AAATGGAATGTTTTTCGTTTTACTTGATTAACGAGATAGAAAAATTGCCAAATTTATAGAAAGGCTATATTTTTTTTTAACATACATTTGTTACAGAGTCATAAACATATATATGGATCATTGCACATTGTGTTGCCAGTAGGCTATATTTTTTTATTCAAATTTCTTCATTGGCACCACGTTTTTGGAATTGTAAAGTTTTCCTTGTTTTCGCCTTCAATTAATCCGTCATTATATAATGCAAATTTTATCGTTTTAAAAAGCTGGTGCCAATTAAGAAACCTGAATTTAATAAAAGTAGCCCAATAGCAAGATTGATTTCACACGAAATGAGCAGAAATTTAGAAATAGTTGTGGACCCACAGCAATCAATTTTAAAAATAGCTCAGAAACTTTTTAAAAAAATTACAAAATCATAATTTTTCCTTTTATATGCCATTGAAACGTTATTTAGTTCTCTATAATAAACTAACTTCACTTTCGTATATTTATCAATTGTTGTAGCATTTCTTCAAGATCATTCAGTCATTTTATTAAAATTCATAAAGTTTCACTTATTTAAATTCTAACTTGATGTGATTAAACGTATCCTCTTTATTTATTACGTCACAATGTTAAATTTACTTCAGGTAGCTTTTACACAAGCAGCATAAAATGTTTTACTATGAAAAAATCATACTTCATCATCCTAGCAGGCGGGGAGAAGTGTTTCCTGAAAAGTTTCTGAACATTAGTCCGAAATAAATATCATCCTTCCATACGAAAATATGTTGTTGAGACTGATAAAAATATTTTTCATCATTCCCTGATCTCATTTAGATCCAGCACAGAATCTCGAATGTCGGACAAAAATGAAGATTAATGGAAAAGGTACTATTCCATTTCCATATTCTCTTTTCTTTCTATCACATTTTCTGTTGTATTTTGATTTGTTTCCTAGGGGAAAAGGGATTTTTTTTGTTCCCTGTTTCTTTTGTCGTTTGGCAAAATTCCATATATATATATATATATATATATATATATATATATATATATATATATATATATATAACCATTTCGGAAAAGGTGATTGAAAAAAATAGGCTCAATCGCAATGCAAAAGAAATATCATAAGTTATATTTGGTTTATTTAAAACTAGCAGTTACCCGTTATTTCGTTCACATAACATTTAAAGAAGAAATAATTGATCAATCAAATGATCATCAAAAATTTCGATGATGAAAAGCATGTGTAATTAACTTTTTATCGCGAATTTATTTTAAAAAACTTCTGATACCCCTTATTTGTTCATTTTTTTGCTGGTTAAAATTTTCCTTTCAGCGATTAATACTAATAGATAGAAACATTCTTGAATACTTTTGTTCAGCCCTGTAGTTTTCCAAGTGCCTTTAATACACGAAAGTATCTTTCTAAAATTTAGTTCAAACAAAAATATTCCTTATTACTACCTAAATTACATTTTCAGAAATTATCATCCGAAGACAACCTTGTATCCAGTTCTTTGCGGGATACCCTGTACATCATTTTATATATATACTACAAACATTTCTTAGTTTACTGAATGCAGCTTAAAATAAAAATGCATATTTTATTTAAAAACCACCTTTAAGTAAATTACGCTCATATTCAGTAACTTTTCCTAGATCATTTGTGTAACCCTGTATATCTAAATTTAACTATTTATACTATTACCATTTATACTCTCCATTTAATATGCATACATTTAGCGAAACTTAAAAGCACATATCATAATTCAAAATGCATTTCATCCATGCAACAGTCATCATCCATCATATACAGTACTTCGGATAGAGTATATAATATTTGAAATCTTTTGTGTGTCCCTGTAAATGCTATGCACTTGGTATTATGCATGAAATAACTCATATTAAGCCTCAGCAACGTATATCAATTTGATTATACATGATATCGTTTACCATAATTAAAATATGTCGGAAACTGTTCCACCCTTTATTCTTATGCAATGGAATTCTTCTGTGTGACCCTGTAAATGAATAATAAGTGTCCTTTTCACTACATACTTTGCAAAATGCATATTTTAGTGCACTTTGTAAATGCATATAAATTTGAATATGTTTCACAGGGTGTAACATCCTTAAATTTAATTAAAACGATTTTTCCCCATAATGCCGTAATGTAAGGAAATTTTTTGACTACCCCTGTAAATAAACTAATCATGGTAGAAACTTCATTTTCAATAGGTATTTGTGCTAGGTAAACGTTAATAACGTCCAACAATTTCATGGAAATCGGAGTATAGTTACGAAAGTTAGAAAGCGACCAGACAGACAAACAAACCGAAAGCATAATAACTTTTCAACTTTGTTTGAAAGTGTTAAAAAATCGAGCCAAAAATATATTAATCAGTAGTTTTATTTTCCGCCTTTTCCCCACAAAAAATTTCTTCCATTGATAATTATGAATTTTGAATAAAAATATTCATTTGTATGTAACTTCTAACTTATTAATTAGTATAAGTAAAAAATATTTCTGATTCATTTTAAATATGACGTCATTATTTAATCTCTCTCCATTAGCTACTGATATTCATACCCCTTGTATTTTTAAGTACTGCTATAAAGTACCCGTTTTATTTCAACTATGACGTCACATTTTCATAAGTGAACCCTTTTATTAAAAATATAATTATTTTTCATTATTTTTACTTTTAATTTATGTCGCCATATTTTACACAAAAATTCCCATTAACTAAACAAATATCCGTTAAATATAAACAAGTTGGAAATTGCACGTGAATCGTAGCAAATGAGGTGTGTTCGTACGATAACGAAGTTTTAAAATATTCAGATCTTGCTGATATAGTAGAGCGTATTTTGGATACAGTATAGTGGTCGAAATCTTTGTGTTCATGTAAATATGCAGGGAGTAAATTTTATTATACTTCATTATCGTATATCTTATTCATAAAATATGAAGTAGTTTAATATAATTAAAGCCCACCCCAAACAATGTTTCCACGTATAACATTATTTAGTGGAATACATTTGTTTGGCCCTGTAATTTAATAATAAATATGCTTTGCATCACAGATTGTACAGAATGTATATTTTAGTACATACTTCATAGATTCATGTCAATTCTATTATGTTCAAATGGGTGTAATACCATTAAAATGCATTTGAAACTTTTTTCCCATAGATCGTAATGTAACGGAATACTTTTGATTGTCCCTGTAATTGATCTATGCATCCGATTTTCATAACATTTGAAATGACTCCACAAAATTATGTAATAATTATACGTTTTAAATTTCAAACGATTAAAATGCATTTGAAACTTTTTTCCTTATTGACCGTAATGCAACGGAATACTTTTGATTGGCCCTGTAATTTATCTATGCATCCGATTTTCACAACATTTGAAATGACTCGACAAAATTATGTAATAAATATACGTTTTAAATTTCAAACGATTGAAATGCATTTGAATCTTTTTCCCCATTGACCGTAATGTAACGGAATGCTTTTGATTGTCCCTGTAATTGATCTATCCATCTGATTTTCATAAAATTTGAAATGACTCGACAAAATTATGTAATAATTATGTATTTTAAATTTCAAATGATTCGATGGGGTAGTTTTTGCGTTCTTATATGCGGACAGACGGACGGACTGAGCGACAACAATAGGTGCTACGTATTTACATAATTACGAACGCACCTAAAAATACACCTTTTATTTTTATTTCAAACATGACGTCATATTTATTTTCTTTTATATTATTTTATTATAATTTTTCGCGTGGAAGTTTCTTATTAAAAATTCATTGCCGCTTAAAAATTATTATTCCAATTTTTTATTTTCTTGGCAACAGGAAAGGAAAATGGTTAAATCTTTATATATAAAAATCTTCTGTGCGTGTGTATGTAATTGAACTCCTCCTAAACGACTGGACCGATTTTAATAAAATTTTTTATGTGTGTTGCGGTGGACTCGAGAATGGTTTAGATTCAGATTTCACGGAAATTGGTTCAGTATACGCCCTGGCGACCAGTTTGGTCTCCAGGTCTTAGGATTTGGTCATTGACTTTTTTGTAAAAGACCTTTAATGATGTCTACCCTTACATTAAATCAAAATATCGTTTATTTAATGGAAAAAAAACAGGTTATGGAATTTTTTCCCATTTGTAAAGCGCAAAAAAAAAAAAAAAAAAAAAAAAAAAAAAAAACAAGATGAATGTAGATTCTACCATTGCAGAATTCAGTTTCGCCTCCGATTATAAAAAATAATCGATAGAAGTTTTTTAGAAGGGCGTCCCCGTTTAGATTGCAATGAACTAACTTCTTTTTTCTTGTGTTTATCAATATAATAGCAAACAGAACGGCGGGAAATACCCAATTAAATAGCAATTTCTCTCTGAGACATTGGAATTGCGGAATAATAAAGAGATACAATTTAACATGCTACTTCTTCATTGAATAGATTCGTCAAAAACGGATTTTTTCTTTAGTTTAAACGCTTTTTTATAGACGCTGAGTAAAAGGAAATGCAATATGATCGTGAATGTCACATTCAATGACATTAAATACGATTCATGTGTTTAAAATGTCATTAAGTGATTTTTATTTCGACTTTTTATTAATATTTTTATTAATATTCTACTAATTATTTATTTTTTCGTTATTTAAAATACAAATTATGTCAATATGTATAATTTGGCTATTAATGTGGCGATTTGTATAATTTGGCGAAATTGGTCGACGGGATAACAGAGTAGTACCTAATATCATTATGAGTAGAAATACGATGTTTTAAATAGTGACGTCATTTTCTCTTCAAATGTTCTTTAAAAGTTACTGTTTATGAAAAAGACATCCATAATATTGTAATTCCCTTTTATCTGGTTGCTGAATGACATAATTTTCCTCAATTGAAATTTCTCTTATTTTGATTTAGACATTAATTTTTATCATAAATTATTTTCTGTCATTTTATTTACGTTATTAATATTATTTCTCAGTAAATATATATTTTTTTAACTCAATTAGTGCATAATTATACGCAATCATTTTAGAAAATAAATTTTTATTATCGAGAGAAAAGCTAAACTGTGTTGCCACCATTTTGAAGAAATGTCATGAAAAAGCTTTTAAAATTAAAAATAAAATATAAAAATGGAAATAAATTAAAAAATAATTAAAATGGGCACAACTACAAATAAATAGCTTTCATTTAAAAAAATAATTATCAAAATCGGTTGACTAGAAAATTCAGGGCTGATGACACGACATTTTTAGCTTGTCTGAAAGAAATAGCATCGGATGCTAATAAAAAAAAAAAAAAAAAAAAAAAAAAAAAAAAAAAAAAAAAAACCATCGCCAAATTACAATTTGGCAAAATTGATAGATGGGATAATCAAGTTAATTATAATATGCAACCATACATTTATAAATACTTAGGTATTTAGGTTCCGTCGACCAATTTCGCCAAATTGTACAAATCGCCATACTAATAGCCAAATTTTACATATTGACATAATTTTATTCGAAATCAGAAAAATAAACAATTAGTAGAATATTAATAACAAGTTGAATGTAGATTCTGCCATTGCAGAATTTAGTTTCGCCTCCGATTAGGAAAAAAAATCGATAGAGGTTTTTTAGAAGGGCGACCCCTTTTAGATTGCAATGAACTAACTTCATTTTTCTTGTATTTATCAATGTAATAGCAAACAGAACGGCGTGAAATACCCAGTTGATTAGCAATTTCTCTCTGAGACTTTGGAATTGCGGAATAATAAAGAGATACAATTTGACGTGCTACTTCTTCATTGACTAGATTCATCAAAAACGGATTTTTTCTTTAGTTTAAACGCTTTTTTATAGACTCTGGGAAAAAGGAAATGTATTTTAACAATAAAACGAGTGGAATCCTTTCGAATTCGACGAATGAAATGTTTAAAAGACCCGATCGATTTGGCTTGAAAAAAAAAGCAAAAGTAATTACATTATTGAATCAATATATAATAAATATATTTCCAAATTTAATGTCAAGTTTTCCAGTAACAATTTTGCATGCAAATATTCGCACATCTTCAGTTAAAATTGTAATCTGAGTGCCGGCGAAATCCAGAAATTTTATTTTATATGACTACAGAAAAATAGATTTATTTAAAAAAAAAAAAAAAAAAAAAAAAAAAAAAAAAAAAAAAACTAATTTTATTTTTACTATGACATTATTTTCACTAACTGAAGTCATCTGACAGTAAAATCTCAATCTCAGTGTCCATAATGAAAAGAAATATTGAAATGTAATATCGTTTGAGTAAAAATGCGATGTTTTAAATAGTGACGTCATTTTCTCTTTAAATATTTTTTAAAATTTACTGTTATTAGTAATATGAAAAAGGCGTCCGTAATAATATTGTAAATTCATTTTATCTGGTTGCTGAATGCCATCATTTTCCTCATTTGAAATATTTCTTACTTTGCTTTAGACATTAATTTTTATCATAAATTATTTTCTGTCATTGTATTTACATTATTAATATTATTTCTCGGTAAATATATTTTTTTACCTCAATTAGTGCATAATTATATGCAATCATTTTATTGTGGTTTAATTTTACGAAAACAATTAACTTTTTCTTTTAAATGCGAGGGCATGTTCACTGATGAAATAAATTTTCTGACTTGTGGAAAGTAATAATGGAAAATAAATTTTTATTATCGAAAGAAAAGCTAAACTAAGTTGCCACCAGTTTGAAGTAACATCGTAAAAAAGCATTTAAAATTAAAAATAAAATATAAAATTGGAAATAAATTAAAAAATAGCTAAAATGGGCACAACTACAAATAAATAGCTTTCATTTAAAAAAATAATTATCAAAATCGGTTCAGTAGAAAATTCAGGGCTGATGACACGACATTTTTAGCTTGTCTGAAAGAAATAGCATCGGATGCTGAAAAATACAAAGTACAAAATAAATCATTTAATGACATTCTATTATTGACATTTAATCTTATAGTTTGGCGATCATTTTATGGTTGACGGGAAAAAAAACAGGTTATGGAATTCTTCCCCACTTGCGCTTTACAAATAAAGCGCAAAAAAAAAAAATTGCCAAATTATAAGATTAAATGCCAATAATGGATGATCGTAAATGTCGCATCCAATGACATTAAATATTATACACCTGTTTAAAACATCATTAAGTGATTTTTATTTCGGCTTTTTATTTGTATTTTTATCAATATTTTTTTTATTTATTTGTTTTTTCATTATTTAAAATGAAATTTATGTCAATATGAATAATTTGGCGATTTGTACAATTTGGCAAAATTGATAAATGGGATAATCAAGTTAATTATAATATGCAACCATTACATTTATAAATACTTAGGTACTTAGGATCCGTCGACCAATTTCGCCAAATTGTACAAATCTCCATACTAATTGAATCCGACATTCACGATCATTCATTATTGACATTTAATCTTATAGTTTGACGATCATTTTATGGTTGACGGGGAAAAAACAGGTTATTGAATTCTTCCTCATTTGTAAAGAGCAAAAAAAAAAAAAAAAAAAAAAAAAAAAAACCATCGTTAAATTATAAGATTAAATGCCAATAATGGATGATCGTAAATGTCGCATCCAATGACATTAAATATTATAAGTAGTAGGAAAAGGACAGTTTAAGGACAGCCGGAGGGACGGAGGGACCGTGCCGCAGCAACCGTCCCTCCTGGTCCCTGCTCCGTCGCGCCTGCGGTGCCGCCGCTCGAAATCATACTATAAGATGAAGATTAAATTTATATTTGAATTTTGAATAACCGTAATTTTAATGAGTATTATTAATTAAACGAAACAATTAAAATCTCAGTTTTTAGCCATTTTATTTAGATTTCTTCAACTACAAGATGAGATTATCAATTTAACTCAAGAAAGTTAAACATATATTTGAATTTTGCTTCATAGACATCTTAATGAGTAGTATTAATTAAGTAAAAACAATAGAAAATATCCAGTTTTATAGAAAAAGACTGATTTCTTACGATTTTTATCAACTATATGATCAATGTAACGACTTAAAAGTTGAAAGTTAAACATGTATCCTAGTTTTTCAACAGCTATAGCCTTAATGAGTATCGTTAATTAAGTAAAAAAACAATGGAAAATATCAAGTTTTATGGAAAAAGACTGCTCTCTTACGATTTTTATCAACTTAAGAGAGAAAACTTAAACATACATTTCAGTTTTTCAACAGCTATAACCTTAATGAGCATTCATAATTAAGTAAAAAACAATGGAAAATATCGATTTTTATAGAAAAAGGCTGATTTCTTACGATTTTTATCAACTGCAACATCAGTGTATCGACTTACAAGTTGAAAGTTAAACATGCATTCTAGTTTTTCAACAGCTATAATCTTAATAAGTATCGTTAATTAAGTAAAAAACAATGGAAAATATCAAGTTTTATAGAAAAAGACTGATTTCTTACGATTTTTTCAACTCAAACTTCAGACTATCAATTTGGTAGAAAGAAATTTAAGCATGCATTCGAGTTTTGGACAACCATTTCCTTCATGAACATTATTAATTAAGCAAAACAACAGAAAATATTAAATTTTTAACTGATTTCTTCATATTTATTTATTTTTTTTTTATATATATATAAAATCAGAATACACAACTTAAAATAGAAATTTAAACATATTTTTTAGTTTTTAAACAGTCGTTACCTCAAAGAATTTCGATAATTGAACAATTAACAAAGGAAACTAATGATTTTTTAACGAAAAAAGACGAATTAAACGAATTTGGTTAACTTTTACTCTAATTGGAAATTTCATCGTACTTTATGTATACCAACTAAGTAGAATTTTAATGCATAAACGAATAATTTAAAGAAATCCCCAACACACAAATGTGAACCTGCAGAGCATTTCTTATTACGTCATATCTAAACTAAAACTTTTTTCTGCAACCCCACCATGCATGCATTCCAGGTAGGGGAACATAACAAAGAATCTTGACGTCACAACTTACAAAGGTATACAAATGTTTACGTTCAAGAAAAAGTATCACATAGAGTGAAAAAAAAGAAGAGATTTAAGTTATTTATCCATTCTAGTTTTATAACAGTTACTACAACATCTCCAAATTAAAATTTGGAAGTCATAATGAGTATAATTAATTAAGCAAAATAATAGAAATATTAGTTTTTCAGAGGGGAAAAGACGAATTTAAACAAATTTTATTAGTTTTACACTAGTTTAATAATAATTTTAAGGAGGAAAAAGACGAATTTAAACTTTTTTTTTTTAGTTTTACACTATTTTTTCTCATCTCCAACATGGATATATCAATTTTAACAGAAGAATTAAACGTATATTATAGTTTTTAACAACAAAATCTTAACAAGTATCATTAATTAACCCTTTGCTTACGGGGTTGGGATATATGTCGTCCCAGAGAAGATGTTTTTATTATATTCGCACCACTTTTTTCAAGTAATAAGTGCCATACACTTGCACCAGAAAATTTTCAAGACAAATCTATGACAAACATTTTTTTTCGTAAATTGTGGTACGAATGAATATATAAAAATCGCCATTTCTGTCCCGTAATCAAAAGGTTAAACAAAAATAAATATCAGTTTTAAAGAAAAGACGAATTTGAATAATTTTACACTAGTATTTTCAAAAGCAACATGGAAATATCAATACTTATTCACATATTTCACTTATTCACTGTATTCAATACTATATTTAATAAATTTGGATACACTTTAAGAATTTCCTAATCTATAATTAAATATTAGCTGTATATTTAATGTTACCCATGTTTTCAACATTAGTTCATAATCGTGAATTTTGTATTTTAAATACCATGTATTCAGGTTCAGATTATTTTCACTTGAAATCATACAGAATTTTTTAACAGAGTTTGTTTTTGAAATCATTGAAGCAACTGTATTTAATATTTTTAACACCAATTTTCTAAGATTTTCTAACATTTTCCGATTATACATTCTTCAGAAGTACATTTCTAAATGCTACAATCACTTTACATATCGAAAAGATATCATTGAAGCAACTGTATTTAATATTTTTAATACCAATTTTCTAAGATTTTTTAACATTTTCCGGTTATACATTCCTCAAAAGTTATTATTACGTATTCTAAACAATAGCAAATATTAATTTTAAGAATAAAAAGACGAATTTAAACAAATTTTATTAGTTTTACACTATTTTTTCTCACCTCCAACACGGATATATCAATTTTAAGAGAAGAATTAAACGTATATTTTAGTTTTTAACAACAAAAATGTAATAAGTATCATTAATTAAACAAAAATAAATACCAATTTTCAAGAAAAGACAATTTTTTACACAAATTTTCAACTTTGAAATACATCGCTTACATATATTGTTACAGTATATTACTAAACTTAAACTTTTTAAAAAGTTTGAATGTCTTTACAAAGGGTTCATACTTATATTTTTCACGTCTTGACTGCATTCGAAATCTTACAACAAAAGTATACTTTTATTATTATTATTATTATTATTATTATTCTAGAAAACCTAAAAAATCGTTTCTTGCTGCTTTAGACACTTGACATATTAAAACTACTCTACCCATATAATTAATCAAATTAGGACATGATTCATCTTACACTTCAAAATTTCTGAATTTTTACAATACTTATTTTCATCAAACTTTATTCTTGATCCTATATATTTTAATAGCACAGAATTTTCACATCTGTTTTTATCTACTTATCAGAAAATTATTAAAACACCCAACAACATTTTTCAAATATGAATATTATCTTTACAATTTAATGATGCAAAACATACACGAATACAAAGTTTAATTTTTACAAACATTTCATATTTCAAACAAAACTATTCGAAATTTTCACAACGTAAGAGCAAACATTAGACGAACTTTTTAACATTAATATTGCTTAGATCTTTTCATCATAACTTTTAACTATGATAATTATCCATTTTTAGGTTGATTGTCGAAAAACTGTAACTGAAATTACATAAACTTAATGTAAAAAACCATGTTCTCACACAATTTCTTGAAATTCAACAAAGAATTGACTATTACTCCAATACTTATCTACTTCAATCTCGACTCTCGATAGTATATAGATATTACATCATTACATACTTACAACTCTTTTCAAACGTTTATCAGAAAATCAAGCCAATCAAAGTCTAGTAGTTATCACACCTGTTCCTCAGAAATATTACTATCATATGAAACAGTAAAGAAAATTAATAGATATTTAATATTTAATAACTTCATACGTGAAATTACTGTCGAATGAGAATACTAATAATCAATAAAATCAACTGTTGGACAAAAAAATAGTACAGATTACCGAAAATTCAAATCATTTTTTCTACAAAAATTACAAAAATTAACAAATGAATGACCAGTTAGAGAAATAATTAAAAAAAATAATGAACATATTTACAAATTTATTAAAATCACACCTTTTTCTGGATTACAAACCACAATTTCTTGAAAAATTTAACACCGAATTTGTAAGATTTTAATCCTAGTATTACATACACTCAATAAATATTCAAAATTAACAAAAAAATAATTTTTTTAGTCTCATCAATAAGCAGAAATTCTATATTAAAAGAATATTTTCATAGTAGTACTTATAAAAATGAGAGTTTACAAACTGATTTTCATAATTTTATCACATTTAAACTTAATTTTTATACATAAAACATTATTTAATCAAATTTTATACTTTCTAATTCAGTAAAATTCAATACTTTTTTAGTTTTTAAACCAATACCACAATATTTATTTACATCAAACTTGATTCTTTACCTTTTATATTTCCACATTACACAAGTGAGTTAAATACTAACTTGGAACGGGAGTTGAAGTCAATTGATTCAATTCGATTTTCATCGTATACGCATTTCCCCTACACGAAATTTCTTACTTCTATAATCATCTAATGTATTAAAACTAATCTACTCATATTTTTAATCAATTCATCAGATGTTTCATCTCGCACTTCTGAATTATCATCCACCAAGTTGCTTAAAATATAAATACTATCTTTAAAGTTTTAATGTAGTATACATGACTAATCTTGAGTTTCCATCTATACTATTAATCAAATTATCATATGTTTCATCTTACAGTTCAACGATTTCTGAATTATCGTCCATCTAGTTGTTTAAAATATTAATAAAATGTTTATAGTTTTTGATTATACATAGTATGTATGAATACAATCTTTAATTTTTAACAGTTCATATTTCAAATAACCTATTTTCGAAACCAAACTATGTGAATTTTACCACAATACTTATCATCATACAGAGATTTGTGTTTCATACTTTTTCTAAAAATTATCAGATATGTACTCCTCAGAGGAATTTCTATCATATGAATAAATGAAAAAAAAAATTAATTTATATTAAACGTACAGCGAAATTTGATTGCAATATATATGTATTTAATAAAAATAAATAAATGAGCGATTATTTATACATTAAACCTTTACTAAATATATATTTCTTGCGTTATAAAGATGTTTCAACAAGATGAACCAAAACAGCAGCAAACTTCAGAAATTAATGATCTGAATGATTCATCCCTAGCACATGTAGCGTTAATGAATAATACATATGTAAGTACTTATATGAAAAATACTAGAATTCGTATATGAATCGTAATTAGAGTAAATATAAAATGATTTGTCTTACTGCCTACACTTTAACAAATGCCTTTTTACCTATATTGTTGAAAAGAATCCTAATTGTTTGCATTTTATTTCTATTACAGATGTGTTCTATTTGCTACAAACATTTCTTAAGTAAATCGAATTTAACAGAACATACAAAAATCCATACAGGTGAAAAACCTTACACTTGGGAAGATTACCAAATGTTGTTTTCAAGAAGGCGTGAATCAAAAGTGCACACATCATCATATAAAGCATCGTCAGTTATATGTAAACTTAGTGAGGATATTCAAAAATTATTCAGACGTTTGAAGAATTTAGACATAAAGGAAGATATTTAGACTATATATCCATCATATTTTCATAACACTTACCACAATATCTCAAACTTAAAATTTGGAAGACATACACACTGCTGAAAAGTAATTTTGTTACCCGTGATTCTTCTAACCAGCATGAATGTATAGATATTATTTTGCAATGTATCCTTTAAATGCTCACATTAAATATTCCTTTATATACATATATCGTTGTGTTTATTTTTTAAAAACCTATTACATTAATAAAATAGGTTACACACACGTACATACACATAACATTTTAAGTGAAACAACACTCTCACAACTTAAAAAATGCATAAGAACATACAAAAATAAGCAGATGTATGAAAAAATATGCAAATTTACAAAATAATTTCACTGTTTTCTAGAAATACCAACAAAAAAATATTTAAAGTATAAAAAAATTACAAAAGTGAAAAGAAAAAACACAAATGTAAAACAAAAATCACAAAGTGAAAAACTCACAACAAAGTTTTTGAAAAAAAAAAAATTTACAACAAAAATTTTTTTACAAAAACCAAAACTTCAAAAATATTTTTCCAAAAAAATTTTTTTTCAAAAACATTTTTTACAAAAAAATTTTTTTTTCAAAATAAGTTTTTACAAAAGTAAAAAATAAAAAATCACAACGTTAAAAATATGAAAAATTTTAGTTAAAAAAAGTGTAAAAAAAATTGCAAAAAAAATTGCAAAAATTTCAAAAAAGTTATCAAAAAAGTTATCAAAATTTTTGTTCTTTTTAATACAGTATGCAATGGTGAAACCATTGCATACTGTATTAAAAAGAACAAAAATTTTGATACTTTTTTCGTAACTTTTTTTGAAATTTTTGCAATTTTTTTTGCAATTTTTTTTACACTTTTTTTAACTAAAATTTTTCATATTTTTAACGTTGTGATTTTTTATTTTTTACTTTTGTAAAAACTTATTTTGAAAAAAAAATTTTTTTGTAAAAAATGTTTTTGAAAAAAAATTTTTTTGGAAAAATATTTTTGAAGTTTTGGTTTTTGTAAAAAAATTTTTGTTGTAAATTTTTTTTTTTCAAAAACTTTGTTGTGAGTTTTTCACTTTGTGATTTTTGTTTTACATTTGTGTTTTTTCTTTTCACTTTTGTAATTTTTTTATACTTTAAATATTTTTTTGTTGGTATTTCTAGAAAACAGTGAAATTATTTTGTAAATTTGCATATTTTTTCATACATCTGCTTATTTTTGTATGTTCTTATGCATTTTTTAAGTTGTGAGAGTGTTGTTTCACTTAAAATGTTATGTGTATGTACGTGTGTGTAACCTATTTTATTAATGTAATAGGTTTTTAAAAAATAAACACAACGATATATGTATATAAAGGAATATTTAATGTGAGCATTTAAAGGATACATTGCAAAATAATATCTATACATTCATGCTGGTTAGAAGAATCACGGGTAACAAAATTACTTTTCAGCAGTGTGTATGTCTTCCAAATTTTAAGTTTGAGATATTGTGGTAAGTGTTATGAAAATATGATGGATATATAGTCTAAATATCTTCCTTTATGTCTAAATTCTTCAAACGTCTGAATAATTTTTGAATATCCTCACTAAGTTTACATATAACTGACGATGCTTTATATGATGATGTGTGCACTTTTGATTCACGCCTTCTTGAAAACAGCATTTGGTAATCTTCCCAAGTGTAAGGTTTTTCACCTGTATGGATTTTTGTATGTTCTGTTAAATTCGATTTACTTAAGAAATGTTTGTAGCAAATAGAACACATCTGTAATAGAAATAAAATGCAAACAATTAGGATTCTTTTCAACAATATAGGTAAAAAGGCATTTGTTAAAGTGTAGGCAGTAAGACAAATCATTTTATATTTACTCTAATTACGATTCATATACGAATTCTAGTATTTTTCATATAAGTACTTACATATGTATTATTCATTAACGCTACATGTGCTAGGGATGAATCATTCAGATCATTAATTTCTGAAGTTTGCTGCTGTTTTGGTTCATCTTGTTGAAACATCTTTATAACGCAAGAAATATATATTTAGTAAAGGTTTAATGTATAAATAATCGCTCATTTATTTATTTTTATTAAATACATATATATTGCAATCAAATTTCGCTGTACGTTTAATATAAATTAATTTTTTTTTTCATTTATTCATATGATAGAAATTCCTCTGAGGAGTACATATCTGATAATTTTTAGAAAAAGTATGAAACACAAATCTCTGTATGATGATAAGTATTGTGGTAAAATTCACATAGTTTGGTTTCGAAAATAGGTTATTTGAAATATGAACTGTTAAAAATTAAAGATTGTATTCATACATACTATGTATAATCAAAAACTATAAACATTTTATTAATA
Source organism: Maratus speculifer (assembly GCA_964019185.1). Classification (NCBI taxonomy): domain Eukaryota; kingdom Metazoa; phylum Arthropoda; class Arachnida; order Araneae; family Salticidae; genus Maratus; species Maratus speculifer. Next base: position 170,117,796 of record OZ025295.1, read on the forward strand.
TTTTAAACAACTAGATGGACGATAATTCAGAAATCGTTGAACTGTAAGATGAAACATATGATAATTTGATTAATAGTATAGATGGAAACTCAAGATTAGTCATGTATACTACATTAAAACTTTAAAGATAGTATTTATATTTTAAGCAACTTGGTGGATGATAATTCAGAAGTGCGAGATGAAACATCTGATGAATTGATTAAAAATATGAGTAGATTAGTTTTAATACATTAGATGATTATAGAAGTAAGAAATTTCGTGTAGGGGAAATGCGTATACGATGAAAATCGAATTGAATCAATTGACTTCAACTCCCGTTCCAAGTTAGTATTTAACTCACTTGTGTAATGTGGAAATATAAAAGGTAAAGAATCAAGTTTGATGTAAATAAATATTGTGGTATTGGTTTAAAAACTAAAAAAGTATTGAATTTTACTGAATTAGAAAGTATAAAATTTGATTAAATAATGTTTTATGTATAAAAATTAAGTTTAAATGTGATAAAATTATGAAAATCAGTTTGTAAACTCTCATTTTTATAAGTACTACTATGAAAATATTCTTTTAATATAGAATTTCTGCTTATTGATGAGACTAAAAAAATTATTTTTTTGTTAATTTTGAATATTTATTGAGTGTATGTAATACTAGGATTAAAATCTTACAAATTCGGTGTTAAATTTTTCAAGAAATTGTGGTTTGTAATCCAGAAAAAGGTGTGATTTTAATAAATTTGTAAATATGTTCATTATTTTTTTTAATTATTTCTCTAACTGGTCATTCATTTGTTAATTTTTGTAATTTTTGTAGAAAAAATGATTTGAATTTTCGGTAATCTGTACTATTTTTTTGTCCAACAGTTGATTTTATTGATTATTAGTATTCTCATTCGACAGTAATTTCACGTATGAAGTTATTAAATATTAAATATCTATTAATTTTCTTTACTGTTTCATATGATAGTAATATTTCTGAGGAACAGGTGTGATAACTACTAGACTTTGATTGGCTTGATTTTCTGATAAACGTTTGAAAAGAGTTGTAAGTATGTAATGATGTAATATCTATATACTATCGAGAGTCGAGATTGAAGTAGATAAGTATTGGAGTAATAGTCAATTCTTTGTTGAATTTCAAGAAATTGTGTGAGAACATGGTTTTTTACATTAAGTTTATGTAATTTCAGTTACAGTTTTTCGACAATCAACCTAAAAATGGATAATTATCATAGTTAAAAGTTATGATGAAAAGATCTAAGCAATATTAATGTTAAAAAGTTCGTCTAATGTTTGCTCTTACGTTGTGAAAATTTCGAATAGTTTTGTTTGAAATATGAAATGTTTGTAAAAATTAAACTTTGTATTCGTGTATGTTTTGCATCATTAAATTGTAAAGATAATATTCATATTTGAAAAATGTTGTTGGGTGTTTTAATAATTTTCTGATAAGTAGATAAAAACAGATGTGAAAATTCTGTGCTATTAAAATATATAGGATCAAGAATAAAGTTTGATGAAAATAAGTATTGTAAAAATTCAGAAATTTTGAAGTGTAAGATGAATCATGTCCTAATTTGATTAATTATATGGGTAGAGTAGTTTTAATATGTCAAGTGTCTAAAGCAGCAAGAAACGATTTTTTAGGTTTTCTAGAATAATAATAATAATAATAATAATAATAAAAGTATACTTTTGTTGTAAGATTTCGAATGCAGTCAAGACGTGAAAAATATAAGTATGAACCCTTTGTAAAGACATTCAAACTTTTTAAAAAGTTTAAGTTTAGTAATATACTGTAACAATATATGTAAGCGATGTATTTCAAAGTTGAAAATTTGTGTAAAAAATTGTCTTTTCTTGAAAATTGGTATTTATTTTTGTTTAATTAATGATACTTATTACATTTTTGTTGTTAAAAACTAAAATATACGTTTAATTCTTCTCTTAAAATTGATATATCCGTGTTGGAGGTGAGAAAAAATAGTGTAAAACTAATAAAATTTGTTTAAATTCGTCTTTTTATTCTTAAAATTAATATTTGCTATTGTTTAGAATACGTAATAATAACTTTTGAGGAATGTATAACCGGAAAATGTTAAAAAATCTTAGAAAATTGGTATTAAAAATATTAAATACAGTTGCTTCAATGATATCTTTTCGATATGTAAAGTGATTGTAGCATTTAGAAATGTACTTCTGAAGAATGTATAATCGGAAAATGTTAGAAAATCTTAGAAAATTGGTGTTAAAAATATTAAATACAGTTGCTTCAATGATTTCAAAAACAAACTCTGTTAAAAAATTCTGTATGATTTCAAGTGAAAATAATCTGAACCTGAATACATGGTATTTAAAATACAAAATTCACGATTATGAACTAATGTTGAAAACATGGGTAACATTAAATATACAGCTAATATTTAATTATAGATTAGGAAATTCTTAAAGTGTATCCAAATTTATTAAATATAGTATTGAATACAGTGAATAAGTGAAATATGTGAATAAGTATTGATATTTCCATGTTGCTTTTGAAAATACTAGTGTAAAATTATTCAAATTCGTCTTTTCTTTAAAACTGATATTTATTTTTGTTTAATTAATGATACTTGTTAAGATTTTGTTGTTAAAAACTATAATATACGTTTAATTCTTCTGTTAAAATTGATATATCCATGTTGGAGATGAGAAAAAATAGTGTAAAACTAAAAAAAAAAAGTTTAAATTCGTCTTTTTCCTCCTTAAAATTATTATTAAACTAGTGTAAAACTAATAAAATTTGTTTAAATTCGTCTTTTCCCCTCTGAAAAACTAATATTTCTATTATTTTGCTTAATTAATTATACTCATTATGACTTCCAAATTTTAATTTGGAGATGTTGTAGTAACTGTTATAAAACTAGAATGGATAAATAACTTAAATCTCTTCTTTTTTTTCACTCTATGTGATACTTTTTCTTGAACGTAAACATTTGTATACCTTTGTAAGTTGTGACGTCAAGATTCTTTGTTATGTTCCCCTACCTGGAATGCATGCATGGTGGGGTTGCAGAAAAAAGTTTTAGTTTAGATATGACGTAATAAGAAATGCTCTGCAGGTTCACATTTGTGTGTTGGGGATTTCTTTAAATTATTCGTTTATGCATTAAAATTCTACTTAGTTGGTATACATAAAGTACGATGAAATTTCCAATTAGAGTAAAAGTTAACCAAATTCGTTTAATTCGTCTTTTTTCGTTAAAAAATCATTAGTTTCCTTTGTTAATTGTTCAATTATCGAAATTCTTTGAGATAACGACTGTTTAAAAACTAAAAAATATGTTTAAATTTCTATTTTAAGTTGTGTATTCTGATTTTATATATATATAAAAAAAAAAAAATAAATAAATATGAAGAAATCAGTTAAAAATTTAATATTTTCTGTTGTTTTGCTTAATTAATAATGTTCATGAAGGAAATGGTTGTCCAAAACTCGAATGCATGCTTAAATTTCTTTCTACCAAATTGATAGTCTGAAGTTTGAGTTGAAAAAATCGTAAGAAATCAGTCTTTTTCTATAAAACTTGATATTTTCCATTGTTTTTTACTTAATTAACGATACTTATTAAGATTATAGCTGTTGAAAAACTAGAATGCATGTTTAACTTTCAACTTGTAAGTCGATACACTGATGTTGCAGTTGATAAAAATCGTAAGAAATCAGCCTTTTTCTATAAAAATCGATATTTTCCATTGTTTTTTACTTAATTATGAATGCTCATTAAGGTTATAGCTGTTGAAAAACTGAAATGTATGTTTAAGTTTTCTCTCTTAAGTTGATAAAAATCGTAAGAGAGCAGTCTTTTTCCATAAAACTTGATATTTTCCATTGTTTTTTTACTTAATTAACGATACTCATTAAGGCTATAGCTGTTGAAAAACTAGGATACATGTTTAACTTTCAACTTTTAAGTCGTTACATTGATCATATAGTTGATAAAAATCGTAAGAAATCAGTCTTTTTCTATAAAACTGGATATTTTCTATTGTTTTTACTTAATTAATACTACTCATTAAGATGTCTATGAAGCAAAATTCAAATATATGTTTAACTTTCTTGAGTTAAATTGATAATCTCATCTTGTAGTTGAAGAAATCTAAATAAAATGGCTAAAAACTGAGATTTTAATTGTTTCGTTTAATTAATAATACTCATTAAAATTACGGTTATTCAAAATTCAAATATAAATTTAATCTTCATCTTATAGTATGATTTCGAGCGGCGGCACCGCAGGCGCGACGGAGCAGGGACCAGGAGGGACGGTTGCTGCGGCACGGTCCCTCCGTCCCTCCGGCTGTCCTTAAACTGTCCTTTTCCTACTACTATTATACACCTGTTTAAAACGTCATTAAGCGATTTTTATTTCGGCTTTTTATTGTATTTGTATCAATATTTTTTCTATTTATTTGTTTTTTCATTAATTAAAATGAAATTTATGTCAATATGAATAATTTGGCTATGAGATTGATGATTTGTACAATTTGGCAAAATTGATAGATGGGATAATCAAGTTAATTATAATATGCAACCATTACATTTATAAATACTTAGGTACTTAGGATCCGTCGACCAATTACGCCAAATTGTACAAATCGCCATACTAATTGAATCCGACATTCACGATCATTCATTATTGACATTTAATCTTATAGTTTGGCGATCATTTTATGGTTGACGGGTAAAAAACAGGTTATTGAATTCTTCCTCATTTGTAAAGCGCAAAAAATTTAAAAAAAAAAAATCGCCAAATTATAAGATTAAATGCCAATAATGGATGATCGTAAATGTCGCATCCAATGACATTAAATATTATACACCTGTTTAAAACGTCATTAAGTGATTTTTATTTCGGCTTTTTATTTGTATTTTTATCAATATTTTTTCTATTTATTTGTTTTTTCATTAATTAAAATGAAATTTATGTCAATATGAATAATTTGGCTATGAGATTGGTGATTTGTACAATTTTGCAAAATTGATAGATGGGATAATCAAGTTAATTATAATATGCAACCATACATTTATAAATACTTAGGTACTTAGGCTCCGTCGACCAATTTCGCCAAATCGTACAAATCGCCATACTAATAGCCAAATTTTACATATTGCCATAATTTTTATTTGAAATCAGAAAAAAACAGTTAATTAGTAGAACATTAACAAAAAATACAAATAAAAAGTACAAAATAAATCATTTAATGACATTCTAAAATTCTTTGTATTTTATTTAATGTCATTGAATCCGACATTCACGATCATCCATTATTGACATTTAATCTTATAGTTTGGCGATCATTTTATGGTTGACGAGTTAACTAAGTAGTACCAATACTTATTATCTTTATATATATAAATCCTCTGTGCGTGTGTATGTCACTGAACTCCTCCTAAACGACTGGACTGATTTTAATGAAATTTTGTGTGTGCGTCCCAGTGGATTCGAGAATGGTTTAGATTCACATTTCGTCGAAATTGATTCAGTAATTTTTTAGTAATTAGGCAAAAACTAATAGTTAGGGATTTTTCGCTAATTAATAGTGTTGAATAAGTTCGATGAATAGAGTGCGGACGGAATGTCCGAGCGGTCTAAGGCGCCAGATTCAAGCTCAGCTTCTTGAAGAAAGAGATCGCGTATTCGAACCCCACTCCTGACAAACGTGTATGCTTTACAATATTTCCTGTATTATAATTTTGATTAACCGACTTGAGAAAATCGTTAACTTTTAATTAAAAAGAGAAAAATAAACTTTTCTATCAAAAATTGAACCGACTTCAAAAAATACTGAAGAGTGAAAAATAATTTCCTTACATAATTGTAATAAGAAAATAAATTAAGAGCGTAGTGTTTATCGTGCGTATTGCCATATTTACGTACATTTATTTGATTTTCTGGAGTCGGTGACAAGAAGGACAACGTCTGTCGGTGACAGGACAACGTCTGTCGGGTCTGCTAGTTTTATCTGAAAAATGTTTATTGATTTTGTATGAAAAATAATTAAATTTTGAATTATTAAGGAAAATGTTTGAATAAAATAAATAAAAATTAGCCTATGTTCATTCCACTCCTATAATCTATCTATATGCAAAAGATTCAAAGACATTAATCCATCCGTTTTGAAGCCAATTTCATTCCAATTTTTCGGAAACACTTTCACATATATAAGGTTTTATGAGCTTCTAATGGATTCCATGTATCTTATTCTTTTCTTTTCTTTTGTAGTTGGAGCAAAACATATATTTTACTGGTAATTTTGAGCATAGCTAAAAAATATTTCGTCTAATAAACTGAAGAATAAGGGGAAAAAACAGAAATTCTATGCATTACAGTGCAGTAGATGCATTTTTTAACACATTTAATTCTTCTATTACAGACTGTCAAATAATATTATTGACTTCAAAATTATTTTAAAATAGCGTGCTTTTCAATTTACTTAATGAAAAAGATAGCAAAATTGTCAAATTTATAGAATGGCTAGAGTTTTATTTAACATGCTTTAGTTAAATAAATCATAAACATGTATGGGTCAGTGATGCCAGTAAGCTATATTTTTTTAATCCAAATTTCGTCATTGTTGTCATTTTTTTTAATAGTAAAGTTTTCCCTTTTTTTCACATTTAATAAATCCGTCATTGAATGAGTTAAACTTTATCGATTCAGAAAAGTGGTGCCAATTAAGAAATTTGAATTTAATTAAAGTAGAATAGCTAGCAACACTGATTCCACAAGAAATGTACAAAGACTTAGAAAAGGATCGTGAGCCTATTGCAACGGAGTTTAAAAATAGCCTAGAAACTTTTAAAAAAAAATAAAAAATCATAATTTTTTCTCCTATGTATTACTGAAACGTTATTTTGTTCTCATAATAAACTATCTTCTCTCTCGCTTATTTATCAATTGTTGTAACATTTCTTCAAGATCATTCAGTCATTTTATTAAAATTCATAAAGTATGTTTCGCTTATTTAAATGCTAACTTGATGTGATTAAACGTATCCTCTTTATTTATTATGTCACAATGTTAAATTTACTTAAGGTAGCTTTTACACTAGCACCATAAAATGTTTTACTATGACAAAATCATATTTCATCATCCTAGCAGGCGGGGAGGAGAAGTGTTTCCTGAAAAATTTGTGAACATTAGTCCGAAGTAAATATCATCCTTCCATGCGAAAATATGTTGTTGAGACTGTTAAAAATATTTTTCATCATGTCCTGATCTCATTTAGATCCAGCACAGAATCTCGAATTTCGGATAAAAATGAAGATTAATGGATGAAAGGGTACTACTCCATTTCCGTATTCTCTTTTCTTTCTGTCACATTTTCTGTTCTATTTTGATTTGTTTTCTAAGGGAAAGATGGATTTTTTTGTCCCCAATTTCTTTTGTTGTTTGGCAGAATTCCAAATGTTAAAAAGAAAAAAAGAAGAAAAACATTCCTTACAAGGGGATTTGAAAAAATGGGCTCTATTGGAATGCAAAATACATATCGTTGCCATATTTGGTTTATTTAAAATTCATGAGCTTCTTACGGGTTCCATATATCTTATTATATTCTTTTCCGTTGTAGTTCGAGCAAAATCCTATTTTACTAGTAATTTTGGACGTAGATAAAAAATATTTCGTCTAATAAACATACTGCACTGTAATATATGCATTACAGTGCACGAGACGCATTTATTTTTTTTAAACATATTTAGTTTTTTTATTAAAGAATGTGAAATATGACTTCAAAAAATATTTTAAAATAGAATGTTTTTCCTTTTACTTAATTAAAGAGTTATCAAAACTGCTAAATTTATAGAATGTCTATATATTTTTTAGCATGCATTTTTTAAAGAATCATAAACATACATATGGTTCATTCCACACAGTATTGCCAGTAAGGTATATTTTTTTCATTCATATTTCTTCATTGGCATAACTTTTTTGAAATGGTAAAGTTTTCCTTGTTTTGCCCATCAATTAATCTGCCTTAAAATTAGTTGAGAGTCATCGTTTCAAAAAAGTGGTGCTATATAAGAAACCTGAATATATTAATAATAGCCCAGTAGCAATATTGATTCCAAACGAAATGAGCAGAAATTTAGAAAAAATTGGGGACCCAAAGTAACCGTTTTTAAAAATGGCTTAGAAACTTTTAAAGAAAATTAAAAAGTCATAATTTTTCCTCTTATGTACCATTGAAACGTTATTTTGTTCTCATAATAAACGATCTTTACTTTCGCATATTTATCAATTGTTATAACATTTCTTCAATATCATTCACTCATTTTATTAAAATACATAAAGTATGTTCCACATATTTAAATGCTAATTTGATGCGTTTAAACATAATCGTCGTTAATTATTGGGCCCAAAATATTGAATTTACTTTAGCTGGCTTTTACTTTAGCATCATAAAACGGTAGTACGACAAAATTATAGTAGAACCCCGATAATCCGGATCGGTTTTTTCATTTTTTTTTCAACTTTGAGAAGCGATTGGCGAAAAAGTTTTTGTTTTATTATTCAGAATACGACGCTGCAACAAGTTAATGTTAAAGAAATTAGCCAATCGCTTCTCAAACTTGAAAAAAAAAGCGAAAAACCCGATCCGGATTATCGGGGTTCTTACTTCATCATCCTTGAAGGCGGGGAGGAGAGAATTTACTGGAAAAATTGTGAACATTAGTCCGAAGTAAATATCATCCTTCCATGCGAAAATATGTTGTTGAGTCTGTTAAAAATATTTTTCATCATTCCCTGATCTCATTTAGATCCAGCACAGAATCTCGAATTCCGGACAAAAATAGAGATTAATGGATGAACGGGTGCTATTCCATCTCCGTATTCTCTTTTCTTTCTGTCACATTTTCTGTTGTATTTTGATTTGTTTCCAAGAGAAAGGTGGATTTTTTTTGTCCCCAGTTTCTGTTGTCGTTTGTCAGAATTCCAAAGTTTAAGAAAAACATTCCGAAAAAAGGTGATTGGAAAACCATCGGAATGCGAAAGAAATATCGTAGTCATATTTGGTTTATTTAAAATTCATGTGATTCTTAGGGATTCCATATATCTTATTATTTTTTTTCTTTTGTAGTTCGAAAAAAAAAATATGTTTTGCTAGTATTTTTTTACATTGCTAAAAATATTTCGTCTAATAAACTGAAGAATAAGGGGAGGGGCAGAAATTCTATGCATTATAGTGAAGTAGTTATATTTAAAAAAATATACATTTAATTCTTTTATTACAGACCGTCAAATAATATTATTGACTTCAAAATTATTTTAAAATAGAGTGCTTTTCATTTTACTCAATGAAAAAGATAACAAAATTGCAAAATTAAAAAAAAAATGCTTTTTTAATATACTTTTGTTAAAGAATCAGAATCATGTAAGGGTCATTCCACACATTGTTGCTAGTAGGCAATATTTTTTTAATTCATATTTGTTCATTGCTACCACTTTTTTGAAATGGTAAAGTTAACCTTGTTTTCGCCTTTAAAATAATTCGTTATTAAATGATTCGAATTTTATCGTTTCAAAAAAGTGGTGACAATCAAGAAATCTGAATTTTATAAAAGTAGCTTATTAGCAATACTGATTCCACTCGAAATGAGGACAAATTTTAGAAAAAGTCGGGATCACATAAGAACTAATTTTAAAAATAGCTTAGGAATTTAAAAAAAAATTACAAAATCATAATTTTTCCCCTTATTTACAGGCAAAAAATTTAATAAAGGAAAAGTTATACACTAGTATCATGCTTCGTCAATTACTTTATAGTTTTAAGATAAGTGAGATATAAAGCTAAAGCAATGTTTTTTCTACTAAAACATTTTACCGCCTTTTGCACCTACATTCCCCCCCCCCCCCCCCCCTCAATAAAAAATAATAAAAGTAAAATTTTTTAACCCAAACATACCTAAAATTTTAAAGATTTTATTCAAAATTTAAATAATTTAACTATTGAAACGTTGTTTTAATTTCATAATAAGTATCTTTAATTTCGTATATTTATCTATTGCTGTAGAATTTCTTCAGATTCACTCATTTCAATAAAATTCATAAAGTATGTTTGACTTATTTAAATGCTAATTTAATGCGTTTAAATACTGTCTTCTTTAATTATTTCGTCACAATGTTAAATTTATTTGAGTTAGCTTTTACTCCAGCACCATAAAGTGTTACTATGACAAAATCATATTTCATCATCCTAGCAGGTGGGGAGGAGAAGAGTTTCCTGAAAAAATTGGGAAAATTAGTCCGAAATAAATATCACCCTTCCATGCGAAAATATGTTGTTGAGTCTGTTAAAAATATTTTTCATCATTCCCTGATCTCATTTAGATCGAGCACAGAATCTCGAATTTCGGACAGAAATGAAGATTAATGGACGAACGGATACTATTCCATTTCCGTATTCTCTTTTCTTTCCGTATCCCATTTTCTTTTGTATTTTGATTTGTTTCCAAGGGGAAGAGAGATTTTTTTTTTTTTTTTTTTGTCCCTAGTTTCTTTTGTCACATACATCTTAATCTCTTTCTGGCCAGGATTTTAAACCGGGGATATTTTGGCTGAAGCCGCCAATACTCTTCCAACTGAACTATCACGGACGAATATTAAAGAACTAATCCACCCAATTAACCTTTAACGATAGCAGAATATCAATCAGATAACAAACCAGATTCTGTTATCGTTAAGGGTTAGTTGGTTGAATTACACCTCCAGTATTCGTCCGGATGGCTCGCTGAAAGATCATTGGCAGCCTAAGCCATTGATTGCATCTCTAGTTAGAATTCTGCCCTGGCTTTTTATCTCCCATTCTGAAATTTACGAGTGTGACGATTTATTTGCCAATTGAATAATTGTTCTAAAAATTCTTCGAATATTTATTTTTTGTCCACATTTTTTAATTTAATTAATTAATTTTTAGTTTTATTTATTTATTTTTATTTATTTGTTTATTTATTTTTATTTATTTACTTACATGTTTATTCTTAGAACAAAAAAGGATTTTACCAGCTTAAAAACGAAAGAGAAAACATTAATCTTCAGTTCTATATTTTAGCGAAAATATCATTAAAAATCACAAAAGTATTTCAAACCAATGCATGTTTGAAATGTGCTCATTGAAACGTGATGAAAATTATTTTGAATAAATCTAAATGCACTTCCAGAAAAAAAGGTCATAAAGTAAGAAATGTTGCCCTTTTCTAAATTTAAATTCCGTTTCCATATGAAAAGCTCAACATTTTCCACGATGAAAATGACTTTACAGAAATACATTTTTATTCAATCTTTTCTTTATTTTATTTTTATTTTTTAGTTTGAAAAATAACATTACAGAATTTTTTTTTTTACTTCACAAAGTTAAATCATCAGTTAACAAAATTTGTAAATTCGTGTTCTTCGCAAAATTTTTGAAAAGTTTCTAAAATATTGAATTTATCAATATACACAAATATAAAGAACTGAAATTCATCTTAATATTGATCTTAAATTTAGAGAAAAGTTTCCATTCAATCAACCTAATTAAAGAGCATTGTAGATGCACTTTTTTTTTAAGTTTTTTTTATTATTTTACTAAAATTCAGTTGAATTATACAGTGTATTTTACGAGTTTTTATTAATTGTGGAATAGCTCGGGATAAAGTAGAAAAGTAAAACATTTAATTCATTTCCTGGGCTTTTATAAATTTGGCCTAATGTTTGCATTAATTTTTAGTTTTCTTTTTAATCCAGAAAGGATAAAGATGTGCAATAAAATTACAAACACTGTTAAAAAAAATCTGTAATCCTATAGGTGAAAAACTACCGAAATCTAAATACTTACTAACATTTTATCTGCACATTTTACAAGAAAATGTGTAAATCTACAAAACTAATTTTTGTAAAGTTACAGAAATCTGTAACTTTACAAACAAATCTACTAAAGTTAAAGTTATCTTATTAAAATTTTATCTATAACCTGGGTTGCAGTTACATAAAAAATTCTAGGCATCCCAGTGTCCTAAAAAATTCTTAGTAACCTTGCAGATATTTTTATTTTCAGTACAAATCTGTATCTGTTACATGAATTTTTGCTGTTGCCGTTACATAAAATGTTCTAGGAATCCCAGTTTCCTAGAAAATTTTTCATAACTTTACAGAATTTTTTTACAGTGAAATGAATAGGATTTTAACATGTTGTCTAAAGGTCACTGCATTAAAATAAATTGAAGAATTCAACAAATGTGATTCGTTTTATCGTACTGCGTTTCATTTTTTTATCTAAGAAAACAAAAAATAAACAATTTGCATTGGATTAAAAACAGTTACAAAAATACAGACAATTTAATTTAATAGTTGGAAAACACATAAAAATTATTTTAAAAATAAAGCATTAATCGTGTCGAACTGATTTAAAGTTCCTCATCAGTAATATAAATAACACAAAATCACGAGATACAACATAATTAAACCTATAGTTGAATTCATGTGCAGAGAAACAATTAAACACGGAAATGTGTAATTAAGTTACATTAAGATGGTATATTCTGGTGCGAGGGAACTACATTCATTCAGTGGAAATTTGGCTATTCTGGTATACCGCCTTCAGAAAAACACAGCTTTTGTACATTGCAGTTTGATTTCATAACCTTGGCCGACTCAAAATTAGGAAAATGATGAGTTTCTGTGGCGTGGGCTACAGCTTTAGAGTTTAAATTTCTTGACTTAAGGCAGTCTTGTGTACAGTCTTGTTGTCATTACGAACAGACGTAATATTTTTTTTTTCATTTTCAAAATTTAAATTGAAATTAAATATCAAAAATAACTTTTAATATTCATTTATTTCATAATTTTGAAATGACAAAATTATTTTTCTAGTTCAAAAGATGAAAGAAAGTGGATTATTTTCTTTAAAAATATCCTTCTCTTTTGAAAGCATTCTTAAAAATTCTTGTTGCAAAAGAATTCCAAACCAAATATTGAAGACATCTAAATCCCAGATACTCGTTCAAACGTGATTAAAAGGATTTTGCACAAATGTGAATGCATTTCCGAAAAAGCTTATGAACCAACAAAGATTCAGAACTTAAATTTCGATTTAAGAGCAATCAGCGTTTTCCATGATGAAAAGCAACTTTTCATAAACATATCGGTTTATTTATTTATTTATTTATTTATTTATAGTTTATGGAGGAAGAGTTAAAAAAAATTTACAAATTGCCTTTGTTAATGTATCCAATTTGTATATTTGTATAACTATACATTCTAGGGGATTTTTCGAAGCTCAAATAGTTAATACTCTAATGTATATGCAAACCGCCTTAATTCTTTTCTGCTTATTTATTTCAATACAGTTTGCAGAAAATTTTTCACTGCAATGAATCAAACTAAACAGTTTTTAAAATGCATAATCTTTAAAACAACTTAGTATATTTTATTCAAATTTAGAATTATTAAAAAAAATTCTGTGATATAGAAAAAATATCAAATAATTCATGAGGTTTTTTTTTTTTTTTTTTTTTTTTTAACGTTAATGGATCAACGTTTATGTTATAAAATTAATGTGAGGTATACATCGCTTTCTTCATTATACAAATCACTATTTATTAAGAGGACTTCATTATTCAAATTTATGTGATAAAAAATGTTTTACAGTAAGAATTTTAGATTTGTAAATTGAGATAGTCAATAACTTTGAAATTTTCAATTACTTTACATTCTATCACTAACAATTTAAACCATGTCAGTAGACAAAACTTTTTACTCTTTTTACTCAGTAACTATCAATGCAAATGTTCTAATGAAATAAAATCTCAAATTCTGAAGGCTGTCTGTAAGATTTATGTATGCCAAATAACAGAGTAATTGCTAAAGACATTATAAAAAGAAATTAGTGTCACAATAGATCACATCGTGGTTTATCCAGTAGAAAAATGCTTAGGATACATAAACAAAATAAAAGAATAAAGTACTAAATTTAATACAGAGAAGGAGTGACACACAGTGAGACGAAAAATATTATTTCTTAATGTATGGTGACTATTTTTATTCTTTTGAAAAAAAATTTGCAAAATTTCAAAGCAACACAAACACGCTACTCATTAAAGAATAGTTTTAAAAGGGTTATTTATAAAAAGTCAGAAACATGATAACGTAGTATTGAAAATTATCTCACTGTGTATCATTTGTGGTACACAGGGAGAGATATTATATATTTTCATTAATCATACATTTTTTACATTTTGAGTCATTGTTTATGATTTCTAATTAATTAATATTTCTAGATTTTCAAAATTTAAAAAGTAAGAGGCTCAGGTGCACTATGGCAGACCTTGGACTACCTTCCTGCAAATTTTCAGCCTCGTACATTTAGTAGATTTCCCAAACCAGCATACGCACGTGCACAGACACGCACGCAGAGAGAGGGGGATACTTTCTTTTATTAATAAATAACTTCTTTTTAACATCATAACTACATAATAGATACACAATGGCTTGTTCAAAGCAACTTACCAAAGTAACCAATGTTACCGCGACCGATTGTAGAGCAGTGCGAAAGCGAATTGTGGCACCAATGAAAACTATCCTGGTGAATTGTAGCTGACGTCACACTTCACCTTCATTTTCATTTCATACTTGTCTACAATCGGTAAGTGACCGGTAAATTGTGCTGAACACGCCCATAGTCTCATTGTATATTTTCGTTACGTTGTAACAAAAGGAATGCCAGGTTTGTTTCATCAATTTAATTGCTTTAAAAAGTTTGCATCGTTTTGTCGAAATAGTCTTTTATTAAATATAGCTAGGTTTGGTTAAGTAAATATATGCCATAATGAAGTAAATAAACTCTAAAATAGACATTTATGTAACTTTAACCACTATATATATATATGTAAAAAAGAATTACAGCTCATATTCAAAATATTAGAATAATTACCTTTTTTTTAGAAATTGAAAATATCGTTTGGTAATTTAATGTCTTTTAATGAAAATATGCAAACGATATTTTTATTAAGAACTTATTATTGATTAAACTTACTTGTTATCTTAAATTTAATATCATTTTTGAAAAGATTAATTGCAAAAAAAAATTATTTTGAAAGGTCAAAATGTTAGAATATTTATTCAAGTGGTTCAAAATATTAGAATATTTCACATTAATTCTCCTTTAATTATTACCAATTCTTAACTGGTGGCAACATTGATTAAATTCAGACTATTTTATTTAAAATCAGTATTCTTTTTTGCAGTTTGTTTCTTTTTCGTCTTAAAATGGGCCGTGTGAGTGATATTCCTGAATCTACTAAACTTCGTATAGTTGATTTGTATCGGCACGGTAAAAATCAATGTTTTATAGCGAATTATTCACATTGTTCGCAATCGAGCGTTAGTAAAATACTAACACAATATTAAAAAATTGGAAAATTTCAAAATAATCGCCGAAATGGTGGCCGAAAACCAAAAACATCTGCTAGAGATAACAGGAAACTGAAGCGTATAGTTAAGAAAAACCGTTTTAAAAGTGTGCGATTCTTGCACCGAAAATGGAAAGAAGAAGGAGTTGAAGTTTCTACATCGACAACATTAAGACGTCTCCATAAATTTAAATTTGAATCTCGTGTACCGAAAACAAAACCTCTCATGACTGCAAGACAAAAGCGTATAAGATTGAATTGGTGTAAATCAAGACGTTTATGGAGCAATGAAGATTGGAAAAATATATTATTTAGTGATGAAAGTATGTTTTGTGTTTCATATGGTAATCAAGGTATTCGAGTTTGGAGAATGAAGCAAGAAGCATTTGATAAAGAATGCCTTAAACGTTCCGTAAAATTTGCTACTAGTGTCATGGTTTGGGGTTGTATGAGTGCAGAAGGACCTGGAAAGTTATGCATCGTCTACGAAAAGGTTAACTCTCTGATATATCAAGAAATTTTAGAATATTACATGATTCCATCATCAGAAGATTTATTTGAAGATGATTTCATCTTTCAACAAGATTTAGCGTCCCCGCATACCTCGGTGTCAACTAAGAATTGGTTCCGCCAACGCAACATTAAGGTACTTCCTTGGCCACCAAATTCACCAGATCTTAATCCCATCGAAAACTTATGGTGTATAATGAAGAAAAAACTTCAAGAAAATCCTCCTTCAAGTAAAACTGAGTTAGTGGCACGTATAAAGTCTATTTGGGCTAATAGTGATAGAAATATTTGTAAACACCTTGTATGTAGTATGCAAGATCGATTATACGCTGTTATGAAAGCTAAAGGGGATGCTACAAAATATTAACTACCATTTACTTCATATTCATAAGGTAATATTGTTGCGTAAAATAAAATATTCTAATATTTTGAACCAATCTAAATTTTATTCTAATATTCTGGTGTGTTTAAGGAAGCTGTATACCTAATTTATTGTGCTGTATTTTATATTTTATAAATGTTAAAATCTTATCTAAACATTCCAGATTTAATTTATAAGAAATTTAATTGCATTTACTTAGTATAAAAAATAAATAAATGACAAATAATTTTTTCTTATTACTTTTTCTCAATTATTCTAATATTTTGAATATGAGCTGTATTTACTATTTTGTCGGACGGGTAATCGAAGTACCAAAACTACATCCACGTGTTGCATAAGACAGATGCTTATATGTTAGTACCAGCCAGGAAATATGTCAAAATGATCGCTTTATTTATCACGTATCACTATTTACTACTCTCGCCTACTTTGGTTTAGTCCATATATATGTATAATATAAATGCACCTATAGTGGACCACACACCAGTACTATACTGTATGCTAGCAATAATTTTTAAAATTTAAAAACAAACCCAAAATGCATTTTTGTAAAACGACTGAAAGAAACCTGACTCACTAATATTCTTAAATGTTAATTTTCCATCAACTGTTTGGAATAAGTTATTATTTTGGAATAATATTTTTTTTTTCTACTGCTACATTTGCTTATTTTCTGGAGTATCTTCAAAAACAGATTCATTGTCAACTTGAATATTTCATTAAAAGATAATTTTTTATTTAAAATATTGTTTCCTTACAAATTTATTTTATTTTAAATTAACTACTTTTGACACATTCTCTTTAACATTGTAAATTATTTGTTGGATAAGCCGAAAACTTAAAGATTTATGAACCAGAAATTGTCTGGGTCCTCTACTGGTGAACAAAGGAAGCTGAAATTTGTTATTTTTCATTTATTTTTCGATGAACATATTTTGAAACTTTGAATATTTATTCTCATAGATGAAGGTTAGTATTAGAGTAATGAAACATATATCTTTTGAAATTCACTAATACTTTAATAATAATTAGATAAATGTCCTTATGTGGTTCACTACAGATGCATTTCACTTAATTTTTATCCATGAGAACTGTATATAAGCAAAAAATATAATAATTTACAAAATGTGTAACTGTTCACTCGGAATTTATGAAATTTCGGACCTTTCTGGTAAATTATCCAAAAAAATGCTGGGAAATACAAAATTTAATTTAATTTACAGTTTGATTTTAAAGGATATTAATTCCGTTACAAAAATTCCTCTAATTGGTCTTAAAGGGGCATACTTTTAATAATTTATGACTATTTATTTGGTTATTTCTCTTTATATTCTGAGTTATCTATTTATTTCTAAAATCCCAGAATTATTTTCTCAGTTCGAAAGAAGGCAAATAAGAAGATTAATCTTCTAAGAAAATATCCTTTTCTTATAAGTTTTACTGAAAACTTTATTTAAAATACTAAACACAAAAGGAACTTCGGACCAAGCATTGAAGTCATACAAATTCTATGTGCTCCTTCGAACGTGATGAAAATTATTTTGAATAAATCTTAATGCATTTCCGAGAAAGATCATAACCCAAAAGAGATTTTCTTTCCTTCTTTTTTTCTTTTGAATTTAAATTCAGTTTCCATATCACAAGATCAACATTTTCCAAGATGAAAATGACTTCCTAGAAATACATCTGTTTTCATTCTTTTTCTTTCTCTTTATGTTGAAAATAACTTGTGTTAAAACTACGTTTAAAGCAAAAAAAAAAAAGTATAAAAGTAAAAATAGTTTTTTTTTCTTAAATGTACTTATTCATAAGTACTTGTTCATCTTAAAACGTAACCCTAATTTCATTACTGCAATTCTTAATTTTAAAAAAATTAAAATACATTAATTTGGCGTGAGTAACGATCCCAACTATAATAAATTCACATTTTTTGTTTAATTGCCGATAGGGAATGCGAACTATTTAATTTGTTGAAATATATATATATATTTTTATTATTTTTTTTTAAATATGTCGATCGAAAAGAAAAAATATCATCAGTTGAACTACGCTGTAAAAAATATCTGTAATTCTACAGTTGTAAAGTTGTGGAAATCTGTATGTTTATTAAAATTTTATCTGAATACTGTACAAAAAAGATATAAATTTATGAATCTAGTTTTTGTAAAGCCACAGAAATCTATAACTTTACAAAAGAATCTACTAAAACTACAGTAATCTTACTAAAATTTCATCTTTGACTTTGGTTGAAGTTACATAGATCATTCTTAGAAAAATTACAGATTTTTTTTAAATATTTATTTACGTTGTTAACGTGTATTAGTTACATAAATTTTTGTTGGTACCATCACATTAAAAGTTCTAGAAATCGCAGTTTCTCAGAAAAAAATTAATAAATTTACAGATTTTTTTTTTTTTTTTTTTTTTTTTTTTTTTTTTTTTTTACACTGCACCTAATAGTGATTTTCAAATTGTTTTCTCAACGTATAATCATTATTTAGTAAATATTAACAAGTTAATTTATAAAAGTACATCTTTTTTTCGTAAGTATTACAATTTCATTGTACATATTTTTTTCCTTTTCTATTTTTTTAGTGTTTAAAATATTGCATTGTTTTGCAGTTTCAAAGCCAGTTAATTTTTTTTTTTTTTTTTTTTTTTTTTTTGGCATAGTTTGGCACATTATTAAAATCATTGTTGTTTAAAGCATACACATTTCCAAACATAAAGAATAGATGATGATTTATCACGTGTCGCGGGCTAGCAACAAAGGACTTAAAATTAGGTTATTAATGTGCGATTGAGTTTTAAAACTATTAAAATTTTGAATTGTTATCGGAATTATACTTTTTTATGTATTTTTTTATAATTATAAACTAACACGAAGTTAATTAAAATCTACAATAAAATTCCACTTTACGTACGAAATCCAAGTTGAGTTAAACAAAACAGTGTAAAAAATAACAAATTTCGGAACCATACAAATAGTTTTCAGTTTGCAAATCTTGTAGAATATATTGTTATATATGTTATACGATGTTATAATATAGTCAATTTCTGAATTCATACTTCTCACAAAATTATTCTAATATTTTTTGAATAAATTAACACGTCAGTTAACGAACACTTTCAAGAGAAATTTTTGTGTTCGGATAACGAACATTTCACAAAACAAAGCCAAGGAAAAGCAATGGTGTGTTTCAGATTTGCTAAGCTGAATTTAATTGCAACTTTGTCGATTTAGATAATATTTCAACAGTTGATATTTATGGCTTTATTAATTCAGGAATGAATGAAGTATAAACTCTTCAAATGAGATAATAATGTAAAATAATACCGTATTTACTAGTGTATAAGCTAATCCCCTCAATTCTTGAACAAATTTTTGAAAAAAATGAATTTTCGTGTATAAGTGGAATTACATTTCTGGTAATATTTTGAGAAATGATTTACAATCGAAAAGTAAAATTAGAATTAGAATTAAAATTATACATTTTCATTAAATTAGCAAAGATTTTACGTTTCTGATCAGACTTTTTTTTCTAATTCAACGTTTTAAAACTGTACAGTTAGGTAAAACTGAAAAAGTTGAAGTTGTTTTGAAACCTATTTCCATCAATTTAGTCAAACTTAAAAATAAAATTTGTTTCAAAAATCTATCCAAGCCTTATATATAAAGATAAATAACTTCTTAGACCACTAAAATATAATACCTCTGCATTGTAGGACTTTTAGAAGATATATCTGGAAGCATTCTAAAGTTGAGTTCAAAGCCTTATATTGAAGGTAATTCTATCCCTAGAGGGGATGTAGAATAATTAGAGACATTATTGTCCAACCTTTTTTTTTTTTTTTTTTTTTTTTTTTTTTTTTAAAGTTAGTTGCAGAAAATTGACCACTGTCTACTTTCATCTCTCTCTCTCCAACTTAGACCATATGTGATTAGTTAAAAAGAACTTACCCATTCATCGATTATATGAGGAATTTTTTTTTACTAACTCGAGCATAAGTCGACCCCTCGATTTCATCTCCCGAATTTTGTCTAAAATTCTTAGACTTATATACGAGTATATACGATAATATAATTCTCTCTAAATGAAGTATAAATTCTACACACTTTATTTCCAAATCGAACATAACACGATAAATCTCAGTATCGTATGAGGAGCACACAACCATTGTAGGCCCAATACATATTGTGGGAGTGGATAAAGCAGATTTTATGCACCTTCTAATTGGACAATTTCATTTTTAGGTGCGTTCGTAATTGTGTAAATACGAAGCACCCATAGTCGTCGTTCAGTCTGTCTGTCTGTCCGTCCGCATATAACAGAACAAAAACTACACAACCGAATCGTTTGAATTTTAAAATGTATAACTGTTACATCCTTTTCAAGTTTTATGAAAATCAAATATATAGTTTAATTTCGGGGACAGTCAAAGCTATTCTGTTACATTACGGCCAATAGGAAAAAAAGTTTCAAGTGAATTTTAATGATTTTACACGCATTCGAGCAAAATAAAATTGATATGCATCTATGGAGTATACACTAAAATATACATTCTGTACAATCTGTAGAGTAAAGAGCATTTGTTATTAACTTACAGAGCCATAACACAATAGCATAGGAAGAAACTTTGTTTGGGATGCATTTTAATTATATAAAAATATGTAAAATGTTATGAAATTAATATAAGTTTTTGAGGTTTACTACAAGCTACTTCCTGTATAATACACTGGTGTCCAAAAGTTAAGCATAATTGGTAATTAAGTAATTATTTTTAAGTAATGAAAGAAATATGAATCGGAATGTGCTGAAACTCCAGGTGTGTAAACAAAATAGTACGCGTCACATATTTTCGCGAAGAGTTTTCCCCGAAATCGAACAGGGGACCGTCAACAAATTGAAAAAGAACGAAGATCTTTTGGATAACCCTGTCAAAACTAATGTAGCAAAAGCGTTCAAACTGCACATTATGATTAATTGGCTTATTGTAATGTACTGTGTTGATTTTTACTAGGATAGCATGTATACTCGTAGAGAAATTAAGGTTTTTATAAAAACAGTCCTAAATTTTTCCAAGTTTTTTGCTTATAATTTGCAGAGTTCTTATTATAAAATAATGTTCTTTTCTGAAAATATGACAAACATCATTGTACACAATACCCTGTCATCAGAATTTAAAAATAATAAAAATTGTATGAAAAATGAGTATGTTTAGTAAATAATTTTTCATTGCGCATGCGTCAACGATATCAAAATGTCATTTGCATATTGTGTTAGCTAAATGTATAGAGCAACTTCTGTAAAAATTTCAAAAACATAGCTTGAAAATTCTGAAAATGGGATCCTATAGAATCAACTCAAAATCCGTTATTCCTAAAGGAAGCAAAAAAATCAGGGGTTTTACCTAAATATAGTTGTACGTGCAGTATTGTGTAGGCACTAAACAATGGAATATGGATACAGCCCCTCATCTTTTTGCTTCATTTAGGGAATAAAGGATTTTGAGTTGATTCTATAGGCTCCCATTTTCAGAATTTTCAAGCTATGTTTTTGAAACTTTTACAGAAGTTGCTCTATACATTTAGCTAACACAATATGCAAATGACATTTTGATATCGTTGACGCATGCGCAATGAAAAATTATTTACTAAACATACTCATTTTTCATACAATTTTTATTATTTTTAAATTCTGATGACAGGGTATTGTGTACAATGATGTTTGTCATATTTTCAGAAAAGAACATTATTTTATAATAAGAACTCTGCAAATTATAAGCAAAAAACTTGGAAAAATTTAGGACTGTTTTTATAAAAACCTCAATTTCTCTACGAGTATACATGCTATCCTTGTAAAAATCAACACAGTACATTACAATAAGCCAATTAATCATAATGTGCAGTTTGAACGCTTTTGCTACATTAGTTTTGACAGGGTTATCCAAAAGATCTTCGTTCTTTTTCAATTTGTTGACGGTCCCCTGTTCGATTTCGGGGAAAACTCTTCGCGAAAATATGTGACGCGTACTATTTTGTTTACACACCTGGAGTTTCAGCACATTCCGATTCATATTTCTTTCATTACTTAAAAATAATTACTTAATTACCAATTATGCTTAACTTTTGGACACCAGTGTAGAACGCAGGTAGTATTTACAGTGACACAGGGCTACTAGACTGTATCCGAAGTACTATAGTATACTAATACTATTACACCAAAATCTGAATAATTTTTAAACTTCGTTAAAGTAAGGACGCACCTCATATGCTACGGTTGACGTGCAATCTCCGAATTTTTTTTAATGAACTTAGTCTACAGTGAACACCTCATATGTCAATTACACAGCTTTCGAAGTATATTTACGCAAGTTGAAGCATGGGCAGATAGAGGCAAAAAGACAGACAGACCGAATTCATAAACATTTTTGAACTGTGTTTATTGCAAAGTATTGAAAATTGTTTATTGAATTTAACTAAACTTATTTTATTGTGCATATTTTTTATTTATGAATTTAAAATTTGTTTAAAATAAACATGGAGTAGAATAAATAAAGTCGATAAAACAGCAATGAAAGGTAGCAATACTCAGTGTTCAAATAAGATTTTTTTGTGGATTTCTTCATATTATTATTTATTTATTTATTGCACTTTATTCATTTATTATTTGCATATTTTGAATTTCAAAAATTTTTTCCTGAATAAGATGCAGAAAGAGGAAATATTAATGTCTAGATGATTGTATCCTTTTCTTTTAAGTTAAATTGAAAACTTCATTTAAAATTATAACGATATTTAGATTTTTTTAACTAAATCCACAGTATTCTGAAATATAAATGAACTGTCTTAAATTTAGTCTCCAATGCATCTGAAAATCGATCGTGAATGTAGGGAAAAGTTTCCACTTCAATAATTTAATTAAAATGAGTCGCAGATGCATGATATTAAAAATAGTAATAATTTTACTCATATCTGATTGAATTTTGCGGTGCAATGTATTATAAAGATTTGTCGATTATATCCAAAATATCGAACTATCGTATGTTTTCGTATATGCGTGCACTTTTCTGTCTCAAAATTTATTAGAAAATCTGGTTGCGCATCATACATGAATATTTGGGAATTAAACCTCGACTGTGTATATGAACATTAATCATTGTGAAGTTTGTGCAATTTTAATAATAGTTGTTAGATTTTCAAAAAATAAAATAAACTTGAAATGTTTTTCTTCTATTATTTTCTCAGATTTTTTTTTCTTCTGATGAAGTATTAAAATCAGGATACGCATATTTCACGAGTGCGAGGCATACCCTTTCCAAATTCCCACACTCCCCTTCATACCCCCTCCAAAATAAATAAATAAATAAATAAATATCTTAATTATTCTTGTTGCCATGATTGCCACCATGGTAAAAGTAAATTTTAAAAAACTGTCGACCGGTCTGCAAAAAATGAAGTTTGAGGGAACTTGGCAGTGGGAAAATATAGCGAAATTCGTTAATCGATTACAGTAAAATATCATGAAATTTGCTAGTCTGCAAGTATCATAAAATTCATCAGCCGGTAACAGAGAAAAAACCCAATATTTTCAGTTGCACGCAGAAAAATAACTGGAGAGTATAAGAAAAATGCTATTGGTGACATTTTCACCGGCTAACATAAAAATACCAATAATTTCTTTGCGATCATAGCAATTTTTATGTAGTTTTGTTCGAAAAATAGATTTAATTAAAAATGGCTGTCTTGCAAAGCCATATGAAAATCTGTCATATGAAAAGCAATATTGTTTAGGGCAGTCACATGACTTGCACAATTATAATATAGATGAAATAATAGTGATGGAACAATATTTGTCAATATATCATCTGCACCAAGTACCAAAATGGCTTCCTGGCACATAAAAAGCAAAGCGGTAGACCCGGAACTGTTGATGACAATCACATGGCTTAAACTTTTATCATAGAGATATTTTGTAGGTCTTACTTTATGTAATCAATCCCTTTGTTTATCTACCTGATTATTCTGAAAACCTAAAAACAGTTTTTCCAGACTAAAAAGGTGATAGATTAAAAAGCAGAATATTCCTTGTTCTCTTTTTAAAATTTTGTCGAAAACTTTTTTCATAATACTTAACACCAAAGAATTTCGATCCGAACATTAAAGTTATGCAAATGCAGTGTCATCCAAACGTGATGAAAATTATTTTGAATAAATATAAATGCATTTCCGAGAGGGGTCATAGCGAAAGAAATATTGCTTTTTTCTGAATTTAAATTCCGTTTCCATATAAATAGTTCAACATTTTCCACGATGAAAATGAGAATACTACTGAAATTTTCTAGAAATACAATTCTTTGCTCTTTCTTCTGTTTGATTCCATTTTATTTTTGAAATAATTCATACTGAAATAAATTGTCAGAGTAAATAAATAAGTATTTCAAACTCTACAAATTCCTTTACTTTATCATCTTTGTGTTGTCATACCTTAATATATTTTTAAGGCGAATTTACCAATATACTCGATAATAACTGAACTGTTAATACTTATTTGTGAATCCCATCTAAATATCGATTTTAAATTTAGATAAAAGTTTGCACTTCAATTACTCTAATTAAAGAGCCTTATAGATGCATAATTTTTAAAAAAGCTGTTTTGTCATTTTACTAAGATCTTTTGAAGTATAGTGGATTTTCAATTTAAAAGTTTGTCAAAGAAATTATGAAAATAAATAAATATTTCAAACTCTACAAAATCCTTTATTTTATCAGCTTTGTGTTCCTATATTCGTCGCAAAGATATCTTGAAATATTTTTTAAGGCGAATTTATCAATATATTCTATATTATAAAGGCCAAACGTATCTGTGCGTAACGTTTACAACTTTCACTACTGTGAATTTTACACTTCTAAACATTGCATATTTTAAATTTTTACACCGTCTTATAGAAAAAAAATGTACTTTTAAATGCAATTTGTTTGAAAACTGTATCTTAATTTATTTTTGCGATATTAATTTTTTATAGTTTTTAGTATCAATTTTGTATTTGTGGTAACAGAATCACTCTGTTTTCTCTTAAAATAGAAAAGAAATGAAATTAAAATGCGTATACTTTGTCATAAATATCGTCTGTTATAAATTCCGGTGAATTTCGGATTTATTTCGTTTTCATTCATCAATTAAATGACTTCAAATTTTGAATTAAAGTTATTTTAAAATGATCAAATTAAAATACCATTTTTTAAACATGGTGAATACGTATGTGAGAAATGTGTGCGTAAATTTTGAGAAGATGAAAATGATGACGGATTTAGATTTCGCGTGAAATTCTATGATCGTGTCAATTTGGAATTTTTTTTTTTTTTTTTTTT
The DNA here is from genome assembly GCA_964019185.1 of Maratus speculifer. NCBI lineage: Eukaryota > Metazoa > Arthropoda > Arachnida > Araneae > Salticidae > Maratus > Maratus speculifer. The sequence goes on from OZ025295.1 coordinate 170,143,484, forward strand.
TTCATTCACATATATATCGAACATAAGACCCTCAATTGATAACTTCATTAAAATAACTCAACTTTATAATATTTTACTGATTATATATAAGATTAAAGTTTAATTTTAATAATTTGGACAACTTAATTTTTATAGTATTTTGTTAATTTTAGCTTAAAATAACATTTGTTTAAAAGATAGACTGGCCAATATAAGATGCATTTTTACTGTAACTAATTTTGTAGATTTATTATAAATAAATTGAACAGTTACTTTTTAAACATTTTTCTTTCGTCGAATTTCGACGGGTTCCACTCGATAATAACTGAACTGTGTTAATACTTATTTGTGAATCCCATCTAAATATCGATTTTAAATTTAGATAAAAGTTTCCACTTCAATTAAACTAATTAAAGAGCCTTATAGATGCATAATTTTTAAAAAGCTCTCTTGTCATTTTACTAAGATCTTTTGGAAGTATAGTGGATTTTCAATTAAAAAGTTTGTCAAGAAAATTGTGAAAATAAATAAATATTTCAAACTCTACTAATTCCTTTATTTTATCAGCTTTGTGTTGTTACATTCTTTACAAAAATATCTTAATATATTTTTATGCCGAATTTACCAATATATTCGATAATAACTGAACTGCGTTGATACTTATTTGTGAATCCTCTCTAAATATCGATTTTAAATTTAGATAAAAGTTTCCACTTCAATTAATCTAATTAAAGAGCTTTATAGATAATTTTTAAATCTCTCTTGTCATTTTACTAAGATCTTTTGAAGTATAGCGGATTGTCAATTAAAAAGTTTGTCAAGAAAATTGTGAAATAGTTCGTGATGAACGATAATAGTAAACACATTGATTTATTCAGCCAGGCTTTTAAAACTGGACCTTTTTTTACATAAAATTGAGGTAATATTTGTGCTTTTTTGGAAATAAAATAATTCATTATAAAACTACTTCTAGAAAATTATATATATATATATATATATATATATCCGTTGGTGAATCTTGTCTACTTTTAATGGTATTATATATATATATATATATATATATATATATATATATATACAGGGTGATTCATAAAAGATGGGCAGAACTTTAAGGGGTTATAGTACACTTAAAGACAAATAATATTAAATAGGAGACTAAGGGTCCCAGACGTATTCCCAAGGAGATAGGGGGCATTAAAGTTTAGGGTCCGAAATTTCAAATGATTATAAAAAATGGAAAAATTGGTCGATTCGTTTGCGGTTTTTGCAAAAAGTTTTCTTTATGCCAGTATTTTCTTGAAATAAAATTTTAAAGTTCAATTTCAAAAAATGCCGATAGGGGGCGCTTTAGACTTTGGAGTAACAAACAACTATTTTTTAACGTTATTTTTTGTATTTCTTTAAATGATTTCGAAAGCTTAGACTTAAACTTAAATTTTGATCTAAAAATCTGAGTCCTAACGAGTAGTTAAGTAGCGTAAACTGAAATTTGAAATTTGAAACCCTTCTCCCCCCAGAACAAAAATCAGTTATTCCCGATCTTTGTGTCGTAGATTAGGCTCTAACTACTGCCGCGTTTTGCTAAAATTATTCTTTATGTCAGTATTTTCTTGAAAATAAATTTTAAAGAAAATTTTCAAAAAATTCCGATAGAAGGCGCTTTAGACTTTGGAGTAACGAACAACTATTTTATACCGTTATTTTTTGTGTCTCATTAAATGCTTTCTAAAGCTTAGACTTAAACTTAAATTTTCAGCTCAAAATCTGAATCGCTGAGCGTGGTTCAGTAGCGAGGGGAGGGGGTTCAAATTTCAACTTCTGAACATAGTTCAGTTTGCACTACTTAACCATGCCCAACGATTCTGTGCTGTGATACGAGGCAAAAATACAACTTTCGTCAAGGACTGCATAGTCGGAATTCACACATAAAGGCACTGGCACAGTTGGAAACGTCGCTCATGCAAACGTTAAAGCTCCATTCCTGACGCTAGTCACCGGGTGAAGAAGGAGACAGAAAGTAAGCAAATGTCAAATGGGGAAGAAGAAGAACACGTATGCAAAATTTCGACACGATTCAGGCATAAAAACCACTGAACGGTGAGTCAAGTGTAAGTCGCTGTAGTAATGAATCGGAAGATGGTGCCCTTCGCGAATAAGGAAAAGGCTGAGATGCATTTAATTTACGGAGCGGCAGATGGAAATGGTGCAGAGGCACAACGAATGTACGGAGAGCGATTTCCCAACAGGCGGTTGCCTAACCGCAAAACTTTCGAGCGCTTGCACAGACAGTTGTGTGAGACGGGATCATTTCTCGCTTCCCGGTCGAATGCAGGTCGTGCAAAAAAGGACGAATCAGTAGTTGTTGCAGAAGCCATTCTGGATGTAGTAGCGGCGCAGCCAAGTACAAGTACACGAACAGTGGCTAGGCAGGTGGATACCTCACAGTCCATGACTTGGAGGGTACTGAAGGATGAACATTTGCTCCCGTTTCATGAGCAACGAGTCCAGAAACTGTCTCCAGGGGATTATCCAAATCGTATTGAATTCGCCCGCTGGTTTCTGCAGCAGAACGCGCTAAATCCACATTTTGGACGAACTGTGCTTTTCACCGATGAATGTACCTTCACACGTGAAGGTACATTTAACACACACAATGCACATGTATGGGCGGATGTCAATCCACATGCTACGTATCCACATGCTCATCAGAGACGCTTTTCCATCAATGTTTGGGCAGGAATCCTCGGAGACCACCTAATCGGACCGTACCTTCTTCCTGAACGCCTCAACGGTAAAACATACCTCACATTTCTGCAACATGTGCTGCCAGACCTGTTAAACGTTGTTCCTCCACGCATCCGCCGGGTCACGTGGTTCCAGCACGATGGAGCGCCAGCCCATTACGTACGAGACGTCCGCAACTATCTGGACATCACATTTCCGAACAGATGGATTGGTCGAGGTGGTCCTGTTGCTTGGCCTGCTCGCTCGCCAGATCTTTCACCCCTCGATTTCTTTTTTTGGGGACAATTGAAGGCTCTTATGTATGAGACACCCATTGAATTCCCCGAGGAACTGGTCGCCAGACTTTCCGCCGCTGTAGGGGAAGTGCTCGAAAAGCCTGATGTTTTCGCGAATGTTCGCCGTTCCATTCTTCGCCGTTGTTCTGCGTGCATAACCTCTGGTGGTCACAATTTTGAACATTTATTGTAATTACATGTTAATAAATATGCTTTGGTAACATAATCCTAATTTGTGTCTTTTTACCTCGTATCACAGCACACAATGTGTGGACATGGTAAACTGAACTGTGCTCAGGAGTAGAAATTTCAAACCCCTCTCCCCAGAAACTTAACCACGTCTAACGATTCAGATTTTGGGCTGAAAATTTAAGTCTAAGCTTTAGAAAGCATTTAATGAGACACAAAAAATAACGGTATAAAATAGTTGTTCGTTACTCCAAAGTCTAAAGCGCCCTCTATCGGAATTTTTTGAAAATTTTCTTTAAAATTTATTTTCAAGAAAATACTGACATAAAGAATAATTTTAGCAAAACGCGGCAGTAGTTAGAGCCTAATCTACGACACAAAGATCGGGAATAACTGATTTTTGTTCTGGGGGGAGAAGGGTTTCAAATTTCAAATTTCAGTTTACGCTACTTAACTACTCGTTAGGACTCAGATTTTTAGATCAAAATTTAAGTTTAAGTCTAAGCTTTCGAAATCATTTAAAGAAATACAAAAAATAACGTTAAAAAATAGTTGTTTGTTACTCCAAAGTCTAAAGCGCCCCCTATCGGCATTTTTTGAAATTGAACTTTAAAATTTTATTTCAAGAAAATACTGGCATAAAGAAAATTTTTTGCAAAAACCGCAAACGAATCGACCAATTTTTCCATTTTTTATACTCATTTGAAATTTCGGACCCTAAACTTTAATGCCCCCTATCTCCTTGGGAATACGTCTGGGACCCTTAGTCTCCTATTTAATATTATTTGTCTTTAAGTGTTCTATAACCCCTTAAAGTTCTGCCCATCTTTTATGAATCACCCTGTATATATATATATACTTTTAAAAATATAGCCAAAGTAATTCAGATATTACCATACAATAAACCAATGAAACCAGTATTTTTACAATCATCTGTTTGAAAACAGTTGAAGTTTGAAGTGAAATAGAAGGCAGATTACCAAAATAATGAAAGGTAAATGGATAAATGGACAGTAGAAGGCTTTTTTATTAAACTACTCATCACGAGTGCATGGTTTAATAAAAAAGCAAAAGCATCCAACCAGCTTCTGTTATGGGTAGTGCTAAAAGCTAAGAAATTCGACTCACAATGCACCCGACTGGTCGGACTTTATTTACTGTTACAAATTAGGAAAAAAGATATTCATTGAAGAAAATAAAAACAATATTAAATAATAACAATAATAAAACATTTATTAAAAATGTATATATATATACTAAAATATTTACCAAACCTATATTTAGAATGATCTGTAGTTAAAGTGAATTATCTCAGTTAAGAGCTAAAGTAGATATAAATTACATGTGACTCTGTAACAGGTTAGGTTACAACTATAATAAGTAATGTAGATAAAATAATTAAACTTATAACAATAATTATATTAAAAAATAGTAGATCATATATTATATTATAATACTCATTCTACATTTAGAAAAAAAATTGCTACTGTTAAAGGTATTATATTTTTGAACAATTATTAATATTACTGTATTAATCTTTTAACTAAAAAATGTTACTACTACTTCAATTACACAAAAAATGTTTTAGTGCTGCCATCTATTAGAATAATATATTAACTATATTTTATACTGATGGTGTTGCCATCTATTATTGAATAAGAGAAATATTGTTTGAATAAAATAAATTTTATTTAAAAGCTAAGAGTTTTCCAAGAATAATTTATATTCTAATATTTTACAAATAATTTCTTTAAAACAAATGCAATTGACAACCATAACTTATCGCAATATCTTCATCATTTTTAAGTTATACATTTTAATTTTAGGTAAACATATAAATTTTAATTCTGTAATTTTATGTGTAAAATTAAGTAGTTTTATATATATATATAAAACTACAGAATATTCAGGTAAGACATAGAAATAGAAATAATAATAATTATTATTATTATAAGTTATCTGTGCAATAATATAGATCATACAATTTTTAACTAGTTTGATTCGTTTTATCATATTGCATAAACATTTTACTTATAAGTATAAAAGAATTTTAAGATTTTGCTTGAAATATACATTCGATAAGATTAGTAAAGGTAAATGGATTGAGGTACTAAAATTAGATTGTTAGCCCTTTTTTTTTCAATAGAAGTAAAAACGAAAGTTTCGTTCTTCAATGAACGAAAAAAAATATTAATTTATGGAAATAATCCTTCACAAAGAATTCTTCAACAGTGAATTTTGAAGTGCTATCTAGTGTTAGAGAAATACATGTATTTCGCATCTGTAAATCAAACAAAGTTTAGTTTATTTCTGTTATATTAAATGATATACAACTCAACTTCTTTCACGAGATTTTCTCGAAGTAAGTTTAAAGTAAATAAACCAATCGCGTGTAACATTTTTTAACGACTCACATTTTTAAACGAATGGATAGTTAATTCTCTATTTACGAATTAACCACACCAAAAAGTTAGATTATCGAAGATGGCTAATACCAATTTTAATTAAAGATGGACATTTATTAAACACTGTACAAGGAAACTAAAATAATACAAAACAATAATTTTGTATACTTTCTTTCTGTATTAGAATTTATCGATTTGCCGATTCAGTAAATTAAATTACGAATAAAAGTAACATGTTGCAATGAATAACATTCAATTAAAGGAGACAAAACTGGTCCCCAAAGAGGTCCACCACTTAATAATAAGTTATCTGTGCGTTAAAACATAGCATGTAATTTAACTATTCTGATTCGTTTTATCTTATTGCATTAAAATTGTTATCTATAATTTTGACGAAATTTTAATTTTTGGCTTGAAATAAAACGATAAAATTAATAAATCAAAATGCCCGTACTATCTATTTTTTTATTTATTCCCTTTTTGTATTTTATTTTTAATTAAAAAATGTTTTGTGAAATTTTTGAAAATGGTGGCAGTTGGATAATTTCCATTACTGCAGAGAAATGATGAAATGGATTTTGTTTTTATTTCTATAGATCATATCGTTATTAATACTAGTTTATCAATATAAGTAAAAATAACTTTAAAAGATTGAACAGAAAATTGCGTCATGCTCTAAAAAACACACATTTACCTCATAAAACTGTTACACAGTTTCAATGGGTTTTTTTTCGTTCCGTTGATATTGGTGAGTCGCTAAATGAAATGCTTCACTGAAATGAGAGAAAATGTCGTCAAAATTAAATGAAAAATGACTTTTTCTTTCAGAAAATTAATTTTACCACAAATGCGTGTAAAAATTGCATAAATTTCTATAATTATTACTTGCCGGTATTAAAATTATAATCTTAAGTAAAAAGAGCAAATTTTCATATGCGAAGTTGAGGTTCACAAACATGACTTCAAGTTTGGAAAAATATTTAGTAATAAAATATTGTGCATCAAAATACTCTTAAAATAACGAATAAGGGTCTGAGAGGTGCGTATATAACTTTTGATATAGTAAAAAGGACACAAGGTTCAGATTTTATGCAAGAAAAATATGCTATGTGTATTTCAGACTGAAATAGTTTAGCTGGTATTTCATCCCATAATACGCAGCATAAGAACTTCAATTATTAATTTCACGATAATTACTTATCTTGATTATATATTTACTAATTAAATATACAAATAAAGTTAAATTTTTCAATAACTTAGAACAGTTGAAGTTTAAGGAAATAGTATTTTGGTAACTTAAAATTAAAGCAATATTTGTTTTAGGAGTCAGACTAAATAATGCGCGATATATTTTTTATTGCAATTAATTTTTCAATTTATTAAATTATTGTATCCGTTCTTTAAACATTTTTTTCGTGGAAATTCGACGGGTTTTGTATGATATTTTATTATTAGGTATCCAAGAAAGTTCGTACGGTTTCTGAGACTAGTTACCATTGTCGCATAGCTGTGCTCAAATGGATTCTGATGACGTCATATTTGCACATTCTCGTATTCAGTCAAAACAATAGTTGTTTAGCGTATCTCATGTTTTTCCATCAATTTTGTGGAAGTGAAATATTTGAAAGAACATGTCGTTGACAAAAGAGATTTTGAGGGCTATTTTTCTCTACGAGTCCATATTTGTAAACAAATCAGCAGAGATCACTAGAAGAATATGCTGTGCTTTTAGAATGTCTTCAATTAGTGAACAGAATACTTAAGAGTACTCCAGCCGATTTTTGTTCGTAGGCGAGAGCCTCGAAGATAATCCCCGTGTTGATCAGCCATCCCCTTAGATAAAGTCCATCTGAACTAGGAAATCAAACAGAATCTTCATAAAATCTTCCACAAGCTATCATACAGGCTTAGGATTATATGACCAATTATTCCAATCGCATCTGCATAACCTTGGAATGACGTGGAAACTCAACAAGTGAGTTCCTCATATTTTATCCGATGGAAACAAGGTCTGACGGTTGAACATCTGCTTATCATGGCTGTCACGCTGCAAAAAAGTCTGGACCAAACATTGGCATGTAACGAAAAATGGGTCATATTATATGATAGCCGGAAGAGAAACCAACACTGATTTAATTTTGGTTCCGTTTCATTAGCCGCCAAATTGGACATTCATCAAAAAAAAGCTAATCATGTGTGTTTGGTCGACGAGCGATGGTATAGTTCATTGCAAATTTTTAGAAAGGCTGATCACAGTGCTTTTTCACGGCTGATGTCTAGTCGTCACACTTGCAAAATGTTTCAGCTGATATGCACCAAACGCAGCCAGTGCTAGTCAACAGGAAAGTTTCCCTTCTTTACGAAAATGTCAGCCTTCATATAGCCAGGGTTCGTACGGATCCTGGAATTTCATGACAAGGAAATTTTTTGGTACCAGTATTTTCTTACAGAAGATCTATAATTAAATAAAGGGATAATTCGCACGTTTAAACTAGATTTATTTTTTCGTAAAATAATACTGGTACATCACATGAGGAATAACGGTACCCGTACGAACCATGATAGCTAACGCGACCAGGAACGTGATCAAAACGCTCGGCCAGTAAGTTTTGCCTCATCCATGTTACTCCGCGAACGTCGCCCCTTCAGACAATTATCTGATTTTGACAAGAGATAACTACTGTGGGAACAACAATTCCGAAACCGAGTTATAATCATATAATTTTTTCAACTGAAAAAAAATTTTTTTTTAGAAAGAGATTCATAAGCTTGTGACTCATTGGAAACATGCAATTGAACCCAATGGTAAATGTTTCGAATGATAAAATAAGTATTTAAGAGTTTTGCGGGTCGTTTTATATGTCCTGTGAAAACTGCGCGAATTTTCATAATTATCTGATACTTATCTTTGTTTATTGATTTATTTATTTATTATAAAAATTGAAAAGTTATTTTGCAAGTTTAAAACGTGAAAGAAAACAGATTATACTTTAAAAAAATAGTCTTTCCGTGTATTTTTTTATCGGAAATTTTATTAAAAATATCTGATAGAAAAGAATCCTGAACCAAACATTGCAGTCATTAGGGTGGGCCGAAAAAAACTTTTTTTCGATTTTCAATAATGGCGGGTGCGGAAAAGTGGCCACTGGTGGCACTCATTTCACACAAAAAAAATGAGATTTTTTGGACAATTCCTTACCCTGCCGCAAATGACTTAAAGTTTTGCAAAAATGCTGATTTTTTAACTTTTTTAGCAAAAAATTTTAAAATATTAAATTAATTTACTTTGGTTGCATTTTCTTGAAAAGGCATATTTAATGCACTAAATGTTTAAATAAGTTCTGATAATGCATTATTTAATTGCTATGTGTCTTTTAAATTAGCCGATTTTTATAGCTTTTTCGCGTATAATAAGCAAAAGTTGTATTTGTTTGAATCGCTCATTAGTTTATTTCTTATTTATGTTCCTTGTTCTTATTTTTTTTCTATGCGTCAAAGGTAATATTTTTTGCAACCGACAGCAATATACTTCAAAAACAAATTTGAAAGGTGAGAACAGGGTGAAGCAGGACTGTCAAAGAGCGCAGTGACTCACCATAATGTTGAGGGTTGGTTGGTTGATTTTTGTCGTCCGATTATCTACGCTAATGGGATATAGGACCAGGGGGAGTGCCCTCCGTGGGGGTCTTTCTAAGGGAACCCAACCCGTATTTACGCAAGGTTCGAAGAAAACCACGGAAAACTCCGAACGGTTAGGCCGACAGCCGCGATTGGGTTCGAACCCAGCACCTGCCGTCTACCAGTTGAGAGGTCCGAACCTCTCGGCCACTTATGGGGCCCATAATGTTGAGGTAATGAAGGACAAAATAGAAGAGGGGCGGAAATTCGATGTCGGATTCTTATCATTCTTCCATTTTCTGTTTCCCTCTAATATTTGTTTAGTGTGAACATGAAATCTTTTCCTAGTGAGATACAGTGCTTTTTGGATCGTTTAACATGCTGTTACAATGTTCTGTACGTTTTATTACGACGAGCTTAGAAATGACTTGTATGAAGAGCCATGACAATGTAAAGATACACAAAAGTGTGAAAATTAACCTTTTTGGGACACCATGCATATTGATAGAATTGAAATTGCCAATTTATCCTGATATCATACGTCACTACTACTAGTTGCTTCAATATGCAGGAGTTCTGACAGCAGAGGATAAGAATCTCGTCATCCATAAAAAAAGGTCAGAAGAGAGAAATGGAAACTTGGAAGGAAGATACAGGCGGAAGAAGTTCTTCACGAAAGGAAAATTAAAAGCATATTTTTTGATGGTAGAAAGGATAAAACTAGCTTTATAGAACTAAAAAGAGCAAGCGGAATCGTCGAGAGAAAGGCGAAAAACACATAACCGTACTGTCTGAACCTGGTTCAGAATACTTGGATCACTTGACACCTCATTCTGGTCATCGAAAAGAAATAGAAAAATAATTATATAATCTTCTAAGGCAGTTTAGACTTTTCTAAACTGACAGCATTCAGCTGTGATGGCACCACTGTAAACAAGACAACGCAAAGTGTCATTGCCTGCCTTGAAAAATAATCTAGGAAGAGAACTGCAACATTTGATATGTAATTTTCATACGAACGAACTCCCACTCCGACATCTACTCTCTAAACTTGATGGTAAAACAACGGAACCTAAGACCTTTGCCGGTTCAATCGGTTCTAGACTAACGGGGTGTGTAAATCTACCTGTCATTTTGTTCGATCCTATTGCTGTTTTGTGCACATCAGAACTGTAAAATACTTAAGATCTAAATGCCTATATCCCATAGCGTAGATAATCGGCCGACAAAAATACACCACTTAAGATCTAAATAGAGATCAAAAGTACTTATTTGATATGTTTGCAGTGGTTTAAACCGGGTCTGTCCTGTCGAGAACCAAAAAACAGAAAACCAGAGCCAATTGTGAAATCGAGATAAATCATGACTGCTTGCAGAATATTACGCTTGTACGTTAGTTGTTCAAATCCTGATAAAGCGTTAAAATTCATCTTGCTTAGTACGTGATACGAGTTTATGCGCCCTTTTGGTTTTCTGTAAGCAAAGCGCCAGGTTGCGCGGTCGGACCTACACATATGTGGCAGATACTTAAACTTTCAGCGTTTTTACTACATGACCTAAAGGAGGCAGTGCATTCCGTCATCCAAACAAATGGATACTATGGTCATCCCGAGAATTTACGGATAGCAATGGCAACCGATGATAGACAACATATTAGAAGAATGCCATGAAAAAGAATAAAAATATGCCACAATTTAAAAAAGATAAAAACTAACATAGTGCGAGAGTTTCAACTTCCAAAGCTGAAATATAAGCAACCGAACACTATAAATGTATCGATTGGGTTATCAACTGTATTTACTGGAAGAAATTGGAGAAAAAGTAATTTTAGGATCCATGTTGGATGAATCATTAGTCTGTTTTCCAAGTCACTCCCAGGCTGTGGAAAGAGTCGTTAAAATTGTGACAGAAGCTGCATCAAAGGTATGCGGGAGTGAAGGAAGAGATGCAAAACTGCAAGCAAGGAAAAATATACTAAAGTTACTTTCTAAGAAGTACATTGTAGTGTAAAAAGGTATACATTTTAAATAAAAGGCTGTGTATGTAGGAGGGCCGAGAAAACTCAGCGTGCAATTATCTCCTCGTGGTGAGTTCTGGGATGTTTCGCGTTGGTATCGAACGCAAAACAAGCTAAAAGCTTTGCAGTTTTAAAGATCATAGCACTAAAATAATGCATAATTAGAGGTTACTTAAACATTTGGCACACTAAATCTATCTTTCCAACTAAATATAACCAAAATAAACTTAATTTAACATTTTTAATTTTTTTTGCTAAAAAAGTTCAAAAATCAGCCTTTTTGCAAAACTTTAAGCCATTTGCGGCAAGGTAAGGAATTGTCCAAAAAATCTCATAGTGTGAACTGAGTGCCACCAGTGGCCACTTTTCCGCACCCGCCTTTATCGAAAATCGAAAGAAAGTTTTTTTTTCGGCCCACCCTAGCAGTCATGCATATCCCATAACGTGATCAAAATTATTTAAATCTATATGAATGCATATCCCAGAAAAGTCATAAAGCAAGAAAGATTTTCTTTTATATTTTCGGGATTTTAAACTCAATTTCCATAAAAGAGGAAGCATTTTCTAGGATGAAAAGTGACTGTCTATAAATATATCTCTATCTATTCTTTTCTCTTTATTTTGAAAGTGACTTGTGTGAAAAATCTATTTTAAAATGATCTTTTGAGACTCTGCAAATTGCATTGAATTTTTGACCAGGTGAAGTTTGTGCCGGTACTATTTGTGCTTATAAGATATTGTTAAGCTGAATTCACCACCATAACGCTGCATATAGTATCCCTCTGTTCTTGAAAAAAGTAACTAACACTGTCACTGCCGCTGTAAATAAACTTTTTGCGACCTAAGGTCTTTCTTGGTCAACATTAAGAAAAATACTGCATACAAAATATGAAAATTGGTGGTATTACAGAAAAATGTTTGATAAATACACTAAAACAGACAGTTTTTGAATTGAGGAATTATGTTAAGAGATATTTAAAGGTAAAATTTATCACAATCGTTGTGTGAAAAATCTATTTTAAAATGATCTTTTGAGACTCTGCAAATTGCATTGAATTTTTGACCAGGTGAAGTTTGTGCCGGTACTATTTGTGCTTATAAGATATTGTTAAGCTGAATTCACCACCATAACGCTGCATATAGTATCCCTCTCTTCTTGAAAAAGTAACTAACACTGTCACTGCCGCTGTAAATAAACTTTTTTGCGACCTAAGGTCTTTCTTGTTCAACATTAAGAAAAATAGTGCACACAAAATATGAAAATTGGTGATATTACAGAAAAATGTTTGATAAATACACTAAAACAGACAGTTTTTGAATTGAAGAATTATGTTAAGAGATATTTAAAGGTAAAATTTATCAAAATCGTTTCAATAAAAATGTTTTATAGGGGCAAAAACTATTCGTAGGAATTTAATCATTTTTTCTAAGAATATACATTGGAAACTCCCGGCTTGCTTTCTAGACTTTTTTTTTCTTGCTTCATTTTTTTGGAGCTTTATTTCCATTTAAAATTTAGATTTTCAGCATTTCCAGAAATATATTTTATATATTTTAGAAAAGGTTATTGCTTTAAATCGTTGCCAATTGTAAAAACTTTGCAAAGAATAATATTTTATTTAAATAAAAAATTTATTTATACATGACTATAATAAATTTAAAAAAAATCTATGAAATTAGAATTAAATGATTACGTGTTAAAAGCAAGAAGATATTATAAATTTTGTTATAAAAACTGTTTTATATGTGTATATTTTAAAAGAAAGAAAAGTATAAAATAATGAATTATTTAATTTGTGTTATAAGCAGTAAATGTCGATAAAATTGCGTCTTATTTTAAATGGCTACGTAATAACATTGCAAACAGTTTAAATTAAAATGTATATTTACATATGCACGAGAGATTTATTCCAAATTTCGAGATGATCTTTTTCGCTGTAGTCGTCAATTCTAAGACAGCACAAATAATAAAATTTCCTTTCTAACATTAAAAATATTTTCCGTTGAATGTTACAAAAAAATTAAAAGCTTGGTGAAAATTACGCCAGATTTAAAAAGTTACACTTGAAATCATTTTCTTGCGTGTTATTAAAAAATGTCGGTAAGCAAAGTCTTTGTTGACTTGCTTAACTAATCTTATTTAATTAAACACTAAAACAGCTATTAATAACAATTGATTTAGCCTTAAAATCCCTCATTAAAATAGAAATGAATGGAAACCCATTTATAGGGACGTCGTCACTGGTTTTTACTTACCCATCATACGTAGTATAGGGTAAGTCTTGCAATCGTTTTGAAAATCGAAAAAAAATTTTTGACGGATTTACACGTTTTAGATAGCGGAGATTCCGAAAAACATGTTTTTAGAAAAAAAATTTTGCCGTCCGTCTGTCTGTCTGTCTGTCTGTCTGTCTGTCTGTCTGTCTGTCTGTCTGTCAGTCTGTCTGTCTGTAAACGCTCTATCTCCCGAACAAATTGAGATAGAGACTTGAAATTTTGTATGTTGTTAGAATGTAAGAATGGGACGAACCCTATTTAATATCAGCAACCTCGATTATCCGGAACTATTTTTTTCGGACTCTCGAAAAATTCGTTCTGATGAAAGGTGTATAAAAATTTTCGAATTTTTTTGTTCTAAGGAATGGACGTAAAAGGCAATAAAATAACACACATTTTGCATATAGAACGAAGTCGATCGGATTATTAGTTGCCGAGATATTTGTAATCTTGTTTTCCACATTCTTCGATTTTTCATGACCCTGTATTTCATTCAAATTTCAATTCAGAAGTATATTTTAATTGGAAATGAGACGCTTAATCCGACGCAGTTAATTGTTAGTTGATAGAATTATTATTTTTGGAGTTATAAGGATGTTTCTTTTATGCAGATCGGTACTACTTGAGTAGTTTGGCGTTTTATATAATTTGTCGAAATTGGTACATCAGCAGTTCTTTAATATAGTATTACTATGTATATTAACAATATTTAAATTTTGTTTATGAATTGCAATGGATTGTATAAATAGTTTCACATGTTTTATTTTCATATACATATCCATGATGGGTAAGTATTACGGTGGCCCCCAACGACTAGTTTAATTATAATTCAATCTTCCTCATTTTTTTGAGCTAATCAAATCAACTAATTTTTTCAGTTTGAACGGGGATTAGCGAGCACAGCTCGTAGAGGGGCAGAGCCCTCTAACTTTTCCCGGAATCCAGGAAAAATCCAGGAATATTTACGAAAAATATAAAATCTAGTTAAATAAAAAGAATTTCTTAGGATGTAATGAGTATTTTTTTCTGAAACAATTCGAATCAAAGTTGATAAAAACAGTGTGTGAGTAGAGATTCCTATAGAGCTTATGATATTTTCAAGAAAAGTTCGATGGTAATTTTCAGCAATTACCCATTATTTCAAAGAAATATATCGGGATTTTTTTTTTTTTACTCCGTAAACCGGCTGCTTAATTCTATTAAAATTAAAAAAGAGAACCATTATTATAGAAGCGATTATAATTAATTAGAATGGAAGAACAAATTATTATGGACACTGGCGGATAAAATTAGCCGGGCAACTAGCACAGTCAAAATATGATGTAAATTATGAACAGCACATTTTTCTCAGCTTTTTATGTGAATGGCACATATATCTTAGTTTTGTACGTCTACTAAACAAAAGACGTAATGGGTAAAACACTGATAATTTTTTTAGAAACTACTAAACTTTTAACCATTTTGCTGGCTAGTGTGTTTACCACAGCCTGTCGTAATATAAATTCTGTTCTACGGGAAGACGGACGCTGTCAGTTATTGATTTTTTGTCAATGGAAATTTAACTTAGTTGCATAATACTTAACACATTATAGAGACATTTTTGCTACAGATGACTGCTAATTTAAAAGTAAGTGTGACACGAAGATAATTTGACGCATTATGGCCATGTCTGAATATGATAACCGTTGTTTTCATCGTACATCGTTTTTTCTTGTTAACAAAACATTATGGCTCGAAGTTGTGATTTGCTAAATTTGTCACTGAATTTTTGGGAAACACATTATATGTTGTAGCAACACACTCTCTCGATTTATTTCGACTTTTAAAATTTCGAAGAAAAATACCCTATCAGAAAAATAACATTTTCTTAACGTTATCAAATTCTCCAAAACTAAATATCCTCTATATATTCAGAAATGTTTCCAATATTTGGTAATAACTATTAATAAAAGTAAGAGATATGCATATGCCCATCTATGTATCCACACATGTGTGTATCGTACATATCCGAATATATGAGTATGTGCATGTGTTTATCATATAAAATGTTTCAAAATCAGCCTTTATAATAAACAACGTGATGAAAATACAGAAAGTTGAATTTATAAAACCCTCAAACAGCAAAAAGAGAAAAAAAAATGCACAAACACATTATCATAAGAAAATATATAAATCTAGCAATAGCATGTGGGCGAAATAGGATTATTTAAATAAAAAGATGGTTGGCTTTCTATTTTTTCTGAGTTGTTAAGCTATTCTTCAATTTTATTTATAGTTCTCTTTTTCCAAACAACAGCATACTTTTATTGTCTGAAATATGCGATTATTAGAATAAAACACATATTTTATCCGATATCAACAGTTATACTTTCAAATGTGCTTTATATCTTAAATTAAAGCTCAAAACGCTCATTTCTCTCATATATTTAAAATTTATCTAAATATTTTATTTGAATTCTACCGTGAATCACTTTTAAACACATTCTGTCTGCATTACACCTGCATAAATTTGTTTTAAAAGCATTGTATTATAGTTAAATTATGCAAAAATACAATATAATCACGCGTGATTTTTATATGTAAGAAACACACGTTCGAAATACAATCGAACTCGTTTCATACGAGCATGGATATAGCGAGAACGCAGTTAAAACAAACAATTTGTACGTTAAGAATAATTTAGCATCTGAAATATATTACGATTATATCAGTTACAAAAGTAGAAAACATAGCAATGCTTCGAAGGTTTTTTTTTTTTTTTTTTTTTTGATTGATTGATTGATTGATTGACTAATATTTGTTTGTTTGTTTTTTCTCCCTTACAAAAGGTAAAATATCCATCAACTAAAAAAATTGAAAAAAGCAAAAGCTTTCAAGCTTGTATTCAAATCATTCATCTTATCTTTACGAGACGAGCACACTAGCAACTAGGATAATATTTTATTTGAAATCTTCCTTGAATCACTTCTAAACACATTCTATCTGCATTATACTTGTGTACATTTGCTTTAAAAGTATTGTATTATAATTAAATTACACAAAAATATGGTATAATCACGCGTGATTTTTATATGTAAGAAACACACGTTCGAAATACACTCGAACTCGTTTAATACAAGCATGGATATAGCGAGAACACAGTTAAAACAAACAATTTGTACGTTAAGAATAATTAAGTTTCTAAAATATATTACGATTATATCAGTTACACAAGCAGGAAGGCTAGTCGATAAAAAATAGGCAAAATTTCCTGTCCGTAACATATATATAAATATCTATATCTATTAACTATCGTTATAAGTTTTTAAAATATAAGCTATAAGATCTCAGAAATACTTTCTTCAATTCGCGGAAATTTCCTTGTTGCAGTGCTTCCAGGATTTTTTTTCTTTGGCTAATCGACTAATATCTGTTTTTTTTTCTCCCTTGCAAAAGGTAAAATATCCGTCAATTGAAAAAAAACTTTATTGAAAAAAAGCAAAATTTGCCGAGCTTTGATTCGAATCATTCATCTTAACGTTACGAGATGAGCACGTTAAAAAATGGAATATAGCCGTAGAGCTGTGAAACACTTTAAAGTTTTAATCTTTTTTGAAGTTTTTTCCAAAATTCAAAACAGTATTTTAATTTCGAGATTAACTCCAAAGTTTTATTTTTATTAGGATGAGCGAAGCGAATCCTCTACTAGGCCACTCAAATTACAATTTGTCGTACACTTTACAAAAAAAACTATTCAATATTTTGGCTTCAAATTAAACACAAAAATAAAATATGATCTGTAGATTTGCAGAATATAATTTTTTTTACAATAAAACGTTAAAAAAATATTATTTTAATTAATTTATTTTACATGCATTTCCAATACGGACGCATTTTAGCAAATAAATAAAAAATGAAACGCGTATATTTTCAGAAAAAAATTATAAATCATTGAGTAAGTAATTATAGATAGAATCGTGATTAATTTAATAAATAAAATATGTTTTCATTATTCAGCAAAATCGTTTGCACACATGACACTTAAAATTTTAAAAGTATTGTACTATGGATTTTTTTTTTTTTTTTTTTTTTTTTGTAAAGTGGCAACAAAAGAATTGTAAACAAATAAAATTAATTGTTAAATTTGTTATATATATTTTTGGATCATTCGAGACAACAGCTCAGCCGCTATAAGTCTCAAAAATCCCCCCCCCCCCCCTCCAAACAAACAAACATTTGTTATATAAATGAAAAATTAAAAGAATTGAAGCGTGAAGTTGTTGACTCGATTCAAGCTCTTTATAAATGTACTAAAGAAAAAGTTACCCGATTCAGAAATGACAAATGGACTTCAACCATTTCTTACTTTATCATTTGTATCGAAAGTAATGTTACGTTCTTATTTGTGGACCGAGAAGTGTTTAGTGAACGCGACTTTAGACTTTGTTGTACGTATTAAAGAAAATCACAAGCCACCAGACCAGATATCGCGAATAATCGTGGATAAATTTGAATACTACAGTAATTTAACTTATAAGAATTGGTGCGTACCAATTCCCCCAATAATTGAATTCTGGAAAAATGGAAGCATAAATTGCTCAAGGAAAGAGTTTCTTCTGCAGTTAGCTTTTGCTGTTACAATTCATAAATCCCAAGATTTAACATTAGATGAAGCAGTTGTAGATATTGAGGATATACAGGCACCAGTTGGCTTAAAAACTTACGTAACGTTGTCAAGAGTGAAAATCCTTCAAAATTAAGCATTCAATAGAAATTTTCCTTACGAAAAATTCTACAATATCAAAAATTCTCACGCACTAACATGTATAAAAACGAAGAAATTAGAATAAAAAGTTTTACAATTAAAAATTCATAGTATCGACGAGAGCAGATTTCAAATGTTTTTCCAGAAAATAGGATTTTGAAGAAATAACTTTCTTCAAGCTCTCTTCAAATATATTATTCTAAAATAGCTATCAAAGATTATTTGATGTTAATTACAAAGATTGGAAACATGCCTATTTCAAACAACTTTAAAAAACACCAGTGGCTACTAGAAATTGTAAAAAAATCTTTGAATTTTTAGTTGAAAATTTAAAAATATTTTGTAAAAGTTTGCTTCGAAAATATTTTTTAATGCCAGTCTTACATCATAAATAAAAAATTCCTAGGAAATTGATAGTTATTTGGCTGAACTTACATTTGTAGAATTAAAATGCGCCAAAACATAAAATAACGTTTTTGTTTAATAAAGATGCAAAAATAATATTAAAAATATTGTTACTTTCAAATATATGCTTTATAAAATAATGCTTCGCGAATCCAAACAAAGCATGGCTTTTACTAGTTAAAAATATAAAACTTATAAAAAATATGAATGCATTAACGAAATTTAAGCTCTAGTAATTTTTAAATGTGCAAAAAATTAAAAGAAATTTCGAGTTATACAATTTCAAATAACTAGCTCGTAACTGCGTTTAATAATCATATATCGTTTAGTTCAATAATTATCAAAGTTTAAAAGCTTCGTATTTCCTTTATCTCAGGCGTGTGTTTACGGAATACGAAAATAGTTCAGTAGTACATATTTTCCTCACATATTCTTGTTCAATATTACTTTGTTCGCTTGTCCTCGGCATCATTTATCATGGAATAGAATACTTGGAACGAAAATATTCTGGAGCTGCGTTTCACTGTTCTAAATTCCCATGCCATATATCATAATCAATATGGATTTTTCAATGAGAAATAGCTTTTTGATATTACACGAGCCGTCTTTTATAGAAAAAAAAGTTCGACTTTGACATTAAAGAGAGAATTTTTGAAGTTATTTACTGATATCGAGGTACTTAAAGCAAATTGTGAACTGTTATATTTTATTGCACTACATACGTTTTATTTAATTGATATGACATGAAATATTATTATAAATTATGCACAGCGTCATTAATTTCTTGTGTAATCCATATTATTATATTCCAACTAGAATCTTGAATTTCTTCTGGTAATTGGATTTTACTCAATACATCCCACTGTTCGACTCAGATTAGGTTCACATTTATTTATTATTGTTGATGGTCGATTGTGGTTTGGGTTGACTTTTCGAACTCGTCAGGTTCATGCTGATTTGAGTTTGCGATTTGACTCTTTTAGGTTAGTCTCAAGTGGACTATTAAAAAAAGCCTATAATATTTATTTAGATTAAAAGAAAAACAAAATATTTGGAGATTAATGGATTAGATTCCTTATTTTTTCAACATAAAGTATAATAAAATTCACAATAAAGATATAATTATAGACTATTTTTCTATAATAACATATTTACATACTAATTAAATTTCTTTTATTCTGTGTTCGATTCTGGCTTAAGAACATGTGTGTCAGGTTTCAAATCAACGTTGTTGTTTTGTTTTTTTTTTTTTTTTGTTTTTTTTTGGGGGGGGGGGGAACAATTTTGGTTTGATTATTGGATTAACTTTACGTAGAACTTTTAGATTCTGTCAGGTTACTTTCAGGTGTAATATAACTTGATCTATCCTTCGAACTCTATTCCTGACCCTTTACCAGAACTTTAATTATCATCGACTTTTCATAGAGTTTTTTTTTTTTCCGTAGAATCATTAAATTTCATTGAAAAAATACTTACAAATAACAATTATAATAAAATCCGTAAATTTGTACCGCTATGAATAAATAAATAATTTCTTTCGGAAGAAGCTACATTGATCACGTGGTTGTACGGAAGATCACCGCATTGAGTTAGAGAAACTAAGAAACTCTTTTTGTGCACCTAACCTTTTTTGTGCTACTTAGGTGCCTGAAATTGTAAAAAAAATTGTCCGGCAATTTATTCTTCGCCGGAGTGGGATTCCCTTTTTATGTACACTATAGCGGGAATTTTTAGATTCGATTTTGCTCGACCAGGACTGAGTAGATTAAAAAAAAAAAAAAAAGTTCAAAATAGCACATTAAGCGTAGCTAATGAGGTGCGTTCGTACTATATCGAAGTTTTTATAATATTCAGATTTTGGTATAATAGTATACAGTACTTCGAATTCAGTATAATGATCAAAATCTTTGGTGTATCCCTGTAAATGCTATATTTTTTCTATTACACAGAAGGTAACTAAAATATGAAATAGTTTAATATAATTAAAACGCTTCCCAAACAGTGTTCCCCCCTATACCAGTATGTAATGGAATACTTTTGCGTGGCCCTTTAAATTAATAAAAAATATTCTATGTTCCGCAAATTGTACAGAATGTATATTTTAGTAATTTTTTTTTATAGATGCAGAGTATAAATTTTATTAGGTTCAAAAGAGTAAAACATGATTAAAATGCAGTTGAAATTATTTTTTCCCGAATTGCCGTAATGTAAAGGAATACTTCTAATTGTCCCTGTAATTGAACTATATAACCGATTTTCACAAAATTTGAAAAGACTCTACGAAATTATGCAACAACTATATATTTTAAATTTCAAACGATTCGGTTGGGTAGTTTTTTCTCTGTTATATGCAGGCAAACGGACGGACGAACTGAACGACGACTATAGGTGCTACGTATTTACATAATTACGAACGCACCTAAAAATAGTTTATTCAATCTAATGGTAGATTTTCATATTTATGTGACTGGATATGACATTTTACAAAGAAATCTGATAATCTCTGAGGAGAAATGTGCTAACAAAATGTCTAGCGATCTTAAGAAATCGACAATGTGCACAAAAACTTTAATCCTTATTCCGGGGCCCCACCAGTGGCCGAGAGGTACGGACCTCTCAACTGGTAGACGGCAGGTGCTGGGTTCGAACCCAATCGCGGCTGTCGGCCTAACCGTTCGGAGTTTTCGTGGTTTTCTTCGAACCTTGCGTAAATACGGGTTAGGTACCCTTAGAAAGACCCCCACGAAGGGCACTCCCCGCTGGTCCTATATCCCTAGCGTAGATAATCGGACGACAAAAATAAAACCAAACATTATTCCGGGAGAACTCGCGCTTACCCAGGGTAGAAATGGTTTTAACTTTGTCACCAATAAAATCAAATTATAACCGCCATTTTATTTAGGCGGAAACAATCATTGCAAATTTTGCGATAAAATAATAGCTGAAGATTACTTTAAAAAGATAATTGGTTACTATTGCAAAAATCATACGCACCTGGATCAAAAAGACCCGGCGCGTGTACTCCTGGGTTAACTGCTGTTAGCGGTCTCGGAGACGGCTGAGTTTTCCAAGTTTCACAGCTTAACTCGTAATTTTTAGTTTAACTATAGATACCTGTCAACTTTTGTTTCGTTTTGAGCCTTAATACTGCCTCTAGGAACTTTTGAATAGCTAAATTTTATTTATAATAGCCTTGTATATAAAGTTTAATACATAAATAGTATTCTGAGAGTTAAAGTAATATTTTATTCATGTTTATATCAAACGGTCTGACAGACCCGCTTACAATAGTTATATGTCAATTTTTGTCACAGCAATTAAGGATTAAGCCGCAACAATATCCCATCCAACAGAATTTCTCCTTAAAACACAGTATAAAATAATTTCAGAATCAGCAACTAAAACAACTCTGATTAACTTGAAGTGATCTTTCAAGAAAAAATACATAATCTACTGTAATTCCCTATTAAAGAAATTTAAAGATAATAACAAAAGAAAACCAGTGTGTATAAAAACTTTAAAGACAGCAAAAGGTGTTACTTTTTTTAAATAAATTTTATACCAGGCGAAGAAATTTTTTTATATAATGTGCATCATAAAGTTGTTATTTCCAATGTAAAAACTTTAAGTATAGCAAAAAACAATATTTAATGTGTTCTACACCCATTATTCTTTTTAACTTTTTACCTGCCACACTATGAACAACTTGTCAGATTCATTTGATTTTTTTTTTTTATATTGGTTATTTAGATTAATTCCCAGTGTGCATGTAGAATTTTGGGCAGTTGTGTAAAATATAAGTAGACATACAGATATATTCCATATATGGAACATTGATATTCAAAAAAGCATAACACAAAAGTAACATTCATTAACTTCTTTCATTTATGCATGAAAATGCATAAAAAGACAGTACGCAATCCAGTACATTATCAGAGAAACTATTATCAGAGTACATACATTTGAATCGTAAAGAAATGGACAGAGTAAAAGACACACCCAATTGCCCCCTACATTCTACTTTTGCGTTTTTTATTACTTTTCATTAAGCATCAAGTTGGGAAATTCAAATAATTGTTGAAAAATAATTTATAATATGTTAGAACATACCTTGAAAAAGATTCATTTAAATTTTAAAACAGATTAAACATATACAGTTGGCAAAAAAAGTATTTGTACACTCTAAAATTTTTAATTTTTAACGAAATAAAAACAGATATTTTGTCAAAAATAGTTTTAATACAGTCTGTTTACCGTGCGTTTTAAATTACACAACAGAAAATTTCGATAAAGATGTAAAATAATTTTCTAATAGGAAAAGTTTAAAAATTTCTTGCAAAAAAAGTATTTGTACATTTCTCCATCCTGATATGTACTGTGTTTTATAGTGTTTATGCGTTTCAAAGGACTACTTTTACAGGAGCTGTTAATAATTTTTAAGTTCATGTTATATTTCTGTGACATTTAATCTAAAGTGCTCTTGAAGTAATTGAGTATAGAGCCTAAAACATGAGAGGCACCTCTAGATATATGAAATCCTATGATTGAGCTTAATAAAAATTTAAATTCGCAACAAGAATTTGTAAAAGCTATTAAATTATCATTTACAACTATTGGATGTATAGTGAGAAACTGTGAATAAATTAAAAGCATCAAAATTCAATGAAAACCAGGACTTCTTAGGTAACTAACAATGAGGGAAAAGGGGAGTGTTGTTAAAAAAGCTTTAAAAAATCCTATGCGTTCGGTTCAAAAATTTGCTGGAGACCTTGCAACATCTTCTCGCATCAGAGTAATACCTCAAACAATAAAAAATATTCTTCTCAATGCAGATTTAAAAGGAAGAACCTCAAGGAAAAATCCATTCATCAGCGAAACAAATAGGCGAAAACGCATAGTATTCGCTTTCGCATACAGAAATAAATCATTGGATTTTTGGAAAACAGTAATTTTTTCTGATGAGGGAAAATTCGGAATTTTCTTACCATCAAGCATTCGAAAAAATTGGCGTAAAAATAAAACTGTTCTAGATCCAAAACGTATACTTCAAACTATCAAGCATGTTGGGGGGGAATATTATAGTTTTGGGGTGTATAGCTTCTAATGGAGCAAAACATTTCAAATTTATTAACAATGGAAGGACAGGTTTATCATACATTGATGTGTCGCGCCATAATTTATTGAACTGTGCCAAGAAATTATGCATAGAGGAAGCTTTTCACTTTCTGCAGGATAACGACCAAAGCATACTGCTGTGATCACCCCAGCACATTCTTACGACAATACTCGAAGACGACTGGTAACTCCTTTAAAATCTCTAGACTTGAATCCAATAGAAAATTTGCAAATGCTATTGGATGCAAAAATCCGAAAAAAAAATATGTATCAGTAAAAAACAGTTTTAAAGAAGCTCTTATTGTGTCATGGAATAACATTAACCCAACCGCTACAAAAAAGTTGGTGGAATCTATGTCACACCATCTAGAATTAGTCATAAATGCTAAATAAATTCTCACAAAATATTAATTTGTATCATTTTACTAAATTTTCATTAATTATATTACATTAATATAGTGTACAAATACTTTTTTTGCATTATATTTTTGTATATTTGTTTATTATAATGTAAAAAATCGATTCGTTTAATTTTATTTTTGCTTCTATAATATTATAATGCATTAAATTAATGCATTACAATATTTTTTGCTTAAATATTTTGTTTAATTTCATTATAATTAAAAAAAATGAAGTATACAAATACTTTTTTTGCCAACTGTATTGCCGTGTAAATAACCTGATGTTCCATTTGTGGAACATTGGCAGGTAAAAGGTTTTAAAACCGCAAACCTTTCACGGCCATTATTAATTTTTTATAAAATTCGGGACTGATTTTGAACTATTCATCTTTAATTGTAGATTACAGTTCGGAAGTTGAGCAAAAAAACTTATATTTTTGTAAACTAGTCTTGCTAGGTCTCCTTAAAAGTTCTAAATGAGGTTTAAATCAGGAATTTTTGATTAAATTTGGAAAACTTTTTTTCTTCTTGAATTAAAGTGTTTTGTACTACAACTTGTGTGAATAGGTGCATTATCTTACTGATAAATCCATTTTTCTACTATCAAAAAAGTTGCAATAGTTTAAAAAGTGGTCTTTCAAGTCATAATGGATCCGCCACCTAAATGATGTTTTTAGAAAAAAAATATTTTCTTGTTTTCAAAGCATATTTCCAGGCACTGAGATAATCCAAGTTCTATATTCTTCACCGGAAAAAATAAACGACAGCCATTTTTCGTCCCTAGTCTTCACTTGTCTTGCAAACTGTAGACACTTGAATTTGTGTCTAGTCAGGAAAGATGGTTTATACGAATTTTCTGTGCACTGGAAATTCACATATCAAGTAATTGTATTGCAGCTTGTTTCTTTACGCACATTGAACTCCTGTCGTTTCTAAAATTTCTCTACTTGAGTATTTTCCAAATGATACTAACTTTAAAATTTCCGTTCATCTCTAGGTGACAACGCTTTTTGACAACGCCTTTGACAACGCTAGCTGTTTTTTCATGTTTTTCAGCATTTTAATTTTAAAAAATGGTGTCCTTAAGGCATACAAAAATACGAAACTTCGTTTGTTTGCATTACTATTATTGTTTCGAGATAAAAAGTTCGCTGACACTATTTGTTGACTTTCATGTTAGACATTTTATACTTTAATGTTATCAACATTAAATTTTCCTTTCAATTATCTCATTTAAAATTTACCAAAATATTTACAATATATTTATAAGTGTTTTGCACGCACTATGGTTTATGTGTCTTGTACCTTATCTTTCTTTGTTGAGAATGCCACTGCATAATTGAATGCTATATAAATATTTCCTTGTATAACGTAGTTCTGAGCAAGTTGTCTTATAATCTATTTATTCAGTCAAAAATAAGAAATATCTCACTCCAATCCAAACCTTAATTTTTGTTCATACTTTTAACAGTAGTGAAGATTTAAGGAAGAAAAACAAAAGCAAAAATTGAGAAGTATGCACAAACCTCATAGAGCTGTTTCAAGCCTCTAACGTTTCACCATCAGTGCTTAAAATTAAAGCCAAACAGAAAACCAGAGAGGCGTACCTCGCAGCTCGACTGTAATCTGTTTTACAGTCGAAATCTAAATAAAGAGGGGGGGGGGGGATGCCAGAGCGAGCCTTTTTGGTTCTCTACCCTTTCCCACTTTTAATCCACATTTTAATTTTTTAGCTTTAATTTTAAGAACTGATGATGAAACCTTAAAGGCTTTGAAACATCTGTATGCGGTTTGACATACTTCTAAATTTGTGTTTTTAGCATTATTTTTTTCTTAATATATTAGCACTAAGTACAGTCCTCCCACCTTTATATGTAATAATGATGATGCTTTAACAAAATTTCAAATCCTTTTTTTTTTTTTTTTTGGTTTAAATTGTAATGATAGCTGGGCAAGTAGCAACTACCTGCATTTCAACAGACTGAATTAAAAATGTAGTTCGCCGTTTTCCTTATCGAATCACTATGTTTTCTATAATACCATCGCATTTCACATAAAGCAGAGTAAGTCTGTTAAAAATTTAATTAAAATATCTTCATTATTGTTAAATGCATAAACAAGAATCTTGATTCGGATTTTATTGAAACTCTTGTAATTTTGACTATATAAGAGGATTAATACAATTGCCTCCTAAATAAAAACTACATGATGTAATGTTTTCTCTACCACTCCCATCACTTTCTCTATTGATCTTACACGTGATCTTGCTACATTTACAAATTAGATAGTATTTACTAATTAGAATTTTGATGCGAAAATAAACTCTATAAAACTAATAAAATAATGATGAAATTCTTATAGTTAATATTTAACAAATCAATATCTTGATAATCTTTCTGATACATAAAGAAATAATACAAAAAATACATAAGTCTTATAGAAAATTCAGTCGTTAGAAAAAAAGAAAAAGTAAAGAAATAATTCTGAAATATGAAACTCTTAGTAAAACATTTCTTACTCAAGTTTATTAACTCACTTTATTTTATTGATTTTCATAAAGTGGATAAAAATCTTTAAATTTTTAATCATGTATTTCTTTTTTAATTAATTTTTTAATGCTTTACTATGTAGTTTATTAATTAATAATATGTTTTATTATTTCAGATTACCAGAGCAACTGGTTTCTGCCATGTAAGTAACATCTTGTAATTTTTATAATTATTAAGTAATTAAAATTAATGCTTGTATAAAGATTTTTTCTCATTAACAAAAATTAATAGTATAAATATCATTTGTAAAAAGCTATTAAGATTAAAATTAAAAAAAAGCGATCGTGTAAAATACACAGCTTAAACTTTAGATTTTACCTACAACAGTATTAAATGCTTTATGCATAGGTGCCAACCTGACATAGATTATCCGTAATACGTGCGTTAATTTGATCCTAGTTTAATGAGTTTCGAATCAGAAATTTTTCAAAGAAATGAAATTAAGTATGTTCCACTAACAATACTGATATTAAATAAATAAAGATTCTTGAAATATATTTTTTAGTTTGAAATGACGTTAACCTGGATCAAACTAATCCAGGTATTACGGTAGATTAGTTGAAAGTTGGCAGCTATGTTTATGTATTTGTGAAGCATTTTACAATACATTTACTCATTTTGATTAACCTTTAACTAATGTTACCAGTCTCACAGACCACTGTTTTTTTCAAAATGTACAATTTAACTTGTAATTATCAGTTTAATTACAAACACTACTGAAAGTTTGTTCCATTTGGACTGTAGTACTGTGACCAGAGACTTTTAAGTAGGTGAATGTTAATTAAAATAGTCTTGTACAAAAAGTTTAATACAAAAACACCATCCTATGAGTTAATCATGCCTTTTATTCATATTTTAATCTTGTAGTCTCACAGATCGTTTTACACTAGTTGCGTTACGATTTTTGTCACTTCAATTAAAAGTTTTTTTTAAATAAAAATTTATCTTTGCGGAATTGGGAGTAGCAGACAAAAATAACCAAGATCAGGGTTCATAGTCTGGAAGTACTTGTAAGGATCTTTTACCTGAATTTTTATAATGTGATATTTGTTTTATTTAACGAAAAAAAAAAATCCATTTTCTGATGTAGCAACCAGTACTTTACGAAATTTCTGATACGAAAACAATTAAAATCATCTAAACTTATTGAAGTCTACGAACCCTGAGTATATTTATGAAGAACTATTTCCATGTAAACGTGTCATGTCTGTCACATGATGCGATTTTTGGCTGCCAGTATTTTAGAATGAAAAAAAAAATTTTTACTTATTTCATTCTTTCTGCAACTTACGTTCAAAGATTTTATTAAAATATAGAGCATCCTCAGGTTTCATATACATCAAGGTATGCAGGGAATTTTAGGTGTATTAGTACCAAAAATTTCGTAAAGCTCTGGTTGCTATACATGAAGATGATTTTCTTTTTTCATTAAATAAGGCAAATATTACCTTAGAAAAATTCTCGTAAAAGGTGCTTGAGAGCACTTGATGCGTACGAACTTTGATCCTTTAATAAGAATTTACATCTTTTGCAGAACTGTTCGCTAAAGACAGTTAAACAGAAGCTTGATTGTGGAGGTAATCGCGGAATTCTCTTTTAAACATAAGCTCGAGAACTTAACGGCCAAGTTTATTGGATGGTTATTGGCTATAAGATAATCAATTAAATAGTCACGAAATTATGTTTCAGACACAAATTCGAGAATTTCATGGGATGTATTACATGAATATTAGCTGAAAAATTATGAATAAGATAGAAGCAAAATTTTCTTTCGGGTCTAAGTTCAAGAATTTAACGGCTATGTTAATTGCAATTATTAGCTGTCATGCTATCAATGAGATAGTCACGGAATTCGCTTTCACTAGCTATCATATAGCTTTAACATAGGTTCGAGAATGTAACATGGAAAGTTAAATGTATGAATATTAGATGAAAGGTAATCGATGCAGTCGTCTCAGAATTATTTTCAAAGAAGTTCGAAAATCGGACTTGTTAATTGGATGGATATTAGCTGTAACGTGATTATCTACAAAACTTGCCCATGAAGATATTCATAATCACCTATAACCCATGATTACGCCTACAGTTGAATAAAACTTCCTTACAAGTAATGAAAACTCTAATGAGTACGTAAAAATCATAGAACCTTTTGCCAAATCCCAGCAGGACTGCGTTGGTATATATAACGGTTAATAATGATGTCTTCCTCATAAAAACATGTTTCCTTAAAATAAATAAATGTTTTCTCAAGCGTCTTTTCCTAATGCCCTTTTGCCACGCTCTCGATAGCAGTTTGCTGACTATGTCTAATTGTCATCTTTTTTGTTTGTTTTTCAGATGAACATATAGGGGAGACTGGGACACATGTAAACATGGGGCAAATGTGAACCTCGAAATTTTCCACTGGTTATTAAACACTTTATTATTTAAAAAATATTATCAAAAATCACAAAGCCTGTAGACATATGATAAAACAGTTTTGAAGATCTTAGTTATTTTGTCTGTTCTCAGGAGCAAAAATACTGTTTATAGATCGCAAAAGTAAAATTTCAATTCCAACTTGATAAGCGAATAACTTTATTAATTTATTTGAAATTTGATGTTTTAGTATATACTATAAAAATTTATAAATGTTTTTGATAAAAAAAAATTCTTCTGAAATTGAAAAAGTGTTAATGATTTATCAATTTAATTTGAGCAGTCATGTGAGGCACTTGGGAACAGACTAGCTGGGACAAATATGAGCAGTTCATAAGTGTCTCAATAATCATTCTATTATACTTTTTCTTTTAGTTAACTTCATAAGAAATAATGTCAGCTCCAGTATCTTTGATTTTTCTGAAATAGAAGACTTTTCGTCACACATTTAATTTTGAATTGAAACTTCCACAAAAACACCTGTCAATAAGTACATAAAGAGCAACAAATTCTTTCACTTTCAAATGTAATTTAAATAAATTTAATGTTTTCTAATATGCAATAACGTTATGCAATATTTTACTAAACAGTTTAAAGCAATATTTTTTATGCATTTTTACTGCAAAAAGTATTATATTAAACAACTTTGCAAACTTTTCTACTTCATTTCTTTCAAACTTACAATGATGGCATACTTTCATCTCTAAAGTAACTATATACAGGGTGTATCTAAACTAGAGGTCTGCACGGGCCGAAATTTCCAGGCCCGGGCCCGGCCCGAAAGTTAAAATTTCGGCCTGGGCCCGGCCCGGCCCGAACGAAAGAAATATTGGCCCGACCCGGCCCGGCCCGAAAGTTAAAATTTCGGCCCTAGCCCGGCCCGAACGAAAAAATAACGGCCCGACCCGGCCCGGCCCGAAAGTTAAAATTTCGGCCCGAGCTCGGCCCGGTCAGGAAAAAAGTTTAAAATTCGGCCCGAACCCGACCCGGCTCGAGTGAATTTCTACAGAACATTGATCTTTAATCTTATGGAAGAGTTTTGACCAAAAAAACTATATTAGTCTTTTTTTTCCATGTTTATAATCTCCATTTATGCAGAAGTGCTGTAGGCTGCGATATTTATGCTTTTAAATGAATCTTTGTTTGTTGTATGTTGTATGTAAATGTTTCAGCTATCACTAGTATTATTAATCCATATTCCCTGTAATGGAGACAAAAAATCGAAAAAGCGGTATATGGTAAAATTTTCAAAGACGAAATCGCTTTTTAACGAAAAAAAAAATGCATTCCCTTCTTAACAGATGTAAATGTTTAAAATATTTTTTTCTCTTCGTATTGTTGTATTCATTTTGCATGGATGAATATTTTAAAAGAAACTTTCAGTTTTCAGTTTAAAAAAAAATTCCGTCATAATCATGTTTTTTTTTTTTTTTTTTTTTTTTTTTTTTGCGTGTGTGTGTGTCAGGCTCGTAGCTAAGGGGGCGCTATGGGTGGCTCAGCCCTCCCCCCCCCAAAAAATATTTTGAGCCCCCCTGGAAAAGATTCCAAGGTCACTCAATGAATTTCTGTTCCGAAAATTAAAATGAAAATTCGGTTCAAAAATCTAATTTAGTTTTGAGACCCTTTCACAGTTTTGCAAAGTTACTAAATTGTATATAAAATAAGCATTTCAACACTCCGTCGTCTTATATGTACATATGAAGCTAACACGATGTTTAATTTTGCACCAGTTATACACTCAAAATTTTCATCATCTTTTACTTTTCTCAGCATAAAATGAAGTTATTTCAACGGTTTAATAAGAAACATAGTACCTACAATGTTAATGTGCATTAATTTATCTTTCAGCGTCAAAGAAAGAGAGAAAAAATTATGAGCCCCCCCCCCCCCCTATGGTTTATTTCTAGCTACAGCCCTGGTGTGTGTGTGTTTAATTCTATTTTAAAACGCCTAGTAATATACGATTCTTTAAAAGGAATAAATTCTAATGTTTAATTGTAGAATAATGACGGCTTAAAAGTATATGCTTTTTTGCAGAAATTTTTGGACAAAGCCAAATATTACTGATTTATAAAAGGTTGAGAAAAGGATTTTCATATAGGAAGATTGAATAGGCACTGATTATTTTGGTCCATGAAAACTAGGAAGAATGGAATCAGTCTCGGCTTCGTACGGAAAAAAAAGTTAGGCCCAGCCCGATACTCCAGCAAAAAAATTAAGGCCCGAGCCCAGCCCGGCCCGAAAAGATTAGTGACAAGGCCCGGCCCGAAAGGATTAGTGACTAGGCCCGGCCCGAGTCTTCAGAAGTAAGGCCCGAGCCCGGCCCGGCCCGGCCCGAATGCCATTATTGGAAATCGCCCCGAGCCCAGCCCGCGGGCCGGGCCGGGCTCGGGCTTCGGGCCGAGGCCCGGCCCGTGCAGACCTCTAAAACTCCTGAGCAAAACTTTAAGTGGTAATAGTCCAAATCAGGACAAACAATATTAAATAGGAAACTAAGGGTCCCAAACGTCTTCCGAAGGAGATAGGCGTCATTAAAGTTTAGGATCAAAAATTTCAAATGATTATAAAAAACGGAAAAATTGGTCATTTCGTTTGCGGTTTCCACTAAAACTATTCTTTATGTCAGTATTTTCTTGAAAATAAATTATAAAGATAAATTTCAAAAAATGTCGATAGAGGGCGCTTTAGACTTTGGAGTAAAGAACAACTATTTTTTACAGTTATTTTTTGCATCTCATTAAATGTTTTCGGAAGCTTAGACTTAAGGTTAATTTTCAACTCCTGAACACGGTTCAGTTTGCGCTTCTTAACCCCTATAAAATGATTCAGAATTTGAGCTCAAAATTTAAGTCTAAGCTTTTGCAAGCATTTAATTAATCACACAAAATAACGGTGAAAAAAGTTGCTGGTTAATCTAAGACTTACGGCGCCCTCTAACGGATTTTTTTTAATTTATCTTTAAAATTTATTTTCAAAGAATTACTGACATAAAGAATAGTTTTAGAGAAAACCGCAAACAAAACGACTAATTTTTCGTGGTTTATATATATATATATATATATATATATATATATATATATATAATTTGAAATGTGAACCTTCTTTCCCCCTTGAACATAGTTCAGTTTGCGCTATTTAACCACTCCCAACTATTCAGATTTTGAGCTCAAAATTTAAGTTTAACTCTAAGCTTCCGAAAACATTTAATGAGAAGCAAAAAATAACGGTAAAAAATAGTTGTTCGTTACTCCAAAGTCTAAAGCTCCGTCTATCAACATTTTTTTTTTAAATTTATTTTTATAATTTATTTTCAAGAAAATACTGACATAAGGAATAGTTTTAGTGAAAACCGCAAACGAATTGACCAAATTTTCCGTTTTTTTTATAATCATTTGAAATTTTGGACCCTAAACTTTAATGGTGCCTATCCCTTTCGAAAGACGTTTGGGACCCTCAGTTTTCTATTTAATATTGTTTGTCTTGATGTGTACTTTCGCCCCTTAAAGTTTTGCCCAAGAGTTTAGATACACCCTGTATATATATGGTGCTCTGAATGTAGATAGAAATCAGTAATATCTTAAAAAGATAAATTTTTTAAAGTGATAACTACCATAAAATCACGATTGTAAGTACCCCCTTTTTTAGGTAGATTCCGTAAGAAATACTATCTGGTGCAGTCGTTACCATGGTACTACTTTTAAAATTTTTCTTTATAACTTAACCCGAGGAACCCGAAACCTACCCAATCTAAAAAGGTTACATCTGAACTATGGCCAAAGGTTACTGGCCAGTTGTGATTTTAGACATTTTGTATAATATCCAAAAAATACATGAGGAATTATCCTGAAACTCCAAATGTTTAAGCAGAATATATTACCACGAAGATTTTTTCTCGAAACCCCATATGGGACCGCCATTAAGCTGAAAAAGAACGAAAATCTTTTGGATAACCCTGTCAGAACTAATGTAGCAAACTCGTTCAAACTGTAGAGTATGATTAAGTGGCTTACTGCAATATATTGTGTTCAGTTTTATGAAGACAGGATATATACTCGTAGAAAAATTAAGGTTTTTATAAAAACAGTCCCAAATTTCGCCAAGTTTTTTTGCTTATGCGATAGTTGTTTTCACAACTATCGCATTGGTAAGGCACATGTGAGCAATTTTTTGAATTTATAAAACTAATAATTTTATCAATTTAAAAAATCATTCACGTGTTCCACCAGTGGGATAAGAAGTAAGGATTAAAATTAAGTACTATAAAAGTGATCTAAAAAAATTACCATGTGTAAAAAAAAAGTTATTTTTGCATTATTCAGTAGTTTTTGTTCATGGAAATTAACACAGTAATAAGAAAAAGCTATATTTATGTGAACTGTTCACATGCCCTTCAATCTCAAATAATGTAATTTGCTGACTAAATCTTGATGCATCTACAAAAAAGAACAAAACCTCACCATCATTATTCTATGAGTAATGATGATGGTCCCTCCGTGGCCGTGTAGTTAAGGATCTTGTCCCCGGCTGACGAAGCGCTCGCGAGCTAATGCTATTTCCATGGAGAAGTTATTTTCTAATATTTGGTTTCCATTTCGACATTTATATATATATATATATTTCTCTTTTTGCATTGGATAGCTGAGGTGCATCTCTACATCGCTCCTTTTTACTTTTTCGATTTCGGCTAAGATATTTTTTAGAATGACACTTTCATTTTCAAAACCGATTTGAAAGTTAAATTAACTTTATAAAAAAATTCTGCTGCCAAAATCAAAAATATAAGAAAGGAACAATGTAGAGATGCAACTCAGCTATCCAATGCAAAAAAGTTATTTAAAAATGTCGAAATGCAAACCTGACATTAGAAAATAATCTCCCCATAGCAATAGCATTAGCTCCCCAGCGCATCGCTTGACGGGGACAGAAGCCTTAAGGCTGTATTCACATTAAAATACTTTCCCAGTCAACTGAATTCTTGGAAAAGCCTTTTGTATAGGACCCATTTGCGCTTTCTTCATAAGAGAACGAAAGGGAGTGAACAAAAGAATAGAGAGAAAATCAAATCAACTCTACTTGATGGAAAGGTCACTCTTTTGGCGGACAACCCAAAAGTTTCCTGCAAAACTTATTAAAGATCAAAAACACCGTGTCGCAACAACAAACCAACCGACGAGAAACCGCAAGAAGTGGTCTTGCCTCTTTGGGCCTTAAGACACCTCTCCGCTAATCGCTCGCGACAGTAAAAAAGGCGTCGTGATCATCTCCCTATGACTCCATTGCACACTCTTTGTGGAGTTCCTGGATAAAATCTTCGCATATTTTTTTCCTTGTGTCTATCCCGTTCTTTCATGTACGGTATCTTATAAACGAGCATTTGGTGTTGAACACACAAACCAATGTTAAAAAAAAAGTAATGATGATGGCAGAATTGTAAACATAATTCGATGCAAAGGTGTAAAAGAATGACAAGTTACAGATCTCCTTGATTAAAACCATTCGAATAAGACTTCAATGCTACATACTTTTCCAAAATTTAAAATATGTAAGTTACTGTATTGAAAAAAATTATAAATCTTTTTATTGTAATATGCCATTTAATGCATTAATTTATCTTGGCAATTGATTAGTCTGTTGAGCATGTTTGACAGTATATTAATTATCATATTATTGTTAAAATCATTTTGATGTAATTTTGTTTTGTTGTTTTAAATGAGTGGTTTTTTTTTCCTGCAGCTCTCTGTAACTGTGGATGGAGTGTATACAGAAAGAGGATTAACAGCCGGTTCCTTCTCGATGCTCTCCAGCAGCGTGATATTTGTGGGTGGAGCTGACCCTTCCACGGCAGGACAGTTGCTACCCGCAAGTCGCGTCAGAAACAACTTTGTTGGGTGCGTCAGGAAGGTGCGTAAATCTTGATTCGATTAAAATGCAATCTTATTTTCCAGTGGTAAATGCATCAAAGATGCTCCTACACAAGAGAATCGCACGCTTTCCAAGCAATTCCTCTGGTCCCATGGAGACGCCTGGAATTTGAAGCGACTTTGACCCTTCCTGTAATAGCACTGTAACAATCAAAGACTAAACTCCACAACATTTTAGCCACATTGTCTGAAGTTCAAGAACTTAATGAACCTCCAACGCATTGTTCATCATCGATGTTTTCTCTTCAGCCTTTGAAGACTTTGTACAACCTAAATATTTTAGACATGGGAAAAAAAAATCTTTCCCGTAGTCTTTTTGTAACATAAGAAGACTCTCAGTAGCAAATTTGTTTAGTTTTACACAAACTTTATGCGGTATCTCCTTTTGACAGTTTGCTTCATTCTGAAAACCTAACACCACATAAACACGTGTGTGTTTCATGAATGATCAACGCAATCAACGTGTAAAACTATTTTATTGGCAGTAAATTTATGACAGTTTTCAGATCCTCGACATGTATGTTACATTCTTCCTCTAAATTAATTTAAAATGTACATATTCTTCTTCTACAGTAAAATAATATTTAATCCCTTCGCGACGGGAGCCTTTTACGAAATTTTTAATGTTTTGTCACCGGTTTTTAAAAACAAAAATGTGTGCTTTATTAAATCGAGAAAATGCGCCGATTAAATAAGGCAAATTTTGCAGTATAATTTTACTGGTGGGGATAAGCATAGATTCTTAAGCTATTTTGTGGCACGTACACGTGTCGCTCATCCCCAAGGGGTTAAACAACTTAAAATAAACCTCTGGAAAATGTCCAAAAACTAACTAGTATTGCGGTAATTCTGAATTTATTGGAGCAGAAACTATAAACCTACGTATTTGTGAAAACTTTTATAGCTAGTTTTTTCAACAGTCTAACGTGATTTTCATGTGTTAAACAAAAAAAAAATTCAAAATATAACTACTGATTCGAGGTTTTTTTTTACAATATGGCCAGTTTTGAATTCGAACACTTTTCTCCGCGAGGGACATTTCTGGCTCCGGGGGGGGGGGGGGGACATTGTATTGTTCCGTGGGGAGAGAATTGTCCCTTTTTACCATTGAAAACACAAAATCTCGGGAGAACATTTCAGTGCTTTTATAGTAACATGGAGACGCCTGGAATTTGAAACGACTTTGACCCTTCGTGTCCTCTCTTCCGCCTTTGAAGACTTTGTACAACCTAAATATTTTAGGTATGGAGAAAAAATATTTCCCTTAGTCTTTTTGTAACATAGGAAGCCTCTCAGTAGCAAATTTGTTTAGTTTTACACAAACTTTATGCGGTATCATTCTGAAAATCTAACACCACTTAAACACGTGTGTGTTTCATGAGTGATCCTTGCCCTGCAAAGGTTCAAAGCCAAATGACTTCTGTTAGAATATGCATCTGAAAGACCTCACTATGCGTATCGCTTGTAAACTTTGCCCCTTTGGCCTTCTAATTAGTGCGAAAAACTCAATCTCATTATTTAAAGCACAGACCATGTAAAACAGGACACACTTTTTTCTATTCTTGAATGTCCGTCGTACTTTATTGCGCTCTATTGTGTACTCACAAATTCCTTTATAGAGACTTCAGATTTATAGCCTAATGCTAATAGAATTCCCAAGAAGTTGTAACAAAAACTTGAAAAATAGATAAAAGAGAATTTCACTAAATATTCAATGTACTTTGTATTTTATCTGAAGATTATTATTAAGACAGTTTGAATTATTTTTTTGAATCTCTTAATATTTTTTGTCAAAGTAATAAATTCAGAGATATCACATTAACCAATAAATTTATCATTTCTGATATGTGAAATTTCTGGCTTATGAACCCACGCTGATTTTCAGTAAAAAGTTATAAAAATATTCAAAATTGAATAAAAATTTTAATTACTTAATAAAGTAAACTTCTATTTCTAAATTAATTAATTATAATATTTGTAATTTTTGCTATGAAAAATTAACTTGTTTAACAACTTCACACATTTTATTTCCCTTTTAGCTTAATAAATGTCGATATAAATTAGTTTTTTCCTCTTTTCCCCTTACCGTTATTAATTGATGAGACGTTTTCAGGAGACATATCCCTAATGAGTATCGGAACTCCGAAATTGATAATTAAGAGCTGTGTTGATGCAATTATAGCTGTCGACATTTCAGCAGACTTCCCCGCATTTGATGCTTTCATCGAAAAGTGTAATAAATACGCACTGTAGTAATATGAATTCGTAGGTTATTAATTTTTATAAAAGTTTCAAATATTGGCTCAAACGTAGAAAACACCTTTGCTGATTCAATTTCTAAAATAGGTGATTTGAGAAAACAATGCTGCGGAACTATAAGGAGGGATGTTCGCATTTTTTGAACATTTGGCACAAATGCAGAAAATTTATTCCTTAAACTAAACTTAACCCTTTTTCTTTTTCAGAAAAATTA
Source organism: Maratus speculifer (assembly GCA_964019185.1). NCBI lineage: Eukaryota > Metazoa > Arthropoda > Arachnida > Araneae > Salticidae > Maratus > Maratus speculifer. Next base: position 170,181,015 of record OZ025295.1, read on the forward strand.
TTTGTAGATTTTAAAAAATCGCAAAAAAGAACAAAAGAGCAAAAAATATCAACGTATTATGAAATTTAATGAAGAAGTTGACCCTTGCGACTTGCGAGGCTTTAGCGCTGCAGTTTTTGCGAATATCTACTTGATTTTTGGATAGTATTTTGTAAAGAATTTAAGGAAAGAATATAAGTAAATAATATTTAGCAAGGCCTTGATTTTCACTTTGTTCCAAAACAGCAATAACTTTGTTGTTGATGTTGTTGTATGTTAAAAATAAGCATAATCTGAAGTAGCCTTTTGTTACATTCCGCTTGACAGGGATTATGAAGTTTAACTGTCGAATCCTATGATTTCTAAAAAGTTTGTGACTTTTGATGGGGACCCATTTAAAATAACCAACATCTTTAACATTCTATTAATAATGCCATAAAAAAAAACAAAATTATATTTCATTAACTTCCGAACTGCATTTTAGATGAAAAGAAGCAAATTGAGCCAGATAAAGTTGATTATTAGCTTTCGAAATGCTCATCTGTTGAGATTTAATCTTTAACTCAATGTCATTTTCAAAACTTTTATTCCTGACTTATATGTTCTAAGAAGTATCTCTGTTCTCAGACTTGGATCTTTTTTTCTCCTCTCAGAATAAACTCACAATTACTTGGATTACACACAATAAATTGGAGTCACAATTTTTTGTAATATTGTGAATACAATTACATTCTATAACGATAAACTACATAATTAATTGTAACATTTAAATAAAAATATTCTGAATATAAAATTAATACACGCTGTCATTAAGCTTGATTGCGTTATATGTTTCTTTTCTTTCTAATCGATGACCAGGCCCCTACCTGCCGAGTTCCTCAGCTTAACGGGTTAGATATCTGGTATCGAGCCGAGTGACCACCTAATCGCCGCGTAGCAACAATAAACCCGATAGTTTCACTTCTCACATTATCATATCTTCAGTTGTTGCTACTCATTTGAGCATTCTCTGTTTTGTCGGTTGCTTAGCGTTACATCCTGTTGACTGTACTGCAAATGGCTACTCAAGTTGGTCTCGTAATTTAGAGTCTTGATCAGATGACGAGACCTTCACCTGTCAAGAAATTAATAATAATATATATAAGGTATAATTCACAGGTAACTTCGAGGACTATGTACCCACGACGGATTTTACATGCACTAGGCGCCATTAGCGTACATGACGGAATTTTAGCCGGAAGATAACCTGAGTCCTGCAACCAAAAGCTATGAGTAAAATGTTCTGCCAACTTGGACACCATTGCCCAACCTACTTGGGACAGTCTGGAGCCTAATTGTTGATGCGTACTTGTCAAATGAAAATGGTAATTTAGTGGGGAGGGAGGGAGAAAAAAAGAGGGGACTCCGCAAATAGACAAGTTGCACCCAATGACCTAAGATACCCTAAGATAATGTATATTAGAAAGTCAATGGTTGCATCGTAATTAATTTTGAGCCGAACTGAAAGGCAAACTTAACGTTGTAAGGGGGGATGAGACTCCGCCATTCTACCGTACCCCACCAGGTTAAAAAAAAAAAAAAGCACATATGTAAAGAGAGGCGGTTGTCAAAGAGAAGATATAAGAAAATTGAACCCTAATAAAAATATTTAAAAAAAAAAGAGAAATAATAATTAGAAATAAAAAGAAATAACATTAATTAACAATACATTATTAACTGGTAAACTTAAGACAAAAACTTTTTATATATATATATTTTTTTTTTTTAATTACACATCACAGTGAACGAACAAACAATGTCGGAGGCGTTTGAAGCTTCGACTGCGTTGTATCTTACAATTTTAAAAGTTTTTACTGAAATATTTATTTTTAAAAACTGATTTTTGTATGAAAAGAATTTATGCCAAATTTTCTGCTCATTGTTACATGCTTGACATTATGCTACATAATCCATCGTTATTTTGTAGCTGTATAGGACACTACCCAAATACCATATAAAATTACCCTAAGATAGGCACGGATAAATACCATCAAAATGTATTTTGTAAATAATGCATCCTTCTTGACGCTCAAAAAATTCTTGGTTTTAATATAAGAAAGATTAATCAAAAGTAATTTCAATTGAAAATTGTTTATTATGATGATTAATTTATTTAACCTTATCCACTTTCTTACATGATTTGCTTGGTTAATAAATGATATCCTAACTTTCGCTATGTTTAAGAATGTTTTATTAAATTCTCTAGTGCCATTGCTTAAAGCGTTTAATTAGAATGCCTGTGCAAGCGTGAAATAAAATATCAATATGTTTTTCCTTGCCGTTTCTTAAGCAGTTATCGTTTGATCGATATCTATCTTAAATGGTTCACTAAAGAGAGAATATGATTTTTGCGAATATCGATTGTGGCGGCCACCCGTAACTTACGAAAAATTCAGATATTGGCTGAACAAAATAATGCTTTATCTCTTGTAATAATCATCGATCAGCACAACGTTAGTGCGAAATTATAAGAATATTTTTCGAAAAAGCAACACCAGATATGTTCAGGCAGAAACAAGTAATTTTTTAAGAAAGAAAAACGATTGTCTTTACAAGACTGTTTTTGAAGCTCAAACTAGTTGTGTAAAAGCATTCATTTGGAAAATTATCTATCGCTTTACTTATTTTATTCACACCAGAGGGCACATTTTAATGAAAGAGATTTCGAAGAAACCAGAGTAGATTTTTTGTGGTAATACTTTATTATTAATACTATATCTTTGTGATGATTATATGAAAGCAAGCAGGTATATCTATTAACATAACAAAAATATAACAGACCACTTAAACGGCAGACACAGACATCTCCACAACTATGATCTCTGATTTGATCCAGTGATACTCACCTGCGTACAATATTCTTACAATACATTTGCTTAATGTTGCCATCTATGGTTAAACCATTGTTACTTCATTGTGACGTTACAACCCTCCCCTTGTAGTTCAAACAAAACATTGATTTATTATGAGACTAATTCTTCGAACTGGCTGAGTATCTTGTCGATCAGTCTTCGAAAAAGCCTTCTTCTTGCAGTCGACATCGTTTCAGACTGGTAAATTTTAAAATGGGTTCAAGGGTCGAAAACAAAAACGGTGTTTCTGGGAGAAAAAAAAATTATAACTTCGTTAATTCTTAAGATATAAATTTAATTAAATTTATTATAATTTTTTTAATATTATCAGAAACTTTTGTATTTACAAATTTTTTATAGAAGCAACTTTTACTGGGAAAAAATGAAAAACGGAAACAAAAAGAAGTGTGGAAGAACAAAAAATCCATAACTTCGTCAATTCTTATGATATCAAATCTGATTAAATTTATTATAAATCTTCTCAATAATATCTACAACTTTTATACAGACAAGTTTTTGATAGGACCAATTTTTATAGAAGAAATAAATTAAACAAAAATAGCAGTTGAAAAAAAAGTCTCAAATCCAAACTGCTTATATTCTGACTCATTTTTAAATTCATTTTACTCTCAAACGCATCCAATTGGCAGGTTCGCTTATTTAGGAACTGTATAATATACCGTATTGGTCAGTTTTTTTTATGAAGGCAGAATATATTTAAAAAAAAAAGCTGTGAAAATGGGAATTTCGTACAAAATTTGTCAAAGCGATCGCGATTGAAGAATTGATGATGCATTCAAATAACAAATTGCTTATTTTACGACTCATTTTGATATTCAATTTTGCTCTCAAATGCATTCAGTGGACAGTTTTACTTTTTAGGAGCTATATAATGTGTCGTATTGGTCTATTTTTTTCATAAAGTCAGAATATACTTCAAAAAATGCTGTCAAAGTGGGAGTTTGAGCCGAACTTCGCTAAAGATGTCTTTTTATAAAGCCAGTTCTTACGAAAAAATGAAATGAAAAATTATTCAAAAGCGGCCAAATAAAGTTGTTGAGTTTAACTCTAATCATATTTATTTTTTTATGTTCAAATGAGCACTTAATTTTTAAATCTACATCCGCCTATAGGCCAAGCCGACAGGGATTTTTCATGTTTGTATTATATCCAGAGAACCTGTTTCTATTAATTCTTCATAACTATCATGACAATTCTTTGTTCAACTCTTTGACCCGTTTCTTTACTGCTGTCTTTTTCATGATACCCCTTAACACGTTCGCTGCCGTAGACGCGCCAGCGCGTGATAAGGCACCAACGTTAAGGGGCCATTCATGCACCAGCGTCTGATGTGGGGTGATATCCAATAGCCAGTGACGCGCTGGCGCGGGAAAATCTTTTACTGATGCTTTGTTATAAAAAGTAAATCGGCTTCTGGGAAAAACCCACTTCTACAGTGCGGCATTAACTATCATCACATCTTCACGTATGCGGCAGCGAACGTGTTCACAGTTGTGACAAAAATTGTCGCATAACTGCTGTGAGCGGTCTGTCAGACCGCTTAATCTAAAGATAAATAAAATGTTAAATTAACCCTCAGAATACTATTTTTGCATTAAACTTTATATGCAGGTTTATTATAAATAAAATTCAGTTATTCAAAAGTTTCAAGTGATAGTAATAAGACTCCAAAAGAAACAAAATTTGACCAGTATCTATAGTTAAACTAAAAATTGCGAGTTAAACTCTGAAGCATGAAAACTCAGCGGCCTGTGAGACCGCTAACAGCAGTTAAGGGCTAACCCAAAATCAAGCTTTATCGGCCCTATATTGCTTTTTATCGGGATATCTAAAGAGTTTTGTTTATACGACACCAACTGACTGTGTTGATTATATCGTCTTTTGATGTCCGCTGAATGCTGCACGTGTGCATCAAAATTTTTTAATTTTAATTTGGGGATTTGTATTTTGCTCCTGGATATGAAGAAAAAAAATTGTACTTTTGTATTAGCCGTGCACAAATCTCAACAGTAGCATCTTTAAAATCGCAAATAGCAGTACTACTTACATTTTTATACATCAATATTTCCTACATGTGTAACGCGAATTCTTATTTTATTCTGATTGATTATAACTGAGATTCTAATGAACAGAAATTCCTAGAACTTTAACTGTTAGGTTTATAAATGATTTAATGTATTTAATGTAAAAATCATCATTCTACGTTGTATTAGTAATTGGTACAGGGGTTCTAAATTTAGTTGACCCAATTAGGAAAAATTTAAAATATTAGTCAATAGATTTTCGTGACAGTGGCACTTTTAGTTAGATAATATTACAGGGTTATTTCAATATTCATCGTATCTTTCTAAAGTTTTTAGTTACGGAGCCATGCGGGAAAAATCTCAGTAGTATAGTAAAGAAAGTTTGAGGATATACACTACAGATAGAGGGTATATACTAGAGAGTATATATGCTATAGTTATTGAATTTGTACTTAATTCCTTAAAAATTTCGGGGATCATACAGCGATACCTACCCCTACATCCCTGAGATTTCTATAATCAGGTTAACGCTATTATGAAAATTCTCGCAATATATATATGTAATGGAAAGAGGAAATTCATTTCGGCCATTTTTATAACTTGATTTCTGATTAATGTATTTTAATGGGACTTACATTGTTAGAAAGACTTTTAGAAGAGATTTAGTATAAAACATATCGTTCTATGATGTTCAGTTAAGGGAAAGGTTCTAAATCAGTTAAATCCGATTTCGGAACATGACATCCGAGTTCGGATTTTTTAACCTTACTTTAAGGTAAAGAAAATTACAGTTACCAGATGAATCTAAGAACCTAGAAGTAATTTTTGAACTGAAAATGCAGGCTAATTGCATACTCAATAGTTGAAAAAAATGTTGAAAAACTTCGTGTAGAACCAAATATTTCTGCTTACACAACAATAGGCATATTACAATATAATAAATAAGCTTTTAAACAACATTTTAAAAGAGAAACTTCCATCATTAAATAAAATTTATCTTAATTTGAGCATAACTTTTCCAATAAAGTTTTCATGGACTACTTAAAAAATAGATAAGCGTTATAAGAACTTAGTAATCAATAAATAATTTCAAGAATGATAATGCAAAGCAATGGTAAACGCATGCTTTAGAGTTGAAAAAATATTGAAAAAATTTCTTGTATAGCCAAACACTTATAATATTCAGGCACACGCATTTTTCAATCTAATAAATATGAAATATACTCTATGATAAAAAAAATTTTAAAAAAACAGCCAGCAATCTATAAAAGATATCGAAATTTTAACATGATTTTACAAATAAAACTCTTCGAGAATTACTAAATAACAATAGATGACAGGAACGGTCGTAATGTCGCTAAAATACAATGGTAGTTCGTAATAAAGTTACCGAATCGAATAAATATGGCATTAAAATACCATTATCCCCATAATTCTTCAAAAACTTAATGTTTTGAAATTTTATGCCTATTAAATCCCATAACATTATCCTCGTAGGTTTTTTTTTACATATGCGGGTCGTCTGAAAAAATGCTTCAATAATAATTTATTTTAAACTAGCTGAATCAATAAAGTCTTTTTGACGCTTTTTTTTCTCTCCTAAATCCATAAATCAATATGCATTCATCAAGGTAACGAATGGAAGTTGGAGTCTAAGGGAGAAAATGGAAAGAAAGGGGGGAGGAAAAACAATTCTATTATGTGCTGAAGAATTTGATACTAAAGAATCGAGAACATTACTTTTGTCAAAGTATGTAATTTGTTATTCTAGATAAAACATTCAAACACCATTACGAGTTGAAAATAAAACTAGTCGTTGGGGGCCACCGTAATACTTACCCATCATGGATATGTATATGAAAATAAAACATGTGAAAACTATTTATACAATGCATCGCAATTCATAAACAAAATTTAAATATTGTTAATATACATAGTAATGCTATATTAAAGAACTGCTGATTACCAATTTCGACAAATTATATAAAACGCCAAACTACTCAAGTAGTACCAAACTGCGTAAAAGAAACATCCTTATAACTCCAAAAATAATAATTCTATTAACTAAAAATTAACTGCGTCGGATTATGCTTTTCATTTCCAATTAAAATATACCTCTGAATTGAAATTTGAATGAAATACAGGGTCATGAAAAATCGAAGAATATGGAAAACAGGATTACAGATATCTTGACAACTAATAATCCGATCGACTGCGTTCTATATGCAAAATGTGTGTTATTTTATTGCCTTTTACGTCCATTCCTTAGAACAAAAAAATCGAAAATCTTTATATACCTTTCATCGGAACGAATTTTTCGAGAGTCCGAAAAAAATAGTTTCGGATAATCGAGATTGCTGATATTAAATAGGCTTCGTCCCATTCTTACATACTAACTACATACAAAATTTCAAGTCTCTATCTCAATTTGTTCGGGAGATAGAGCGTTTATAGACAGACAGACAGACAGGCAGACTGACAGACAGACAGACAGACAGACGGACGACAAATTCTTTTTTCCAAAAATATGTTTTTCGGAATCTTCACTATCTAAAACGTGTAAATCCGTCAAAAAAAAATTTTCGATTTTCAAAACGATTGCAAGACTTACCCTAGACTACGTATGATGGGTAAGTAAAAAACGGATTTTCTTTCATAGCGAAACGTGGGTTTTTTTTTTTTTTTTTTTTTTTTTTTTTTTTTTTTTTTTTTTTTTCATGATGCAGTGATTTGTAAACTACATTTCTTGTAGAATAAGCTTTAGAGTACTAATTTTTCACACCAGTTTTGATTTCAGATTTGTTCGGGGACACCCAAGAACAGTGATATGTCCCTTCCGTAAAGGTTTGAGATTTTGTGTTTTGAATGGTCAAAAAATGTAATTTCCCCTCTAAGTTCTAGATTGCCCTCTTTTTCCCATGCCGCCGGAGCCACAGAAATCCCTGCCGAAGAAACGTGTCTAAATTCAGCACTATTTCCCACTGTTTGGTACTGTAGGTGAATTCGGGTTCGTTTTTCCGGAACTCGTGCCCGACTATTTCAAATCCAAGCCCGCCCGAGTTCGATACCGAAAGTCAGGCAATGCAGGGCAAGACTGTTAATAACGTTTTAAAAATTTTTCAAGAGTACAGTCAATCAGGATAACTTTGGGCTAAGAGAGAAAAAAGATTAAAGCTGCAACATCATTTGAGTTATCCACAAAGTTTTGGTCTCAAAATACAGATAACAGCACTATTGAAAAATGGAAGTAATTCGTCAAGATTCCACCATGGCAGAATGGGTCAAAGTTTCATAAAAGTGGAGCAAAGTCATTGCAATTTTGCTCAAAGTTACCCTAATTGACTGTAATCCTCTTATTTAAAAATCTCTTCTTGCATAGAAATAAATATTAATCCTAAATACATCCTCGTGGCAGTGCTTCGTGATATCCATTCCCAGAAATCTGTTTAACACGTTCGCTGCTGCTCACGCGAAAGCGCGTAATATGGCACCAACGTTAAGGGAACACTCTCGCGCCAGCACGTTATGTGGGGTGATGTCTAATAGCCAGTCACGCGCTGGCGCGGGAAAATCTTTCATTGATTCTTTGTTATAAAAAGTAAATCGGCTTCTGGGAAAAACCCACTTCTACAGTGCGGCATTAACTATCATTACATCTTCATGTAAGTGGCAGCGAACGTGTTAAAATAACAAATTTGTTATTTATACCAAAACACTACTGGAAATTTGCAAAGCTTACAATTCTTATTCTTTTAAAATATCAATGTGCAACTATAAGGGAAGAGTGCATATTGATTCACGCGCAGCTTTTCGGACACAGGTTCCGTGTGGTATTTCACTTGGAATGTAGTTTCGAACTCGAGTCCCTCACTTGATTAATTTTATTTTCGGAGAACAAATTGTATATTTCAAAACAAGATCTTTGGAATAATACTTATAAAGATATCAAATTAGTGTAATTTAATTATTTCGAATTATATAATTCATAGTTAATAAGATTTATTTTAGTGATTTTAAGTTTGCTTTTGTAGAAATGTTCTTTTTGGGGATACATTATTGTAAATTAGAAAATTTTCATATTTGAATGTTTTACAATAATCCAGAATCTCTTAAATTTATTAGTTTGAAATTTAGACAACATATATATTTCAATAATAATCATGAATTCACTCTTTTCTTTTTAGTGACTCTTTTTGCAATTTACAAAACATTTTGCTCACATTTAAAAAATGGCATTGAAAATCCAAATCTTTTTAAATATCATTAATAAAAGAAAAATAGAATACAAATAAATAAATGCTGTACAAAATTACTCTTTTTAAGTATATATGTAACATGTAAAGTAGCTTTAAAAACACGGTAAACTGTTCAAACTTAGTATAAAAATACTACCATTATTAAGCGAATAAGAGAAGTTTTATAATATTATCAGTATTACAAGCAACAATTATAAAGCGACCATTCATTTAAACTCTAATGATAATTTTCACATGCATTAATTTCAGTAACAGAATCTTATTCTGAATTCGATCTACTCAATCAAATTATTTGTAATTATACATGCCGAATTTTCTCAGCAATGACAACAAACGTGGTGGAAAACTATGTCGAAATATGTAATTTTTTCCCGAGCAGTTTCACTTCATCTTCGCATGGCAGCTGAGTCTCAATGTGCGTTTTGGCTTACTGTGGGATAGAGTATGAGTAATATTTACAGTTCATTTACAAGGACACCCAAAAGAATTCAAATATAGTAATGTTTATGAGCTAAGATTGTTGTAAAGGCGTTTTCTTGTGGTATGCATTTTTAAATGTAGCTATTTTTTCGCATATTACTTTTTTTTTTTTTTGGGGGGGGGGGTCATGTACAGGGTTGCACAAAATAATTCGAGCACATATTCGTTTACTCACGGAAATGGCCGAAAAGTACGTTTTGAAAGTGTAATGTGTTTCCTAACTCGTAAATTAAATTTTACTTTACAATGTAGTTTATACACAAAGTCATATACAAATTCATACGTTAGATCATATACAAAATATAAAGTCGTATATAGGGCTTTACAAAATAATTTGAATACTTTCTGATTACAGATGTAATTGCTGAAATTGGGTTTTCAAATGTCTTATGCATTTTTCCAAATATTTTAAGTATCATTTCTCATCTTATTAAATGGTTTTCCTATTAATGTATTTCATAGTATAAAGGATGTGTTGGAAAGCATTCCATAATCTATCCTGACTTTTTTTTTTAAATCTTGCTGTCATTTTGTTTATTTTTGTATCATCCGATAAATCAGCCATTCAGAGTTATATGTATCAAATCCAATAAAGCATTAACTAGAGGTAAAGTTAGTGGACTCTTCTGCCTTTTATTAATAGTCTTGGTTAATCAGATACATTTTCTGCTCACATTTCGAATCTATGATTTGTTTTGATACGTCATCGAACATATTATTGCCTACAGAGCAATAAAACTAAACTAAACTCTATAGCTATACAAAACATGAAGGATCTGTGCCGACAGTGGCTATCGATGTTTCATGACCCGCAGGTGCTATGCAGTTACGTCCCGGTCAGGTGGTCAGTCTAATGCATGACCTTTGGTGTTTAGTTCCCAAGCAAGCTTGGCACGCAATTTATCGACCACGAAGGAATGAAAGGATAAACTATAGACAATAATTCAACTCAAATTTGATTGAACGAAAAAATTAACTTCATCTTCTTCAATTCTGAATATCTGATATATGCTGATACTAGGTGCGCAACTAGGTCTATGAAAAATTGAAAATTTCAAGATAAATAAAATGAATGGTTTATTGAAAGCATCGTCCCTTGCTAGCTACACATCTCTCTGATAATACATGAATACCGCGACGATAAACCGACGCGTCTTTGGACTGAAACAATTTATCCTATCAATTTTGATCCTCTCCGAAATTAGCCAAGTATATCTCAGCTGTGCCATGCGCCATCAACCAGAATAAGTGACAATCGAAAGGGGCTAGGTGAATAATGGCATTGCGATAGCATGGAACGCTGACGTGTTGCAATATCACTCGTTTGTGTCTCGTGTCAAATTCTGGCCATTGTTCGAGCAATGCATGGTTCTAATTAATTAGTTGTTGTCGGTAGCGATTCCCATTATCAGTGTCGCCCGGTTTCAACAGATCATATAACACGATTCTTTTCTAGTCCCATCAAACGGTGGGCCAACGCATCTTTCTCCAATAACGCTTGCAGATCGGCATATTCAATTGTTTTGGTTTTCCGGAGAAATCGACACTTCTAAACCATTTAAACAAATCTTTACAGATAGTTTTCGATGGTGCATGTTCCCGTAAACCTCCTTAACAAATAATGTTCAGCTGCAATTTTTTCAGATTAAAGCAAAACAATTTCCCGCAAATGCTATTTATTTGGCGCAAAACTCGGCATCTTTGTTGTTAAAAAAAAATCTTTTTGCGATATGTGTTGGTAGTACGACAGTTTGCTGTTAACAGATGTCCAAGATATTAAAAAAACATAACTTCAGACAAGTATGTAATCTACATGTGTTATTAGCGCCATCCATGTATGAAACCCAGAAACTTAGTTGTGCACTTAGTATACGCATGCGTGTGAGTTCATTACCAAAATATTGTATCGATTGTATTCTTTATTTGTATTTTAAAAAATAAAAAATAACAAAATTTATTATCATCATTCCTATGTAGCTAAAATAATTAAAATCTTTTAAAAAAATTCCCCTTTAATATTGACAAACGTATCCTCTATAAGCTTCGAATTAAATCTGATCCAAATTTTCATGACTCTTCATAATTATTCGTACTTAATTTAGAACTTCGACTAACACTAGGAGTTAATGTAACACTTCCTTACTGTGGCAATCGAAACAAATTAATGATGTATCACTGTGTGTGACATATTTAGGGACGGTGAATTTTGTAGTCGTCGAATGAAACAGTTTCGGCTGAGTAATTATGGAAAATTTGTGCACTCATCATAAATATGTATATACATAAGCGTAATCGCGGAGAAGCAATATTGCGCAGTAATGAACACGTTTTATTTGAGTTCAGGAAAATCAATATAAATATATAACGCAATTGTTATTGTTTTTCCGATATACATCTTTACATTATGATACATGCATGGTTTCTCCTTGTTCAAATATTTATTATGTAAATAGACTTATCTACTATGATTATATAAAAAATCTAAAAAAGAAAAACACCCATACAGAAATGGTGCTTCCAAAAAAAAAAACTGCCTGTAGCATTTAAATGATAAACCCATTTTTGTAGAAAGATTAGCCAAAAAATTACTTGCATTTACATGAAAAATAAACATATAGATTAAATGTATTTATAAAATAATAGGCATTGAGCGGGGCAGGCCCGGTTTTAAAGCGTTAAAAGGTCGAATGACAACAATAAAAGGAAAAAACAACGATTCTGTAAATTTTAATATTTTTTATAATAGTCTAAAGTCTAAAAAAAATGTTTTCTTTAATTAATGTAGAATAACTGCTGGGCATAGAATACGATTTCATAAAAAATGATCAAATTTCTGACATTTTGCAATGCCTGACCGCAATGACACATTAATTGTTGTACATTTTTAAAAAATAACTAGAGTTTCGCGGATATTATCAGAGGTGAGGATTGTTGTTGCACCTCATGGTAAAACAACCAAGAGCCATGGTATGGTTGTTACCATAAAATGTATGTTAAAAACAGCGAACATTTCTCACGCGATAGGCCTTGAATGTTCACCACAGAAAGAATTTTATAGCCGGTAAATGAAGTGAATGTGCAATAAATATCTAAGGACGAATCCAGCATTTCATTTAGGAAGGGGGGTCATGGCTTCTTTTTTGGGGAGGTGGGGGTCACATTATTTCAAAATAAATTTTTATCATAAAATCTGTTTCCATATTCAAAACGGCTACTTTTCTGATACTTTTGAGAATTCATTTTCATCCTTCAATACAAAAAATTTATTAATGTTCGTAAGAATATAAAATTTACACCTTTTATTAGATACTAAGAAATTGAAGAATTTCGCATTTTCTTATAAAAACAAAAAATCAATCAGAAATTGACCATTTTCAGCCAATTAAGAACTTGACGGAACTTGAAAATACCGTGACAAGAAAGCAGTTGGCTGTCGCGACCTGAAATTTAGTTTAAAACCCCACATTTTTAGTAGGTTTCCCCAAAGATTCTTTGCGTTTATCGAGAAATTGAAAATACTAATTAATCACATTTGTTCTGAATAAATGCACTTACAAATGTCTTGCATGTAAAATTGAAAATGACTTTTTGGATGTGTTATAAATTATCTGCTTTCGATTTAAATACAGCTTTAAAGTATCGGCACACCTTTGGAAGTGATTTTTTGAAATTTCTGAAAATTTCTCTTGTTATCCGTTTATTTATATTCACATTTACCTTAAAACTTTGAAAAATTAAACATAATAACTTTAGCAATAACCCAGTAATAATTTTTAAGAGAAAAAAGTCAAAATTATGTCAAAATTTGACGTTTCCGCAAAACTGGATAATTCAAAAATAAAACAATCCGTTGACATTTTGTATAAATTGCATAGTATACTGAATAACTTAATCTGGGACTTAGACTACACACATTATAATTGCATCTCTATCTCAGATGATGTGGCAGTTAAAGTACAAATGTAACGAGAAATTTGCGAAATTTGTCTCAAATTTGTCATTTATACCAATGTAAATATAAAACTATTCAATACATTATCATGAATGTGGTCTATTCCCTCAAAAGACATTTGTAAAAGAAGTACAGAAATTTTCGTGGCATTTCTTGCATAATTTTTTGTTTTGGGATGTTTGCGTGTTGTAAAAATCTAAAAAACTTCATTTTGTGGAAGTAAATAAATAAATTTTAAACACAATTCAAAAGCTGTAATAGCTGTAAATTTGGTTATAATTAAGATACCGACACAATTTAAGCAGAATTCGGCAGCTAAAAGAGTCGATTTTAAAATTATTGCATAAACGAAAAATCGATATTTTGATTGAAAATTACGCATTAAAGGTGTTCGGATACCTTAAAGAGTCATAAAAATTCTCATTGTTGAGCAAGGGGTAAATTTGAAAGATTTCAATATATATTTCTTTTTTTTTAATATATTTTAGAAATTTTCTGCATCCAGGGGGAGGTGGTCATGATCCCCGTGGCTTCTCCCTTGGATCCGCCACTGCGTGCATTCATCATGCCATATCGAAAACCAAACACATAGCATCAACTATCCACATCCAATCTTGTGTGAATATGATTCATACCAATTTTATCTTTCACTTTTCTAAGTTTGTGTATAATCTTTTGAGGCATCATGCATAAATGTAAACATTTAATACCGAAATATATGAACATGTAATGATTATAATAAAATCGTATACTGATGCATTTTATTGCAACTCGTGAAATTACGCTGAAATAAAAAAAAAAAAAAAAAAAAAAAAAAACATAATCAATTAGCATTTGATGCGCTATCTTTTATTGACAGTTCAAATTTGAAAAACTCATTTCATAGTAAGGAATTAACAATATTATGTGTTTCACATGCGATACTTCACAGATATATTTTTATTTATTTATTAATTTATTCATTGGAACGCTTTTTAAAAAATAATAAAAAATTCATTTTTACCAAATCTTGTTCAAAATTTATTTACCTAAATTCTTTCTATTCACGCAGAAAATTTAAATATAATGAATCACAAACATGTTTCAAAAATTACTTCAAGTAAAATGATACCTTGTTTACAAAATTAATTAACATCGGTTCTGAGCGACTTCTAAATATCGTATATTTTGTTTTCAAGTGCAAACAAAACTGTCTGATGTTTCAGCAGGATAATACGCTCTTACACTCCCGGCAGATATTGATTGAAATGCTTTCATAATCAAAAAGGAAAATTTGTGAACGAGATGAATATAAATATGAACATTGGCAAGATATCAAGTACATTTAAATATCTACTAACTGGCGGTTTAATTAACGTTTTGCGGGTTTGAGAGCAGCTTTTGATGAAACTTTCTTTGGCCAGCTCTGCTTACGTTTATTAGTTAAAAAGCACTTGTTTAAATGAGAAATTGCGCCCGTACACTTAACGAACAAAGAATATTTTCCTTTGATGTTCACGGAGAGCTTTCATGTCAATATATTAATAAGAATAGCAGCGATCATAGAAGAAATAACATTTTATTCTAAAGAATGGATATTGGTTCATCTAAAAAAAATCTAACGATTGTTTATCTAAAATAATTAAACAGCTGTTTCCTCCATACAGTTTTTTAAACTTTATCAGAAAATTCCATGTGTATACTAAAAAACAATATTTATAATAAAAATGATATGTCAGTTAACCCTTCATAGTCCATAAGTAAACTCATAAATATTCATTTTTTTATAATACATAAAAACTACACACTGTGGTATTACAATTCATGAAGGATCTGCGCCGAGAGTGCCCATCCCTATTTTCTGGACCTTGGGCACAGAGGGGCTATGTAGCATAAGTCCCGGCTAGGTGGCAGCCTAACCCGAGACGCTCTTTGTTTAATTTCCAAGCAAGCCTGGTACACATTTTATCGACTCCGAAAGAGATGAAAGGTTGAGTAAACTGTGCCTATTCGGGAATCGAACTCATTACCTACGATGCCGCAGCCAGATGCTCTGATCACTATGCCGCTAGACTTCTTTGTAATACATAGATTTTATAGGATTTTATTTTCGCTAAACAAAGTAATAGAAAATCTATGAGTGGGGCATAAATTCAACATCTATCACCGCAACAAAAATTAGTCAAACATTCGAAATCTTGCAAATGTTCTGTCAACATTTAGTAGCTGCTTTAACATTCAAGCAAAATATGAGAATTTTCTACTTTTTTAACATTTTTATCTTTAAAAATGTCAAAATATTTTATCATTTTTATCTTAACAAAGAAAAGCAACTGAAATCCTTGCCTTTTTTGGAGGATGTATTGAATTTAGTAAAGTTATAGTACCATATCAGTGATAGGGGTCTTTTTTCTGTGATTAATTAAACTCTTCTAGATCCCAATAAAAACACAACGATATATACATATTCACTTAAAATCCAAATCTAGAGGTCCTTTCAAGAAAATGTCATTTGAATAGGAAAGTGGGTAGTTGCTAGATTAATTACATAGCTTATTTTTCTACTTTTACACATATAATAGTTGAGTTTTTTTTTTTTTTTTCTGTATAAGATTATACGAATATATTTTTAGCAGAAATATTTCTGAGTTTCTTTGATATCTTTTATATGCACCTACTTTGTAATAATATTAATAATTTTCTTACAATGGCCACAGTGCTTTTTTTTACATACAGTCGACTCTCGTTAATTCGAACTCGTCGGGACCACAAGAAATGTTCGAATTATCCGAAGTTCGAATTATGGAAAATATGAAATGAAAACATGCTTAATATGGTGCTATTAAAAAATGAATTAATGTTATAGTGTTTTTCCATATACTTCGCCTGTTATCATTAGAATATGACTTAATATGAAATTAAAATGTATAAATATATAAAATAATTAAAAGATTAGAAACAAGCACAATGGAAAAAAAATTTAAAGCGTCACTGATGGACAGACGGGACACTAAGAAAATTGATATCAAATACATTGGATTATACACATGTACTCGTTCGGAAAAATTTTCACAAAAATCAAAGGAAGAAAGTTATTCAAATGATCTGAAATCCGTGAGAAAGAAAAGAAAAATGAAAAATCGGAATCCTAATTAGTTCGAATTAAACGAAGTCAAGAGAAAATGAGTTCGAATTAATGAAAATTTTTAACGTTATTCTACCATTGAAAATTTCGGGACTTCATATTTAGTTCGAATTAAACGAAGATTCGAATTATCCGATTTCGAATTAACGAGAGTCGACTGTATATGTAAAAATTCTTGGGATGCTACTAAACGCAACTAACTCAACAGGTGTCGGTTTTGTCACTAAAGAAATCAACGGTCTGATTGACTGATTAAATAAAAAATAAGTGCAAGAATTTTTCAATGTTAATTGGACACATAAGCTTTATTTCCAAAATCAATTATATCTAAATAGAGAAACAATGTTTATCCAGTATTGTATGCATTGGCTATATCTTGGTCAATATGAGCCTGAAATATTGTCCTGATAATGTCATACCTATGTTTACCAAAATATTTCGACATTAGCGATATTTTCAATATAAATGCAATTTTTCTTAATTATCTGTTTTACATTAAACTATTTTCAACACATTGCCAATGTTTCTAAAACAATACCATTTCATTGAAAAGGTTTCGAACGCAAAACAACGCTGTTTTATATTTGCCTAAAATGCCGTACATTTTTTTTTCTTTGTATGTCTGAAATATTTCCATTGCCAATAATTCAGAACATTAAAAAGATTTTATAACGTGATCCTTTTCTTCTTATCTAGGTCGAGTTTGTAGCAGACAGTGTGTCCTTAGATCTCTTGTCACTGGCTAAATCTCAGAGCAAGCTTTTGCGGTACCATGGTGACGTACAATTCTTCTGTCAAGAAATGGAAGCTGCAGATCCCATCACATTCACAACAAGAGAATCATTTTTGGTAAGTGCAGTTCGAATTTTTCAAAGATTTATTGAGCTGGAAAACATTGATTTTTGCCTCCCTTTGATCAGCTTTTACGCTAATTCTTGCTGTTTCTAGATTCTGCTAAATTCGTAAATTCGTTTCTATTCTTATTGGTCTCTCGTATTCTGTTACCACAAACGTGAATTTAGTATTGGCTAAACATCCTGTGCAGCTTCTCTAGCAAAAAGTTCTTAAGAGACATGCTGAAATCGTGAATCATAGGTAGATACTTACTTAGTTTGTGTGATAATAGCACGTAATACAATAAATGCAGAAAGAGAGCTTTCTTAGTGGGCAGTAATTTTTAAAATACACTTAAAACTTATACAGCGACTGAAATTATTAAATAAATTCGACTGCACTCAATTAATATATATTATAAAAGTGTATAAGAAAAATAATAAAAAATTCAATATTAGAAAAATAATATTAAATTCATTAAGCATTGCGCATTTAAACATTTAACTGGCATTTTCCAGATGTATTAAAGTCACTTGCATTTGTGAAAGAAGGATACCAGTTGCCAAACCACGTGGAGCGTCTGTCTTTTTACACCAAATACTCGAAATTATTTTCATTTATTAACAGACTTTCTACTGGAATTCCGCCGCTATATTTGAATGATTCAATATTACTTACAAAAGTAGTTTCTTTCACTATTTTTTCAAACATTCTGAGTATACGCTTTAAGAAGACCTCCTTTTAAGATTAACAATCTATCATTCTAAAATTCACCAAACTACGATGAGCGTTTGTTTTTGTCTTTTCACGCCAAATACTTGAAAGTATTTTTGTTTATTAAAAGACTTCTACAGGAATTTCGCTTCTGAATTTGAATAATTTATTATTACATACAAAAATAGTTTTTTTTATTCACATTTTTTCCAAATATTCTGAGTATTCACTTTAAGGAGACCTTTTACGCTTAATATTCTCCTTTAAGCTTCAAAAAATGTCCATACTTTTCTAAAAGCTTTCTGTCATTTTTCGAGTACGATTGCTACAAGAAATCTCTTTTGAGTTGTAAATTATGAGGACACACCATAGTTCCTCAAAGATACCACGTTTACTAAGGGAAAAATTTCATCACAACATTATTTATTCACACATAGATCATCATAACGTGACATGTGTTGTTCATTTTATGAATTGCCAGTGTACCTTGCGAGGTTTTCGCGCTGCAATCTTTGAGATTATTTCCCGATGCGTTTTTCCATTATTTTTTTATTAACTACAATTTTTAGTAAAACAAGATGTTTCAGCGAAATGTGAGCGGTCTGTAGAAAACGGAATTTTAACATCAAAACTATGTTTAAGGTTCAATTATTTTCTTTTAAAAATACTTTTTTTATTAGTAAGATAATTTTAAAGAGAACAAAGTCATTCTAAAAGTCTTAAAATCTTTTTTTAACCATGCTATCATGCACTTTAAATAAAAATTCGTTTATTTAATTTCTTGGAGGTTATAGATGAATTATCTCGCTTGCTTTCAACTGCTAGTAAAAATTGCCACTGACGGGATACTTCGTTTCATTTCATCTAGCAAAGATTACCTGGCACAACTTTGCTCGTTCATTTTCATAGAAGAGCATCTCCCTTGCTTTCAACTTCTATTAAAAATTTCCAATGACGAAATATCTCGTTTCGTAACTATCAAAAATGACCAAGGATGAAATATCTCGTATCTTTTCATAGATATGTTTTCTCACTCTCTTTCAACTGCCATTAAAAATTTCGAATGACGAGATATCTCGCTTCATTTCTTGCTAAAAATTATCAAAAACGAGCAATCTCTTTTCTTTTCAACTGTCAAAAATTGCTAAAGACAAGATAGCTCGTTTATTGATTTAAAAAATCTTCCCATGTGAAATTAAGACATTTCATTCATGGAATTCAGCGGGGCAAAATAGTTTTCGATTCTTTTTTCTTTTCGTTTTTAGAAAAAAAAAAACTTAAAAAAAACAGTTTAAAAGAAACTATTGAAAAGTAGCATTTTGATAGTATATGTTCTTACAATATATATTTCTAACCTAAAAAAAGAATAAAAAACAGGTTAAAATTAACATTAAAACAAGCTTCCTTCCAAAGATAATTTATAATAGCAAATACTTCTTCCTCTATTTTCTTTCCACCACGCAATCAATGTGTAAAATTCGTTTGTTGGCAGTAAATTTATGACTTTTTCAGATTCTGGACATATAAGTTACATTCTTCCTCTAAATTAATTTAAAATGTACATATCCTTCTTCTACAGCAGAATAATATTTAAAGAACTTAAAATAATCCTCTGGAAAATGTCCAAAAACTAACTAGGCTTACAGTAATTCTGAATTTATCGGAGCAGAAACTATAAATCTACATTTTTGTAAAATCTTTTATAACGAGTTTTTTCAACAGTCTACTGTGATTTTCGTACAGTATGGGTTAAACAAAAAAAAGTTCAAAGTATAATCGTCCAAGAGCAGACAGCACAAAACCCTATGTTATCAAGCACAAGAAAAAACCCTTTATTTTATTGAAGAGTAATAATAGGGGAATCTAATGATTTATGTCTGCCGAAAGCGAAGTGGTACGTAAGCGAAAAATGAATACCACAAGTGGTTGACTCGTAGGCTTAACATTATGTTTTCCTGCACCCAGTTTCCCATGTTTTCATACTTTTGAAAGTAGGACAAGCATAATGCTAAACCTACGAATCAACCACTAGTGGTATTAACTTTTAGTTTATGCAGCTTTTCACTTCCGTCTGACATGGATCATTAGATTCTCCTATTACCACTCTTCCATAAAATAAAAGTTTTTCTCTTGTGCTCGATAATATAGTGTTTTGTGCTGTCGGCTCTTGAATATAACTACTGATTCTAGGTTTTTCTTCCCGTATAGCTGCAACTCTATAGTAATAACAGAAAGATATTTGCGTGTGTGAGAGAAAGAGAAAATCTCTGCGCAGTGCAAGAATATCTATCACATCTGGGAAGGTATGCAATTTCGTAATGGGTTAAACGAAACAAATCCAAGGACAGTTGAACCTAGGATTTTGAATTTTTTGTTATTTTTTTACTGAGTGAAATAATTCGACTCACTCATAAACTCTGCAAACGCGTGAAGTACTTTTGCAGCACTAATTGATCATAAAAATCAACACTTCTTACTAAAATCGTTTTCGATTGAGTTGTGAATGTGTTGCGAATGCGTAGTACGAAATAAAAAGATTGTGCAAAAGTGTTGTTAAAAATTACAAGAGGAAAAAATGTATTTCCAAAACATATATCAAAACATTCATTTTTAAAATTGTGTAATTTCAAAGGCACCATATAGAAAATATTTCTAAAGTGTTTTACATCTGTTGTTTTATAGTATTCAAAATTGTGCGATGTTTACAATGTGTCGTCAATTTGAGGAGAAAGTGCTGTGCAGCACAACACTATTTTTTAAGAAACTATTTTCATAAACACTATTTGCAACACTATTTCAACAAAATTAACAGCACTATTTTTAAAACACGTTTCTAGACAGCCAGTGGCGTATTTAGACTTATCATTTCGGACGGGGCTGAGATACAGTAAAAATTTCTGAGAGGAAATCGCAAAAACATTAAAACGTTAGCGCCATCGAGTGACATGGCGCCAACGTTAAGGGGCCACTCACGCGCCAGCGCGTGATGTGGGGTGATGTCTAATAGCCAGTCACGCGCTGGCGTGGACAAATCTTTCACTGATTCTTTGTTATAAAAAGTAAATCGGCTTCTGGGAAAAACCGACTTCTACAGTGCGGCATTAACTATCATCACATCTTCACGTAAGCGGTAGCAAACGTGTTAATATTTTCACTTTGAACATATTTTAATCAGAGCAGTTAATGCATACATTATACAATCGAACCTGTCAATATGGAATTGAATAGGAATGGATTTACGTTTTAAGCAGGCTTTTGAACTAGTTCACTTAACTATCACTTTCATAATTTTTACGATGTATAAAGAGAGCCTGCGTATATCAGAAACTTTGCTGAAATTGTTATTTTGGGATCTCTGTGAAAAAACACTTTTTTAAATGAAAACCTGCCTAAAACGTAATATTGTTCTAGTTCCTTTTAAATTCCATCCTAGCAGATTTCATTACATTTTGATAAACTTTCGTAATTAAATTTTGTTTTCTAGAAATTTCGGAGGGGGCTGCAGCTCTATCAGCCAATCCCCTGAATACGCCACTGTAGACAGCAATACTTTGCAACATATTAAAAATACATTTCTAGATAGCAACACTTTTGCAACATACTAAGAAAACAAAAAATGCTTCATAACACATTAATGTGTTGTGAATTCGGTGACAAAAAGTGTTTCGAAATGTACTTATTTTCGTGTTTCAAAATTTGCAGTGAATACAATCCCAAATTCCATATTTTTCACCCAATATAGTAAATTTTGTTCTCCTTTCAATAGAGTTTATTCAGAATTCGTTCAAAGGTTTTTAAATAATTCATGATTTTTTTAAGAATCCATTTCGCCGAAAATGAAATGTTTGTTTTTAATGAACCAACATCTAATCTGAAACCTTGCAAATGCAGTCTTATGTTTTATACTTCTGAGTGGTGCAGAATTTTAAAAATCGATTAAAAGATAAAAAATAAAAAATATATTAAATAAGGGTTATTTGTATAAAAGAAAGTAAGGGCCATAGATTTTTTCGCCCAACAACTCTAGAGGGAAATCCCAGAGTTGTTTTCCTGAGTAAAAGTGCTATTACACGAGAGTTCAAATTCCAGGTGTCTCCATGTTATCTTGTGTTCTAGGGGAGTCTCTTGGAAAGTACGTAACTATTTTATGTCGGAGCATTTTTGAAGCCTGAAATGATGCGAATCTCTAGTTAACAGCCAATGCTTGAAAATCTGAGGATGGAAAAACTTTTCTCGAATAGCCAATGAAATCCTTAGAAAAATAAATAAATGATAGGGAAAACTGACAAGTTTTAGGCGATTTTTGTAACTTGAAATTTTCACGTGTAATAGCACTTTAACTTTTCGTATAGGCAAAATCCGTTACTAAGACGACGCATTTTAACGACGTGGTCGAAAACTTCTTTTTTTTTTTTTTTTTTTTTTGGCACATGGTAGAAGGCCAATTGTCTTTGAAACCGACTAGCATAACGATATTATATGACGACCTCAGAAGCCAAGGGGTACAAGTGACAAAATGCCAATTTGGAGTAAATTGAGTTTAAAGATAATTGATGTTAAATTGGAACATCAATAACAATTGACTAAATTTTGAAATAGGAACCATCAGCTTGTTGCATTCTAATCTTTGAACTCTCATTTCAATAACTGTTAAAAAAATAGAGTACAATTTTCTTTAAATGTATAATTAATCAATATTGTTCGTTTTTCGAAAAAAGTGGTTTATCTCTATAACTCCTCAAATAATCAGAAAATTACCTATATTTCTTTACCTGAAATGAAAAAAGCATATTACCAGATACCCTGTGCACTTAACTCAATTTTTTCAATTTTGTCACTTATACCCCTTGGCTTCTGGGGTCCTCATATACAGTAAAAAGTAACCCCGGATAAGAGTAAAATAATGCTGGGAGTTTGAATTCAGGACGCAGCTCAGACTCAGCTTATAATCCCCCTGCCCCCCCCCCCCTTCCGAAGCATTGTATTTCTCCACATTCGGAATACTTCGGATTTTATGCTTGATAATAATTTAGAAGTGAAACCTGCACCCTTCCATCCCCTTCCGGAGTTTCAAGATTTCCTATCTAGGAAGTAATATCTGAATTCAACACTGATTTTAAATGTGTTCAAAGTTAGTAACTCGGGAATAGGCAACGCCGGACGGGTCAGCTAGTTTCATATAAATAATAAGTAAATTAAAAAAGTAAGCAAAAAATAACTAAAAATAATGCCTTCATCGTTAAATTTAAATATTTATTTTTTTATAGGTAATAATACTTGGAAATATCTCGAATTATCAAAATATACAATGCTAGTGCATTATTGCATTACGCTATTTTATTTTCCTTTATTTTTATTTATTTATTTATTTATTTATTGTAAAAATTAAAATTTTGCCTGTTGATTATTAAACGGATCTGTGTTCAATTGATGTTGTTTTATAATTTTTCAGAGCTGGATTGAATAATGGACAACCGGATACACATTAACAATACATTCAAATTCTATTTCAATTGAAATTTTTATAGTTGTTTACAAAAGATAAACGTACTAAAACATTCAGTATTTAAAAATACTTTTGCATAATCGAGGTTCGTGCGGCTCGATATTTAATATGACACCGATGAAAAAATTTCATTGCCCATGATTAGTGCATGCGCAGCACGCCTTTTATGCGGTGCTGAAGCAGCGGGGAACCAGTTCGAGGTTCTTTTGATTCAAAATTTACGTGTAAATTAGAGATTCGTTTGAAAGGACGGGCCCGTTTGCGGGCGAAACCAACTAGGCATATACTAATACTTAATTGTTGTGCCCGAAAAAAAAAATTCAAAATATAGTTAATTTTGAAAGAAAATTATGATTAACTCTTCTTCCTTGCATTTTCTACCATGTAATTTGAATGAAAAATTGGTTTGTTTGGAGTAAATTTATGGCATATTTCAGATTCCGGAATTGTATATTAAGACATAATTCATGCAATCATGTTTGAAATTAATGAAAAATCTCTATTATATTTTTCTACCCAAGAATAATATCTTAACAACTTAAAACTTTTCTTTGGAAAAAATCCAAAAACTAACTAGACTTCAGGAAACTCTGAATTTATCGGAGCAGAATAATGTAAAACTATGTATCTGTAACAACTTTATCAAGTAGTTATTTCAACATTTTACTTTTACGGTTATTTTCATTCTCAATATATGCCTTAAAATATAGGTTAAAAAACTTATTGTATTTTTTATTTTATTTACTTTTTAAATAACAATCATGAGAGTGAATTAAATATAAACTGGAATTTTTGTTTTTAAAAAATTGATACTAAATACAAAACAGAAAATTACATATAGTACCTGTACCCTATATGGACACCCTAAGGAAAATGAATTTTTTTCACCCCCGTATACATGTCATAGGACTCCAAAAATGTATGACCACTATCCTTGGAGTATTGGCTATCATTATAAAAATTAGAGATCTTGTAATTATTCTGGTTTAATTTAAATCATAAAAACAAAAAATGTTTACA
Source organism: Maratus speculifer (assembly GCA_964019185.1). NCBI lineage: Eukaryota > Metazoa > Arthropoda > Arachnida > Araneae > Salticidae > Maratus > Maratus speculifer. Next base: position 170,205,816 of record OZ025295.1, read on the forward strand.
AGTGTTCATATAAGGAACTACCTTTCCCTATTATGGACAGGTGTTTCCTTATTGACTTTCGACACAGTGTGTATGGAAGAGCCACTTTTCCAAGGGATTTTAGAGGAGAGGGAATAAAAAAAATGTATCTTAAAGTATTCGGAGGAGGAGGGGGGACAGTAAATATCTTCAGAACATGCATTTTAGAAAGAGGGGGGGGGGGTCATTCTTGGTTTTTATCCTTCGAATACCCATGCCTCTCAGTTACTAGTAAATATTATGAAATAATATTGTTGGTTTTGTTTAGCTTTATTGCATCTGTCTGCGAATTTGCATCTGTTATTACTCAGTTTTCACAGCATGGACAAATAGAAAATTTTCCACCATGGGCAGTAAGTCCCACATAATCCTCATGAACATATCTGCCACATGTGATGCATGGCCGCATGTTTGAAAAAGCATCAATACTACAAAAACAGCAGTACCAGCTCTCCTTTGTTGAGGAAGTCATACCATTGGTACCTATGATTTCGCCAACAGATATCCTACTGGGGGGGGGGGGGGGGGCTTCTTTTTATTTTTCTGCAAGGGTTTTTTGGAGGAAGGTTTTTGGGAGATTGTTCAAATGGCATCTTGTTGAACAAAGATTTTACCACTTGATGCCTTTTCAATTTATTGCTTGGCAACGTTGAATTTTCTTCTTTCTTACAGTTGTAGTCGATGGGGTCATAAGCTGTCCATATTGGGAACCGGGCATAGTTTTACTTAATCTTGTAATAAATGAAAAAGGAAAATATTTTTAAGCAAAATATGCACTAGCAATCGAAAATATGTTTTATTAGCTTTCTAAAATACTCCACTTTTCAACATTTAATGTAATTTTATCATATCTAATAAGAATTTAAGATAACAAGTAATTAAGATCAGCACATCTCGAAACAACAAGTTTCCTCCTAAATGGCGAACAACGCGCTTTTTAACACTTTCCAGTCTTAATTATCTTTTCAACTGTTTTTCTTTGCGAAAATGTTGAGCCATCTCTCGATCAAAATTATTACCTTTAAAAATATTAGGGGTGTCCATATTGAGAGCCCTGTTCATATAGGATACAAATACCTTATTATTATTTACCCATCATATGAAGTATAAGGTAAATCTTGCAATATTTTTTAAGATTGATTTATTATATATTATTGAATATATTTATTAAATAATTGATTTATTAAATATTAAAAATATGTAAAATTTAATATGGATAAATCATTATAATAATTCCTATAATTAATAGTACCATATTATAAAATCTCAATGATAAAATCATTCTTATATCATATCGTAAACACTTAATAAGTAAATAATACAATGATAATTAATTGTTAATTAATATCATAATGTTTAGATATTTAAAATGTAAAAAGAGGGGGGGAATAATACAAATAGAAATTTAAATTAATTTCATTTAATCTGATAATACTAACCTAAACTAACATAATAGTATACGATAAAAGAAGGAATAAAATAGATAATTAATGTATGCATTTTATACACTTAGAAATAATATTTTAGATATTGTCCAAATTGTTAAAAGTTATATTCAAGTTAATCATTGATATTAATAATTATATTAATAGATTTAATTAATATTACTATACAAATGTTCATACATATCTGTCAATTCAATATCCAGTATGAAATGTATTATTGCAAATTAGCAGATGCCTTTCTCTCTCAGTTTTTTATAACCATTTCGTATTATCCAGACAACACCACCCTCCACCGTACTCTAACATCTACCAACCCAGCCATCCTATTATACACGCACACACACACACACACACATATATATATATATATATATATATATACAGGGTGATTCTAATTTTTTTTTACAATAAAAGAGTGATGATAGCACACATCAAGACAAACAATATTAAGTAGGAGACCAAGGGTCCAAAACGTTTTCCAAAGGAGATAACCGCCATTAAAGTTTAGGGACCAAAATTTCAAATTAACATAAAAACAGAAAAATCGGTCGATTGATTTGCGGTTTTCACTAAAATTATTCTTTATATCGGCATTTTCTTTAAATTAAATTATAAAGATAAATTTCAAAAAATGCCGGTAGAGGACGCTTTAGATTTTGGATTAACAAAAAGATATTTTTTACCGGTATTGTTTGCATCTCATTAAATGTTTTCGTAAGCTTATTCATTTGTAATCATTTGAAATTTGAACCCTCTGAACACAGCTCAGTTTGTGCTACTTAACCACTCCCAACTATTCAGATTTTGAACTGAAAATTTAAGTTTGAGTCTAAGCTTACGAAAACATTTAATGAGATGCAAACAATACCGGCAAAAAATATTTTTTTGTTAATTCAAAATCTAAAGCGTCTTCTACCGGCATTTTTTGAAATTTATCTTTATAATTTAATTTCAAGAAAATACCGATATAAAGAATAATTTTAGTGAAATAATTTTAGTAGCGCAAATCAATCGACCGATTTTTCTGTTTTTTATGTTAATTTGAAATTTTGGTCCCTAAACTTTAATGGCAGCTATCTCCTTTGGAAAACGTTTTGAACGTTAGTTTAAGTCTAAGCTTCCGAAAACATTTAATGAGATGCAAAAAATAGTTGTTCGTTACTCCAAAGTCTAAAGCGCCCTCTATCGGTGTTTTTTTTAAATTTATCTTTATAATTTATTTTTAAGAAAATACCAACATAAAGAATAGTTTTAGTGAAAACCGCAAATCAATCAACCAATTTTTCCGTTTTTTGTAATCATTTGAAATTTGAACGCTCTGAACGCAGTTCAGTGTGTGCTACTTAACCGCTTCCAACTTTTCTGATTTTGAGCTCAAAATTTAAGTTTGAGTTGAAGCTTACGAAAACATTTAATGAGATGCAAAAAATACCAGCAAAAAGTAGTTGTTTGTTACTCCAAAGTCTAAAGCGCCCTCTATCGGCATTTTTTTAAACTTATCTTTATAATTTAGTTTCAAGAAAATGCCGACATAAAGAAAAATTATAGTGAAAACCGCAAATCAATCGACCGATTTTTCCGTTTTTTATGTTTATTTGAAATTTTGATCCCTAAACTTTAATGGCGGCTATCTCCTTTGGAAAACGTTTGGGACCCTTGGTCTTCTATTTAACATTGTTTGTCTTGATGTGGTATAAACTGTCATTTACGAAACAAATATAAACAATTTATATGAAAAAAAGCATTTTCTTAATTTTTTAAATCCTCAGTTGTATCTTGAATTATCCTAGCTTTCTCATTTGATATAACAAACAACTTTTATCTGTACATAAGACTAACGTATTAAATTCGTGAGAATTTTTTACTCTTTTGATTTACACGTTTTGGGATGTCCCAAACATGATTTGACTCTATTAATATTTATATTTATTACACCTCCAGCGCCGTACAAAAGGAAAAGTGAAGGGGGCGGTCATCCCGGGCGCAGAAATTTAGGGGGCACCAATTTTATACTACCAACGTCATTTTTTGGGAGGTTAGCGTAAAGTTAGGGGAGAAAGACACTAAACTGAAATTCTGCCCCGGAGGCAACTTTCTCTTCGCATGCCCTCGTGCACCTCATCCGTTATTGGATTTTACAGTCCATTATGGTTTGGTTTGGTTTGGTTTATGCCGGCCAATTATCTACGCTTGGGATACAGGCCCTAATGGGTGGGATGCCCTCCATGGGGGTCTTTCTAAGGGAACCTAACCGGTATTTACGCAAGGCTCGAAGAAAACCACAGAAAACTCCGAACAGTTAGGCCGATGGTCGCGATTGGGTTCGAACTCAGCACCTACCATCTACCAGTTTCGAGGTCAGAACCTCGCGGCCACTGGTGAGGCTACAGTCCGTTATGACTAAGTATTTTTCATTAGGATTTTCTTTAAGATTTTTATAAGTTTTGAAATATACGCGAGCATACAAAAGTTCTTACTATTTAACAATAGTATTTTGCAAGCATATGGGTATGCGTATCAGTACAACCTTGAAGAATAAGAAAAAATAAATAAAATAACTTCTTAAAGTAAATTTTTTATCAAATATATATATATTTTTTTTTTCATATATGAAATAAAAATCTGCATCATATTTTTTCATTGTTCCATCTGTGTGTAAAAATTGTTTGGTTTGTAAAAGTAAATACATGGCGGTTTCGAAATCCGGAAATGAATATTACGACATAATGAATACATGCATGCTCCAAATTTAAGTAAAATCACCATTTTCTAATGCTACATGAGAATAATATCCAAGCAACTTCAAACTATTTTCTGGAAACTGTCCAAAAATTAAACAGGCTTGAGGAAACTTTGAATTTATCCAAGCAGAAAAATGTAAAACTACATATTTGTGGAAATTTTAAAAGTAGTTATTTCAACATTACATGATTTTTTTTAATTCTTTATACTTAAAAAAAAAAAAGCTCCAAATTATATTTATTATTATTATTATTTTATTATCTCTACTTTTTTTTTATAATTTTTTTTCAACATGACAGAAAAACTGTCGAATTCGTAATTTGTTTATAAGCGGGAAAATATGTAAAAAAAACTCATTTTTAAGGCTTCGTTCATTTGTCTCGCTCCTCTGTCTGTCTACCTATCTGTCATGGATTTCGTACACAAAAATTGTATAAGTCAGAGACTTCAAATTTTGTATACTTACGGATGAATACTTCGTGTCACACGACAAATCATAAAATTTCGAAAAAGTCTATTATTTTTAGATGTACGATTTGAAAAAAATTAAACCTTATTTGTTTTTCACTATATTATTATTGATTATTTCTTTTTGTTTCACCTATCTTAAACCCATTTTAAGTATAAAATATATTTTCATTCAATTAATTCATACATGAGAGTAATAATATTACTTTAATATGGAATTATATTTCAGATAAGATTCCTCCAGACTTAAGGGGGAAAACATCGATAATCATATAAATCTTTTATGATAAATCAGCCAGTACCAATTCGTATCTGCTAACGTATGCGATAGTGAATTTCATTTTATACTTATAGAAAACTATTTTTAATACTTTTGAACTGACATAGTGTTTTATAACTAGCAGGTTTGTAAGATAAATGAGCCTGTGAAACTTGCTGTCCCCGTTTTCTCTACGAAAGAACTTCCTGATCGAATCAATATGTTACTCATCTTTATTGAATCGTTACCAGGTGCAGTGTCACAAAAAAAGGAAGACAGAAATAACGGGACTGTGTTTTCTAAATCGGGATATAAAAATAGAATACACGTTATTAAAACAGAACCTGTATTTAATGGAATATATCGTTAAACTTAATAACTTTCATAGTGCCTATTGCAGAAAACCATGCAATAATACGTGCGATAAAAATTTTATATAATGAAATATAGCAGATTTCATTATATCAAAAAAACGCAACAATCTTATGTAGATATCTTTTTTATGTTATGTATAGTTATCTTATGCATGCCTGTGAAAGCGGAATCGAATAGGCATTGAAACAAAATTCCGATTTAACAAATTTAACTGTATGACATTCGTATCTTAGGAACAAATTTTTACTTTAAAAACATAGTTCCATTATAAAAGGATTCCATTTACATAGGATTTACTGAATAAAACACAATGAAATTTGTGAAAACGAAATAACAAGGAGGAACAAAAAAATCACGTTGTAGACAGACTTGCTTCCATGTAGACAAATAGATTTGAGGACCCCCAGAAGCCAAAGCGGTATAAGTTACAAAATTATCAAAAACTGAGCTTTGTGCACAGGCTAACTAGAAATAATGCTATTTGCTTAGAGGTACAGGGTGAATCTAAACTCTTGGGAAAAAACTTTAAGGGGGGATAGTACGCATCAAGACAAACTATATTAAATAGGAAACTAAGGGTTTCAAACGTCTTCCGAATGAGATAAGCGCCATTAATGTTTAGGATCCAGAATTTCAAATGATTAAAAAAAAAATGAGCTGATTGTCTTTGTAGCCGTCTCTTAATCTATCAAGCGCGCCAAATACTGATAGAAATGTTGTTAACAGATGATGCAGAACACTATGTTTTTACAGTCATTTGTGACTCGCGAACAGACGTTAGCTGAAAACTTATCTAACATGAATTCTAAATTCAAATGAACAATTCTAAATTTTGTGACTTTTTCGGCATTTAAACATAGGAGACAATCGATATTTGCATAAACTTCAAATTTAAACTGAAAAATTTAATACTTTCAAATGTTGATTTCATTTAATAAAAAAAAAATAAAGTTTTGTATGACAACATAACAATTATTAATTAGTTATAAAAGTAACTTAAAGTAAAAAAAAACGATCTCTTATAGAATTCAGTGATACATATCCTAATAGGGAAATGAAAGGTTGAGCAGGCCGGTGAGGGCAAAATGACAATTTGAATTTTTTTTCCGCTGTATAGTGCCCCCACCAATCTGGAACTGGGACATACAGTCGTCACAGATAATGGTAATATTGTCTGTGAATTTGAAACAGAAAGCTACATTTATTCAGTTTTAAACTCATTTTATTTTATTTTATTTCACAATTTTGATTTTGTAATACAAGTGGTACGATTTTTTGATTATGTTTAAATGGTATGTTGATGTTAAAATTATTTGATTTTATGCTGTTTGATATGAAATAATCATTCAAATCAAGGCCGTAGCTAGAAGTGAATAATAGGGGGGGGGGATTCAAGAAAATGTAGGGGGGGGGCTCATGTTTTTTCTCTCTCTCTTTGTGACGCAAAAAGATAAATCAGTATATATTCACACTGTTAGTTACTATGTTTCTCATTAAATTGTTGTAATAACTTCATTTTATGCTAAGAAAAGAATAGGACGATGAAAAATTCGAGTGTATAACTAGTGCAATATTAAAAATCATGTTAGCTTCATGTGTACAAATAGGATGAGCAAGTGTTGAAACACCTATTTTAGTTAAATTTAGTATTTTTGCAAAACTGGGAAAGATTCTCAAACCAAAGTTAGATTTTTGAACAGAATTTCAATTGGATTTACGAATCACATATTAATTTAGTGACCTTGGAATCTTTTCCAGGGGAGGTTCAAAATATATTAGGGGGGGGGGGGGCTGAGCCGCCCGTAGCACCACCTTAGTTACGGCCCTGATTCAAATTATGTGTATTTGAAAATGGTAAGTTATGCAGATTAAATGTTAGGCCACAGTTTTTGTAATGGCGTCATTCCGGGAAAAGTGGTTACAAAGGTCAAAAACATTCGGGCTGTTCGGGCAAAAGCTCAAATAGCTACTTTGCCCAGAAACGACTTTTTATGCATTGTTCATAAAAAATGTTACTCAAAAGCATACTCAAAATGTTACTTACAGAAGACAGGTCGGGGCAATAACTTCTTTCGGGAACAGCTTACTCTCGACAATTGGCAATCTGCATATCTGCTGAAGGAACTTGCAATCCTCCGTTCATAAAACTGATGCTCATTACTTTTATTTTACTTTACAACGATTTAATTCTACAATAGAATATTACAAAACATAATACTTATTCTTAATGTGAACTTTAACTTGTGTTGATTAAATATCCACTCTGAATCAATGCGACTTGTTCGTTTTCTATGCTGGTCATTTTTCCAGCTTAGTCGAGCAAAGTGTCCATTTTGCAATTTTTAAGTAACGCACACTGTCCATCTTAAAATATTTTTAAAGTAAAATAGTACTTGAAACTACAGTAATTATGGTTACTATTAATATATTTCTAGAAATTTACTGAATAGAAATATATGGTAAAAATTCGTCAAACCTTAGAGTGCCCACTTTATACAGCATTGATTCCTTCCATTTTTCATTTATTCCTATACCTACATATCAAGATATATAGATGATATTTATTTTCAAAATATCATGTCGTTTTATATATTTATACACTATATGGCCAAAGGTGACCAGGCACTTTCGATTTTTAACGTTTTTTTAAATATCTAGAAAAACACACGAGTAATTATCTGAAACTCCAAGTGTGTAACCAAAATAGTACAGGTCGCATGTTTCCGGGAAAAATTTTTCCCGAAACCCCATAGGGGACTGTCACCAAATTGAAAAAGAATAAATTTCTTTTGGATAACCCTGTCAAAATTAATGTAGCAAAAGCGTTCTAACTATAGATTATGATTAAGTGGCTTATTGTAATACACTGTGTTCATTTTTCTGAAGATAGCATGCATATTCGTAGAGAAATTAAGGTTTTCATAAAAACAATCCCAAGTTTTGCTAAGTTTCTTGCTTATAATTCGCAGAATTCTTAATATAAAATAATGCTCTTTTCAAAAAACATAACAAACAACATTGTAAACAATACCCTTCAATTAGGATTAAAAAAATAATAAAAATTGTATGAAAAGTGAGCATGCTTACTAAGTAATCTTTCAGTTAGCATGCGTAAAAGCAATCAAAATATAATTTGCATAATGTGTTAGCTAAATGTGTATAAAAAAATTTATGAAAGTTTAAAAAACATAGCTTGAAAATTCTAAAAACTATCATCGATAGAATAAGCTCAAAATTCGCTTTTCTCAAACATAAGCAAAAGATGAGGGACTGTATCCATATATTCATTGATTAGTGTTATTACAGCATACATAATATTGCACATGCTACAACACTTGAATAAAGCCCATCATCTTTTTGCTTCATTTTTGGGATCAACGGATTTTCAGCTTATTCTATTGACGAAACTTTTCAGAATTTTCAAGCTATGTTTTTGAGACTTTCACAAAAGTTGTTGTGGGGTCCTGGGGTCCTATAATGAAAAGTTATGAAGAAATTTTTCAAAAGTCGCACCATATGGTAATGACTGCAATAAGTAGTATTTCTTACAAAACCTACCTAAAATTACCGATGTATTATATCAAAATTTCGTACACTTTTGTTATTTTTAAAAATATCATAACATTTATGAACCTTGATTATTCCTAATTTTTTAAGCTAGTCGTCTATTTCATAAATCGGCAAAATATACAAGTAAATATACAGCTGTGCCCTTAAGATTTAAAAGAATTCACTGCTGTGCTTAACTTTTGTCAGGTAAATCGCTTAAACAACTTTCTAATAACGCCATTATTAAAGAACATGGTTTTTTTCATCAGTAGCAAGTATGCGGTGCAAATTTTAGCTTTTAATAACTTTTTATTGCTTTAGAAGTTGAAGAGAAGCAATTTTAATACCTTTAGGTGAATCTTTAGATGAATATTTCATTACCAGTCCTAAATTATTTATGAACTTGCATCGTTAAAATTACCTATTCATAAAACAGTTAAAATTTAATGGGGCACTATCATTAAAAATAGTGTTTGCAATATCTGTCCATTGATTAAATAGGAATCTGAAAACGATAATAAAAATTTTAATTGGATTTCTTCAGACATAATGGTAACAGAAAGTATAAATTCTTACAGTTATTACCAAACTCTCTATTAATGGAAAGAAAGGCAATTGTAACCAATTGTACAAAAAAAATATTGATTAGCGTATGAGGGATATAACATACGTTTTCCCGTTGAAAATGCGGGTGATCTTTCTCTTTGTATTACTTAAAAATTGCTTGAAAAAAAATATATACACATATATATATATGATATATTTTCGCAAATTTAATATGACCTTGCATGCGATTTCGGATATAAAAAGTTTTAACATCAAGAAAACTCTAATTTTTATGTAACAAAATTTTAAATACAAAATAATTCATTTTCATTGGAAAAATTTAACATAAATCTAAGCTTTTTCTTGTTTTTAAATTTCCTAAGTTTCTGTGCAGTTTAAATTGGAATCTAAAAACGATAATAGGATTTTTCCTATTAATATAGTGTTAACAAAAATTATAAGTTTTTTCTATTATTATCAAACCCCTAATTGAATGAAAGCCAGTTGTTGTGACTTGCATAAAAGAATAACAAATATTGATTAGCTTTTGAGAGGTATAACAACTTTTCTATTGAGAAGGCATTTTTTTCTCTTTGCATTATTTAAAAAAATGCTGAAAAAATCTATGCATTTCAGATATGTTTACGCAAATTTAATCTTTTGCACTCAAAAACTGATTTTCACTGACCACTAGTGTCTCGCGTAAATAAGTGCTCCAAATGCTCTGGACAACAATAACTAATTTTCTTCGCTCTATCTAATGGCCAAATAATCTGTGATAAAAAAGGCGAAATAAACTGTAAGGGGCTGTGCATATATAACGTTATCATTTTAGAGGGGGGGGGGTCTAGCATATGATATCGAAAGATATCTCTAGGGGGAGGAGGGGTTGCCTTTTGATATCGATATCACTTTTTTTGATACAATCAAAGTTGTCACTTTTTATTTGTTACATGGTGTTTGATTTAAAATAGTATATTATCTATTTCTAGTCTAATATATGTTTTTACGAAAATACAAAATTATTATTACTATCAAAAAATTGTTAAATAATTACCTAATTCTAAAATATTGTTAACGTTTGATAATCCTCTTCAACTTCATATGTGTATGCATATATAATTACTGTTCCAGAAACCATATATAAAGTGTATTTGAAATGAAGCTTGTGTTTATTAATATATAAAAGAGAAAGAATTTTGTTCACTTGTTTTGTTGATAAAAATTTCTATCCCTTCCCCTCACCAGGGACGTAGTCGTAAAAGTAACAGAGGGTAAGACGGTATGCAGAGCGTATACTCTCTAAGCAGAGGGTATACGCTAAAGGTGGAGGGTATGCCCTAGAGCGTGTAAACTATAGCTCACTTGAGAAACAAAGAGTATACGGTGTTCCTTTAAAAAATCCGGAAGGTATGCGGCGTTATACCCCCGTATGCCCTTCACTACATTATTATTACCTTATTACTGTCGAATGCAGTATGTGACAAAAAGCTACTATAAAATATTTTTAAATAATAACAATTTCTTATAAGTGTTATTTGAATCAAGCAATATTTTATTAACTTCTCTTAATTTGAATCAATAATTTGATTTCAATGCGAAAAACAAATTTAACCAGTTTTGTGTATTACACCAAACAAAAAAACTAATTTCTAAAAAAAAAGAAAAAAATACACTTTGATAAAGATATTAACGGGGAGGGGGTTGATGGATGATAGCGTATGATATCAAAAGGGGAAAGGGGGTCCAAAATTTCCAAAAAGTTGATACGTTATATTTGCTTAGCTCCTAAGTTATTAGTGGCGTCCAAAACATTTGGCGTCCCGATTTACGAGGGGCACCTGATAACACTATAGTGGTGAGTGAGAGTCACCTCACGAGTACAAAGGGTTAATATGATTTTGTTGTTATAGATGATTTCGGATGTGTTTAAGACGATCAGTATCAAGCATAAAAAACTTTGTGTGTTAAACAGCAAAATTTTAAATATAAAAACATTTTGTTTTTATTGAAAAATTTTAACATAAATCAGGGTGGCGAGTGGTTAGGGAAAAACGCACTCAAAAAAAGAGGGAAATACCAGTATTTTGTTATAGAAAAAATTTCAAATAATATAAATGGTTCAAAGAAGCTCAATTTTTCTTTAACAAAATGCTGGTATTTAACATCTTTTTTTACTATATTTTTCCCTGACCACTCGCCACCGTGTAAATGTTAGTTTGCCTATTCTTTAATTTTCGTGAAGTTTAAATTGGATTATAAAAACGATAATAAATACTTTAATAGGATTTCTTCTGATAATAACGTTAATAGAAAGTATAAATTCTTACAGCTACTACCCCCTAATTGAATGAAAGCCACTTGTTGTGTCTTACATAAAAGAATAACAAATATTGATTAGCTATTCAGAGATTGAACTTTTCCATTGTGAAAGCATTAGATTTTGCTTTTGTATTACTTAAAAAATTACTAAAAAAAATCTATGCATATCAATTATTTATGCAAATTTAATAGGATTTTGTTGTTATAGACGATCTCTTTCTATCATTTTAAAAATTGCTGGCAAAAAAATTTTCAGATATGTTAATGCATAGTAATATGTTTTTATAGGGTATTTCGGGTATACTATTTAATCTATTTCAGTATGATTCATCAAGGAAACTTTGTGTTTTATACAACAAAATTTTAAATGCAAATCAATTTGTTTTTATTGGAAAATTTTGACTTAAATTTTAACTTGCCTGTTTTTTAATTACCTAAGCTGTGTGGTGTTTAAATTAAACTAAACCAATAAAAGACAAGCTTATTTCTAATAAAGCTGTTAATAATTTAATGTTTAAATTGTACGCATTATCTTTTAATGGCTGTTTTAAGTAAATAAGGCCCAACATAGTTTTTCATCCATATCTCATATTTTTACATTAAAAAATTATTTTCAAACATAAAACTTGGAAAAGATTTCATTTTATTTTACTTTATTTATTTATTTTATTTTATTTTATTTTATTTCATTTTATTTTATTTTACTTTATTTCATTTTATTTTATTTATTTATTTATTTATTTGCTATAAAAGTATGGCACAAGCTCATCATGTACAGAACAACATATTCAGTAACAGATTAAACAAGTTGGAAATTGCTTGTGAAGCGTAGCAGATCAATTATTAATTAGCAGAATATTACTCTCATGTATCAATCTCATAAAATTGTAAATAGTTAATTATAATTAAAACGCGCATCAAACAATGTTCACCCTATACCATTATGTAATGGAATACTTTTGTGTGGCCTTATAAATCAATAAAAAATGTTCTTTGCACCACAAATTATGTAAAATGTATATTATGACATGTACTTTGTAGTTGTATATAAATTTTATTAAGTTCGAATGAGTGTAACACCATAAAATGCATTTGAACATTTTTCCCTCATTGACCGTAATGTAACGGAATAGTTTTGATTGGCCCTGTAATTGATCTATGCACCCGATTATCAAAAAATTTGAAATGACTCGACAAAATTATCCAATGATTATGTATTTTAAATTTCAAACGATTAAAATGCATTTGGAATTTTTTCCCCATTGTCCGTAATGTAATGGAATACTTTTGATTGCCCCTGTAATTGATCTATACATCCGATTTTTATAAAATTTGAAATAACTCGTCAAAATTATGTAGTAATTATGTATTTTAAATTTCAAACGATTCGGTTGGGTAGTTTTTGCGTTGTTATATGCGGACAGACGGACGGACTGAACGACCACTATAGGTGCTACGTATTTACATAATTACGAACGCACCTAAAAATCACTTACACAGGTTTTGACTGAAAATAGCTAAGGTATCATACACAATATTTTGAAAATGAATATCAAATATATGAAAATATCGAAAATTTTGAACATATTGATGTTTTATAAATAAATATCGAATATGTACCATGAGATATTTCAAGATCGATATTATCCATTGATATATGCCATCGAAACCTACCAATGAACGCAAGTTCTTAATATTTTGGCTTATGATCGAAGAATTTGTTTTTAAATAATATTAGTTGAATATGTAGAACTTTTTTTTTTCGAGAGGGGAGGGGGCGTGAGTCTAATTGAAATTTTTTAGAAACTTGTAGAGATAAGCATGGGAAAAACAAACTACCTTGAAAATATAAACTATATCGCTTCCTCAGAAAAGAAGAAAAGTAAATATATACAAATAAATAAGTTATTTGAGGAGAAGTTAGACTAACTATTTTTCAATGTTCTTAAAATATCTTACGTAAGAACTTTACTGATAGAACCTTTTCTGGTGAAAACGCTTTGAGGAAGGAAAAAAGTAATCATCTTGAAAAATCAGAAACGCGCAACTGTTAACTACGCAATCTTTCTTAAATTTTCTAATAACTTTGCACGGATATTTTTGGAGGAATATTTTCTCGTATTTTTCAAATATGTAGATTACTTCTCACTTCAAAAGTGTTTTGAGAAATATTTTTGCGTTTTCTTCTCCCAAAATTTCTTCAATTTAGAAATAGATAATTAAAACTTTTTTTTTCTTTTTTCGCATTTTTTGTTACTGCTCTTGTAAGTGATATATTTTGCCCCAAATTTCTTTGAGGATGCAATGTGAAATGCAAGATAATAATTTAAGATATGCAGCTTACATATTAGTAATAGCTAAATTTTCTAGAATTAAAAATATTCTCCTCGTCGAGCTGTGAAACGAAGTTATTGTTTAATTACTTTTCTTCTCGAGTTAAAAAATAAATAATAAATGAAATAAAATAAAATAAAATAAACAAAAAGGATGAATGTCGCAATTTTCGCTTTTAAATTGAAGACAAACAGAAATTGAAAATTGTTTAGTAGAATCAGAGTTAAAACTACAGTTTTTTAAACCAGTTATCTTCGTTTATTCATCATATGATACAGGATTAGGGATTACAATCCCGGGATTTATCAGAAAAAATCCCGGGATTTTCGGGATTGTCTGTTTTTTTTAGTGGAATGATATTCAGCTGAAACTAAAAAAGATATTTATAAACTTTCGCTTTTGGGGAAGAAAAAATCAATTTTCAAGAAGTTTATATATGATTTGAAAAAGAATATATACCTCAAATATCTTTTACATGTATTTCTAAGCTATGAAATATTTTACAGCTGAAATATTTTGACTTGCAAACATATGTAACCCACCTAGCTATTAGTAAGGAAAAATGAAATCGTTTGTTTATTTCGATTTTGTTGCGTGTGTAGAAATTATCTTCAATTAGAATCGGGGTTTGTTTTAATTTCCGAAGATGAACAGGGCTTTTTATACTCTGATGAATATATCAATGAACTTATTAAAAAAGTTGGAAAATTTGTAATTTATTTTAACCAAGCTGCAACAAGGAAAGAAGTTCTTTAAAAGTATGTTAAATCTGAAAAAGAGAAAGAACTTCCCATTCTTTTAGATTGCATGACTAGATGGAATAGCCTAGTAATTATGCTTGAACGATTTTATTTCTTGAAAAATATCATACAACTAACTTTAATCGATTTAGAGCATGAGATATGCGTTGACGATTCCAATTTTCTATTTATAAACGAAATTGTTGAAGTCCTCAAACCGATACAAATTACAGTAGAAGCAATCTGTTGTAGGGGTTCTAATTTGTTAACCGCAGACGCAACCTTAAAAATTATTTTAAATGAATTATTGGAGACAAAATTAAAATTTGCTTACAAAATGACAGACGTGCTAAAACTACACATTAGAGAAGGACGACTTGCATAATCCTAAACAAGATGACCTGAGTGCAGAAACTAGCAGTATGTTTTCTATTCCTAACAAAACTGTTATTAAGAAGCAAGTGAAAGCAATAATTGGAAGGGTAAAGAGTGTTAACAATGGCAATTTCGCAAGATACAAAAATAACGCATATTGAGCCCACTGCGAAACGGCAAACGGATAACCGAACATACGGAAAAATTACAAGAAATAGAAAAAAGCATGCGAACTGTCGAACCAGAAACACAACAACAAAAGCATTTATCAACACAAATTAGAAATGAGATGTCTCTTTTTGAAAATGGAGGCGTATGCAGTCATCATTTATAATTAGCTTACCAATATTTGCTGAGAGTTGCTCCCGCGAGTGTAGAATAGAATGAGCATTTTCAGCAGCAGAATTTACTGCAAACAAACTTAGATGTCAACTTGGAGAGGATACTTTAGATGCTTGATATTTCTTAGATCGTATTTTCAAAGGAAAACCGATTAATTTTAAAAAACACTGAGCTATTGAAACTAATCTTCTTTTTTATCTTGGTATGCAATAATTTTTTATATTATGCAACGTTTTCAAATTTTAACAACGATCACATATAATTAGAAATTTAAATAATACATCTATTTAATTTTTTATTGTTATGTGTGTGCATGTGTTAAGTGCTTTTATTTTTTTATTTTTGCAAGCAAAATAAAAAGAATTATGTAGGGGGAAAATCTTGTGTTTTCGATATCCTAAATTTGTAATCTTTAATTATTTGGTTATGAGAATAATTCAAAATTTAATTACTGATATTAATTATCTTTTCATATTGTAAATAAATACCAATTCAAAGTATTTTTACTTTCTTCTATCTTTACAAGAAGAAAGTATTGGATTCATGAAAATTTTCGACTTCCGGTTTTCGACAGATTTATACGTTTTAGAAGGTCCTGAATACGTTTTGATTATTTTTAGAAAATGTCTGTCTGTGAGTCTGTCCGTCTGTCTGTCTGTCTGCCTGTCTGTATGTCTGTCTGTATGTGACAAAAAATTTGTGGGCGCTCTATCTCAAGAACTAATGCTCGAAATTTAATAAAATTTTATATTCAGTTAGACCTTGATATGAATTAGTGCCTATTGGTTTTTGGTGAAAATTGGCCTGCAGGTGGCGCTGCTATACTACGTTTTTTATGATTTTCAAGATTGCTATATCTCAAGAACTGATGCACAGAATTTCACCAAACTTCAGATTCTGTGACCACTTGATATAAATAGACACTGATTAAGTTTCGGTGTAAATTGGCCAGCAGGTGGCGCTGTGATGCCACGTTTTTCATGATTTTTATGATAGCTATATCTCAAGAACTAATGCACAGAATTTCCCCAAACTTCAGATTCCGCGATACCTTGAGATACATAGCCGCTGATAAGGTTTTGGTGTGAACTGCCTTATAGGTGGCGCTGCTACGCTACATTTTGCACGATTTTTGCTATAGCTATATCTCAAGAACTAATGCAGAGAACTTCATCAAATTTTAGATTCTGTTACACTAGAATATATAACATAATTAGACGCTGATTACAATTTGGTATTAACCTTGCAACAGGTGGTGCAGCTATGCTGCATATTGCACGATTTTTCCAATAGCTATATCTCAACAACCAATGCACAGAATTTCATCAAACTTCAGATTTTGTTACAAAATGACATATAACATAATTACGAGATGATTACGTTTTGTTATAAATCCTTCAACCGATGGTGCTGCTGTGCTATATTTTACACGTTTTTTTTTAAACTAGCTATATCTCAAGAACTAATGCACAGAATTTCATCAAACTTCAGATTCTTTTACACCATAACATAATTAGACGCTTTTTTACGTTTTCACATAAATTGTCCAAGATATGGTGCTTCTGTGCTACGTTTTGCATCCCGGATGCTAGATTTAATCCCGGGATCCCGGGATTAAATCTAAACAATCCCGAAATCCCGGGATAGGAAATTAGTCTCGGGATTGTAATCCCTATACAGGATGTAATCTTAAAAGATTTTTAAAAATTTGAAACACATTTTCGAGATTTAAAGAAGCATACATAAAAATCCAACTGTCCATGTTATCATATTTTTGAGTGCAGGAAAACACAATGGTAAACCTACGAGTCAACTGCTGAAATCGAATTTTCTGATGTTTTCCACCAAGATATGACATAACCTTTATGTGTTCTTCTGTGATGGACGAACAACATTATTTCACTATAGTCTGCCTCTCATCTTATATTGACTTAATGCCGAAGATGTAAAGATAATTTTCTAATACCTTGTATATTCAATCAAAAATATAATTTAAATGTTTAAAATTATTAACGTTAAGTTATGGAAGAATCGGGTTGTAGTTGCTCAAATACCAAGTAATTCGAAAATCAGTCAAAATATGAAAAAAATATTAATAGGCAGATAAATAATGACAGAAATAAAACTATTTTCTCAGAAAGAATGAAGATTTTAACTCTAGAATAGTTTTTCTAGAACGAACTAAAGGTTTTAGTAGGTTACAGATAGATATTTGGCAGAGTAAAATGTGTGAGTGTTATTGATAGCTCTCAATCTTGTTTTTCCATCTTTCAACCAGCACTCCTGTAAGTTATGTCACTAAGCAAATTTCTAGGCATGTGCAATAACTGCTGTGTTTAGCATTCGGGACGAAGTGAAATGTATCCTGATTTCCCTTATACGCGACACTCAGGTCGCCTAATCTGTCGTCTTGAGACTTTTGAATGCGGAGATATTAGAAGTTTAGAAGTATACTAAGAAAAATAACAACAGTGCATTTATCGATGCCATCTCGTGTATCTGCCGCCCATACCAACAGAATTTTTTCTGAATGTTGTGAACATGTGTTGCCTCCTCTGATTACTCAATAAGGACGCTATGTTAAAAGTTGGTAGCCATACTGCTTATATCCTGACCCTTGGCTAGTGATTGGAGAAATTGAATTGATCGAGAGTAGAAACTACTCTCTTAAAAAATACTTTCTTCAATTCATGGAAATTTTCCTGACAGCAGTTTTACCAGATTTTTCCGTTAATAGACGGATATCCCAAGGCTCTCAAATGGTCCGCGAACTGAACATCAATATTTTTTAACAGAAAATTTCTTACGTTACGACAGTATTTGCGCTAGAATTAACTTCGAAAGCTAGTTTCTTGGCAAATTGCAAGAAAAATATAAAAGGAAAATTTCTTTAACAAAATTCTTATGTTCAATTGGCAGACCATTTGGGAGTCCTGATATCCGTTTCTTTTTTCCTTACAGGAAGTATATACATACAAAATAAAAATTTTTGACTTTCAAATCGAACTAGTGAGTTTAGTACTCCAACCACTCGGCTATAGTTGTACAGTAATGGAACAGTTTGAAGTAAATTAAAGCAGCAAATTGCCTCACATGTGTGTGGTTTGATTAATTTCTTTAAAAAGCTTTGAGTATGTAGATTCATTTCGTAAAGATTTCGTCTTTAACATGAGACTGTGGCTGCGGTTTTAATACTTTAATATTAAATGGGATAAAAATGTAAAAAATAAATACTTTTATATAGATTGCTGGATGTCGAATATAAATATTTGCATTTTTATGCAAGATTTTTTTCACTTAGTATTTTAATTAAAATATCTATTTTAAATGCGTTCATTTAAAATATACTAAATGCAAATATTTTTATAACTTTAAAAAAGAAATTTTAAATAATTTTAAATAAATAAAAAAATTACTTTTTTTTTTAATGGGAGGATAGTATTTTTCTTTTTTTAATTAAATTAGAAATTTTAATTTATAGATTTTTTTGGTTTCCGTTATTAAAATTAATTCTGATTTCAGTATTAATACAGCCAATGCGTATGTGTGCGAGGAATGAACGAAATTTCTCCCTCTTTTTCACACTTTTGGGAAGAATTCAGGGATAAAACATATTTTTTAATGGAACGGAAATTATTTCTTAGAAAATGAAGAATAATTTAGTATATACAGACGAATTTTTCTGACAGTGTAACAATGCATTTTACTTTTTCAATAAAGAAAAAACTTTATTTAAATCCCTTCTATAAAAACTGCAGCTTTTTGTTTTCATTAGTCTATGATTAATCGATTTTTCCAAAAAAATTCTTATTTTTGGATCACCCAAAACTTTATTTAACACAACTCAAATTACATTTAAAATTCATTTCACTTGGAAGTATTATTTTTAAATATTATTACCATTTATTTAAAATATTATATTGGAAATGATATGAAATGGTGCAATTATCTTTAATATCTAGCGTGAATATTCTGTTAATAACATTGTTTGTAACCTATCAAACAACCATCTCAATCAGTGTAGTCATTCGGGATTTCGTGATACTTTAGAGAAAATTCCATTTATAATTGGTTAGTTAAAATTAGGTATTTCAAGATGAACAAATTTATCAAGATTTATTTTCCGCGTTTTAATATTACGAAATGTTGGTGGGTTGTAATTCAATACATTAAATTAAAAAAGATCTAAATGGAATGCCCTAATTTTGTTCCGAAATTTCTTGATTAATTTTTTATACTAAAATACATTTGAAAATGTGTGGAAGAAATTTAAATGTCCTGATTGTAATAGAAAATTTATGTTTCGATAGTTTATGTAATTAGTTGCTCTGGTTAATGCCTAATCTTCTTAATTTTATTGTTGCAAACATATGATAGAAGTTTGTTGAATTTGCATTAACTATAAATTCTTATAATATTTTCCCTTAGCAATACAAGAAAGAGTATTGAATTTTAAAATTTTTAGTAAAAAGATTTAAATTTTTTTGTGAAGGTATGGCCATAAATCAAAAATTTTCTTATTCACACAAGATTATTTGTAAAGAAAATTTAAAATTGACATTATCACGCAATAATACATGCAATTTATACATCCAGTATAAGGAAAAATAGCAAGATGCTTGAATATTAAAATTTTAAAAGTAAATGATAAGTAAAAGGTCTGTACGATTTATTTATAGGCACTTCGTGCTCTGAGTAATTCCCTTGGACTTATCTAACTTATAGTGCGGTGTTTCTTTTTAAAAAAAATTATTGGCATTTATCTAATCAATAGTATGTTGTTTTGTAATTGAAAAAAAATTACTACCGTTATTTAACGTTTGATTAATAAAGAAACCAAGCAATGGGATTTTTAGAAAAATTAATAAATCAATTTTCAAATGCCTGTTCAAAAAATCTGGTCTACAAAATTTTTGCGAAAATAAAATTAAGAAGATTCAACATCAATCACAGCAACTGATTTCCAAAAAGCTATCGAAATTTGAATTCTCAATTACAACCAGTACATTTAATTTTTTTAGCATTTAATCTTATATTGCATAGTTGCAAGCTTTTACGTTCTTTCCTTATCATTAAAGTTTAATGTAAAATGTTTTTCTTACTTAATCGTCAAAATCGCCTATTGAAAAACAAAAGATTTTCTATTGTTTTAGTCGTAATAAAAAAAATCGTAAAAAATGATAGCTATTCTAAAGCGTACAGTATAATTTATTATTGCAAAAACGTATTTTCAGTTGTACACATTCATTTTTAGTATATAATGCTTTGCAAAAGTCATAAATTTGTATGAAAATGTTTAAGAACTACGTTTAATTTTCTTTATTCGAAATTTTGAGAACCACTTCACAATATTACATTAAGTAAATGTCCAAAATATAGTAAATTTGTATAGAAACTTATAAATCAAATATTCAATTGATATTTAAAACAAAAATACAAGCATTATGTAACGTAGTAGCTCGTATATTTTACAGTTAGTGGATCAGTGTTATTATTTTTTTTTAATTCCGGGTAGTTTATATTCCCGGAAGTTTTATCCAACATCATTTTATGAAAAATGTCCAAAAAAATAAAGAAGAAGATATATTTTAAATTTATTCATGCAAAGAAAGATTGACGAGTATAGTTTTTCATGAGATAAGAAATATATTTCGACCCTATTTTAAATTTATTACAATATTGATACTCACTTTATTTTACATACAATAAAATCGAGAGATATATTTAGAATACTGCATAGTAAAATCGCATATATTTTTCTCACTAAAAAAGGTAAGATTTGGGTTTTAAAGAAAATTCTTATTCTTTTTGCATTATATTTGAGCCTAAAAAGTAGAAATATCTTGCAAAAAGTGCGCAGAATGTACTTACATGCTTTTTTTTTTTTGGTAAAATAATTAAAAATTTTCAATTAGGAATCAATGTAAGCAAAATAGAAATTGCACCCATGAAGTGAGAAAACCCTTCGAGAAATTAAGATGCGCAAAAATATTTATATATAATAACAAGTTCAATATATCATAAATATTTGTTAATTTTGCATTGAAAATACCAAGTAGTATTTAACAATGCTTAGCAATGTAGTCACTTTAAGAGGCTTCCGAGTTGAATTCAGCTTTAAGCTCAGTCTTTTGATGAAGCCTAACTAATTATGCCATTGTCAGAAAAAATTAAATTTCAATTCCCATATTAAAACGCAATTGTATGCCAAACCATATCTTGGTGGAAAACACCTAAAAACCCTATTTTGACTCGTAGGTTTACCATTGTGCTTTCGTGCACAAGTATTAAAAACATGGACAATTGGGAGCAGGAAAACATAATGGTAAATCTATGAATCAACCACTAAAACCATTTTTGGGTGTTTTCCACAACGATATAACTTGACAGACCGATTGCGTTTTAATATGCGAATCAAGATTTAAGTAATCCTAGATTTTCAACTCGATGAGGTGAGTGTCTGTGCTGCCACCTCTCGGTCTGTTAGATATCCTATTTCAACTTGTTAAACGGTGAAGTTTTGTTATATTATTCTTAATGTGTCGGAAAGTGTTTCATAACTTATGCTTGACGCTTTCTTTCTTGTTTTATTCATAATTTGGAACATAAAGTATCCGTTCAAGAATGCTTATAATTTATTATTAAATGGAATAATTTCACCAACAGGCACTGCCGACCTGGGAAGGCAGCAAGCAGGGATCCATTGCTTTTCGCTTTCGGACCAACGAAGCCACTGGTTTGCTGATGTACAACTATGGCCAAGGAGATGTTTTTGCCTTAGAGCTCCTGGATGGTCATGTGTACCTCGTACTGGGGCTGGGAACCGGAGTGGCCAAAGTCAAGGCGTCCGCAAAAAGATGCGATGACGGACAGTGGCACACTGTAACACTCAGAAGGACTGGAAAATCCGGAAGGATAGCGGTCGATGAAGCTGCCTATGATTTTACAACCCCAGGTGAGCGAGATTTTTCATGGGAAGAAAAAAACCTTTGCTGAATAATATTACATTTATCATGAAAATGTTTAAAATATTTCAGAATAACTAACAGATTTCTCTTTAAATTTCCATTTGACGTCAATCACCTTTTTTATATCGAAATTATAAAATTTTAAATGACATGTTTTCTTCGGTTGAATTCCCTTTCTGTTATGCTTAGCAGAACAGAAGCGGAAGTGCTCATGTAGCAGTTATCACGGCAGATTATTCTTTGAAGGTTGGTTCACTTGTTTACGATCGCCAACTCTGAATGATTCTCGTGCTGTCCCAAATGAATATTATCTTTTCCTTCTATAGTAAGAAAAAAAAACTATCCTTAAACATATCTCCAGGAATGACCCCTGGAATGATGCTGATGTGTAAGTTTTCCGGAAATAATGCATCCGGGTGGACCACACCTTCCATGAGTCTAATAGACCAATAAGGAAAGGGCTCCGTCTATGCTTCGACCAATGAGGAGAGGGATGAATTCCAAAATTGAGTGTACACTGTTAAAAATCTGCTGCATTTTGTTGCAACGCACTCTACTGCTTGTTTATATCTCTATTCCAACCAATGAGTAAGCTCCATTTCACGGCCAAGTAACCGTTTTCTATACAAGCAGGGGAGTGCTTTGCAACAAAATGCAGCAGATTTTTAACAGTGTATGGAAAATAAGGTATCGCGAAGCTATTCCATGAGGTATTGGCGAGCGCAGCAAGCGGGGGTAACCTACAACTTGGAATCGCAAAGCGATTAGGGGGGTTGGCGAGCGTAGCGAGCAGGGGGGCGGAGCCCCCCTCGTTCTAAAAAAAATAATAACTAACAGTAACTGTCTGGATTTGTTCCAATGTTTGTTATGCAATGAATAATTATTTGTACTGATGAGGCCTTGCGTATAGCTTGGCGAAACGTTTACACTTGTATGTTTAAATGTTATTTAGTGTTTTATTTTTTGTATGTAAATTTTTATTTATTTATTTTTTTTTTTTTTATTATTATTTAATCAAGTCTGTCTTAGTTTATATTATTCAATCTTTTAATAGTTTTTTTTTTTTAATTCAGACGTTAAATGTATGTGTATTGCAAATATAGAAATCTATGATATACGGAAAAAAACACGATCTGTAAGATAAGAAAACATTAAAAGTATGTACATCGAATTTTTTTAAAAATCAGACTATTCTTATTTCCCTTTCATTGCGCTTTTGCGTTAAACATCATATCTGTAGTACATCTCGTGTCAGCATTGCAGATAATCTGTAGTTAATATATATATATATATATAAAAGTTAATACCTTTACTAATTTTAAATCATGTCTTCATAATTCTGTATATCGTAATATAATACTTAACCATTTATATAGAATAAAATGTCTATGTTCTTCCCATTTAATTAATACTAATATTAAAAAGCTTGTATATGATGCTATAAATAATGGTTATCCTAAAAAATTCATATATTCTTTAATTTATAATTAGATATTACATGATCTTATAATTAATTCTTTGCGTAAAAAATGTATAAAAAATTATAAAACATAAAAATAATAATAAAAAATTAAAAATGTTAAAAAGTAATTAAATATATATATATATATATATATATAGTTTGGTTGGGTGGGTAGATGTTAGAGTACGGAGGAGGGTGGTGTTGTCTGGATAAATGCGCATAGGTTAATTATTTATATAAAAAAAATGAGAGTGGGTGATTTATTTTAACATAATTTTTAAACTGTTTAATTTACACAAATATATGGATATTTGTCTAGTTATATCTATAGTTAAATAGCTATATTTTAATTATCAAATTATTTTTAATGTTATTGATATAATTTTTGGTATTATTATTAATAATATTATTACTATTATTATTTTTTATTATTTTTTATTTTTTTTAATTTTTATTCTTTTATTTTTATTTTATTTTATTTTATTTTTTAATTTTTATTATCCTATATTAAGATAATGAGTTTTTACCATGTAAAGTCACAATAAATGTTACTGATTAAAGTAACAATAATGTATTTTAAGTTATATATTAATATGAATGTTATCTCTTAATTCTAATTTTAATCATTTTATTAATTTAATTTTATGTTAATATCGATTATTAATTATTTTCTCCGGTTCAATTATATTTCCATTCAGCTTTATCTTTTTTGTTTTTTATGGATAACTATTATTTTTACTTACTTTCAACTCCTTTTTGTAAAATATCTTTGTTCCTTGTTTAATAATTTGGTTTTTGTGTGATGGTAGTCCCAAATTCGTATTGTTTTGCTTTTTCATGGCAAATACGAAGATGAAACCACACACTCCATTTGTAGTTCCAAAGTATTTGGGACCTGAAGATTCTGCTTTGGTTCTACAAATTTCATTTGTATTCGTATTATTCTTTTTTCCTTCCATGTTCAATGTGCTATAAGTTATTAAATTCAATGGTTAATATTGTTTACTATAATTCAATTTAATTCTTCGTTTTGGTTTATTGTTTTATTTATAAAATCCATTGGTGAATCTAGTCTACTTTTAATGGTATTATATATATATATATATATATATATATATATATATATATATCTTAGTTTTACTATTGCAGATTCAATCTAGATCTACGAGAACATCATAGGAGAACATCATCTTTCGATGTTATATATTTGTATTACTTACTTATGTTTTGAAATGTATTCAATTATATTTGTTAGTATTAAATTAAAACAACAGTGATCCTTCTAAGATTCTAAAAATATGATGTCTCCGTACATTTCACATAAATGCTATTTTTTATGTAGATTGGAAGTTAGGTTTTGTAAACCAATAATCTTATATAGAAACTACAAATTTTTATACGTATAGAATATATATTGAGGTTATTGTCATTTTTTCAATTCCTACTATTAGTTCACATTCTGCATACGTATATTTATACAGGGTGTCGCCTTTCAACGGTGGCCAATGGCTAATTTATAAACCGTTAGTCATAGACATATAGTTCCAATTGCAAAAATGCTTTTAAAAAGGTAAAAAATTGTTTTTCAAGCGATTTAGCTCAAAATAAAAAAATATTAAAAAATTACGAAAATGAACTTTTTATACGGTCCCCCGGTCCTATAAATGATATTTAGTAAATTTTTCCCACTACTGTAACAAATAATACAAAAAAAGTCCCATTCCTCTGCGATTAAAATTGACCGAGTAATAGCTGTTTAAAGTTGAAGCATCTTTTTTGCTGCAAATTAGGGGTCAGTCACAAATTTACTGGAAATAAAAATAAGCTCAAGATATAAAATTTCACAATAAACATTGAGAGTAAAATAATATTTACAATATTATTTTTAAATTTATGTTGATGATTACATATTAAAGCAAAATTTGTACTAAAATTATAAGTAAAAAAGTAACAGAAAGTTTGTTAATTTAATTTATGAAAAGCAACAGTCAGAAATCGTTACAAAATGACATATATTTACTATTCTATTAGATTACTTAACCTAACAGAATTTGATGTAATCCTACAAAATAAATAAACGGTACGTACTTAAAATTGTATTAATATTATACTGTCATTGGATATAAATAAATGTGCAAATTGAACCTCGATTGGATATTTGGAAGTGAGTTAAAATTTGAATAGAAATTTTGAGTAAGGGAAAAATAAGTACGAACATTTTAAGCAAAATAAAGCCTTATCAAAATACCACACCTTTTAAAATAAAATAGCGATTTCCCAAAATTTGATTTTCAAAGAGAATTTTAAAACTCACGTCTTCAACTATTTTAACCAATCTAGAAGTTAAATAATTAAAATTAACATTACCGTAAAACTTATACGGTGGTAGCACCTTCAGTTAAATTCCTTTTTAAATGTTTCTTTATCTCATTTAAAACCTTTTGAAAATTGGAACTATATGTCTGTGGCAAATGGTTTAGGAATTAGCTATTAGACAGCGTTGAAAATAGACGCCCTTTATAATACTTTAAGCACTTAGTGAACGTTCCCTTAAAGCTCAGTCCAATTCATCCGTATTTAGCTACAGAAAAGTGGTTTAAGTCATGAAATTTAAAGCTTTATAACTCTGTCAATTTTAATGTTATGTGAATGGGACCTATTTTCTCTTACTTGTTAGAGTAGTGGGAAAAATTTACTAAATATCACTTATCACTTATATGACCGAGGGACCGTATAAAAAGTTAATTTTCGTAATTTTTTAATAAAATTTTATTTTGAGCTAAATCGCTTGAAAAACAATTCTTTACCTTTTTTAAAGCATTTTTGCAACTGGAACTATATGTCTATGACTAACGGTTTAGAAATTAGCCATTGGCCACCGTTGAGATGGGACACCCTGTATACCTTGTTCAAATTTTCAATAGTTAATAAAATACTTTTTAATTATCCACTCAAGTTCAAATACATTTTTTTCAAACTTGTCGTGGATGACACTTGATGTTAACACATATTTTTTTCAAATATTAATTCATTAATTAAATTTAATTAATTAATTTTAGTTTTATATGACTATTAATTTATGAACCTGACTGCTCGAAACTCACTGGAAAGATTCCTTGCAATAATAAAGCATTAAAAATGATGGATTGAATGAAAAATTATAGGTCACCATCAGCTTCATAAATTAAGAACGAAAAAAGAACTCGCCGATAGCAAATAAAGAGTAACAAACAAAAATAATGATCCAACACAATATACAGAAAGGCAAATGGAAAATTACAAGGAAATTCGCTTCTATTTTGCAACTTAATATTGTGATTTTTGTTGTAATCTGCTGTGATTCTGTGCATGCATATTTATACTATTATTATTAATTGTAATTATTTAATAAAAAGTAACTAAAATATAATTTTTCTTTGTTGACGCAAGTAGGAATTGTCTTATTTATTTATTTATTTATTACTTGTTTTCCTCTCAGGTACTGCCAGCCAGTTGGATTTAGAGGGTCCTCTCTTCGTAGGAGCTTTGGCTCCGTCTGACCAAGGTCCTAATGTGCCCAGTGAGGTCTGGACCGCCAAGCTCAACTATGGTTATGTGGGTTGTATGAGACAGTTAGTCATCAACGGAAGAACTGTAGATTTAGCAGCATACGCCAGAGAACAAGACTCGGGCAGTATAAGGCCTTCGTGTCACACCTCGCCTTCGCAATGCGACAGCCAACCCTGCCTGAACGGTGGACTTTGTTCGGAGGGCTGGAACAGATTCGTTTGTGACTGTACAAGGACTGGATTTACAGGACCTGTTTGTGCAAAAGGTAGAAAAATAATTCTCTCTTCTTTTTAATTTTTTTTAATATAAATTATCATGCCATAATATATTTTTACTTGTTAAAGCATGTATTACTTTCAGGAATGTTTACATTTAAAGGAAGATTTTTTTCAGAACAAAAAATAAATGCTGCTAATTATAATTCAAATATAAATTAAAGATCAGTTGGCCGAAAAAAACCGACAGAAACAATGAGAGTAACCCATGCATTTTAATTAACGAGTAGCCGCTGTGAACAGCAGGAAAAGCCTCTGACGGCGAATTACAGTCGTGTGCAAAACTTTAAGACCAGCAACAGAATTTTGATATTTTAACATAAAGCATCATTAACGCCGAATACTACGCCATCTTATTCTGTAAATTACACCATACTCGTTCTTCTGGTATAAAAAACTAACCTGGTTTCATTCCACGTCAGCTACTTTGAGCATTTAACTCTAGATGGTGCTGTTTTATAATATTGGTAATGGGGGAAAAACCGTCACTTTCATTAGCAAAAAGGGCAGAAATATTTGCCCAGCATAAAGTTGACTTTTCTGAATGTAAAATAGCCAAGAGGGTACATGTGAGCAAGACTGTTTATCAAGTTGTTAGTAAATTTTATAGTTCGGGAAAGTAGACTGACTTGAAGAGAAGCGGTTGGCCAAAAAAAAAAAATTATGATAATGTGATCCGAAATGAGGTAATGCGATTTCCAACAACCTCCTGCAAGAAGATTAATCATACGCTGGATGCAAAGGACACCGACGTCAGTTTGAACACCATTTCAAGACGTTTGACCAAAGATTTCGATTTTTATCCTAATATTTGTATGGATGGTCTTAAAGTTTTGCACACCATTATACATGTTCTTTAAATTTGTAATTAAGGAAATAATATTAATAAGATTTTGAAGTCTTCCCCATGTTAAAAGACGAACTTTATATAAATATATATATATTTCACTACCAATAATTAATTTTTGATACAAAAATTCAAAATATGAATGTGTCGAAAAAAATTCAAACTTGTCCAAATATAAATTATCAGGAAGTTTCGATATTTAATTCCTAAGATATTCAACATTTATAATTCAGCATATTTTGTGGTGTTCATAAAAGTGAATGAAGACGGGCGGCTCTCTAACCTTCTTTAGGTCATAAATAATGTAGAGGACGCAATTTCCAATCTATCGGTATCTTTTACTGATCTCTACGATATTTTGACCTTTTACCCTTTGAGGGGCAAACAATATTGTCTCTGTAATACGGAATTCTCACAGGAAAAAATGAAACATTTTATTTTAAAATTATGAAAAGTAATTTTTGAACATTTTGCTGCCAAAGTAAAAAATATAAAATTTCGCTTAAAGTTTCTGGTGCGAATCTCCTTTAAATTAGGTGTGATAAAATATATCCCTATTACCCCTCAAGGGGTTAAAATGTACAGAAGGGTTTCTCTGTTTTCTGTCTTATTTCTGCTGATTATATCGTCGGTACCATGTCAAACTATCCAATGTGCAAAAATGCATTTTTCATATTTTGTGCCATTTAGTTTTATTATGCAAGATACGTACTATGCAAAATCGGCACGGCCCTAACTCGCTTAGAAACTTAGAAAATGTCTGTGTCAAAGTATCCAATGTGCACTTTGTTCTAAAACGTACCATGTCAAACTATCCAATGTGCGTATTCGATCGTCTGCGATGAAAATTGTAATATTTTTCATTTTCTGATCATTTGTACCATGTCAAACTATCCAATATGAAAACAGCCACTTTTCGGTGTAGCAAAAAATTTTTGATATTTTTGATTTAAAATCAGCTCCATACAGAAATAGGAAATTTGCTGTTTTTTATTCCATTTAAGCATGATGTCACTTTATTGTTCATACTAGAAAAAATAAAATAAAATAAAAATAAGTTTCATTAGTTTGAATATTTTACTTGTACTTATCTGATGATCATTGCTTCAAATTAGTATATCTGCCACATTCAATAGTTTGGATTGTATAAAATTTGGTATTTGCGTATTCAATATTAATTTCTTTTAACAATTTAAAAAACGAATGTACTGTAAATTGATAAATAAAAACTTATTTTTAAACGTTATTTAAATTTTATAAAAAATGAGATGAGAAAACAAAAAAATAACCCACAAATGGAGAATAACGGTAGAGTTTATTTTTTTATTGTTATTTGAGTAGTAACCTTTGTCTTATTTAATCAATGAAGTAGTTAGGCCAATGACTACGAAATTCCGAAGCGTAATTATGTTATTATTAACGATTATTATTATTTCCAAAGAGTAATCTCGCTTTATAGATATTTTGCGCTATAATATGAGTTGGAAAAAATGCCTTCAAAGAATATTTGGAAATCATACTGCATGATAAGCTCTTATTAGGTGCATTCGTAATTATATAAATACGTAGAACTTATAATTATTGTTCATTCCGTCCGCCTGTCTATGTGTCTACATGTCCGTCCGCATATAACAATTGAAAAACCTCCCAAACCGAATTCTTGGAAATTTAAAGTAAATAACAGTTGTATATTTTTGTTGCGACATTTCAAGTTTAAGTATGAAAATTGGATGTATAATTTAATTACAGGGACTGTCAAAAGTGTTCCATTACATTACGGTCAATCAATTTGAAGTGGTTTTAATGTTTAGTCCGTTTTCTAATTACAGCTTTTCATAGGTCCGTGTGCAATTTTATGATTAAGTAGCGCGAGTGGTCTCATTTTGTTCCTTATGTATTGTAGACTAAGAAAAGCGATGGTGGACATCTGGGACCCGCGACTGGGGAGGGGGAGGGGGAGGGGAAGGGTTGAAATGTGCAAGGGAAAAAAATTCCATTTCATAAAAAATAAAGAAAATTATCGATGATTATTAATGTTTAAAACATTTATAAATTAGGAAAAACATTTGTGGGCATCCGGGATCCGCGACTGGGGAGGGAGAGGGGAAGGGGAGGGGTTGAAAAGTGCAAGGCAAAAAAAATTCCATTTCATAAAAATTAAGAAAATTATGCAAACATATTAATGTTTAAAACATTTATAGATTAGGAAAAACATTTGTGGACATCCAGGAGCCGCGACAAGGGAGGGGGATGGGAGGGGGAGGGGTGGGGGAGGGGAAGAGTTGCAAAGTGCAAATGAAAAAATTCTATTTTATAAAAAATAAAGAAAATTATGTATAAATATTAATGTTTGAAACAATTATAGATTAGGAAAAACATTTGTGGACATCCGGAACAAGCGACTGGAGAGGGGGAGGGGGAGGGGAAGGGTTGAAAAGTGCAGGGGAACAAAATTCCATTTCATAAAAAATAAAGAAAATTATGCATAAATATTAATATTTAAAACATTTATAGAATAGGAAAAACATTTGTGGATATCCAGGACCCGCGACGGGGGAGGGGGAAGGGAAGGGTTGAAAATTGTAAATGACAAAAATTCCATTTCATAAAAAATAGAGGAAATTATGTATAAATATGAATGTTTAAAACATTTATAAATTAGAAAAAAACATTTGTGGCCATCCGGGACTCGCGACTGGGGAGGAGGAAAGGAGGAGGAGAGGAATTTGAAAGGGGCAATAAAAAAAAATTCTGTTTAAAAAAAATTATGCATAAATATTAAAGTTTAAAACGTTTATAGAATGAGAGTGGCATTGAAGGATACTCGGGACTTGTGATTAGGAAGACGGAGGTAAGGGAAGAGGAGGGGAGGGGAGGGGAGTGGAAAACGTTGAAAGAGGCAAGAAAAAAATGCCACTTAATTATATATATATATATATATATATATATATATATATATATATATATATATATATATATATTAGTATTTAAATCTTTTATAGAATAAGAAAAGCAATAGTGGGCATCCGGGATCCGCAACTAGGCTAGGGGGAGGGGGAGGGGGAGGGAAGGGGAAAGGTTGAAAAGGGCAAGAAAAAAGATCTGAAGCTTTAGTGGGACTGCATTCTCTTTCTGGATCTGACACCACTGGTTCATTCAGTGGTAAATAAAAACCAGTTTTTGAAAGAGCTTCATAAATGCTGACGACAGAATTCTGAAGCACTTGCCGCATAAGGTCAAACAGATATCCTTGAGAGTGAAACATATATTGCACTTGAAGAATACATATGTTCAGTGTACATGCCAAAATTAAACATTAAAACATTCAGTGAGCTAAGATGGTGGTTATTTACAAAAAAGCAAGTTGAAGGAACAAATATGCCTCCAACTCAAGCCGCCCTTTACCCAGCCATAAGAGTTCATTACCAAGCAATAATATGGCAAAGAGTACACATTTTAAAAACTAATATTCCACCCCCAACTGATTTTGGTTGGATAATAAAGGAAAAATAATACCTACCTGTCATGTGTAACATGCCATGTGCTCCTCAAGAGCTGGTTTAATCGGTGCGTTGTTCGTGTGTCAAGTGAAGATGTGTAGCATCCTGTAAATGTTCACAAAATGGATTACCTTGTAACTGAAATGTGTTCATGCTCGGGTGAGGCTGATAAATGTGATAATGTTGGAGGCCTTGATGATGTAAATTATGATGACAGTGGTACCGATGATCCTACTTTGTTCTGAAGTTAAACTTTTACTTGCAGTTTAAAATTTGAAAGTTTTTACTATTTAGGTATATGATGTATAATATAGAATAACAATACAAAGATAATAAATAATATTTAGCGCTACAAAATTTGTATCATTTAGTATTTATCATCACTCAGTTCCTTTTCAATTACCTTTATTACTTATTTTTTTCCTTGCATTTTTCAACCCTTCCCCTCCCTCTCCCCCTCTCCAGTCGCGGGTCCCGGATGTCCACAAATGTTTTTCCTAATCTATACATGTTTTAAACATTAATATTTATACATAATTTTCTTTATTTTTTATGAAATGGAATTTTTTTCCCATGCACTTTGCAACTCTTCCCCTCCCCAGTCGCGGCTCCTGGATGTCCACAAATGTTTTTCCTAATCTATAAATGTTTTAAACATTAATATGGATTCATAATTTTCTTTATTTTTTATGAAATTGAATTTTTTCTCTCTTGCAATTTACAACCATTCCCCTTCCCCTCCCCAGTCGAGTGTCCTGGATGTCCACAAATGTTTTTCCTAATCTATAAATGTTTTAAACATTAATATTTATACATAATTTTCTTTATTTTTTATGAAATGGAATTTTTTCCTTGCACTTTGCAACTCTTTCCCTCCCCTACCCCTCCTCCACCCCTCCCCCTCCCCAGTCGCGGCTCCTGGATGTCCACAAATGTTTTTCCTAATCTTTAAATGTTTTAAACATTAATATTTATACATAATTGTCTTTATATTTTAAGAAATGGAATTTTTTTCCCTTGCACTTTTCAACCCTTCCCCTCCCCCTCTCCCTCCCCAATCGCGGGTCCTGGATGTCCACAAATATTTTTCCTAATCTATAAATGTTTTAAACATTAATATTTATTGATAAATTTCTTTATTATTTATGAAATGGAATTTTTTCACCTTCCATTTTTTTACCCTTCCCCTCCCCCTCCCCCTCCCCAGTCGCGGGTCCCGGATGTCCACCATCGCTTTTCTTAGTCTATAAGACATAAGGAACAAAATGAGACCACTCACTATACTTAATCATAAAATTGCACACGGGATGTAATTAGAAAACGGACTAGTTACTCAGTTTCGAACATAAGACTGATATGCATTTATGAGTAACACAAAAATACACATTTTATAGAATCTAAGGGGAAAATAAAAAAAAATTTATTATTCATTTACAGGGCCATACAAAAGTTTTTCGTTACATAATAGTATAGGGGAAACATTGTTTGGAGCGTAATTTAATTATGTTAAAATATTTCACCATATACTGAAATTGATATTCGTTGCTGAGGTTCACTACAAGTTACTTCCTGTATTATAGAAAGTGCAAAGTATTTACAGGGACACACGAAAGATTTCGGCTGCTGTGTACCTGAAGTACTGTACATTACAGATGATTGTTGGAAGTGCATTTTTATTTGTGATATGAGTTTTTAAGTTTAAAATATTTCGTTGTATGTATAAACGCTCCAGATCATATACAGGACTATGCAAAATAAGTCGAAAGAATTACTACATAAGAACGAAAATACATTTAAAAAAATGAATTATGGATTTTTACGCTTAACTACATATAGTATACTAATATAACTTTATATAACATAGATAAAATA
The DNA here is from genome assembly GCA_964019185.1 of Maratus speculifer. Lineage (NCBI taxonomy): Eukaryota > Metazoa > Arthropoda > Arachnida > Araneae > Salticidae > Maratus > Maratus speculifer. Next base: position 170,239,804 of record OZ025295.1, read on the forward strand.
TATAAAATGCCACTCAAAGAATTGGATAGGTAGCCGTCTATAAATGATCTCTGGAAGTTTGATTTTACAAGTTTTAAAGTGTGTTTTGATCTTTATTAAATTTTAACTGAATAGTTACGTGCATATAAAGATAGTACGTACAATTTAGGGCTGTACAAAAGTATCGTCTATCGATAATTTCTAAAAGGGAAATTTGAAACTATTATGTATTTGAAACACTTTTCAACATACTTAAGTAGTGTTTGTGAATTCCGTTTGTCTGTCCATGTGATTGTCTGTCTGTCTGCCCGAACTGGAACTTGCATTAGTATATTAATAGGATTGTCTCTGTAATGTTATTCAGAGATATATGTTATTCAGATTTGCAATGCCATGTTCGGTATCGGAAATAGAGTATGTAGCGTTCACAGTTTATTTACAGAGACAGTCAAAAAAGTATTCCATTACATTATGGTCTACTGGGAAATGTCTTAATTATTTAAATACGTAGCACTTCAAGTCGTCATTTGATCCATCCGTCTGTCTGTTAAAACAGCACGAAAACAACCCAACCAAATGATTTTAAATTTCATATGTGTAATTGCTGCAGAATTTTGTCGAGTCATTTAACATTTTATGAAAATCGAGTCAAAGCATAAAAGGATATTAAAGTTTTCTTAATTGTATTAAATCTTATCATTCATAATAAATTCAATGACATCCCATGAAAGGGGATGATTCTAGGTTGTTATGGCGCCCTATTTAAGATGGAGACATATTTCCATATTGCTGAATATATAGGACAAACAAACAAACAAATAAACAAACAAACAAACAGACAGACAGACAGACAGGCAAACAGAGAGAAATACAAAAAAACTGACACACACACAAACAAACAAGCAGACAGACAAACAAGCAAACAGCCAGACAGTAAAAAAACCGACAGCCAGACAGCCAGATACACAAACAAAGAGACACACAGACAGACAAACAAATAAACAAACAGACAGACAGACAGATAAACAAGCAAGCAGACAAACAAACAGGCAGACAGACAAACAAATAAACAAGCAAACAGACAAATAAACAAACCGACAAACAGACAGATAGGCAGACAAACAAACAAGCAAACAAACAAACTGACAAACAATCAAACAAATAGACAGGCAAACAAACAAACAGGCAAACAAACCGACATACAGAGAGAGACTAACAGACAAACAAACAAACAAAAAAGCAAGCAAACGGACAAACAGACAGACATACAAAAAAGCAGACAAACAAACAATCCGACAGACGGACAGACAGTCAAAAAAAGACAAACAAACAAACAATCAGACAGACATATAGGCAGACAAACAAACGAACAAACAAACAGATGGGCAGACAGATAGACAAACAAAAAACAGATAAACAAACAAACTACAAACAGACAAACAAACAGGCAGACAGACAGACAAACAAACAAACCGACAGATGGATAGACAGACAGGCAAACAAACAACCAGACAGACATACAGACAAACCAACAAACAAACAAACAGACATACATACAATCAAACAAACAAAAAAACCGGCAAACAAACAGGCAAACAAGAAAACAAATAGACAGACAAGCAAACAAACAAACCAACAGACGAGCAGACAGACATATAGGCAGACAAACAAACGAACAAACAAACAAACAAACCGACAAACAAACAGAAAAACAGATAAACAAACAAACAAACAAACCGACAAACAAACAAACAGAAAAACAGATAAACAAACAAACGGCCAAACCGGCAAACAAACAAGCAGACATACAGACAGACAAACAAAAAAAACACAAAATCACACAGGCCGACAAACAAACAAACAGACAGATAGGCAAACAAACAATCAGACAAACAAACAAAAAACAGATAAACAAACAAAAAGTCAGAGAGACAGACAAACAAACAAACAGACAAACAAACCGACAGACAGACAGACAAACACACAAACTAAGAGGGACAGACAGCCAAACAAAAAATCAAACAGACAAATCGACAGACTGACAAACAAACAATCAAACCGACAAACAAACAAACAGACAAGCAAACAAACAAATATACATACATATGTTCGTATTTTTAGGGATATGCTAGAGATCCATTTACATCTTATAAGTAATTACCGTGCTAAATTTCATGCTTGTAGTAGTCCCTTTACTAACACAAAAATCGCATTTTTAGAACTTTTTTTCTCCTGCATCTCCTTTGGATTTGTGGCATCGACATAAGGTAAATCCTATCTTTGATTCCGGGCGAACACCATCCTTTTAATACCTTGGCCTTTGAAATCGGTTCGGTAGTTCCAGAGATTACCACCAACAAACAAACAAACAAACAAAAAACTTTTCCTCTTTATAATACAAAAATAGATTGTTCTATAAAATAATTTTTTTCCATGATCCAGAAATTAATTTATGCATTCACACAATATGCTACAGAACAAGTGTTAGTGCACTGAATAACAGCATATTAATTTCATTATGTTTGTTAAAATACACTTAATCACATGGTATTGAATGGAATGTAATGTGCTTATTTTGAGAGTCCCTGTAGATGACGTAATTCTATACATTCCATTTTGATCAAAACATGTATCATAGTAAATGATAAAACCATATAGAAATCCCATATCAATCTGAGTATGGTTACGAGAATTAGAAAAGAATGAGACAGCAGAGAAGCAAAACAAAGTCATTAACAATTTTTAATTATGGCGAAGCATTTTTAAAAAGTGCTACAACATTTTAATTATTTATTACGTGAGAGAAACTTTTGAAATTATTGTATTAAAAGATCCTATAATGAATTATTCATTACATTCAAATTTTATTAAAACTTAAATATTCCGACTTTTTTTAAAAAGAATTGAATAATTCGACGATTGCTATTCGAAAATACTGGTAACAAATACCCCATAGACTCCGTTTATTAGTTAAGCTATGCTTAATATTCAACAAGTTGATAATTGCGCGTGAAGCGTAGCAAATGAGGTGCGTTCATACGATAATGAAGTTTTAAAAATATCACTCTCATATATCAATCTCATAAAATTATTAATAGTTAATTGCAATTAAAATGTGCACCAAACAATGTTTCCACGTATAACATTATTTAGGGGAATACATTTGTGTGGCCCTGTAATTTAATAATAAATATTCTTTGCATCACAGATAATACAGAATGTATATTTTAGTACATACTTCATAGATTCATGTCAATTCTATTATGTTCAAATGAGTGTAACACCATTAAAATGCATTTGAAACATTTTTCCCCATTAACCGTAATGTAACGGAATACTTTTGATTGTCTCTGTAATTGATCTATGAATCCGATTTTTATAAAATTCGAAATGACTCGACAAAACTATGCAATAATTATGTATTTTAAATTTCAAACGAATAAAATGCATTTGAAACTTTTTTTCCCATTGACCGTAATGTAATGGAATACTTTGTTTGTCCCTGTAATTGATCTATGCATCCGATTTTGAAAAAAAAAAATGAAATAACTCGACAAAATTATGTAATAATTATGCATTTTAAATTTCAAACAAGTAAAATGCATTTGAAACATTTTTTCCCCATTGACCGTAATGTAATGGAATATTTTTGATTGTCCCTGTCATTAATTTATGTATCTAATTTTCATAAAATTTGAAATAACTAGACAATATTATATGAAAATTATGTATTTTAAATTTCAAACGAGTGAAATGCATTTGAAACACTTTTTGCCATTGACCGTAATGTAATGAAATACTTTTGACTGTCCCTGTAATTGATCTATGCATCCGATTTCCAAAAAAAAAAAAAAAATGAAATAACTTGACAAAATGATGTAATAATTATGTATTTTAAATTTCAAACGATTAAAATGCACTTGAAACTTTTCCCCATTGACTGTAATGTAAAGGAATACTACTTTTGATTGTCCCTGTAATTGATCTATGCATCCAATTTTCATAAAATTTGAAATAACTCGACAAAATGATGTAATAATTATGTATTTTAAATTTCAAACGATTAAAATGAACTTGAAACTTTTCCCCATTGACTGTAATGTAAAGGAATACTACTTTTGATTGTCCCTGTAATTGATCTATGCATCCGATTTTCATAAAATTTGAAATAACTCGACAAAATGATGTAATAATTATGTATTTTAAATTTAAAACGATTAAAATGAACTTGAAACTTTTTCCCCATTGACTGTAATGTAATGGAATACTTTTGATTGGCCCTGTAATTGATCTATGAATCCGATCTTCATAAAATTTGAAATAACTCGACAAAATTATATAATAATTATGTATTTTAAATTTCAAACGATTCGTTTGGGTAGTTTTTGCGTTGTTATATGCGGACAGACGGACGGACGGACAAACGGCCAAACGGACGGGCTGAACGACAACTATAGATGCTATGCATTTACATAATTACCAACGTACCTAAAAACAGGGCTGGGAAACTTCTCGAGTTTGCCTGCGTCTTTGTTTTAAAAAATTTCCTTCTTTTCTTACAATTTGTAAAATTACATAGCGTCTAAAAACAAACTTTTTCTTTATTAATTCTCTGTATATTTGTAAATAAAATTATTAAAGAAAGTTCCGAAATTTTTTTAATTCAATATGCTAATAACAAAATTTTTACAAGACAGACTATCGTATGTGGTATAGTATTCGTTACCATGACGCAGTGAACCTGGGAAATTTACAAAGTCAAACTATCCAATGCGCACATTCGATACTTTGAAACAACGAATATGGGAAAAGGACAAAATTTTACCATGTCAAACTATCCAATGTGCGTATTGGATAGTTTGAAGCTGAAAAACTAGAGAGAAGCTAAAAACGTACAAATAATCATACCATTTCAAACAATCCAATGTGATTTTTAGACGAGAAAAATTATTGAATTGATTTATTTCGATAGCATGCTTAAATAGGATATAAAACAGCACCCGAAAAATGTAATAATTGTTTACTGCTGTTTAGCGCTGATTTTGAATCCACAATTAAAACTGTTTTTCTGCTCTCCTAAAAAGTGGCTGTTTTCACATTGGATAGTTTGACATGGTACCGACGATATATACATTGAATGTATAATTTTGTTACATTTTATCTGTATTTTTTACTTTTTATATTTTCCGAATTGTTCAAACTATACCCTTTTTAGGTGCGTTCGTAATTATCTAAATACATAACGTATAATCCTCGTCTGGCTCGTCCGTCCGCATTTAACACAGCAAAAATAATCGAATCAAATAGTTTGAAATTTTAAGTGTATAATTGTTGCAGAATTTTGGTCGAATCATTTTAAACTTTATGAAAATCGGATGTATAGTTCAATTACAGAGACAGTCAAAATTTTTCCGTTACGTAACGGACAATGGGAAAAAAATTGTTTTAAATGCATTTTAATGATGTTATACATATTCGAACAAAATGAAATTGGTATGAATTGGTGAAGTGCACTAAAATATACATTTTGTAGAATATGAACGGCGCAAAGAAACGGTGCAACCGTAAAAAATTACGGTGCAAAGAATATGTCAGGTTCCTAGAAGACATCTGCCCTGAATTAGAAAGGAATAACATTTCCTTATCTGAATATTTTATGTCTTGTGGGTTGTGTATCCGTGAAGCTCGAAATACCTTTCTTTCTTTTCTATAATAACGAATGACAGATGTTGACACAGGTGTGCAGATGACGCACTCGTTGATGAATGAAAGTAATGGCCGCGGGGCGTGCCTCAGCTGTCATCTAGCTATTGGAGTGATGTGTAAACAGTAGATGTCATGACTCAAGGTTGGTATGCGGAATTGAACCAATGGAGGAACTCTAAGAGGCCCTGCTGGGGGAAGGAAGATCTCTGACAAGGTCAACTCTGGACTGAGAGGTTGGAGACAGTTCTCGCTTGGTGTTGAGACCGATAGGTCGCTCAGGATTTGTGGTCCTGTTGGATAGTGTATATTTTGAGCGTGGGACAAGACGTCCAGGTGGATAGTGTTATAGGCCGAGAAGTGAGGCCTAGTACCCTTGTGTATTGGGATTCTGCAGTAATCTCTGATAAAGCGTATCTAACGTGCGTTGAGTGTGAGGAAGAAAGTGTAAGTTGAACGGTACACAACCAACGTTTATTGTAGTTAATTTAATGTTGAACCGGATCATCTATATCCGAGTTGTAATTGTAGATAGTTGTAAATATTGTTTCTTGTGTACATATCTATATCTTAAATAAACTGTTAGTTCAGTTCATTAACAGCGTCAGTGTTATTTTACCCAATCCTCACAGCAGGTGACCGATATCACCCATTAATATCGGTGGTGGCAGCTAAAACTACCTAGGACATTCTTCGAAGTTTGGTGGACTGAGAGGAGCGTCCGACAAATTGGTGGCAGCGTCGGGATAGAATCGCCTGAAACCAGTGACCAGCGAGCCGTGTTGCAGTCTGTTAATGCCAGAGTATCCAGTGGAATTCTTGTGTGGTCGTGCCATATCGTCGAGTATGTGCTAAAGCATCGTGCCGGATCGTCGATTGTATGCTAAAGTGTTGTGCCGTATCGTCGAATGTGTGTAAAGTGTCGTGCCGTAGCGTCGAATGTGTGTAAAGTGTTGTGCCGTATCGTCGAGTATGTGCTAAAGTATCGTGCCGGATCGTCGAGTGTGTGATAAAGTATCGTGCCATATCGTCTAGTGTGGACTAAAGTGTTGTGCGTATCTTTATTAGAAAGAACTAAACTGAACTGTTGTGCCATATTACCGCTACATCGTGGAGCTATCTGTGAATAGAAGAGTACCCCACCAAATAAAGTATAAGGTAAGGTGTTTTGATCATTCATTTCTTCTGACATCTCGAACCAAATTGTATTGTTGTATAATTAATAGTAATTTAAGTAAATGGTCTACGTAATTTGTGTGCAATGAAATAATTGTGTTCAGATAGGTGTAAAGAATTAGTAACCATATTCCTATTGTTTTAAAGAAAGGTCATAATAATTTGAGATGATAATGATATGCTATTTATAATGATATTAGTGAACTAAATTAATGCATTAAATCTAAATTATTGTTAAAGTAATTGTTAAATGAAGCAATACTGTTTAAATTTTAAGAGTTACATTATCAAAATTCTAAGCAAATGAAGATTTTAATTGGCCAATACTAGTGAGGAAAAAAAAAAAGGCTCAAAAGAGAGCCATAGTGAAAAAAAAAAAAGGCTCAAAAGAGAGCCATAGTGAGTAAAAATAAAAGTGAAGATTTTCGGTATATTTGTTTTAAGTGTGAGAACCAATATTGAATTCGGAAAGATTTTAGTGAGGATAATTGTAGAAATTTATGTATGCATGTGTTTCAATTTTTCTTTATGTGGATTTTTTGATTGACATCAATACTTCTATTCAATTTCAACGTATCAGTATTATTATATAAGTTGTATGTTGTTATCTAAGAGTATATATTGGAATCTATATTGCATAGCAGTCAAATCGAATTATTGTTTTACTTTTTTGTTTTATTGGAAGTAAATTGTGTGATATCAATGGTTGAGAAAAATTAGAGTATTCAGTAGGTTAATTAGAAATGAAATGCATGGATTATCTGAAATGGTATTAAGTAGTATAATAAGTGGAGAAATATCTGTACTAAGTTAGAAATTTCGGAAATATTAAGTTGGTAGGTTTAACTATTCTTGTGGGGTGGTAATAACAATCGGTGAAGGTATGGCTTTCTTATTGAAACTAAAAAAGGTTGATCTTCAGGGGATAGCCGAAGAATTGGGTGTTGAATTCACGGAAGATGATACCAGAATTCAGCTTAAGAAAAAGATAATGGACAGTGATGAGTATGACGAGGGGGTTATTAAGGAATTATCTGACGCTATTGTTGCAGAACGATTAGAACAAGAAAAATTAGAACGCGAAAAGTTAGAAAAACAGGAAAGGTTAGAGCGTGAAGAAAAACGGGAAAAATTAGAGCAGGAAAAGTTAGAAATGGAAAAATTAAGAATGGAACATGAATTAGAAATGGAGAAACTAAGGGTGCAAGGATCGGCAAATAATTTCAATGGGTCTAGGGAATCTAATAATGAAAGTAACATAGAAAAATTGATCAAAAGTGTTAAAACTCTATCTAGTACCAGAAGGGACTGAGGGATGGAATTTATTTTTTAACAGCTTAGAAAGGGCATTCAAAACTAAAAATGTACCGGAAAACCAGCAGGCCGAAATTCTACTAAATATGTTAGGAGATAAGGCGGATAATTTGTTAATTTATACCACTACGGAACAAATGGAGAATTATGAGGAGTTAAAGGAGTTAGTTCTAAGGGAACATGAGCCGACCCCGAAGGCATGTTTAGAAAATTTCCGGAAAGCTAGGAGAAATCCGAACGAAACCCATGTATTATTTGTATCGCGTTTAATAGCTACGTGGGAAAATTATTGTAAAATTAGAGGCTTATGAAAAGGTCAACCAGTTAATAGTTACTGATAAGCTAATGAGTACGCTAGATGAGGATACTGCAGCATATATTAGTTTAACTCACCAGGGTAAATGGTTAGAAGCTCCTAAAATTGCTAAAGAGTGTGATAATTATTTTGATGCTAAACATAAGTCTCATGCGGTTACACATAAAAGCTTTAAAGGTAAAGATAAGTACATAAACAATGAAAAAATGAGACCGAGGGAGGATAATAAATTTAGTGGTAGTTGAAGGCAAAATTGTAGTAATGAGTGTAATTCTTTTCCGGATAGGAAAACAGAGTTTAAGAAGACGAATGATGCTTCAGGGCCTAAATGTTTTAAGTGTGGTTTGAGAGGTCATTACCAACGTTTTTGTAATAAAGTGGGTAATGAGGGAACTAATAATGGCAATAAAGGGCGAGACCAGAAAGCAGGTGTTCATAAGATTATGGTGAAAGAAAATCAAGAGTTACCTAATGGGGCTATTGTGGCTAGAATATCGGCAAAGGCCGAGCAGAAAACTAATGTTATTGGTGAGAAATTAAATAAACTTGAGAAAATTGAAGTTAGTGTTAATGGGCAAAAAGCAAAGGGATTGGTTGATTCTGGATGTGAGATTAGTGTTGTTCATAAAGATTTAGTACCGGAAGAGAAATTAAAGGGAGCGGGTAGTATTTATTTACAAGGGTTATTTGGTGAAGCTGTTAAATCACCGTTAGTTAAACTACCGCTAGCTATTCCGCAATTCGGGCAAACTAATATTATTCATCAGGAAGTACTTTGCGCAGTAACTGATAATATTAATGAGCAAGTAATTTTACATCCCGAAGTGATTAATGAGTTGTCAGGTGTCAATCTTGAGGAGCCATTGATAGAGTCCGAAGAATTAAAAAGTTCCGAAATTATTATTGATAACTCGAATGAAAAGGAAGATGTAAGTAACGATAGCTGTAATGTTTACGTAATAGACGCGAGATCGCAAAATGTACAAAGTCAGGATCCAGAAAAAACTGAAACGGGGGAAAATAATGAATCTATTGTTAGTAACTCAGATATGTTTAAGAAATCCCAGTTGGAATGTAAAGAATTAGAGAAAGCTTGGGAATTAGCTAAAAAGGAAAAAGGGGATTATTATATTGTAAACGGATTATTGTATCATAAAGAGAAATTGTTAGGCGAAACTATAGCGCAATTAGTAGTACCCAAGGTAAGAAGGGAAGAAATCTTAAAATTAGCGCATTCATCGGTATTTGGAGGGCATCATGCAGCCAAGAAAACGTTGCAGAGAATAAGGTATTCTTTTTATTGGGAGGGAATGGCAAAAGAAGCTAAACAGTTTTGTGAATCATGTTTAGAGTGCCAATTGACTAGAGGGGTTAAAGTAAATGATAGAGCTCCTATTTCCCCAGTGTCGCGGCCGGAACTTCCATTTCAGGTTGTTAATGTTGATTTAATTGGGCCTATTGATCCTAAAAGTTCACAAGGGCATCGGTATATACTGACTTTAATTGATCAGCATACCAGATGGGCGGATGCGATCCCTCTAAAAAGTTTAACTGCTAAAACCGCGTGTGAGGCGTTACTTCAAATATTTATGAGAACAGGAATTCCTAATGTAATTGCCTGCGACAATGGAACCAATTTTACTGCCGACTTAACGAAAGAATTTGAGAAAAGGTTAGGTGCTAGCCCAAGATTTTCGACTCCACAGTATCCACAGTCCAACGGACTTGTGGAACGATTTAATCAGACTCTTAAACGTATGCTACATCATACGATTAGGGAAGAAGGAAAAAAATGGCATGAACAAATACCATTTGTATTATGGGCGTATAGGGAAGTCCCAAATTCTACGACGGGAATCGCACCTTTCCAGTTATTATATGGTAGAGCGCCGGAGGGTCCGTTATCGATTCTTAAGTCGTCATGGGCAGGAGAAAATAAGGGAGCGCAGTTAGATACTACGCCGATTCATGAGTACTTGGATAAACTTAAGAACCGCTTAGAAAGAGCCGCAAATGAGGCAAAATTGTCGTCTGAGGTTCAACAAAATAGAATGGCGTATCATTATAATTTAAGGTCAAAAGAAAAAACGTTTGAGGTAGGCGATAAAGTTATACTGTTAATCCCCGATTCGACTAATAAGTTATATTCTAGGTGGCAAGGGCCGGCAACTATTGTAGAAAAACGAAACCAGCATTCGTTTATTGTTGAGTTAGCCGACGGGAGTAGGAAGCATGTGCACCAAAATAAGATAAGAGAATTTATCGCTAAATGTAATATAGTTAATATCGTTTTCGAAGGTGATGAGGAATTTGGAGAAGTTGGGGAAATTCCTATTTTGAACCGGGATCAAGAGATAGAACGGGATATTGAGAGGTTTGAAATAAAAGGGCTATCTAATAGTCAAGTCAAAGATTTAAAGTCCATTTTGAGGGAAAATAAAGAAGTGTTTATGGGTCCTGTACGACCAGCGGAAGTAGGGGAACATCGTATTGATCTGAAACCGGGTGTAGAAAGGAAAAAACCAAAGTTATATAGCGTGCCGGTAGCTTATAAAGAGGAAGTGGATAGGCAGATTCAGGAGTTATTAGAATTAAATCTAATCGAACCGTCGAATGCTGAAATTAGCCATCCAATTGTTTGCGTTGCGAAAAAAGATGCAACTGTCAGAATGTGTATTGATTACAGAGCTTTAAATTCTGTAACGCAGGTTCCCACCTTCCCGATGAAAGATTCCCAAGAAATTATGTATACCGCAGGGGCGGCTAAATATTTATCTTCAATAGATTTATTGAGGGGTTATTGGCAAATTAAAATGGCTGAGGATTGTAAACCTTTGACAGCTTTTACGACGCATAACGGAACTTATCAGTGGCGTACAATGCCTTTTGGATTATCAGGGGCTGCTGCTACGTTTCAAAAAGACATGAATGAGGTTCTCCAAGGTCATCGGAGGTATGCAGAAGCATATATTGATGATGTCATCATTTTCTCCGATACCTGGGAAGAGCATTGTGAGCATGTCAGGGCTGTCATTGAAGAGTTGAAAAATAGAAATTTTACGATTAGACTAGACAAATGTAAATTTGGAGAGAAATTGACTAAGTTTTTAGGTCATGTTATTGGGGGTGGAACTCATGCACCTGATGAGGAGAAAATCGGAGTAATAAGGGACTTAAAGAGACCAAAGACTAAAAAGGAAGTTAGATCAGTTTTGGGATTAATGGGATTCTACCGATCTTATATTCCAAATTATGCTGAGATAGCTATACCTTTAACCGAATTAACCAAAGGAAATGTCAAAAATACTGTACCATGGGATGAAAGGGCAGAAAAAGCATTTAATACTCTTAAAGATGAGTTGTGTAAAGTGACGAGTTTGGCTACACCTATCGTAGGCCGGGAATATCAGCTTCACGCCGATGCTGCCGACCTTGCAGTAGGATGTTGTCTTACTCAAAAAGATGAAAAAGGTCAGTTTAAACCTATAGCTTTTGCCAGTCAGAAATTGTCAGGGGCTCAGCGTGCTTGGCCGAGTATAGAGAAAGAGGCTTGGAGTGTTCTCTTCGGGTTGCGGAAGTTTGAAAAGTGGACTTATGGATCTCAAATTGAGGTCATTACCCATCATAATCCGTTAAAATTTCTCACGGAAACAACCCCAAGGTCGCCCAAACTCACTAGGTGGGCTCTAGCCTTGCAACACTGGAACCTGAGCATTTCTCATCGTCCCGGGGTTCAACATTTGAATGCTGATGCAATTTTGAGACTACAGAGAAAGAGCTGGGAAGAACAACCAGTTACTAGCCCATCAGTATCAATGTCAAAATAGTAGACAACCTTAAAGGATGTCATCACATGTCTAATTTTTTTTGTGTGCGTGTAAATATTTTTTTTAAGTTTTGTGTTTATAATAGTAAATTAGCATGTGTATTGTTTATGCAATAGTAGTATTAGTGTAAGGTTCAGTAGAGGTGTCAGTAGAGGATGTTCAGACACCTGAAAATGCCTATGTAATATTTAGAATGAAGAAATCTGCAAAGAGACTATTGAACTCTTCCGTAATATTATTATATGTTTGGGGAAAATTAGCCCCTAAGAGGCATATTTTCCGCTAAGGTGGGGGATGTCAGGTTCCTAGAAGACATCTGCCCTGAATTAGAAAGGAATAACATTTCCTTATCTGAATATTTTATGTCTTGTGGGTTGTGTATCCGTGAAGCTCGAAATACCTTTCTTTCTTTTCTATAATAACGAATGACAGATGTTGACACAGGTGTGCAGATGACGCACTCGTTGATGAATGAAAGTGATGGCCGCGGGGCGTGCCTCAGCTGTCATCTAGCTATTGGAGTGATGTGTAAACAGTAGATGTCATGACTCAAGGTTGGTATGCGGAATTGAACCAATGGAGGAACTCTAAGAGGCCCTGCTGGGGGAAGGAAGATCTCTGACAAGGTCAACTCTGGACTGAGAGGTTGGAGACAGTTCTCGCTTGGTGTTGAGACCGATAGGTCGCTCAGGATTTGTGGTCCTGTTGGATAGTGTATAATTTGAGCGTGGGACAAGACGTCCCGGTGGATAGTGTTATAGGCCGAGAAGTGAGGCCTAGTACCCTTGTGTATTGAGATTCTGCAGTAATCTCTGATAAAGCGTATCTAACGTGCGTTGAGTGTGAGGAAGAAAGTGTAAGTTGAACGGTACACAACCAACGTTTATTGTAGTTAATTTAATGTTGAACCGGATCATCTATATCCGAGTTGTAATTGTAGATAGTTGTAAATATTGTTTCTTGTGTACATATCTATATCTTAAATAAACTGTTAGTTCAGTTCATTAACAGCGTCAGTGTTATTTTACCCAATCCTCACAGCAGGTGACCGATATCACCCATTAATATCGGTGGTGGCAGCTAAAACTACCTAGAACATTCTTCGAAGTTTGGTGGACTGAGAGGAGCGTCCGACAGAATATTTATTAGTTATTTACACTGCTACATGAAAGAATTCCGTTAGATAATGGAACAGAGAGAAACATTGTTTGCGGCGTATTTTAATTATATTCAACAATTTGACATATGATGAAACTGATATACGTTTCTGAGATTTGCTTCAAGTTACTTCCTGTATAAAAGAGAATGCATAATATTCACATGGACGTAATAAAGATTTCGGATGCTATACTTATCCCGAGATACTGTATGTTAAAGGTGACTGCTGGAAGAACATTGTTATTTGGGATATACGTTTCTAAGTCTAAATTTTTGTGTATTACGTTGAGTGTATAAATGTACATCAGATACAGGGCGACACAAAAGAATTTGTAAAGAATAATGAGTATAAACAAAAATAGCTTAAAGATGGTTTTTAAATGAGATATATATTGTTACACTGGACATTAGGGTGGAGCGAAAAAAAATTTTTTTTGAAAATCAAAAACGGGTAGGTGCCAAAAGTTGCCTTTATACTAGTACATCAACTGCGTGAAAGTTTACCGATGAAAAAAAATGGCTTTAGTCTGCGCTTTTGCTCCAAAAATCGAAATTTTGGGTAAAATTTGTCATTTTTTGACATTTTTGCAAAAAAATTAAAAAATTTCTACAGAGCTGGTTAGTATTTAAAAGTGTTGCTTAGACCTTTATATTTATCTGTTTAACATATTTAAACTATAAAACAATATGTTTATTCCCTATCGCTGGAGTAAAACAGACAACTTTTAGTAAGAAAACAGCATTACCACTCTATTGGGTCATATAACGAATTGTTGTTTTTAATACAGCTCTTGTTTTCAAAACTACCTTAGACATGCGTCGTGGAGGTGGCTATATTTCCTATACCATCCGGCCCAACTATTCGATCATCTTAGTACAGTGTTTTATTTATACATTGATTTGTGATTTTCTTTATAAAAATTTGGCATGTTTTCGATGCTTCCACCTTGTTCATCAGTTCTTCGTATCTACGTGCTGCTGTAACTATCTTCATGTATATTTTTACAGTTTATACAAAAAAAAGACAAGCAGAGTAATGCACGGGAATATTATTAAAGGGATCTATTTGGCCATCTATTATATTTATCAAACTTACATTCAGTTGATGAATAATGATTGAGAGTTCTGTCACCACAACATTTTTTCAGTCAATTGTATTTTTTTTACGTAATGATTTGCTTCAAAGATGATTTCAGATATTTCAACTATAAGTATGCCATCATTTATTCTACTTTTGCATTTTTTATACGTTGAGAAGCGAGCTGTTTAATGTGATGGTGATCGTCAGAGAGAATTGCAATGAAAATTTGTTCTCCATGTGTAAAGCAACCGCTGTTGTAAATAACTTTTTTTTGCATTAGTTTTATGTTGTTTTCTAAGTGTTTTCGTATCCAGTTAATTTCCTATTAACTTTTAGATCCCCTTTTTATGAGTGGACAACATTTGATGGTGAAATGTCCTGGGCATAAACTTATAATGCATTGTACTTTATGAGGGAATGGACGGATATCGACTGTAAGTGCTCATTTAAAATTAGGAGAATTTTATTTGTCACTGTGAATCATTTTGCATGGGGTAAGCTTAGAATTGTCTATGATATTGAATCATTCGCTACTTCAACTCCAGTGAATTTTCTCTGCGTCATTTATTAGAGAAGTCGATATAAAACGTTCTAAGCTACATGGATTCACTGGATCAATAAGGAAAATCTTTGTCTACGTAATATTCACTTCCTATTGCAATTTTTTTTTTCTTTTTATAAAATAGAGAAATTATTTTCTCAAATTGAGAAAAAGATACTCAGAACAGACTAGAAATTTCTGTCGGAGATTGCAAAGCTAATTCATAAGGAAAGCTATTTCTCAAAAAGAATAGGGAATAGAAATTTAGAAAACATCTCACAGAAAAGACCGCTCATAAAGTTAATAAAATTTTCCGCTTTATATACGCACAGATTGGCAATCAGCGTCTATATGTTCACTCACCAAATGTATAATCCAAGTTTATACCGCGGGATTTTTTTTACCAAATGTACTACACACCTAAATAATAGATCTAAAATCTTATTAGAAATTACTAGACTACGGAACAACACAGGAACGACATAAAGCATACTAAAACTTCTTTAGAAATATTGTTGTTTTACACGCAAATTTTGTTTGCAATCCTCTGTGACGATCGTCATAATATTAAACAGCTAACTTCTCAGTTTATATTCAATGTAATAGGTTCAATAAATGATGGCATACTAGAAACTGAATTCCTACAATCAATTTTTAGGCAAATCATTGCATATAAAATGTAATTGATTGAAAGAATGCTGTGATAACAGAACTTCCAATCATAATGTACTCATTGCATGAAATTTTAATGAAGATAATAGACTGCTGACTAGGTTCGATTAAGAATATACCCAATACATTACTCAGCTTCTCTTTTGTTATACATGGTATAAAAATATACGTGCAGCAGGTCACACCAGCATGACCCAAATCATCCAAAGTCTGTGAATACAAAGAAGAAATTAATTATTTTGATATATAGAAAACTTATACTCGTCTTCGGGAAAAAAATAACAATTCAATACATAAATAAAACACTGGGCCTAGATGATTGGGTGGTTGAGACGGGTGGGATAATGCAACCACCTCTATGAGTTATATACACAGTAGTTTTGAAAGCAGCTAACTAAGAAATGCATTCAAAAGAACATTTCGTTGTATACTCCACTGGAGAGGTTAACGCTGATTTTTCACAAAAAGTTGTCAGATTTGCTGCAATTATACAGACTACAGATATTGCTTTATAGTTTAAATATGTTAAGCAGATAAATATAAAGGTCTAAGCAACACTTTTAAATACTAACCAGCTCTGTAGGAATTTTTTAATTTTTTTGAAAACATGTCAAAAAATGACAAATTTTACCCAAAATTTCGATTTTTGGAGCAAAAGCGCAGACTCAAGCCATTTTTTTTTCAGCGGTAAAATTTCACGCAGTTAATGTACTAGTATAAAGGCAACTTTTGGCACCTACCCGTTTTTGATTTTCAAAAAAAAAAAATTTCGCTCCACCCTACTGGACATCATTTAGTATACTAAAATATGCTTATAAAATATTAAAAAATGTTATACAAGCCACGCAAAGAATTAGATTCCTTACCGTCTATTGAAGATAATCTCTGGAAATGTGCATAGCTAGTTTTAAGCATGTTTTAGTCTTAATTACATTTTAGCGAAGTAATGGCAAGTATATAAAGATTGAAGGTAAAATACAAGGCTATACAAACATATTCAAGTATGTTCCTGTCTATAGCTATACTTTTTTTTAATTAATACTTTCAAACACAGTTGAAAGTGTTTATGAATTCGGTTTGTCTATCTGAACTGTAACTTGCATTACTATAGTTGGATATAATTAATACATGTTATTGATATTTACTATGCTCTGCTCAATAATAAAAATAAGGTATGTGACATTCATAGTTTATTTATAGAAACACCCAAAAGTATTCCGTTACGTTATGGTCCGTGGGTAACTGTTGTATTTATATAAATTAGTAGCAATTATATTCGTCATCTTACCTTGTCAGTATGTCCTTGTTTATTATCTCAAAATCAACTCGATCGGATGGTTTGAAATTTAATGCATATAATTGGTGCAAAATTTTATCGAATCACTCAAATTTTATGAAAATCGAATCAGAATTTCAAAAGATATTAATAAAAGTTTTTTCATTCTAATAAATCCTATCATGAGTAACTGAATTAAATAATACTGTATGACAGGTAATGATTCTAGTCTTGTCATAATAATTACGTTCGTTTTAAGATTGAGTCATATTATTTGAATATTACTGAATTTAATATATGTAATTAATCAAACTTTGTATTCATGCATTTTTGTATAAGAATGCAATAGCTATTTCATCAAGATCTGAATATTTATAAAAACAGTTATGTACGAACGAATCTCGTTTGTCCAACCGATTAACCTATAACGCTGCAAAGTGTTCTAACAGATATAAGAAATCCTTTTAAATGTATCATCAAGTACGGAAAATAAACCCCCTCCGAACACAATTCACCCTCTTCATATGTTTTGCAAACTGCAAAAATCCTGGGAAATTTATAAATTCCAAATATATACTCCCACTTTCCCAATTTTCCTAATTATTTCACAAAAATTCCATTATAAACATCCGTTAAAATTATTAGAATTTCCTGTCTGCTAAGGGGGATACCGTTATTTTGCGGTATGTGTTTTATTTGTTTGATAATCTTATACAACAAACAGCAAATTAATTTTTAAAATACTAGAGTATTTTTTAATCAATACATGAAATATTTTTTAAATGTGGCCCTCTTTAAATATCCTTTAAAAATTGAAAACTAACCCAAAACTTCAATACACTTTGAAATATATTTAAAATCAGTTGCTTTTTTTTCTTCGTTTGCGTACATTTTTCATATCGTTTCAATCTAAGTTAATACCTTTTTCTTTTCTTTTTTTAACAGCAAAGAACTCAATAATCTACAAGAATCTTTTAAAAGAGCCTTAAAATTCTGGGAGCTTTAAATCTTTAAGAGGAGTAGGGCAGCCTTCACTTCTACTTCTTTTATGAAGATAAAAGACCTCATTTTGCGCGCTTCTCCTGCCAACGTTCATTTAGCCATAATTTTCAATATTCAAAGGAAATAATTTTTTTCCTCTCTCCTTTCCAGCGAAAGAAAATCAGAAGATACCCAAAATAGAGTTACTTTGTAGCACAAAGAAACGGATATAACATTCATACGAAGCGATATTTAATACAGTTTTATCTCGAATTCTAAATTTCGAAATATGCGCTCTATCCTTCTGTGTATACCACTGAGTCTATGTAACAAAATACATCTAGAGAATGTGTATCCTTTTTTGTTTTCTGTTTTAGACCATATATCTTGCTTTTGCGAAAGGCATTGTAATTTAATTATGTAATTTAATGCATGAAAACTGCCTTTTTTTTAATCAGACCATACACACAAGTAATTCAGAGTGCTAAGTAATGTTGTCAGATGGCCAAAATTTACGTGTAACGTCTTGTTTTTCAGAAATCTAAAATCTGTGCCAAACACTGTGCCATTTGTCTGTTAGACGCGCTCGAGTTGGTGTGCATCCGACATAACTATGGAGGCCGGGAAAGAGGAATAGAGATGTGTAGTGCTTTTTTGATTACAGAAGAAGTGTCAGGAAGTGAAGTTCATGCCAGAGTGTCTGCTATGTATAACAAAAATAGTATGTCACGCGCGCGTGTTTTTGAATGGAACAAACGATTTCGAGAAGGTCAGGTGTCATTGAAAGACAACAGTCAGCCAGGACACGCTCATCTTGTCATTACCTTCTCTGTCATTGCTGCGGTGAATGCTGCCGTCAGAAATGACCATCGCCGACCGTATTTTGGAGCCCTGAAGAAAGACTTACGTGAACTCCAGTTCGCTGCGGATGCAAAGGTGCATGCCTGGGTACAATTATGATACCGCAGGCTACCGCAATCATTTTTCCATGACGGCAATCACCGTCTTGTCTCACAGCGAGATAATTGTATTAACACTTATGGCGATTACTTTTGAAATAGTAAATAGTTTACTTAATTTTTTTTTCATCTTTATCGTTTTCACTTGACCGCCGCATATATATTTTACAGATGTTACTAAAGACAGTTACAGAGATTTCACAGATGTACATTTTACAAATGTTAAGTATTAACTAATAAAGTGGCGCGCCATTTTGAAGAATCCAAATACAACAAACGATGATAGCAGAACATTGAACAAATATAATAATAATAATAATAATAATAATAATAATAATAATAATAATAATAATAATAATAATAATATATAATCAAATAAAGCCCGCATACATTCAAATATTTCTTGAATAGATCAAGTTAGAATTATGAATACCTGTAGTAAAACGACTACGTTCTATCGTATGAATGTAATTCCAACATTACTGACCATATATTGAAAACTGTAAGAAATACCTAATAAAGTAAATTACAACAGTGTAAAGTACTTTCAGTTTAGTATAGAATGATGTCTTACCGGTAAAAATAACGTTATTATAAGTCGTGAAATGTTAATTATTTTATGACAATCACTAATGTAAACGGCATTATAAGGCAAATAGATATTTACTTATAAAATTAACAAATTTAAAAACTTAAAATACACTCAGTTTGTACACTTTGGCAGCAATACTCATACACCCGCATGCATATACATGCATTTTTTGACAGTAGTGCCAGGATTTAAGATGCTGAACTAGATAAACAAATCGTCACCTGAGAGTAATAAGGTTCTATCTGTGTTTTTTGAAAAAAATTGACTTATCGATATTGAAATGTTCTGTTTGCATCAATGAAGGCATTTCTGGATTAAAGTATTGTCATAATATCATTATAATGCTATATATAAATTATATATAGCATCATTTTGATCAAAAATGAAATAAAACCTTATTATTCTAAGGTGACGAAATGTAGAGTATAGACCGAACAAGTTAAATTCAGTCTATTTCGCCTATCAGTCACGCGAATTTAGATGAATTTGTTCGCAATTGAAGACAACAATCACTACTAGCAACCATAACAATCTACTTTTAAATTAGATAAAATATTTCCTTCATTGTTTCTTTCTATTAGTAACTTTATTTTCTGGCAGCATCACGAGCTCTTTTTAGATAGTCGGCCAAGCTATCGTGATTGAACTATAAACAGATTTCGGATATTACACCGTAGCTCTTGAATTGTTAAAAGAGACTTTTAGAAAATAAAACTTGCTCTATTTATCTTAAGGTTTAGTTTTAATACACCATACGTCGAAATAGAAGAAATATATATCATAATAGGAGAAAGTTTAAGTAACAGCACATGTAAATAAACTGTTAAACATAGAACGAGCAGTATATTCTAAATCATAAAAAATAACACCAATAATAAACTTACACATAAATTACGAGATCAATATTATACTGTCTTATTTATTCTAACAATTTAAACTGTTATGACACTTTGAATTGCACACAAGTTCCTTTATTTTATAGCTGCATTTGCACACAAGTCCCTTTATTTTACAGCTGCGTTTAGTCGTGGGACACTTCTTTTTGCAATAACAGTGCGTATAGCCTTGTCTGCCAGCTCTCGAATTAATTGCAGCTGCTTCGCTCAGCAACATTTTTCGAGAAGAAAGTTCATCCATGGAAACTAATTTTTCTTTACAAATTACATAGAATCGTTACAACACCACTTCTCTCATCTATGGAAAATAACTTTTCTTTCTAAATTACTATCCAATCAGGGGTATAAAGATGCTTCAGGATGCCATTTTTGTTTGCTAATTTATAAAAATCGGAAGCTTCTATTCGAACTACAACTGTTAACTCATTTCAAACATCTGTACAAGCGTGGTCGACAAATCATTGTATTCGAACGGTATCACCAAACTGGAATAAATTAACTTTTTGAGGTTTGTAACATTTTCCTTGCTTGCAATTAAAGATTCTCTTTCGCGGCCATTCTTTTTATAGAAATAAATTCGTGTTTTTCAGACAGGGCTTGATATGAAGACGTAGAAGGTTGAAGTTGTTCTTCATTTTTTTTTCTTTTTCAATGTGGTTCGCGGTGAGGTCACTGCTTAAATTTTCTGAAAAAGTATCAGCAATATTTCTATCAACTGTTCTTCATTTTAAATATTTTAGATTTGCTCGCCAGGAAAAAAGCGGTAGAGTATTTTCCAAGAGGGAACAAATGATTTGGTATCGTTTCTCTGTGGATATGTCTTTTCGTCTTTGTTGTTTCGACCCACAACAAAACTTACCTGTGCTTGTCTACATACACCAGACAATGCATACTAATGTAGTTGGGTATTCAGACTTTCACAAAAATATTGTTATGTGTTGGCATTCACCGATTTTGATCTTTCACAGCAACACATGTATATTCAATCTTCGTAAATTGCTCCTTTATAATTTTATATTGATGTTAAATCAATAAATGTTTTTTTTACGTGTGCATTTGTGACAAATCATGCATATTTTTCGGGGTTTCTTCGTGAGGAAATGTTTTCTGGTTTGCATATTTTAGTAACTCATTTCAATATTTTTATTATTTTTTTTATTGTATGATTTTCCAACTCGAAGCTAAAGAATAGTTTATCTCCTTAACCTTATTCAAAATTGAAATCGTACGCTTTTTGTAAAATCTCTCGAAACTTGGATCTGATGATTCTTCCACAGTACCACAACAATTTCAAATTTTTCCATAACTTTTAATTTTTATTTATTTCTTATTGATTTGTCACTTTTTTTTCAGGGCATTATTTACAATACGTATATATTCATTTTTATTTTTTTTTCTATTACCCCATTTGTATATGACGTATATGTGTTGTCTTGTAATGCTTTTGTACTTTACATTTATATATATACAGTAGTATATATATATATATATACAGTATATATATATATATATACTGTATATATAGTATGTACAATACTGTATGTACAGTATATATATATATATATATATATATATCATTATACATATCATTATTATCTACTTAATTTTATTTTCTGTAAAATTGATAAAATTTTTGTCAAATCCGTCATATTTCAAAATTTATACTCTAAAGTATTTTTAAATCAAAGCTTGACTTTGTTTACATAAATACATTACAAACTGTCAAATAAATCTAATTTAAAATCTGGTAAGATTTTAATTGATTCCGACTGTTCTAATAGGAACTATTGAAATTAATTTAACATAAAATGTACCAATATATTAAAGTTTAGGCTAAAAAATGAATGCATTTTTATTTCAGACAAATTTGAGGAATTCTGCTCATCGTTTTTTCTTTTATTAAAAAAAATTTATTGTTTTTTCTGTTTCATAGATGCGAGTGAGTTGAGCTTCGACGGTACTCAATACCTTAAGATAGATATTCCAGAAGGTTCCAAAACACAAGCTGAAGACGTGCAGTTACGGTTTCGAACTCCTCGCCCTGGTGGTCTTCTCTTAGCAACAACAACTGATAAAGCTACTACATTTTTGGCTTTGGGACTGGAAGGAGGACGATTAAAGATTGTCATCAATTTAGGAAATAAAAACAAAGTATGTTATTTCATTTTCATTTTTATCTTAAATTTCATAATCATTATTTTCTTTGAGAATCAGTACTAAAATATTCTTTTCAGTTCATAGATCTCGGTCAAAATCTGAATGATGATACATGGCATACGGTTCATCTGAGAAGAAGAGGACACAAAATGGATGTGCATCTCGACTCGGATTCCAAAAGCTACGGTAAGAAAAGAACTGTCGTAATATATTTTTTTTTCTATTTTCGATTTTCATGCATTATTATTATTAACACTTTGAGTGGTTCGTATGCCAAATTTGCTACATTGTGAAGCACAATTGTTACTTTTTTAAACAATCAATCTAAGTTAAAATGCTAAAAAAAATTGGTACTACTTAGTTATCCCGTCGACCAATTTCGCCAAATTATACAAATCGCAGAACTAATAGTCAAGTTATACCTATTGATATATTTTTTATTTTAAATGACCAAAAAAACAAATAATTAGTTGAATATCAATAAAAATACAATTACAAAGTCGAAATAAAAATCATTTAACGACGTCTTAAAAACGTGTATTGTATTTAACGTCAATGAATGTGACATTCACGGTCATTCATTATTGGCATTTAATCTTATAGTTTGGCGATAATTTTTTGGTCGACGGGATAACCAAGTAGTACCGAAAAATTAACTATAGTTATATATGTATCAGATAATTTGCGAAAATTTAAATACTGATTTTCAAATAGAAATTTAAAAAGGCAAAAACGAAGTGATTTGACAATATGACAAAAGGTTAATTCAGTAGAAATCTGGAAACAGCTCGGTAAAAAATAATATAAGCTATGTTTGACGATGAAAGGGAAAATTTCAGTGACTCCTTTCTTCTCTGGCATGCATTCAAAAATTATGTCAAACATGTGGCTACTTGTGATCTACCAGAAAATGTTTTCATTTAATAACAAGTTGGAAATTGCACGTGAACGTAGAAAATGAGGTGCGTTCGTACGACAACGAAGTTTTAAAAATATTCAGATCTTGCTGATATAGTAGAGCGTACTCCGGATACAGTATAGTAGTCGAAATCTTTACGTTTCTGTAAATATGCAGGAAGTAATTTTTATTACACCTCAGCAACGTATATCTTATTCATAAAATGTGAAATAGTAGAATATAATTAAAACACGCCCCAAACAATGTTTCCCTGTATAGCATTATATAGTGGAATACTTTTGTGTGACCCTGTAATTTAATAATAAAAATCCTTTGTATCACAGATTGTACAGAATGCATATTTTAGTATATATTTCATAGATTCATGCCAATTCTATTATGTTCGAATGAGTGTAACATCATTAAAATGCATTTGAAACTTTTCCCCCATTGACCGTAATGTAACGGAATCCTTTTGATTATCCCTGTAATTGATCTATGCATCCGATTTTCATAACATTTGAAATGACTCGACAAAATTACGCAATAATTATATGTTTTAAATTTCAAACGATTAAAATGCATTTAAAACTTTTTTCCCTATTGACCGTAATGTAACGGAATCCTTTTGAATGTCCCTGTAATTGATCTATCCATCCGATTTTCAGAAAATTTGAAATGACTCGACAAAATTATGTTATAATTATGTATTTTAAATTTCGAACGATTCGGTTGGGTAGTTTTTGCGTTGTTATATGCGGACAGACGGACAGACAGACAGACAGACAGACAGACGGACGGACGGACTGAGCGACAACAATAGGTGCTACGTATTTACATAATTACGAACGCACCTAAAAAGAATAAATCTAAAAAAGAAAGAAAAAGACGATATAATTAGGGAATTGACATTTATTTTAAATTGATACAACAAATGCTTCCAGCTCAATGTGATTAGTCAAACCAAAATCTTATAAAAGCATTGCAAATATGATAATTAAAAAATCTTATGATGTTTCACGCAATAAAACAGTTAATTAATCTAATTAAGTTGTTTTTCATTCAAAATTGTGTTATGAGACTTGTGGTATATTTTATTACCTTTTTTGTGCAACATATCATTTTCTTATTAAATATTCTATAGGGGTAGAGTTTGTTTGTCAGTCAGTTTTGATTATACAGTCGAACCCCGTTATAGCGAACCCGGTTTATAACCAACTCCCGGATATAACGAACAAAAATTTTGGTCCCGTCGTTTTCCTATTGTATTTAATTCTATTTTATCCTTTTATAGCGAACCTCCGTCATCTTAAGAATCGGTTATAACGAACTTTTTTTCTTGTCGACCATGATTTTTTTCCTCTTTTTACTTTTCCGCTGATGTGAAAAAGGGTTTTAGACTCTAATTTTATAAGAAAATGCATGCCGGCTACTAAAGCAAGGACAGTAACGCATTTAAGCTAACTTATTTAAGAATAATTAGAGATACGGCAGCATTGAAAAAAAGTCTTTTTTGGAGCAAGCAATAATCAAAAACTTTTTTCCTTAAATTATACTCTCTGACGTTCATAAGAGGATGAAAAAAAGGAAAATTTAAATGATAAAAAGTAACCAAACAAAATAAAAATAAAACGATTTTTAACGCGCTAACAATTTGTGTTAGTCATCCTAAGCCATCATCATAAAGGGTAAAGATTTTAGTGTAGTCAGCATCATTCCTTAAATTGTTTGCTCATTTATCCTAACATTTATCCGAACTAGGGTTGATCTCAAATGTTTAGATAATCGGCGCTTTACTGTATTTCTATTTGTCTTCCGTTTCAGTTAATTTATTTAGTATTGTGCCAGTTTAATGTAATCAATTTTATTCAATTTAATTCATTAATGATCATACCTAATAGAATTTACGTTTTTTTACTTAATACATCATTATTGAACATGAAGGTATCAGGAAATTATATACATATTTTGTAAACTGTAACATTTTTTAACGGTTTGGATATAGCGAACCACCGGATATAGCGAACTAAAACTTCGGTCCCTTGAAGTTCGTTATAACGGGATTCGACTGTATAAATATATTAATTATTATTATTATTATTTCTATTATTATTTTGTAAAAACAATGTACTATTTCTTAAACACTTTTGATTTTATTGTTAATTGCATAATTTTGTTAAGTAAATTATGATGAAAGTTGTCATAACAAATTATTTCTTTTGCAATTTCAATAGATCTTGGAGAAGTAGATTCAATGGCGTTAGACATACAGACACTCCATGTTGGTTCTGTACATCCAGAGAGCATAAAACCTGTTCCAGATATGCCAAATTTTGTGGGCCATCTTCAACATTTAATATTCAACAGGAAACACTATCTAGATATGGCTCACAGTGGACAGCTCACGCATTTCAAAGTAAGTGCATTTCGATATCCAAAATTAAGATTTAACACATAAAACGAAAACTTCAGATTTCAGTGGTTAATGTTTCTTCATTTCTCATTTTGCTCTGCGTTGAAAAATTTCAAATCAAAAATTTCAATCAACAAAATATTCTTTTAATATCAATTTACTATAAAGATAATTCCATACAAATATGAAAAATTTGATGTAAAATTTTATCTTTTAACGAAAACTCTCTATTTTGAGTGGTAGGCGTAAGTTTTCAAATAATAAATGAAAAAAAAAATTATCCTATTTAGTTGAACATTAAAAACTGAAATATTCTTTCCAAGACAGGCAAATGGAAATTTTCCTTTTCATTTAAGGGGTCAGGTACCTTTTAAAGAATCCAAAAATCGATTTAAAAAATAGCTTATAATTAAATGTGATTTATTAGAAACATTTAAAAACAAACCGCATTCAAAAATTCGCATTAGAAAAAGAGTTATGTCTAAAACACTTTGCGCTTTTCCTATACGACCAATGGTAAATTTAAACTTTGACGTCAATTTTCTCAAAACAGCGATTTTGATCATTGCGCGTACGATTTCTCAAAAACGGTTGCGTATAATTTAACAAAATGTTCACTGAATATATTAAACATACACAGGCACAAAATGACTTACTATCATGTTCCTCAAATTAGAAGTTTAGAATTCACGACTACTTTTTTGTAAAAAAAAATCTCGATATTTCGAATTTCTTTAAAAAAAAAAATTTTTCTCGGGATCTATAAGTTTTATTTTTTTCATCGTAGGTCATTTTGAAAACACATTATATCTCTACTCATAAAAAAAATCTTGGTTTGTTTTAGCTATTCAAATTTGAAAAATCGTGTGCGCAAGGCATGTAAGATTTATTCTTCGGTAAAAATTGTATTATCTTTAAAAATAATTAAAAAAACATTGCATGTGTGTATACTTTTTTTAACAACTTTAACTAATAAAATAAATCCTTCTTAATATGCGTTTTCAATTTTATAGTCAAAAGTCAATTAGATATAGAGTGACTGCAGTTCTTACAGAGTCACTTTTTCACGTATTTTGTTAGTTCGAAAGGTATCTGACCCCTTAAGAGAAAAATAAAAATATCCAGTTAAATTTTTGCAATGTTTTAGTCTACAGCTAAGTCATTGATTTGGAGCTGGTGTAGGGGACAGGGCACTCATCTTCTAAGGGCGAGTAGCAAAGTTCGAATCCGGATAAAGGAAATGCAGTAAAAAAGGCATGATAACATTAAATAACATACCTGTTCCCAGTAAATATGAATCATTATAAGTAATTATTATTTATTTATTTTTAGCTATTGCACTATTGCTCACTTTTATTTCTTAAAACAGAAAATTTTCCTTTTGAATAGCGGGAAATTTTCGTCTTAAAAACAGGAAATACCAAAACGGAGAATACTCGGCAACTTTGCTGCCATTACATTACCCGTTTTTCACGGAATCTTAATTTATTTTTATTATTATTATTCAGCTTAGTCCAATTAAAATTTAAGAATTTATTAATGTCTTCTTTTCTTTTCAGCTAACTGCTAAATTCGGAAAGAAAGACAACATTGTGCATCATCCTGTAACATTCAAGTCAAAGTTTACTTTCCTTGGATTGCCTCAACTCAGAGCTTATTCTACCCTGAATTTATACTTCCAATTTAAAACAATGGAACCGAACGGGCTTATTCTTTATAACGCTGGTAAAGGACAGGATTTCATAGCTGTTGAGCTGGTTGACGGACATCTGCACTATGTTTTCAATCTTGGAGATGGTCCTAGAGGAGTCAGATCTAACACAAGAACAACCCTTAATGATAATCAGTGGCACGCGGTAACGATTGGAAGGCCGTCGCTTCACCAACATACTTTGATGGTCGATGACATGATAACAAAGGTAATGACATTTTGATGTCATGTTTGCTATTTGTGTTTTGATACAATATGTTATTACAAAAATTGGCTATTTTTTTAAATAATTAATACTCATTAATAGAGGAATCGCTTCGTAGAAAAACTGATACACCATCTTTTTGTTCAAGAGTGCATGTAAAAGCAATCTAAAAAACAGGTTATTGAAAAATTCATCATTTGATTTCAAAATTCTATATTTTCAAAAATATAACGACACAGACTGATATGTAATACATGCATGCGAATGGAAAATATTGAAGTTTTATGCTGTGAACAGTAGATGGTGTTCGTGTGTTATTTATAAAACTATTTCATAAATCTACTTTAGAAGCTTTTCAGCGGCAGAAGTAATAATGGTGTGAATGAAGTGATAATTGGAAATCTGGCTTACCCCCCACCAAACCCCCGGAAAAGGAAGATCTTTCCAATCTCATTTTCGTACAAGGTAATGCACCAACCTACTGGGCTTATGGGGGACCAAGTTTGGTGAACACGGATCTACCTCGCAGTTGTATTAGTCGCATTGGACCAGATGGCTTGTTATCTAGTGGGGTGGTTTGTGATGTCTAGTGATGGCTTGATGTCTATCTAGGTCACCTGGTGCGATTTCTTTATTTGGAGGTTTGTAAAAGATAAAGTTTATGCACCATCATTATCCACAAATTTATGTAAACTTAGACTGCGTTCAGACTGCAATACTTTCAGTTCAACTAAGGCGGTGCTTTTGATGTTAATGACTTTGTGGTTCAACTTCAATCCAAGTGTAGAACAGAAATTTTTCCCTTAAGTAGGGTTAAGGGACTTCCCTGACCATTGTATTTCCTCTGTTTTCTATTGTCAGTAAACTGCAAGTGGGGAGAAAATAAGGGAGTTCCAGGAATTCAGTTGAACTTCAAAGTAATCAGGTCTGTTTTGGCCTTTAAACAATGGATGTTGTACAATCAATCGCCAATGATACTTCACAATGTATTTGGCAGGAAGTTACATACCACCTTGATATTAAACGTGTAACTAAAGGAAGTTAAATAGAACACTTAAAAAAATTAATATTTCAACTTTGTATTCATGTAATATAATTTTGTGTCTTTTGTTTATAAAAATATAGTATTCTGAAATCGGTTGATTTATTTTGAATAATCGTGTATTTAATTTTTCGGGAAAATCAGCATTTACTAACTCAAGAGGTCTCAAAAGTTCATCAAGTGATTTTCGGAGAGATCTCAAACGATTGTTTTCTTCCATAAAAATAATCATTTTATTTTTATCAGTCTACGTAATTGCTTTTTATTTTTTCATACCAGTGTCTTGCTGTTCTAGTGTTTCATTTTTCTCAAGAAGGTAACAAGAACCATAATAATAAGAGCTTAATAGACAAATATAATGCAAAAACATTAAGACTAAGTCAAGATAACCTTTTGAGAAGCATTCATGAACATAAAATATTGAAACTGGATAATAGTATTGTTTGTGTTGTTTTTTTATGAAAGATTTAAAAAAAAAATTGCACAGTAATTAATTAAATATTAAAATATATCTTTTAAATTAATAAAAATCAAAAATAAATTAAGGCTAACTTTGTTATTGTTTTTGTAAGAAAGGAAATGAAATTTCTGAAAAAAAAAAAGTTAAAGGCAAATGCAAAGTAATTAAAGGCATTAAGAACAGGAGGAGAAATTTTGACGAACATAAAATTTTAAAATTAAAATTCGCTCTCATTCGAGTTTCTTTCAAACTATAAAAAAGAGAGAGAAAACATAAACTATGATGTAGGTAAATATACTAATTTTCGGTGCAAGAAGTGAAACTCGTAAAGACGGAGATACTAAGACTCCTGTGGAATTATAGAAATAAGTTTTTCACGAAAATTTTAGAAATTGATAAAAGAAATAAATAATCTAAATTTAAAAAAAAAAAAACTAAAACCCTGACTTTATTAAACGCGCTAAATAAATAGAAAAAATGGTTTTTTTTTTTTTTATTAATGAGGAAAAAAAGCAATTTTTTATGTCATTAATATCTTCTGTACATGTACAGGGTGTCCCAGAACTTCGTGTACAAACTTTGAGGAGTTTTAGAGAGCATCATTTTGAACAACAATTACATAAAAACGCATGGGTGGAAACGTCATCCTCGCTTGTTAACCCTTTCACAGACAATGGTATGTCTATGAAACTTCAAAATTTTTAATACAAAATGAACATTGACACCAGAATTTTAATAAGATTTTTCCAATTATTATATGTGTATATATATATGTGAAATGTATTTTTTTTTCTTCTTTGCAAATACACTTTACCGCGATTTCTGATCTCATTCATAATTTTCACATTTTTGCAATTTCTAATAGCTACCAATATACTTGATTTTAAAGAAACATAATTTTAAATTTAATTTAAAATTAAATCATTTCTTGTACTTTTTTCTGTGTAATAAAGCGTTCTACACTGCTTTCCGCATTGTGTCATAATAGGTGTCTTTGTGTTTATTTGAGCTTTTCACGGACAAAGCACTTCCATTGCTAAAATGTGAAAAATATTAATGACATCAGAAGTTTTTGGAAAAATGTATTTGCAAGGAAGAAAAGCCAGACATTTCAGATAAATGGAAAAATCATATTAAAATTCTGTTATCAATGTTTATTTTGTATTAAAAATTTTGTAGTTTCATATACAAACCACTGTCTGTAAAAGGATTAAGAAGACGTTTCTGCCCATGCTTTCCTATGTAATTGTGGTTCCAAATGATGTTCTCTGCCACCCCTCAACGTTTGTACACGAATTTCTGGGACACCCTGTATACATTAAGGAATAAAAGGCATGGTAGAAATTTTTTATTATAGACTTATTTTGAGATATATTTTTTATATATATAAAATTTGATTATTATCTTTTGTAAAAGGGAAAAAAATCTAATTATATTTTTTTTCCACAAGTGTGTGATATAAAATTTGTCGTCGTGTCCTTTACCCCTTTATATATATGCATGAAAATGGATAAACACATGGAAATAATTAATTTTAAAAAAAATTCTTTTTCAAAATTGTCTACTTTTGTGCTTAGTAGTTGAATAAAAGTCAAAATTTTATTTATTTTTTATTTATTTATGTTATTTTTTTTATTTTTAATTTTTGAAAGAGAATTCATACCAGATATCGTGCGTGTTTTCTACCTGAAATTTTTTTATCAATTTTTGGAAGAATGTCAAAATTGTTATTGAAGGACATCAGAAACCAAGGGGTGCAAGTGACAAAAACTCTATTGGGGTAAATTGAATTCAAAGATAATTGACGTCAAATTTGAACATCAATAATAATTGACTAAATTGAAATAAGAAACTGCCGCTTGTTACATTGTGATCCTTGAACTCTTATTTCAAAAGTGTTTAAAACAGAGCACAATTTCGGTTAAATTTATAATTAACTAAATAATATTGATTATTATTCGACAAAAGTGGTTGATTGATTTCTAGAGCGCGGCATATAATTAGAAAATCACTTATATTTCATTACCTGAAAAAAAGAAGCATATTTCCAAGTCGACTGTGCGCTAAGTTTTTTTTTTTTTTTTTTTTTTTTTTTTTGTAATTTATACCTTTTGGCTTCTGGGGTCCTGATCTATATTTAAGAATATGCGTTGAAAAAATAGTCAAGTTTTAATACTTTAAATCATTTTAGATAAATATGTAACATTTTTTTCATTTGGAAAAAATCCGATTAAAAAAAATTACACTGAAACAAAATTTACAAAGCCTAACAGAAGGAAAAAGATACTATGCTGTTTTCAGAGCAAAGGGGGGGGGGGCAAAGGAAACGGTCGCCCCGGGCGCTTAAAGTGAGGAGCGCAAACTTTGTACTACCAAACTGATTTGTTTCTTCTTTTCTTGTGAACAAAAATCTGTGTATATTGGAAAGTTTTATTTGGTGACAAAAACACACATTCTCAAAATAGCATATGACTTCTTTCTTGGAATCTAAAGGGGGTTACAAACTGTTTATACTGTATTGTAGATGCATTTATTCCATATCTATTTTCTAGATACCTTTTGCTAAAATATAAGGGAAATTTTATATTTATATTATTTAGAAGTTAAAATTAAAGCTTTTAAAGTTGTAAGGTAAACGTGAAATATGTATTGAATAAAATATATTTGCGCTTCCATGGTTTTCAATTTTGTGACACCTGTCGCAAAAGAAAAGAGGGGAGGTGCACCAAATTAAAACCTTGCCTCTGGCGCAATTTTTTCTTCGCACGCCGCTGATTGTTTTTGTTGTATGTTGAAATGCTATAAGTTTCCCATATAAAATATGCTAAGGTATATAAAACTTTGCAAAATAGTTAAGTTTACAGCATAAATTTTTTGCGTCACATTTCTAACTTTTCTTCGATATGAAGCAAAAGCTTTGAAATAATTTAAAGAAATATCTTGACATGGTATTTCAGTAAATCACAGGATTTGAAAAATCTTCAACGGTTGCGCGTTGAAAATAAATGCAATCCCATTTCCACCCATGTTAACATATCTCGCGTGACATTGTAATATTATGCTGAAAGGATAAATTAATGTTTAGTAGAAAAGTTAGTCCTCATATACATTTCATGTTGGTAGTTTATAAACTAAGCTAATTTGCCTTAAAGTTTCTGACATGTTTAATGAAATTTCAACAAGTTTTAGTAAAATTAAACCAAGCGTAGTATTTAAATCGTTGTCACCAGACTATATAGTAAAAATTTTACAAATATCATCACTCACATTTCCTAGTGAATAAATTGGGTTTTCTGATGAAGGATAATTTAAAAAGAGGAATAAATTTATTTTCTTGTGTGCTTGCAACACATTTTGCCACTGATGATGGAGAATTTGTGAAATCTAAAAATTTTAGTTAGATTTCAAACGGTGAGAAAAGTTTATGCACGGGTACATTCTGCCAAACACATTTTAATAATAGCTATACTAATAGTTAACAGTCTAAGAAAGTAATGGATAATAGTCTAGACTTTTATTAACAGCGATAATAAAGTCTATAATTTGTTATTAATGTTAAAAAAAAGAAAAGAAAAAGAAAAAGAAAAAGATTTTAATTTAATAATATTTATAATCTGCGTTCTGCAAGTTCTAAACATATAAGAAGTTTCAAATATTTTATTTACTTTACAATTAATATGCTATACTATAGTATAATATAGTATAATTTCAATTACAGCATAGGGTTTATTACTGTTATTTCGATGCTCTATGGAAAGAGTGCATATTTAATCTGTTATACACTGTAAAAAAAATCGTTATTTTTTTTTTTTATTATTATTATATCCAATTTTTACGGCAAAAACTTCTGACAACATTGCTGCACTGTAAATTTAACGAATTTTTTTTTTTTTTTTTTTTTTTTTTTTTTTTTTTTTTTTTTTTTTTTTTTTACAGTGTAAAACATTTTGCATATTGGAAAAATAAAAATGTGTAAATTTTTAGTATGCAAAATTTAACATAAATGAAAGCATAAAAACTGGCATAAAAGCATAATAATAGCAATTAAAGCATAACTGGTCGCATGTGGCAATCCTAAAACTTTCTTCTATCTCATACAAGTTAATACATCCAGAAAAATTAAACATAGCAACGTCACCAGTTACGTAATTTACACTAAAATTTAATCCACGGCAACTTATTTCAAGTTCTAACTGAATATGAAATTTGATTAAAATCTGTGCATTAGTATTTGAGGTATAATTATCACACAAATCGTAAAATAAAAAACACCGTTTGTTGAGCCATTTACTCTAAAAACTAAAGAATACTGATTTATATCAGGGACTAACAGAATTTGAAGTTTTATGAAAATCCGCGTATTAGCTCCTAAGATAGAGCTATTGCAATAATCATGAATAATGCCGCATAGGTGTGCCACTTGTTGAGAGCGTTATTCCAAAAATTATAAAATACTAATTTATATCAGGGACTAATTAAATCTGAAGTTTGATGAAATTTCTTGCATCAGTTCCTGAGATAAAGCTATTGTGATAATGATAATTAATGCCGCATAGCGGCACCATCTATTGTTCGATTTACACCAAAAAGGTTTACACCTGCTATTGTTTAATATAGGTGAGCAGTCCTGGTCCCAACACACACTTGGATCTTCAAGGATTGCTCTACATTGGAGGAGTACGGCGTTCCATGTACGCGACACTGCCACGTCTTCTACATTCCAGACAAGGATTCCAAGGATGCTTGGCTTCGCTAGACCTGAACGGGGAAACAGGAGATTTGATCAGGGATGCACTGATACCATCAACCCTTGTGGCTAGAGGATGTGCAGGTAACGATATTTTATGTTCCTTGACATCATCGCTACGGTTACTTTCTTATCGATATTTAAATAAGGTAATTATAAAAAAGTGGATAAGAAAGTTTTAAATTGTCTCTAAAAGGATGTATCTAAATCGTTAAATAAAATTATTAATATCCGTCTCAATAATCTCAAATTTTGGTAACAATGCTATTATGAAATGATATCACACCCAAAAGATCTTAATAAATATCAAGCAAAAATTGTATTGGACATTTCTGTTTAGCTGTAATACAAAAATTAACAATATCAATTGTTTAAAGAGATCAGCAAGAAAGGTGGCAGTGGACACCTTTACACTAACTATGATTGAAATTAAGTTTCGTACACAATTAATTTGATTGTATTATATGCAATCAAATTATGCATAACAATTTGTTTGTTAGTACATTTCAATTGTATCAACAATTAAATTACCATAAGAAGAAGGTCCCCAAAAATTCCTAAATTCAAACACTAACCTGCAGCAACGAGTCGACTCTGATAATTCGCAGGAATCTAAAAAAAGATTACTTCTAATTTACACAAAAATTACGTTAGGAACAAAAAAAAATTTGAAATACTTAAGCATCACTAACGAGGGAACCCCGTGAATTCCAATTGTCTTTATTTTAAAATGTATCTTACCATGCTGGCTAACTCTCAACTGAAAATTCTATTCCAAATTCAATCAAAATGGAATGTCATTTACTGGCGCACGGAGTAGATGGTTTAATGAAAATCAAATCTAGCCTTGATTTCTACAATGGGCGAGATGCGACCAAATCCACTGGAACTAATTTTCACCACCACCTTATATACCAGGTAGACGACC
Organism: Maratus speculifer; assembly: GCA_964019185.1. Lineage (NCBI taxonomy): Eukaryota > Metazoa > Arthropoda > Arachnida > Araneae > Salticidae > Maratus > Maratus speculifer. Next base: position 170,274,836 of record OZ025295.1, read on the forward strand.
ACATATATATATGATTATCATACTACTGCTCGAAGTAACCGCGAAAACAAGATTTTCGGATATTCAGATATACGCTATAACTAAAAAGAACGAATAGATGTCTTGTAACTGTGTCACAAATATAATAATTATCATAATAATGTATAATAATAATTATAAATTATAATAAATAATAATGTGTAATAAAAATTAAATTATAATAAATAATAATGTATAATAATAATTAAATTATAATAAATAATAATGTATAATAATTAAATTAATTGTCCCCATTTCTCAGTAGGGACGCTATGCACAAATAACAGTTATATTAAATCTTATTTAACTAGATTTTTAACTTCAAAAAGGCCCTTATACAATGAAACAAAAGAATCCATCTTATTTAAATTCAGTTCTTTATTTCTTGTTAGAGAGTGTTACTATCGGCATTGAAAGTGTTGATATGAATTTGCCTTGTCTAACTTTAACTTAGTGTGTAGTAGAAAATTAAATAAATATTTTAATTGTGAAATTTCTCACCATGACTTCCAGCGCATAAAAAAGCCTACCACGTGATTTTTCCCCTTTAACCATGATTTGATTATGTCGGAATAAACTTCAGAAAAATCAACGAATTTATTAGTCAAAAGTGAATTGAAATTGCTTAGTTATACGATTTCACACCGTCAGCGCCAATAGCATGCGAAAGTCTATCCTTGGAAAAAAATTATTGAAACATATTATTTATTGACCATGGTAGAAGCTTCATGTCAAGACTTCGGTTAAATATGTTTGTAAGAAGTGAGTCTAAATTCTAGGGCTTTACAATTTTCTCTCAAAACTGTATTAATTAAAAAAAACGAAAAACCTACCATTTGAAAATTTTCCAAAACAAATCTAACCATTACGAAAGCTTATTCTGAAGATCTTAGGGAACTTAGCGCAAGAGAAAATGGGCTCATAATTGTGTGATTTCTCACCTCAGAGAAGACGGAGATATCACGAAAAAAGTTTAACCAAAAAAAAAAAAAAAAATGCAATTCAACAAATTACAATGATCATTTGGAAAAGGATATTTTCAAAGATTAAAATTTTAGATTTATAAATAAATTCCATATTTAAAAATAATAATAATAATAAACATCATTCTTATGGTGATCAAAACATGGCTTGCGTAATAACAGTATCATAATTACGTACAACATGGATTAAACATTAATATTCTTGGACCAATCTTAAGCAAATTTTAAATGAAATTTCAGTTTTACAATTTTCAGTACTGCAAAATTTTAAACTTGTAAACATTGCACATTTTCAATTTTTTACACCATTTTTACACCAATTTTGACACCAAGAGAAAAAATGTACTTTTAAATGCAATTTGTTTGAAAGCAGTATCTCAATTTGTTTTTCAGTTAATTTTTGTAATTTTTTTTTTATTTTTTTTTTATTTTTTTTTATTTTTTATTTTTTTTTTTTTTGTAGTTTTTAATACTTTTATTTTTGTCATCGTAGCAAAAGAAATACTCCATTTCTGGACATTAAACATAGGCCAATCAAAAAATGAATAAAATCCGGACATCACAATGTTTCAGATACGCTTCAGTTATCGCTAGACCGAGAGCAACAACTATTTTTCCAAATAGTTAAAAGTATAAATCTGAACATGGTATTAGCTTATTTTTAAGAACTGTGCATAATCTGTTCTTGAGAAGATAATTGAATATGTGTGATTCTGATGCAATTGCCGACCAGGGTCCCAACCGACACAAAAATGCTTAATGGGTGAAAACCGTCATCAAAACATATCACTGATCATGGAAGAAGCTCATTCTGAAGAACTGAATGTAATTCGTTCATAATAAGACATGAATTTAATTTGCATAGTTATGTAATTTCTCACTGGAGGCACTACTAGCATAAAAACACTATCACATGAAATTTTTTTACCAGAATATAAAATTGAACGTGACAGAAGCTTATTCTGGAGAGTGAAGATACAGTTACATATGGCGTAACTGCAACTTTTATGCTTTTCTCCAATCGTTATTAAAGAACAAAAAAAAATGTCTTATTTAATAGCTGAAAAATTACGATTAAAGCCCTTCACTACACGATGTGTCAGACCTGGAGCATACTTAATAGTCCAAGAGCCGACCGCAAAATGTCCCTAAGTCATCGAGCGCAAGAAAAATTCCTTTTTATGGAAGAGTAGCAATAGCGGAATCTAATCATATATGTCTGCCGGAAACGAAGTGGTGCATAAGCCAAAAATGAATATCACTAGTGGTTGACTCGTAGACTTAGCATTATGTTTTCCTGAACCCAATTTTCCATGTTTTCATACTTTTAACTGTACGGCAAATGCAATGTTAAACGTACGTATAAACCACTAGTTGTATCAATTTTTTGCTTATGCACCACTTCGCTTCCGGCAGACATGGATGATTAGATTCACCTATTGCTACTCTTCCAAAAAATAAAGGAAATTTTCTTGTGCTCGATGACTTAGGGTTTTGTGCGGTTGCCTCTTAGACTATAAAAACACTATAATTATCATTATGTGCCACGAATTTGGCCGATTGCTGTAACTGATCAAGAACAGTCCAAAGAATTGAATAATACTTAATTTGTCCATGTCACATGGATTCATTAGACAAGAAAAAAAAATTAGAATTTCTTCTTCGGAAGCAAAATAATTTTCGATCAAGCTATTAAGGCAAAATTTACCTTAATTATTTTAGCTGAATACTTAAAAATATTAATATAATGAAAGTTGCAGTGTGTTAAACGGATAAGATTAATTAAAGACCATTTAATTGCAAAATATAGCAATACAATGTTTAAAAAACCCATTGCATATATAGGATACAAGCAAAGCTCCCAAATGGTCCGCCAAATAAACATAAATATTTTCTTGAAAGATTTTCGTTTTATATTTTTCTTGAAAACTGCGCAGAAACCGCCTTCGAAGATTAGTTTTAGCACAAATGCTGTAGAAACCTACTATGCAATTTTCTGTTTAAAAATATTGGTGTTCAGTTCGCGGACCATTTAGCTAAAAAATATGAAATTATACATAAAAATTTGATTCCCCCCCGCCATTATTAGTCCGATTTATATATTTAAAATAATTTTTTTCATAAAAATAGAAAACAATCCTGCAATGGAAAGTTAAATAAAGCAAATGTTTCTGTTCCAAATAAAGTCTTAAGAAAAACATTAAAAATTAACTATAATATAGAGACGTGTAAAGCATTATAATTTGAATAAAAGATTTTAAAAAATGTGTTTAGTTAAAAAATGTCTTGCGACAAAGAAAAAAATGTTAGTTATTCGGAAATTTTCCTTTCATCTTATTACCATATAATATTTCATAAAAGAAATAATTTTGTATTTCACTGTTTATAGGTAATTTTTAACCGCTATGAGATTTTCTTAAAATGTTATAGAATAATGTTGTTCAAGATACCTAACTACATTTTTTCCTTTCAGGTCCAATCACTAAATGCAGCCATACAGCTTGTGCCAATCATGGAGTCTGCGTACAAATGTGGAACAGTTACGCGTGTGATTGTGACATGACTTCCTTTTCGGGACCAATATGTGCCGATGGTAATAGATCTTTTTATTTTTGTTAAATTATAAAATTCTATGATTCCAACTTTTTCCATTCTATGATTCCATCGCCAAAGGATATCACAGATTACTTCATTTGTATAGTCAGTATTTTGATGTGTCAAATTTGTGTAACTAGAACCTTCGTGAACATTAGTGTAACCTTCTTGGTAGAAGGTGAGAAGTGTTACAGAGTCAAAATTATAGGATGATCCTAACTAGTGATTATTCCGATGTAATTTTAATGGACTTCTTGAGGTCAGTTTTTCGGTCCTTATCTTGGGTCAGTGATTATAGAAACAACACATTGCGAAGTTCTTTTTCTCACTTTTCTTGAGATCAGAAAAAAAGCTGCGTAACTTTTTCGATTATGGAATCGGGAAAAACGAGACCATTGGCACGCAACTTCTAGTGCAATAATAACGAAGGATGAAGTAGGGAGGATAGATGGCCTTAAAAAAAACAATGAATTTACTTAGACTATAATCATTCCATCCTTACTAAGAAGGTGAAAACTACCATGTATGGGTGAATAGCTGAAAGATAGGTTTGGCATCCTTTTAAATTGCGTTCTTTTTTTATGCATGCAATGATTCGAAGATTTATACGAAAATTTTCTTGCATAATTATTTATAGGTCTAACATATATCTTATTTGAATAAATTTTATGCTAATAGAAAATTTGCAGAAATATTAGTTACTTTTTGCTGGTATCTTGCAAAATTTGATTGAAAATACATTAATTGTTAACAGATATCATTTTTTTAAACTAAAAGTGGGCGTATTTTTTAGAGAATTAGCACATTTCACATCTTATCTGTTGAAAAACTACGGAATAATTTTCGTCTTTATTTACAAAAGACACAGAAGGTGACAATTCAGAAGTTGCTAATTTTTTAAAATACAGCTCTTTTTTAAATACAATGGACCAGGCCTGTCCAACCTTTTAGTAAACAGGGGCGCACCTCAGCTCCTGGAACTCAGTGAAGGGCGCCATTATTCACACGACTCAAAATCTATTACACAATAGTTCTATGGCACAGTAATACTATTACTCAGTATTTTAGTACATACTCTCATTTTAACATAATGCAAATGAATCGTAGAGCGGAAGACAAAAGGCCCTTACAATTCTAGAGTTACATATATTAAATTTGAAATTATACATTTTTCTATGATAACTCTATCTCAAAAATGTTTGTATCCTACGATGCAAGAAATTTTAATCGCGCCTACAATAACAACAATAAACATAGTAAATATAAATAAATAAATAAACATAGAATTCAGACATACTGATAAGTATTTTAGGATGTGAGAATACATTTCGACATATTTTCAAGGTATGAATTTAATTTTATAATATATTTTAAAAAAGGCATGATAATGATCAATTCATATGGGGGATTCCAGAGAGAGGGAGAGAGAGAGAGATTTTCCTAAAGTACTTAATTATGGAAATTATTCTGCTCTGCTCTACTTTTTGCATGTACTACTCATTCATATTAATTTTTGTAAGCAAATTATAAACAAACTCCTAAACTTTAAAAAGTCAAAAACTAAAAATTAGCCTCTTTATTCCTCGTATGAAACAGCCAGTTGTCAACAAAAAAGAAAAAAATATGAGCTTTCATGCACGTATACCTTCAAAGGGACTTGGAATGTGGGAAAATTTTTATTTACATGTAACTTATTAATAAGTAAAGAGAACTATTTCCAATTACTACCACATCAAACCATCATAATTGCACTTTAAAAAAATAGCTACAACATCGAAAAAATACCCATGATTAAATTTTCAAAATATATTTTTGGTTTTAATGTGCTTTCAGAGGTTTTAAAAATATTTCTGATGCAAATACTTATGATTTTACAGAAAGTATTCTTTATAATTCAATTTTACTTCTAAAAACTCTAATAAGAGGAAATCTTGAAAAGGGCGCTAAGAAAATCCCCAAAGGGCACCATGGCGCCCGCGGGCACCGCGTTGGACAGCCCTGCAATGGACGATTCAATGACTAAGCCTGATCATCACAAAATAATAAAACTATATGTCAAATGCACATTTGATTTTGAACATTTGCAAAACTAAACATTCTAACATCTAACGTCTTTTGTTTAGTTTAAATTATGTACAAATTTAATTTTAAAATCACATGAAAATCCGATTAAATAGCGACAGTTGTTCTGAAAAAAAATCAATCAATTCAAAATGGTTATTTAAATTGTTAACGCAGGATTCCTCTAAAAATAGAAAGGGGGAAAGACAGCTTTAAAGTTAAAGTAAATAATTTTAAAATTTTAGGGAGGGGGGGTCTTTTTTTTAAAAAATAAATGGTCTAAGAGCCGACCGCACAAAACCATAAGTCATCGAGCACAAGAAAAAATCCTTTATTTTATGGAAGAGTAGTAATAGAGGAATCTAATCATCCATGTCTGCCGGAACCGAAGTAGTGCATAAGTTTAAAAATTTATATCACTAGTGGTTGACTCATGGACTTAACATTATGTTTTCCTGCACCCGATTTTCCATGTTTTTTATTTTAACTGTACGGCGAACACAATGTTAAACGTACTAGTAAACCATTAATGGTATAAATTTTTGGCTTATGCACCGCTTCGCTTCCGGCAGATATAAATGATTAGATTCCCCTATTACTACTCTTCCATAAAATAAAGGAATTTTTCTTGTGCTCGATGACTTAGGGTGCTCTTGGACTAAAAAGACTAAAATTAAAGTTTTATCTATTTCAATTTTAATTTCTCGTTCTTTTGTAAATGAAGGAAAAAATTATTCTGTAACTTTTTTGCTGGTCCTATAAAAATGTAATAAATATTTCCTGAATGGAGAAAATGTCTTCACTCGTCAACAATATCAGATTGTTAAATTTTATATTTCAAAATTTAACCTAATGATATCGTGAGTTAATGATAACGTCTTTTACAAATTAAATGTATAAAAGTCTCTTTAGAGTAAAGTACTTACTTTTATATGCATTATCAATAAATCTTTAATTTTCGTTTTACTTTTGGAGAAAATGTATTCTCATATAGACCAGGAGGCGGCAGCACAGACAATCATCTCATCGAATTCGCGGATGAAAACCTAGAAATAGCTAAATCTTGATTCTCATATTACAATGCAATTGGTCTGCCAAGTTAGCCTTGTTGGAAAACTCTTAAAAACTCTATTTTGGAAGTTGACTTGTAACAATTGTGTTTTAATGCAACCAAAAGTATAAAACGTGGATGATTAGGAGCAGGAAAACATAACGGTAAACCGACGAGTAAACTTCTAAAATCGGGCTTTTAGGTGTCTTCCACCAAGATAGGACTTGGCAGACCAATTGCGTTTTAATATGCGGATCGAAATTTAAATACTCCTAGATTTTGATCCGTGAACTCGATGACGCGATTGCCTGTGCTGTCATCTTCCGGCCTAATATACTCATACAGAATTGCCGATTTACTTTTAATTTATTCGTTATATTCCAATGAATTAATTTTTATCACTACTAAGAATGCATTTGTTAAAAATAAAACAAAAACTTTAATAAGAACTTCTACAATTAAAAATAAAATAAAATATAAAATCAGCGTTTCGAGCCGTCTTCTGCAGCCGTCTTCAGGAAAATATGATGGTGAAATGACTGAAAGTTCAGAGATGAATGCTTCTTGCGTGAGAGATAATATTACTAATATTAGAAAACAGATAGTAATATAATAATATTAGATAATAATAAAATAATAATATAGATAGTACTAATAGATAATATTAGAAATATTATCTCTCACGCAAGAAGCATTCATCTCTGAACTTTCAGTCATTTCACCATCATATTTTCCTGAAGACGGCTCGAAACATTGATTTTATATTTTATTTTATTTTTAATTGTAGAATTTTTTATTAAAGTTCTCGTACACCAATGAGCAAGGCTATGTATTTTTAGCAAATACATTCTTAGTAGTTATATTTTATGTTGCAATTGTTCAGTATATGTTTACAATTTTTATCTTTTTATTATTATTATTATTATTCTTTTGTATTTCAGAGAGCATATCCTATGAGTTTGGTCCCGGTACTGGCATGATAACATTTACGTTTCCACCAGATAAAATGCCAGACACAAAATCGGATTTGGTCGCTTTGGGTTTCATCACAATGGCGGACAATGGCGTACTGGTTCGGATTGACAGTGGGACATCCAATGACTACATGGAACTGGAAATAGTAAGCAAAGTCTTTTATTTATCTTCTTTAAACTGAATCGTTTAAAGTGCCTGCCTACCTTCAGAAGGTATTTTTTTTAATATTTGAAAAATTGCCTACTTCTGTGCATTATATTATAGAATATACCTGAAAATTAAGAATAACATGTAAAAAATATTTCTATTCTTAATTTTTTTGATTTTTAGGCTCAAAACATATATTAAAATTGCTGCAAAGTGGCACTTTTGCAAAACATCAAAACTCAAGTTTAAATCAAGATATTTTTATTCTTTAAATTTTATTATGAATAATGAAACTTTATTGAGGTACTGCAGCATTTTCATAACTATAACTATGTTATTTAAAAAATATAGAAGTTGAAGTTTTTACACACACAAAAATCAAGAAAATATATGACAATTCATAACTTGTATCAACTAAAATATGAAAAAATATCATGATAGTAGAGGCACAAAACCTAAATAAACTTCTTAAGAGTATTTTTGCAAAGTTTCATAATGTTACAATCATGATTTTTCGAGTTATGATGTTTTGCGATAAAACAAAATGTGCAAAATCTCATTTTGAGAAAAAGCACAAAATATAATTATAAACCATATTTTACCTATTGAATGACTAATATTAAAATGCCTGTAACTCGAGTTCTAAACAAGATAGAAACATAATTCAAACTGATTTTAAAAGCTAAAATATCAGAGCCTAAACCAAATATAGAAAATCGAATTTTTGACCGAAAATTGCATTTTAAAGGTAGGCAGGTATCTTAAATAAAGAAGAAAATGTCAGTTTTAATAGCGAATTTTAACGTTCTACTAATTTCAGCTTTATTTTAGATAACAATCACTGAATAATAAGGTCACTGAAAATTAGTAAAATTACTAAATTGTAGACTATTTTTGACCAGAAATTTTTTTTAAATTCTTGATGCTTATTATTTTCTCACACTTACAAAAAAAAGAAGAAAAAGAAAGAAAGAAAAGAAAAGGGGGGGGGAAGAAAATATCAAACACGTTCTCATAGTGAAGCTGTATTTAAAATATTTTTGCGTACATTCAGTAATATTCAAATAGGATATGTTATAACATTTAGTAAATTAGAAACAACCAAAATAAGAAGCATGTATAAACATAGGCATTCTAATTTTAATTCTGTTTGAATTCCAAGTTTCTTTCGTATAATTTTGTTATGGATTGTCCCATTATATCGGGCATTCTCGCAGAAATCTTTGGAACTTTCTTATATTATGGGATATTGTCTTTGAAAACATGTTTCGCAATATAAAATTCCTAATTTATAACATGTCATTTCTATTTGTTCAAGGATTTTCATCGATACTGCTATAAAAAGTAAATATTGTAGGAAAAAAATCATAGTTTAAGACTTTAGTCTTAAACTATGACGACTATAGACGACGTTTTAGTGTCAAAAAACTCCAAAATATCATAGAATTCAAGTATCATAAATCAGATAATTTTAGTCGCATAAGAATGGAAAATTTATCGTTTTGCTTGTTAGAGTATGTAGAAAAGTTTTCTAATTATTATATAAGACTTAACAAATATATAAAAGTTTAAAAGTGTAACTTTTCGAAAATTAATGGCAGGACGATTTCATCACCATAGTCTTATATCCAACATTATGTTAACCACTTTTGCATTTTTCTTTGAATTCAAGGATTTTCATTGATACTGCGATAGAAAATAGATATTAAAGAAAAATCCAAACAATAAAAATTAAAAACATTTCAATCACTTTTGGATACCTTGCATATGTAACATTTATGCTAATTTATACTGCTGCAATGTTTTGTTTTTAATTTAATTCATGCTTTTGAACTAACTGAATTATAAAATCTCAGGTCGATGGCAATGTCTTCATGGTGTACAACATGGGAACGGAAGATCACCCCATCGGCGAACACAGTGTGCATGTGAACGACGGCCAATATCACGTCGTAAGATTCACTCGATCAGGTCCCAATTCTACGATACAAGTTGACGACCACAACGTTCGGGTAAAGCAACCTGCAGGTAAGATGTTTCATTTGTGAACATCAAAAACGAACTCCATGGTATTTTATCTCAAAATGTTAATATTTTCCCTTTTTATTATTATTTACAGTCGAAAAGCTTTTAAAGTAAATAAAAACGCCATTATCATATAGCGTGATTTGGATAATTCGAACACGTACGAAAATGAGTCTGAAAATACGTTTCCCCTGGCGACTGTGAACAGAGGTGCGTACGGTATGAAAGACAAAAAAATTTAATAAAACATTAAAAATAAGATGTAAGTGATTAAAGCGACATTAAAGGTAAGAGTTTCTACATAAGTGCCAAGTGAGTTGAGATATTTGTCATAAGGAAAAGGCACATGACGTCACTTTGGGTCGAATAACTGTGGATAAGCAAGAAACACCTGTCCGTTCTTTATTACTCCTAATATGCACATGAATTAGAGAGATTTGATTGGTTTACATTCGACAGGTTTATGATATGATTGGCTTATGTCGCCTATATGAATCCTACAACGATCATAACGACAAAAATCTAGTGGTAAATTGGTTGATGGAAGTGTTTGTTTGTAAACATGCACTTTCTTTATACCCCTTTATAAGCTTCAAAAAGCCCTCTAAGAAAAAATTTGGGCTCTGCATCATTCTAGTCCCGGTAGATATGGAGAAAAGATGCGATTTGAATTCGTGGTCAAAGGGAGAAATGAGAACGGCTATCTGCTACGAATGGGCACGTGGAGTATCGAGAGCAGGAATCCAAAACTGCCACATGGAAGTCTATGGGCCAGATGTGATGTCGAAAAAAATGGTGCCGCCAACTCAGTGAGGGACGTAAGTAAGTGTTGAACAGACTGTGTGCACGGCCACTACAAACGAAAGAAATGTTTGACTACAGCTTTAGAAGCAATGTTGAAATCACACAAGCCGTTGAATTCTTTTTTCGTATACAGAGCCCTGATTTTTTACCTGAAGGGCTTTTTGAAGCTTATAAAGAAGGATTGGCAAATATCTCAACTCACTTGTCATTTGCATAGAAAATCAAATTTACCTCTTATTTTTAGTGTTTCATTGCATTTTTTGTCTTTCATATACACCTCTGTCCGCAGTTTCCAGATGAAACTTTTTTTTTAAATCATCATCGAACTAAACAAATTATTAGTTTATTGAAACTTTTTTAGGTTGCATGGAATTACTCAGGTAATATTAAAACTTATTAGTAATTTAAAACTTTGGAATGGGGGTGGCTTAAACTTGAGATTTGGACTGGATTTTTTAATTGTGATCTAGTGGTACACACTTCGCGGTCCTCTTGTTCATTCCATATAGTACCTTTCACTTAATTAAAAATATCATAAATATAGAAATTGATGTAATAATCCGGAGTATTGCATTGCATGAGATCTTTTGATTTTTGAGAAGGGAGGCAGAAATGTAATTTAACCCTTTGACGGTTAAAGCACTTCTATTCATAAAATACTAAAATGATTGAATGACACCGGAATTTAAAAACAAATTTATTTCATAATATATAAATGTTTTTTTTTTTTTTTTTTTTTTTTTTTTTACGTTTTTTGTAAAATTAAAATTTTTATTTAAAAATTCCGGTGTCAGTATGGCATGTCGTAATTCAAATTAAGTGGTATTCTGGGCGCGTATACGCGCTTATAACTACGAAAGGGTTAATTTTACATTTAGAAAAGACTATTTTTTCTTAATATTAATTTATATTTATTAATATTAGTTTTTATTAAACTTCTTGTTGTAACCAAGTTACCATATACGTCTTTCAGCTTGATACTGAACCCTGTTATGAAAACTTCTATCTTGAAACGGCTTCTCTATCTTAAGTTCAAGAGTTTTCAATCGCAATATAATGCCGCGAATAATTCAAATAATCAACTCTAATGTTCTCAATCAATACTTATGCACAAAGATTTCATAACCAAGATATTTTACAAGTACTTCAAAGTACACTCGATATTAGTGCAATGTTGGCATTACACTTATCTCCCATCAAATTCAAACCTACTTGAAAAGCGAAAACAATTCGGAAAGAATAACAATGAATGGAAATTTCAAGTTGTTGTTCAGTTATTGTCTGACATTTACGCAACGCAACTAACATAGTTTAGTTAAAATTATTGAAATACAAAATTTAGTAAGTTTTATGCTGTTAACACGCTTAAAATCTTTTCAGCAAGTTTGGCACTATTAAACAATCATAATAATTCTATATGAATAAATTTTATTGCAAGTGAATGTTATTTACACGTTTAACCGCAGGTTTGTTTTTCCTTAATTTCTAGAATTAATGAAAATTTAATATTCGGTCGAAATTGAAATGTCTACTTAGATATGCATATGGTGACCTTTTAGAGAGCATCTAAAAGCACGAAAGAAGTGATCGATTTGGAACAGATGTTTTTGTCCTTTACCACATTTCCCCTCCCTGGCAGATTTGGGATTTTCTGTTTATTATTGTCCCGGAAAGGAAAATGTTTACCACATTCTGCCAACACCTACTTGACAAAAAGCCTTTGGTCGGACGATTTTGTAACGTCACGTTCGACGAACGACGACTCCTTCATCCCGGTAGAACTCCATCATTTTTTTGTGCTTTAAGAAATATTATTGTTATTTATTTTATGCGTTTTCTCACTACATTTAAAAAAAAAAAAAGACAATTAAGCTAAACACTTATTTTTCAGTATCTTCCTATTTTGGAAATAAGGATTTTTTTTAAATATATATATAGTCTCTTTAGATTTTTAAATTACAAGTTTATCAAATACTCCTTAGCAAATAAAAATTTACATATTTTTCTGGAGATTTTTATTTGACTAGATAAATCACATTAATATTTAAAGAAAAAAATAAGTAAGGAGTTTCAAGTACGCTGCCTTCCATGGAAACATGAAAATATAATGGCCACAGATCCGGGCCACTGGTCCAAAGTTAAAGAAATGTTTTAGTATTTTGTCTAAATTTATTGTCATGAAAGGTAAAAAATACATCCATACTAACTGAGTTGCAAATGTTGTATAAAAGTGTCAACGCTTCTTATCGACAGAATAGTAGTAATAACGTTTTTAATTAATACTACACTTATGTTTGGAGAAAAATTCTAAATTTTTTTATTGCTAACACCTGATTTTGACATCATATTTGATTCTTTGATCAATTTTACCTTTGGATACCAAACGGGAAATCATTAAGGAAAGTAGTTTAGGAATTATGCAAGTTTAAAGTTTTGAACTCCTAATGAAAAATTATTTTATTCTTGTAAAAAGGATTGCAATACGATTAATTTTTTTAAGTAAAACAAAAACTACTTGAGGGTAAAAACTGTAATTTTGGATTTGTATGTATAAAGCTTGAAATTTTCCAATGAATCCAAATATGATGTAAAAATAAGTGTCACTATTGAAAATTAAGTTACACAAATATTGAGCATGTAGATGACTTCCAAAATATGATTTAGACAAAGCATTAATTTGTAGAATATATAACTAATAGTTTTGCACTATATTATATATATTCCAAGAGCCGAGAGCACAAAGACGTCAGGCATCGAGCACGAGAAGAAAAAAAAACTTTTATGGAAAAGTGGTAATAGGGGAATTTAAACATCCATGTCTGCCGGGAGTAAAGTGGTGCATAAGCCAAAATTTAATACCACCAGTGGTTGACTCGTAGGTTTATCATTGTATTTGTCCTACAATCAAATGTATGAAATGATTGTTACCGCCGCTGGGTCTAATCACAGATCACTTTTTGATAGGCTGTTAGAAATTTATTTAATTTTTAATGTCCCCATCTTTCAATCTTGCCCTTCAAAATTAAGTAAGCTATGTCGCCCCGTTTTTTGATGTACTTATAGCCCAAGAGCCGACAGTACAAAAACCTAAAGCATCGAGCACAAGAAAGAAATCTTTATTTTATGGAAGAGCAGTAATAGGGGAATCTAATGATCGATGTCTGCCGCAATTGAAGTGGAAAGGTTAAATTCCAGTTCTATTAGTAAGCGCCTGCTTACTAATAGAACCGGAAAGCATTTTTTTATGTTATAAGTGGAAATGTTAAATTAAAATAAAATTATTCCAGGAATTAAATGACGAAAAAACCTCCAATGATTTCGCTACTTACAGCAGCCTTTATCATTCTGATGATTTCAGTAGCTTAGGTGCATAGTTTGATTATATGTTTGTTAAATTCTTGTTATATTTAATTCATTTTAATTATTTATGTATGAATTTTTATTTCGCTACAAAATATTAGCCGAAAACAAATGTTGTTATTTTAAGTGCAACCGGATTTATCTGATATAATCGAGCTAACACAAGTTAGAGACAATTTAAAAAATGTATATCAAAATTACTTTTAAAAGCTTAAAAAAGCCTGAAAATTGAGGTATAGTTTTCAGACAAATTGCATTTAAAAGAATATTTTTTCCCCAATTCAATGGTTACAAATTGAAATTGTGCCGTGTTCAGAAGTTAAGAAAAATATCAATAAAACCAAACTTTATAGGCTGCCGTCAAAATATACATACAAAACGTATGGCGATACATGAGGTATCAATCAAAAAATTCGCAAACAAGTTTCTGATATAGTATACTCACATCTTCATAAAACATGCTGTTTGATTAAAGATTGTAATTAGTTAAAAATGAGTGAAAAATCGTATCAGCAAATCATTTCAAAGATTGGAGTGCAAAAGCTTTGCAAGACTGCTTAATTTGTAATCCGCTTATGCAGCAACTATTTCTTTCCCAGTATGCCAAAAATATGTATTTATTTTTTCATTTTTGTTTTTCTAAATCATCATCAAATAGTCTTTTGATCTGAAAAAAATACATTTTCCTTCGTGCAGGTCGCCAGTTGACTGTTTTCAACAGCCACTCCACTATCCAAGTGGGAGGTAAAACGAGCCCGTTACGCGGAGGCATCGAGCGGCCTTTCCAAGGCATCATCTCGGGCCTTGTGGTGAACGGAGACCGAATCCTAGACATGGCAGCGGAAGATGACCCTAGAATTTCTGTCAGAGGGGATGTAGAGCTTCTGATGTCTCTACCTCTCAGCCTGCAACAGAGATCAGTACCGGCGGAACACCAGCAGATGCAACAAGTGAGTTTATACGTTTCAACGTTTTTCTTATTTCTTGGTAAAGTGCAAACCAAAGGTGTTGACAAAGAATGTCATTCCCTTCTCTCATCCTGGATTTCGGAATTTAAGAGCATTTTTTTTTTTCTCTGGTGCTAATTGTAAAATTAATTTTCCCTAAGTGACTTAAAATAGACTGTAAAAAATTTGACCCTTTTGCTGCATCGTCACTGCCCCGCTTTAATAGAATATCTTTCTTTCGATTCATGAGAATGGTCCATGATACGGTAAAGTAGACGTTTTCTATAAAAGCGGTGGAGTGGCGATGCAGCAAAAGGGTTAAATTTTTCTCAGTGTAATTAACTATTAAGAGAAAGAGAAACTGAGAATAATTCGCCCACTTCAACCATCGTGGAATATAATTTTTAATTATGTTTTCTTTTTCTGTTGTTATTCATGCACTTAAGTTTTATCTTAAAAGAGTTTCTTCACACCTTATGAAAAAAATAGCCGTTTAAATTTTCCATTTGGAAAAATTCTGACTGAAGTTTATTTTTGAATATTTAATATTAATATATTTTTACTTGTTAGATTTATATATTACATTTTGTGTTGATTTATTTAGCAGCATACTTGCCGTTATTTTTTCTACAAAGCACAATCGGTGACACAAAACGAGGCTCAACTAGCATAATTATACCGCCCGCTAACTTTTTTGAAACGATAATCAATAATTCATTGCTTAATCACGTCACATCTTACGGTTTACTAGCGATAAGTGCAACAGAACCCGTACCAATCTCATGCTAATCCACATCCTGTTTTCTAGGCCAAATTCAATCTCTAACTTACCCTTTTCACTCTCACTAAGACCAGATCCTTTGAAATCAATCGAAACCCATGATGACTCAACTTTTCAAATATTTTCATCTCGATCCACCGTAAAAATCTTCAAAAAAAAAATCCAAGCTAATTCATTTGTCTGGCATATAATCATCCCCCATCAGTACAATGTGCCTTCAAGAATGTGAAGGTGTCAAAAAGTTTTCACCGAACGCATATCGACGTATACATCGACCATTCTTTTATAAATAAATAAAAATTAACCCTCATGCCGAATGAACCACCAAACTAAAATATGACAACAACTTCTAACTAATATACTTCCTATAAATGGTACGTGAAATGAAGCGCCACTCCACCTCCGTAACAAGTAAACATTTAACCGCAATTAGATTCAACACTATTAATAACTCAGACAACTCTAACGGATTACCTGTCACACTATTCAAAGGTACATAAGGCTTCTGCTGCTTAACCCACAACTGTGCATCTTCTGGCGTACAGACACTTACCAATTTAACTGCCACGATCTCCTACCAGATTGTCTTCGCACAACACTTAATATCCCCAACGCTTTCGACCACTTCCAGCAAGAATTATGTTTTCCAATTAGCTGCTCTTGTGACGACCAGTCAGAAAGCTTGTTACAAATTGGTTGAGTTAACAAAGGGATTTGTTAATTCGAGCTCGGAAAATATAAAATATTTTTGACCCAGAGATTAGGTATATTAACTCGGACCCAGGTGTTCCGAGATCCGAAGAAAATGTAAAGAATTAAATAGAGAGCAATCTCGATTATCGGAGCTAATTAGAACTGTTAGTACCTCGGACATCGGAAATTCCAGTGAACAGAAACTGTGTATAAAAACTCGCCGCGCTGCCAAATTTAACATATTTTGGAATAGAAAACAATAGAGCCTTTTTAAATGATAAAAATAAACATACATAAAGTTATGTTTTACAGTTGGGGGGGGGGGTAAAATCTTTCAGTAACACATTGCACGTAATCATCAATAGGGCCACGCGGCCACTGGAAACAAGGCACTGTTCACTGTTGACTCCTCATGGTGCAACGTTTCTTGGACGTTGAGCGCTTTTTTGGGACAGAAGAATCTGTAGCACGGACAGTGAACTAAAAAGTGTGGACTATTTTAAGGCTTATTCATAGGTAAAAGAAAGATTTTATTATTGGTTCGGTTAACAGTACCCTCGATTAATCGAAGTTGTATTGTACTGTGAAACTTCCATTTAACAAACTCTCATCATTACACTTAAATATTTCGTTATGAAGCAAATTCGTTAAATAGAAGTCAACTCAAATTCATGAAATTTGTGTAACAAAATATACTTTCATAGAATGAAAAATGCGCATAAAATGGAAATATTGGAAAAAATACTTTTTAATTCGGGCAATACCTTTTTACGAGTACCATGCTATGTAAACATATGAGAAAAATTTAATTGGAAAGTCTAAAAAAAAAACACAAATAAAAAATTATAAACAAAAACTGATGCGTAGCATTTATTTTCTCTTTCGTTGTCGGTATACCAAATCCTTTAAAAAAGTCTGTAATATTACTTTGTCCAGATTTTTTTTATAAAAAATATACTGCTCCTAAAAAAATTGCGCTTTTCTAAATATCCGATCAATCCATCTGTAACATATTCATAAAACTAGAATTCAATTCCTGCTGTATCAAAGGCATTTAGCATTTTTTTTTTTTTTTTTTTTTTTTTTTTTGAAAGTTTTTCAATTTCTTCTTGATTATTATCTTCATTGCTCTCTATAGTTTCTTTACTATATTTTATTACACTTTGCAATATGCCATCGTCAGTGGAATATTTAGTTGTCTTAAGTGGTTCATTTGTGATAGGTGAAATGAACTTTGTATGTATAACATATTTTTTATAACATGAAGGTTAATTTACATGTTAATGGTGTTCAAAGTCAAGGATCAGTAGAAAATTTTGTTAACCTTTAACTGATGTGATAGAATTTGTTACGTAAACTGTGAAGCGGTCTGTCGGACCGCTTCATCGAAAGATGGATAAAGGACAAGACTAACTTGTAGGATAGTGTTTTTGTATTTAACTTTTTGTACAGGACTCTTCTAATTAAAATTCGCCTGTTCAAAAATTTCTGGTGATAGTATTAAAGTTCAAAACAACAAAATTTTTATAGTGTTTGTAGCTAAACTAAAAGTTACAAGCTAAACTATAAAAATAGAAAAAACAACGGTCTATCGTATCGGCACTGTTAAAAATCTACAACTTTTGTTGCACAGTCACTCCACCACTCTAATAGAATCTGTCTATTCTGACCAATGAGAATGTTCTATAATATCTTTAAGTAATCGCTTTCAATAAAAGCGGTGGGGTGATTATACTACAAAAAGTTTCAGATTTTTAACAGTGGGTAACATCAGTTAAAGGTTAAGTAGGAAACTTCGTTAAAAGAAAATTCCACTGCATATCATCACGGCAAACACATGAAACACTTTTGCAACAATGGCGGAACATAAAAATCACCCCTTCTGACTAAAATCGTTTTCGATAGTGCTGCTTAGATTATGCATGGTTGTGTTTATTTTTAAAATTGTATAATTTTAAAGGCACTATCTTGAAAATATTTTGAAAATGCTTTATATGTGTTGCTTTATGGTGCTCTAAATTGCAAAAGTTTACAGTGTGTTGTTAATTTGGGGACAAAGTGTTGTGCAGCACAACACTATTTTTAGAAACTATTTTCATCAAAACTATTTACAACACTATTTTTAGAACAGATTTTTAAATAGCAAAACTTTTACAACATATTAAGAAGACATTTATAAACAGCAACATTTTTGCAATATATTAAGAACACAATCACATCACAGAACATATTTCACAACACAATAATGTATTGTGAATTTGAGGACAAAAGTGTTCCGAAATGTGTTTATTTTTTGTGTTTTGAATTTTTGCAGTATTGTTACAGTCACCGTTTTGACTGTGATACTTGTGATCATTTGTGATATTAAATCGACTAATTGTGCAATTAGAATTATTTGTAAAAGTCGTAATACTTTTGAATAATTTTCTTGATCCTCACAATTTATTTTTCTTATTTTTATTTAAAAAAAATTAGCATGCCGGAGCTTCGCCGTCCTATGAAGGAGACGATTTAGTCTACTCAGGGGGTGGAGGATCCGGTTGCTGGGACGATGAGGATGACTGTGGCGAAGTGGAGGCTACAACAGGTACTGGATTTTTTTTTTTTTCTATGTCTTTTCTCTTTTTTTAATCCATTTGGAAAATGGTTGTGTTTTTGTCAGCCAAGAAAAGAGAAATCTGATGCATATCTGAAATGATTTCTGGATTCTATTCGTTTTCTGATTGGTGCATGTTTAATATCTAGAAATGCAACACCTTTGTTGCCACGATGACAAAAAAAACTACAAAAAATTAATAAATCACATACAAATTGAGATACAACTTTCAAACAAATTGTATTTAAAAGTACATTTTTTCGCTACATGATGATGTAAAAATTGAAAATGTGCTAGGTTTATGAGTTTAAAATTTTGCAGTACCAAAAATTGTAAAACTAAAATTTCGTTTAAAATTTTTTTATGATTAGTCCAGGAATATTAATGTTTAATCCATGGCTTACGTAATATGACTCTGTTAATGAGTAATCTACGTTCTGTTCATCATAAAATTATGCTTATTATTATTATTATTTTAAATATGGAATTCATTTATAAATGTAAAATTGTAATCTGTGAAAATATCATTTTCCAAATGGTCGTTGTAATGTATTAAATTACTTTTTTTTTCTTTCAATACTTCCCAAAATAATTGAGAGTTGTTTATCACTTCGGTTTGTCTCTCCGCTGTTTGTCCTCTATCCGTGTTCTTATTCTCGTAAATATACTTAGATTTCCATAAATTTGACATTTTTTTAGGTATACAACAACAGGAATTTTTATTGAAAATGAATTGTGTAGCATTTACAATTCATTTACAGAGATACTCAAAACAATTCTATTACATTATGGTCTACATTATGGTCTATGCTCTATTATATGAATCGTTTGTGGTATATTTTAATGCTGTTACATTTTTTGAATTATAATGAAGTTCATGGAAGTTTAAGCGCTGACTCTGTGAGTAATTTTGGTTTAATAATAGTAACTAAATGACTTTATGTGTATAAAAATCTATGGATAACACACACGCCTGTAAAAAAATTAATTATTAAAATAAAAAACAAATATGTTTACTTTTATTGGCGGAAATTACTTAAGATGAATTTATGAAAATAGTTTTTTATTAGATGCCCATCATTTTCGGAAATGTTTCTGAGTAGATTTTGTAGTGCGAGAATCCGTTTTCTCAAAACGGAATATCACTTTCTCGGATGCTATCAATATGTAAATATTTTGATATTCAGAATAGATGTTTAACAAACAAACATATAACATTAATAACAGCATTAACTTTAATATAAAAATTGGCGTTGTTTTGTTACTATTACATGCAAAATTCAATTATTCACCTGAAAATGTTTACTTGAGAATTGATGGAGTTCGAAAACCCGATTTTCCGGGTACAGATAGCTGATTAATTCATCGTAGAAGCTACTGGAAAACGTTTCGAAAACTGGCCATTTTTTTAAAATTAATTTGGAAGATTTTTTAATAGTATATTGTTTTAAGTGCAGAAGAATTATCGCTTGAAATCGGCCTGCACGATAAAAATAGATTTTCTCAAAAATACATGCTCGAAAAATATTTTAAAAGCCATAAGTAATCACTAAGCTGAGATACAGTTTTTATTGGGTCGTTCGGAAAGTTGTGTCCGTTTGGGAAAATCAATTCGCATCGGAAAATTCTGCCCATTAATTACTAAACAGTAGATATTGGAAACAATATCTAATAATTAAATTTTAGAAATTTCCGGTATGAAGTGATTTTCCCTAAAGACGCAACTTTTCGAACGACCCAATAAAAACTATGAAAAAGAGTAAATTAAGATACAAATTTCAAACGAATTGCAATTAGAATAGCATTTTTTTCTGTAAGAAAACACTTTTTTTCTTACAGGGAACTATCATAACATCATTAAAATGTACCTCGAATTTTCCCCATAAAGACCTCAATTTATCGAAAATTTTTTAAGTCCCTATAAACCAATTACTAATGCTACACACTTCATTTCCAATGCCGAAAATTCTACAGTAAACTATAAGAAATATGTCGTAGCATATTTGCGAGTTAGAGCACAGATAGACGCAGAAAGACAAATATAATTCATAAGCACTTTCAACTGCATTAGAAAGTGGTAATAAAATATATATTCATCATTTCAAACATTTCCGGTCTACAACTATTTAAATGTCACTTTCAACAACATTTTTTTATTTATTAATCTAATTCAGGTATATTAATACCTCAAGTAATCATACTTTCGTTTTAAGTTGCATCATTTACGAACAAGTGTGTGATATTATATTCCACAATAATATTTCAATATTTTAAATCTTATCTTTTATGAGACTTAAAAGAAGTAGTAGTTTAGTAGTTTACTACTGCTGAAACAGACACTGACTCTTCAAATCATTTATGCTTCCTACTTACTTTCGAAAAATAACATGGCAATATTTGGATTTTCGTCGAAACTAGAAGAACTTCTTTTAGCGGATGTCAGTAAATTTAAATTACATGTCTAGCTTATGAAAAAGCTTCGAAAATTTCAAATTTCGATCACCAGTAACGTCATGGATCAAACGTTTCGTGACAAATATGACAAATATTTTCCAGCAGTTTTGATATAGTCTCGTCATCTTTACGACAATTTTTTACTTTATTTTCTTTTTTTCAGCTTTATTTTGTCAAAGAAATCCGAAATAATTTCTTGATAGGATAAAATATCTGAAAATTATTAGTACAGATATCATGTCATGATAAATACACATCATAGCAAACAATTATTGTATAAAAATCAGTTTGTAATCTACTTATTCAATCAAAAATACAAGGTGTCTTATTTCAAGCCGAATCTGGACTTTACGCATAACTTTTGTCTAACAACTTGAATGTTCTTAGTTTGTTTCGTTTTAGGTTTCCCTGGTTCGAGAATCGTATGATCGTAAATAAATATGTTCTAGAAACAATTAATATAAAACAATAGCTTATTAATAAATAAAAGAAAGACAAAGGCAGTAACAATATACTTAAAAATTTGTTTCTTTTATATAACTGGATTACGCGATGATGCATTTGCCTAAGGAATTTAAGAGGTGATTGGGACCATCTATTTTATCAACAATTCTGAAAACGAATAATTAGAATAAAGTTGAATGTCTTTAAACTAACTTAAGTTAGGCATCCTTAGTATCCTAAAATCGCTATGAGTATTAATATTACGATTTATACAAGTATATGTTGTCATATTATTTAATGTTAATATTTATACAAAAGAAACAAATATTTAAGGCATGTTTTTATTGACTTTGTCTTTCTTTTATTTATTAATATACTATTGTTTTATATTCATTGTTTCTAGAATTTACTTATTTAAGAACATCCGGTTCTCGAACCTGTGAAGCCTAAAACAAAACAAAGTTCAACTAACAACATTCAAGTTGTTACTAACAACTAACAACATTCAAGTTGTGGGACGCTTTGCAAATAATGAAGATAGTGATACTTTTAACACACATACTTCCTTTGTGGTAAAATGGGGTGGCATCATGAAAAGTGCTGTAAATGCGCAGTAATTTTTCTTTGACGAACTTTGAGTTAGGTACTTCACAACATATCTGACAGAACACATCGTATATTGTATATCAAAATTTAAATACTTCTATCATTTTCTGTAAGGTTATCAAATGTTATACAAAACAAAAATAGTCTGCTGAAAGCTCCGCTAAAATATCTTCAATATTTTTAAAGTTATAGAAGAAATTCTAAGACATTCTGCATTTTTGATTGAATGGTTGGATTGCAACCTTGGTTTCCAGTACAAAAATTGTTTGTCTAGATTATCACACCTAAACATTTATACTAATAATTTTGTGACATATTGCATGAAGTTAATTTATATTTTAAAAGATTTTGTAATCCTACTTAATTATAACAATTTTATCTTATATAAGTATTTTGATTTTAAATATCATCATATAATTTTAAAAGCAAACTAATTAAATTCTTTTATTATTTATGTGTCATTCACTGTATTAAAGGATGCGTATTGTAATATAGATCCATAAATACATCCATAGAAAAATTAAACATTTTTCTTCAAGTATTGCAATTCGTAGTATTTATTAAAAAAAAAAAAAAAAAAAAAAAAAACTTGAAATGCATTAAAAGTCTTATTTTGAAAAGTTAAAAAATGAATGAACGAAGTCCCTATATACAGGGTACCCACGAAAGTCCGGTCCACCCCCACTAACTTTATGGCGTCCACATCAACACCTACAGTCATGAACGTGATGTTTAACTTTAGTAAAGGGATTATGCCTACATGATGACACCACTTTTAGCTCCTCCATGAATTGCAGTGTTATCGTTCTTATTCTAAATAAATAAAGGATACGAGGGAAAAAATAAGATGTAGAGAGTCTTTGATTTAGAATGAAATTATGTATTACATATATAACTAACTTTGTTAGAGACCCTGAAATGTAATTTTTTTTAATCCAATCAACAGCCTAAATACGCCACAAGTAGCATGCAAAAGTATGTCGTTATAAAGAAGACACACATATATTATTAAAACGTAACACATAAAAGATACAGTTTGTTTTAGTAAGAAAAGGAAGTTAAGTATGTTCAGTGTGCCCCTTAGTAGTGCATCATGCATTCTGCATAAGTTCGATGATGGACAAAACTTGATATACTTAAATTCAGCATACTTAGCTTGATTGTCTTATTAAAATAAATTGTACTTTACTTACATATGTTAATTATATTAGCAAACATGCTTCCCACTTATAATGCCGCGCTTCTGCATACAATTAATGGTGTATTTGAGCTAGTGATTGGGTAAAGTATTCACATTTTTAATTCTAATAAAGTTGTTTGTACATGTAATATATCATTAAATTTGGGACGCTCTACAAATTTGCAACTGACTTTTCTCGTATTTCATAACTTTTTGAAGATAGGAACTATAACTCCACAGCTTTTTCCTGGGTGGCGCTGTAAGTGGTCTCATTGTACATCGCATAGCCACTTTACTATACCATTCGCCGTTGTGAAAATAATTGGAATTGAACAAGACTTTACTGAGGAATCTCTCTATATATTTTTTTTATTAAAACATTTTGTATCTTTGTACTTTTTAGTAATAGCAAATGTTCGTTTTTATTTCAGGCGATGATTTGATTACTCCAGTTTACATTCCACCTACTCCAAGACCTTATCCACGTACTACTCCTAGCATATCAGGAGGTGGTGGAACCTACGTCCATGGGCGTTCATCAGCCCCTCCCAGACACGCGGTTGGACTTGAAGATACCACTTGTGATGACGAAGAGGACTGTGTGGAAGGTGGATCTGGATTAGGTGAAGTTGCTTTCACTTCAAACCAGAACACACCCGCCACTCCAACATTCGTAACAACGAGTGACAGCCACGGTGATTCATCAGAACCTTTTGTGTCACCTCCTAGATTTCTGCCACCACCAACTCATGAAATCGACGTTGTTCATCGAGTAGTCATTACGCCACCATCTATTTCATCGACAGAATTAACACCTTACCGACGACCGCCTCCTGAGGAAGTGGTTGTGGTAAAGCCAAGACCGCCTCCACCGCCTATATATCCTATAATACCTCAACAGACACCTCGTCCCCCTCATCGTACTTCATCCAGAGCTCCTCCATCTGTGTATGGTGTTCCGATCCCCGATATGCCTGTTACAGGTCGAGAGCGCAACAAACCCCCGCCTAAAGTCAAGACATCTTCAGCTGCGGATAATACAGCAATGGTCATCGGAATCATTGCTGGTGTCCTAATAGTCGTGGTTATCGTAGCACTGGTAGTATACCGAGTGAGAAGCTGGACCTTGGCGGCATCTCCTGGAGCAGGAGGTTACAAAGTGGAAGAAGCTCAGAAGCGTTATCACTTCCCGCCAGCTGCTGGTACTGCACCATATCAAAGTCAGCCAGTGCAACACATGAACGGTGCACCAGCCCAAAATAAACCTGTCAAGAATCCAAGAAAGAAAGAAGTTGTCAAAGACCTAAAAGAATGGTATGTGTGAAGCTGGACCAGGAGAATTTATTATTGTTAGCACACTTCGCCATGCTCTCGTTCCAACAATTTTTGGTCTCTTAGATCTTGCGCAACTGTTTTGACTAATTTAAACAGTTGAGGTACTGAGTTCCTTGTGTAAAGGTTATGCGGAATTTTCTCATAATTGAACAGAAATGGAAAACACCAGGAGTGTTTTGTTAAACGAGTCGCTGGCACTGGAGCAAAGATCTAACTGCCTTTCGAATGTTCGCATGGACGATACCACAATTATTTTCGGTAACATGAAAGGAACTGCTGAAATGATGTTCGTAATGAATTGAACTGTCTACTTGATAAAATGCCATAAGAGTTTATCAAATCACAAATTCTTGTCCAGATAAAAGCAGAATGCCGGTTCCATTCTCTCTTTTCAATGCATATAATGGCCAAGAGGAACCTGGTTTTTTGTGCATAAAATGTTTATGATGTTGTGATAGATAAATGAATAGACAATTACTTGCAATAACTTGCTTCGACGTAACGAAATCTCTTTGTGTGGAGGGAACATATGTTAACGTGACAGAGAATATATAAGAAACTATATTTAAAATAAAGTTCAATGTAAATGTATCTTTTAATAAACTAAAAAATATATAAGTGTACAGTGGTGATAAAATTAGATTTCCTTGTATATTTCTTGATGACCAAATATAAGTTGGAACGAGTCAAAACATGGCGTCTCAAAATGGCGCAAGCCTTCGCGAGAGCTGAAGTCTTCTGTGGTCAAGCGCTTCTCAGCCGCAGCCTTGCAAACAACTAAGAGCTGACAAAGTTTTCCGCGAGAGATCCCCACAGAAGACAAACAAACATTGAAAGAATCGAGAATTTTAGAAATAAAATACGAATCGAAGTTTAGCACCATCATACTCTACACTCACTGCATGTATGGACAACATGTTCCAACAAACTGTGAGGGTACAAAGAGAGAAAGAAACTGAACTTTCGAAAAACTTTATGATAAAATTTTTGTTTTCTTTTTAAATTCTTTTAACTTGATTACGTGCCATCCTGCCCAAAATTACTGGAAGAAAAAAGATAGCGAATTCTGATCAAAAAGTTTGAAAAATAATCTTGCTCACTCCTATCTTCTGAAAATTTGACTTTCTCTTTCAACAACTTTCTGTTAATCACGCGTCACATTTTTCGTGACATTCTTCTAAACTGATATTTATATGCTATTTAAAGTACATGTTTAAATGAAGGATTATGGGACTCTACCGCCGATAATATAATCTGTACATAACTATTCATCGGACGTGCAAATTTCAAATATTAGTTATCTGTCAAAAATATCGTGGAACCAGTACTCTAGCGCCAATTTTATTACTATACTGTTTCATTTTGCTAATATTTTATAATTCACCTTTATATCCTGTTCGCAAAGGAGATACTTGTATGAATTTTTTGAAGTCTTGGAAGGTTGTTTCGAAATAATGGTATTTATTTTAATGTGAGTGTCAAGATGTGGTTTAATGATATTTTTACTTGATAAAATACAGATGTTCTTAAAATCATCGTAAAAACTGAAAAAAGCTGCTTTATTTCGAATGGATGAAAGCTATTTTGGGGCAAAAGTACTCACTCATCTGTCAACAAATGTAAGAGTAGTTGGAGTATTTTTCTACTGTTATAATGATATACT
The DNA here is from genome assembly GCA_964019185.1 of Maratus speculifer. NCBI lineage: Eukaryota > Metazoa > Arthropoda > Arachnida > Araneae > Salticidae > Maratus > Maratus speculifer. The sequence continues at coordinate 170,301,554 of OZ025295.1, forward strand.
GTTGAAAATTATAACAGAAAAAAATTATACTGCATTTTAACCCTTAACTGGTGTGACAAAAACTATCTCATAACTACTGTAAGTAATCTGTCAGATCGCATAACCGAAAGATGAAAAAAATGCTACAATTTGAGAAACATAACAGTCTGTGAGACAGCTAACAGCAGTTAAGGGTTAAGTCATATAAGTAAATAAATATCTGTATATGAGTGATCATGGTGTAATAAGCATCTGTACTAATGATGGGCAAGATGAAGAAATATGATATGCAAATGAATCATTAGCGCATGTGCAAAAGCATAACATGCCAACCTTCATATTCTTTTTTAATCAATTAAAATAAGAAATTTTGAAACCAGAAAACATAAAAGATAAATTAAGACTATTTAATAGTTGTTTCTACAAGATTTCCTATTTTAATTGATTAAAAAGAATACGAAGCTTAACAGCTATGTTTTTGCGCATGCCCAAATGCTTCATTTGAATATCAAAATCGTTCATCGTGGTGCCCGTCACTAGTGTATACGATGTCACAAAAAAGATAAAAGCGCAATAAATCAAAAAGCATAGACAGTAACACGATGTGGTTTTAAAAAAATGCATAGGTCGTCATGTCATTTTTTGATAGCAAACAAATTAATTTTAGAATCATTACAATTTTCACCGATATTTAGTGATCAGAAACAAAAAGTAGGGATTACACCTCAACTTCTTTTCGATGCTGTTGCTACATCTAGTAGTGATTCTCACCAATAACAGTCAGTCATCAAATTGAGCATTTGAAATCCTGTTTCGCTTTGTAGCGTGTTTCGCGGTTGTATAAACTGCTGAAAAACTAAAATACAACTTGTTTGTAGCAAATGTACTTATTATGGCAATAAATTTCCCATTATAAAAATAACCCCATATTTTTTGTGCACCTCTTCGAAAACCGATAGTGCTACTGTCTGTATCTTCGAATTCATTAAATTTTATTTCTTTTGTGAGTTTTAGATCTATCAGTATTTATTAACTCCAAAGTCAAGATTAGAAATATCATTTTTATGTATTGCCTGTTACAGATTTGAAGCAACACTACAAAAGCAATAAATTCATTTAGATTTTTTTTTTACTGCAATATGCACTATGAATAAATATATTAATAAATGGTGATTCAGAAATTTCTTTTAAGTCTTTAGGATTGAAAACATCATGTAAATGTACAGAGATATTCAATAGTTTTTCTGTAAATGTACAAAAGCAACAGGACTTTCAGACTAAAAAATAATTCGTTTCATTAAAAATATTTTATTCAGTTTCTATGGTGATTTTAAGAAATTTTGTATTTTTAAAAAGTGTTTTGTACCAACTTTTATATTTATTTTTTCTGTGGATATTTTAACTATCAATGATCACGTAGCAGTGGGTAAGATTATAAAAAGAACTTTTTATCGCTTATCGTGTGTGATGCCTTATCAACTTTTAAATCTATTTATGGTTGCAAAATTTATCAATATATTGCGCCGAATTAATATCCTACACTAGCAATTTCCACAATGTCATAACATTTTTCCGCTTGCATGTTCTTGTGATTCTATTCACATTGAGTTACTTTAAAATGGAGGACAAATAATCGTAATGTTTCTATAATAAAATTAATCAATTTTTTCATGAAATTTTATTATTTCTGTGTACATATTTAAAATGTGTATTTATTTTATTTCTTTAATACTTTCAAATTTTAATGTTTTCAGTTTACTCATGTCCAACAATGTGAATTAAGAGTATTTCTTTGATTATTGCGTTTCCGTTTGTTTGTTTTTTCATTCAGAATTATTGGCATATAACTATCAAACGCATGAAATGTGATTATATTATAATCAAAGAAGTATAACAACTTCTTGATATTTATTGTATAGTGTTTAATGACTTTACATTTTCAAAACGTTGTTAGTGATAAAAAAAAGTTATGCTCTATCTTTCCATGTGTAAGTTATTGCAGAATTTAAATATATATATACACTGAGATTCCGTTTAAATCGAACTATATGTTCAGAAAAATCCAAAATCTAAAAGAAACCGCGCTAAATGAGGTCACCTTAATTGATAAATAATAGGAAAATTAAATTAAGGTAATGAATAAAATGCATACTATTCTTAGTTTGTAAAATATGTTTATTTTTATTGAATTAAGTTCAAACATTTTTATTGCTGCTATTGATTTATAGTCATAAATTTTTTATCAAATTAAAGAATAATCAGGGATATAATTTTCGAAAGATTTTCCTCATTTGACAATATTAGCAACATATCCTTCAATAAATGCTCAGCTAGCAATTGTCTATACCAAGCCATTCAGTCGATGATACTTGCCTTTAAACTTCTATTTAAATTTGTATCATTTTCCATAAATTTGCCACCTAATTGTCGCAATGACTATCAGGGGATTGCCCTAGTTTCCTTGAAACCTCGAAACTTTGCAGTGCCTAAGATGTTTTCTGTTAACATAAACTAAATTTGGTGAAATTTCTTATGTTGGGGAAATCTTTTCCCCATATCTCGCTTTAATTGAACTTAGTCGACCCTGCTTACACAGTAAAAAACTCGTCCTAGTTTGTGCCACATTTTGGTGCTCAATAGTGCCACTGTAAGATGGTGAAATCTTGTGCCAATAATTGGAGCTCCTGTTGAAGCATAGTTCCCATATCGAAACGAGCTTGAAATAGGAAGCTCCAAATGTTAGTACGAGATTTCACCATCGTATGGTGGAAGCTACTGGGCATCAAAATGTGGTTCAAACTAGAACAAAAATTTAGCAGCGTAAATAGCTTGAAACTCCCGTAGTAAGAACTGAATTTCTTTTAAGAAAGTATATTACAAATGCATTTTGCTTTTCACCATCAAAAAAAGCTAAATTCAGGGGGGTTTTTTCTCGAATATTATTCAAATAATTCTTTAAAATTACTTTTGCAAAGATTTATACAACTTATAATTTAAAATAAATTTCCAATAATCTGTATTTTTATATTACTCTCGCTTATATAAAACAGAACATTCCAAAAGCTGTTTTAAGTTCAATAGTCAAAAAATATATAACATTCGAAAAAAAATTAAGAAAAAGGTGCATTTTAATAATACAAAGAAATAAATAAACGGAACGCAATTAATCTGGATCTTACTGTAACTTTACATTCCATTACTGTTGTTATATGAAATTTCATAATGATTCAAAAACACATTTTTCGTTAATATTTCAGTGTGTATAAATGGTTTTTTTTTTGCCCATATACTCCATTCAAATTAATATTCAACCAGTCATAGAAAAATAAAAACATGATAGGTCTTAGAATATTTTTTAAATTTATTTCACAAACTTTCATCTTGTTGTTTAATATTGCTCATGTTTCAAATGTAACTATTTCTTTAAGTTGTGTTGGATAATCTCCAAAATCCTGTTCAAATTACAAAGAAATAATAAAAAGCATATCGACTTTTATGCTTTATCGAAATCTCTTACAATCTAAAATTATCTTTTAAAAATAGCAAAGAAGGTAAATGTACTATGAATAAAAATTAATAAAATTGAAAAGTTCCATTAACATACAATTTTAATAACTTTGAAGCATAAAGAATTTCAGAAGCATTTAATTTTCATTTAAGAGATACACAATATATTTTATGAAAATATTTTTCTCGTACGAGAGTTGTGAGTATGAAAGTGATTTTGTCGTTCATACTTAACATTTATTTATGTATAAATTTCATTTTCCAATTCCGTAATTCCATATTTCTCAGCATTTTTTATATTTTTACGTATTTTCTACTTTTTACATTCCTAATTAATGTACGAAGAGAAGAATAAGCTAATTTCGTCTCATTCCATGGTGGCACAGAATCAAGCTCTGTTCATCATCAGACACAGCTCTAAATGCCTCGTCCAGTCTGTATCAGTCTAACAGAGAAGATCATATATTATGGACCGATTTCGGATGTCTGTAATTTTAGGATCTGTTTGAATTTCTTTTTCTTTTGTGATTTATGACACAAGAATGAAATTGTTAGAATATAGGATAGTGTTCAATTAAAAGGTATTTCAACCTTGTGCTTTGTCTTTCCTTTCATTGATTTTATTGTCTTACACTTTCGAAAGCAGAAACATTATAGCGTGAACCCGCTAGTACACTGTAAAAAAAAAAATCCGTAATCCTACAGATGTAAAGTGGCCGAAATCTGTATGGTTACTAACATTTTATCTGTACACTGTACAAGAAAAAATGTAAATCTACTAAACAAATTTTTGTAAAGTTACAGAATTCTGTAACTTTACAAACGAGTCTACTAAAATTTTATCTTACTAAAATTTTATCTGCAATCTGGGTTGCAGTTATATGGAAAATTTGTGGAATCCCAGTCCTGAAGAACTTTGACAACCTTACAGAGTAATCTTAATAACCTTACAGATTTTTCTTATTTTCAGTGCAAATGTGTATCTGTTACATGAATTTTTGTTGTTGCCGTTACAAAAAAGTTCTAGGAATCCCAGTTTCCTAGAAAACTTCTAGTAACTTTTACAGATTTGTACAGATTTTTTTTTTTTTTTACAGGTGTAGTTGACACAGGCGAATCAGTAGTGTTTGGCGCCTGTGTGAAAAACGTCAGCTTGCGCCTAATAACCCTCTCCGAATAACTATCGTTTTATAAAAACCTACCAGTGAGCACAGATGAAATAGTACTATAATAATATTAATTGTGAGTTTACATATTTATAAATAGATAACAAATTATAAAACTTATATGTAAATGAAAAAATACACAAAAGAAATGTGCAAAAGTTAGAAAATAAAATATTTTATGCCGTATATTAATTTAAAAAAAAGAAAAGAAAAGAAAATCGATAACCATGTTTCAGATTTCATAAAATGGTTTTAAGTGATTTACAGCTAAATCAGAAGTTAAAATATCCCACTTATAAACAGAAAAGAAAAATAAAACTGTATAATTCTTACTCTCTAGTAAAAATAAAAATCATTAATTTTTTTATTTATATTCACACCGTCATTGACTATCAAGTTTAAACTGTAAAACAGTTAAAAGTAGTATATCTGAAATAGTAGTCCTCTGTGAAATTTAAAATTGAATAAAACGCTAACAAATGCTCAAGTTTTTGCGCTCTGAATTGAAATTTATTAATTTATCACAACCATTTAAAAAAATAAAAACATTTAAGTGATTATAAATGATATATTTGAGACAAGTATATAAAATAAAGAATAAATCTGTATCCTGGGCAACACTAAAACTCAACGTTCGCTTTTAATTCACCAGTTGCAATTGGTAAAATTTCAAGAATAGCTAATTTAAATAAAATTTTAAAATATGTAATTTTAAATATTTCCCTCACTTGAATTGATTATTAATTGGTGATTGTGTGCACCGATTGCGCAATAGATCGGCGCGCCCCCAGGGCCGTAGCTAAGAAGCTGCTAGGGTCGGCTCAGCCCCCCCCCCTCCCTAAAACATTTTGAACCTCCCCTGGAAAAAAATTCCAGTTTCTGTACCAAAATCCAAATGAAATTCTGTTGAAAAATCTAATTTGGTTTTGAGGCCCTTTCACAGTTTTGCAGTATTACTAAATTGTAACTAAAATAAATGTTTCAACACTCGCAAATTTGCACTAATTATACACTTAAATTTTTCATCATCATATTCTTTTCTAAGCATAAAATGAAGTTATTACAACAATTTAATAAAGAAGCATAGTACCTACAGTATGAATATTCTCTAATTTATCTTTCTGCATCGTAGAGAGATAAAATATATATATATATATATATGAGCCCCCCTGTGTTCTTTTGAGCCCATCCCTCCCTATTGTTCACTTCTAGGTACGGCCTTGCGCGCCCCTGGCAGTTGATACTCTTCCAGTCATTGATCAAAATTTTGAAATATCGCCACTTCGACCGGAAATGAGTTTTATGCGCGACATATGTTGTTGGCGTGTTATTTAGACATATTTTAATTTGAATGTTATTGCACTTGTCACGTGGTTTTCTGATGTCTACTGCTAAAGAAATCATTTTATGATTTTTTTTTAATAATTAGAAAATACAAACAGTTAATTTTTAATTAGTAGGAGGAAATTAAGGTAAATTTAGGGTGTCCGGAACACATTTTAAAATAATTTTTATTTATTGGATTAAAATTTTGATTTTTTTTTTTTTTTTTTTTTTTTTTTTTTTTTTTTTTTTTTTTGTGTGTGTGTGTGTGTGTGTGTGTGTGTGTGTGTGTGTGATTATTAACCATATTATTTGCAAACATGATATCACATGATAAAACTTCACCTAATTTCTTTTTAAGATTTACAATTTAAAATTTATTTAAAAAATGAGTTAATTTAAAATTATTATAACTCAAAATATTATTTATAGAGTTTTAATTTTTTTTACATTTAACTAAACAAAAATATCTAAATTTTAATTTTGATTCAGTATTTTTAAAATTATTCATTTTTAAAGAAAATTTTTTAAAAAATGATGTAACTTTTTTTTAAATCATATTTTTTTTTTTAAGTAAATATATATATGTTTTTTTTTTTTTTTTTTTTTTTTTCAAATTTGTCGAATCAAAATTAAAGTAAAACAATCAAAAAAGACACGTTCCAAGTTTGAAATATTTAACTTTAACTGTTCTTGTGTTATAACAATTTAAATTCGAGAAATTGTGAAAAAACCCAACATGAAGAAAAATGCTTTTTCTCAAAAACTTATTTCAATGATGATCATTTCTTGAAAGCTACATTTTGAAAACAAACCAAAAGGGAAAGAATAATTTTTTTTCTTCTATATAATATAGAAACATGATTTAAACGTAGTTTTAAGCATAAAAAAGCAGAAAAATTTTTAATGCAATATTTTTTTTTTTATAGAAAATTTGAACATGTTTGTCTCCCGGATCCCTTAAAATAATCTAATTCCCCCTTCCTTATTTGAACTAATATTTTTAAGACAATTATTAATAATCACAGGCCAAAGGGGGTTATTTTAAAAGATTAATTTTTAGATTTTCGATTGATTTCTTTCGGCTGATCAAAAATTGGAAAAATGGCAACAAAAAAATAACTATTTATTTATAGCTTTGTTTTAAATTTGTACTTAATTTCAGAGAATTTCTTTTTTGTCCATTATAGGACATCCATATACGGTTTTAGCAATCGCGTTAGTCTATTTCTACAGCTTAAAAGAAAGAAAATAAAATAAAAATTCGGTAGCACAGACTTTATTTGATCAACTGCTGGCGGTGTCATCCTATTTTGCAATTGTAACCTCTGGCTTAAAAGCGAACGTTGAGTTTTAGTGTTGTGCAGGATACAGATTTATTCCTTTATTTTATAAACATTTTCTTTTTTTTTCCCCTTAAAATATGTATGTTTATTTTCGTCCAATATGTAAAATATTTGAAATTTCTTAAATTTAATTTTCTTAAATCATTTTTTTTTAATTTATAAAGTTTGATTTATAATTCAACCACGATTGTGGGAGTTCCGGTTGGCAGAATGTCAAACAATTTCCTCTCACACTGTAGGGAGAATAGTCTCTGTTGTCGGGATTTAAATTTCAATTTAGATTTCTTTTTAATCGAAACTTACTGGGTAAGAGGATATTTACAGCCTTCCACCAATCCACAGTAACGAAGCAGCCAATTTAGAGGCTATTTGCAGCTCGCCACCAATCCACAGCAATGAAGCGGCCAGCCAATGTGAGCACACGGTAAATATAGGGTTTAACGACTGCATTTCGCAACTGGATGCTAGCAACAAATTGCACACGCATTGTTAAATTTTCCTGTTTTGATGATTTTGTTATACTTGATTGATTTACAATCGAACTTCAAAATCCATCCAAGCACCATCCAAAAGAAGTAATAAATTAGGTAATTACTCCTTTTATGTTTTCTTATGGTTTGTTCCGATATGTAACGCACGTCGCGCGCGTGCTTAGAAGATTTTGCATGGAGTAGATTTCATTGAATAAAGAAATTTTTAAATAATTCAATTATTGCATTATTTGTGTAGTTCATAACAGTTAAAATCAAAGACTATATTTCTTTATCCTTACGAAACATGGTTTCCGTAACAGAAATACATACCTGTATTCACTCAGATAAAATTTACAATGTTCTTCAGATAAAATTTTAATTTTTTTTTCTATTTTAGTATAAATGGAGATTTTAAATATTCGCAATTTATTCGAAAATATCTATGGCCTCGAGTAATGTTGGGCGCACCAGCTAGTAACTTATAAAATAATTTATTAATAAATTGTCTTCTTAAGTATAATTTTTTACTAGTATTTACATCGTATAATAACGATCCTTATTCCCAAAATAAAAGATAACGAAAATGAATTTAGGATTATATCAGAAAGCAGCAAGTCTGCTTTTGGAACAGTCTTTATTTATTTTTTTTATTTTTTTGTTCGTGTAACGACTTAAAAACAGAAATTTACTTTACATATATGTTTTAAGAGAAATATTTTTGATAGATTCTATAAAACACAAAAAGTATTTATAGCTCTTTTTTGTTTATTTTTATCTTACATTTTAGAACCTCCCGAAAATTTTTCTAATGAAGCTGTTATACTTTCGCATGTGTTTCAATAAAGTTTTGCATGGTGTGAGAATAATTTTCCGCTTCCAAGAATTTCTTTAAAAATATTTTAGAATCGTAAATTCAAAACAGTAAAAATTTTAAAATAGAGTGTTTAAGAACAATTATGTAAAAATACGATGATTTAATTCTAAAAATGTAGGAAATATTTATCTATTTGTTTAGAGATACTGAAGAAATCAAGATAAACACATATGTAATATTGAGATTAACATGGTATTTTTACTTATTCATATATATTTATTCACAAAAGAGAATCCTTCAATGTATCCCACTTAAAATAACTCCAGTTTTCAAATAGCCCACTTAAAATTTTAGTTTAGCCTCACTTAAAGTCCTTCGTGGATAGTATTGTCACCCAAGAATTCTATTGGAAGTCATATCGGAACCTTATCCAAACCCGGCACAAACATTTTTATCGACCCGAAACTGAAATGAAAGAAAATGAATTCCTATTTTAATGGAATTATAAAATACAGTTTACAATTATATCTTTAGTATCAATTTTACCTTTTATATAGAAAAATAAACATCTAGCAAATATTCTTTAACACCACAGTACAGCAAAACCTCTAAACGGCAGACATCTGGGACTTCTTAATCTGACTTTATTCGGAGATGTCCCCTATTCACAAATAAAATAATGCAGATTGAAAAGTGTTCGCTAAATAGATGTGTCCATAACTCGGAAGTATTCGCATGAAGATTTTACTGTGCATGTTATTACTTTTCAAAAGTGAAAAAAAATTCACGCTTTCGAGGCGTCCGATATTCAGGGTTTTACTGTAAAAACGAGGAAAGAGGAAATCCTAAGTAAAGGTTTCCGCTATTCGGGGTTATCCATCATAGAAATTTTATTATATATTTATTATAAATTGTTCTAATAAGGAAAATATTTAGGTCTTAAGAAAAAAAAAACTGGATCAATCCGAGTTCCACTCTCAAGAGTCAAACCTAATCCAGAACAGACCCGAACTCGAAATTATGTATGTCAACCTTATTCGGACTCGGCCTGGAGCAACAAAGTATAAATCAACCTCACCCGAACCCGACCCCACAACAAAAAAGTAGAAATAAATTCGACCACAATTAAAAAAGACCTCTTGTACGAACCTCCAAATGAACCCGGCTCCGATTCTCAAAAGCGAAACCCAATCCGGAATAGATTCAAACCCAAACTAACGTAAGTTAACCTTAACCAAACTCGACCAAAAGCAACAAAGTATAAATCTACCCGACCCACAACAAAAAAGCAGAAACAAATCCGACCCATAGTGGGAAAAATTACCTCCTACCCGAAACTACAAATCAACCCAAAAGTGACTCTCAAAAGTGACACCCAATCCAGAATATACCTGAACTCGAAATAATGTAAATCAACCTGACCCACAGTAAAAAAGTATAAATAAACCCAACCCGAACCAGGCTCACAGTAAAATAGCAGAAATAAACCCGATCCGAATGAAAATATATACACCCTATCGGAATCTTCAAATTTTTTAAACGCCACCACTCCCCCCAAGTAGCTTTCCTAAATCGCCCTTGCCCGAAAGGCATATTATTTGTTTGCCTAATTTCAGAATCAGGTGTTAAAAAACGAAAAAAACAAACACTTTTGTAACTTAATAGGCTTCCGGCATTCGAAGACGCTCGTATGCTAATGTTAAACATATGAGAGGATTCTTTTTTTAAATATCTCGATTTCATTGCAATATTTTTTTTCTTTCACATGCATAATAGCTATTTTTTCCGATTTTGAACGCAATACTTTTTTCTTCTTAAAAAAAAAAAAAAAAAAAAAAGAAAAAAAAAGAAATAAATAAGGATACTTTTATTTTCGAAATGCTTCCAAATGTGAAAATATCCTCATAAAGAAAGGAACTGCGACCAAAATCAAAAAAGAGAAAAAACATTCATAGACTTCAGTTACTTAAAAAAAAAAAAAAATCTCCCTATCTATTCCAGTCATTCTTTACAGCACTGCTGAATTCCGAACTTTATTTCTCAAGAGCATTTCCAAGTGCTGAAATAAAAACTAGTTGGATGTGCCAATCCCAAAACTTTCTTCTATCTCATATGTACATTATGTACATTTTAATATTTAAAAAAAATAGTTTCACATGTTAATGCTTTAATAATTTTAATTCAATATTACACCAATTTTGACTTTCACTCTTTGATTTTCAGCCTCACTCAATTAATCAGAGTAAAAACGAGTTTCCGTCTCTGCGCGAGCCGATGGACAATAGAATGATAGGCAGATTTTTTTTTTTTCAAATTCAGGGAGGACCTAGTTGCCATACCCAAAAATAATCATAAACAAAAATTTTAGCTCAGTTCTATGCATAACTTCACTCATTTTTACTTTATTTCTATGTTCGATAGAAAAAAGTATTGTAATCGAAATTTTTTCGATTCCCAGTTTTCGACGGATTTAAACGTTTTAGGGATCAGAGATTCCAAAACACATGTTTTCACAAAATGTCGGTCTGTCCGCGTGTCTGTCTGTCTGTGTGCCCGTATGCCGCCTTTCTAACATCAAAAAATGTAGGAAGATATGCATAGAATTGGACCAAAATTTTTGTGAATGTTTTTGGCTATGGCAAGCAGGTCCCCCTTCATTTCTGAAATATTCCGCCGGAAGGGGGCGCTGCAATAGCGATTTATCTGTCATTTTCAATGTTGTACCGACTAAAAGTGTATGACGTTATGCATCGAATTGAATCAATTTTTTTGTGTAAGTGTATGGCTATGGCTAATTGGTCTTCCCTGAATTTGAAAAAAATCCGCCTGAAGGGGGCGCTGTAATAGCTATTTTTGTGCCATTCTCAATATTGTACCACCTAAAAGTGTATGAAGTTATGGATGGAATTAAACCAATTTTTTTGTGAAAGTGTATGGCTATGGCTAATTTGTCCTGCCCGAATTTTTAAAAAATCCACTGTAAGAGGGCGCTAAAATCACGATGTTTGTGCCATTTTCATTATTTTACCATAAAAAAATGTTTGAAGTTATGCATAGAACTGAACTAAATTTTTTGTTTATGATTATTTTTGGGTATGGTAGTTAGGTCCTTTCTGAATTTGAAAAAATCTGCTTATCATTCTATTGTCTATCTGCTCGTGCAGAGACGTAAACTCGTTTTTACTCCGATTAATTGATTGAAGCAGAAATTTAAGATGAAAATCAAAGTTGGTATAATATTGAATTAAAATTATTAAAGCCTTAGCATGTGTAACTTTTTTTAAAAATATTAAAATGTACATATGAGATAGAAGAAAATTTTGTTATTGGCACATCCAACTAGTTTTATGATAAAATAATGAAATGAAAATGGCACAGATATCGCCATTATAGCGCCCCCTTCCAGTGGATTTTTTTTAATTCAGGCAGAACCAAAAAATTTGGTTCAATTTGATGCCTAACTTCGTACACTTTTAGTCGGTACAACATTGAAAATGACACAAAAATCGCTATTGCAGCGCCCCCTTCCGGCGGAATATTTCAAAAATGAAGGAGGACCAGCTTGCCACGCAGCCAAAAACAATCACAAAAAAATTGGTTCAATTCTGTCCATATCTTCATACATTTTTTGATGGTAGAATGGCGACATACGGACACACAGACAGACAGACATTTTGTAAAAACATGTTTTTTGGATTCTCTGACCCATAAAACGTGTAAATCCGTCGAAAACCAGAAATGGAAAAAATTTCGATTACAATACTTTCTTCTATTGAAAATAGAAAAAAAGTAGAAAAAAAAACTTTTCGAGGTTTTTTTTTTTTAACCTTTTTTTTTTTAACCTTTTTTTAAATTTTTTTAGGGACAAGAAATTACGTTTCTGTAATATTGAACTCACATCGAAATTTTCAAAAATTTTTATTTCAAAATAAAGAAAATAAATTTTACAACTTTTTTTTTTCCATTATGTCGGACGTTCCTCTCAGCCCGCACAACTTTGAAGAAAGTCCGTGGTAGTTATAGCTTCCACCACCAATATTATTAGGTGATATCGGTCATTCACTGTGAGGATTGTGTAAATGAACACTAACGCTGTCAATTAACTGAATTAACAGTTTATTTAGAATATCTGCACACAATAAATACGTTATTTACAATTATATACAATTACAACTCGGATACAGGTGATCCGGTTCAACATTAAATTAAATACGGTAGAGGTTGGCTGTGTACTGTTCAAATTACACCTTCTCCCTCACACTCATTGCACGTTAGATTCACTTTATCGGAGATCAATTTCGAATCTCCCAACACCTGGATACTCGGTCTATGCTATCCGGCCCAGAGCACAACACCAGGACGTCTGTGTCCCTTGCTCTCCAGATACGAACTGCACACTAGGACCTCTGTCCTACACACTCTCTAGGTACGAACCCCAGATACGAACTACCAAATCTCAGATGAGACTTGCCCTTCTCAAAATCACTGCTTTCCCCAATGTACACCCCATGTGGAGCTTCTTCATTGGACACATCCCACATTGCTTTCTTGATCCGTGACATGTTCCTTGTTTGCTCATCATTAACATACATCACTGACGAATGAACACGCCTCTCGGCAATATTCTCTTTTTCACTCACTACCTGTACATTACCTGTCAATTCTCCCTTCAACAAAGAAAGAATGTCACCTTGAAAATTCCAGTGCACAGCCAGTACAATACACAAAATATTAAGATGGAGAAATAACATAAATTCCAAATTTTAGCAGATGCTTACTCTGAACCTGATACATTATATTATTTATATTTAATTATAAAAAATATTGTAACGACCCCTGAGCTGACTTTGGCACAAAACTCCCGCCTATAGTTTCGCAAGAAACGATCCTGGCTATGGGTCCTGAATCCGAACTATTTCTTCTATGTTGGCCAGACGACGACGCTGAGATTTGAGTTACTGATGGAGACGAAAAGAAAAAAAAAACAAAGTGAGAGGAATGAGACAGTGATTTTTTATTTTATTTTATTTATTTATTTATTTTCAGCGAAGATTTTAAAATTTTAGTTATTATTTTATTTTATGTGTGTAAGGTTTTATTTGTCAAATTTTAGTGTATCTCTTAAATTAGTATGGTGAGAGAAATAAATGATAATCGTGAAAATGATATATCATTGTCCTGCTTATTACACTGGAACATGGAGAGGGGTTGAAATCGTTACAATATAATTTAAGTTTCTCGTGGAAATCTTGATTCAAATTAAGTGTCCCTCAAGAAAGAACCCCTGAAGCAAGTACTCATAAATCTTTCTAGTAGTATACATCATGGTAAACCTTGTGGGCTATTATTACTGCCCGACCCTTAATTAACCAGTGTCTGGTGTCTAATAGTAAATTGAGATGCGCGTTTATTTATTTATTTGAAAATATTAAATTATCATAAGATTTAATTGATAAAATAAAGAAGTGTATTGCGCACTTAACAAGTCATAGCAGAACATTAAAAAAAAAAAAAAAAAAAAAAAAAAAAAAAAAAAAAAGGTTGAGTTGCAGGTTGCTCCGAAGCCGTAGCCAATGGGGGGGGGGGGGGGGGGGGGAATCACCAAAGTTTGATCCCCCTCCGAAATCAACATGGTCAAGTTTCAAAAATCAATTACAGAATCAAGATTCAAAAGTCATATTTTTATTGTTTTATTTCGTTAGTATATTGAAAAAATAAATCCAATTTCTGAGAGATAGATTTTTAAAGTTTATGTTCTGAAATGGGATTCTGTAAAAGCCAAATGCAAACGCAATCGAAATAAAATGATTAATACAACAGCCAATCATAAGACTTGTTTAGCCCAAATTCTAATAAAGTGGGATGAAAGTTAATCAAAGTATCGGCAAATTTAGCTGTTCCGATGACTTTTATAGGAATGAAACATTTGAAAACACATTTAAAATGTATCTACAATGTAAAAAAATATGTATTTTGCTGCTTCGTCACTCCCCCGCTTTTATAGAATATCACTCTTTTGGCCAATGAGAATGCTCCATGATAGTCTGAAGTAGTCGTTTTCTATTAAAGCGGTGGAGTGACGATGAAGCAAAATAGTCATATTTTTTACAGTGTAACATTGGCTCAATTGACCACAAAGTCATTTTATCGCCAAAGAATAACTTGAATTAGATTTTAACTTTATTTGCAATACAAAATGCTTACAATTTTTTAATTATATTAAATTGAACTACTTATACTCACAATAAAAATTAATGAAACTGTTAATAGTCGTCTCTATTTTATTAATTAATAAAATAGACAAAAAAAATCTAAAATGGGACAACTTTAAAAATCAGTTGCGCATACAGAATGAAGCTTTGGAGGGGGCTAGCATATTTTAGAGGATTATATTTTCCTGATCTGGCCCGGAATATCAGTCGAATTTGGCCGGATTTTTTTTTTTTTTTTTTTTCATTTTATTAAAAATGGACAAGATGTATCATTCTAGGACATAATTTTTTTTTCTAGAGTCTTGATACAGAACGAAGACTGAAGAAGGGGGGGGGAGAGAAATCAGCGTAACCTGGGGGAGAGGCTTTGAAAATTTTGATGGGGCTAATTCTGAAGGCTTAAACCTCTTTGATAAATAAAAAGAAAATGTCGTTTTAAGTGATGAATATTAATAATGCTAATATTTCTAATTTCATAAGAAAATTTATAAATTTATAAAAAAAAAGTGTACAAAATTACTATTTTTCAAAATTTTTATTTTACAGAAACTATTAAAAATAATAAAAGTAAAATTTCATAATTTTAGAAAACTTTAAATTGTTAGTTTAAACTTGCGGTCTGAGAGGGGCTACAGCCAGGCCCGGACTGGCCAGGTCGGCTGGTCGGCGATCGCCGAGGGCCCCCGGCCCAAAGGGGCCCCGGAAGTGCAACTCAAAAAAAGGAATATACGATTTTATAATTACTACTTACATAAGAAAAAAATTGAGTATTTTCCAATAATAATATGCGTTTACAGTAAATTTTAAACAATTGATAGTTTTTTCATGGTAACTTATATAGTTTTGTCGTGTCAAGTCGTTGGACAGACGGAATAGGGCTGCTGACTGATACATCGTCCTTTCTGCAGTACTCATAGAATCAGATTCAGAAGGCATCGCGACGCTCACTTGCCAATCTTGTACAGTATGGTTGTAACTAGTGCAATTTCACAGTGTGGTCAACATGAAGCAGTTATACGAAAGCGACAGTACGAAAAGGAAAGAAAAAAATGAGAGAATTTTTAAACATTGAAAAATGTTTAAATCTTTTAATACTTGGATAAGTAGTAAGAACGACCCGATTCCACTCAATTTTGCCCCCCCCCCCCCCAAAAAAAAAAAAAAAAGTTTTTTTTAACATACAATTACGATCTTTTTAAAGAATACTACATACACATTTATGAAATATTTTATATTTTAAATTATACCTTAAAATCATGATATTTTCTCAACATAGAAAATACACGATAATAACATTAATGATTACTTAGAAGCCTAGATTTCTGAACATTCAAATAAAGATTTATTATAAAATTAATGTAGTTTAGATTTAAAGAAAAAAAAACGGTAAAAACATGATTAACTTTTGAAGATGTATTATAAAAAATATATTTGTGAAAATATTTCTCTGTCATTTATTAGAACTTCTTTCAAACCCAAAGGAGTTAGTTCCTGACACATTTCTAAATTCATTTTCTTCGGACATACATGAATTTTGCTGTTTTTTCTTATTCAGAACCTATGAAATCGAATGTTGTCTTCCATTTTTTTGATAAAGACATTATATCTTTTAGAAATATTGTCAAAGTTAGCATTTTGAATTGAATTTTTGGAAGCGATATCATTGAAAAGGGGGAAAACCTGCAGTCACGCGATAAAAATCTCTTACCATTCGATAATTTATTTACCAAAAATGGAAAAAATATTCTATTGCCAAATCCTTTAATAGTCACGCATGTCAATTTTAGGCATTTACAGTTAAAAATTAGTCAGAAAGAAGTTTCGCGTTATTGAGAAGAGGATTGAAAACCAATCTAAGTTATACTTCCAAAGATTTCATTAACAGAAGCTTATTATCGCTATTAATATTTTTAAAAACATAGTAACAGCCCTACACATTCTGAGAACATTTAAGTCCAGTTCTGGCCCGACTCTACTACGTAGAAAAAAAGGGCACACCTGATCACGGCCTTAGGTATGAGTCTGCTGAAAAAATTAAACCCTGCCTCTGATACCACATAACTGCCCGATGCCCGATTTTTTGTTTGGATGGTGCCAAGCTAGCATCGGCTCGTGAAGCACATTTATACTCATTCTCGCGAAAGTCATTCACTGAAAGCGGATCATATTTTATCGTCTTCGTTTGAGTTTTTATATCGGATTGGCAGGTTACCTTTTTTTTATTATTATTATCGGCCCAGCACTCTCGCTAAATTTCTTTGCCTGACCGGGCTGGATACGGGTCTCAATGTTTTGTAATATTACTTTAAAAGACCCATATGATAGCATAATATGCAGCATGATGGTAGGTAGCACTCCAGATATTGCTGTTACGAGTTGCAGTTGCTATGGCCCCACCAGTGGCCGAGAGGTTCTGACCTTCAAATTAGTAGATGGTAGGTGCTTTATCCGAACCCAATCGCGACCGTCGGCCTAACCGCTCGGAGTTTTCCGTGGTTTTCTTCGAATCTTGCATTTCCTTGCGTAAATACGGATTAGGTTCAATTACAAAGATACCCACGGAGGGCACCCCTCCCCTTAGGGCCTATGTCCCACGTGTAGATAATTGGCCAGCATAAAACACAAAAAAACAAACAAAGCGTCAGCTATGCCCGTCAAGGAAAGGTATGTGAAAGATTGTTAGGAAAACAGACTCTCTAGTAAGCAGAAGATTCACAGTTCGAATCGTGATGCTGGAATTTAAAGTTTTCATACTAACTAGGGAACTGCAAGAAGTGTAAGTCACCGATTTTAACGAAAGTGGTATCGTTGGAACGATCTCATTATAAGGAGTAAAAAATTCAATAGAACTACCCGTCGGAAACGAGTCATTTTCGAGATATCTGACAATTTATATAATGTAGCTAGTGCATACTTACTGAGGAAGCTCAAAAAAATTAGTTTAGATTTTGACGAAAGTGGTATTGTTGGAAAGATCTTATCGTGGGGAGTAAAAAATTCAAAAGAACTACCCATCGGAAATGAGCCGTTTTTGAGATATCCGATAATTTAAGCCACGTAGCTAGTAAATACTGGGCTAGTGCACACCTAACAGAGGACAGCAAAAAATTGTTGTATCGATTTTGACGAAAATGATGTCGTTGGAAAGATATCATTTTGAGAAGTAAAAAACTCAATGAAGCTATCCTTCGGAAATGAGTCGTTTTCGAGATATCCAACAATTTATGTAAATTAATGAAGTTTCCCAGTAAGTGTCCATTAGCTACGTGATACAAATTGTCGAATATCTTGAAAACGTTTCATTTCCGACAGGTAATTTCATTGGGTTTTTTAATCCGCCCAATAATATCTTTTCAGCGATACCACTTTCGTTAAAATCGAGACTAAATTTTTTTGCAGTTTCTCAGTAAGTGTTTACTAACTATGTGACATAAATTGTCGGATATCTCGAAAACGGCTCATTTCCGATGGGCAGTTCCATTGAGTTTTTTACTCATCACAATGAGATTTTTCCAACGATACCGTTTTCGCCAAAATCGGTGACTTACACTTCTTGCAGTTCCTTAGTAAGTTAGAATTTTAAAAAAAATCGTACTTTTTGCCGATTTAAGGGTTTATATATATTTTTTATCACTAATATTCATATTATATATTTTTTAATTACAATTTTCTTTCTATTTTAAAAAAGAGCTGTTCATTAATGATTCAGCATTTTAAATTTCGTTTAAACATTCTTTTTCGTTTTTAAAAATTTTTAATTTTATTTATATCTCCACTATTTTTCTTTTTATTTTGCGTTTTTAAAGAATTTTGCATTTCGAATTTTATTAAAATAATTTACTTTGAACATTTTTAATTTAATTGAAATAAAAAACTTCCTTTTATTTTAAATTTATTGATGATTATCATGATCTATCATCTATGATGATTCATCTATGTAAGAATTATAAATCAACAATTTCGATTTATTAATTAAAGGTTAAATTATTTTGAAAGATATATTAAAGGAAATACTCTGCACTATCTGCTTTTTTTTATTACTGTTATGTCACTTTTAATATTTACTTAGGTATCACAGTAGGATTTAGATTATTATGACTTCGACACAGTCATTTGATTGCCGAAAACTAAAAATATACCTCACGCTCATTTTTAAGTAATAACCACTTAAAATGAATAATTCTTATTTTTTTTTCTAGGCTGGAATTAGTTTAGGTATGGTGTATAAAAATAATATAAATATATATTGTGAAAGTAAGCTAACAACATTACAAAAAGCTTACATTTTATTCAACTGTTTTCCAAGTAACAAAATAGTCTAAATGTTTTTTTTTTTTCTTTGGCCATCTAAGCCTAAATTTAAAAATAAAATATAATATTCTGTTTTCGCTAAATTTCCCGTAAGGGGCCCCTTTTCAGTCTCTAGCCGAGGGCCCCCAAAGGAGCCAGTCCGGGCCTGGCTACAGCCCCTTTAGCTCCCCCCGTGGGTGCTCCAATAAAAATCATATCATTTCAAATCCCCCTCCGAAATATTTTTCTAGCTACGGCCTTGTACTCAACAAAATAAAGTGTAATGAAAACATCATTAATTTAAAAAAAATAAATGCTTTTTAAATGATTCATCATGATTCATGTAAAAGGAAGCGGCCTGGCTTCTGTCAATAAGCAAATAATGCACCGTTAAATGAATCATGAAAAAGTACTTCCTGTGCACAAGTTTTAAAAACATTTACTTTTTCTTCCAAAATGATGAGGGTGTTATTGTTATCCTTGCCTTGAGTATAAATTGGGAAGGAATTAAATGAATAACGAGTTTTACGATTATTGTTATGTGTTATGTATGACATGACAGTATTTATTAAATATACAGTAGAGTTTGATCCAAATCCAAGAAGCATCATATTCAGAAATGGAAAAGGAATGCTTTTTTGCTATCGATAGTGCTGCTATCTAGTGTCAAAATATAGAAACATTCATCGTAAAATGTCATATTTTGACTATTGAACTTGAAGCTACTGACACCTGGCTTATATCCAAAGAAACAGATGCAATACGTTAACCTTTCCAAGATATTTATCACCTTTGTGTACCTTTAACATTAATTCTAATGCGTCGTATTTTTTTCCAGTTTTTTCGTGCTCTATTGTTTTGTATCTCGTAGACACATATTAAGATTTGAAATAAAAAAAGTCTTTTGTGAAAAAAGATTGTTATTCCTGTGTACTGAATGTGAACTTGATTATAAAACAAAATTACTCAATGTTGTTCAATAGTTATCATTAATAAGTGGTATTAATCGTTACTGTTCATTCAATTACGTGATGAATAGCACGCTTTAATTAAAAAAAAAACTAACATAAAAATATGAAAACAAATTTAAGAATTAAATTGAAAAAAAAAATGAAAAAAAACACAATGTAGAATTTATGGGTTGGCCCGGGGATGACATCCCCCTCCGGAGCAATGAAATGTCCCTCCCGGAAGATTTGATATTTTGTGTTTCAATAGTCAGAATGCAATCCCACTCCCCCCCCCCCCCCCGTGACTCTAAAAGGCCCCCTCCCCACCCTAGGAGCCACAGAAATCATTTCTGGAAAAAGTATCTGAATTCAAATTTGAAAAAACGCACTCAGGTACAAGTTTTTTTATGTATTCGCGAGTGTTCTAGATTAAAAAAAGAAAAAAATCTCAAACTTAAGGAAATATCATCAGAATTCAGAAGAATCATTTTAAAAAATTAATGTTTCCTTTAAAAAATCATTTTAAAGGAAGCATTAATTGAAACATCCTTTTTTTTTTTTTTTTTTTTTTTTTTTCAAAATCTCAAGTTGCTTTTAAAAAAAGATCTATGAAATTTTGGATTATTTTTTTATCTGAGGCAAGAAATATGTGAGTTTATCAGTCTGTATATGTTCATGTTTGTCTATACCCTATTTTGAATTAATGTATTTGGATAAATAAAATATCATTAGAACTGAAATAATCTTCTGATTATACAAGTTCTAAAAAAACTGAATACAGAAGACAATAGAAATTAAAATTCCTATAAAATCAATATGAAGTACCGTTTACTACATATATTTTTTGTTGTTTATAACTCTTTTGTTAAGGCTACAGTGAACTTTCAAAATCTCAAAAAATCATCAAATTGTCGAATTTTCATTTTTAGCATAATAACACATAGGCGTAGCCAGCCTTTTGAATGGGGGGGTGCCCAAATTTTTTAACCTGAACATGTTGGGTATAAATAATATTTTATGTAATGAAACCTAATAAAACGGAACCCCTTAAAAGCTATCAAGTTTCCGTTTTAGACAGGTTTTTATTCGCTGAAGGTATAATTGTATGGTACTTTTTTTTAAACGGACCCAAACGCAATTTTTCATTGCGGGAAGAAGGATGAGAAGGTGCTCAAAAATAAATCTAATGGATAAGAAAAAGATATATAAACACAGATAAAACATGGTAGATATAAAACAAAGATATTCGTAAACATAAATCTGTAAGTATCACAAATTTTCATTTCAAACAGCAATGACATACTAAAATAAATAAACACGGCTTTTATTTCTCCCGTCATTTTGTTCAAAGTAGCAATAGAGTAACTTGTAAAGGGAATAAGTACACAATTTAAAGTGGAAAAGAGTTCTTTTAATCTTTCTACACATAAATATATAAATTTTTCTAAAAAAAAAAAAAAAAAAAAAAAAAAAAAAAAAAAAAAAGCCCGTTACTTCTCTATAACATGTTCTTTTTAAAAATGTCAAAAAATGGCCGCAAAAAACGAAATTTAACCAACCAACAGACCATTCCCCATTAGAGATAAGTTCGGGCTCGGGTCCGCCCGAGATCGACGGTTTTAAATCCGAACATGAAAGATTTTTTGTTACCAGACCTCGAGCCCGATACCAAAAATATACAAAACAAAATTGTATGGTATTTATGGTATTAAAAATTTATTATTATGTTAATTATTTATTTTTGTTTATTATTATTGTATTATAAATTTATTATTATAGTATTAAAAATTTCCTACACAGATAAAATTGTTAAATGAAAATTTAAATACAATCTTATCAAAATCCGTATCAAATAAAAATACAGTTGACTCTTAAAATTAATCTCAAATTTTTTCCTTATTTAAAAAGTAAATTTCATGTACATGTTTGTGGCTTAATGAATAAATGCATGAAATTTGTAGAAATTACTATTTGTAATCTGGCGAATCGAAAAACATTTTTTAACTTTCTGAAAAAAATTTACATCTTTAATTATAACTTATTCCTTTCTCATAACAATCTTCCGTGATTGGTAGGTGCCTAAAAATCAACGTAAAATTAAAAAAATGACTTTATTATCTTAAAGGTCCGATGCTTTTATAAGAAAAGAGGAAACACTGAACAATTGTTTTATATCAGAATAACATAATAATTATTTTTACTTACGCAGGAAAGTTGACTTCGAAAATATATATCGTCCTCAGCACGAACAGACTTCATATTGACAAATAGATAAAACAACCACTTATTTTCATATGAAAAACGACTATGACACGTGCACAATAGAAGATCAGTGGCGTAGCTAGCGGGGGGCGGAGGGGGCGGTCCGCCCCGGGTGTCAACCTCTAAGGGGTGACACCCAAACTAATAAATAAAAAATATAATCTTATATGCAAATAAAAAATATAATCTTATATGATTTAGTTCTGAAATAAAATGAAATTTTCAGCTCACAATGCAGTAGAGTTTTTTTTTTTTTTTTTTTTTTTTTTTTTTTTTTTTTTTTTTTTGTGAATGTGAAATTTTATATGGAATGGTGTATCTAAATAAGACATGCACCAGTGAACAAAAACTTACCTATCTAACAGGTGGGTGCCAAAAGAAAATTAAAAAGAAAAAAAAATCTTCTACCTATAGACACTACATTGACTTATGCGAACTATGGGTTGAGTGATAATCGCTCTAGTGGTTTTTATGCGAGAGGGCAAAAGGTAAATAAGGAATGGTATGGTCATTTGTTATAATAATGTAGAATTGTGATTGAAAAAAAAAATATGACGGATCGGAAGGGGGGGGGGGTGACACCGTGATAACTGGGGTGACACCATTTTCATACGCCCCGGGTGTCACCCACCCTAGCTACGCCACTGTAGAAGATTAAACAATTTGCAAACCTCCAGCTAATTTTCGTCTATTAATAACAGAAGAAAGTACTATCTTCACGTTATGTAACTAAATAATAAATAAATAAATAAACGATCCTTTTAAAAAATATATTCTAACGAAAAGCCAACAAAAAGCAAATTCATGTCTGTTTTTTTTTTTTTTTTTTTTTTGATTGACGCCATTCAGTCGTCGTCGGAAATTATGTAGATATAAATCTGTAATTATCACGAATTTTCATTTGAAATAGCAAGGAAATGCTAAAATAAATAAATACTACTTTATTTCCCCGTTATTTTGATCTAAATGACTTATTTGAAAAGGAAGAAGTACGTAATTTTAAATGGAAATTTTTTTTCAATATTTTTTACGCATGAAAAAATATAATTTTTCGGTTTCAGAAAAAATGAGCCCGAGCCCGAAGATTAGAATAAAAATTGAGCCCAAGACCGTATCAGGCCCGGGCTGAGTCCATCTTATCTCTATTCCACATATTAATTTGAATTTTGTGTATCATTATTTCTGATTTTCAAAGGAAGCAGACTTGTGAGACCCTTTCGTTCCCCAGGCTAATCATACGGTGGAATTATCATTTCACATCTGTATTTCCTTTTTTTTTTTTTTTTTTTTTTTTTTTTTTTTTTTTTTTTTCTATATCTAGATTTTAGATTACAAAAGCAAAGATATAAATAGTTTCTATCTTTGTCGAGAATTTGCGCTAATTTCTTAAAGAATTGCAAAAACATGCATGAGAAAGAACGGCGTTAAAAAAAAACTTCCATAAACAAAAGACATTAAATTGGGATTAAAAAAACAATTTTTTGACTTACTGTGACTAATACAGATTCTAGTAAATGTTCTAATTTTTAAAAAAATAAACAAAATATTAAAAAAAAAAAAAAAAAAAAAGAATGTTGGTCTTTTCTTTTATTACATTTCAAAACATAGACTTGTTAGTTTTGAGTAACTAATTGAACTAACTTGGCTTTCAATTTTCTTCTTTTTTCTTTTATAAATTTCGATTTTTTTAAACAATCAAGCTTGGGTCTGCGCGAGCGGGGGGTGCCCGGGCACCCAGGGCACCCCCCCCCCCCCCTGGCTACGCGCATGTAACATTATATGAACTCCCTGCTATTGAACACAAAAAGAATTTTTCAATTTCGACTATTTTTACTGGAGTTAGAAGCATTTTGGTCCAATCAGCTGATTGTGCCACGCCCTTTTTGTTTACTTTTTTGCCGATTCACATTCGTAAAATTTAGCCTAGTTTTCAGCTTTACCATATAAAATGTTATTATTTTGCACTGAAATTATTAATTTTGTGATTTCGCAAAACAATACTTTAACTGTAACTTTTAATTGTTTCTTTAAGCGTTTGTTTACAATGTATTTAGAGGAATTGCTTTTTGTTCCCAATCTTTTTAGCGTAAATTAAAAAATATTAATATATTTAAAATATTAAAAATATTTAATATATTTAACAAAAATTTGTACAATAAGAGGTATTTATACCATGAATATTTCTAGTAAAATTTGAAAAAATTTCATTAGAAAATACAAAATGTTACTTTGGAGAAGATTTTTTAAAATTCAGATAAATCACGTCCTTTGCATGAATTACTGTCGAAACCACATATTTTATTTCAATTTACCATAAAAACATAAAACACTTACATATAAGCTAGAAATGATACATCCCTTAATAGCTGAAACTGTGTCAGTAGAAAAATATTAAGCAATTATTACCACTGTAGTTACTAAAACCTGTTTTTTTTCAGAATGAATATTTTCGTCGTTTTCATGATTTCAAAATGTTCCATGTGAAATTCTTTATGCCCAATTTTTCTGATTTTTTGTTTAAAATGCTCTTTATGTATGTGTTAACAAATGTTACTAGAAATAAATTTTTTTTTCAGACGCATGTAAATTTTTTTAATTTCAGTTATATGAAATTTTTAATGATTTTTTAACAGAAAATACAAAAGAATTAATTTAAAATCATTTTTTTAAATGTTTTACAAGTAATATGCTAAAAATGCTTAGTAACATTTGTTAACACATACATAGAGAGCATCTTAAATAAAAAATCAGAAAAATTATTCATAAAGAATTTCGCATGGAGCATTTTGAAATATTGCCATTTTTTGTTAATTTAAAAAAAGAAAAATCTGTATCTCAAAAACTATTGAATATATTTTTTTAAAAAATTGTGAAATAAGAGATATATATATTATGATTATTTCCAGAAATTTTTTAAAAAATTCATTGAAAATTTTAAAAAAATTAGCTTTGAGAGTCCACTGTAGCTTTAAGAGTATATTAATGGTGCAGCCGCGTAGAGATTCGGGCGTTGTGGGGTCTAATGGTTCATGAAAGAAAAATTATTTTACACTTTATGGTAATAATAATTAACTTTATTTTTATTCACAATTCTTTTTTTTTTTTTTTTTTTCATACAATTTTTTTATTTGATTTAGATTGGGTATCGTGAGTTTAAGTTTCTAAACTTGAAAAAGAAAGATGATTTTATATTAGTTTCTCGAAATGTGCCAATGGCTGAGAAGCTCTGCTCTCGAAGCTAGTAAACGTGAGGCGCTGTTTTCGAACCCAATCGCGCCAGTCGGCCTAATCGTTCAGAGTTTTCCGTGGTTTTCTTCGAACACAAAGCCGTAGCTAAGAGGGCTCTATGAGTGGCTCAGCCCCTTCCCCTTCTAAAACATTTTGACCCCCATTCGAAAAGATTCCAAGGTCACTAAATGAATGTATGTTCTGGAAATCCAAATGTAATTCTTTTCAAGAATCTAATTTAGTTTTGAGGATCTTTCATAGTTAAATATAATAAAAATATAATATAATAAATAAAATAGTTAAATATAATAAATAAAAATACTAAAGTGTTTCAACACTTGCTCATAATATTTGCACATATGACGCTAACATGATGTTTAATATTGCACTAGTTATACGCTCGAATTTTTCATCATCCTAGTCTTTTCTTAGCATAAAATGAAGTTATTACAACAGCTTAATGAGAAACATAGTGAATATGCATACAATGTGAATATGCACTAATTCATCTTTCTGCATGAGAGAAAATATGAGCCCCCCCCCCCTATATTTTCTTCTAGAAAACTATATGAGGAATTATCCGGAAATTCTAAGTGTGTAAACATAATGGTACAGGTCCGTAGGGCACCGTCAACAAATGGAAAAAGAACGAGTAACTTTTGGATAATCCTATCAAAACTAACGCAGCAAAGGTACTCAAACTGTAGATTATGATTAAGCAGCTTATTATAATAAACTGTGTTTATTTTGTGTTTGAGTATGTATGGATAGCATATATACTCGTTCAGACATTAAGATTTTTATAAAAGCAATCCCAAATTTTGCCAATTTTTGTTTATAATTTGCAGAGTTCTTAATATAAAACAATGCTTTTTTTCTTTTTTTTTTTTTTTTTTTTTTTTTTTTGTTTAGGAAATATGACAAACGACATTGTACAAAATACCCTGTAATCAAAATTAAAAAATAACAAAATATGTATGAAAAACGAGCAGTTTTTCGAAATAATGTTTCACTGCGCATGCGTGAATGGAAGCAAAATATAATTTGCATAATGTGTTTGCTAAATATGTAGAACAACTTTTGTGAAAATCTCAAAAACATAGCATTATTTAGCTTGAAAATTCTGAAAATTATCCTCGATAGAATAAGCTCAGATTCCACTGTTTCCAAAGCGAAGCAAAGATATGAGGAGCTGTATTCACACATCCATTGATAAATATAAATAGAGAATACACAATATTACACGTACTATTATATTCGGATGCAGCCTCTTTTTTTCGCTTTATTTCGGAAACAACGGATTTTGAGCTAATTCTATCAGCTCTAATTTTCAGAATTTTCAAGCTTTGTTTTTGAGACTTTCACGAAAGTTGCTCTACACATTTAGTTAACACAGAATGCAAATGAAACTTTGATAGCATTCACGCATGCGCAGTGAAACATTATTTAGTAAACATGCTTATTTTTCATACAATTTTTATTACGTTTTAATACGGATTACAGGGTATTATGTTCAATGTTGTTTGTCATATTTTCTGCTAAGAACATTTTTTTTTATTAGAACTCTGCAAATTATAAGCAAAAAATCTTGCAAAATTTAGGACTATTTTTATTTTTAAAAAATTTAATTTTTCTACGAGTATACATGTTGTCCTCATAAAAATGAACACAGTTTAACACAAAAAGCCACTTAATCATAATCTACAGTATGAACGATTTCGGTATATTAATTTTGACAGAGTTATCGAAAAGATATTTGTTTTGTTTTCAATTTGTTGATGGTCCCCTATGGGACTTTGGAAAAAAAATCTTCACGGTAATATATGACCTATACAATTATGTTTATACATCTGGAGTTTCAGAATAATTTCGTGTAATTTTCTAGATATTTAATAAAATCTCTAAAATCGCTAGTAGCCAATCACTTTGGCCAAGTGAGTGAGAAATCATTGAAGGACTCTCCCGTAAGATTAACATTAGCTTGAGCGTTTCTTCCCGTGGCTAATGTAAGTTCAAAATTCAATTAGCGAAACCAGAAATACCCTACCTGACAGTGTTGAATTCAGGGGCATCCGAGCCGGTTTGCAATAAAATGTCCCCCCCCCCGGAAATTTTGGAATTTTGCATTTGCAGTGGTCAAAAAGTACAATGCCCCCTCCGGAACTCTGTAACCCCCCCCCCCCCCGGAGCCACTGAAGTCCCTCCCGGAGAAAAGTGTCTGAATTCAACACTGCTATCTGAATTCAAATCTGCTACCTAAATACTCTATTCTTTCAAAAAAAGAAAAAAATTAACTTTATAATTAACTTTATTGCATGTTTTGATGTAGGTTCCATACGATTAAGTTATTTTTTTTCAAACTGTAAGGAAGATGTATGAAGGTTTTCATCCGACACGTAGTTGCTTTTTAGTGTTTTTATATGCCTATTTTGATCAAAAGTGTTTTTATTTTAAGTAATTTTATTTCTTAATGAAAAATAACCTAATAGATGGGTTTTTCCAAAACACAAATAGGCTTTTAGGTGTCTTTCAACTCAACTATTTATCTGTAAGAGTTTTTCTTTAACTAATCATTCTTATTTAATGTTTGAACAACAGATAACCTAGAACAAGCGAATCTAACTTATTATCAATTCTAGAGAGAATGCGGTTACTTCATGCAGCTGATGATGTACATCTCTCATGTGCTTTTGAATAAAAGAACTACCAAAAAAAGAAAAAAGACAGGGTGTGTGGAAAGAAAAATCGAGGACTGATTTCTTTCTGGAATTTAACCGCAAACAAACTGCAACTTCTAACTTTGAAGCGAACTTTAAAATGCATGCGAACAGCTCATTAACCAGTAATTGGATTAATATGAAATAAATTTTCAACGATCTAAAATATTTCGTAATGTAAAAAATGTGCAAAATCATGCTAAAAATTTATAATTAACTTTACCGTTTTTAACCCTTTCGAGTCTGGTGTACTATCAATAGTACATGTCTTTTAATGGAGTATTATTTTCTTTAAAGAAATATTTTTGCTACAATTTATATGTAGTAATATTAGCAGTATATGTCTATGCCTTTACTATATGACTTTTCATTTATGTTTAGGCATTTAGTAATAGTAATAATAATTATTATTTACTTAATTCTCTTTTCGCCGCCGTTTGCTATTATTTTATTTTTAATTTTAAACACATATTTCACTCTTTAGATTTAAATAAAAAAAAATTTCACGAAAAGAATCACGTGTAATAAAGCTCAAAAAGTATTAGAAAATAGTAAGATAAGTTAAACTTATTGTAATAAAATATTTTTAAATGTCTCCAAATATTCTTCCTTAACCTATATTCATATGTTGAATATTAATTGAATAGTACGCAAAACAACAACACTTCTTATCTTTCAGGCAATGAAATATTCGTTAAACACTAATTAATCTATTTGGAGAGCTAGTGTTAATGCTAATAACATAAAAATATTTTTTTCTAAAAATTGAAAAAAAAAATCGGACCCGAAAGGGTTAACGTCGTATGACAGTAAGAATTACCAAATAAGATTGCAAAAAAGAATTTGGGACTATGCATATATAACATTATCACTTCAGGGGTAGGGGTGTCTAGCACTTAAATCGTAAAATATCTCTAAGGAGAGGGGAAGGGGAAGGCTGCTTTTTTGATATCGTTCCCATTTTTTATCAAAGCAAACTTTTTTTTTTTTTTTCAGTCACTTTTCCTTTATATCCAATTAGTCTGTTACCTTTATTATTATTATTATTATTGTTATTATTATTTTATATGTTTTTATGAAAATGCAAAGCAATTATTAAATCAATTATATCTATCTATATTATAAAGGTCAAACGCAGCTGTGCGTAATAACGCATACGTCATTTTGAGAATGGCAACACTTTGAAATTTGAAATTTTTGTAACTAAAAATTTTTAAACTTCTAAATATCGCGCATATTCAATGTTTATACCGTCGTATAGGGGGAAATGTTCTTTTAAATGCAATTTGTTTGAAAACTGTATCTTAATTTATTTTGGAGATAATAGTTTTTTTTTTTTTGTAGTTTTTAGTACCAGTTTTGTAATAGTGGCAAGATAAGTACTCAATTTCTATTAAAAGTAAAGGGAAAAAAACGAAGATTATTGTTTCTTTTTGTTGTCATTTTCTCATAAAAACAGCAAATGTTTTAAACTAAAATACGTGCTATGTCAAAAAATATCATCTGTTACAAAACCAGGTGAATTTTGCTTTTACTTCGTCTTTATTTATCAATTAAATGATTTTTAGTCTATTAATATCGTCTGTCGTAATTTATTGCATGCAGATTATTTCAGAAAATTTCAATTTCATTTAAAAGAATATAAATAGATTAGTATCTGCTTCTAGCTAATAACAATCAACATTTCAAATTTTAAATTAAAATAATATTAAAATCAAATTAAAATACCAACTTTTTAAAAAAGGTGAATACAGATATGAGAGGTATGTAAATTTTGAAATGGTGAAAATAATATCAGATTTAGATTGCACGGGGGAAAAGTCTATGATTGAATCCAAGTGGAATAAATTTTGCTGTTTTTCCTTTTTGAATACCAAGAATACTGGCTTTAATTGATAACTGTAACATAATAACTGATATATCTTCATTATACTTTACTATTTACATATACGATAAAGTTTAATTTTAATAATGACAACAACCGGGTTAGCATTTCGTTTACTTTAGGTTAAATATCATTT
Organism: Maratus speculifer; assembly: GCA_964019185.1. NCBI lineage: Eukaryota > Metazoa > Arthropoda > Arachnida > Araneae > Salticidae > Maratus > Maratus speculifer. The sequence goes on from OZ025295.1 coordinate 170,331,842, forward strand.
ATTTATAAGTTAGATTTATCAGTATATGGTGCATTTTTATTGTAATTAATTACGTAGATTCGTTATAAATTGATGAAACAGTTCCTACTTAAACATTTTTTTTCGTCGAAATTCGACGTTTTCTACCTTATATTTATAAAATCATTTTATCTCAAAATTTGAAACACCAAACGTTTGGCATTTCCATTCTTCTGCCGTATATGCATATAATTTGTGTTAGAGAAGTCAAGAGCATGATATATGTATGAAATTATGCATGCGTTTATTACTAAAAGAAGGTAAAGAAAGTTGTCCACATTGTTTTTAACTTCCCGGGCAAATGTAATAAGATAATATGATTTTTGAATGCGTTATGAAAGTGTATTTTTAAATGGTAACTAACTCTTTAAAACTATGCATTGATATTTTATTGACTTCTTGAATCCGCAACATGTCTAATAAATGTATATTTATGTGTATAGTGATCATGGGAAGCGTATAAAAAGAAAGAAAGAAAACCTGAAAATAAGAGAATTTTGGTACATTAATATCCACTATTTTTCGGAGTAGGGGGTAAGGGTTCGAGGAATGATAACGCAAATTATAAATGGGTAGGGGTAGGGGGGGTCCAAAATTAGCAAAATATGCATAAGGACAGTGGCGTCAACTTATATGGGCATGTGGAGCCCGAGACCACCCAATAATTTTGAATCGTAATATACCCAATTTTCATGATTCTAGTTATTTATTCCATTATTATTTTATTATTCATTTTTCTCCTTAAAATCAAATTTATTTTGCCATTGACCATGCGTTTTAATTTTCCGACTAACACCCTTAAATCCCAAATGACTAAAATATTTTGCTTCCGTGTTTAAGTTTCTTCTAATTCAGTTTGTAGTCATCTTCATGATATCATGACATTACAATAAATATGAGTGTCTTTATGACAACTTTATTTAAAATTTTCATCTTTCCTCATCTATAAGCCCTTCAAAGAAAAACAAACTGGTCGCACAATTTTACAAAAATATTTTTGAGCCCACCCAATGTTTTTGAGCCAACCCAATATTTTACAAAAGTTGGCGCCGCTGCATAAGGGATTATCTATATGTATAATCCCTTAGTTCTTTCCTCAAATTTAACCACAAAGTTAAATCTAATTTGGGAATTTCCAATCAGTGTGGTATGTCACACTGCCGCATAATGTAATAAAGTAGGGTTTTTTGCCGATATTGACAAATCTGTTTACAGTGCTTATCAAGAAGGCTCGCTATTCCCATTCATGACAATTTTTGTTAATTTATTATTATTATTATTATTATTCACAAAGTTCAAAGCCAAAATGATTTAAGAAATGATGATTTTTTAGAATTTCTAAATCTTTCAATCGGCCAAATTGCTGTGAAACTGCAACAATGAAACATTTTACTTATTAAAATTTAGAAAATAAATTATAAAAAAAAAATGAAGAATGGATTATTTTTTAATATATTTATAAGTTAATAGCTTAATATTACTTAATTTACTATTATACTTTTAGAAATCAACACAGAAATCCTAAAAAATGTTTAAAGATCGCTTAATTTTTTTTTCTGTTCTACGATATTAAAAAAGGAACAGAGCGAAAATTATATATTTGTTAATAAATTCATTTGTTAGAGCTTCTTATCAAACTTAAAATATCAGTAAATTTTCCGAATTAAGTTTTGATCCATGCCAAATAAATGTAATATAACGAAAATTTTCGGGGAAAATCATGAAATGCTGTAAAAAAAAAAAAAAAAAAAATAGGCATGATGGTATTTTTCGGTTAGCCAGGCGCAATGTTCAATGTTATGTATGCAAACATACATATATATATATATTATGTATACGTATATGTATTTATAACACTGGCGCCTGCCTAACCGAAAAGTACCGGCGTGATTTTAAAAAATGAACTCTGAATATTTATACAAAAGTTTGAACAAACACTAAAATATGATGATAAAATTGGAAAGGGAAAATTTAAGGAACAATTTCTAAACAAAATATTCAAAAGGAAATTGAATGGAAAATAATAGAGTTATTCTAATGGTTTCACCAAAATTACACTGATGTCCAAAAGTCAGTGGCGTAGCTAAGGGGGGGGCAAAGGGGGCGTCCGCCCCGGGCGCCGAGGCCTAGGGGCGCCAAATTGAGAGAAATTGTTATATATCTATATTGGGTGGGGGCGCAAAATTTCTTGCTGGCCCCGGGCGCCAAAAAACATAGCTACGCCACTGCCAAAAGTTAAGCATAATTGGTAATTAAGTAATTATTTTTAAGTAATGAAAGAAATATAAATCGAAATGTGGGGAAACTCCAGGTGTGTAAACAAAATAGTACGCGTCATATATTTTCACGAAGAGTTTTCCCCGAAATCAAACAGGGGACCGTCAAAAAATTGAAAAAGAACGAAGATCTTTTGGACAACCCTGTCAAAACTAATATAGCAAAAGTGTTCAAACTGCACATTATGATTAATTGGCTTAGTGTAATGTACTGTGTTTATTTTTATAATGATAGCATGTACACTCGTAGAGAAATTAAGGTTTTTATAAAAACAGTCCTAAATTTTTCCAAGTTTTTTGCTTATAATTTGCAGAGTTCTTATTATAAAATAATGTTCTTTTCTGAAAATATAACAAACATCATTGTACACAATACCCTGTCATCAGAATTTAAAAATAATAAAAATTGTATGAAAAATGAGTATGTTTAGTAAATAATTTTTCATTGCGCATGCGTCAACGATATCAAAATGTCATTTGCATATTGTGTTAGCTAAATGTATACAGCAACTTCTGTAAAAGTTTCAAAAACATAGCTTGAAAATTCTGAAAATGGTCGCCTATAGAATCAACTCAAAATCCGTTATTCCTAAAGGAAGCAAAGAAATCAGAGGTTTTACCTAAATATAGTTGTACGTGCAATATTGTGTAGGCACTAAACAATGGAATATGGATACAGCCACTCATCTTTTTGCTTCATTTAGGGAATAAAGGATTTTGATCTCATTCTATCAACGATAATTTTCAGAATTTTTAAGCTATGTTTTTGAGACTTTCACAAAAGTTGCTCTATACATTTAACTAACATAATATGCAAATGAAATTTTAATAGCGTTCACGCATGCGCAGTAAAAAATTATTTAGTAAACCTGCTCATTTGTCATACAATTTTTATTTTTTTTTAATTCTGATGACAGGGTATTGTGTACAATGATGTTTGTCATTTTTTCAAAAAAGAACATTATTTTATATTAAGAACTCTGCAAATTATAAGCAAAAAACTTAGGACTGTTTTTATAAAAACCTTAATTTCTCTACGAGTATACATGCTATCCTTGTAAAAATTAACACAGTACATTACAATAAGCCAATTAATCATAATGTGCAGTTTGAACGCTTTTGCTACATTAGTTTTGACAGGGTTATCCAAAAGATCTTCGTTCTTTTTCAATTTGTTGACGGTCCCCTGTTCGATTTCGGGGAAAACACTTAGCGAAAATATGTGACGCGTACTATTTTGTTTACACACCTGGAGTTTCAGCACATTCCGATTCATATTTCTTTCATTACTTAAAAATAATTACTTAATTACCAATTATGCTTAACTTTTGGACACCAGTGTATTTATTTAAAAAACATGCCCTTTTTATTTGCGTTAAAAAAAAAGAAAAAAAAACGTTAAATTTTTTATTTGCGTTAAAAAACAAACTTTTTATTTGCGTTAAAAAAAAAAAAAAAAAAAAAAAAAAAAAGAACCTTAAATTTTTTATTTGCGTAAAAAAAAAAAAAAAAAAAAACTTTTTATTCGCGTTAAAAAAAAAAAAACATTGTTTTAAATTTTAATCACATTTCGCAAACACTAACAAATATTAGATCGGTTTTAATCAAACACTTCTTCCGACCAAATAACCGTTAACTCTGAGCAGTATAACAGCAAATATTCAATTTTAAGAAAGCTATTTTACTAAAAGGGAAACTTTAAATATATTTGAGATGAAATTGAAAAATATGCCCGTTATTGCAATTTCTAGAATATTTTCAGTTCGAGGGCTATATACAGTATTTACTTAGCGCCATTAATTTTATAGAATGCTCGTTATTGCAATTCCATTTTACAATTCGAAATTAAAAATGTGTTAATAAGACAAAAAAAACTACGTTAAATTTATTTTAATAGTATAAACATTTTTAAAAAATACACTGTGTTGGATTTTTCAATATTTGCGCTATTACCAGTATTAAATAACAATTTTTACTTTAAATTTCTACACGTGCCTATTTTTATTAAAACTTTTATTTCATCTTATTTTCTACATTCCTATTTTTGAAGTTTAACCCTTTTGGGTCTGGTGCACTATTACTAGTACATGCCTTTTAATGGAGAATTATTTAATTTAAAAAAATACTTTTGCTACTATTTACGTGTACTAATGTTAATATATGTCTATGCAATTACTATATGACTTCATTTATGTTTAGACATTTAGTAATAATAATATTTATTATTATTTGCTATATTTTCTTTGCGCCGTTCGCGATTATTTTATTTTAAACATATATTTCACTCATTAAATTTTAAATAAAAGTTACTTTTCTGATAGAATCGAGTGTAACAAAGCACAAAAAGTATTAGAAAGTTGTAATATAAGTTAAATCTTATTGTACTACAATATTTTCTAAACATCTCAAAATATTCTTCCTTAAGATTTTCTCATATGAATATGAATTGAATAGTACGCAAAACAACAACATTCGTTATCTTACAGACAATAAAATATTCGCTAAACACTAATTAATCTATATGGATAGCTGGATTAAGGTTATTAACGTAAAAGTAATTTTTTTCTAAAAACTGAAAAAAAAAAATCGGACCCGAAAGGGTTATGAATGTGCTAGAAATGAATAAGAATACATTTTTTTTTAATTAAATGTTTTTCTTAATTTCTTCATAAAAGTAATTTTGATACGAATTGCGAAATCATACATTTTCCATTTGAGCAATAATAAGTTGTCATTTTTAAGCGGCTTCGTTTGACTTGGTTTCAATGTCAAAATTATGCAACTGCTTTCTCACCCACTTCCATTGATCCGAATCGCTTCGTATTTTGCATACTTGCTTAATACTGATAATAAAACAATGCTTTTCCCTGCTTCTGACGAAAAATATTTCAGTCTCGATTTGTGTAATTCTCGTCTAACCATTCATGCACACTTATAGCTTTATATATATATATAAAATGCATTGAACGCAGATCTGAATAGGTTTCAAAAGTTAGACACTTGAAATAGTGTTAAATACACTATATGGCTAAAGGTGGCCGGCCATTTGCGATGTTAGACATTTCGTTAAATATTTAGAAAAATACATGAAAACCCAAATAAGGTTCCATTTCCGGTTCCACTTTCCGGTTCCACTTTCCGGTTCCATTTTTCGGAAATTCCAAAGAGGACCGTCAACAAATTGAAAAAGAAAGAATATCTTTTGGATAATCGTATCAAAACTAATATAGCAAAAGCATTCAAACTGTAGATTATGATTAAGTGGCTTACTGTAATAAACTGTGTTAATTTTTATGCGGATAGCATGTATACTCGTAGGGAAATTAAGGTTTCTATAAAAACAGTTCCAAGTTTTGCCAAGTTTTTTGCTTATAATTTGCAAAGTTCTTAATATAAAATAATGTTTTTTTCTGAAAATAAGACAGACATCATTGTACACAATACCCTGTAATCAGAATTTTAAAAAATAGAAATTATATGAAAAATGAGCAGGTTTACTAAATAAATTTTCATTGCGTATGCGTTAACGCAATCAAAATTTCATTTACATATTGTGTTAACTAAATGTAAAGAGCAATTTTTGTGAAGGTCTCTAAAACATAATTTGAAAATTCTGAAAGTGCTCGTCGATAAAATAAGCTGAAAATCCGTTGTTCCCAAAATGAAGAAAAAAAATGAGGTGCTGTATCGAAATATAGTAGTATGTGCCACATTGTGTATTCTATATTGATACTAATCAATAGTTGTGGATACAACCCCTCATCAACATATATAACCATCCGTAAATATGCAACAAAATACTAATTTTTTGCGTAAAATTATTTGTATTTATTTATATTCTACAAACATATCTTAATACTAAATATATTATTAAAATATATACTAAATTTAAACTGGATAAAGCATAATGCAATTTTTAAAAAATCTCTAGAAAATTCATGCTCATAAACAACTCGTCGGATGTGGCAATCCCAAAACTTTCTTCTATCTCATATACGTTAATCAGGGTTCGTTGATTTAAATCAGCTTGATTTAAATCATGATTTAAATCACGATTTAAATCATGATTTAAATCAGTTGATTTTTAAAAAAAAATCATTGATTTAAATCAGTTTTCCTTTTAAGTTATTTTTTAATAAATTTAAGGTGTAAACAAACATAATAATGTGCTTTAATATTATTTAGTTTTATATAATATATATAATCAAACATCTTTGAGAAAGATAAAGTTTAAGCTTTGTAAAAAAGTAAAATGCAAAGTTTAGAAAAAAAAATGTTTTCCAATTTCATTTGAATCAAATCATAAAATAATTTTGCAACAGTAAAGAAATCTGATGGGTGTAAAACCCCCACATCACTCAAACCAGACAATTCCGTAAAGAAAACTAACTATTGGAAATAAATTATAGAAAAAAAAGGAACAGAGGACAGTTGATTGACAGCTCAGACAAGAAATTTATAGCGGCAATAAGACTGTGACGGACGGCCATAAATAAGATGACAAAACAGAGACACTTTCACTAAGAGTGTACTTACGACAGGGCAAAGGGGAAATCTCTGTATGGGGTAATAATTATCAACCACATACAGTGGCGTAGCTAAGGGGGGGGCAAGGGGGGCGTCCGCCCCGGGCGCCGAGGCCTAGGGGCGCCAAATTGTGAAAAATTGTTATATATCTATATTGGGATGGGGGCGCAAAATTTCTTGCTGGCCCCGGGCGCCAAAAAACATAGCTACGCCACTGACCACATAGAACTCTGACGACTAGGCCTTTACAAGCCCCTAGAAAATTAAAATTAAGGGGTGTTCAAGTTAATAGTCAATTTAAGGACAGCCAATAACAGTGGACTGCCTTAAAAGAAGCACAAATGAATTAACGCGAAACTGGAAGGGGAAAAAAATATGTTAAAAAGAAAACTGTGAATGGTCGAAGGATATTCGACTACAGAATTATTATTATACATTTTGCTTCTTGAGTTTTTGGTGAGATAATGATAGTCAGTCAGTCAGTCAGTCTACCAAGTGTGCTCGAGTGAGGTGTGCCAATATGGGGAACCAAAATGTTCCAGACTTCTCGGTCCGGATATACATTTGCCTATGGTGTCAGCGATTTTAAAAAAGGTATGCAATTTACCGACTTATTTCCCCTTATTTTTTGCCCACAAACATAGAGTATGATAGAACAATAAAATAATAGGAAAACACTTGCACGCCAATGATCCCGAAGGTTAATTCATTTTGGTGATGATTACTTATGAATTTATGAAATCTATTTCAATGTTGAATATATCATGCTATTATGTGTGTTCTGTGTTGTACAATAAAATGTTTTTGTTTTATAAATGACAAAGCATGGTAATGATTTATGGAGTATGTGTCGAAATTACTATAGGTGCATGCTGATCAACGTTTCATAAGGATCTGATAGCATCGAAATAACACAACGCATAAATTAATCTAAATTTTTTTTGGATGAGAATATTTTTTTTTTGTGTGAAATTTTAATTGGGAGTGTTTTGTGAGGAATGTTATCATTTTATTAGTATTATTATTATTATTCCTTATGACGCAGAAAATATTCTTTTCCCTGATCAGATCCTAGAAACATAATACGATCACTAACGGATTTAATTATAATTATTATAAAATAAAAAAAAAATAAAAAATTGGTTGATCAAATTGATACACACAATTTTGGGGGAGAGAAATCTCGGAGAAAAATCAAAGGTAATAAGGAATTAATATAATTATTACAAATTATTTTTAGGTATGTAAAAATCTCTCCATCATCTCAACCCCCCAAAAAATTGGTTGCCGTGATACCAGTTCCTTAATTATTTATTTTTATGTATTTAATTTAAATGATTAAAAGAACGAACTTGGTTGATTTTAGTACTTTAATAATACGGTAGTATTGTAATTTCTTTTAATTTGAGTACTTTAAAGAACCAAATTGTTTTTCAAGAAATTAATTAGCTTCAATTTAGATATTATTACTGCCATATTAGAAGTAAATATTTAATTAATATTGTGATTATTTGAATTTTTTTTAAGAAAAAAAAATTAATTTTGTGATTACTTGAATTCCTTTTGTGAGAAAAAAAAAATGATAATGAAATGAATGAATGATTGTGACAAATATACATGTTAAAGGAGATAATTAGATTGAAGATAAGATAGATTCTCTTTTTATTACAAGAAAATAGGAGTTGTTGTTAAAATTGGTATATGTATACGTAAAATAATAAAATAAATAAAAATTTGTTTTTTTTCACATAATAAATTTTATGAATATGATACTAAACCGAGACATTGGCATGCAAGTGTATTTTTGTTTGAGATAATTGGCACATTTAAAAAAAAAAAAAAAAAAAAAAACTGTATATATATGTATGTTTACACTATTGAAAAAAAAAAAAAAAAAAAAAAAAAAAAGAAAGGTTGTTATTTAATTTATGTATTTATGTGTCATATGATAAAAAGGATTTTATTCTAAAATTCATCAAATATTTTGATATTTTATGTCTAGTACATGTGGATAAAACTGTATAAATTAAAAAAAAATAATAATAAGATATGTGGATATATTTATATCAAGTTGGTTATTTTAATTAAATCATTGTAGTTTTATTATTTAAAAAATTGAGGATAATTGAGTTTATGACTAAAGGAGGTACGAGGAAATCTCTCAGAAATAGCACGCGTTTAAGTGGTGTTAAAACAAGAAGGCAATTAAAAATATTATTAAATAAAAACGAAGAAATTTCGGGAGAGAACAAAAACGATAAACAAAGAAAAAAAAACAAAGAATTCGGGATCAAAAATTTCTCGGACAGGAAATATGGCAACTCCTAACGCAGAGCATTTAGTAGGATTGATTTATCCGTTTGATGGTAAAAAAGAAACTAATATCAATTATTTCCTACTACAATTTGATAATTTAATTGACAAAACGAAATATAGCGATGAACACAAATTAACAATTTTGAAAGCCAAGATCATAGGATCGGCAAGGGAAACTCTCATGCAGGATGAATCATTATTTTTAGAAGCAGACATAGGAAAATTCAAGGAGAAGTTAAAAGAATTATTTTCCGTTAAATGTAATTTCGGGGGTGCTCAGAATTTATTTTTCAGCCTAAAGCAGAAACCCGATCAAACATTAGCTAATTTTATAAATGAATTTAATGCTACGGCAAATTTATATATAAAAAAAAGTGGTCAAAAATTAGAGGATAACAGCAACGCAAAATTTTTAGACCAAATGAAATTGGCAAGATTCCTAGATGCAATCCGCGCAGATATTAGTTTAGAAGTGAGAAAAAATGCACCCGAAAATTTTGAGGCAGCATGCAAGTCCGCACTAAGATTGGAAGAGGCTTACAATCAAGCAAATATTCCCGAAATAAATAGCATTACCGTTACTAAAGAGAATGAAATATTGGAAAAATTAAATAAATTAAGTGCAGACAGTGCAGAGCAAATTCAGACACTCGTCACCGAAATAAACAACCTTAAATTGAAATTAAATAATAGATCGGAGAGAGAAAAAACATGCTGTGAGGTATGCGGGAAAGAAAACCATGAGACAAAAGATTGTTGGTTCAGACAAAAATATAGTAATGATAACGCGGCTACGAATATTAACAGATTTCAAATTAATAGAGGGTCGCAGGTCTCACGCACAAGAGGCTACAGAAATAACCATAAACAGCAACAAGGATTCCAAAATATGGGGTATCAGGGACATAATGGTAACAATAATTTTGGCAATTGGAACTATGGCTATGTAGCACCTCACTTTTCTACCCCCCCCTCCCCCCATATACAATTATATGTATCTACAGGAATATTACCATAATACAGGAGCACAGGGGTTCGCACAGCCTTCAAGAGGTCGTGGAAGAGGTGGCTATCATAACAATTTTAATAAATCCCAGACAGACGAGCAAGAGGACAATTATAATGAACAAAATAGCAAAAGGGAAAATAAACACAGAGGCCATTCCAAAAGAGGTTCATTCAATAACAAAAAACGACACGAAAAACAAGGGTCGGAAAACTAAATCAGAGGCTCGCTGAAAATAAACAACAGTATTTTAGCGACACAGGTGAGTCTCAGTTTAAAGGGTGTCGCAAAATAAACAGATTTATTGCCAGTGTTAGAAATGAAGGAGAAAATCAGTTACCCATCATTGACCTAGAGATAAATAACATCAAATTTAAAGCGTTATGTGATAGTGGGACGGCGGTCTCCTTGCTTTCGCCCATTATTTTTGATAAATTAAAGGAAAAAAATGTAAAATTTAAATATCTAGGAAATCAAATACAAATACAAACTTTAACGAATTCAAAAATTTATTTTAAACAGTGTATTAGACTGGTTTTCAGTGTAAAGGGCAGTTTTACAACAAGTACATTTTACATCACAAATAAAGATTTCGGTCGAGAATACCAAATGCTTTTGGGATACGATTATTTAAGGGATAATAATATGATTTTGAATTTCAAAGAAAAAACACTTATTTTCAAAAATATAAAAATTAAACTGAATATTCCAAAAAAGGAAACAGGGATACAAGTTAATAATCTAACTTCAGAAACAGAAGACAAGGATAGGCAAGAAAACAATCCATCAGGGTCTTACGTAAAAGAAAAGAATAATGATAACAAGAAAAAGACACAGTCCATCACTAAGCAAAAAAATATGTATGCTAAGACCATAGCAACAATTTTTATAAATGCAAATAAAAAAAAAATAGTTAATTTACAGTGTCATGATGACATAGCAGAACAAGAGGTAATATTATTAGAACCCTTGAGAGACGACTCGAAATTCACATTTCAAACTTCATTGCATGAAGTGCAACAAAATAGTAGAATTCATGTCATAATAGCAAATAACACTGACAAAAGAATAAAGTTGAATAAAGGGATAAATGTAGGCAAAATAACAAAAGATATAGATTTTAAACAGGATACAAAATCCGATGACATTGAACAAGGAACAATTTACGAATTAAATAGCTTAAATATCGAAGAGATCAGAAAATTAAGAGAAGCAGAGTTAAGAGAGACAGACTTTGATTTAACACATTTACCCGAAGACCTAAGAGAAAAATTAAAAAACATACTCATGAGAAAAGCGCATGCATTTTCAAAGTCATATGATACTTTAGGTCAAACATCTTTAGTTATACCAAAATTTACTTTAAGTCATGACTACCCTATACAAACCAAACCTTATAAACTACCTCAAACAGTCAGACAATATGCGAAAACAGAGATTCGGAACTTACTAAGAGCAAAGATTATTGAAAAATCAGACTCAAATTATGCATTTCCAGTGATTTTTGTTAAAAAGAAACAAAGTAATAAAGAAAAGAAAAATGAAACCAAATATAGAATGGCTATAGATTATCGGTTATTAAATCAAATTCTACACACATACAGCTTTCCCATACCGGATATTAAAGAAATTCTTTACTCGATCAGCGGAAAAAGGTACTACACGGTGTTAGATCTCCATAGTGCATTTTTTCAGATAAATTTAAGGCCACAGGATAGGCAAAAACTAGCATTTATTACTGAGGAAGGAAAATTTAACCCTTTAAGGCTCGCTTTTGGGACAAAGAACAGCAGCGCTTATTTCGCAGAATTAATTGATAAAGTGCTGGGACACTTCAACAAGTCCCAAGTGGCATACTTCATGGATGATGTGGTAATTGGTACCAATACAATCCAAGAAATGCTACAAATTTTAGAGCAAGTTCTACAGACTCTCATTGACCACAATCTGACCATAGAGCCTTCAAAAATGCAAATATGCAAAGAAGAAATAGATTTTCTGGGCTTCCAACTCAACCGATGGGGATATTCTCCAGCAAGAAAAAGCATAGACAAAATTAAAAACCTAGTACGTCCAAAAACAAAAAAAGGAGTAAGATCACTTCTGGGTCTAGCAAACTACTTTAGATCTTTAATTAGAAATTATTCAGATATTGTACATCCCTTAGTAGAACTTACAAAAGAAAAAGTAAAATTCAAATGGGGTGAGGAGCATGAACAGGCGTTGAAAAACATACAAGAAGCAATAATACAAAACCCTACACTTAGACCCCCAGATTTTAACAAGGAATTATTTTTGATATGTGACGCCTCGAAGCTAGCCATATCCTCAATTCTGGCGCAGGAGTCTAATGGCATTTTATTGCCTATCGAGTTTTTTGGGAGAAAATTAAGAGAGGCAGAAAAAAGCTACCCTAGTATAAAATTCGAATTATTGGCGATTCATGAATCAGTCAATCATTTTAAACATATTTTATGGGGTAGGCCATTCACGATTATGACGGATTCGAAACCCATTACACAGCAAATGAATTTGGAAACGCAATCTGACATAGTCAAAAGATGGATGACAGATTTGGCGGAATATAATTATGTCTTCGAGCATATCGAAGGTAAGGTCAACCCGGCTGATTTTGTGTCTCGTAATATTTGCAATTTAGAAACGGACTTACAATTACACAATACTCTATTTAAAGTCAACGAGGCTTCGTCTAATGACAATATTAAATCAGAACAATATGCAGACAAAAAATTAAGAAAGATAATTGACAAGATAGAAAAGGGACAAAACAATCGAACAACAAAAAGATACATATTAAATGATGATAAATTATTAATTCTGAGACCAGGTACAGAAAAAAAGGAACTACTCATTGCCCCTGACTCTTTGAAAATAGCCATTATGGAAGACGCGCATTCCCCCCATTTTGGATTCCAGAAAACTTATGACACCATTAAGGATAGGATATTTTGGCATGGAATGTACAGGGATATTAAAACATTTTGTGCGAACTGTACAGCGTGTCAAACAGCTAAACATCACAAAACGATAAAAGTACCAGTGCAAAGGGTGGTTAAAGACCATGAAGTAGGAAGTATATTACATATTGACGTATGTGGGCCTCTAACATTTTCTGTGCGAAAGAATAAATTTATTCTGACTATCACGGACGCAACTTCCAGATTTTTAGAAGCGGTTGCATTAAGAAATGTAGAAACACAGACAATTGTCAATGTGCTGAATAAGTACTTCAGTACTTTTGGAATTTGCAACAGCATATATCTGGACAATGCAAAATATTTTAGAAGTGATTTATTCAGAGAATATACAAAGGCGTTAAATATAGAATTACACTTTACGAGTGTATACAGAGCCAAGGCGAATGCAATTGCTGAAACGGTAAACCGAATTCTGAAGAGCTCCCTAATCGCAATGTCAAAAAGCACAACGGAATGGGACATTAGATTAGATTTTTTTAAACTACATTACAATAACACAATTCACAGGGCTTTAGGATTCGCTCCCGCACTCATTTTCTTTGCGAGAAAATTGAGAACTCCGTTTACATCGCATATTCCCACAGAAGAGGTCTCAACTAAAACTTATGTGGCACAGAGAATGGCACACATTAAAGAAGTGAAACTACAAGCACTGGCCAATCAGTCACGCATGCAGGATGAGTATGCTAAAGAAGAGGACCTGCTACATACACCTACTCTGAATTTGGGACAAGTAGTATACTTAAAACGTATAAATCCGGGCGCTCTGGCGAACAAGTTTGACGGTCCTTTTAAAGTAATAAAAAAATTACGCAACAATAATTATTTACTAAAAGACCTAACAGGTAATTATGCTCGGCCTATAAAAAGGAACATCGATTTACTATTCGCGCCTAAAGCAGCAACTCCTCATATAGACGTGAAAGACAGTACGGCAGAGGAGGATTCAAAAGGGGAAACATAACCAAAAAAAAAAAAAAAAAAAAAAGAAAAAAAAAAAAGAAACATAAGCCCTAACTATTATTTAAAATTTCTAGTGTATTTGTAATATATAGTGATTTGTATTATGTATTTAAGAAACAAATTTAATGTAGATAATTTTTTTCTTCTTCTCTTTTTGAAATTAGAAAGTTATAATAATGCGTTTTTAAGACATCATATAATAACTTGCCTTTTAAAATCAAGCAACATAGAGAGAAAAAAAAGAAAGGGACAGCAAGATGAGTGTACTATTTCCCTCTGAGTTACAATTGGGGAAATGTGCAGGCACACTCGAAAAAATTATTACATACACTAAATATTAAATAGGTACTTCACAGAACTTCATGTTGCAAAAAAAAAAAAAAAAAAATAAAAAAAAAAATATTAATAATAATAAATAAATAAATAAATAAACAATAATGATAATTGTACATTGGATGACTAGGATAGAAGCAATTGCTCAGAATAAATTCGTCTAGTGCATAATCAATGATACAAAAAAAAAAAAAAAAAAAAAAAAAAAAAAAAACTTTAATTATTTATTCTGCATATTTAAATAAAGTGGAAACAACTTGAAGAGAAATAACTCTTACAAACAACGCATATGCAAAATTGATATTAAAGATATGTATATTGGTACATAAAAAAAAAATAAAAAAAATAAATAAATAAATAAATAAATAAATAAATAAATAAATACAGATTTTCATATAGAAATTTGATGAGAAGTTCGGCGAAGTACGTAATAATAAAATAACATATAACAATGGCAAGGCAAGTTATTGACAAAACAAAATAACGTGGAAACTCAGCACATAGGATTCACAAAAATAAAGAACTCAAAGAAAAAAAAAATAAGGTTTTCTCACCAATAGAAGACTTTCCGCTTGACGAGATTGATGGATCTGCTGACAGGTCTCGGGGGTAGTTAACACACCCCAGATCGAGGAGGGGGAGAGTTGCTCCCAAATGGGGAATAATTTCTCTAGGCAGGGCATGGCAGAAAGCTATAAAATTGAATATCAGATTTAGTCGCATGGCAGTTTTAAGATGGTTCGCTATAAGGTAAAATGTTAAGATTAGGATCTTACGAAAACTCGCATGATATAAGCATTCCCAATAATATTTAATCGGCAGAGTAAGATATACATATAAAAATAAATAAATAAATAAATAAATAAATAAGTAAAGGTTATTTTTTTTTTGAGGACATTTTACAGGATTTTTTTTTCTTTTACCTTTGCCTGAAAATAAAAGGTATTACAAATTCTTTTGCTGCACGTTAGATATAAGTATGATGACATTACTCACGCAACGTAGTTTCAAAAGAAGATCTTATGGGATAGTATACAAAAAGAAAGTTATAACAATTAGACTTCATCACAAGGCAATACTTAGTTACATTGGATAAGTAACAGATGCAAAATTATTTTAGAGTCTTATCAGGAATCTATATAAAAGCAAATAAATTAGGAAGTTTTTTTTGAATGTGAAGATTAAACGACACTATATATATTATTAGGTATATATATATTTTTTTTACCGACATAGGCGTATGGAAACATAGCAAGATTTTATAAAAAGTGTACAATTGCACATAAAAAAAAAAAACTAATTGTAAGTGGTACCGATTTCGCACTTTCACACACTTCATAATAATATTTATATAAGGCATTAAAATACAATAATAAAAAAACAATATAAAGGTTCATGTATGGATATCACATATGGCAATGTGAGTATGTATATTTATAAATATAAGGAAATCTTTCTGCGGGCAGAGAGTATTTCACAAACCTGGCCAGGTTATTCACTAAAATGTATATACTCGATTGTCAATAATCCGTACAAATTAATATATATAAATACAAATATTTAGGTATTAGTAAAAAAAAAAAAAAAAAAAAAAAAAAAAAAAAAAATAAGAAAAAAAAATTCAATTTAACTCTAAACAACATAGTAAATTTTGGTAAAAAAAATAATAAAAAAATAAAAAAGATAAAATATTTTGATCAGTATAACATGCTGAATCATTTTAGTAATAAAATTAGATATAGAAGTCAATACATATTTCAAATGATTAAGTAATTTTGTTTTCAAAATGTATTTTTTTTACCTCTATACTATAGTGTCTTTTAAAATTTTAAATAATCAAACTACAACAAGAAAAGGTAAATAAATGGATGATATATATACACATTTTATCAATATTATTTCATTTCACACTTTCTATTTGTACCCAGAATTGGGTGACAGGATTATTAATGGAGATTAGTAAAATAACAAGAAAATTGTGTTGTTCAGATAACTTTGATTAAAGGCAAATTAGCTTAGAAATATTCTTTTAGACTCTTCTAATGTAGCATAAAAATTATAAACAAAAAAATATTTTAGGGATTTCACTCCCTTTGCCTTCATGTTTTGCTAGATAACCCCCCCCCCCTCAAATTAAGCATTTAGGAAACATATCAGATTTTTCTTTCGCTATTTTTTTTTTAGATAGATATGCACGGTAAAGATTTACTTGCAGAAAGTTTTTATCAACAATATCACAACCAGTACTGAAAAAGGATTTTTTTTTCTTTAATTTTTTTTTTCTCTGGCGGCAAAATTTGACTTTAGTTTTCAAGTTTAATTGCAATTATCAGCCAGTGAAATGAAAAGGCACATTGATTTTCCCAAATTTTTTTTTCAAGTTGTGATATTATTCAACGTTAGCATTGTATATTGAAATCTTTCAGGCAATGTTCAGAATCATAATACAATTTTAGGAACATTGTTAAACGATTGCCTAATCGCTGCATTATTTCCTGAAAGGCAATTTAATTAGAATACTTATATAAGACTCCAAAATATTCTGAGGGAAATACGAGATTTCGACAGCAAGCGTCCTTCAGCCAGTCTGTAAGAAGCCATTTTCCCTGAAAATACAAAATAAACAGTACACAGTACACGATTTTATAGCGGATATATGTCAATTTTATAGAATAAAAGGGTGAAAATTTACACGGAAGGCATGCGTAGCAGGTTATAGGTTAATAAGGGTTAGTTTCTTATAGTTTACCATAAGTTGCATGCAAAAGAAATATAATTTTTCAAACAAAAAACGAGAAAATGACATACCTGTATGTCTTGCAAGGACCATAACATTCGCTATCCCCGTTAAGCAAACAAGTTTTCCTCTATAGAGGGGTGACTTATCGGAGTTGTTTTCCAGGAAAGCTTATCCATTACGTTTTTAGGGTGTGAGGTACTAAACATGTCATTAGCACCTGTCAATCAAAATGCGCGCTCCTCATCGGATGCGTGTTTTTTCGCGCTAGCTCGTTTTTTTTTTCCTCTTTTCTCTCATTTAAGAAAACGTTCACTTCTCGTATGGATAGCAATAAGGTATGCAGTGAGCACATGTGTCTGTGCGATATTCTCTAACTCCTCCACGAGAATTATTAGGAATGTGTATACAACATTACCCATTTTATCAACACTTAACATAATTCAAATTTGTAACATTCAGCTATGATTTATGTTAATAATCTTGTGGATAATGTAGACTATACAAAACATGGTATATTTGTTTTTTTTTAGATATTTCATATGATGTACATAAAAAAAAAGGTTTCTCAACATTGTATATATATTTTACTATTTCGATACTAATCCAGATATGTTATGCAAACAACATTGGTGTTGCTATGAATTTGTGTTGTTTTTTTTTTGTTGTTGTTTTTGGTTATTACATATTTTACTTTATGTGTTTAAAATATTATCCATTTAAAATAAACAAAAAAATGTGCCAATACATCTCAAATTCAGGTTTAGATTTTTCGGAGCTTTTACATGTTATTTTTTTTTCTTCCTTAGTGTAGAAAAAAATTATTCCAAATTTATACTTGGCTTTGATTGCATGATTTGGCATTTTAATGGATTAATTTAATTATTGTATCAAAATTTGGGCATGGGGAAATAATACACAGAAGAGAAGATAATCGGACCTTGGAAGTGTTCACCAGAACTGAATCAAAATTCCAATGACTACGGATACAACATTTGCGGCAGTGTGGTGTACACAAAAATGATGTCTACAGACCTCATTTTTTTTTTTTAGACCCAGGGGATAGATGATGGGTGTAAAACCCCCACATCACTCAAACCAGACAATTCCGTAAAGAAAACTAACTATTGGAAATAAATTATAGAAAAAAAAGGAACAGAGGACAGTTGATTGACAGCTCAGACAAGAAATTTATAGCGGCAATAAGACTGTGACGGACGGCCATAAATAAGATGACAAAACAGAGACACTTTCACTAAGAGTGTATTTACGACAGGGCAAAGGGGAAATCTCTGTATGGGGTAATAATTATCAACCACATAGACACTCTGACGACTAGGCCTTTACAAGCCCCTAGAAAATTAAAATTAAGGGGTGTTCAAGTTAATAGTCAATTTAAGGACAGCCAATAACAGTGGACTGCCTTAAAAGAAGCACAAATGAATTAACGCGAAACTGGAAGGGGAAAAAAATATGTTAAAAAGAAAACTGTGAATGGTCGAAGGATATTCGACTACAGAATTATTATTATACATTTTGCTTCTTGAGTTTTTGGTGAGATAATGATAGTCAGTCAGTCAGTCAGTCTACCAAGTGTGCTCGAGTGAGGTGTGCCAATATGGGGAACCAAAATGTTCCAGACTTCTCGGTCCGGATATACATTTGCCTATGGTGTCAGCGATTTTAAAAAAGGTATGCAATTTACCGACTTATTTCCCCTTATTTTTTGCCCACAAACATAGAGTATGATAGAACAATAAAATAATAGGGAAACACTTGCACGCCAATGATCCCGAAGGTTAATTCATTTTGGTGATGATTACTTATGAATTTATGAAATCTATTTCAATGTTGAATATATCATGCTACAAAGCATAAAATGTAATTATGCAGCAATGCCAACAGCTATAAAAAAATAGATTTTGATTTGATTATTTTGTATTTTTGTAATTTATTTATGTGCATGTATATATTTAGTGTATTATGTGTGTTCTGTGTTGTACAATAAAATGTTTTTGTTTTATAAATGACAAAGCATGGTAATGATTTATGGAGTATGTGTCGAAATTACTATAGGTGCATGCTGATCAACGTTTCATAAGGATCTGATAGCAACGAAATAACACAACGCATAAATTAATCTAAATTTTTTTTTGGATGAGAATATTTTTTTTTTTTTTTTTTTTGTGTGTGAAATTTTAATTGGGAGTGTTTTGTGAGGAATGTTATCATTTTATTAGTATTATTATTATTATTCCTTATGACGCAGAAAATATTCTTTTCCCTGATCAGATCCTAGAAACATAATACGATCACTAACGGATTTAATTATAATTATTATAAAATAAAAAAAAAAAATAAAAAATTGGTTGATCAAATTGATACACACAATTTTGGGGGAGAGAAATCTCGGAGAAAAATCAAAGGTAATAAGGAATTAATATAATTATTACAAATTATTTTTAGGTATGTAAAAATCTCTCCATCAAAATCCAAGCAGAAATATATTCAATATTTGAATATTTACTCATTACTATTACAAATACTATTTAGAAAAACTTCTGCAAGTCGAGGTAAAATAAAATTGTATGACTTTATGTGCTGTACTTTGGTGAGGCCTGTTATATATTAAGATTTGAGCAAAATCTGAATCAGTCATTTATTTATTTTAATTTAATATAATTGATCTCAGCCTTTTGGAATGGTAGAAGGTACTTTTGTTACAGTTATCGAAAAGGTTGATACTAAAAAACTTAGAGATTTAATGATCAACTAGCTTTTTACTGCAATAGATTTATCTGCTTCAGTAGAACAAATGTTTTCTGCCTTTTGGTTTGGTACTTTCAGAAATTAGAAATCAACAGATAAAACTGTTAAACCACTGTAATCGAAATACTCAAGGCCAGAGGATACAAATTATGACGTATTCAATAATTGACTGAATTCTCACTAGTGTCCAAATTCATGCTAGAAAATTTTGAATAGCAATTTATTTTTATTTTATTTGTGGAATATCTATCATCTTATAAAATACTGAAGTTACTGATTAACTTACGATTAATTACTTCTTAAACTTACTAATGAGAATTTGGAATCCCCAACAAAAAACCAGCCATATGAGGCAACACTGTAGCATTCCTTCTCTGGCTGAATTTTTATTTAGGGATTTCAAGTTCTCATTAGTAATTTTAAATAGTTATTGTTTTATAAATTGATAGATGTTCCACAAATAAAATAATATTGCTATTCAAAATTTTCCTGTGTAAATTCCAACACTACTGAGAAGTCAGTCGATTAGTGACGACATCTCAATTTGCGTCCTCTGGCCTTAAGTATTTTGATGGCAGTTAAACTCATTTTTCTAAGCCAGCACTTAAAAAAACAAAAGTTAAAAACTTAGTTTGCTTCCAATTTTTTTTTCAAATTTTTATGTGTTGCAGATGTTTTTATTTCAATTAAAATACTGAAGGTTGAATTAATTTTTGACATCAGATTTCTAGTTTTTCATGCATTTTGTATAATCAAGATTTTTTTCATAGCCTAAAATTTTACCTTGAAATAATATGAATCACTTATGTAAATTGTGTAATGTTATTAATAGATAATATTTATAACATGCATGTCTATGTATGTAAAATTTATATTATTTAAATTAAACAAAAGGTCGTAAAATAATAATAATGTGTGGCATTTTTAAAAAAAATAAAAAAAATCTGATTTAAATCAAAAAAATCCGATTTAAATCAAATAAATCCGATTGTTTTGATTTTTATTAAAAAAATCAAAAAAATCACGAACCCTGACGTTAATATTTCCAGAAAAATGAAACATAGCAGTGTCACCGATTAGGTAATTTACACCAAAATCTAATTTATACAAGGGACAACCTGAATTTGAAGTTTGATGAAAATTCGTGCATAAGTTCCCGAGATAGAGCTATTGCGAGATCCTGAATAATGCCACAATAGCAAGGCCACCTACTGAGCGATTTACTCCAACAAGTAAAGAATGCTAATTTATATCACGGACTAACCGAATCTGAAGTTTATGGAAATTTGAGCATAATTTCCTGAAATATACAGCTATTGCGGTAATCATAAATAATGTCTCATAGCAGCGTCACTTATTGAGCGATTTACTCCAAAAACTAAAGAATAGAAATTTATATATAACAGATTAACGGAATCTGAAGTTTGGCTAAACTCATGCATTAGTTCCCGAGATAGAGCTATTGCGATAATCAGGAATAATGCCACATAACAGTGCCATCTGTTGGCCGATTTACATTAAAATGTAATCAGAATCATAATATCATTTGAAGTCTTATGGAAAAAATTGTCATTTAGTTCTTGAGATATGGCATTGCCACCTGTTGAGCGATGTTTACACCAAAAACTAACCAGATCCTGTTTATGTCAGGGACTATCTGAATGTGAATTTTTATTAAATTCCGTGTATTAGTTCTTGAGATAGAGCGCCCTCAAAATTTATGTCACACTGACTGACAGACAGACTCAGAAAAACATTTTGTAAAAACATTTTTTTTAATGTCTTAACCCTAAAACGTCTAAGCCCGTCGAAAACCGGAATTCGGAAATTTTCAAGAATCTGATACTTTTTTCTTGTAACGATATAAAAAAATAAAAATACTTAACGATTTTTTGTCATTCTTGAATATGAATTACAGAATTAATATACCCCACGTAATGAGCTAAATTTTAGTTAAGCTCCAAAACGCATACCGAATTTGAAAAAGCAATTCTATTGATTATCGCCCATAGATAGTACAACTAAACTCTTTTTTTGTGTAAATGATCATATAAGTGTTATGCGCTCCATATTCTACAATAAACCACAGAGTTTTCTTAACTTCATGGAAGTAAACAGCTTGTAGTGGGTTCAGAAATGCACGTCGATATTATTACATTTGAAATAGTGTAACATCTTTAACCCCCCCCCCCCCCAGATCGCCGAACAAAAGGGCAAAATTGTAATGTTGTTTTCCCTGTAAAATTTGTAAAATGTTAACAAAAGTTGTTTTTTCCTACATGATTTATTTTATTATTATTATTATTAAGTATAGATTAGAGATATTAGCCTTGAGAGTATTAATCATAACTTAATTTTTATAAATTGGGTTATATCTGTAGAATTAGGCTAATTTAAACAAGCCGGAAGTTGCACGTAGCAAATGAGGTGCGTTCGTACTATAACGAAGTTTTTAAATTATACAGTACTTCGGATACAATACAGTATCCGAATCTTTTGTGTGTCTCTGTAAATACTAAATGCTTTCCATAGTACAGGAATTAACTTGTAGTAAACCTCAGCAACGTATATCAATTTCATAAAATGTGAAATAGTTTAATATAATTGAAATGCACGCCAAATAATGTTTTCCCCTATACCATTATGCAATAGAATTGTGTGACCCTGTATATTAATTTACGAAAATTCTTTGCACCAGAGATTGTACAGAATGTATATTTTAGTATATAGTTCATAGTTGCATATGAATTGTGTTATGTTCGAAAGAGTCTAACATCATTAAAATGCATTTGAAACTTTTTCTCTTGTTGACCATAATGTTACGGAATACTTTTGATTGTCCCTTTAATTGAACTGTACATCCGATTTTCATAAAATTTGAAGTAATTCGACAAAATTGTGTAATAATTATATATTTTAAATTTCAAACGATTCGGTCGGGTAGTTTTGCATTGTTATATGCTGACAGACAGACGGATTGATCGACGACGACTAGGGGAAGATGGGGATACTTGAGCCATTTTTTGAATTTTAATTTTTTTAAATTTTTTATATTTTTTTAGAATAAAATAAAATATTGAAAATGAAAATTTGATATTTTTCCTTCAACTAAAAACCACTTTCAATAAATTTTGAACTATTTTTCTATGTATAATAAATGTTTATTTTTTGTTTTACATCATGGCTCAAGTATCCCCATGGCGGGGATACTTGAGCCATAGTGAAGGGATACTTGAGCCACTACGGAAAAATACCTACAAAAGTAATTTTTTTCGCTTTATTTTTGCACAAACATTTTACAGAATGATAAATTATGAAACGTAAAGTCTTTCAAAACCAATTGAGAAAACAAAGCTAGTAATACGATCATTTTTTGTCGTTAAAACTGGTTGTCGAAAGATAATTTAAACTTGAGTTATAACGACGGTAGAAACATCCTCAGTTCAGAGCCATTTAAATTTGGAATCTGCAATTCTTCGGACAAATTTCATTTTCAAAATATTAAGCACTTATCCAACAAATATTTTTACAGTTTTCTTTCTGGCATATTTTATTAGTAACCAACCATCAATAGAAGGTTTTCTTTCACACCATCACCATCATTGACAGAATTTTCCTCTAATGATATTGTCGAACTCATGCTTTTAGTGTAGTAGCTGTCGGAATTTAAGCCAGATGTATCATTCTACTATTTCAAACACTTTTTTGATTTCACAGGAAAAGATTTTGTCTTCCTCTTTGGCTCCATGTAGGTAAGTTTGAACTGGGATTTTTGTTGCTTTTCTTGTTTTTGTGCGCTCTTTTTACCAATTTTTCTTCAATTTTCTTAGTTAAAAAAAAGTTACAGCAACAGAGGTTACGATTTCAATATAAAATACTAATCTTAATATGTTATATTAAAAAATAAATATCTTAATATGTTGGACCTAACTAATTAAGTATTAGAGATTATAGCCTGTAAAACCGTTTTAAAAAGTTATTTTCATTTAATGAAAGTTAAATTGAAAACTATGTTTACATTTATCTAGACAGGCTATTTTGTTAGTCAAATCGAAAAATAAAATAGACATTTTCATTTAAAAAATATACATTTTTAAACATTTTTAGGTCGTTATTTTTTTAACAAAAAAATAAATAAAATGAAAAATTATTCTCCCTTTTCTCCAGAAAAATATCTATTAGTGAATATAAGGATGGAATTTTATTTTTTGTTTGTTTCACCCATGTTTAATTTCTAGTGGGGATGGTTCAGACATGGCTCAAGTATCCCCACTCTCATTGGCTCAAGTATCCCCACTATCACTATTTTTGTTTCCCAGAGTTTTACTAAATAAAGCATGCAGAAATTAGAACTATTTTAGACTCAAAATACAATTGAAATTATGCTTATTGAATGTATGTATATAGTTGCAACTTTAAACAAAACTTTGATTACAAAAAAACAAAAAAACCATTCACCCAAATATTTACTTCAGATAGGGAAAAGACAACTATTAATCACTATACTTTCAAAATGGTACCAAGATGTGTGATTTCTTTTTTACGTGTTCAGAACTATAAATATGTTATCATATTGGCAGTTTTAGAAAGAAAAATTAACCAACTGTAGAGATAATAGGGGTGGCTCAAGTATCCCCTATGCTCAAGTATCCCCACTCTCCCCTATAGGTGCTACGTATTTACATAATTACGAACGCACTTAAAAAGGCTTCTGTTTTTAGTGAAATCTGCCGCTTAGCGAACGGATACATCGGTTCGTAGCCGCGAGAAGGTTAAAATACACTCAGAAAGCTTTTTACTAGTTATAAACACTTTTCAACTATGTTCGAAAGTGTTAATAAGTAAAAATCTATTCTTTAAAAAATTTTTATCTTATGACAACAAAACACACGTGTACTGAAAAAAATCAGGCGTTGGCAGGCAGACATAAAGTTAAAAACATCAGCCCGTTATCTTTTGTCACTATGTGCGTGCTTCTTCATTAAAAAAAGAAAAAAGAAAAGAGGTGAACGCAATCTTTTATCTTCACCTGTTTCGTTTTTTAAGCAAACAACTGCGTGGGGCCGTCGCGTATAAAGAATGAACAGCTGCTTGTACAATGAAAATTCGCAAAGTTTTACGATATTCTGAGGGATATAAAGAGAAATATATATATAAAGTACCTTCATTATCATCATCATCATCAAACAAACGAAACCATAATAAAAGTATTTTTTGTTGCTTTTCATCTCCATTCAGGAAAATGCTCACACGTAAATTCTAAATTCTGCTGGGGCTTTAGCAAAACAAGGTCATCTGTAATTATTCTTGAAAAAAGAAAAAAAAAAGAATTTTCATTCATTAGATTTCACAATTGCTTTCGATTTGAAATTTTGACATAATCTTTAAAAGTATTTGCATTTTCGATTTATTAGGTAAAATAAAATAAAGAAACTCAATGATTTTAAAGTCTTGATGATCTCAAAGTCTTTTTTTTTTTTTTTTAATTATACATCTGTATCAAGGTGACAGCAGAAGAATTGCGAGGGTTGTGCATACACCAGGCACCGAGCCAGATAATCACGCTCAGTGGCGCCAATTTTTGAAAAATATTGGGTGGGCTCGCGCCTCATGGGCCCATATAAGTTGGCGCCACTGATCACGCTGATCTGTATAGGTCATTTTTTCTGGAATATATATAAACTATTTTTATCGATTATACAAAAATTACTTTTTATCGATTATGAATAAAATTATTTTTTCGCTTTTTCTCGTTCCTTGTTTATATTTGTCTTCAATATATTAGTTTATAAGCATATTAGAAGACAATGCTAGCTGCGCTGGTTGATTTCTCCAAATGAACCTTGTATTAAGCGAAATTGTGAATTTGATCTTATATTTTAAAACAATGTGGATCTTCACTTGGAATGTCGTCCCACATTACTCGAAACAAGTGCTAGCGCCATTGCAATATTATGTGAGGGGCTCACTAGAGATTACTCACGGGCCATTAACGGCATTCGGGCCGGTCGGGCTCGGACCTTACTTTTTTCCTGGAATATTGGGCTGGATCAATTTTATTTTTTCCGTACGAAGCCGGGACTCATTTCATTCTTCTTAGTCTTCACGGAGTAAAGTAATCAGTTCCTGTTGAATTTAGAAATAAAAATCCTTTTCTCGACGTGATCAAGTCTGTTCAAAAATCGATAAAATTTGGCTTGATTCAAAAATTTTGCAAAAAAAGCATATACTTTTAAGTCGTCATTATTCTACAACTAAACATCAGAATTTATTCTTTTTAAAGAATCGTAGATTTCAAGTCTTATTAAAATAGAGTTACACACACACACACACACAAAAAAAAAAAAAAAAAAAAAAAAAAAACCTGTTTGTGACGGAATATTTTATTTGGAAATTTCTTTTAAACTTCTTTTAAACTGTTCATCCATGCAAAATGAATACAATACAGTAAAACCTCGATCCGTTCCCGCATCCATCGTTTTCCCGAATTGATCGTTTTATTTCTACTGTCCTTGAACAAACTATACTTAAATAATGTTAACGAAACTCGCAAGCATCGTTCTCCTGAATTTATCTTTGAAAATTTTTTGTCCTCACCGAAACGAAATTGAAAGTCTTGTGAATCCGTATGACATACAAACTGGAATTATTTCTTTTATCCTAAAATAACTTATTTGTGCTGTCTGTGTTATGATGGAGACAATAATGCAGATGAAGAGCAGTTGTATGCAGCAGAGGATGCAATTAGGTTAAATTGATCAAGATGTTACGACATGTGGTATCCTAAACATATGAGAAATCTCTATAAATAAAAGGAATTCTGAGGATAATTAATTAATTGAGGCACAGGGGAAAGCAAATCTTGGCAATGCGCCAACTCGGTCCAGAGGAAGCAAATCTTGGCAATGCGCCAACTCGGTCCAGAGGTATAAAAGCAAGATAGAAAAAAACGCGCAGGTCTGTGCATTCAAGTACAACCACCCATATGTATATGCTGAAAGTTTGTTCTGACGCTCACCCGACGCACGTGGAGTGCCGATGGTCCGGGGAGAGTCACCGGGGGATCCGTCGCCAGCTGAGAGAGAAGCGTAGAGTCACCGGGGGATCCGTCGCCAGCTGAGAGAGAAGCGTACCATACACATAAATTATTAAATAAACCTTCAAATTAAGCCCGGCGAAGCGGGCTGGGTATGCTAGTGTATAATAAGGCGAAAAATGAAAATAATGGCGAAGAAGCAGGGGATTCCGTTCATGTTGATGAAGCTTTGCCACCATTGCTAAGTCTGTCTGCAAAGCAACCGCATTAAAAATTGTATGAAATTTTGTATATGCATATGAAGTTACAGGAAATATCCAGAAAATGTTGCATATCTTGAAAATTTATTTTTTTATTTGAAAAAGTGAATGAAAAACCAAACAAAATTTTTGCTTTTTAAAAATAAATATCAATTTTCTATAACTTTGTTTTATTTATTTTACAGTTTAGTAAGAAACAAATTAGTATTTGTCAGTTATACTGTATGCTAAACAGTGCATACATTACTAATGCATAAGTATTGCGTTTTTTCGGGTATTAAAGTTAATCCGCATTCATCGTTTTTTTCCTGCATCCCTTGAAAAACGATAGATCGAGGTTCTACTGTAATACGCGAGAAAAAAAAATATATTAAACATTTTCATTTACACCTGCTAAAAAGGGAACGTAGTTTTTAATTTCCAATGCGATTCCGTCTTAAAAGATTTTACTTTTACCATATATGCATTTTTAGATTTTTATTTCTCCGTTATATGGAATATGGATTAATAAAACAGTAAAACTCCAGCTCTCCGAAAAGCTAGGGACCAAAGCATTTTCGGTTAACCGAGGTCCCATAGAAATTTTCGGATAACCGGGGTTCCATAAGAATTTCCGAATAACCGTAGGGTTTATTGTGAAAACTTGTTTTATGAAAAGCTGTTATCTTATTTTAGATTTTAGAACATCGTTGTAATAAAATTATTTTGGTGCCGTATTCAAAGCATCTTAAATGACAAACCAAAATTACAAGCAGCTCCAACATCAAGGCGATAACTTATTGGTTAAAATCAAAATTCAGCGTCGATAGTGATGTAGCTGAAGTTCGCTTTTTAAACATGCGGAAGAGAGATTTCCTGCGACGAGGAAAGAGATGCACGCTCAACAGAGAGACGAGGAAAGCAAGCGTAATTTTTTTTTCCAACCACCTTCGTCGTTCCGAGCCCAAGCTAGCACTCTGATTGGTTGTTGCTCTCGGCACTGTTTTCATGTCACTTGGCGATAATCATACTTGGCGTAGCGATAGATGCTTCCGTCGAGGAGTTTGATTTCCTTCCGAACCGAGTACAAAGTAACTTTTTTCTTGCAGCATTGGATTGGATGGAGCGTGTCTTACTGAAAGCTGTACTCTTTAAAAGTTTTTAAACACAAATTTTTAATTTGTATTCGGTTTACTTTGTACTCGGCTCCGAATGAAATCAAACTCGACGGAAGCATATACAAAAATGTAAATTTTATAAGTAATGAAAGAAAAAGTACGTGCAAGAGTAAAAGAATGAAAAATAAAATAAAAATAAAAATAGAAAAAATTATTGCACATCGCAGATTGGAAACGAAATAACACCGATCCCGAAGGCTGTAAAAAATAAATAAGTTGACTCAGATTATTTATTTCATAAAAAATATGCCCTTTTAATACTATTTCTACCACTGTCCAATAACACCTTTCCAAGTTTTGACTTTTGCTTATTTTGCTTCAAGTTTTTAATGCTAATAAATAATAAAACCACTCTTCAATGTATTAAAAATCAATCGAAATAGTTTTGATCTAAAACTTACATATAAAATAATAATTATAAATCAGAATATGTTGAAAATGTAATTTGACATCGATAAAAATACTGTTGACAGTAAAATTTCTCACATTAAAAAATGACTATAAAGAACTTTAAAATATTTCTGTTAAGCCGATTTTCGGATAACCGGATACTGATAATCAGGGCTGTATTGTACTAAAGATAACTGAGACATTTACATACAACAACCAAAGATTCATAAAAGCATAAATATCGCAGTTTACTGCACTTTTGCATAAATGGAGATTATAAACATGAAAAAAAAGGTCTAAGATAAGTTTTTTTGGTCAGAGCTCTTTCGTAAGAGTAAAGATAAATGTTCTGTAGAAATTCACTCGGCTCGGCCCGCGTTCGTTTTTAGCTATTATATCGGGCCGCTAAATTTGCTCTACGGGCCGGGCCGGGCTCGGGTCGAAATTTTAACTTTAACAACGGGTCGGGATGAATTTTTTTTCTATGGATCGGGCCGGGCTCGAGCCTGGAAATTTTGGCCCGTGCAGACTTCTAGGGCTCAAAACCATAGTAGACTACACTGATAAAAATATGCTGCATTTTGCTGCAACGCACTCCACCGCTTGTATATAATATCTCTACAGGCCCGGACTGGCTCCTTTGGGGGCCCTCGGCTAGAGACTGAAAAGGGGCCCCTTACAGGAAATTTGGCGAAAACAGAATATTATATTTTATTTTTAAATTTAGGCTTGGAGGGCAAAAAACCACATTTAGGCTATTTTGTCACTTGAAAAATAGTTGAGTAAAATGTAAGCTTTTTGTAAAGTTATTAACTTACTTTCACAATATATATTTACAGGGCCGTAGCTAGGAGTGAACAATAGGGGGGGGGGGTCTCAAGAGAATGTAGAGGGGGCTCATAATTTTTTTTCTTTCTTTCTGACGCAGAAAGATAAATTAGTGCATATTCACATTGTACGTACTCTGTTTCTTATTAAACTGTTATAATAAATTTATTTTATGCTAAGAAAAGTACAGTCGGCTCTCGTTAATTCGAGCTCATCGGGACCACAAGAAATGTTCGAATTATCCGAAGTTCGAATTATGGAAAATATGAAATGAAAGCATGCTTAATATGGTACTATTACAAAGGATTTAATGTTATAGTGTTTTTTAAATATATTTCGTCTGTAGGCATTATAATATGACCTAATATTAAATAAGAATGTATAAATACATAAACTAATTAAAAGATTAGAAACAAGCACAATGGAAGAAAAATTTAACGCGTCACTGATGAACAAACGGTCACTAAGAAAGTGGATATCAAATGCATTGGATTATATATATACTTGTTCGGAACAATTTTCACAAAAATCAAATAAAGAAAGTTATTCAAATGATCTGAAATCCGTGAAAAAGAAAAGAAAAACGAAAAATCGGAATTCTCGAGAGTTCGAATTAAACGAAATCAAGAGAAAATGAGTTCGAATTAAAGAAAATTTTTAACGTTATTCTGCCATTGAAAATTTCGGGACTTCATGTTTAGTTTGAATTGAGAGAAAATTCGAATTATCCGATTTCGAATTAACGAGAGTCGACTGTATATGATGATGAAAGTTTTGAGTACATAACTGGTGCAAAATTAAACATCATGTTAACTTCATATGTACAAATAGGATAGAGGGAGTGTTGAAGCACTTATTTTAGATACAATTTAGTAACTGCAAAACTCTGAAAAGGTCTCAAAACTAAATTAGATTTTTGAAAGTATTTCATTTGAATTTTCGGAACAGAAATTCACTGAGTGACCTTAGAATTTTCTCCGGGGGGGGGGGAGGGATCAAAATATTTTAGGGGGGCTGAGTCGCCCATAGCGCCCATAGTCGTCTTACAAGGAAGGTCTCCATTGGGGGCATACTCAGAATTTTTTGAAAAAAATACGAATTAAACTACTCATGTAGGTAATAAGAAATCAGTGAAAATTAGCGGCGGAATTACATTATTAGATATGTAAAAAAATAAAATAGTTTGGAATAATTGGCGTGAAAAGCTGAAAACGACACGGGATTTGGCGAGCAGTGCATTTCCTCGCCAAAAGCAGACGATTTTAACGAATCTGAAAATTGATTTTAATTGACTTCACTGTTAAAAATCTGCAGCATTTACTGCAACGTTACTCCACTAATTCTATAGAATATCTCTCTTCTGACCAATGAGAATGTTCCATAACACGGTGAATTGACCGTTTTCTATAAAAGCGGTGGAGTGACGCTGCAGAAAATGGTACAGATTTTTAGCGGTATTGTAGCTTGTGCAACACTGTTAAAAATCTGCTGCATTTTGCTGCAACGCACTCCACCGCTTGTATATAATATCTCTATTCCAACCAATCAGAAAGCTCCATTTCACGACCAAGTAACAGTTTTCTATACAAGCAAGGGATTGCGTTGCAACAAAATGCAGCAGATTTTTAACAGTGTATTTTTCAATTTGGAACAATTTTAATCAATTTAAATTGTGTTTTAAATGACAAAATATATTAATTTCATTTTGTTATAAATACATATAAACGTATATGACAAAATTACACTTAAAGTAAAAATGCAAAACTAAAATTACTTAAACTAAACTTATTTAAATAAATTGAACATAAAAAGTCTTTTCTTTAAAAAGTATTCGAAGCGTAAAAGCGTATTTTTCAAAATTTCGTTTTTTCGCCAACCGGAGATAAATCGCCAAATAAACGAAATTTTTATTATTTTTTTACAGACATTAAAAGGAGGTTCCGCCGAGATTTTTTTTATAAACATATACAACTATATGAGAAGAACATTCTGTAATTTTTTCAGATTTTTCTGAGTATGCCCGTATGGAGACCTTCCTTGTTAGCTACGGCCTGTATATTTATATTATTTTTATACACCATACCTAAACTTAATTCCATGCTAGAAAAAAAATAAGAAGAATTATTCATTTTAAGTGGTTATTACTTAAAAATGAGCGTGAGGTTTATTTTTAGTTTTCGACGATCAAATGACTGTGCCGAATCATAATAATCTAAATTTTACTGTGTTACCTAAGTAAATATTAAAAGTGACATAACAGTAACGTTCAGATCGCTCAGAGTATTTCCTTTAATATATCTTTCAAAACAACTTATCCCTTAATTAATAAATCCAAATTGTTGAATTTTAATTATTATATTCTTACATAAATAAATAGCATCAATAAATTTAAAGTAAAAGGAAATTATTTATTTTAATTACAATAAAAATGCTCAAATTAAATTATTTAAATAAAATTCAAAATGCAAAATTCTTTAAAAAGGCGAAATAAAAAGAAAAATAGCGGAAATATAAATAAAATTAAAAATTTTTAAAATAAAAAAAATGTTTAAATGAAATTTAAAATGCTGAATCATTAATAAACCGCTCGTTTTTAAAATAGAAAGAAAATTGTAATTTAAAATATATATATATGAATGTTAGTGATAAAAAAGTAATATAAACCCTTAAATCGGCAAAAAGTACGATTTTTTTTTTTTTTAATTTTCTATCTTACTAGGGAACTGCAAGAAGTGTAAGTCAACGATTTTGACGAAAGTGGTATCGTTGGAAAGATTTAATTGTGAGGAGTAATTAACTCAATGGAACTACTCGTCGGAAATGAGCCGTTTTCGAGATATCCGACAATTTATGTCACGTAGCTAGTGCACACTTACTGGGAAACCGCAAAAAATTTTGGTCTCGATTTTTACGAAAGTTGTATCGCTGAAAAAATTATTATCAGGAGGATTAAAAAACTCATGGAATCACCGTGGGGGGGGGGGGGGGGGTGTCTTTCTAAGGGAACCTAACCCGTATTTACGCAAGGAAATGCAAGGTTCGAAGAAAACCGCGAAAAACTCCGAACGGCTAGGCCGACGGTCGCGATTGGGTTCGAATCCAGCGCCTACCGTCTACCAGTTTGGAGGTCAGAACCTCTCGGCCACTGGTGGGGCCATAGCTAACGCAAATTGCCAATTCGTAACAGCTATATCTGGAGTACTACCTACCATCAGTGGCGCAGCCAGAATCCGGTCCTTTGGGGGGGGGGGGGGGTTGAGTTTCGATTAAAGGTGTTTGCCGGTTATTTAAATCGACGCTTAATAAATTCAGCACTAATTAGACTATTCACTGTATTATACTTAAATTGAAAGAGCATCTGTGTGGCAGGAAATCATCATTCTTTCAGCATAATACGTCTCAGAAAAGTGATTTAGTTCAAATAATCCATTTTTACTTAACTAATCCATGTAATATGCGCTTCCACAGTTTTAACTAGATTTTTTGCCATTTAATTGAATCCCTTTATTAAATGAAATCTGATTCAATAAAGTGGCGGAATCCAAAGTACGCCAAAACGTTTAAATATTAAATTTGGTTTTGATTCATATAAGCAGCAATTATAGCGATCTTTCTGAGCTCTGGGAGGGGTTTTAACCCCAAAACCACCCCCTTGGCTGCGTTACTGCTTACAATCATGCTGAATATCATGCTATTATATGAGTCTTTTAAAATAATATTACAGAACATTGAACCTATTATTTGTTGTAAAGGTTTGCATGGGCCCGGTTTGACCAGAGACCCGTATCCAGCCCGGTCTGCGGGCCGGTCAAGCAAAGAAATTTAGCAGGAGTGTTATGTGTTCGGATAGTCATTGGACTGTTATGTGTTATCAGAGACAGGGTTTATTTTTTTCAGCAGACTCATACCTAAGGCTGTGATCAGGTGCGCACTTTTTTTCTACGTAGTAGAGTCGGGCCAGAACTAAACTTAAATTTTCTCAGAATGTGTAGGGCAGTTACTATGTTTTTTTTAAAAATATTAATAGCGATAATAAACTTCTGTTAATGGAACATTTGGAAGTATAATTTAGGGTGGTTTTCAATCCACTTCTCAATAACGCGAAACTTTCTGACTAATTTTTAACTGCAAATGCATAAAATTGACATACGTGACTATTAAAGGATTTGGGAATAGAATAATTTTTCTATTTTCGGTAAATAAATTATCAAATGGTAAGAGATTTTTGTCACGTGACTGCAGGTTTCTCCCCTTTTCAATGATATCGCTTCCAAAAATTCAATTGCAAAATGCTAACTTTGACAAAATTTCTAAAAAATATAATGTTTAAAAAAAAAAAAAAAAAAAAAAAAAAAAAAATGGAAGGTACCATTCAATTACATAGGTTCTGAATAAGAAAAAACAGTAAAACTTATGCATTTCCGAAGAGAATTAATTTAAAAACGTGTCAGGAACTAACTCCTTTGGATTTGAAAAAAGCTCTTATAAATGACAGAGAAATATTTTCACAAATATATTTTTTATAATACATCTTCAAAAGTTAATCATGTTTTTGCCGTCTTTTTTTTTTCCTTAAATCTGAACTACATTAATTTTATAATGAATCTTTATTTGAATGTTCAAAAATCTAGGCTTCTAAGTAGTCATTAATGTTATTATCGTGTATTTTCTATGTTGAGAAAATATCGTGATTTAAAAGTATAGTTTAAAAATATAAAATATTTCATAAATGTGTATGTAGTATTCTTTAAAAGGATCTTAATTGTATGTTAAGAAAAACTAATTTTTTTGTGCAAATTGTGTGGAATCGGGTCGTCTTTACTACTTAACCAAGTATTAAAAGTTTTAAACATTTTCCAATGTTTCAAAAAATTCTCATTTTTCTCTTTCTTTTCTAGCAAAATTTAAATCTGTTGCTTTCATGCAACTGCTTCATGTTGACCACACTGTGAAATTGCTGTAGTTTCTAGTTATAACCATACTATACAAGATTGGCAAGTGAGCGTCGCGATGCACTCTGAATCTGATTCTATAAGTACTGCAGAAAGGGCGATGTATCAGTCAGCAGCCTTATTTCGTCTGTCCAACGACATGACGCGACGAAACTATATAAGTTACCATGAAAAACCTATCAATTGTTTAAAATTTACTGTAAACGCATATTATTATTGGAAAATACTAAATTTTTTTTGTGTGTAAGTAGTAATTATAAAATCGTATATTAGTTTTTTGAGTTGCACTTTCGGGGCCCCTTTGGGCCGGGGGCCCTCGGCGATCGCCGACCAGCCGACCTGGCCAGTCCGGGCCTGTATCTCTATTCCAACCAATGAGAAAGCTCCATTTCACGGCCAAGTAACCGTTTTCTATACAAGCAGGGGAGTGCGTTGCAGCAAAATGCAGCATATTTTTATCAGTGTATGTCCATTTTGTAAAAGAATGAGATAACCCATTTTGAAGGTGCATAAAATATGTTTCATTTACTCCCACAGCGATCCAAGTCTGTTTTCTCATACTTTCTCACGTATATCATCTGTTTACAGACTTGCTTTACCGTGGGAGTGATTAAAATAGATTTTATGCATCTTCTAAATAGATTATATCCCCTTCTTTATTAGATGCGTTCATAATTATGTAAATACGCAGCACCTATAGTTGTCGTTCAGTCCGTCCGCATATAACAACGCAAAAGCTACCCAACCAAATCGTTTGAAATTTAAAATATGTAATTATTACATAATTTTGTCGAGTCATTTCAAATTTTATGAAAATCGGATGCATAGATCAATTACAGGGACAATCAAAAGAATTCTGTTACATTACGATCAATGTAGAAAAAAGTTTCAAATGCATTTTAATGGTGTTACACTCATTCGAACGTAATAAATGTATATGCATCTATGAAGTACATATTATAATATACATTGTGCACAATCTGTGATACAAAGAACATTTGTTATTGATTTAGAAGGCCACACAAAAGTATTCCATTACATAATGGTATAGAAAGAACGTTGTTTGGTGCGCGTTTTAATTGTAATTAACTATTTAATATTTTATGAGATTGATATACGTTGCTGAGATGTAATAAAAGTTACTTCTTGTATATTTACCGGAAGCTAATATCCAAACACTCAAGGCCACAGCACCTTGGCGAAAAACAGAGCAGGCCAAATGAATTTCGGAGAAAAGCGTTTTCCGCCCGTGCGTGCGCAGATGTTATTTTCGATTAAGGCAGTGTAACAAGCATGTGCATCTATAAGGGATTATTTTATGCTAAATAGTGTCGTTTAGGGCTTATAAAGAATAATAAAAAAATATATTATTATCATTTCTGATAGTTAATTATAGACAATTAGTGATATTCATTTAAAATACAGATATGTGAAATGTTTTCAAAAATTTATATATTATATATTTTATATTATTTATACTTTTTAGGTATGTTTATTATTATGAATGGATACATAGTGCAGTTTCAATGTAAGAAAGTTTATTAGAATTTTGATATTGACAATGGGGTTTTTAATATTATGAAAGTAAAATGACTTCATACCAAATAAACAAATGACTGTTTGACCTTATTTAATTATGCTGCATCTACAATCTATAATAATTTAATATTATTCAGATTCTTGTTTGTATTCAGTTTTCTCAAATCAGTTCAGAGTTCTGGTTATTAATTACTAAAAATAATTTAATAGTGCATGATTTTAAAAAAATGAAGTATAAAATGCATAAATTTATATATTAATCATTTGGAAAATGATTGTTTTCGGTCGAGAATAGATCTATCTGAGGTGTATCTGAATCGTTGTGATGTCCGCATTTTATTTTTTCCAAGAATATTAATGTTTAATTCGTGGCGTACGTAATATATGGCTCTATTATTACGTAAGCACTGTTTTTATCATAATAAAAATGAAGCTCTTTCTCTCTCTCTCACTTTATCAACAAAAAAGTAAATTAATATTTCCCTTTGCTTTCAACAGAAATTGAATACTTCTATTGCCACGATGACATAAAAGTATTAAAAACTACAAAAAAATTAATAACTCAAAAATACTTTGAGATACAGCTTTCAAACAAATTTGTCATGCTCAAAAAAATTTTATTTCTTATTGGAAAATAAACGCAAGTGAAGAAATAAGAAAAGCCATTTCAATTTCACTAAATTCAATTTTCTTCTTCTTCTTTTCTTGTGGAATAATTTAATGTTAATTAAATTATTTACATAAAAATTAAGGCCTTAATTCATTATTTTCATGTCTTTTTTTTTTTATATAAGATTTCACACACAAAGAATATTAGATCAGATTTTTTTTTTTTTTTTTTTTTTTTTCGATTCGTGTAATAGAACTTTTCTCATAGAGTGATATTATATGCTCAATGATATATGTACAGTTGTAGAAAAAAAAAAATAAACAACCCCTATTAACTTTGCAACAAATTATAATAGAAGAAAGTTGTTAAAGCTAAACAAAATTGAAAATAAAGTCTGTTTAATAAATATAAAAGTTTGCGTAGGAGATCATCTATAAATCAAAGCTAGACCATGTCTTTATATTTGTTTATTTATTTTTGAAGCAGGGTGTTTTTAATGAAGCTAAAATTTCGATGTAATATTTTCAATTTGCCTTTTACATAGCTGACTCACTTAAGGAAAATTTAGATAATTTATTAAAGGAATAATTAAATTAAACGGATTTTTAACGACCCTTTTCCTTTTAAAAAGATATTTATTTCAGATGTATATGAATGGTATAAATAGTTTAATACATTTATTTGAGGCGAACGATTTGAAAATTTCAATAAATCTGAATGGTTGTTTAATCCTTCTTATAAAAGTGATAAGTGATAAAAGTGAGTACTTTTTAAACACTTAATATTAATATAAACAATCTAAAAATGATACTGGAAACAGAATATTTGAATCAATACGAATTGTCACGATCAGTAATGTCAATGTCAAAGAACGCAAAGCTTGTAAAATTTCTCCTCTGCCGCGCTCTTCTCGCAGGCACCTTCCGTTATTCGCCAAGGTGCTGTGGCCTTGAGTGTTTGGATATTACTTACCGGAACACACAAAAGATTTCGACCGCTTTACTGTATTCGAAGTACTGTCTACTACAACAGCATGACCTGAATGTTTTTAAAACTTAGTTATCGTACGAACGCATCTCATTTGCTACGCTTCACGCTCAATTTCCAACTTGTTTTTACTAGGATTATGAAGTCCTCATATTATCTTATGCGTTGGAAAAATTTTGGGCAATCAACCCCTTGAGGACGAGCGACATGTATGCGCGCCGCAAAAGGCTTAAGAATCCTTGTTTATCCCCACTGGTAAAATTTTATTGTAAAATTGGCCTTATTTAATCGGAGCATTTTCCCGATTTAATGGGGCGCAAATTTCTGTTTTTAAAAACCGGTGACAACACATTAAAATTTTCATAAAAGGCTCTCGTCGCGAAAGGGTTAAGAAACAATTCTTTTCGTTGATCATTTACAATGCATTTTGGTAGGGAAATGAGAATGTTAAGATAACAGGAATTAAAACGTTCTCACTTCCATTAAATTAGAAAACATTACAATTATTCCAAAGACTGGCCGTTAAACAGGAATAATATTCGGGTGGTACATTTTCGTTTGTTTGTTCTTAAACTTTTTCCTGGCCTTTCAGCTTGCGCAATAATATGATTATGGTATTATAAATAGAAATTCACTTATTGTTATGTTATATTTCTTAAACGTCTTTTTGCGGCCGGTCTACTACTTTTGTTTTTCCTTTTCGGATTCCTGCAGAGTAAATCCATCAAAAGGCAATAAAATATTTGCAGACAAAGAAGCGTGTTCAACCTTCATATTTAAAAGAAAGCTGAAACCTAAAAATTCCTGCTGGCTTAGGTAGATTCGAAATTAACAGGGACAAATCCGATAGCTCGTTTTTTTACTTTCTTCTACCTTTACAAGAAGAAAGTATTGGATTCATGAAAATTTTCGACTTCCGGTTTTCGACGGATTTATACGTTTTAGAAGGTCCTGAACACGTTTTGACTATTTTTAGCAAATGTCTGTCTGTGAGTCTGTGTGTCTGTCTGTGAGTCTGTCCGTCTGTCTGTGAGTCTGTCTGTCTGTATGTGACAAAAAATTTGTGGGCGCTCTATCTCAAGAACTAATGCTCGAAATTTAATAAAATTTTATATTCAGTTAGACCATGATATGAATTAGTGCCTATTGGTTTTTGGTGAAAATTGACCCGCAGTTGGCGCTGCTATACAACGTTTTTCATGATTTTCAAGATTGCTATACCTCAAGAACTAATGAACAGAATTTCACCAAACTTCAGATTCTGTGACCCCATGATATACATAGACGCTGATTAAGTTTTGGTGTAAATTGGCCAGCAGGTGGCGCTGCTATGCCACGTTTTTCATGATTTTCATGATAGCTATATCTCAAGAACTAATGCACAGAATTTCACCAAACTTCAGATTCCGCGATACCTTGAGATACATAGCCGCTGATAAGGTTTTGGTGTAAATTGCCCAATAGGTGGCGCTGCTATGCTACACTTTTGCACGATTTTTGCGATAGCTATATCTCAAGAACTAATACAGAGAACTTCATCAAATTTTAGATTCTGTTACACTTGAATATACAACATAATTAGACGCTGGTTACATTTCCATATTAACCTTGCAACAGGTGGTGCAGCTATGCTGCATTTTGCACAATTTTTCCGATAGCTATATCTCAACAACCAAAGCACAGATTTTCATCAAACTTCAGATTTTGTTAGAAAATGACATATAACATAATTACACGATGATTACGTTTTGTTATAAATCCTTCAACTTATGGTGCTGCTGTGCTATATTTTACACGTTTTTTTTTTTTTAAACTAGCTACATCTCAAGAACTAATGCGCAGAATTTCATCAAACTTCAGATTCTTTTACACCATAACATAATTAGACGCTTTTTTACGTTTTAGCATAAATTGTCCAAGATATGGTGTTGCTGTGCTACGTTTTGCAAATTTTTTGTTATAACTATATCTCAAGAACTAATGGACGAAACTCCATCAAATTTCAGATTCTGTTAGGTCTTGACATAAATAGATGCTTATTAGGTTTTAGTATAAATTACCCAACATGAGGCACTACTAAGCTCATTTTCTCAGAATATTAATTAAATTTTGCGTTTTAGGCTTTTCGGATACCAGAATTTCATTAGGCTAGGTCAAATGTTCGAGGAAATTCGATAATGGCTAGCTTTTGGGGTCATCACGTTTTTTTTTTATATTAAAATGTACTTATGAGATAGAAGAAAGTTTTGGGATTGACACATCCAACTAGTTTTTTAAGGGGGGGGGGGGAGGTACCGAAGGACATACAATAAGACAGTCATAGTTTCTGTTGGCTATATGTCATTCCTTGCAGTTAATTATTAAATGGATATAGAATAATTAATGCAAATAAAAATACA
This sequence comes from Maratus speculifer, assembly GCA_964019185.1. NCBI lineage: Eukaryota > Metazoa > Arthropoda > Arachnida > Araneae > Salticidae > Maratus > Maratus speculifer. The sequence goes on from OZ025295.1 coordinate 170,371,944, forward strand.
ATAGACTCTCAATTATCCGACGTCCGATTAACCAACTCACTCTCGTTTAACTATCCTTTTTATTATACAATCCCCCTTTTCTTCAGAATATCGTTTATTGTTACATATTGTGATGAAAAATTAAAAATGCTGCAATAGGTTTGTAAGTTCAGCAAGAACTGCCGTATGAACCGTCAATCACTATGAGTACTACACATTTCATTTTCAATATCAAAATTTGCTACTGTAAGCCTCGATGATGTTGCATGACAATCCGAAAATATTTACACATGTTAGTTACAGAAAGGAAAGACAGACAGACATACAAACCGAATACATAAATTCTTTTAAACTATTTTGGAAAGTGTTAAAAGTGGTTTATTTTTTTCAGTGTAACAAAGAAATTAAACAAAAGCCAAAATGTATTGTTACGAATTTTGTAAATAGTTAGTGTTTGTACTGTAAAATAATGTAAATAATCTTATTAAGCTCCATTCCTTTACTAATATTAGTTTTTGTTACATTGTCTCTGTTATCAAGCAAACTTGTCCATTATTTTCAGTGTATGTCTACGGCAGATTGGCGAAATAATAAAGATATCGCCAAGTTGGCGTCACTTTTGGCGACTAATTTTTGTTGGGTTCTTTTTATTAAACTTCTGCTACAGATCATTACTTTAATTAATTGCAACTTCTGCTCGGCAAATTGACTTAGTTATTATGGATCAATAAATATTCTTCGGCTTTATTAAAGAATACAATGAGATTTGGGTCAAATTTCCAATCACATGAATCTTGTTGTTGATTTAATTAATTAAATTAGGTGCTTATATAAAAAAAAGAATTAATTAAATTAAGATTACACCAGTTAACATTAAGAAATCACTAAAATAAATAAACTAAAAGACAAATTAAAACGATAAAAAGGATAAACACAAATATTATTTAAGATTCTTTAAAATTTAATGAATATAAGTAAATAAGAAAAAACACAACAGGATTCTCAATCTGACCCAGTCTCAAGTACTAATCCTTGATCTGCAGTAGAACCCAACATTTATCAACGTTGATTCCTGAGATATTAAAATCATACTAATAATCTAAAAATACAAGATTCAATCTAACATTACAAAAGAGAAAAGAAAGACCCTGAAATCCTTCTTATTTTCAAGAAGGCAAAGAAAGATATAATTTTGAAAAAATTAAAACACTAGAAATAATAAAAATAAACACCCCAGAAATCAACAATGATATTTTGGCCAATTTCGTATAGTGATTAGTATTAAAAAAATATAGTCTTGTAAATTAGTTTATGTAGAGATAGATATAATCCTTATAAAATTACTTTAGATTTATGAGTAAGAAATCAAATGAAATATTTACTTTTCTTATAAACATTTAGAAGAATCTCTACAGTTTCAAAAATTATCACATAATTATACTAAACCAATCCTGTAATTAGAAATTTAAAACTTTAAATAAAAAACTATTTTATTCAAGACTAAATGAAACTAGGATTTAACTTTGAGTTAAATTATCACTTAAAAACTTAATTTCACCTCACCATTTCAATAGAGAAAAGAAAACCAATAAGAAGGTTTATATTCATCATCTCTAGTCAAGTCTAACATGAATATCTAAATAAAACAACATGAGGTATACATTTTCTTCCTCTTTTTTTTTTTTTCCTTCATTTTTAGATTCTACTAAACAGAGTGAGAGTATAAGACATGTTGAAATGGTATGTATCAATAACAACTTGTTTTCACATAAAAAAAATCCCTTTTATTTAATTAAATAATACTCACTCTCACTTCGATGAAAATACAATGTATGTTGAAGTGAGATTTACTAACAACTATTTCTTCTCCATTTTAGATCGACAGTAATTAAATTGAATACACTTAGTGATGGACAAGAGCATTTGTAAATGGATATCATTCTTAGGGATGTATAACATCCGATAATAGGTACACTTATTTACTAAAACATAACAACTTATTATGCACTATACTCAGTTACTTAACAACACATTAAGAGTAGCTTACCTCCGAGCTCCAAGTAGTACATATTTCAGTGTCACAATAATTCTAGATAGTCTTGGGAATAGTCGATACTACAGCTAACCAGTTCTTTAAAACCACTATTCTGATCTCTTTTCAAAAATAGCGACACTGGCTTGACACACAAGACTAGTTCCAAGCATACAGGTGAGTAATGATTCCTATATACACTCTATAGTTTCTCTGGAGTACCCGCGTCTACCAGTCGATAACAAGATTTCGGCTGCATAGCACAAATACCACTTGCCTCGACTTCTTATTCCTCCGAGAGGGCACGGGGCTGAAATCAATTCGCTGAGACTTGAGTCATCCTTCCAGACTTATAATACGTGATTTCTTCTTCGACCATATCCCATCTATACAACGCAATTGCTATTTTCACCTCAGAGTTGCAGTCTTTCTTTGGGCATTAACTAACAGTTATAGTTTGGAACTTAACTTCATGTCGGGAAAAGGCAGGACAGCGACGTATTACGAACTAACAGGTTTCTCTTCACCCGACTCCTTCTATTATAATGGGCTAGGGGGCCACATTCTCCAATCTTTGAGCTCTGCTTATTTCGCTCCGTCGACTTTCACGTCTTCTCAAGTTCTGTTTTTTCTGCCGAAAACTCCCCTCACCCCGATAGAAATCAAAATGGGGGAGGGGGTGAAGGACGGGACTATTTCTTTTCACCTCCTCTTCGTTAGACTGCTAGCAGGGAACTACTTCATCTCCAAACCGAATTACACGCTCCTCTGTAATCAAAAAAGGGGCACCAAATACCAGGAAGACTACTGCTTCCCCCTTTCTCTCCCGCTACTAGGGTCCATCTCACTGGTCAATGCAACAGTCACCCTTTCTCATGACCAAATATGGTCATCGCTTGCGTCCCCTCCTCTCAATCACGTGGTCAGATAGCAGGGACAGCTGTTTCTAAATTTTGCACCTGCTTGCACACCAGTGCCCGCCGATAACCGTGAATTGGCACTTTTATCTCAGATCGGTCATAAAATAACTTTAAGGGTCTGGGAAATATCTACTCCGCCTCAAATGACAGTCAACGTTTGTCATGGGTTATAAAATTTTAGGGTACTATTCATTCACGTACGCAAGCAATAAACTATGCGTGTGGGCCAATTTTTACAAGGCTGAATATATGCCCTTTACAAGCAAGCCAGAAGCTACTCTTCTTCGAAAAAATCAACAAAGGACCACTTTACTCAAATAGTACAATTATTCCAGGACAGCAAAAGCATTCGTACGAACGGGTGTTATTTACGCTAGATAAGGGAATGGGAAGCTTTCACTTTCTTTCACACCAATGCCTATACACTCGTGAGAACGATCATAAAATAGATAGAAAAAAGGAAATGTCCAGGGTTTTCGCTACTAAGAAAAAAAAATAATTTTAAATATGAGATACATAAAGCATTATAAAAAACCGTATTAAAAATATCTTAACAAGAGTTCTTTTTAAATTTGGAATATTAAAATAATTTATACAAAAAAAATATTACTAAAAAAAAAACATAACAAGAGCTCCCCCTCGTTGAAAAAAAAATAAACATTATTAGTTTTGAACAAAAACAAGAATTTTATTTTTTTTAGCTAAATGACCACATAAGGTCAGTTAAAGAAAGTCCTAAAAAAATTTAAAATTAAATCCAAAATGAAAGAAAAGATTAAATGAAAAAACAATGCAGTACCCCGGTTGAATAGTAGAATAAAGATAATCGCCTAGAACAGATCAGACGACGACCCGAAAAGTTGATAACCTCACCCTACTAAGCTACCACACCAACTCTGCACACCGGAAATGCTAAGTTGAAGCTTGGGCAAAACATCTAGAAGTTAAACATATACTAGGGCCTAAGATGCTATTAAAATCTACACTATATACCTGGCATACTTAATTAAATCTCCACATCTGCTATACCGTCAAGAATACCAACACACTGGGATATCCCTATCTGCTAACACCTCTGTAAAAAAAAAAAAAAAAAAAAAAATCCCTAAAAAAAATTTTCACAAGTAGAATGCAAGGAAGAGTTGTCCAGTGAATAAAAAAAATAAAAAATTTTTTAAAAATTTTGAATCCTGTGAGCAGGATAGAGCCAAAGGACCGAAACAATCAATTTCTGAAAAAATACAAAAGATATACTACTTGCCAGCTGTAGGTATCACAGATATATACATATAATAGCACGATAACATTTTGTATACACATAAACAAAATAAAAATAGCAATAACCTTTCAGTACATATATAGGGTACACATAAAAAAAAAATAGCACTAATATCTGTTTATATTCAGTGGCATAACATGTGCATATAAACAAAAAAAACAGTTCAATGACTTGTATCGGTGACACAGTATCACATAAGTGTATGGGCATTTTATATCACAGCATTATAATTATATAGGTTACCTTGTGTAGCCTAGACTGATAATTGTCTGCCTTAGTTATTATCAATGGGTAAATATTCCATATACTAATAGTAACTAAAAAAAATTCATAAAATGCTACACATAATACTTAAAATGAACTGATAATTTCACAAGAGAGTTCGCCAATTTCATTGACAAGTACCACTAATTTTTTTAAAATAGCCAATTTACACAAACAATGGGTATATTGTTAGAAAAATCACATGAAATAACAAAACAGACTATATAAACAAAATATATACATATATAATACACATAAATCAGATAATATATCTGTGGGCTGTGGGGTGTACACTACCTGTATCTTAAATCCCCACTTCCCAAATAGAGAACTAATATCAAAAATATCCAAAAAAAATACAAAGTTAAAAGAAATGCAAAAAAAAATTAAAAATAAAAATAAAAGATGAACTACATTCCTAACAGTACCTATACTATATACAAAAAGGGGGCAGTAGGAATACGTAAGCATCACATGTACTGCTACCAAATCTCTACTCCGCCTCAAATGACAGTCAACGTTTGTCATGGGTTATAAAATTTTAGGGTACTATTCATTCACGTACGCAAGCAATAAACTATGCGTGTGGGCCAATTTTTACAAGGCTGAATATATCCCCTTTACAAGCAAGCCAGAAGCTACTCTTCTTCGAAAAAATCAACAAAGGACCACTTTACTCAAATAGTACAATTATTCCAGGACAGTAAAAGCATTCGTACGAACGGGTGTTATTTACGCTAGATAAGGGAATGGGAAGCTTTCACTTTCTTTCACACCAATGCCTATACACTCGTGAGAACGATCATAAAATAGATAGAAAAAAGGAAATGTCCAGGGTTTTCGCTACTAAGAAAAAAAATAATAATTTTAAATATGAGATACATAAAGCATTATAAAAAACCGTATTAAAAATATCTTAACAAGAGTTCTTTTTAAATTTGGAATATTAAAATAATTTATACAAAAAAAATATTACTAAAAAAAACATAACATTTTGGTCGCCAAATTTGGCGATATATCGCCAAGTTGGCGACAAACTTGGCGATTGTTGGCGATGGTAACCCTTCCCTCTCAATGGTAACCCCCCTTTAGATATACTGATACATTGTTTGTTGTTCCGTGGATTTTTCGAGTAGGTTCTAGAAATTTCCAGCACATGCTGCGAGCCTATATAAGAAGAGAAGCGATGCGAGCTGTTGTTATTATTTACCAGTCAGTCATTGAGTGAATAAGGCGTTTGTTAGCAAGTTTGTTTGAGTTTCATTTATGTTGTTTTGAATGTTATTAAGTGTTGAGACGTTGTATAAAGAGTCTCTGGGATCTAAAGCTATTCTTGTACGATAGATTTGAGCAGTTATTTTTGAATATCTAGCAATATTTGTGAGTTTCGAAGACTCTGTTGTTCTGAAGATCTGTAAATAAATTATTTTCTACTTTTCTAAGAGACAAGAGTTTGAAGTTCTCTAACCATAAGTTCAAAAGAACCCCATATACGCTGCAACATTATGCATAAAATACAATATCTAAAAATTTCAAGAGCGGTTTGAAAAGTTCACGAAATGAGTCACAAATGTCCCCATCACCTGACGTAAGATATAAGCAACAGCTAATCCAACTGTCTTGCACACAAAAGTCAAATTAGATATTGTTCTGTTAAGCAGTAATCAGTTTGGAATCGCTTTGAATAAAATTAATTTTGTGAGTGCTATAAAATGAATGAAACAGAAAAGCGGGCTATTAATAAATAGTTTATTAAAAAAAAAGGTTGGGAGGCTTCATAAATATATGCAGAATACTTTAGGATCCATCATTTAAGACAGTGTATAATTGGGTAATAGAACTTAAAAATCGCTGTGAGAGCCTATTATTCCCTGCAATAAACGAACAAAAATGCCACAATAATTGAAATCGTGGAAAAAGTAAACGATATGTTTATGCATAGGGTCTTCAAAGTTCTCTAAAATTGCTAATGGTATAGGCATCTAGATGAACGAATATTTCATATCCTCGCTGTGAAATGAGGGATATAAAAGCTTTCGGCAAGACGATTCTCGCGCATGTTGATAACTGTCAAAAACGTCAGAGAAAGAGAATTTGTCAAGAGAATCTTGACCTTTTTACCGTAAATACAGGGCCGTGCTTAAGGAGGGCGAGCCGGACATTTGCCCAGGGCCGCCAAAATTTGGGGCCGCAAAAAAAGTTGATGTTTTTACATTTCACCAGTTTTTATGAAGAATCTAAATTGACTTGTCAGGTGCAACTCAAGCCCGTGATGAAACACCTTTAAATTGACCTCAAATTTGTAGGATTTTATGTCTTAAGACTCCATTCTATCTAAATTTATATTTTTAAGTGAAAACATATTGAATTGAAAGTGTCTGCTACTTTACATTTTATTTTCTGCTTAATTTGATTATTAGAGTTTTTGCATACCGAAAGTGAGTGAAACCATGACAAAACACTCAGATTTTTACCGATTTTTGTCAAAATATCCCATATTTCATTTTGTAAAAAATACATATCTAACGTTTTATTTTGTTAAACTGCGGACTTTAGTTACTTTTAAGGCAGGAAATATCGTTTCCATTAAGCGCAAAGTGACTTGCTTTCGCCAGTGTATTTTAAAAGAATTATCGTAAAATTCATACACTTTACAACTAGTTGCACTATATATTAGAATATTTCATCTGTAAGGGTATACGTTTGGTTTCTTGGAAACTCTAAATCTGTGCTATAGAAGGGCAAAACCGCGGCGAATCATTTAATTTTTTACAGATTTCGTCAAAATTTTCCCTAATTTAATTTTGTAAAACATATTTCTACTGACAGAAGCTTTCAAAATTTTTGTGATTAAATCTGGTCTATTGGGATGCTCTAAAAAGATTGTATTAAAACACAGACGCTTAGTTTTTTTTAGTGAAGAAGAGATATCGTCTCTGTCATTACTGGTACGTTAGAAAGGGTTAAAATTCTGGCTTTTTAACCCCTTTACGTTACCCCCCAATTACATTATCAATTAGAAGAATGTTTTAGCTTTTAAGCACATATTTTTGATTTGTTGATACCTCTAAAACTGCATCCCAGTGAGGCATTGCAATAAGAGTAAAAAACGTTTTTCATTAAAACAACCTTTTTTTGAATGTTTTTTTAAGAGTGCTATAAATTTTCAAGACTGTTGTAGATTTTTTTTTAATTGATTGCACCATTTGAGGCTTAAGAGTACGATCTTTCAGAATGTGTCTTGCGTTTAAACGGTTTGGACGATGTAAGTTAATACATAATTACAAAATTCCTCGAAAATTTTCTTTTTTTGTTCCTTATTTTCAACCAATGCATAAATATACCCTTAGACCATGCGCCGTAGCTTTTCATTTCTCGAAACGACCGAGATAAGTTTTAAGTGAAAGTGAGTTTGGTTTTTAATTAACAAATCTAATTATACGAGTTTTTAAATTCCGAGCTCAGAATTTTCAGATGTATCATGAGACACTTTGGGCTACCAAATATTTCATCCTCGTGCGTGCCTATTTCTGCTAGCCATCGTGCATAGACTGACATACACGTAGACAGAGCTAAACTTTGTTTTATTAATATAGACCTATACATAAGGAATAGAGAGAACTACTTACTGATCTAAAGAACTGGGAATTTTGTACTGAATAGAAATCTTACTTCCTTCATTTGATAAAGAATAGGCCGAATGCATCGTTTTTCCAAATTTACATATTTTTCGACTGGATAACTGTAAATTTTTTACCAACAATTTTCAAGATTTTCCCAGTTTAATTGTCAATTTCTCTGTGCTAAATTTGCCGACTGAAGCTTGAATGTGGGGTGTAGGGGATTCACACCTCTTAGGATTATTGAGAAAAAAATAAGATGGAGTCAATGACAACTATTTCTGAAGCAAATATAAAATTACGTGACATATGGGATTCTTTCTCCAGTCAATGATTTTCTGCATTTTGTATTAATATGGGGAAAATCAACTGTACAATTATGTTCTCTATTAGATTATGCTCGCAACTGTCGTCCTGATATTGTAGGCTATAAAAACACGCTAATTTGCATTGTTTTAAAACAAAGGGTTTGATTATCAAAGATTGAATTATATCATCGCGAGCAGTAGCGATTTTCTGTAATCGGATTTCCATTCATTTTCTGTTGACTATTTACTGGGAGATTTTTCAGTTCAAGGAGTATTTTTCTGCCGAAGTCAATGATGTTGTGATACCTGGTGGCAGTTTTCATGATTGATTATGTAAGATTTATCATTCATTTGAAAATTAGCTTGTTCAAAATAGTTAAGTGAAAATTATTGTTGTCTATTGAGCTTTTACAATAACTTATAGAAGAAAAATTTTCTTTTAGACGCTATAAGAAATTATTTTAAACGCAACGTTTTAAATATATTGTATTAAATATGTCGTAATGGTCGCCATTAAATGCGTTTCACACGTAATAATCGATTTGTTTTAATTTTTTCTTCCTATTTTAAAGTCAACTTTTAGATATATTTTTAATTAAAAAGGTGGAAAATGTTATTTGCTCTTTTTTTAAAACCGGCAACAGTAAATAACAAATAAGAAATATCATGCATTAAGCATAGATTATAAAGCACTTTCAAACACACTTCCTGAAATCTTTTATAAAACTTCGTTATTTAAAGAAATAAAGTTATTGTCCATAGCCAAATACGTATTCCAATACTTTTGAACAGCCCTGTATTTGATCTGTCGGTAATATATTTGTTATATAATGGGAAAATTAAATTTAGCAAGAAAATGCCTAGCAGGTTGAAATTTCTGTTTCAGCAATTTATACTAATAAATGGAAACAAACTTGAATACTTTTGTTCAGCCCTATAGATTATCTAGTACATTATTACATGCCAGTATTTAGCTAAAATTTATTTTAAACTAAAACATTCCTAAAACTACTGAAATCACATTCTCGGAAATTATCATTCATAGGCATCCATGTATTCAATTCTTTGCGTGGCCCTGTATATAATTTTATCTATATTCTATACTACTATTTTTTAGTAAACTGAATGACGTTTAGCATAAAAATGCATAACTTATTAAAAACCATCTTTAAATAATTTACGCTCATATTCAGTAACGTTTGCGATCGCTTTGGTATAGCCCCGTATATCAACTATAGCATTTATACACTCCATATAATATGCACAGATTTAGAGAAACTTAAAAGCACATATCATAATTAATATGCATTTTATCCATCCATCAGCCATCATCGGATACATATACAGTACGCAGGAAAGAATATACTATTCGAAATCTTTTGTGTGTCCCTGTAAAAGCTGTGCACTTTGTATTATACATGATTATATCGTGTAACTTATGTTAACTCTCAGCGACATATAACAATTTTATTATGCATATGAAATAATTTAATATAATTAAAATATGTCGCACACAATTCCCCTCTTTACCACTATGTAATGGAATTCTTTTGCGTGGCCTTGTAAATGAAAAACAGCTATTTTTTTCATCGCATATTTTACAGAAAGTTTTAGTGCACTTCGTAAATGCATATAATTTGTAATATATTTGACAGGGTGTAACATCTTTAAAATTAATTTGAGACGATTTTTTCCCATAGGCCGTAACGTAACGGTAAACCTTTGACTGTCCCTGTAAATAAACTAATCATGCTAGAACTTTCATTTGAAATAAGGTTCGTGTTAGGGTAAACGTCAATAACGTCAAAAATTTTCAAGGCAATCCAAGTTATTTACGGAAGTTAGAGCGCGGACAGACGGACAGGCAAACCGAAATCGTAAACATTTTTTAACTTTATTGGAAAGTATTAAAAAAGGCACTTTTTCGAAGTCATTTTAAATATAACATTTTAAATATATTGTTTTAAATATGCCATAATGTTCGTCTTTAAATGTGTTTCGCACGTATTATTTGGTTTAATATTTTCTTCCTATTTTAATGTCAACTTGTAAATATATCTTTAACTAGGACATCCCTCAAAGGGATTGTCTGAGCTATTCAATTTGTGACAAGTGACGACACAGTTTTCTGACATAACTTCTTACAGGTGCAGAAAATGATTACTTTTTATTAATTCATAAAATTAGCATACAGATTCAAAAAATGAAAATGAATAAAACAAAAATGTCAGAATTCAAAGTAGTACATATCAATTCATACATTTTTAGCTATTATGATGATTCTTTCAGTAATCCTTGTTCAATGTTAATATATATGAAACATATCTAGGCGCTGTTGATCGTTATTATAATTAAAAGAAATTTTCTGAGATCTTCTCTGTATAAAACATTTTTACTGTTCCTTTAGAAAATGGTAAAATTAGCACAAGATTCAAGCATGAAGTCTTTGATCTTTTTCACTCTACTGAGCCTGACATAAACCAAACCTAATATAACCTCTGGTTTATACTTTTTGAATTAATTTATTACATTTTATTTATTTGACCTTTTTACAATTTTAAAAAATAGACATTTCGAATACTTTTAGCTACTGAAACCCTCTGTGGATAGCATCGCGAACATAAAATATAGCATATATTTGTTACTTTTTAATAGGCTCTATCTCCACCAATTTACTTTTGGAATCGGTTTGATACTTGTTGAGATCGTTTACAAATCGCCATTTAGAACGTTTTTAGGACGCTTTTCGCTCAGTTCCCCCTTTTTTAAATTTTCGAATTTTTTAGGAATTATTTTTAGAGACCACATTTATATCTTATATGTAACTACCATGCTAAATTTCATGTTTCTAGGCCCTTCAGTAACACATAAATCGCATTTTTAGAGCATTTTTTTTTTCGCTCCTGCATTGTTTTTGGGGTAGCGACATCGAAATAAGATATAGCCTTTGTTAAAGCTGTCACCATCAAGGACTGTCACCATCATTTTAACATCATTATTTTTTAAATCGGTCGTTACTTCCCGAGATTGCTTAAAAAACTCAATTTAGAAAGTTTTTATATCGTATCTCGCCCATTTTTACCCTCTTTAAATTTCATATTTTTTAGAAACTGTTCTTGGCAATCATTTATATTTTATAAGTAATTAACATCCCAAAATTTATGTTTCTAGGTCCGTCAGTAACGCAAAAGTCACATTTTTTAGAACTTTTTTTTGCTCCTGCACCCCTTTTAGGGTAGTAACACCTACATAAGATTTAGCCTATGTTGGAGCAAGGACTATCACCATCATTTTGACATCATTATTTTTTTAATCGGTCCGTACTTCCGAGATGTATTAAAAATTGCAATTTAGAATATTTTTCGCACATTTTCACCGCTTTTAAATTTCGTATTTTTGGAAAACGCTTTTTGAGATAATTTATAAATAACTAACAAGACAAACTTTATGTTTCTAGGTCCTTCAGTAATACAAAAGTTGCATCTTTAGAAATTTTTTTTGCCTCCTATAGGGTAATGACGCCAACATAAAATACAGCCAATGTTGGAACCAAGGACTGTCACCATCATCTTGACATTATTATTTTTTTAATCGGTTCACTATTTCCCAAGATTGTTTAAAAATCGCTATTTTGACCGTTTTTAGAATGTTTTTCAGTACATTTGTAGAACGTTTTTTGCACCTGTACTCCCTGGGTTAGTGGCATCGACATAAGATATAGCCTATGTTTGAACAGGGAAGAACACCATCCTTTTGGTGGCATTTCTTTTGAAATCAGTTCGGTAGTTCCAGAGATGAATCCTTACATATAAACAAACTTTGCCTCTTTATCATATAGGTATAGATTACGTGCGATTTATGATGTTAAAACCTATAAATTAAAATGAACTGTAATTTATCATGAGAAGCGAAAAAATGGTAAACTAAAAGGATTATTATAATTACTAATGTGCAAGGGAAATTTGATTCTTTTGGTAATAATTTTTATGATCTCTTTTTTCAATTTTTTGTGTTAAAAAATTCATACTAATTTCATTCTTGTGATACATTTTGTACAGTTTATAACATTTTATATCCGTTTAAAAAATTTCGGAAAAAAGGGCCGCCAAAATATATTTCGCCCAGGGCCGCCAAAGTCGTAAGCACGGCCCTGCGTAAATAAAACCGATTTCGTGCTTCGATTTTTTACAAGAGATAAGACTTGGGTTCACTATTACATCTCTAATATCAAACAGCAATTACATTGTTGACATAGTGGTCTCCACCGACGAAGAAGTCATAATGCGTGTCTATGGCTTCAGTATTTTATGACGATAACAGAATATTGATAACTGACCATCTGCCCAAGGATTAAACAATAAACTATGAATATTATGCTAAACTTCTAGATGGAATGGATAAAGCGAAGGCACCACTCATCGGTCCTGACCCCATAAGGACCTTGAGCCGCCGATTCCTCTCATAGAAAACTCCAATCCGAGCTACACGTCCATGCCGCCCGTCACGGACTCGCCCGGTCATCAGGCTGCACATGTCACACAGCCCAAATCCCAAACGAGAGACAAAAAGCCGAAAGCGACAGTCCTCACCACTCAACACTCAAAGAACCAAGAGGTCCCTTCTGTTGGTTTTTCAACCAGGTTACCCCGACGACCCGCAGAAACAGAACAGAGCCCGCAGAAGACATCGGACCCATAGGCTTAATGCCGTTGATCCCGAAGAGGGAGTTGTTTTGCGAAAAACCCTCAATATCGACTCCTATGATGAGGAAAGATATTTTTGATGATCATCCGGAAAGGAAGTCACCTCTAACCAGACCCCCGCAAAGAGAATGAAAGCTCTCCCTGACTGCATAGTCACAGTCTCACAGAGAGTTTTTTAAAATTTCACTGCTGAATCGAACCGACTTACTTTAAATATACACTTAAGGTACAGCTGCTGCGCACCGACCCAAGAGCTCAGACTGGATGCCTGTAGCGGAATCCGGAGGGACCGGGAAAACACCTCCTGACGGCATAGACACCACCTTGTTAAGATTTTACAGTACAATCTTCCTCCATACTCGCGGAACTTTTCATCTCATGCAGGGGGTCCGAGAGAACAGACTAGTCGCTCTTAACAGGTGGTCACGAAAAGCTCCACCTAGGCGGAACAGAGCCCGCTTTGCTAGGGGATTGGAGTGTCCGGAGCCCCGCACCGCACCCCGCCATTCAGCCGGGGGACCGCGCAATGGGACGTCCAGACAAGGCTCCACCACCCACTACAGTTACCCCATGGCCCCCGTGATTCCTGAGCACGATTCCTCCTTCCTTGTGCCATGTGGACCACTACCAAAAAGAAGAAGGTACTTCTTGCCACTCCTGATGGACGATGAAAACGCCTTCAAAAGAGGCCTAAGCGACTCCCGGCTCTTTGATTAATGGCTTGAAAGTTAGTTTGAAGCACTGCTAGGTCTGCATTACTTAGCGCAGTAAACTCCAGTAGCGCACATATATGCCTTTACCTAGATCGGACCGAGAGTTTGACCGAGATTCGATGCGCCTACGTATTAGCCCGTGACCCTCCGGCCTGATTCTCTGAGAGGACGGATCCTGGAAGCGGACCTATTTTTCGACCTCCTGCCAGGGAAAACGGTCCATGCCAGGTAACGAGTTCTACGCTGGCCTCCCACCGCAACCGCGCTCTGACTGACGGGGACACCTCCAATCACCACCCACTTAAGTGTCGGCTCACAACTGCAGCGGACACAGGGGAAAGAGCCACATGGAGGTGAAGGAAACATACTAAGCACTGTTCAAAACCTCTTCCAACAGTAATTCCGAGAGATGCTGCATGCCGATCTCGCGAATCCTGTCGACACTAAAGAATCCCTGCGTCTTATTCTACAGGGCCCGCACTTTCCTCTCATGCTCCCTCTCAGTCAAATGGTGGTTGAGGTTCTATCATCTCAGCTAGCCTTTACCCAGAGTCACCATGCAGTCCCAAATTGTTGCCTGGTCAGACTATGGACGTCAAAACCCGGCTTGCCCCGAAAACCACCCCTTTGTTACCCGCCAAAGAGGGCGCGACACTGACACAACTCCTCCCGTTACCCGTGGCCGCCGAACTCATAAATGAGTCACTCGTGGAAGCGGTTAATCGTCTTCGACCGGCCTCCGTCAGGAATCATTACTACGAGTGCCATCGGGCTCTCGGTCTCCTAATCCACCTAAGAGGTCGGCCACGGAAAGGATGACTACAGACGGAGTGGATAAAACAAACCATGGAAAAAGACCTGATTTTCGTAAGATGAAGATAATTTTCCATCAGAAAACTGCACCGCTCGTTGCTAGAGTGGTAGCCAGTGGTGTTGTCGCAAAAAAATCAGAGGGTATACACTCAAAAAGAGGGTATGCCCTAAAGTGTATATACTATAGCTATCTTGAGAAACAGAGGGTATACGGTGTTCCTTAAAAAATCCAGAGGGTATATAAGGCGTATACCCCCGTATACCCTCCACTACATCCCTGGTGGTAGCAATAAGAAAAGGTCATGTTTACAAACAAACACGTCTGTCAATAAATCTACCATTACATTTTTGTTATAGCGATTGTTGCAGGAATCGTCTTGTCAACACAGACCAATCATCATACGTCTGTTAATCGTACACACCAATCAAATTCTCGGAGCTCATGTACAATGGGAGTTATAGAGAACTGACAGGTTTTTCTTGCTGACCCACAGTAACGTTATCTGCCACTTCCTTCTAAAATTAAATGAACTGCAGTATGATCTGCTGCAAAATGCATCTTATTCGCCTGATTTGGCTAATTGTGATTCTCACTACTAAAAACTTTTACGATTGAAAATGATTTTGCATGAAAGTGCGCTGTTAAAAATATCGGAAAAAAATTACTTCCGTTTTTTGGCTATCTACTTTTTGATCAATGTGAACGCTCTATGAGCGGTTTTAGATCGCTCTCATTGGCCAAAAAATAGAAAGCTTTTAAGAACAGAGGTAATTTTCCACGATATTTTTAACCGTGTAGAAATAAAATTAGCTGTCGGCGACCATTTTGGAGGACTTGAAGAATCGCACTTTCGTGATGGCATTATGACTTTGGTACATCATTGGATGAAATGCATGAAACTTCAAAATAATTCTGCAAAAAAATAAAACCTTCTTGCTTCCGCACAAAATTTTTTCCTACTCTTTCTACCTCCTTTCCTTCTCCACAGGTTCAAACTTTACCTCTTTACCAATCTCCCTCATGCCCTGTTCACTCACTACCAGAAACTTACTCACACTATCAACTAATATGCAAACGTTACACCACAGAGCGAAATCAACTCTGAGGTTCAATGGCGGGTCTAAGGAGGGGGGGCGATGGGGCGATCGTTCTCCCCCTTTAGCCCAATAACGGATCTGCAGAACGACATTAAATGTCCGCACGAAAAAGTTGTTGGTCCTAAACTCGAGACCGGCACGACCCGACCCGGGTCGCGCCAACTTTATTTTATTATACTGGAACTGGGTCAGGTCTTCATACTTTCGGAACCGGGTCGGGTCGAGTCGCGCCAACTTTAACCTATTATACTGGGACTGGGTCAGGCCTTCACACTTTCGGAACCGGGTCGGGTCGAGTCGCGCCAACTTTAACTTATTATACTGGGACTGGGTCAGATCTCACACTTTTGAAACAGGGTCGGGTCTTATTTTTTTCTGCAGAGCTGGATCGAGCCACATTGTTTTTTCCAAGTCGGGTCTGGCGTAGACTTCCTTCCTACTAAAGGTATACACGGGCCAAAATTTTCAACTTCAGGCTCCGTCCGGTTAAAGACTAAACGCTCGATCTGGGATCGATACAGTCCGTATTCTGTGGCAGTCCTAAGGAGCGGGGGGAGGGGGCAAATTCCCCTCCCCCTTAGGCTAATAAAGGGTTTTCAAAGTGACATTATGCATCCTCACGAGAAATAACTTGGGGCGATAAGCTCGAGCCCGTCACTGCCTGGCACGGGTCGCGCCAGTGTGAGTCCACGAGACTTGGACTGGGTAAGGTTTTCTCTCCTTTTGAATCGGGTCGTGTTCTGATCTTGCTATTTTTGGAGATTCGGATGGGGACAGGCTTTTTCTTACAGACCAATCCTGGTCTCGATTTTATTTTTCCTAGAAGTTTGCATTGGACAAAATTTCCAGGTCGTGGCTCGGTCCGAAATAAAAGCTAAATAATCGGTCCGCTCTGATCTAGATAGTATGATAAACATTGGCTCGATCGCCACCCGTGAAGCTAAACGTTCGGTATGTCTCTGGTCTGAATTTCTTCGAAGGATCACGTTCACGGATGAAACGAATTTCATTAAAGGATTGCGGAAAAACAGAAATTTCGTCAAAGGATCGCGATCAAAACTGGGTCAACCATTTTTGCAAGCAAGGGCGTGCGAAGAGAAAACTGCGCCCGTGGCAAAGTTTCAGTTTGGCGCCTCCTCCCCGAATTTTTTCTTGTTTCAGACCAAAAATGACCTTGATAGTACAAAATTGGCGCTCCCTAAATTCTGCGCCCGAGGCGACCATCCCCTTTGCCCCCCCCCCTTTCGCTCGGCTCTGCTCGCAAGAGTAAAATCCGAATCTGTAACTGATTCAAATCCGAAATGTATGAGAATCTACCCCGATGCGCTAAGCTTTGCTAAAATTTAAAAGTCAAACCGACCAATAGCAAAATATAGTTGTTAATCGGATCCAGACCCGACCCGAAGCAAAAAATCAGAAATTAACTTGACCCGCAGCAAACAGTAGAAGTTAGCCAGCTCCAAACGCGACCCACAACAAAAAGTAAAAATTAACCTGACCAGCAGCAAAAAAATAGAAGCGAACCGGACATCAAATTTTGTGAAATGATCGCGGAGAAAACACGAATTTCTTCAAAGGATCGTGAAGCAGATATTTATTTTGTCCGAAAATTGCGTAAAAGAGCGAAAATTTTATCAAAGGACTCACCTCAATCAATTCGGGTCAATCTAAACCCTTATCGCAAAAGTAAAAACCAAATCCTAAAGTGTCCCAAATCAGAATTGCATGTCAAACTGCCCCAAATGCGCTAAGCACAGCTAAAAAGTAAAAGTGAACCCGAACAGCAACAAAATGTAGTAGTCGACCGGACCCAAACCCGACCCAAAAGCAAAAAATCAGAAATTCAAAACCACAGTAAAGAGTAGAAGTCAACCGGACCCAAACACGACCTCTGTAGAAATTAACCCGACCAGGAGCAAAAAAATGGAAGCCAACCGGACCCAAACCTGACCCCCAGCAAAAAATGGAAACCAAACGGACCCAAACCCGACCCACAGCAAAAAAATAAACGAAACACGACCCGCCTTAAAAAAATGAGCGCCGACCTGTGCATCAGACTGGAGTTTCCAAATTTCTAAAATCGCCCCCCCCCCCTTGAGGACTCTCCAGATCCGCCCTTGCTGAGGTTTGGAAATCTCTAGCTCTATCACCATTTAGACAGCTGTGACTGGCACTATCTGAATTCTCTCAAACCCGGTACTTGGTTTCATATCTTTTAAGCATGAATCGTTTTTAGCAGAAGATGTGATGATCCACATCTCTTCTGCGAACAACTGCGTGAATTTACAGCCAATCTTATAGCCGTATGTGACATGTATGTACAGCTCATATTCAAAATATTAGAATAATTGAGAAAAAGTAATAAGAAAATTTTTTTATACTAAGTAAATGCAATTAAATTTCTTATAAATTAAATCTGGAATGTTTAGATAAGATTTTAACATTTATAAAATATAAAATACAGCACAATAAATTAGGTATACAGCTTCCTTAAACACACCAGAATATTAGAATAAAATTTAGATTGGTTCAAAATATTAGAATATTTTATTTCACGCAACAATATTACCTTATGAATATGAAGTAAATGGTAGTTAATATTTTGTAGCATCCCCTTTAGCTTTCATAACAGCGTACAATCGATCTTGCATACTATATACAAGGTGTTTACAAACATTTCTATCAATATTAGCCCAAATAGACTTTATACGTGCCACTAACTCAGTTTTACTTGAAGGAGGATTTTCTTGAAGTTTTTTCTTCATTATACACCATAAGTTTTCGATGGGATTAAGATCTGGTGAATTTGGTGGCCAAGGAAGTACCTTATTGTTGCGTTGGCGGAACCAATTCTTAGTTGACACCGAGGTATGCGGGGACGCTAAATCTTGTTGAAAGATGAAATCATCTTCAAATAAATCTTCTGATGATGAAATCATGTAATATTCTAAAATTTCTTGATATATCAGAGAGTTAACCTTTTCGTAGACGATGCATAACTTTCCAGGTCCTTCTGCACACATACAACCCCAAACCATGACACTAGCAGCAAATTTTACGGAACGTTTAAGGCATTCTTTATCAAATGCTTCTTGCTTCATTCTCCAAACTCGAATACCTTGATTACCATATGAAACACAAAACATACTTTCATCACTAAATAATATATTTTTCCAATCTTCATTGCTCCATAAACGTCTTGATTTACACCAATTCAATCTTATACGCTTTTGTCTTGCAGTCATGAGAGGTTTTGTTTTCGGTACACGAGATTCAAATTTAAATTTATGGAGACGTCTTAATGTTGTCGATGTAGAAACTTCAACTCCTTCTTCTTTCCATTTTCGGTGCAAGAATCGCACACTTTTAAAACGGTTTTTCTTAACTATACGCTTCAGTTTCCTGTCATCTCTAGCAGATGTTTTTGGTTTTCGGCCACCATTTCGGCGATTATTTTGAAATTTTCCAATTTTTGAATATTGTGTTAGTATTTTACTAACGCTCGATTGCGAACAATGTAAATAATTCGCTATAAAACATTGATTTTTACCGTGCCGATACAAATCAACCGTACGAAGTTTAGTAGATTCAGGAATATCACTCACACGGCCCATTTTAAGACGAAAAAGAAACAAACTGCAAAAAAGAATACTGATTTTAAATAAAATAGTCTGAATTTAATCAATGATGCCACCAGTTAGGAATTGGTAATAATTAAAGGAGAATTAATGTGAAATATTCTAATATTTTGAACCACTTGAATAAATATTCTAATATTTTGACTTTTCAAAATAATTTTTTTTGCAAGTAATCTTTTCAAAAATGATATTAAATTTAAGATAACAAGTAAGTTTAATCAACAATAAGTTCTTAATAAAAATATCGTTTGCATATTTTCATTAAAAGACATTAAATTACCAAACGATATTTTCAATTTCTAAAAAAAAGGTAATTATTCTAATATTTTGAATATGAGCTGTAGCGTGGTATGTAAGGGATAAAAAGGTCAGTGGTTTACACCAGTGTAAAATCCAAACACTTTTCTCAGGGTTGGATTTTTGTGGCTCCGGAAGAGAGGATATTGGCATTAAAGAGTTCTGGGGAGGAAGGGATGGCATTTTTTGAAATTCTGGTTTGAGATTCCAAATTTTGGATAATCTGGATTAATCCAGATTCTGGATTAATTCAGATTCTGGATTCTGATTCTGGATTAATCCAGAATCACAAGCCCTCCGGGGGGACATCTCATTCTCTGGGGGGATGTTCCTCCCGGACCACCCCTGAATTTAACACTGACTTATACCCCAAGGTCTGGACCTCGCACTCCTACAACCATGAATTTCATTTTTACAGGTTTTACATCTTGCTCTTCTGGGATGTGTATAGAATAAATGGTCCAACGTTATTCTTAGACGATATGTGTGAAAACGGAACCGGTCTATCATAGAATCCTATCTTAAATGAAAAACTTTCATAATCCCCTTGAAATTACATCTGCTATGACCAGATACCTGAATAAAACGGAATTTTTCATCGGTACCTTGCGCTTCCGTTATCGAGGTTTTTACTTGTTGAAGAGAGTGCAGCATAAAGATCTTTCCTTACAAACCCCACCATCAGTATTGAATTTAGACACTTTTCTCCGGAAGGGACTTTTGTTGACCAGGGGGGGGGGGCATTATCGACAGGGATGTAGTCGTAAAAATAACACAGGATATACGCTCCTATCAAAGGGTATATGCTCAAGGCAGAGGTTATATCCTAGAGTATGTATACTATAGGTTTCTCGAGAAACAGAGGGTATACGCTGCTCCTTTAAAAAATCCAGAAGGCATAATGCCAGGGCCGTAGCTAAGGGGACGCTGTGAGCGGCTCATCCCCCCTAAAATATGTTGTGCCCCTCCCCCCCCCCTGGAAAAGATTCCAAGGTCACTAAATGAATTTCTCTTCCGAAAATTTAAATGAAATACTGTTCAAAAATCTAATTTAGTTTTGAGACATTTCACAGTTTTGCAGAATTACTAAATTGTTTCTAAAATAAGTAATTCAATCCTCCCTCATCCTATTTGTACATATAAAGCTAACATGATGTTTAATTTTGCTCCAGTTATACACTCAAAAATTTCATCATCCTACACTTTTCTTAGTATAAAAAAAGTTTTTATAACACTTTAATAAGAAACATAGTACCTACAATGTGAATATGCACTAATTTATTTTTCTGCGTCAGAGAGAAAGAAAAAAAAAACATGAGCTTCCTCTATAATCTCTTGAGCCCCCTCCCCCCTCTGCTGATCACTTTTTGCTACGGCCCTGTATACGGCGTATACACATGTATATCCTCCACAACATCCCTGATTATGGAGTTCTGGGGGATTGCACCTATGGACCATTGAAAACACAAAATTTCAAATTTACCGGGGGGGAGGGTGAGGGACATTTCATAGCTCCAATGGGGAATATCCTCCGCTCGGGCCACCTCCTGGATTGAACACTGCCCACCATTTGTTATATCCTAACCCCCCCCCCCCCCGAAGAAAATTCTGAAATGCGCTCCTGACAAAGACTTTAACAAATATTATTGATAATTAATAATTGTTCTGGTTATGTTTTTGTTTTTTACTTTTTTTTTTTAAGTCTCAGGAGTTATCTAGCTTTAGTGTAACTAATGGGAAAAAAAAAAAGGGCTAACTTGTTTTGGGATGGTGGGGGGGGGGGGGGTTTCGTCACATGAGAGAAATTTCACATAACTGTACTAGTTTTTAGATTTGTTTCTATTTTGTCAAAGAACTTTGGGATATTTTTTTATTTGCAATTCAGGTTTTATGAGTTAGAAAGCCGTCAAACTGTTTGAGCTACATTGTTTTCTTGTTTTTCACCGTCGCATTGTTTAAAAGCAAAATATGTAGCATCTTTTATTTTGCTCGCTTCATGGCAACCAATCTTCTACAGTTATTTTCTGGCAGTTGTTTTTATTTTACGGAGAAATCTTGACGTCACATGACCATTCCCCCACAACACGTGATGAAGAAATTTATAACGTAACTTCGGATTTCACTGGTGACTTTTTGTTGTGTGATAATGAGTAACATATTTGTTGTGATGTTTTCGGCCAGTTTTGGTTCAAATATCCGTACTTTTAAGATGCTTTAAAAGTTTCTAACATTATATTTTATTATTTGAAGTACTTTTTAACTATTCCATTTAACATGTTTATTTACTTGTATTCGTTGACTTTGTTCTCGTTTTGTTTATTTCAAAATGTGTATTCTACTTGTAAATTTCAAGAAGGAAAATATGATTTGTCGTCATTAGATAGGTAATTTAAATTTATTGTTATTTTTTTTTTAATGCAATTCAGACATTTTGTTGATGTCTTACTGTTTGTAAATAAAAGTTTTCGTTGTTGTTTTCAAAATCATCAAGTTAACATTGCTTTTTGGAAGTCTGAAAATTTTACGTACCGGCATATGCTGTCATTTGTTGAATTTATTTTCTTCATTCTTTCTCTTTATTTTACCTTTATCAAAATATTATTATTATTATTATTTTGTTCCTATTCCGAAACTTAACCAACAAAATTACTGCTTACATAATCATAATTAATTTTTTAATTAAATGTTACATCCGATTCCTTTTATACTTTGTAATAATTCTTATTACTTTGTCACTAATTGTTAATTTTAATGGAATACATTTTTTATATGTATGTTCATTATTATTACTTTTTTACTGTTTTAAAAAGGGTAAGCTTCATCATTTTAGCATTTTCACAAATATCATTACATGAATTTGTAGTGTAACTCATTTAGATACTACATATGATTGCTATTTTATATTTTTATAGCTGTTAAAAGCCATAGAAAAGTTCCTTTTACTCTTACATAAATTGAGATTTGGCAAGTAATATTTGAAATAATTTGATTGGTATATTTTTATCTATTAGAATGTGAAATATGAAATGTTACCTATCTTGTAAAAATTAAAAATGTATTTTTTTTTTTTTTTTCGCAACTGTGAAGGAAATTTCCTGTTCGTTGTTTGTATTTTGTAGATACATGTAATAGCTAAACATATGTCTCCCTTTCTTCATAATATATATGTAGGTACTAGATGTGCCAGTATTGGACACTCCAAAATGTTTTTGGTTTATTAAAGGAAAACTCCTTCTTGCATATTTTATTGTTTTACATTATTGTGGACAGACACTCTTAATCAAATGAATCAGAAAGCAGAAAATTAATGTTTTGAAGCTCCACTGTATTTTAGTGAAAATCTTAAAGGAACATGCTAGTTAGCTGGCTTCATTTAATAAATTTCTATATATAGAAGCAGGGTTGGCAAGTTTCTTCCGCAGTGGAAAAAACCATGGAAAAAACTGGCCGGAAGAAATAGGTTTCTTCCAAGTGGAAGAAATGGAAGAAACTGTTTTTCGTCTAGAATTTACCATATACTTTCGATTTTGTAAGATATAATAAATATCTTCCTATAATTTTATATATGAATTAATTCCATTGGACCAAAACAAATTTAATTAAATATATATGCTAACTTAATAATCACATCAGTTTTTTAGGCAAGATCACAGACAACGCCTGTCTAAAGACCTTCAACCATTGGCTAAATGAAAAGAAATTTTATCCAAAATTAACACAAAATTAATTGAATGTAATTAATTTCAATTTAACCAACATATTTTTTTTTAATTATTTAAATTTCTGAAACTAGAAGTAAATAGTAGGGATTTTTTACCAATGGTAGAATGAAATCCATTTAAATAAAAGCTTTTATTTACATCAATTTTATTAATGTAAGTAATATACAATAATTACTGTAATATTAAAACCTTAATATTAAATTGTTAATATTACTGTATTAAACAGAAATCGATCGATAATATGGTTTCATTTTCGGCCCAAAATCTCAATTTTGCCAAGAACGTGGTTGTAAATTCAGCTTGACTGAAACTCTCAGTTTTCCAAAATTTTTGTTTCTTCCTTCTGAAATTTTCAACATTACTCATTGATTTGAACTGTATCAGCTCTTATGTGTGTATTGCAATGAACTTCGTTGTTTATAATTATCAGTCATGAATTAGCAATCATCTTATAGAAAATTTTTAGTTTAAACTGCATATGTGTTTCAAATATTCTTTGAGAAAGTTCTAGAATAATAAATAATAATCATTTATAAAAATCCTTACAGAAGAAAAATCAAGATGTGTATACTTAGAACTAAAATATTTTTTAATTAAATGAAATTTGCATAATTAGAAAATCTTCCTGTGTCATTGATGAATTAATTATGTTTTACTGTATATGAAAATAAAGTTTTTTGGATAATTAACAATTGTGCATAATTAATAAATACTATACATTTAATTAATTTACATTTATGTATATGCCTGTATTAATTACTTTAAAACATACAATTTAATTATTATTATTTTTTTTTTTTTTTTTTTTTTTTTATGTTTTCATTTTTGGCTGAAACTTTGAATTTTCTGAAAACTTGTTTTGGCCTTAGAAACCTGTATTGGTCGATCCTAGTATTAAAAAAATATAATTAAAATTCTAATTTTTCTTAGTACAATGCAGCAGCAAAAGTTTTTTAGCAGTAGGATGTTGCAATCAGTTTCTCAAATTAAATTTGATAAATGCAAAAAATGAAGATTTTTTTTTCTTTTTTTTTTTTAAATCCTTTTTTTTAAATCCTTTTTTTTAAATCCTACCCTTCAAGATAGTTTAAAAGCATTTTGACATACCCCATAGATATTTTTAGAACACAACAGCATTGAGTTATTCATGCTAGATGTTAGTATAAAAATTACAAATTTACTATTATTTACAAAATTATTACAAATTTATTACAAATTTACTATATATTATTTATTTACTGTGTTGCACAGTTTAAAATAAGACATTTTTATATAAAAATAATATATTTTTATATGAAAAATAAACAATTTGTAGGGTTTTTTTCTCTCTGTTTACATAAATAGCATAATTAATGAAAAAAAAAAAAACCCATCCCTCTACCTTTAGAGTTGTAAAAATCCATCACTTGAAAATGTCAGCTGAACCTGAAGTTTGTTATTAAAAAAATAACTTATCTTTGCAAAAAAAAATTAATAATAAAATTTTCCAATTCAGATTTCATGTAATTATGCTTTAATTCTTTTATATAGTTAATATTCTTTAACTTTGAACATTAGTTTTGGTTTCTGGTAGTTTCTTCCAGTTTTTTCCATTTCTTCCAGTTTCTTCCGGTTTTTTCCAGTTTCTTCCACTGTCCTGGAAGAAATAGGTTTCTTCTGGAAGAAACCCAACCCTGTATAGAAGACTCCCTTAAATCCGGATATAACTTAGATGTAAACAATGAAACTTTCAGTGCAGATGTAGGATCAAAATTCGACTTTTTTATTTTTATATCAATTCTATAAGTATTTTAATCTGTATTTTTTGTAAATATTACTGAATTCATGCATTTATTTTCATGAAGGAAGAATAAATTTATTTCTGAAAAACTCAAGACATTGTTGATATCACTGATAATCACAATCTCTTTGCCAAATGTATTTATGCTATGATCAAGTTTTTTTTTTTTGTTATTAATTCCTGGCTAAACCTTAAATAAAACTTACTTATTTTATGATTTTGATGTGAATTAGTAATGCGCCTTTATGAGGTAAGTTTCATTGAATAATTTAGGAAAAATGCATCTCATCTTTATAATCAATATTTAATTAAACATAATTAGGTACTACTTGGTTATCCCGTCGACCAAAAATATTGTGCCAAACTACAAGATTAAATGCCAATAATGGGTAATCGTAAATGTCACATTCACTTGACATTAAGCACAATATACATGTTTATTACGTCATCAAGTGATTTTGGTATCTGCCAGTATCCTTTGGTCAGGTCTAATACAGAAATATATTTTGCCGCTGCTACCTTTTCGACCCTTTGTTCAATATTCAGAAGCGGAAAAAATTGTGTTTTCATTATCGCATTCAATTTGCGATAATCAATGCAAGGGCGAGGTTCCTTCCCCAGGGTTTCTACCAAAATCATGGGGGAATTATAATCAGACTCCCCTTCCTTAATTATATTTAATTCCAGCATGCGCTTTATCTCTTTTTTTTAGAATTTCATTCTGCATAGGAGATGCCCTATACGGCCTAATTCTCACCGGTTTTTCCTCAGTTAGCTCGATATCATAAACAGTCAGGTCCGTTAAGCCCGGGTCAGTGGCGCCGACTTCTAGGTCTGCAGGTCTGCCGCGCAGACCCTGAAAAATTTCTGCAGACCTTGAAATATCTTGGCAGACCCTGAAAAATGCTGGTGTGAGATTTTCCCACGAATTCGCGATTTTCCGTAGTTTTTTTTTTTTTTTTTTTCGCTATTTAGACCGTTTTTCGTGGGAGTGATTTGTTTCGAAATTTAAGAAAATAAATCATCAATCTGAAAATTCGGAGATCACAAAAAAAACTCAATTTTGTCAAAAGATCGCGTAATAAACGTGAACAGTGTAGAAAAAAAGCGGGAAAAATTGCCGATTTCGTCAAAAAATCACGGAAAAACATCGTGGAAAAAATACGAAAATCGTCAAAAGATCGCGGAAAATTTCGTCAAAAAGTAGTGTGAAAAGCACACATTCTGTCAAAGAATCACAGAAGAAAATGCGAAATTCGTTCTAAGATAGTGGGGGAAAACGCAAATTTTGTCAAAGAATAGAGATAAATGCGGATTTTCATAAAAGATTGCAGAAAAATACGAATTTCGCAAATAATAGCGGGAAAAACGCGGATTCTTTCAATGAACAGCAGAAAAAACACGTATTATGCCGAAAAATTGCGAATTTTGGCATAAAGTCTAAAAAAATCGCGGTAAAGACGTGAAGTTTGTCAAAAAATAATGATAAAAACGCAAATAATCGCGGAAAAAACTTTAATTTCGTTTAAAGATAGCAGGAAAAAAGAAAATTCTGTCAGAGAATAGTGAGAAAAACGTGAAATTCGGCAAAAGATTGCTAGGAAAAATGCAAATTTCCAAAAATCACGAATTTTAGCAAAATAGAGTAAAAAACTCGAATTTTGCTCAAAGATAACAGCGTAAAAGTAGAAATTAAATGAAAATATGATGTAACTTGAATAATGTCATTTGCTGTAATTTATATTTCTATCTTCAATGTAATTTTTATTGCAGTATTCTTTGACTTTTTAAAAAACCTGTGGCATTCGATAGGTTAACATATCGCTCGCGAATTTTGTCAATTTACAACTGGAAAAAATTGCAATTTTTGTGCATATGTTGCAGGAAAAAATCGTAAATCTCATCACTTTATCGGGGAAAATATAAAAATTCGTCACTTAAGAATCGCAAATTAAATTGATCGCCACGGAAAAATCGCGAAATTCATTGATCATGGGCAGAAAAAGCGAAATTTGTCGATATGGCCCGGGAAAATCGCAAGTTTCGCTCATCAGTTATATAAAAATCGCGAATTTTGCCCATGGAAAAAAAATAACAAATTTCCCTGGTCGGGCATGGAAAATTCGCGAGTTTTGTCAGTCGGACGCGAAAAATCGCACATTTCGTTGATCGGGCAAGACAAAAATCTTCAGTTATTTATGATGCTCGAAAAAATTGCAAATTAAGTTCATCAGTTGATTTTTTTATTTTTTTAAAGCATGTTTTTTTGGTTTATCGCGTGAAAAAACGCGAATTGCTTTGATCGAACACAAAAAAATTGTCAAATTTTGTCGATCAAGGACAAAAAAAGCAAATTTCTTTGATAAGGTATGGAAAATCGCGAATTTGATGATGTCGCTCAGAAAAATTTTAAATTCGTTGATCGACTTCGAAATAATCGTGAGTTTCGTCAATTTATCACGAGAAAAAACCGCGAGTTTCATCTGATCGCGTTAAAAAATGCAGATTTCGTACAAAAATTGTTCATTTCATTGATCTGGCACGTAAAATTGCGTATTTCGTCCATTAAAAGTGAAAAAGCCCAAATTTTATTGATTGGATTCCAAAGAATCGCACATTTTGTCGGTCCAAGACGAAAATATTGCGAGTTTTTTTTATCACACATGGAAATATTTCTAAATACATCAATCAGGCTCTAAAAAATTTTAAATTTCGTCGATCGGGCGTGGAAAAATCGAAAAAATTATCGATCATGCGAAGAAAAATCGCGAATTTCTTCGATCCACTTCGTAAGAATTGTGAATTTTGTCAATTAATCGTTGAAAAATCGAAAATTTCGCTGATCTGGAACGGAAAAGTAGCAAATTTCGTTGATTAGCTTTGTGAAAATCACAATTTCCTCCATCAGCTTTGTAAAATACACAAAATTCATCGATCGACTTTGTAAAAAAAAGCGAATTTCATCGATCAGGTGCGAGAAAATAGCGAATTCTGTCAATCAGACATGGAAAAATGTGAATTTTTATTGATTATGCGAGTAACAATCGCGAATATCGTCGATCAGATTCGTAAAAATTTCCAACTTTGTTGATTTGGAACGGAAATATCCTGAATTTTTTCAGACTCGGAAAAATCGCGAATTACGTCCTTAAAGTACGCGAAAATTGCAAATTTCTTCAATCAAGCGTGGAAAAATCGCAAATTCTGTCACTGAAACACGAAAAATTGCGAATTTCGACGATCATGTGAAAGGAAATCGCGAATTTTGTCGGCCATGCGAAGAAAAATCGAGAATTTCGTCGATCATTTTGTAAAAATCTCAATTTTCGTCGATAAGGTGCTGAAAAATCACAAATTTCGTCGATCGGCTTCTTAAAAATCGTGAATTCCGTCAATGAAGCGCGGTAAAATCGCAAATTCTGTCGATCAAGTGCAGAAAAATCGCAAATTTTGTCGATCAAGGGCGGAAAAATCGCAAATTTCGTCGATCAAGGGCGGAAAAATTGCAAATTTTTTGACTGTACGAAGAAAAAATTGCGAATTTCGTCATAAAATGCGGGAAAATCGCAAATTTCAGACGCGGAAGAAATGAATGTTATCGATTATGCGAGTAAAAATCGCGATTTTCGTCGGTCAGCTTTGTAAAAATCGCGAATATCGTCAATCGAATTCGTAAAAATTTCGAAATTTGTTGATTTTGAGCGGAAAGATCCTGAATTTTTTCAAGCAGGTGTAGGAAAATCACGAATTTCGTGGAGCAGGTTGTTAAAGCACGGGAAAATTGCAAATTTCGTCTATCAAACGTGGAAAAATCGCAAATTTCGTCAATCAAGCACGGAAAAATCGCGAATTTCGTCAATAAGCCGCTGAAAAATCACAATTTCGTCGATCGGGCGCAGAAAAATCACATATTCTGCCGATCAAACGCAGAAAAATCGCAAATTTTTTCAATCATGCGAAGAAAAATTGCAAATTTCGTCGGTCATGCGAAGAAAAATCTCTAATTTCGTCTTAAAATGGTAAGAAGTCTAAAGTACTCTGAATTTGCATTAAAATGCTCAAATTGCATCAGCTTCCGGGACTATGACCCAGACCCCCTATTTCATTCAGCTCGTTTTCTAACCCGGCACATTGCGTTTTCACCAACATTCCCTTAAACAAATGCCCTTGTTGCAGACCCAGCTTTGGGACCAAAGTTGGCTCCTATGGCCCGGGTCGTTAGAAAAAACTTCCCTGTATTCGTCTAATACCTGCTTTAACATTTGAATTTCGCCTGCTGTGCACTGCTCATTTAATCCACTTTGTTCAATAACTTCATCAAAGTTATAACTATTTGAATCTGCTAACGGGAATGCTATCTCCAAATCTTGAGAGTCATCTGTCTCATTAAATTCTTTTGTCAAAATATTTATTTTACCTATCCTAGTGATATAGGGTTTTAATAGATTTACATTAGGGATGCACCGAATATTCGGTATCTATTCGGTATTCGGCCATGTTACCGAGTATTCGGTTAGGCCGAATATGAAACTATTCAGCCTGCCGAGTATTCGGCCAAAACCAATACAGTAGACTCCCTCAAATCCGCACATATTTTATGGACAAAAAAATTTTCAGTTCAGATATTGGGACAAAATTTGATTTTTTTTTAGTTTTGCATCAATTCCATATACTTTTTATTTTGTAATTTTCTTAATAATACTCTATTCATGCTTTTTTCATGAAGGAAGAATAAATTTTTTTGGAAAAAATTAAAGATATTGCTGATATCACTAGTAATCACAATCTTCTTACCAAATATATTTATACACCAATCAATATTTTTTGGTTATTATGCCTGGCTAAACTTGAAGAAAAATCCTTATTTTATGATTTTGTTGTAAATTATAGTGTAGGGGCAAGTTTTGTGGAATAATTTTGGAAAAATATACCCAATCTTTATAATGAATATTTAATCATACACTATTGATTATTAACTTGACCTTTGCTATTATCATTTTAAAAACTATGTAAAAGTAAATTTTTATTATTTTAGTTTATTACTTATTTTAATATTTTATTATATTGGAAGCATTCATTATAGTTCTTATTGCACTATTAATTGCACTCAAATTATTGTTTTAAAAAAATGTAAACAAAGCAATGACCAGAAATCCACAAAATTCTAAAATCCGCACAACCTCTGGTCCCAAGCTGTGCGGATTTGAGGGAGTCTACTGTACTTAAAAAAAACCTTTTAAAACACATTTTTAAAAACTTTTCAGAATTTCTACTTTTAACTGTCAATTTATAAATATATTTAATAGAATTAGAAAGAAAATCATATTTAAATAAAATAATGTTTTTACATTATTTATTTGCTGTTTGTAAAGTATAACTTAAGAAAATTAACCATGAGAAGGATTAAAATAGTGCTTTATTAGGATTCTCCTTAGGAATAAAGGATGTGCAGATGCAAGTTCCTAAATTTTCTTTAATAAATAATAGGGATGCACCGAATAGTGATTTTGGCTGAATGCCGAATGTTTGGCTGACAGCTGAACCGAATACCGGGCTAACCGAATAGTAATCGTTACGCCGAATACCGAATATTCGGCTTTCCAATTATTTTTTATATTTCAAAGTTTAAAGGTATTAAAATGTTACTTTTTAAAACAATTTTACATAATATTTAATAAGAGAGACTTATATTTTGATAAACAAGAACATTCAGTATCGAAAAAAATTTGCCTTTTTTTATTTAAGAAGCATAATTATGAAACTTTTTCAATTAATAAAATTTTAAATTTCATGATTTCTTCTACGAATTAAAGTAAACATTTTTAAATCAAAGAGAAATAATGAAAAAATAGTTGAAGAAAAACTGTACTGGCTCATATTTGTTCTTTTTAAATAACTCAAGGCAGATTTTTTCAATATAAAGTATAAATACTTTCAACTTAATTCTGAATAAAGGAATGTCTAACTCAGTTCTTTTCTTATGAATGGTGGCATTTTCCATCCTTCTCATCATATCATATTTTATAGAAATCAAAGCATGTGAGTTGAAAATATAGTTATGGTATCTTCTTTATTGTTAATGCAACAAAGAAAACACAAGTTTTCTTAAATTAAACTTTACAAACAGCAAATAATGTTAAAACATTCTATTTTATTTAAATATGATTTTTTTTTCTAATTATTTTAAATATATTTATAAATTGACAGTTAAAAGTAGAAATTGTGAAAAGTTTTTTAAAATGTGTTTTCAAAGGCTTTATTAAGTATTTGATTTGGCCGAATACTTTGATATTCAGCCAAACTGAATATTCGGCCTAACCGAATATTCGGTAACATGGCTGAATACCGAATAGATACCGAATATTCGGTACATCCCTAATAAATAAACTGTTTCTTGTTTTTCCCAAATAAGTCTAAACATGAAAGAAAAACTTTTGAGATTAATAATAGCTATCAATGCAGACAATTTTTGTTCAGGAAACCATAATCATAATCAACTTATTGAGTCAAGTATATTGTATTTCATCTCACTCTAGATCAAACTCGTGTTTTCATTTGTTGCATTAACAATTATTAAGATAACATAACTATATTTTCAATTGACATGTTTCAATATTTCTAAAATATGATATGATGGGAAAGGTGAAAAATGCCACCATTCATAAAAAAAGAACTATGAGATATTCATTCCTTTATTCAGAATTAAGTTGAAAGTATTTGTGCTTCTTAAGTCTCATAATTGTGCTTCTTAAATAATTCAAGGCAGATTTTTTTCAATACTAAATGTTTTTATAAAAAGCTTTTATTTATCAAAATGTAAGTTTCTTTTATTAAATATTATGTAAAACTGTTTTAAAAACTAACATTTTAATACCTTTAAACTTTGAAATATAAAAAGTATTTGGAAAGCCGAATATTCGGTATTTGGCAAGCCGAATATTCGGTATTCGGTTCACTTATTGACCGAATATTCGGTATTCAGCCAAAATCACTATTTGGTGCATCCCTAATTTACATGATAGATTTGCGATTTTTCTCTTCTCCCTGGTATACTCGCAATATAATTTGTTTCTGAAATTTCAGACTCTACTCTACCGGGGCTGGATAGGCCCTGGTCAGAGGCGGATTACCCATTAGGCTGAATAGGCTGAAGCCTAGGGGCCCAGAAGAAAAGGGGGCCCGGTGCTAAAATTTTCCTTTTTCCTTATATAAAGAACAAGAAAATATTCTTTTACACTGGTCGGACATTAATACAAAACACAAAAGATGTGCGAAATTCTTTGTCGTAATCTTTTATATTTTAATCATCAATGATTTATGAGTTAATGAAGCAAGCATGTGTTTTAATTTTTCCAGTATATACCACTTTGAAGGCGTGAAAGGGGGCCCTCAGAAAGTCAAGCCTAGGGGCCTGGGTGGTAGTTAATCCGTTTCTGGCCCCGGTTTCCAACCTACAGACATTTTGTTTTTCTTATTAGTTGCCAAAACTAACACTTCGTCTCCTGGTTGAAAGTTTTGTTCTTTAGCATTTCTATCATACCACATTTTCCGTTTGTCTAGTAATGGTCATGTTTTCAACCGCTAGCTCCTGACAGCGTTTTAGTCGGTTTATAAGTTTGAAAACGTACTTGGTAACTAATTCATGCTCATCATTTTCTCCCGTCCACTGTTTGAAAAATAGAGTTTCCGGAGTACGGAGATTTCTCCCATGAACTAGCTCTGCTGGACTAAAACCTGTAGAATCATGCGTTACCCTCCTAAGGATTAAAAGCACGTGGGGCAGATTAGCTTCCCAATCGCTACCGTTTTCCACGCATAGCACTTTTAAAAGCCTCTTCACTGACCTGTGCCATCTCTCAATAACGTTTGAAGAGGGATGACATACACTTGAATGATTAAGTTTTACCCCAAACCTTTTTAGGAAGGCTGTCGTTAAATTCGAAGTAAAACTCCTCCCAAGGTCCGTTTGTATGCTAGACGGGTAACCAAGTCTACTAAAAATCATAATCATCGCTTCAATGATCATTTCTGAAAGCATATCTGGTATCGGTATTGCTTCTGGATAATGTGAATAAATACAGATTGCTGTAAGTAAATATTTATTATTTTTTTTTTTACGTCGGCAAGGGACCTACTAGATCGCACGATAATTTGGAAAACACTTCCAAAATTATGGGAACTAATTTTAATGGGGCTTTCTGAGTTTCCCCTGCCTTTCCCACTACCTGGCAAGCATGGCATAATTATCAATAATATATACATAATTATCAATCAAGTGCGATAGACATAATTTGCAATATTCCTGTGTCCAATCAAAGAAATTTCGATTTTTTTTGGAATCCGATCGGTAAAACTCGCGATTTTTTTTGTCTCTGGTCGACGAAATGTGTGCTTTTTCCTCTTTTAATTCATGAAATACACATTTTCCCGCTCTCTATCAATGAAATACGCGATTTTTTTACTAACTCTGACGAAATCTGCATTTTTTTTTTTATGCAGCATTATGAAACTCGCGATTTTTTTCTGTAGATAAACTGCTGAAATGCAAAATTTTTTCGCAGCCGATTAATGGAATTTTCAATTTTTTCCGCGCGGCATCACTAAATTGGCGATTTTTCTGTGCCTTATTAATGAAATTTGCGATTTTTTCGTCCCTGATCGTCAAAATTTGCGATTTTTTTCGTGCCGATCAATGAAGATCACTTTTTTCCCACGCGGTAAACTGAGAAAACATGCTTTGTTTGTTTTTGCAGCCGATGAATTTGATTTACAATTTTTCAAACATCATTAACAAAATTGACGATTTTTTCTTTCTCAATCAACAATATGTGCGATTTTACACGTCCGACTGACGAATTTCACGATTTTTCTATGCCTAATCGACAAAATTCGCTATCTTTCCATGCCCGATCGGGTAAATTAGCTTTTTTCTGAGCCTCATGGGCAAAATTCGCGATTTTTTCATATTTGATGCGCAAAACTTGCGATTTTTTCCGAGCCTCATCGAGAAAATTCGCTTTTTTTCCCACATGTTACTTTTGTGCTACAATTAATTACCTATATTTTTACTAAAACAATTTCTCTTTGTATATAATATTAGATAATTTTTAAGCTATCACAATGTATTATGTATTTAAAAATACTTTTAAAAGCGATGTAAAAATATCAGATTTTTTTTTTCTCTTTTTTAATTTTAAATAGAAATTCACCCATAAGCAATGATAAACTTGTACAGATTACTATCATGATAATCAGATCACTATTATGAAAATATCTGTTTAAGTGACAGAAAATTATTATCTAAACAAAATATATTTATTTAAACCTTTTGAAACTTTCTGCTACTTTAAATAACATTCAAAAACTTTATTTTAATTTTTTAACTAAATTCTTTATACATTTAAATACCTGTGTGAATTATGAATCGTTGCAGGTTAAAATTCTTATTAGTATTATTTCTTAGTTTCTACCAGTTTTTGCCACTTACTGGCAGAAACTAGTTTCTACCATGCCGGTTTTAACTGGTTATAACCACTGGTTTTAACCATCCTGGCAGAAACTTGCCAGCCCTGTTATATACATAAAATTCTGAGAAAATTATTCATATCAATAACTGTGCAATATCTTATGTCTGCAACTTAAAATCTGCACATAATTTACGAATGTAAACAATGAAACATTCAGTTCAGATATAGTGACAAAATTTGACCATTTTTTTAGTTTATATCACTTCCATATATATTTTAATTTGTAATTTTTGTTAATATTACTGAATTCATGATTTTTCTTGACGGAAGAATAATTAAAAAAAAAAAATTCAAGTTATTGCTGATATCACTTCACTGATAATAACAATCTTCTTACCAAATATATTTATGTATTAGTCCAGCTTTTTTAGTTACCAAGTCTAGCTAAACCTGAAATAAAACCTTATTTTATGATTTTGATGTGAATTAGTAATGTACCTTTATGATGAGGCAAGTTTCATTGAATAATTTGGGAAAAATTAATTTAATCTTTATAATGAATATTTAATCATACATTATTAACATGATCTTTGCTTTTAATATTTTAATCATTTTAGAAATTATCTAAATTTTAATTATATTAGTTAATTACTCATTTTGTTATTGTAATATATTCTAAGCATTCATCATCTGTTGCATTATTAATTACATTCAAATGACTGTTGGAAAAATATAAACAAAGCAAAGATCAGAAATCCTCAAAATTCTAAAATCAACACAACCTCCGGTCCCAAGTTGTGCGGATTTGAGGGAGTCTACTGTATTATTATTATTATTATTATTTTTCCAAAATGTGAGAAAGCATAGAAATTAGGGATGCACCGGATATCCGGCTCCTGCCGGATATCCTGCATATTCGGCACTCAAACCGGATATTCGTTCCGGCCGAATATTTTAATATCCGGTTGCCGGATAGTAAAACATTATTTAAATTCTGTGTTTTACATTAAAAAAAAAAAAAATGTAAAACTAATTTGCTCCTTGCCAACCTTATCTTATTAAAAAGCAATGTTAACAAAAATAAATAGTTGCATATTTTCACAATTATGAAATTATAATGTTTACATGTAAATGAAGATATATTTAAAGTATGATAATATCTTGTCATATCATAACCTATAGCAGCAATTGTAAAATCAAAACTAGAATACGTACTTCAACTTCAAATTTTTTATTTCTCTTAAAAATTGTTCTTAAATTTCAGTAATGAAGTAATTTTACACCTCTCAAAAGTTTTATTGTAATTTTCACCAGTCAAAATTTAACTGCAGTGTTCAATTATTCTGTCATAACTGTAATTGTAAAACCAAAACTAGAATATCAACTACAATTTCAACTTTGTTTTGCCTTTTTTTTTTTTCTTAATTGCAGTAATGAAGTAGTTGACTTTTATAGTTCTTTTCAAGTGTTTTATTAATAACTTTATTATTAATTTGAATTATTAATATCAACAAAAGAAGAAGGTATAAATATTTAATCTAAAAGTTTTATGAAGTTGCTCTTAATACATCAAAAATCCGAGTCAGAAAAGTGTACAATGGGGCCATCTTATAAGTGCTAAAGTATTGAGGATTAAAAAACATGTAGAAAAATAAAGTTTCCAGCAAATTAAAGAGTTTATTTATGAATATTCATACTCCAGATTTAAAGTGTGTTTGTTTAGAAAATCAAGAACAAAATGGAGCTGATATTAAAGAAACCATTCAAATTTTGCTGGAACATCAATTGCACAGGTTAAGCAGTCAACAATAGAAAAAAATGTGATAAAAACAAAAGAAAAAATATCATTAAATATACAAATTGCATTAAAAAAAATAATAATAAAGTTCATTCTGAAACTTGCTCTACAATGCAAAAAGAGCTTAATAGGAAAACTGTAACTCGCACTCAGAGTCAAGAGGAGTAACATACATAACTATCCCATTTTTGTTAATTATGTGTCAACAGGGTAAAAATATTTTTTTCTGTTAGTTTATCGATACAATGCATCTATAAAAACATCAAGACACTACCTAAATCTGGTGATACAGACTAAAGAAAAGGTAGAAAAAAATATGCATGTAAAGTTAGAAGTTTTATAAGTAATATTGAAAAGACTAAATAATATTACATTTCAATATTTAATTATTACTATGTTTTTAAGTAATTTTGACTTAATAAGTGAATTGAAATACATTAATACTTGCATAATATAAAATTACAATAATTTTTTTTTTTTCTTTAAACAAGCATAAAATTGAAATATTATTAAAATTAAAAATGAGAAATTATTCGGCCGGATACCGGATATTCGGTAAAATTTTGTACCGGATATCCGTTATCCGGTATCCGGCAAAAATTCACATCCGGTGCATCTCTAATAGAAATGGAAGTTAACTAATGTTGTTCACAAAATTTTCCACAAAATAAACAAAAATGGGAACTGTATGCACATCAAGTGCTAGTTTTATGCTTTTTTTATTTTGGAGTTAAATATGACAGTTAATTTTTCTTAATTATTGTTTCGGCTTGTGGATAGATGTTTGTGATATCAATTGAAATTTATAGATTTTACACAGAACTTGAAATTCAAATTTTTCTAGGAAGGGAGCCTCCCTCCCGACATTTATAAATGGAGGGGAATTTTGCCATTTGGAGGGGGGGGGGGAAACTTGTTCAAAATGCATTGTTACTTTATGTGCTATTTAAAGAATAATATTAAAACAAACATTACAATATACCCTCCTAAAAGACTTCTTTAATTTTTAAAAAAGGAAGAAATTTGTTTTTATTTTTTCAACTTTCACCAAATGTAATGGTTCCTTAACAATCGAGTTGAATAAAATTCTTACCGTATTTCCCCGCATTAGCCAGCATGCAGCAAAATTTGAAGGAGGCCAGTTTTTTAAATATTAGTTAAGAGTTGCTTTTTTGCATCCCATCAATGATTTTTTTGTGTAATTTATGTACTATAGCGTATTAGTGGCATCAGTGTTTTTGTATAAAAAAAATATGTATATGTACAATGATTATAGTTTATCTAGGTGCAAGGTTGGAAAAAAATAAAAAAAATCGGATTTATTTGATTTAAATCAGATTTTTTTGATTTAAATCGGATTTATTTGATTTTTTTAGAATCCTATATTTAATTACTGTGTGTTTATGTTTTTACAATACATGAAGCTGTTTTTTATAACAAATAACTAAAAAAGAATAAATAATATTTATAATTTAAAATATATATATATATATATAATAATTATATAGTTAAGAAAATATTATATTCTAGTTACTGATTGATACTAAAAATTAAACATCTAGGCTTTAATCTAAAAGCCATTCTATTATTTTGTAATTGAATTGTGCACACTATATGAGGACCCCAGAAGCCAAGGGGTATAAGTGACAAAATTGAAAAAATTGAGTTAAGTGCACAGGGTATCTGGAAATATGCTTTTTTCATTTCAGGTAAAGAAATATAGGTCATTTTCTGATTATTTGGGGAGTTACAGAGATAAACCACTTTTTTCGAAAAACAAACAATATTGATTAATTGTACATTTAAAGAAAATTGTACTCTATTTTTTCAACAGTTATTGAAATGAGAGTTCAAAGCTTAGAATACAACAAGCAGATGTTTCCTATTTCAATTTAGTCAATTGTTATTGATGTTCCAATTTACTCCAAATCGACATTTTGTCACTTGTACCCCTTGGCTTCTGGGCTCCTCAAATAAGAAATATATTTAAATGTGTTGTAAATGAATAGAAAATGATAAAATTTAAAAAACAAGTTAAATATAGTAGACTCTCTCAAATCTGCAACTCTCTAAAATCTGCGCATAATTTACAAATGTAAACAATGAAGCTTTCAGGTCAAGTATAGGAACAAAATTGGACTTTTTTATTTTTATAGCAATTCTATATATATTTTAATCTAACTTTCATTAATATTACTAAATTCATGCTTTTTCATGAAGGAAGAATAAATTTATTTCTGAAAAAAATTCAAGGTATTGCTAATATCAGTGCTGATCACAATCTTTTTGCAAAATGCATTTATACATTCATCAAGCTTATTTTATTATTGAGTATGGTTAAACCTGAAATAAAACTTCTTTATTTTATGAGTTTGATGTGAATTAGTAGTGAATCTTTATGGGACAAGTTCCGTTGAACAATTTAGTAAAAAATGTATCTCATCTTTATAACAAATATTTACAGGGTTGCCACGCCACCGGGAAAACCGGGAAAACACAGGGAATTTCAAAATACCCTCTCAAAACAGGGAAAATCCAGGGAATTTTGAAAAAATCCTAAAAAACCTGGAAAACACAGGGAATTTTTTTTCCTGTTATATCCAAACATTTTTTTTTTTCTGCTTTCAAAATAAAATCTTCTTTGCGGAAGAAAGAAAACCCCTTGAAAAACGGCGCTAAAATTCACTTAAAGCGGCTCTTCCATGTTTCTGCCTACACCCCTTTTTTGCCATGCGAATAGTTGAATCCACACAGCACCTCTCTCTCATGTCATCCATCTGCGACTGCGCGTAATGTTCTTTCTCTTCCGTTTCTCAAGTCGCGTCAATTCAAAACAGGCATGAGATTCTACCGCATATTGATACTACCGCTTTTTTGATTTTTTATATCATCAAAAGATCGCGTGAAAAAAATACGATTTTCGTGACTAAAATGCGATTTTGTCAAAAGATCAAGTTAAATACGCGATTTTCCCGAAAAGATCGCTAGAAAAATGTAATTTTAGTCAAAATATCCCAAAATCGCGAAAAAAATGTGATTACCACAAAAAAATGCTGTTTTCGTCAAAATATTTTTAAAAAAAATTACTGTTCTTGTTAAAAGATTGTTAAAAAAACGGCGATTTTTATCAAAAGGCCGTGAAAAAATTTTCGTCATAAAGTCGAGAAAAAAATGACAATTTCCGTCATAAAGTCGAGAGAAATCGGCATCTTTCTTCATGGAATCGCGAAAAAAACATGGTTTTCATAAAGAAAACAGCGATTTTCGTCGAAAAAACCGGCAATTTTCGTCAAAAAATCCGGCTATTTTCGTTAAAAAAAAGCATGAAAAAACGCCGATTTTTCTCAAAAATTGCGATAAATGTAATTTTTGTGAAAAGATCCCAAAATCGCGAAAAAAAACCGCGATTATCGACAAAATAATGCAAAAAAATGCTGTTTTCGTCAAAAAAAAAAACTTCTTGTCAAAAGATAGTTAAAAAATGGCGATTTTTATCAAAAAGCCCCAGAAAAAAACTGCAATTTTCTTCATCGAATCGCAAAAAAAAAAACATGGTTTTCTTAAAGAAAACAGCTATTTTCGTCGAAAAAAACGGCAATATTCGTCAAAAAATCCGGCGATTTTTGTTAAAAAAAAAGCATGAAAAAACGCAGATTTTTGTCAAAAATTGCCGTAACAAAAAATTATGTCAAAAATTGCTGTTTTTTTTTTTCTTTTAAACAGCGATTTTTGTCATATTTTTTTTTTTTTTTTTTTTTTGCAGTTGAGTGGTAAATATTTCAAAGTATTTTTTAGCTGAATGCTTGAGTATTACTGTACTGTTTTTATTATTATTAATGTAAAATGTGGGATTTAATAAGTGTAATAACTTTAAAGAGTTTTTTTATTTGCTCATATTATATAATGTATTATATTTTCTCAATTAGTTGGGTAATGGTAAATTACAAGGTAGTTAAGTGACATACATACACGCATATATTTTTGCACACTCAACATAGAATAAACGCGTTGCAGTACAGGGAAAATACAGGGAATTTTTTTTCAAGATTAGAGTGGCAACCCTGATTTAGTTATTCATTATTGATTATTTACTTCATCTTTGCTGCTTTCAATATTTTAATCATTTTTAATTATCTAAATTTTTATTTTAGTTTATTATCTTACATAATTGTTTTAATATTTTACTATATTATAAGCATTCATTATAATTTCAATTGCATTTTACAATCAAATTACTGTTTAAAAAATGTAAACAAACCCATGACCAAAAATCTGCAAAATTCTAAAATCCACACAACCTCTGGTCTCAAGCTGTGTGGATTTGAGGGAGTCTACTGTATTCATTTAATGCAAGCTATTTATTACGGGATAAAAATCACAATTGATTCAATATTTTTTAAGCAAATAGGGAAAAATCAGGGATTTAATTGTTTGAACAAAAACACTAATTTAGAAGCTTTGTCTACTTCCAATTTATTATGAAGGTTTAAATCAGGGTTGCCGGCTTTTAGCCGGGCCAAAAAAAAGCCGGACGGCTTTTTTTGGTTTTATCTGCTTAAAAAAAGCCGGCTTTTATTTTTAAAGTGTTAATTTATATGGAAATCATATTGAATTTGGATCGATTTATTTTTAATACATTTTTAATTATTTACTACTAAAAAAGTTATAAATTTCTATCTAATTTTTCAAATAAATAGATCTTTATAACCGCTAAAAACAATTGTGAAGGCATTATGTCTGAAAAAATATATAAATTTCGCAAAAAGGAAAATATACTAAAAAAATGTGTTTTAAACTTCTATATTTCATAGTTCTATTTATATTACACATTCTTCAGAATTATATTTAATTGAATTATGACAAAATATAACACATCAAAGCATTCATGGAAACATTCTTACAGGTCAATACGTAAATATTAGAATGTCATAGAATTAAAGTCATAGAATGAACAATGTTGAAAGATAAATTAGGAAAGACTCAGTATTTGAGGAAAATTTAATACAAAATTACATAAAATTAAACAACAACAAAAAATTTTCTAATAAAATTTGTTGAATTAAAATTTTTAATAGCTCTTTGTTATTTAAAAGTGCATATATGCCATCTTGCATGAATATATTCATGCATATGCTAATTGAGAATACTGAAATAAATTGTGATATATATTATGAAATATGCATAATTCATAATGCTATTTTCAATAGTGAAAAAGGATGTTTTTTTATATGTATGATTTTAAATGTTTATAGGGCATAAAAGTGACATTTTAATAACACTTTAAAATTAGTTAAGTAATAAAACATGTAACTATGTAACCATTGTCCTCTTTAATTTTATAAAGCAGTAAAAATGGAAAAATAAGGGTGGGATTAAAGGTCAATGTAAATCAGAAAAAGCACTTGGTATGCCCATTTTAAAATTTAGCCGACATATTTGCAATTCTCACTATAAACCAGTAGCAACTTCATCAATGTGCTATTCTAATATTAATGTCTTCATTATTGAAAAAATAGACTATAACTTCAATTTCTCATAATGAATCATCCCAAATTTTTCCCAAATTATTTTTCCCAAATCCCAATTTTTCATTTTAATAAATAAATTTTTTAAACTCAAAGTAAAATAAACATCATTAAAACTAGTTAAAAGACACTTAAAAATGTGTAGCTTATAATTAAAATGCTTCACTCAATAAAAGCCAATTATGGCCAAAAAAGGCCAATTTTGGCCAAAAAAAGCCGGCTAAAGCCAATAAAAGCCACCGGTCTGGCTTTTTTTAAATTTTAGCCGGCTTTTTTGTAACCCTGGTTTAAATGAACTAGTCCAAAAGAAGAAAGTTGTCTTTCTAATCCAGCAGATGAAGCCACGGCTGTTGTTATTTGGTAAATGAATTCAATTTCAATTTCGCTGATTTTTTCTTTACCTCCTATTACATAAAAGGACTTCCACCAATCATAATCTGTCATAATATAAGAAATTTTTTTCTCAAGCAATGATAATTTTTGGAATGGGCCATTTTTTTGCTTGAAAATGTGCTACAGTGGTGAGAAGATTTAGACAATCTTCTTTAATGAATGCCAAACCTTCATTATTTTCCCCTAAACTAAGTGAAATTTCATTTCAATTTAAAACAAAGGGACTTAATAAAACTGCAGCAAAATGACAGCCATTAATAGCTTGTCCATATCTTGCTTTAAATTTATCGTTATCCAATTCATTTTCTAACTTTTTACCTAAAATTTTTCCTTGATATGTGCATTTATGTGATATTGCAAAAAATTGATTTAAATCAAATGATTTTTTTTAAAAAATCAGTTGATTTAAATCGGTTGATTTAAATCATGCCAACCCTGTCTAGGTGTCAAGAAAGTTTGAAACATTATAGTGACCACTAACTTTAAAAACTAAAACTGATTCTACAGCCCACTGGGTACTAACTTAATTTCCCAGTTTTCACCTATTAAACTGCATCTTGCTGAACTTAATGACTGTATGTAGTTTGATTTATATTAAGAATCCCGCCATTCTGTCCAAAAATTTAAACCCTGAATGCTAATGATTTTTGTTTCACTCTATCTTGCAATACAGTAGACTCCCTTAAATCTGTGCACTCCAGAAATCTGCATTTTTTCAGATGTAAATAATGAAATTAAAGATGGATCAGCGGCTAACGCAATACAAATAATTCTATATAACAATATCTATTTATTTTTAGATCATTTTCAACTACTTTCTTTTTTTTAAATGTCTTTTAATTTAAATTCTGCAGTGTTAAATAATATGTTACTTAGACGTACGATGATCGATATTTAATCGAAATAATCATTATTGTATCGTAGTTGCAGCGTAATATAACTTTCAATGGTCATTTGGTAGTGTTTGTAATTCATGTGGCAGAATAATTTTTGCTATATAAAATTGTTATTTTATAGTTTTATTACTATTTCCTTATCCCTGATAGTTACAAAACAAATTTGGGATCTACATCCAGTTTACTAATTACAATGTTCAATATTTAATTGAAATAATCGTTATCGTATCGTAATCGCAGCTTATTGTAACTTTCAATGGCCATTTGGTAATGTTTGTAATTAAAGGGGCAGGATAATTTTTGTTCTATAAAATGAATATTTTAAAATTAATCAAGCTTTTTTTGTCTTTTAACAAAGGCAAATATTTTTCTTTATAAAAAAAGATAGATTCATCCTCATTATTATTTATATTTAGTATTGTATCTTAATTATTTACTTTATTTTAATATTTTTCTAAAATTTTATTTCACTTTACTTTTTTTTGTAATAATTGCTTGTTTTTTAAATATTTATTTATTTAACCTTTTCGGGTCTGGCATACTATTAATAGTACATGTCTTTTAAAGGAGTATTATTTTGTTTTAAGAAATGCTTTTGCTACTTTACATGTAGTTATATTGGTATATGTTTATGCATTTATCTTATGACTTCATTTATGTATAAGCATTTAATAATAATAATTATTATTATTTACTTAATTATCTTTGCATCGTTTGTGATTCTTTTATTTTAAACATATATTTCACTCTTTAAATTTAAAATTAAAGTTACTTTCCTGAAAGAATCATGTGTAATGAAGTGCAAAAAGTATTAAAAAGTTGTAATATAAGTTAAATCTTATTGTAACGTAATATTTTCCAAACATCTCCAATAATTCTTCCTTAGCCTTTTGCAGAGTCTTATAATATAGACGCACGTGCGCAGAAAATTTTATGAAGTTTGCAGAAAATTAAAAAAAATAACAATTGTTATTATTATTTTTTTTTTAATTAAAAAATAAAAATATTCCCTCAATTTTATGAACAAATTATTTACTGTTAATACGATTGTCATCAAAAAAACCTTTAAAAAAATTGTGAATTTTAATAAAGAATCGCGTAAAAACATGCATTTTGACAAATAATTGCATAAGAAACGTGCATCTCAACAAAGAATCATGTTTAAAAAACAATATTTCAACAAAATATTGCACAAAAAATGTG
The DNA here is from genome assembly GCA_964019185.1 of Maratus speculifer. NCBI lineage: Eukaryota > Metazoa > Arthropoda > Arachnida > Araneae > Salticidae > Maratus > Maratus speculifer. The sequence continues at coordinate 170,416,392 of OZ025295.1, forward strand.
AATTTCGTCCAAAGATCGCATTAAAAACGTAAATTCCATCCATAAATTGCCTAAAAAATACGAATTTTGTGCATGAATCTTGTAAAAAATGCAAATTACATGCATGAATCGCATAAAAAACTCTAACTACCAGCGCCGAAACTAGCCTTTTTTGTGCCCAGGACAAACATGGATTTTGGTGCCCACACGCCCTTCATATATGCATTTTTTATATCAAACACACCAAACAGAATCTTAATTTGGCACCCCCTTCACCTTCTGTTGCCCGGGGCACTTGCCCCTCCCCCCCCCCCTCTCTAGTTTTGGCCCTACTAACTACATCCATAAATTGCTCAAAAAACACGAATTTCGTCGGCAGAAAGCTGAAATGCAAATTACGTCTATAAATCGCATAAAAAATAGAGAATTGCATTCATAAATCACATAATAAATGCAAGTTGCGTTCACAAATCGCATAAAAATCGTGAATTACATTCATAAATTGCTCAAAAAATGCAAATTACGTTCATAAAGTGTGCAAAAAAAATGTGAATTATGTTCATAAATCGCAAAAAAAACATGAATTACGACCAAGAATCATGTAAAAAAGCAAATTACGTTCATAAATCGCATAAAAATGCAAATTACGTCAATAAATTCATCAAGAAACATGAATTTCATCGACAGAAAGCTCAAAAAACGCAAATTATGTCCATGAATTTCATAAAAATAGCAAATTACGTCCGTAAATCACGTAAAATGTGAATTTCATTCATTATTCGCATAAAAAACACAAATTACATCCACAAATCGCTCTAAAAATGCAATTTACATTCATAAATCGCTTAAACACTAATTACGACCATGAAGTGCACAAAAAATGCGAATTACACCCAACATTAAATTAATTTGCAGAAAGTTTTTGACCCGATATTACGTGTGCAGAAAGTTTTTGGTTTTATACAAGTCCGGCCTATTGTCATATGAATATTAATTAAATAGCATGCAAGACAACAACATTCATTGTGTTTCACACAATTAAATTTTCGTTAAACACTATATAATCTATTTGGATAACTAGTGTTATTAAGTGAAGGTAATTTTTTCTAAAAATGGAAAAAAATTCGGACCCAAAAGGGTTAAATATTTTACTTAATTGTTTTAATGTTTCAATTTATTATATGCATTCATTATAATGCTTAACTACCAATCAAATTAATGTTTCAAAAATGTAAACAAATCAATGACCAGAAATCTGCAAAATTCTAAAATCCCCACAACCCCTGGTCCCAAGCTTTGCCGATTTGAGGGAGTCTACACTGTAAAATGTTTTAAGGTGTCCCACTCTTCCCTTATATTACATAATTTTAAAAAACTTATGTGTACTTGTATATTAAAATATTATATTAAATTTATTTATATATTAGTCAATCTCATTTTATATGCATATATTTATTTACTTTATTTATTTTTTTTTTCAGACCTTCAGGTTGGCCTGTTCCTGGTGTTACTGTAAATGGAACTAAATTTCACTATCTAATCAGTCTTTGCCGTCCTCTTAATTTTTCTTCATCTGTTCACAAAACAGGATGTCCAAAAAGTTCTGTGTGTATGGTTTCTAACAATAGTGCTGTTAGTTATGGTAACTTTCTTGAAAATACTAGTGATTATGCTATAGCAGCTAATATTGGTACTGGCTTTTCACTTTATGTTCTTACAAATTCTTTATGCAGGCCCAATGAAAAATGTCGTGCTAATATAAATTTTGTTTGTGGACCACATTTAGGAAGTCCAGAACTAATTTTAAGTAGTCAATCTCAAGTAAGCTTTGTATGGAGAACTTCTGCAGCTTGTACTACTAAACCAAAAAATCAAGTTCCTTGTTATGTATTAGATGATGATGGCAATAAACGAGATTTATCTCCTCTCATTAAAAACAATGAAGGATATTCTGTTTACACTCCTAATCCAGCTGTCGAATTTATTATTAATGTATGCTCAGATTTATCTTTCAACTCTACTGATAATAAGTGTCCTGAGAATTCTTCTGCTTGTAGAATCACTGGCAAAGAATTTTATTCATTTGGAAGTGTATCCGAAGGTGTAAAATATACTCCAGAAGGATTAGTATTAACATATATATCTATGGATTCATCGGTTTTGCCACCAAATTGCTCTTTAAAACCAAAAACTACAATTTTTTTTAAATGTCCAAAAAGAGGTTATAGTCAGCCACCAAAAGTGATATCTGATTCTAATTGCCAGTATGAAGTAATCTGGGAAACAGAATATGCATGTCCTGAAAACTTACTAAAAGGAGATTTAAAATCTTGTCAATTCACCCGTGAATCCCATAGTGTTGAAATAGATCTTAGTCCCTTACGTGAAAAATCTGTATATAATGTGTCTAATTCTGAGACATCTACTTATTACCTCATAAGTGTTTGTTCTGGACTTGGAGAAAGAATTAAGTGTGCTGGGAAATCTTGGAAATCTACTTCAGTTTGTGTTCATAATTCTTCAGGTTTATCACAAATTGGTGGTACAACTGATTCAGCTAAATTTTTGTATGCTGACGGAGAAGTTGTACTTACGTATGTTAAAGGAGATTCTTGCAATGGAACTGAACAGACATCTGTCATCAACTTTAAATGTGATTTAAATGCAACAAATAATGGTGAAGGCCAGCCACAACTAATTGCTTCTGATACTTGTAGTCATGTATTTGAATGGCCTACCAAATATGCATGTTTAAAACATCCATTAGATACACCATGTTCAATCACATTTGACAAAAAAACAGTAGATCTTCAAAAGTTATTGCTTTTAGATGGAGAACCTTGGGAAGCTATTGATGGCAGAACCTTGCAACCACCTAGCCAAGCAGAATATTTTATAAATGTTTGTGGACCCATTTCTAAATTGGGAAATTACAGTATGTGTGGTTATGGTTCTTCTGCATGTGTCTTAAATGAGAAAAATGAATATATAAATTTGGGAAATTTCACAACACCGCCTATTTATGATCGTGTATCAAATTCTGTCAGGTTATTTTATTCTGGAGGAAGTTTATGTAGCAAAAATAAATTCTGGCAGTCTTCAATCAACTTCATATGTAAACCAGGACAAGTCAGTTCTAAACCAGTTTTGATAAGAATTGATGAAATTGGTTGTCGTTATGAATTTGAATGGGAAACAGCAGATGCTTGTCCTACAGGCCTCATTGAAGGTTCAGACTGTAAAATTATTGATAATAATTTAGGTATAAAATATGATTTAAACCCTTTAAAATCTAAAATATATAAAATTAATTCAGTTTTGTATGAATTTTATTTGGGTGTTTGTGAACCTGTCACAGATTCTCCATGTTCATTAAATAAAGATTCCTCTGATAATGTTGGTGTATGCTTAGTTAATAGATTTAATAAAACAACCTCAAAGACTGGTGAACCTACTTCACGTCTTACATATGTAGATGGTGTTGTAAATTTAACATATTTATCTGGTGATCCTTCTTATGATCAAAATCACACAGCACGTGCTACAATTATTATTTTCATTTGTGACTTTAATGCTGGAAATGGTAACCCACGTTTTATTGAAGAAGAAGATTTTGTTTTTGTATTTCATTGGTATACATCTCTAGTCTGCCCCCAACCTGATTCATCAGAATGTCTTGTACATGACCCATTTTCCCATGTTTTATATGATTTATCTGGTTTAGCTTTGGCTGAAAAGAATTGGATGTCCCTTGTAAATGAAGATGATAAAGTAAGGCGGTTTTATCTTAATGTATGCCGTTCCCTTACTTTTCCAATAACTGGTTGTGATCCTAGTGCTGCTGCTTGTCTTACAGAACAAGATGCAAATGGTGGAGAAACTGTTGTTGTTTCTAACTTAGGTCGTGCTATTAACCCTCCTGTACTTCAATCTAAGGGTCATGTAACTCTAACATACACAGATGGTAGCCCATGTGTTTCATATGGAAATAATACTACCTTTAGTACTGTTATTCATTTCCTCTGTGTTGATGAAGATGATCTTCAAACTGGAATCAGATTTCTCACTAAAGTAGGCACATGTGAATATTCATTTTTGTGGCCTACAAAAGCAGCTTGTCCAACTGGAAGGTTACAATCTAAAAATAGTTGTCAATTAACAGATCATGATTCTGGATTTACTTTTGATTTAAAGCCTCTACATCAGGTGAAAGAGCCATATTCAGTTCCATCACCTACAGGTGGTAATTTTCAGTTTAATATTTGTGGTAAAGTTAATGATGGGTGTTTCTCTTCTAATAGAACTAATCAAGTTAATAATGTCAGTGTTTGTGAAGTTGACAGTAAAGGTAATTTAATATCAAATTTAGCTGTTTCTGATTCTTTTGTTCTTAGTTATTCGGCAGGCAGAGATTTGACTCTTACTTATAAATCAGAATCAACATCAGAAAGCCTTTCTTCGAATGAAGTAATAATTTCTTTTCCTTGCTTTAATTCATCATCATCTCCATCTGAACCTAAATTTTTACATTATGAAGGTGGTCAATATATTTTTGAATTAAAAACGCCTTTGACTTGTATACCAGAACCTTTTGATTGCAATGTTTTAGATGATCTTGGTCATGAATATGATTTTTCTCCTCTAGCTAAGTACAGTAATGGAAATTGGGAAGTGTCTGATTTTAGACCCGAGTATTCACATTTAAAATACCATATAAATTTTTGTCGGCCTCTTAATAAAGTTACTTCTTACAAATGTCCTGGTGGAGCTTCATCAGCTTGCCAAACTAGTTTTAATGATTCAGAAAGCATGGGATATGATCTTGGATCTCAGATGGTTGAACCAGTGATTAATCCAAATGGTACTGTTGTTTTTCATTATTCTGGCGGCTCTCATTGCCATGATAGTCAGTTTCAACGTAGCACCACAATTACTCTGTTCTGTTCTTCCGAAGAAGGAGAATTGAAATTTATAGGAGAAACTCCAGAATGTGAATATGTATTTACACTAGAAACTCCAATCGCATGTCCCCTTGAAAGTAGTCGTGGAAAAGACTGTTCAGTAAAAGAACCTGTATTTGGTTATACATTTAATTTAAACCCTTTGAAAAACAAGAATAATAATTACAATGTTACTTCAGGAGAGTTTAATTATTTCTTTAATGTATGTGATAAACTTAATGGCTTTGATAACAAGTGTGCAAATTCAAGTGCTTGTCAGCTAAAACCAAGCGATTCTAATTTTTCAAAAAGCTTAGGCCTTCCAAATGATGTTCTTACATATAGAAAAGGTTTAATAATTCTTGAATATAAATCTGGTTCTGGTAATTGCCATGGCAAGTATAATCGTACAACAAAAATAATGTTTACCTGTCATCATGCCCATGAGGATAAAGATGGTCCTGTTTTTGTTGCTGAAGCTGAAGATTGCACTTATGTATTTGAATGGCCTACAGTTCATGCATGTCCTCCGTTTGATGTAATTGAATGTTCAGTTGTTGATGATAAAGGTTTGTATTATGATTTAAGCAGATTATCTCTACCTAATGACAATTATTATATAAAATATCCTGAAAAAAATAAGACTTTCGTTATTAATGTTTGCAGAAGTGTGGTTCATACACCTAATTCACTTTGCGCCTATACATCTGCTGCATGTTTAGTTGATTCAAATTCTGAACCTCTTAATCTTGGTAGCGTTTCAAATGCACCATATTTTGAAAATGGCAAAATAAAAATAAAATATGCTTCTGGAGATCCTTGTCATGAGGAAGGCACGCAGTCAGCAAGATTCATGCAAACAATTTTGGAATTTACATGTGACCCATCTCTTATTGATAGCGAACCAGAATTTATTGGTAGAGATAGTTGTACTTATTACTTTGACTGGCATACAGCCTATGCATGCCCACCTAAAGTTTTTGAGTCTAAAGGAGACTGTACAGTAAAAGACCCAATTACAGGCTATGTTTTTAATTTATCTTCATTAAAAAATCAGGGTACATTCAAACATAAAAGTGGAGATCACCAATATTTCCTTAATGTTTGTGGTGGTGATAGTTCTAGTCCTTGTGGTATCTCTTCTGGTATGTGTCAAGAAGAGTTATCTGGAGAAAAACGTCATTGGAGTGGTGGCAAACTAAATTACAACTTAACATATAATAATGGGGTTTTACTCTTAAATTATACAGAAGGAGATTTATGCCATGGTGGACGGTTTCAGCGCAATACTCTGATTGAATTCCACTGTGGAGAAGGAATAAATGAACCTCAGTTTTTATATGAAGCTCATGATTGCACTTATTTTTTTAGCTGGAAGACAGAACTTGCATGTCAAATGCATAGACATTGTGCAATAAAAAATGGAAGCCTCTATTATGATTTAATCAGTTTAGCTGAATCCCATCACACAGCTGCATCAGCCATAGAAAATGATAATGCTTCTTATTATGTTAGTGTCTGTAATTCTTTGGAAGAAATTGCAGGTGTATTTTGTCCTCCTGGTGCTGCTATTTGTAGAGTTTCAAGAGATTCTACATCTTCTAGTAATATTGCTGAGGTAATTTTTTTTCTTTTTCTTTCTTTAAACTATTAATTGAATTATATCAGAATAATAATTATTAATTTCAAGCACTATATTTTTGTATAATTTATATTAGGCATGTTTTTTATTTTATCTGTTCATTAAACCTTTGAACTCGTTATTTCAAAAATTATTGCCCCACAAGTAGATTTTTGCTAGATACCGAATATCAAGTTTAAAATTATACGGAGTATTCGGTATTCAGACAAATATTTTCTTGTTTTCAATTGTAAATTATGATTAAGTGACTTATTGTAATACACAAAAACAGTCCCAAATTTTGTCAAGTTTTTTGCTTATAATTTGCAAAGTTCTTAACATAAAAAAATGTTCTTTTCAGAAATGATGACAAACAACATTGTACACAGTACCAAGTACCCTATATTCAGAATTAAAAAAATAATATAAATTTTGTGGATAATGAGTAGGTTTACTAAATAAGTTTGCATTGTGCATGTATGAAAGCAATCAAAATATAGTTCACATTATGTGTTAGTTAAATACAGACTAGAACAACTTTTGTGAAAATCTCAAAAACATAGCTTGAAAATTGAAAATTATCATCGATAGAATAAGCTCAAAATCCAATGCCCCCCCCTTCCCCCCCCCCCAAAAAAAAGTTGTATCTAATGCATGCAATATTATGTATGCTGTATTTGACACCAATCAATGTATTTATGGATACAATCCCTCATCTTTTTGGGGAACAACGGATTTTAAACTTATTCTTTGATAATTTTTAGAATTTTCAAATTATGTTTGAGATTTTCACAAAAGTTGCTCTATTATTTAGCCAACGTGTTATGCAAATTATATTTCGACTGCTATCATGCATACACAGTGAAAAATTATGTAATAAACCTGCTCATTATTGATACAGTTTTTATTATTTTTTAATTCTTATTGCAGTATATTGTGTACAATGTTGTTTACCATGTTTTCTGAAAAGAATTTTTTTTTATATTTAAAATTCTGAAAATTATAAGCCAAAAACTTGGCAAAATTTCAGACTGTTTTTATGAAAACTTTAATTCCTCTTCGAATGTACATGCTATCCCATCCTCATAAAAAAAAAAAAAAAAAGAACACACTTTATTGCAATAAACCTCTTAATCATAATCTTCAGTTTGGATGCTTTTGCTACATTTGTTTTGACAGGATTATCCAAAAGATTATTCTTTTTCAATTTGTTGATGATCCCTTATGGGATTTCGGAAAAAAAAATCTTCACAGAGGTATGTGATTCTGTTTACACACCTGGAGTTTTAGGATAATTCCTTATGTATTTTTCTAGCTATTTAATAAAACATGAAAAATCACTAGTGGCCAGTCACCTTTGGGCATATAAATATACACATGTAATATGCTTATTAATGGGCAAAGTAACTGACATTGCATTATCAATGAATTATTAGGTATAGTGGGCCTTTTTCTTCATTTTGAGTGGATTTACACATTAGACTAACTTTGTCATGTAAAACTATGAATTTTCTTTATGTGTTTTTAGTTAAACCATTTTTGTGATTTCCGCCAGTACCAATCTTATTTTTATCCACACCAGGTTGGGAACTGCTAGTTTATGGTATAAAAATTTTCAAGGGCAAAAACTCCACATTATCTTGTATTTGTTTGTTCAATGCAAAGAATACACACTTTTTTATGTGATGGAACAAAGTAGCCTAGTTGATGATACTTAAAACTCTGTGGATAGTTTCAGAGTTTATCCCTTTCAGACATACATGCGTTACTTCTTTTTAAAATTAGTGCAGTTGCATCTTTTTTTTTTGGGGGGGGGGGGTGGGGGGGTTAATTTTAACTTAAAAATAAAATCATTGTGTATGTGTGTGTGTGTATGTATATATATATATATATATATTACAAAAAAAAAGTTATTTTAAAGTAATATTTTCTATAAATTACTATTTGGAAAGAAAAAAAGAAATGCAAAAATTTTATTTTCTATGTTGTGGTAAATATATAAAAAATTATTACTTATTCTATATTCATGAATGCATACATAAATCTTGTGTATTTATTTTAAAATTTATTATTACAGAGTTTAGGAAAAGTGGAATATCCTCCATTTGTTGACTTCATGGGCCATGCTACTATTCTATTTACTAATGGATCCACTTGTTTAAAAAATCCTGATTATTTGAATCGTGCTAGAATAATCTTCATGTGTGAAGCTAATGGACCAATAGTAAGTATTATAAATCCTATTAAGTATTTAATTTTTTTTTTTTTTTTTTTTTTTTCAGTTAAGTTATTTACACTAAAATAGCTACTCTAAACTTATGTATCTCAAGATGAATCTTTATACGGATCAAACAATGCAGCTTATAAAGTTTTTAGCTTACTGAATTCATTGTTGTTGAAATGTTTGTGTTTCGCTTTGAAATTCTAAAGTTGATCTGAAAGGATCTTTTTTTTTTTTTTTCATGCTATGGGTGATTTAAGTGATTTTATTTAATTTCTTTGTGCATTTTTTTTTTTAATATTCCCTAATTGCTATTGCTAGTAATGAAATAGATTCAGGTATAAAAATTTAATCGCCCCCCTCCCCCCCCCCAAAAAAAAAGGAGGGGGTATCATTGTCACCTTTTCAACTGCCTCTCTGTTTTTCTTAAAAGAAGTTGTATCAAGTTGGATACCAATTCATTATTTTATAAAAAGAATTTTCGCCAAATATAAAAATCAAAGTGCTTTTTTGTGTGTATGTAATTGTGTATTTTAATGTAGCAATGTGAAAGTTTATTTTGACACAGGTGCAAACATATCAAAATACAATATTTACTTAATTTACATTTAAATTTAAGTAATATTTGTATAAGTTTTAATCAAAATTATTTTTAACCTGCAATATAAAGATGCAAGTAACTTTTTCAAAGAAACAGTTACAAAAAGTGAACTTATTATAACAATGTTTTCAGTTATTTTGAAATTAGCATTTCATCATTGTCTTATTCTTTAATTATTTACTATTTATAAAAAAAATGTTTAAAATTGAACCTTTTTTATGTCTGAATTTGAAACACCTATTTATTCTCTGCATAATATCACTAAATGTCTTAAACTGTGTTGTTGCATGTTGTACAACAAGTACTTCTATTGCTTGGTTAAAATAGACAGAGAGTACATTTGTAATGATATGTAATAAAGCAATCAGACAAATAGAAATCTCCAAAACATTTATTTTTTATTTTATTATATGCAGTGGGTCTTTCTTTCCCCTCCCCCTCACTCTTTGTGTGTGTGTGAGCAAGTAGCGCTTAAAAATGAAATAAGAGTTATCTTTATGACAAAGAAAAATTATGAAGTTGTTAATGGTTAAAATGTTGGTCAAAACATAGTCATTCTATGTCAATTCAACCAACCTTTGGCACCCACTAACTTGGATTTTTATAAAACTTGATGTGTTTTGCTCTTCTTATACAGAAAAGTATCCACATTTTTTTCTTCTTGATTGTTTTTAATGTTACATCCAATCAAAATTTTGAGTTTTTAGCATTTTCTACGTTCTGCAAAATACTCTTCTAGGGAAAAAAAATTGGTCTGATTCATTTATGAGTCAATCTTTGTGAAAATTTGCAGAATATATTAATGAAAACTTGAAAAAATAAAATCTCTAAGTATTCTTATCAAATAATTACCCCCCCCCCCCCCCCCCACACACACACACACCAAAAAAAAAAAAAAGCATAATCTAAATTAAATATTAACCAGAAAGAAAGGAATAATCAAAAAAATTTTCTTAATGATCTTTGAAACATGTTCTATCATTAAAAAAATAAATTAACTAATGGCTTTTTTATTTCTTTATACAGTAAAGCATCGTTTATACGACGATCACTTATACGACGTTTACATTTATACGACGTTTTAATGTGGTCCCGACTCATTCCTATTCATTTTAATATAAAAATATATCTTTTATACGACGCCCAAAATCGTTTGTACGTCGATTTTTTCGATTTTGTATAGGTTTATTTTTGTTTATTTTTCTTGTGTATTTTACGAACGAGCGGAAGTTGGCAGCTATGATAATGACACCAAAGAGCGTGTTTAAATGCACTCTACATTATAAAAGTGTGGGCTGTGTTCGATTAGTCTGAAAAATCAGCTTATGTGTAACAGATTACACTTGGAGGGGTCATTCTTTTTTCAGGGATGGTCAGCTTTCCCGACCTGTTTTAAGTTGCAAATAGACTATCCTTCTAACTCTTATCAGTATTGGCGACTTTTAGTTGGCCACGCGGGGTTTTTGAGCTTTGACTTTAAATGGAAAGGAAATGATGTACTGTAAATGAGGAACCTTTCGGTGAAACATAAATAAAGGTAAGCATATTTAAATTGCTTTCTAATCCCCTCCCCGTTTTTTTTTTTTTTTTTTTTACAAATTCCTGCAAATCATCACGTTAAACATTAAAATTAAATGAAAACAAAATTAATTCTAGTTTTGGACGTGAAAATCGATTATACGCCGTTATCGTTTATACGACGTTTTTCTGTAGTCCCTTCGACGTCGTATAAACGATGCTCCACTGTATTTATTTTTTTACTTAAATGTGTATGGTGAATTTTTTTTTATTGCACCACATTACTTTTTTGCTAAATATCTAGGAGAATTTTGAAGCATCAACTAGCTCGCCATGCCGATTCATTGGGCAATTCTCCCTTTTTTTCTCATAACTATATTGTTAAGAGCAACTTGTCAGCCAATCTGTCTCAACTTAACTTTTGTACAGTCATCAACTTATTTCAGTTCCTATTCATTTAGTATTGTATGTGTGTTTAAAGATAGCTGAGTAAAGTAGTGAATGTAAACTACATTTTGAAACATCCAGTCAAAATTGATAGATGAAAAACAGATCTTAGGCAGTTTATTATTTTTTTAATTCATTTGATTAAAAAAAGAAAAAATCATGTGGTAAGTCTAGATTATGAAACTTTTTCTAACACTCCCAGAATGCTGTAATGAAATTTCAGTAACTGTGTGAATGAATATTAACCAGATAAACAACTTATAAAATGTATAACATGTTTGAAAATCCATTTTCAAAAAGTATTGTCCATACTCAGGAAAACATTCTTTTTGTAAAACCTCTGTAGGATGTATAAATTTGTATGTACAGTAGACTCCCTCAAATCTGCAAACCAGAAATCCGCAACTCTCTAAAATCCGCACATATTTTATGGTTGTAAACAATGAAACTTTCAGTTCAGATATTAGGACAAAATTTTATACATATTTTTTGTATCAATTCCATATATTTTTTTAATTTGTAATTTTCTTAATAATACTCTATTCATGTTTTTTTCATGAAGGAAGAATAAATTTTTTTGGAAAAAATTCAAGATATTCCTGATATCACTGGTAATCAGAATCTTCTTACCAAATATATTTATGCATTAATCAAGATTTTTTGGTTATTAAGCCAGGCTAAACTTGGAAAAAAAAAATCCTTATTTTATGATTTTGATGTGAATTAGTAATGCACTTTTATGAGGCAAGTTTTGTTGAATAATTTTGGAAAAATACATATAATCTTTATAATGAATATGACCATAACCGTGACTGTTAGTAAGTCACATGTAGTTTGTATCTGATTGCACTACAAATCTTGCTAGGATATAGGTAATGGTAAATATCTTAGTATATATATCCTTTTTTTTAATGGAATAATGTATTAATGTTATTTTGTCATTGATTTCATTTTCTTCTATGTGTATCTTTCTACTAATTTGTCATCTGAATAGCTTCCAGCCAGTCGGGTGTATTGTGAGTCGAATTCTTAGCTTTCAGCACGACTCATAACAGAAACTGGTTGGATGTTTTTGCTTTTTTGTTAAACTATACACCCCTGATGAAGTAGTTTAATGGAAAAGCCTTCTACTGCCTTTTTATCCATTTATCTTTCATTATTTTGGTAATCTGCCTTCTATTTCATTTCAAACTTCAACTGTTTTCAATAAGATGTTTGTAAAAATACTGGTTTCATTGGTTTATTGTATGGTAATATATGAATTACTCTGGTTATATAATGTCCATTTATCCACATATTTCTTAGTAATTTGGTAATCTGCCTTCTATTTCTCTTCAAACTTCAACTGTTTTTAATAATATGAATGTAAAAATACTGGTTTTATTGGTTCTTTTATTGGTATTGTCTGAATAACTTTGGATGTATTTATAAAAGTATTTATATATAATCATACACTATTGATTATTAACTTGACCTTTGCTATTAGTACTTTAATCATTTAAAAAATTATCTATATTTTTATTATTTTAGTTTATTACTTATTTTAATATTTTATTATATTGTAAGCATTCATTATAGTTCTGATAGCACTATTAATTGCACTCAAATTACTGTTTAAAAAATAAAAACAAAGCAACGACCAGAAATCCGCACAACCTCTGGTCCCAAGCTGTGCGGATTTGAGGGAGTCTACTGTATATTACTTTACTTTTTAGTACACTATTAATATATATACAAATAGTTTTAGAGAATACATAACAAATTTGAAAATTCAATTTCAGTAATTTCTACCATTACATAAAAATATATTGAAATTCTTTTGTACAGACTTGTATACTATGTCAAAACTGCTACAAGTGACTTTTTTTTATTATTATTCTATTTTATACCACTTTTTTAAAACAAAAATCTTTTACATCTGCTATGACAATATATGCATCAGAAATATACTACAAAATGTATTTTTTAAATATAGTGGTGCGAACTGGATATAAAATTAGTCCGCTGTGGCAGCTCTGTTAAGTACATATTTTTATAAACACCATATATTTTGTTAAGAAATTAATCACAATGCCACATAATGCAATTAAAATAATCACAATTTCAGCAGTTACTATCTATGGATGCTGTTTTTAATAGCCCTGTGTGTAAATTTGTTTATACAGTACATTCCCTCTAATCTACATATGTCAGGACCGAGGTGCTTGCAGATTATAGAATTTTGTGGATTATCGATAATTTCTTTCTTTATATTTTAATATTTAAAATTTATCACCAAATATAGCAATCACACTGTAAATAACACAGAAATAAATAAAAATGTTTTTTAAAAAAAGATAACTATATTGAATATTAAAAATACAATATAATTCAAAATTATTAAGAAACATTTCTACTTATTTCTAAACATGTCAAACATTGCAATGATAGTTGTTTACTTTATAGATTATACTTTTTACTCTGTAAAATTTACTCTTGAAGCCTTTTAAGAATCAGAATATCTTCATCAATAACAAAAGTTTTTTTTTTTTTTTTTTTTTTTTTTTTCTAAAAAAAACAATATTTATTCTCCAGAGCTAGCTAATGCCTCTTCAAAAACATTTTTATCTTTTATATAGCCAATAAATACATTCAGAATATACCTAACAGTCTAATAATTATTTACATGATACATAAAACCCTTCCTTCTAATCCAGGCATGTCAAACACGTGGCCAGCGGGCCACAATTGGCCCACCAGGAACTTGTGGTCTCTGTGGCCTGCTAAGCCTTTGACATTTTCGTATGTTTGATTCACTTCTTAGTGGATGCAGAAAATGCACTTTGCATTGCAAATATTGCAGTGTTGCAAAACTGGAGAATGATTTTATTCAAAATATCTACCCTATATTTCAGAATATCAATCTTCATTACATTTAATGGCAGATATTGACATATATTAAATTTAATGGACCGTCATTAAAATTAAGACAAGTTTAAATTTTTAAATTAATGGATTAAATTATTTTGGATGAAATTTTTTTACAATTTGGCATAGGAGGTGCAAGCAACTCCGATTCAACACCACTGTGGCATAAAAGATGCAAATGTACTGTCTTTGAATATGATCAAATCTAATTCATTTTAAAATTTCTTTTCCAGGCGATAGGGTATGTAAAAGTTATCAATAAGAAAGTTAAGAAGAGCATATCTTAATCTAAAAATTAAAAAAATTATATATTACAAATTTAAAATTTTTTCTTCAAAACTAACCTTTATACTATCTTAATTTTCTTATAATAATATTCCGTACTTACTTCAAATTATTAAATTAAAATCTTGTTTCTAAATCTAATCTGTTAATCTTTATGCAGACGATATAAATTCTTAATTTGCCTTAAAAAACATTATTCCAGTATGCGTAAATTTAAAAAGATGGCTCTAAATTAAAAATATTCTTAATTAAAACTTTATTTCTTAATATTCCAAATAAAACTGATTTCTTCTATGTTTTTATCAACCCTTTTTAAGAAAGTCTTATTAAATTTATTCCAAAACCATACTTTTCAAAAAATATCATTATTTTATCTATTTATTTATTTTTCCTACGTCAACCTTTGATGTGTGCATATTAATAAATTCATTTCTTTTCTTTTTCTCTTAAAATTAATCATTTATAAAAATCGTCTGCCTAAGATATTTAAAATTCTGAGTCAATTATAAATTGGTTAAATAATATTTTTTTTTAAATAAATTTATCGTTTGTGGAAAATAATCTCGTAGCTGGACAAGAACTCTGTTTACATAAAAGAATGATGGTTTGAGGTTACAGAATGTTCCAGAACTTTATTTTTAGTTTAAAAGGGTGGAAGTCTCGAGATGAAAAAGAGGATTTCTTGGGTTGCTTCTTCGATGAGGACAGCTCGCTGAAATAATGATGGAATTTTTGCAAAAGGAGCTTTTCCTTCCTCGTTATTACGAATTTAATAAATGAATTTACAGCAGCCCATGACTAATTATTGGATCTTCTACATTTATTTATTTGTTTTTTTTCCTCGCTTGTCATGACTGTGTGTTTCTTTTTTAACCAGTGGAAATAATTCGAGTTCTCCTTAAATCGTCACATATATATATATATATATATATATATATATATATATATATATATATATATATATTTAAATAGTTTATTATGTGTTTTATGTTGAAATGAATACATTATTTTACTCTCTCTTTGATTCACTCTGACATTACAAAGTAAAGCGTGGTATTTGTAAGGTACAGTAAAATCCCACTAATTCAGACCTCGTTAATCCAGATCGGCTTGGTCTTTTTAAAGTTTTAGAAGCGATGGGTTAATTTCCATAACATTAACCCTTTCCGGGGCTGACAAATTCTGTTAGTAAAATGAGAAATTATTGACTGACATCGGAATTTACAAACGACTTTTTAAGAAATCAAGAACTCCTTAATTTAAGCTTTTATTGTAAAAGCAAGATTTTATTAAAATATTGGTGCCAATTGCAAGTTTGGAATTAAAATTAGGTGTGTCCAGACCGAAACACACTGCGCCAGAAAGGGTTAACTTGTTTCATCGTCGTATTCTGAAAAAAAAAAAAAACTGAAATCTATTTGGAAGGATACCTTAAGCTTTTTTATTAAAACTCTTTGATGTTATCTTTCAAAGAAACAACAATGTATCACTATGTTTGGCAATTCCAATTTTCTATTTAAACCATTTACAAAAGTCTTAAAAAATCACTGCACAATACATTTTTACTTAGAGTATTGCAAGAAAGCAAGATAAAACAGTCCCTGTAAGACCCATTGTCTGATAAGGATCGCTTTCCGATGCGTGACAGTACAGCTAGCAAAAGATATAGAAAACTGGCACAGAAAAAAATTAGAAACTTTTTTATTACAAAGTAAATGTTTTTACTGTCTATAAATATTTAATAAATTGAATATAAAGGTGATTTTCTGTAAATGTTTTATTTTAAGTTTTTTTTTTTCTAATTCTCCGGATTTTCGATAATCCGGATTGGGTCTGGTCCCAATGAACAGGGGCCTCGCTAAGGTGGGGGGGAGCCCCCCCCCCAAACGTTTGTACATGCTGTTACAGTTGGCAAATTTGCAAACTGAACTGGTAAATTACTTCAGAACTTTAATAAAAAACTCTAATACACATTATATTTCTGATAGATTTGACGAAAGTTACCAATATAATTAGAAATATTATAAAGCTTTTTACAAATAAAAACTATTTTACATTTTCTAATTGTGATAACTTGGTAAAATTATAAAATTAGTTGGCAAACACAGAACTATTTATGTTTGCTTTTCATTCAGTTGGCAAATACTGAATTTTGACTTGGCAATTTTAGGTTCTCTCCCCCACCAATAAAAAGTCTTCGCGAGGGCCCTGCCAATGAATTCGAAATATCGAGGTTTTACTGTATTAAAAATGCATCAAAAATCAATTAAAATACGACGCTAATTTCTAATTAAAAGTTTCTAAAAAATCAAAAGAAATAAACAGCTTTAAAAGAGAAAATGACACGATTTCTCGTCTTGTAAAATAATAATGGTAATAGTAATAATAATAATAACAAAAAATTGTTACCCTGTTTTCATTATTTGTCTGCATGCACAGTCGAAAGCGAGCATTTTGGAAATAGGCTCATTAATTAATTTCATTCTTAAAGGTTAGTAAATGTATATTGTAAATTATCCCTGTGTGATCTTTATCTTTCTTGATGATGAAGATATAACATCACAGATTCATAAAAGTCAATTTGAAATATATATATTTATATATATATATATTTTTTTTTTTTTTATTCAAACAAAACAAGGACTGAAAAATTGTGCTTGATATCTAGTAACTTCGATGAAATTTGCTAAGAATTTACTAGCAAATATTTCGAAAAACCCACAAATAGGGTAACACCCCCAGTAATTGGCATGCACCAGTGATTGGCACATTTTACAAACATGTCCTAAAAAAAGATTTATATCCAGTCTTTTAAAAATCCAAGACCATATATCAGTTATATGCTCATTTACGTTAAAGATTATAACTTTGATTTATTTTACAAGATGACAATAGAGCCTAGGAAAGAGAAACAAATCTGGCTTGTATCAAATTAGCCATTTTGTTGCAAATTCTTGTTGTTTGGCTTAAGGAAGGTATGCTTTTCAATTCATTATTATCTGATTTATAATATATTTTAAATTTTAATTGACAACAGTTTTGTTTAGTTAAAAAGGGTTACTTTAATTGTGTAAAAGTATTTTTGACACAAATATTTGGATTTCTGAATTATTGATAGATGCCAATTAATGGTGCTTCAATTTTGCAAGTTCCCAGTAATTGGCACCTATTCCAATTACAAGGAATTTGAGATTAAACCTCTCATTTTAGAAATACTTTTAAAGTTATAGACTAATTTTGTTTATCATTTGTTTTTATTTGAAAATATGAAATATTATCAGTAATTGGAATCCATTAAAGCTTCATATGACAAATACTGGGGACAGCATGACAATTACTGGGTATTAATATAAGTACATTGTATTGTTTTAAAGTGTTCACATTTCAGACTAATATGCTGATTTCTTACTCTCAAAAACCTGAAATATGGCATCTTCATCTATGGTAAATTCATTTAAAGTGATTAAACCCAATGCAAAATGTAAAGTATTTTTTTAATATAAACATGTGCCAATTACTGGATCACAAGGTGACATACATTGGTGTTCTAGGTGCCAATTACTGGTGATTTCAGCAACTTTTTATAAATATATTTTTATAAAAATACTTTTTAAAATTTTTTTGCTTTTAGTTGGCAAAATAGATGCACAGATATGCATTCTTTGATTTAAAAATATTTCCAAGTAAATATCTTATTTCTTTGTAATGAAAATTGAAGTAAGTTTAAAGACAAATCCTTAATGTGCCAATTACTGGGGATGTTACCCTATCTAGAAATGATTTGGAAAAATAAATTTTAAACTGGAACTTTGCTGAAAAAAGTGTGTTCGTGAAACATATTAAAAGTAATCCATCTGCTTTTAAAAACAATGATTGATTGTACTTGCACACATTTCGAAATCGTTCAAGTTTGAATAAAGGCTGTCCAGAATAGTTAAATCAATTTTAAAATATCCTAATGCATTTCTATAAATATTCATGATATAACCAGAAATTTCAATAATCTCATGGAATCTATAATTTCAATATGTGTTGCTTAAGAGCCCACACTACTGACTGAAAAAGACCCAGATGATAAGGTTAAGTCTATGGGGATGTTCTTTTCAAATATCTCGCTCAAATTTTAATATTTTTACATTTTTTTTTTTTTTTTTTTTTTTGCATAGGATAGATGAGGATGATGTACAACCGACCTAGTTTTTACTTTTTCAATTTTGGTCTCAGATTTAAAAAAAAAAAAATTCTTTTAACTTTCAAAACCGATTTTGAAATTGAAACTATTATATATTATAAAGAATATATAACCAAAATCAAAAAAGTAAAATCTAGCCTGGTTGTATATCGTCCTCAGCTATCCTATGCAAAAAAAAATCATGTAAAAATCTTAAAATTTGAGCGAGATATTTATAACGAATGCCCCCATAGACTTAACATTATCATCCCAGTCTTTTTCAGTCAAAAGTGTAGACTCTTAAACAGAAAATTTTCATTAACAAATTTTCATCAATAATCAGTAGCCATCGACAAATACTTTTCTAAAAGCAACTTTCTCTCTTTTAGTGGCACTGTGGCCACTGGCTAGCGTTAATTTTGCCCTATAACTTTGTGGTGCTTGAAAATATAGGTGCAAGAAATTTTACTTTGTCGGCAGTTTTTTTTTTTTCTTTTCTTGGACAGACATGATATGCACTTAAAAATAAGTGAAGAAAAATTTGGAAATTATTTCTATGCCAGATCAATAACCATTGCTAATATATTTTAATCAATTATGAAACTTTTTATTTCATAATATTACATTGTAATTGTGTTCTATCAATGATTGGTTTTATAAATAGCAACAATTACAACATAAAAGAAAATGCAGATATTAGGATTACAAAATTAATAATACATTTTTATATAATTTTGATTCTGATTTAAATTTTAAAATGTTTAATGTATTTAAGCTATATGCTAACTTATTTTTCATTACATTTGACTGTGCAGTTTGTAAGGTATGATTATTACAGATTTGTTTTTACTTAATTTTTTTTTTTTTTTTTTTTTCTGGTGCGTGTTTTTAATTTTTTCTATAAATGTTTTAAAATTTTTGTATGTATTTTTGTTTGTTTCTTTTGTTGATTTGTTTTTTAAAAGAATGTTGTATTTTTAATGTAAAGTTTTCATTTTGTGCGTTAGTCATCAAATTAATCTGCTTCTTTATTTTCGATAATGTGGCCCGCGGCTTTGTGTACCATGCTAAATCTGGCCCTCGGTGGTAGACGAGTTTGACGTGCCTGTTCTAATCAATGCAGATTCCATTAAACATTTGTTAGTAAATTCATCAGATCAATTTTTTTTTTTTTTTTTTTTTTTTTTTTTTTACAGTTAAAGCGCACAATATTTTGCTTTAAGGGGGAAAAAAATTGTTTGTTTACATCTGAAATATTATGCAGATTAGAGGGAATTGACTGTATTCTTCAATTATTTCTTAGTAATTATAATTCAGCAGGAAAATTTATAACAATAAAAACCCATCTCTAAACAATTCATGCCCATAGACAATAATTCTTATCAATACTTTTGTTCAGCCATGTATATGATTTATGCAAGTTATGTGCATCATGTAATATGCAAAAATTAGTTAAACTGAAAAATGCATATTACAACTGAAAGCTTGCTTCAAGCAATTATCACTCATCAACAGGGCTGGCTTTTTTGCCGGCAGAAAATAGTTTCTGCCGTGCCAGTGGCAGAAAGTGGTTATAACCGGTTTTTACCGGCAGAAATTGGAAACAACTGGCATAAACTCATTTTGTGACATAAGCCAAGACCTTTTTTAGTAGTATTAAATTGCTTATACAGGGTGTTTCTAAATTCATGGTCCAAACTTTAAGGGGTGATAGTACACATCAAGACAAACAATATTTAAATAGGAAACCAATGGTCCCAAAGTTTTCCGAAGGAGATAGGCGCCATTAAAGTTTAGGGTCCAAAAATTCAAATGATTATGAAAAACAGAAAAATTGGTCGATTCGTTTGCGGTTTTCACTAAAATTATTCTTTATGTCAGTATTGTCTTGAAAATAAATTGTAAAGATAAATTTCAAAAAATGACGATAGAGGGCGCTTTAGACTTTAGAGTAACGAACAACTATTTTTTACCGTTATTTTTTGCATCTCATTAAAGGTTTCGTAAGCTTAGACTTAAACTTAAATTTTTAGCTCAAAATCTGAATAGTTGGAAGCAGTTAAGTAGCACAAACTTAACTGTGTTCAGAGGGTTTTAAATTCAAATGATTATAAAAAACGGAAAAATTGGTCGATTGATTTGTGGTTTTCACTAAAACTATTCTTTATGTCGGTATTTTATTGAAAATGAATTATAAAGATAAATTTCAAAAAATGCCGATAGAGGGCGCTTTAGACTTTGGAGTAACGTACAACTATATTTTACCGTTATTTTTCGTATCTCATAAAATTTTCTTAGAAGCTTCGACATAAACTTAAATTTTGAGATGAAAATCTGAATCGTTGGGAGTGGTTAAGTATCGCAAACTGAACTGTGTTCAATGGGGTTGGGGAGGTTCAAATTTCAAATGATTATAAAAAACGAAAAAATTGTTAGATTCGTTTGCCGTTTTCGCTAAAACTATTCTTTATGTCAATATTTCCTTGAAAATAAATTTTAAAGATTAATTTTAAAAAATACCGTCAGAGGGCGCCTTAAACTTTGGAGTAACCAACAACTATTTTTAACCGTTATTTTATCATTGCATTTAAGAAAATTATAACACCATAAAACTTCAATTTTTTAGCTAATACTTAAAAGAATACACTTTATAACATTGAAAACAAATGTCAACAGTAAAGAGTAAACAGTGGCCGTGCTCGAGGGACATAAATCAGGCCACTCGTGCTCAAGGAGATTTTATCTGGAGTAGGGTTTCTCGGAGAATTGAATTTCATAAATAATTTAGTTATTTCATACCTTTTATGGATCAAAATAGGTAAAACTGATGACCACTTTTCTTTATCCTACCAAAACATGATTTTCGTAATGAAAATGCATACCTAAGTTCACTCAAACAAAATCCAAAATATTCGTAACCTACCCAGCAAAGAAAGAAACAGTGGGCCATCAGCTAGAAAACAGATGGCAGCCAGCAGTGCCATCAGCGGTAAAGTGCAACGGTGCCATTACTTAAACCTGTACTAAAGTGTCCGTCCGAAATGCAGGTGGCCCATCAGTGATGGCCAACAGCAAGCCAGCATTGGTATGCCATCACATTGCTTCAATCCATCAGTTTTCCTGCAGTGCTAGCATTTATCCTAC
Organism: Maratus speculifer; assembly: GCA_964019185.1. Classification (NCBI taxonomy): domain Eukaryota; kingdom Metazoa; phylum Arthropoda; class Arachnida; order Araneae; family Salticidae; genus Maratus; species Maratus speculifer. The sequence continues at coordinate 170,438,226 of OZ025295.1, forward strand.
AGCAATTCCTTTGCTGGGCCAGCACTTTTAATCCAGTACCATCACTTATCCTACAGTGTTTATACATTGGTACACCGTCAGACTGCTTTTTTATTACTATGAGCCAACAACTACCCTACAATGTTTTTAAAGCGGCAGATTATCATACAATGCATATGCTGCTGGACCTTTGCTGTACCAGCGGTTTTTAATCAGTATTAGCTTCTAACCTACTGCTAGTTCTTTGCTGGGTCAGCACTTTTAATCCACCACCATCACTTATCCTGCAATGTTTATACAGGGGTAAACCATCAGTCAGATTTGTTTTTACTACGAGCAGACATCCACCCAGCAGTGTTGATAAAGCAGCAGGCCATCATGCAATGTTTATGCTGCTGGACTTTTGCTGTACCAGCAGTTTTCAATCAGTAACATCCTCTATAACGATTTTACACTTTGCTGGACCAACACATTACTACCATTTTTATTCCCATGACCAGCAATTACTGCTTGCTGGGACAGCATATTTATTCAGGGTTTGATTTGCAGCAGAGCATCTGGGACGCTGACAAGGGCCAACAATTTTGAGAGCTCCAAAATATTTGTATTTTTAAATTTCTGAGATCCAATATTTCACTTATAACTAAGGTTCTGTAGAAGCCTAAATTAATATTCATTTAATAATTTTTTTATTTTTCCAAAAAGTTCTTTTGAATTTTTGTCCTTGAATACTTTTTATGCTAATGCCTAGAGCCCTCTAGGATGCAAATCAATCCTCCCTGAACAATAGTTTTGCTTTAATTGGGATTGATTTGATACATATTATGTGGATATAATTACCGCTGGTATAAATATAAAAAGAAACTAAATCTATCCAAAAAATTATTTTTATTTTGTATTACTTGTAAATATAAGTCTTCATGCAATCCATTTTTATATCTGTTAATAGAGTTCATACTCTATTTCAAGAACAAAATTTCCAGATTACAATTCACAACATAAAAAAAAAGCTAAAATACAATTAAAATGAATTTAAAGGATCTTTTACTCATTTAAGATATGTAATTAAGCTAAGCTACAATAATATATTAATAAAAGTTATATAAACTTACATTTAAACATGAATTTATACATATTAAACATTTATTTATTTATTTATAGTCAGTGCTGCTATATCATTTATGCTTTTACAAAAGCAATTTGTTGTGCAGGTTTCAATTCATCTTTTAAAAATTTTAGATAGGTTTTTTTTATATTTAATTTTATTATTATTATCATTATTTTGGCAGCTTGTTTGTAATTTTTTATTATTCGTATTTCATCATATTCTTTCGTAGAGATACTGCCTATATAAGAGACTTTGAACCTAAGGCACGACATTACTCTCTCTAAATCAAAATTAAGTTAGATCACACAAAATCACTATTAATCTTTTCAAAATTAAATCAAATGGAAATTGAAAAAATTTAATTGCGGCATATAATATTCTAATCTATTGATGATTTCAATTTTTTTCAAACAAGTTTGCATTATAGTTAACTTGATATTAAGTTTCAAAATAGAAATATAATTGCATTGCATTAACTATTTTTTCCCCCATAATTATAGTAAATACCTACATGTATGTTCCTCATATTTTTTTTTAATTAAATAGAAAAATTTCAGTAATGGGCACCCATCAAAAAGGTTTCAACTCTAGCATATATGGTGACAAATATGTATAGCTAAAATATCTATGTTATAAACATGTGAATTTTTGTGAAAATTTTACTTTTATGTGAAAAATTCGAATTTTTTTACAGAAAGGCCTCAAAATTTAGGGCAATCTTTATGAATGGTAGCACATAAAAATCAGACTTTTAGGTAAAAAAAAAAAAAAAAAAAAAAAAAAAGAAAAAAAAAAGAAAAAAAGAAAAAAAAAAGGCAGTTTTCTCAGATTATTTGAGTGTTTGTCATTTCCCATGTTTTCTAGTTGAATAGAAACACTGTTTAACCAAATATGTTAACTTATATTTTCTCTGCAAGACATTTTTAAGGGCAGCATTTATCCTGCCTTCATTTAAATATATTTTTTTTAATACAGTAAAACACCAATTCTACAAGACTCACTTCAGTTATTCCTTTCGCAAGGTTGTTGCTAAAACATGAAAACAAAATCTGATTTTATTGAAAATACAAAACAATAAATCTCAATGAATATCTTTAATGCATCTGTTGTATGTTTTCATCCAAAAGGAATTTTATGTAATTACTAAGACAAATAATCCCAGAATTTGTTTGTGACAGTTAGTGCAATGTTCTTAAATATTTCTAATATCCTTTATTATTGGCAAATATTATTAGATTGTTTAACTAAATAAACACATGGAACAAATCATCTAGTTATAATAAAATTGCAGAATGAATTTATACTGTGAAAAACTGTGTACATTCTTAAAATATTATTTTATTAATTTTTGTTTAACCCTTTGAAGATTAAAGCACGTCTATTCATAAAATACTAAAATCATTGAATGACACCGGAATTTAAAAACAAATTTATTTTATAATATATAAATTTTTTTTTTACGTTCTTTGTAAAATTAAAATTTTCATTTAAAAATTCTGATGTCAGTATGGCATTTCGTAATTCAAATTAAGTGGTATTCTAGGCACGTATACGCACTTATAACCACGAAAGGGTTAAGCAAAATGTAATATTAAAATAAGGTCTGCTGAATGATCTTGGCTCCCTCCCCCCAACAAATGAACTTATTTGAAAACAAAACTTTCCAGTAATTTCATAACTACAATCAATTTCAGTAACAAAACTATAGTTTACAAGGTTCATTTTAATGAAAATATAAACAATGACAACAATGTAAGTTCTCAAACTTTATTTGGCTTGGCCAACTGTCCTATCATGAGTATTAAATATGAAAAATGTTAAATTTGAAACAACCTATTTATCTTAAAAATGTTGTTCTAAATGTTTTTGTAACCTAAAAAGCTAAGATAAACTGTAGTGCATTATATTCAAGTTTTATTTGCCGAATCTAAAGATATCAATCAGTGTGAAGCAAGACACTACCTTTTTCTTACACACACATATCTATAACTTAGGAAAAAACTTTAATGAAAAAACTTTTTTTATTTGCATAATCAACGGTACATTAAAAAAGTTATAATGAATCTCGCTGCTGAACTGGATTGCTGAGCGCAACCAAAGCTTTACATCTTCCACATTTGCTTGTAAGACTGTTCTGGTAGTTGGTATTTGACGGGCTGCAGCTGGAAGAAAAAAAAAAAAAAAAAAAAAAGAGAGAATTGAGATTTTTTTTTTAAAGTGCAGATGTATGAATACAAACCAGCAATGAGACAAACAAATTAGAAACTACAAAATATATTGCTATGTTGATTGTGTTCTTAATTTTCTAAATGATTGATTTCAACTTTGCCAAATTGAATTCTTAAACATGGATATTTAAAACTAATGGACAAAAATCAAAATGTTTAACAGGAAAATAACCATTCCTATATACATTGAAGTAATGTTTATAATCTAAAAATATCAGGTAACCAAGAAAGTTCAAGCGGTTTTTGAGAACAGCTACTTTTGTTGCATAGGTGTGGTCATACTGATTCTGATGATGTCATTTCTGTACATTGCCTTTAAATTGCAATCAGTAGAGAGTTGTTTAACGTCTCTCATGTTTCGCTATCAGTTTTTTAGGAAGTACAATCGTTGAAAAGGATGTCATTGACAAAGGAGATTTTGAGGCCTATTTTGCTCTACGAGTTCAAATTAGGAAACAAAGCTGCAGAGGCTGCTAGAAGAACATTCTCCTTGTTTGGAGAGACTTCAGTGAGTGAACGGACTGCTCAAAAGGGGTTCAGCAGATTTTCATCCGAAGACGAGAGCCTTGAAGACAAGTCTTGTGTTGGTTGTCCATCCATCTTAGACCAAGTCCAGCTGAAACAGGAAATCAAAGAGAAGCCTGATCTAACATGCCAGGACCTTGCGCAAAGGTTTGGAGTATCTGACGAAACCATCCGATCGCATCTTCATAGCCTTGGGAGGTTGTGGAAACTTGATAAGTGGGTTCCTCATGTCCTGTCCGAGGAAAAGAAGCTCCAACGACTGAACATCTGCTTGTCATTGCTGTAACGCCACAACAAAGCCTCTTTCCTGGATCAGATATTGACATGTGACAGATAATGTATGGAATGACTGAATGGGTAAAAACCGAAAGAGAAAACATCATTGGTTGACTTCTGGTTCTGTCTCATTGGTTGCTAAACAGGACATCCATCAAAAAAAGATAATGCTGTGTATTTGGTGGACTAGCGCTGGTGTAGTTCACTATGAATTCTTAGAAAGCGGGAAAACAATCACCGCCAAAGTCTACTTGTCGCAGTTGAAAAGGGTTTCAGCTGCTTTGCTAGAAAAGCAGCCAGCACTGGTCAACAGGAGAGGAGTTCTTATTTTCCACAATAACACCAGATCTCATATGGCCAAAGCGACCAGGGGCGTGATAAAACCATTGAGCTGGGAAGTTTTGCCTCACCCACCTAACTCCCCGGACATCGCCCCATTGGACTATTACTTGTTTTTGGTCATGGATAATCACTTGCAGGAACAGCAGTTCAAAACCCAAGATTAAGTCACAAAAACTATAACCCAGTTTTCGGACTCTAAACCAAAAGATTTTTTCAAAAAGGGTATTTATAAGCTTGTTTCTCGTTCTGAACATGTAATTAAAGCCAATGGTGATTATTTCAAAGAATAAAATAAGTGTTTGAGATTTTTGTGGGTCGTTTTTTTATGTCTGATGAAAACCACATGAACTTTCTTGGTTACCTGATAGAAAAAGAAATTCAAACACAAAGTGGATCAACTGATTTGCTAACACTTGAGCATTTAAACATTTTACAATTGAATTGACATGCTTTACACAGAAATGCCAATGTTTTGTTTTACCATCAGTATTTTTCAATAAAATAAAAGTTTATGTTGGTAGTGATAATGAAAAACAACAGTTGTTAGTTTTTTATCCCATGATTGTGCGTGATGCAAGTTACATTGAATGTGAAATAAAATTTATCCTATATGTTAGTGTCACAAAAATATTTAAATTAAGATAAAAATAGACCCACATTCAAAACTATAAATGTCATTGGAACAATGCATGTAGCATGGAAAATGACAGTATATAACTCATGAAAAAAAATACAGATTTCAATAGCAAAAATTTTAGAAATTACAGTAAAAAAAAAAAAGTTTTGTTGAAATTGCAAGTTTTTAACATAGCAGCCTTTGCAAACGATTATGGATTTCATTCAAAAACATTTATAGCAAAGATAGTAACAAACATGGCTCAGTTTCCTGCATAACCGCCTCCTGCAATACTGATTACAATACTCCTACTGACTGCAATACTGATGTCGCCTGTAGGAGACACAAAACGCTGCTTTAATTAGGGATGCACCGGATATCCGGCTCCTGCCGGATATCCTGCTTATTCGGCACTCGAACCGGATATTCGTTCCGGCCGAATATTTTAATATCCGGTTGCCGGATAGTAAAACATTTTTTAAATTCTGTTTTTTACGTTTAAAAAAAAAATTTAAAAATAATTTGCTCCTTGCCAACCTTATCTTATTAAAAAGCAATGTTAACAAAAATAAATACTTGTATATTTTCACAATTATGAAATTATAATGTTTATATGTAAATGAAGATATATTTAAAGTATGACAATATTTTGTCATAACCTATAACAGCAATTGTAAAAACAAAACTAGAATATGTACTTCAACTCCACATTTTTATTTCTCTTAAAATTTGTTCTTAAATTTCAGCAATGAAGTAATTTTACACCTCTCAAAAGTTTTATTGTAATTTTCATTTTTACCAGTCAAAATTTAACTGCAGAGTTCAATAATTCTGTCATAACTGTAATTGTAAAACCAAAACTAGAATATCAACTACAATTTCAACTTTGTTTTGCTTTCTTTTTTTTTTTTTTTTTTTTTTTTTTTTTTGTAATGAAGTAGTACTTTTATAGTTCTTCTCAAGTGTTTTGTTAATAACTTTATTATTAATTTGAATTATTAATATCAACAAAAGAGAAAGGTATAAATATCTAATCTAAAAGTTTTATGAAGTTGCTGTTAATATGTCAAAAATCCGAGTCGGAAATGTGTACAATGGGGCGATGTTATAAGTGCTAAAGTATTGAGGATTAAAAACTATGTAGAAAAATAAAGTTTCCAGCAAACTAAAGAGTTTATTTATGAATATTCATGCTCCAGATTCAAAGTGTGTTTCTTTAGAATATCAAGAACAAAATGGTGCTGATATTAAAGAAACCATTCAAATTTTGCTGGGACATCAATTGCACAAGTTAAGCAGTCAACAATAGAAAAAATGTGATAAAAACAAAAGAAAAAAATCATTAAATATACAAATTGCATTTTTAAATAAAACATATTTTAGTAAAAATTTCCAAAACAATTGAATTACGCCTTGTTATATAAGTCACCCGCTCATATTAAAATTGCAAGTGATATTTTAAATAAAGTTCATTCTGAAACTTGCTCTACAATGCAAAAAGAGCTTAATAGGAAAACTGTAATGCTCACTCAGAGTCAAGAGGAGTAACATACATAACTATCTCATTTTTGTTAATTATGTGTCAACAGGGTAAAATTATTTTTTCCTGTTAGTTAATCGATACAATGCATCTATAAAAACATCAAGACACTACCTAAATCTGGTGATAGAGAACTAAAAAAAAGGTAGAAAAAAAATATTCATGTAAAGTTAGAAGTTTGATAAGTAATATTGAAAAGGCAAAATAATATTACATTTCAATATTTAATTATTACTATGTTTTTAAGTAACTTTGACTTAATAAGTGAATTGAAATCTATTAATACTTGCATAATATAAAATTACAATATTTTTTTTACTTTAAACAAGCATAAAATTGAAATATTATTAAAATTAAAAATGAGAAATTGTTCGGCCGGATACCGGATATTCGGTAAAATTTTATACCGGATATCCGTTATTCGGTATCCGGCAAAAATCCACATCCGGTGCATCTCTAGCTTTAATGGCACAATATGGCACACAGTACATGATAGAACCGCATAATTTAAATTTTTGCTTAAAATGTACCATTTAAAAAAAAGGGGGGGGGGGTAAACTGACTTAACTTCAATGAATGTTGAACAACTTCATCAAATGGAATACAATATCTTACACTCACAGGGGTCAAATAAAGGTAAGATTTGAAGGCCATTTAACCTCTTCACGAAAATCCATTTAATAAAACAGATCACTACACAAAATTCTTCGTTATAAAACAGTCTCCATCACAAAATTCTATTTCATAAAAAGATGGTGTTTATTATTTTTATATTTTTGAATTTTAAAATGTGTAAATTGCAAACAAATCAAGTTTAGCAGAAAATTAAGCTTCAGCAGAAAGATCTAAAGTTATTAATAAATGCTTGATTCGAATTTCAGTAACTGGTTTCATATATCATTTTAAGTTATTTTTCACAAAAATAAATTTTACAAAGTTTCATGAGTTCTTTAATATTGTTGCTAAGAAAATCGATTAATTTTACTTTAAATTGAATTGTATTCAATCGAAAATCATGAATTACTTGCATAGAATGTAAAAATAAAATAATCACTTTAGTAAAGTAACTATTTTTATATTTAATGTCTGATTTATTATCTACTTAATAAGATAACTTATAAGCAAATTATGTATAATTTACATTCACTATTTTTAACAATGATATATTATATACACACACTCACACAAAAAACTTTTTTCAACAAATTTGGATATAGTGAACCAAGGTCAATATTGTTTTACAGAAATTTGAGTAACAGTTTTCAATATATTTTATAGTAATCAAGGTTATATATAGTTTTATATAGTGAATTAAGGTTAATGTTTTACAGAAATTTGAGTAGACGTTTTGAATACATTTTATCAGTATTAAATTTCAACTAAATGAATACTCTAAGCATATATTCAATGCAAAGGATCAAAGTATCAATAAGATTTTTTACAATTTGATCCATCATTATTTTTATAATAAAAGGGAAAATGATCAAGAGTTACATGAAATTCAGTGACCAGGAATTACCCTGGATGATTCTACTTTATTAAGAACTACAATTAACAAAAATGTGGTAAACAATGTGATTACTGTTAATACTTGAAGTGTTTATAAGTTCCGACAATTAAAATCCCTTCTTTACCATTTTCTTTTGCGATCCAGGCACATGGAATTAAGCATATCTGGCCCTTTTCGTCTGAATTCTATGACAGCATATTCATATTTTGAGCTAAAAAATAGTTTTATATTGTTAAAAAGTAAAAACACATTTTGAAAAAATGTACATTAAAAACAAATAGTGACACTTCAATAATTATACAAATATAATTACTTATACTATACATCAATGCTATAACTGTGATAGTTCTAGTATAAATTAATATCAAATCATTTTGGCTGTATATGTCATTGTAAATTTAAAAAAGAAAAAAATACTAAAAACTGTGGTGGAATTATTATTTTAAGTTAATTGAATTTATGACAAAGATTAAAAATGACACGCGATTTTTACGTTTCTAAACTATAATTTCTGCAGATCGAATATATGTAAATATTTTATTTCTTTTTGAAAAACAGAATCTAAATCAAAACATTGTCATTAGTTAAAAGAGGGAATGATTTTTTATTCAACATTTTTTATTTCAATCATAAGGTCATGTTTGAAATAAAAGAATTTTAATTCTGTTTAAAATTGGGGGGGGGAAGAAATTAAGTAATCCCTATAGTTTTTCCCCTTTTTTTGGCCACAAAACTGAAGTTACTTTGTTGCCATCATTAGAAAATGTTATTTAAACTAGAAAAAATATATATATATCTCAAAAACAGATAATTTTTTCAGAATTTTATAACCATTTCTGAAATTTGCAAATTTTTTATGGATGATTGATCATTGATATTAATTTCACTGTCAAACATTCACTATTTTAGGAAGAATAGCTGTGAAACACAGTCATTTCACTATGATTTTACATATACAGTGTAGGTGTACAAAATAAACTCATCTCTGCTGGAAATTAATTACAAATATATAGATTGCAAACTGCTACAAAAGCATCTTGAAAAAAGATTGTTTCTGAAAATCTCACATTTTACTAAGATACCTAAAGGTACGTTATTTTTTTTTTAGTTTCATGTCATTTAACAACTATACATAGTACAAGGTTTTAAATTATATCAATAATATGTATACTGGTTATAAAAACTATTAATGTAATTTAAGGAAAAAACACCCCCGCACCCTCAAATATTGACATCATCTTGGGGAAAAAAAAAAAAAAAAAAAAAAAAAAAAAAAAAAAAAATTGTATAATCACCACAGTCAAAAGGAATTATTTTGCTTTATTAAGGAAGCATTAAACTACCCAAAATATTGCATAAATATGGCAAAAATCTGGATTATTAGATTAATTAAATTATTAAAATAACTAATTGTCAAAAAATATGTAGGAATAAAATATTTATATTACAGAACTGATTTTCAGGAACTTCAGGATCCAGATTTTTTTTTTTTTTTTTTTTTTTAACTTTAAATACACAGTAAAAATCTAAAAAACACTGCTCCCATTTTGAACAAATTTCATTTTTTCGAAATGTATATCAGTTTGCAAGCTTGACACCAAAAATATTTTTTTTTAACAATAATAAAAAAAGAAAAAAATTCAAGCACAATTCCTTTCTGTGTAACTAAACGTATCTAAGGAGAGCAGATGATCTTAAAGCCCAAACACATTTGACCACTTTTTAAAGTTTGATGTTGGCTTCTTTGTTGTAGGGACACTGTTTTTAATCTTAACAAATTTTGCAGGAAAGAGACAGATGTCCGGCAAAAGAAAAATCTTTCCATCAAGAAGGATGGGTTGCGTATCCCGCGATTCTTTTGTTCGCTCCCTTCAGTTTTATTATGAAAAAACCGCAAATGGATCTTATATGAAAGATTTCCTTACTTTTTTCCAAGAATTCAGTTGAAGGAAAGAGTACCGTAATTTAGGGAATAAACACCGCAGAGTTTACGGTTTTAAAAGTTGAAATTTTCATATAAGCACCGTTTACACCACGGCGGCGTTTACGAAAATTGAGAAAATTATTCAGTGTTTCAACAGAAAGAAAACCCCTTTTTTCTTTCTTTTTTCCCTGTGTTCGAAATGTTACCGATCGTTAAATTTACAAATGCAATACATGATGAGTAAGTCACCCTTTTCCAAGAAATACGGTCACTGGAATAAGCAGGAAGGGACAATAGATGCTTGCTTTTATTGCACTTCATTATAGAAACAAAGTACTGGAAAGCCAGTTTTTCCGTAAGTCGAAAAGGACCTATTCCTCAGACTCGTTCTGAAATGAAATGACTCTGAAAAAAAAAAAAATTCCTCGGACTTGTTCCAAAATGAAACGACTCAGATAAGAAACGTTTGTTTTACGTTTGTTTGCAACACATTAATTTCTTTTTCCACACTCAAACATCGCGGTTTTGATGACACATTCATGGGGTCCTTTTTTTAAATATAAATAAAATAGAATTTAAATAATTTCTCACTTTTCCTTTATTGGAAATTTTTAAAAATTTTCTTGGAATATTTTCCCCCCGAATGTTTACGGAATATGCCTTAAAGTGTACCAAGAAATATGTTTTATCGGTTGTCATAAGAATGGAAATTATAAAATCCTGCATTTATTGTTGGATAATTAATAAAAAAGATTTAATAAATATGCAAGTAATCATAAGTGAGAATTGGAAAATCCTGAACTAAAATATACCAAAAAAAGAGACATTTTGCCAGGACTGAAAATATTTTGACCCCCCCCCCCCCCCCCCCCCCCCCCCCAATAAGCGAGCAAAAACACACATAACTTGTGTTTTTACCCCGATCTTTCGACAAAATTTGGAACTTTTCTACTATTTTTAGCCGAAATTTACAATTTTTCTACAGCTGTCAGACAAAATTTGTGATTTTTCTATGGTTTTAAGCAGAAGTTTATGATTTTTCAACTGTTTTCAGCTGAAATCTGCAATTTTTCGATGAAATCCAAGTATTTTATACAATCTGTTAACGAAATTTGCGTTTTTTTTTGTGATCCTATGTCAGAAATCGCATGCTTTTCGCGATCCTTTGACAAAAATCGCATTTTCCCTGCTATCATTTGATGAAAATTGTGGGGGTTTTTTGTGATCATTTCACGGAAATCGCATCCCCCCCCCCATCATTTGGCAAAATTTGCGTCTTTTCCACAATCCTTCGATTAAATTCGCATCTTTATTGTGTAGCGTCTTTTTCGCAATCTTTTAACAGAAATCGAGTCTTTTCGTGATCCTTTGGCAAAATTCACATCTTTTCTGTGATTCTTTGACAAAAATTGCACCTATTTTGTATTATTTGACTGGAAATAGCGTCTTTTTATGATTATTCAATGAAAATAGTGTCTTTTTCGTGATCTTTTAACAGAAATCGAGTCTTTTTGTGATCCTTTGGCAAAATTCACATCTTTTCCGTGATTCTTTGACAAAAATCGCGCTTTTCCTGCAATCATTTGATGAAAATCGTGGAATTTTTTATGATCATTTGACGGAAATTGTGTCTTTTTCTCGATCCTTTGGCAAAATTTGCGTCTTTTCCACAATACTTTGACAAAATTTACATCTTTTTCATGATCACATCTCTTCCTTTTATTAAATTCGTCTTTTGTGATCTTTTGACAAAAATTGCATTCATTTAGTATTCTTTGACTAGAAATAGCATCTTTTTCGCAATTCTTAGATGGAACTAGCGTCTTTTTTGCGAGCCTTCGACAAGAATTTTTTTTCAACAACCTTTTAACAGAAAACTCATCTTTTTTGTGATCCTTTGACAGAGACCGCAACTATTTCACATTATTTGACTGAGATGACATCTTTTAACAGGAATTGAGTTTTCTTCACAAGCTTTTGATGAAAATCGTGCCTTTTTTGCAATTCTTTGATGATATTAGAGTATTTTTCGCAATCCTTCGACAGAAATAGCATGTTTTCGACAAAATTGCGTTTTTTTCAACAAGCTTTTGACAGCAAATGAGTCTTTTTTTCAATCCTTTGACAGCAATAGAACTTTTTTCCGAAAATTTGCATTTTAAGAAATTTTTTTCCCCCAATCATAAGCAATTTTTTTTTTTTTTCCCCGCGATCATTTCAAGATTTTTTTTTACCACAATCCTTTGATGAAAAGCGCATGCTTTTCACAATCTGCTTCCGTCCTTGGAGATTTTTCCATCTCAGGATGGAAAAACTTGCAACCATGAGACATTTCAATTGTGAAATTCAGAAAAACTGGCTTTCCAATTCTTTGTTTCTACAATGAAGTGCAATAAAAGCAAGCATCTACTGACCCTTTCTGCTTATTCCAGTCACCATATTTTTTGGAAAAGGGTAACTCATGGTGAATTGCTTTTGTTGACTTATGCTTGGTAATATTGGGAACATGGGGAAGAAGAAATTTTTTTAAAAAGTGACCTTTTTTTTTTTTTTTTTTTTCAAACACGGAATAATTTGCACAAAATTTTTGCCAACACAGCATATGAAAATTGTAACTTCTAAACTCGTAAATGCCGTGGCGTTTATACTAGTACTCTTTATACTAGAGTTTGCTGGAGTAATTCTTGATCAATATTTCATAAAATTAATGGATGTGTTTTTTTTTCTCCCACTTAATAAAGGAATAAATACACAACAGATATTACATACATAATATGTTAAAAATTATTTTAGATATTTATGAATGTACACATATGACATATGTAATATAAACAGGGTTGTTATGATTTTACCCAGCCCAAAAAACCCGAGTGGGTTTTTTCTGAAAAAACCCACTTGAAAAAACCCAGGAAAAACCCAAGTGGGTTTTTTCAAAATTTCATCTTTAAGTTACACATATAATGCATTGTAATATATTTCTTAATATTAGTACACAACTCATAAAATTTATAACCATCATCCCCCAGCCCAAAGAAAAGAAATGTCCTAATTATACCATCAAAATTTTTAAAAGAAATAACTGTTAGTTAATCTCTGTAGCATGTATAAAAAACAAATTTTTTCCCATTAAAAAAATACTTTGATGTGTAACGTGTTCTATGTTATAGAATAGAAACTCATAACAAAATACCATATACGCTTAGAATCCTAATTGAATTATGTAGACATGTAGAATTACTTGGCTTATTCTATTATTTAGTAGTAACAAAAAAAAAAAAAAAAAAAAAAAAAAAAAAATAATTTATAAATTATTACTAATAATCAATTTATCTAAAATCAAAGCATAATTTTGATTACTGTCATTGATTTATATATATTTGTAATCAATTAGCTGCTTTAAATTTAGTAATAAGTACATTTTTTTTTTCAAACATTCTGAACCACCTCCCATAACCCCCAAAAAACCTCGTAAAGCCCTGAAAAAAAAACCGAAAAACCCTGATAAACCCGAAAAAACCCTGATAAAACCCTGAAAAAACCCAGTGGGTTGGGTTTTTTCTGAAAAAACCCGGGTATTTAACAACCCTGAATATAAAATATTATGCCTACAATATTTACATTTGTTATTATTACCAATAAAAATAATACCTGGAAAATTTTAAAATATTTTAACTAAAACCTTACCTACACACCCTCCTAATTAAATAATATTGTTTGAATGGTCATCAAAAATTCTTCAAATATGTATTTTGCTTGAAATCAAAACTAATTATGGTTTTATGGATTTCATATCAAAATCTTTCAAGCTATTTCTAAAATCTGTATAAAACATGAAAAATAGAGATCATATTTATTATACACTGTACTCAACGGTAATAAATTGTACTGTACACACTTGTAATTGAAATTAAGTGCATTATAATAAAATATAAAGCTATGTACTTTTAATTGTTAACTGCAATAGTTCACTATAAATTAAAGTTCAAATGAAAACAAACTGATTTATCTTTATTTCACAGTAAAAAAATAAGCTGTTTACCTAATAACAGTATATGGCTTATATAAAAGAATATACAGTAGACTCACGATTTTACAATCTCCGATTTAGCGACTCCTCGCCATTTAGTGACCATTGGATGAGGTCCCAACCATTTTCCAATACTTCCAATGTCAGAGCTTGAAATTCAGTTTTTCAGGGGAGGGACATCTCGGTCTCCCTCCCAACATCTATAAGTGGAGGGGAGTTTAACTGTTTCGGAGAGAAAAAGAAAAACTTTAAAACCTACTGTCATTTTATGTGCTATTTAAAGAATCACACGGATACATACGACAAAATTCCACTGAAGCAATGTTTATCAACAACTCAGAATAATTATGCAAAATGAGTTTTTTATTAAAAAAGAGAAAGTAAATCAAGCTTTGGTATTGTCCATTCCGTCTTTACAGGGATAAATTCCCTTCCTGTACTAATTATTTTTGTTACAGGTCTTGTAAACTCGGTTTTTGGTTTATGTATATTTTAGACTGACAAGGAAGGTCTCCATTGGGGGCATACTCAGAATCTTTTGAAAAAAATACGAATTAAACTACTCATGTAGGTAATAAAGGATCAGTGAAAATTAGCGGCGGAATTACATTATTAAATATGTAAAAAAATAAAATAGTTTGGAATAATTGGCGTGAAAAGCTGAAAGCGACGCGGGATTTGACGAGCAATGCATTTCCTCGCCAAAAGCAGACGATTTTAACGAATCTGAAAATTGATTTTAATTGACTTCACTTTTTAAAATCTGCAGCATTTACTGCAACGTCACTCCACTACTTTTATAGAATATCTCTCTTCTGACCAATGAGAATGTTCTAAAGCACGGTCAATTGACCGCGTCATACACTGCTAAAAATCTGCTGCATTTCGTTGCAACGCACTCCACCGCTTGTATATAATATCTCTATTCCAATCAATGAGAAAGCTCCATTTCATGGCCAAGTAACCGTGCTGCAACAAAATACAGCAGATTTTTAACAGTGTATTTTTCAATTTGGAACAATTTTAATCAATTTAAATTGTGTTTTAAATGATAAAATATTTTAATTTCATTTTGTTAAAAGTACATATAAACGAATATGACAAAATTACACTTAAAGTAAAGTAAAAATGCAAAACTAAAATTACTTAAACTAAACTTATTTAAATAAATTGAACATAGAAAGTTTTTTCTTTAAAAAGTAATCGAAGCGTAAAAGCGTATTTTTCAAAATTTCGTTTTTTCGCCAACCGGAGATATATCACCAAATAAACGAAATTTTTATTATTTTTTTACGGACGTAATAAGGAAATTCCGCCGAAATTTTTTTTATAAACATATATAACTGTATGAGAAGAACATTCTGTAATTTTTTCAGATTTTTCTGAGTATGCCCGTATGGAGACCTTCCTTGTGAGTATAAATTCCTGCAAGTTGGGATAGGGTTAGCCTAATTTTCGATTAAAGTTATACCTATAACAATAAACAGATATGTTTGCATGCGTTTGTTGTTTTCCAAAGAGACGGTTGCATTTTTTCCATGACCATTTAATGAAATTTGCATTTTTTTAGCCTTTTGATTAAATTTGTGTTTTCTGATGAAATTCACATTTTTTTGTGATTGTTCAATGAAATTTGCATTTTTTTTAGCAGCCCTTTGACTAAATTAGCGTTATTAACAACCCTTTGACAATATTCACATTTTTTCCCACAATGCATTGTCGAGATTTGTATATTTTTCGTGATTCTGTGACATAGTTTGCTTTTATAAAGCGATACTTTGATAATTTTTGCATTTATTAAGCGATTCAGGGATGATTCTGTTCTGTATTTTCTGAAAATTTAAGATATTTTATGCTGAAAAAAAAAAAGTCATCAATCTGGAAATTCAGTGAAAAAACATACAATGAATTTCAACAAATGGTTGCCCAAACAAAATCAATTTCATAAATTTGAAAAAAAAAAAAAAAAAAAAAAAAAATTAAATTTCATCAAAAGTTTATCGAAGGGAACGCAAATTTCGTCAAAAAAAAAAATAATAATAATAATAATAATAGTGCAAAAAATCCACAAATTTCATCAGATTCACAGAAGAATGCTAATTTTGGCCAGGGATACTAGTAAAAATGCAAATCGTGGAAAAAAAAAAAAAAAAAAAAAAAAAAATCGCAGGAAAAAGGTAAATTACTAAACTTCCAAATTTCATCTAATGATCATGAAAAATGTGCATATTTCGCCACAAAGTGTCGAAAAACTCCCATATATCATCTAAGAATCGCAAAAACCTCACAAATTTTGTCAAAAACCAGCGAATTTTTACAAGAAATGTAAAAAATCTGCAAATTTCGTAAAAAAAAAGGCAAATTTCATCAAAAAATACAATAATTTCACCAAAAGATTGCAAAAAATCAGTAATTTTTGTCAAATTGTCGCAGAAAAAATACAGTGTCAAAAGTACATTTCTCTCTTATCCTCACACACTCTGTTGTAACTTTTCAGAAAAATTGCTGTGAATAAAAAAAAAAAAAAAAATTTACTCAGAATCACCCATTAAAAACCCTTTGACAAAATTTGCATTTATTCGCACTCTTTTAACAAAATTTTTGTTTCTTTTACGATCTTTTAATGAACTGCATGTTTATTTTCATATCTTTTTATGAAATTTGTGAATTTTAAGTGGAATTTTGGTAAATTTGGGTTTATATGGCGATCCTTTCACAAAATTCACATTTATTCTGTGATGCTTTCACGAAATTCACGTGTACTCTGCGATCTTTCTAAGAAATTTACATTTTATCTCTATCTTTTGAGGAAGGTCACCTTTTTTTCCTGCTATTCTTTGAGAAAATGTGAGTTTTTTTCACAATGCTTCAACAAAATTTCTATCGTGATCCTCTAACAAAATTGATTGTGAAAATATGCGACTCAGCTCGGTTCAAAACTTATACCAAATCGGTTAACAGCCGACGATTCAAACATAATTTCCAGGCAGATAACTGATGTTTCATAATTTTTGGAATCAAATGTGTTAATTTTTAGGAAAATTCAGAACGAAATGACTCCGTTCTTGCAGCAGAAAATAGCAAGAAACTTGTGTTAATCGATAGCTGGAAAAAAAATTGTGAAACAGTTTTTTGAAAAAAAAAAATATATAGCCTTAATTTTAATGATTTTTTGCAGCAAAAAACTTGCAAAATGTCATTCAGTTGCATGAATATATAAAATTCGCAAAAAGGTCAGGAGTTGATCATAGTTTTAAAATGCAAAAAATTTCAGAAAATTTTTGATTTTTTTTTCTTGGGGGGGGGGGGGGGGGGGGGGGGCTCTTGCCCACGAACACGATATTCTTTTGGGTAGTTTTCTTGTAGTCCTTTCTAAGTTTCCTTGTAGTCATTGAATCAGGGTTGGCAAATTTTTGACACATGATAGTTTTTACTGGACTTTACCATGGTTTTTACCATCATGTCAAAAACCTCCTTGTCAAAAATGTCGAAAACTGTCAAAAAACCTTTTTTTAGCGATTTGTTTTTACATAATAAATATTATTACTTTTTCATTCTATCTTTAGTATGGGTGCACAACCTTTTGAAGAGAAGGGCCACTTTCAAATATATCTGTGTGGTCGAGGGTCACATCAATAACATGGAGAGAATTCGAGTTAGAGGAGGTGATCTGTAGCCTACAATTTGATAAAAAAAATATGTGGTTTCACAGGAGAGTGTATGTGTGTGATTGGGGGGTGGGGGTATCCATTTAAGTTCACTTATCCAGTCAAAATACGCAATTCAGTTGTTAAGGATATATCAGCAGTTTTTACATTTTTATATATAACAGATATAGCAAGGATTATTTTCTAGATTTAAAGATATTCCCTGACATAATTCAGGAGATTATGTTTTGTTTTATTAAATGTGCTAAAAAAAAAAAAAAGAGCATAAATGGCTAGTGCCAAAAAATGTGAATGTTATGAACGAAGGAGAGAGAAGAAGCCGATTAACAAGATTTTTTTAAAACCTACGTTATTTTAAATTTTTCCGCACCTGATCGATAAAATTTGCGATTTTTACCTTCCCGATCGACAAAATTCGAGATTTTTACAAAGTGATCGATAAAATTCACAATTTTTACAAAGTTGGTTGATGAAATTTGTTTTTTTCCTTCGTATGATCGACAAAATTCATGATTTTTCTGAGAATGATCGACGAGATTTGTAATTTTTTCCGCACCTGCTCGACAAAATTTCCAATTTCAATGCACCTGATCGAAGAAATTCGCGTTTTTCTGAAGCCAATCTACGAAATTCTCGTTTTTACAAAGTCGATTGATAAAATTCGCTATTTTCTTTTGCACAATCGATGAAATTCACAATATTTCAGCGCTTGATAGACGAAATTTGCGATTTTTACAAAATCGATCAATGAAATTCACGATTTTCCCACGCCTGATCTACGAAATTTGCAATTTTTGCAGTTCGCAATTTTTAAAAAGTTGATAGACAAAATTCGCGATTTTTGCAAAGCTAATAGACGAAAATCACAATTTTCCTTAACAAGATCGACGAAATTGGCGATTCATCCAAACCTGATTGACGAAATACCCGATTTAAAGCGACTGAATAACAAAATTCGCAATTTTTCCGCATCTGATTCACGAAATTCGTGATTTTTTCGCACCTAATCGACGAAATTCATGATTTTCCAATTCGAATCAGCAAAATTCGGGATTTTTCCAAAGCTAATCGACAAAATTCTGGATTTTTACAAAGCCGATCAATAAATTTTTTGATTTTTACAAAGCCTATCGGTGAAATTCGTGATCTTTGCAAAGCCAATCGACGAAAATCGAGAAATTACTCCACATGATCGATGAAATTCTCGACTTTATTCGACTCTGATCGACGTAGTTAGCAATTTTTTCACGTGTGACCAACAAAATCTGCAATATTCCCATCTACGACCAAAGAAATTTGCTATTTTTCGAAATGCGATCAATAAAACTCACAATTGTTCGGTCTTCGATCGACGAAATGTATGCTTTTTTCGCTGTAGATTGACAAAATTCACATTTTTCTTCGACCGAGTATCAATATTCGTGATTTTTGTATTAACATTGACGAAATCTGCATTTTTTATGCGGCAAGATAAAACTCGCGATTTTTTCTCTTGATAAACTGGCAAAAACATGATTTTTCCGCAGCTGATCAACGAAATTTGCAATATTTCCATGCCTCATCACTTAATTCGCGATTTTCCCGTGTCTTATCAGCAAAATTTGCGTTTTTTTTTTTTTTTTTTTGGGGTCTCTGATTGACAAAGTTTGTGATTTTTTGTGCCTTATCGACAAAATTTGCTTTTTTTTTCATGCGATAAACCGAGAAAATATGCAATTTTTCCATCCGATGATAATTTGCAATTTTTTCGAGGAACAACATTGATTTTTTTCTTGCTTGATCAACGAAATGTGTGAGTTTTCGTGTCCATCCGACAAAATCCACGATTTTTCCATGCCTGGTCGAAAAAACTCACGATTCTTTCGTGCCCAATCGGGGAAATTTGCTACTTTTTTTCCCCCAAGTCTCATGAGCAAAATTCGCGATTTCCCCTTCTCTGATGAGCAAAACTGATGATTTTTCCGATCCTCATCGATAAAATTTGACTTTTTTCGCATTTGATCAACAGAATTCGTTATTTTTCCGTGCCGATAAACGAAATTTGTGGTTCTTAAATGATGAAATTTTATATTTTCCCGCAGTAAATTGACAAAATTTAGGATTTTTTTTGTGTGACATATGTACAAAAATTGCAATTTTTCCAGTTGTAAATTGACGAAAATCACGGGCAACATATTAACCCATCGCGGGCCACAGGTTGTGCATCCCTAATCTTTAGTATAAAGTCACTTCACATGAAATATTCAATATCAAACAGACTCCAAAGTATATTTATTCATCTAAGAAAAACAAAAACTACATTAAAAAATAAATAAAGCATTTAAGAATCTCTGTAAATGTAATAAAAATATGCTATGTGTTATTTTTTTTAATTTTACTTTAAATAATAACTAAGTAGTTTAAAATAAAACATAAACAAGACATAAATAGTCTGACTTTTTATGTCAGACTATAGGTAGCTTTAATAAATTGAATTTAAAAATATTTCATGACTTTTCTGGTAAAAATATGGGTGTTTGAATGGTCTAAATTCATACATACTTGCACAAAAGTTACCAAATAAAAACTATGGTATATAAATATATAAATTATTTTATTCTGATTTTTCTTAATTTTTTTTTCTTTTTAGGGGGGGGGGGATATTTATTAAATTTTAAGTCTAAAAGCTTCCAATTGAAATTAGGTCTTAAAGGTTTGTACCAAAATTTTATTATATAAAATTTTTAAGATTCTATCTATTGAACTGGGAACAAAAATCACTGTTTAGTCGCATTTATGAAAAGCATAAGATAAGCATTTTGAAATATTATACATAATAATATTCAGTACTAGTTTATTATCCTGTCGACCAAAAAGCTACCGCCAAACTATAAGATTAAATACCAATAATGGAAGATTGTGAAAGTCACATTCATTCACATTAAATACGATACATGTGTTAAAGGTCATCACAGGATTTTTAATCTCACTCTTTATTTGAATTTTAATTAATGGTTTACTAATTTATGTCTCCTTTCGCTGTTTAAAATAAAAGTTATGTAAACATGTAGAATTTGGTGAAATTGGTTGACAGGATAACCAAGTAGTACCTAATATTCAAATTTATTCAATGACCAGTCCTTGACATCAATTGTCATATCATATAATAGCATTTTGCATCTCTAAAATTATTTTAATATATTATTTGAAATGTATATTGAAGGTTATTTAATAAATAGAATAACCTTTTATTATCATTTAATATTAATTTTCATTGCAGTTAGTAGAATCTATATTAATGGAGATTATGACCAGGGTTGGCATGATTTAAATCGACTGATTTAAATCAAGATTTAAATCTAGATTTAAATCAACTGATTTTTTTAAAAAAATCATTTGATTTAAATCAATTTTTTGCAATATCACATGAATGCTCATATCAAAGGAAAATTTTGGGTAAAAAATTAGAAAATGTATTAGATAATGATAGAATTACAAAATTTAAAGCAAGATATGAGATTCTGATATGAATAAGCTATTAATGGCTGTCGTTTTGCTGGAGTTTTATTAAGTCCCTCTGTTTTAAATCGAAATGAAATTTCACTCAGTGTAGGGGAAAATAATGAAGGTTTGGCATTAATTAAAGAAGATTGTTTGAATCTTCTCACCACTGTAGTACATTTTCAAGCAAAAAATGGCCCATTCCAAAAATCACCATTGCTTGAGAAAAAAGTTTCTGATATTATGACAGATTATGATTGCTGGAAGTCCTTTTATGTCATGGGAGGTAAAGAGAGAATCAGCAAAATTGAAATTGAATTTATCTACCAAATAACAACAGCCGTGCATTTATCTGCTGGAGTAGAAAGACAATTTTCTTCTTTTGGACTAGTTCATTCAAGCCTTCATAATAAATTAGAAGTAGACAAAGCTTCTAAATTAGTGTTTTAGTTCAAACAATTAACTGGTTCCCTGATTTTTTCCTATTTGCTTAAAAATATTGAATTAATTGTGATTTTTATCACTTAATAAATAGCTTGCATTAAATGAACACACTAGACTCCCTCAAATCCGCACTTCTTGGGACCAGAGGTTGTGTGGATTTCTAGTCATAGGTTTGTTTACATTTTTTAAACAGTAATTTGATAGTAATTAATAATGCAATTGAAATTTATAATGAATGCTTATAACATAGCAAAACATTAAAAAAATTATGTAAGGTAATAAACTAAAAAACTAAAAATTTTGATAATTAAAAATGATTAAAATATTGAAAGCAGCAAAGATGAAGTAAATAATCAATAATGTATAACTAAATATTTATTATAAAGATGAGGTGCAATTTTTTTATTCAAAGAAACTTGCCCCATAAAGGTGCACTACTAATTCACATCAAAATCATAAAATAAAGTTTTATTTCAGGTTTAACCAAACTCAATAATAAAAAAAGCTTGATGAATGTATAAATGCATTTTGAAAAAAGATTGTGATCACCACTGATATTAGCAATACCTTGAATTTTTTCAGAAATAAATTTATTCTTCCTTCATGAAAAGCATGAATTTAATAATATTAATGAAAGTTACAGATTAAAATATATATAGAATTGATATAAAAATAAAAAGTCAAATTTTGTCCTTACACCTGACCTGAAAGCTTCATTGTTTACATCTGTAAAATATGCACAGATTTTAGAGACTTGTGCCTATTAGCGCTGCAGATTTGAGGGAGTCTACTGTATTTAATTTGTTTTTTAAATTTTACCATTTTCTATTCATTTACAGCATATTTAAATTTGTTTCTTATTTAGTATGCACAATTCAATTACAAAATAATAGAATGGCTTTAGATTAAAGCCTAGATGTTTAACTTTTAGTACCAATCAGTAACTAGAATATAATATTTTCTTAACTGTTTAATTATTTCTTATATTATTTTTATAAATTATAAGTATTATTTATTCTTTTTTAGTTATTTATTATAAAAACTGCCCCATGTATTGTAAAAACATAAAAACACAGTAATTAAATATAGAATTCTAAAAAAATCAAATCCGATTTAAATCAAAAAAATCTGATTTAAATCAAATAAATCCGATTTTTTTGATTTTTTTAAAAAAATCATGATTTTTTTCCAACCCTGATTCTGACAAATATTGTTCTTTCCATTTTTACACTTGTATTTTTAAATTTTTCCCCATTTAGGGAATCCTTCTTTTAAATATATTTAACAAATGTGATTAAAATTAATAATAATAAGAAGAACAATAAGGAAAAATCAATTTAAAATGGAATTGTAAGCTGTACTTGTACTATAAATTGGCAGAAAGTCGATATGATACGTTTTTGACAGAATAAACCGGTAAAAACACGGTTTTTACCACTGTCATGTCGAAAACCAGTTTTTGACGTCAAAAACCCAACCCTGCATTGAATAGTCAAACCAATTTAGCTTTGCATAAGCTTTTTTTATGCATAAAATCATATTGCTTTATATATATTCTAAAAACAGACTGAACATACAACAGCAAAAAAATATAAATAGTACTTTCAAAAAGCATTAAACAGTATTTTGAATATTTTTAGCTATTTTTTAAAGCATGAGAATTGACTTAAAAATAATTTATATAACATAAATTATCATTTCAACAGTTTTTAGCTTGATTTAATAACACTAATGATGGCTTAAAAAATGTGCATAAGGTTTTAGACACTTTGCAACAATTTTTGACATGTCATGTCAAAAAACACTTCTTGGCATCAAAAACCCAACAATGCTTGAAATTTAATTTTTCTTGGGAGGAGAGCGACTCTCCTAACATTTATAAATGGAAGGAGACTTCAAATATTTAAGGGGAAAATTTTTCTTAATTCACTATTATCAAGTGTGTTTTTTAAAAAATTAACTTTAATATACATAGCAATATGCTATTGAAGTCAGGGTTGGAAAAAAATCATGATTTTTTTTAAAAAAATCAGATTTATTTGATTTAAATCAGATTTTTTTTATTTAAATCGGATTTATTTGATTTTTTTAGAATCCTATATTTAATTACTGTGTTTTTATGTTTTTACAATACATTAAGCAGTTTTTTATAATAAATAACTAAAAAAGAATAAATAATATTTATAATTTATAAAAATAATATAAGAAATAACTTTATAGTTAAGAAAATATTATATTCTAGTTACTGATTGGTACTAAAAATTAAACATCTAGGCTTTAATTCAAAGCCATTCTATTATTTTGTAATTGAATTGTGCATACCAAATAACAAATAAATTTAAATATGTTGTAAATGAATAGAAACTGGCAAAATTTAAAAAACAAATTAAATACAATAGACTCTCTCAAATCTGCTGCCCTAATATCCACAACTCTCTAAAATCCGTGCATAATTTACAGATGTAAACAATGAAGCTCTCAGGTCAGGTATAGGGACAAAATTTGACTTTTTTATTTTTATATAAATTCTATGTATATTTTAATCTGTAACTTTCATTAATATTGCTAAATTCATGCTTTTTCATGAAGGAAGAATAAATTTATTTCTGAAAAAAATTCAAGGTATTGCTAATATCAGTGGTGAACACAATCTTTTTGCAAAATGCATTTATACATTCATCAAGCTTTTTTTTTATTGTTGAGTTCGGTTAAACCTGAAATAAAACTTCTATATTTTATGATATTGATGTGAATTAGTAGTGCACCTTTATGGGGCAAGTTCCATTGAACAATTTAAGAAAAAATGCACCTCATCTTTATAATAAATATTTAGTTATACATTATTGATTATTTACTTCATCCTTCTTGCTTTCAATATTTTAATCATTTTTAATTATCTAAATTTTTATTATTATAGTTTATTAACTTACATAATTGTTTTAATGTTTTACTATATTATAAGCATTCATTAACTTCAGTTGCATTATTAATTACAATCAAATTACTGTTTAAAAATGTAAACAAACCCATGACCAGAAATTCACAAAATTCTAAAATCAACACAACCTCTGGTCCCAAGCTGTGCGGATTTGAGGAAGTCTACTGTATTCATTTAATGCAAGCTATTTATTAAGGGATAAAAATCACAATTAATTCTATATTTCTTAAGCAAATAGGAAAAAATCAAGGATTTAATTGTTTGTACAAAAACACTAATTTAGAAGCTTTGTCTACTCCTAATTTATTATGAAGGCTTGAATGAACTACTCCAAAAGAAGAAAATTGTATTTTTACTCCAGTAGATGAAGCCACGGTTGTTGTTATTTGGTAAATAAATTTAATTTCGATTTCGCTGATTCTCTCTTTACCTCCCATTACATAAAAGGATTTCTGCCAATCATAATCTGTCACAATATCAGAAACTTTTTTCTCAAGCAATGGTAATTTTTGGAATAGGCCATTTTTTGCTTGAAAATGTGCTACAGTGGTGAGAAGATTTAGACAATCTTCTTTAATGAATGCCAAATCTTCATTATTTTTCCTTACATTAAGTTTCATTTCATTTTGATTTAAAGGAAAGAACCTTAATAAAAAAAAAAAATTGTAATTTAAGAAATTACCCCAACCATTTGAAAAATGTTTCACTCGATACATTCATCTATCATTTTAAGCTAAATACCAGTTGTTTTATTGTGTATTATCCGTGCCACTGCTATAAATGACTTTATACATGCTGCAATTTGAAGGTACGGTTCGTTTAAGTTATATCACTCTATTGTCGCCAAGCATAAAAGTTGGCGACGAAAGAAACATTTCAAACTATTTAACATTGTTGGTGCAAAAGTAATCATTATTAAAATACAGCTTTGGCATATACTGTTATTTTCCTGGTTAGAACCGACCGATAGTAAAACGCCATGGCTAGTGGATTGGTCGCCCTGGCGACATGATGTTTTACAATTAATCGGTTCGGCATTAAATTGCTTCCTTTTTCGTGATCGCCTTTCAACACGTAATTGGTTTTCAGCGGCTCAATAATCTTTTGATTTTATCATTTTCTGCATTGAAAGACGTTTTTGCGCCAAACCAAATACAGTATTACTCAGTTATCCCGTCGACCAATTTCGCCAAATGATACGAATCGCCAAACTAATAAGCAACTTATACATGTTGACTAAATTTTTATTTTAAATAGCAAAAGAAGAAATAAAAATCACTTTATGATTGTTTAAGTACGCGTATTGTGTTTAATATCATTGAATGCGATATTCACGTTCATTCATTTCTTTGGCTTTGGCTTTTTCCGTATCTGTTAATTTCCGTCTACCCATTTTTAAATTTGTTAGTTTTCTCCTTTATTACAATGATTTTAACCATTTTAATTTACTATTCAAATAAAAATTCTTCTAAAAGTAAAGAATTTAATTTAAATTCAAATAAAAATTCTTCTAAAAATAAAGAATTTAATTTTAATTCAAAAGTGGTAACATCATTCAAAAGTGGTAACATCATTCAAAAGTGGTAACATCATCGGGTCCATTCTCCCGAAAACAACAACCATTTTTCAAATGGTTAAAAACTCCAGCAAAATGACAGCCATTAATAGTTTGTTCATATCTTGCATTAAATTTTGTAATTCTATCGTTATCTAATACATTTTCTAACTTTTTACCCAAAATTTTCCTTTGATGTGTGCATTCATGTGAAATTGTAAAAAATTGATTTAAATCAAATGATTTTTTTAAAAAAATCAGTTGATTTAAATCTAGATTTAAATCTTGATTTAAATCGGTTGATTTAAATCATGCCAACCCTGATTGAAGTAATTTAAATGTAACTCAGAATACTTATTATATTTATGTATAGATTAAAATAAGAAAATGTAAGTTTTAATCCGGTTTCTGTTTTTCAATTTTCACCAAATATTGGATCTTAAACAACAAAATTGGATTAATTTCTAAGCTGGATTTGGTTTTATTTGATTTTGCGTGCTAATACATGTTCACAAGCTAAATTTGTGATGGGCAGCATTCATAAACTTGAAAATTGTACAAAACATATGGTTATATTCACTAATGTGAAAACGGAAAACAGTGAAATTCTTTAAACGGGAATGCCTACAATTTTTTGGACAAGATTTTAAAATTTTTGGTATAAATTCCACTATGAAATTCAAGCTTCGCATTCAGTATAGGTTGTATTAAGGTCACAAATATATTATTTTGTATGGTAAATAGTGTTCATTCTAGGCCATTTTTGAAGGGTGCAGCACCCTGCCCCTTTTCAAATTTACAAAATGCACCCTGCCCTTTTTAAAACAGGGTGGCTACAAGAATGATGAAAAAAGTTCTCTGATTATCTATATCAGATTTCCCCGATTTTTATTATTAAAGAACATGTACGGTATTTTTTTAAATGTATGCTGCTCTCTCAAATAACACACTTATAAATATCTGTTTTGGGAGGAAAAAACAAAAATTGCACAGTATTTGATTAGCAGAGGTGCCAAGAATTACAATTTATCTGTATACGGATACACAAAAGTTACGGCATTACAGGTATCAGATAAAAAAAATTTGCTAATTTTGTTAGAGTTGAAATAATGCGAATTTCGACACAGAATCGCAGAAAACACACGAAATTTTATCAAAAAAATCATTAAAAAATGCTTATTTCGTCAGAGTTTAGCAGAAATTTAGTCAAAAAATTAAAAAAAGGCATGAAATTAATTCTAAAGAGGGCGTAAAAAATGCACATTTCATCAAGGCTTGAGTAAAAAAATGGAAATTTTGTGAAAGGTTCACGTAAAAACACGGGTTTAGTCAGAAAATCGCAAAAAAAAAGTGCATTTTTAATCTTAATATCACAAAAAATGTGCAAATCTTGTCTAAAGATTGCAAAAAACATGCAAATTTCATCAAAAGATCGCAAAAAGTGTTTGAAATTTGTCAAGAAATCATGAAACACGCACAAATTTTGTGAAAATAACACACAAAAAAATGCAGATTTCTTTAAAAAATTATGAAAAACTCACAGAAAAGTGTACATTTCGTCAAGAAATTGCGTAAAACAAGCAAATTTCGTCAAAGATTGCTAAATTTGATGAATTTTGTCAAAAGATTGCAAATGAACTAACTTTTGAAAATTTGGGTTTATGAAACAATTTAACTTTCATACAAACAAATATCGCTTGGCAGCAGTACGATTTTATGTCTCATTATCACATCTTATTATTGGTTTAAATGTAGCTGTTTGGCAGCGAACCAATGTTGTTGGTAAGATGAAAACAAATATTTTTGCAGAAAGAAAAATTTCCCTGATTTTTGAGTATTTTTATAAAGTTCCCTGATTTCCAGAATCTGTAGCTACCCTGTAAAAGTAGTAAAATGCACCACTGGTTTTATCCAAAGATTTTTAATAAATATTTTTTTTATTCCATAGTGTTTCTAAATTTGTGTGCCCAAAAATGATAGATTTTTTCCATTTCTTTAAGAAAAAGA
The DNA here is from genome assembly GCA_964019185.1 of Maratus speculifer. Taxonomy (NCBI): domain Eukaryota; kingdom Metazoa; phylum Arthropoda; class Arachnida; order Araneae; family Salticidae; genus Maratus; species Maratus speculifer. The sequence goes on from OZ025295.1 coordinate 170,466,393, forward strand.
ACATAAAACTATTGAATCATGTTTTAATTGTATTTTTAATTTTTATATCATAAAATCATTCAAAATTAATGTTACTCGATTTATCATATTTAAAAATTATGTGTTTCATTACTTTCTTTTTTCCTCTTCTAAAGGCAATAAAAAAAAATTTCTGGCAAAAGTGCCCTTTTCTGCTGCAGTAGTGCCTTTTGTAGTGAATAGCACCATGCCCTTTTTATTTCTAGAGCGAACACTATTCATAACCAACATACAAAGAGATGATTGAGAAAAAAATAAGAACAAAACAAAAGAGAGATTATATAGATATTGTTTTGCAGCATAGAGATAAAGTTTTGTTTTGTTTTGTTGTTGAGTCAACATTGCAATGAAACATTTGAATGATTTCATTGTCAATAAAATAAAACTATGTTCATCAATACAGCCTAAATCTTAAATTTTAAAACTGATCCTCTTTAAGCATAGATCAATTAATTTGAAATTACAGGGCAAAAGCTAAAAGTTTCCATGACTAATGAACATTTAAATAAAATAACACAAATACCATGTTTACTGGCAAGTATTGGAGAATATTCAAAATATTTCACTGATATAATACAAGAAAATAACTTTTTTCCTACTTAAAACTTATTTTTTTTTAAAGCATTTATATTTTTATCAATAAACGTATAATCGTAAAAACTGCCAAGTATGTATTACATCTTAAAGTAAGCACAATATTCCTGTTTTATAATAATTTTCACATATATTTAGCTTATAGTTAGCTTAAAAGTGCAACCAGATTTAACAATTGCATATTAGAGATCAATCTAGGATAAGTTTTTTGTGAATATTTAATTTTTTTTTTTTAACTTTGTATTTTAATTTTAAGCATAAAACTTATTTAAATATACAAAAATAATTGATAATATCAGTAAAAAAGCTCTTTGATTCCAAAATTAATTGGTAAAAGAAAGAAAATATCGTTGCGATTAAGCTTAAACACACTTAAAATAAAAATTTTAAAAGAGCCAAATTTTTCATTTCTATTCAGAAACAAAACATTCGTAACGAACATTCGTTCATCGTAAAAGATGTCGTTTAGAAGCGATATATGAATTTGTTTACACGAGATATATGTTTACGAAATGAATATGTTTACAAAAGATATATGAAACTGCATACTTACTTTTCTTTGTAAAGGTTTTATTTTAATTTTTCTCGTGTCACATCTTCATGAACACCATGCTGCCGCGTTCTTTGAAATTCCAAATAATCATAGCGTTGCCAAACGATGAATTGCAAGATACAAAATGTCTTCGATATTCCCAACGCCACCTAGGGTAAGGATTACCAGCAGAAATACTGCAAAAGTACGTGCGGTTCCATGGTGTGGTGGGCCAGCGCATGGTCGATCAGTGGAGGTCAATCAGAATTTTATCTGATGGTTTTAAACAGCAAAGTTGACTGCAGTTGTCCAGCAGTGGTAATGCAGTGGTAGGCCATTAGCCACCACTTCCCCATCATTGCCAGCACCTATCTTGCTGCTGGCCAGCATTTTTCTCTTTGCTGGGTACTTTAGCCTCAAATCCATGATCTGTTCTTAATTTGTTCCTGAGCACACAGTACCGAGTACTGAACGGTACTGAACATCCGCGATAAAGATAGACTCCATGTCCCTGACTTCTGAGCCGCCGAACACATCCCTCACTTGAACAGTCATTCACAGCTGTAAAAAAAATTAAAGCAACCTGAATATAAAAATTCTAACAATATTGCATTTAAAACGCACCTTTGCTTTCCTTAAATAAAAAGTTTTAATAAAATATTGTTTTTGAAATCATGAAAATATTTCAAAGCACAGGAAAATGTAGTGACGTCATTTACAGCTCCCATTCTAAATATGACCAATAAGAACACTCCATTGTGACTATGGAACGTTTTCATTGGTCAGTATATAGATAGCCTTTAAAATCGGAAAATTCTTTTTCTGGTAGATGGGTTGATTCCGGAATTGTTATACACGGAGGGGTTTTATATATATAATATACATCAAAATCAAAACGCGAAACGAACTGAGAACTTCCTAAAAAATTCTAAATTTCTAACTTGTTCACGATTGTTGTGAATTCTAAGATGGCACAAATAATATTTCCTTTCATACAAAAATGTTTTTACGTGAATTATAAAAAAGTAAGAAAAATTTAGTGAAATCTACATAAGATTTAAACATTACATTTAAAAGCTTTACCAAATATATATAGCTCAGTGTTTCGCAATCTTTAAAATGCCGATCCAATTAGCGTGTTTTTTTTAGTCTTTGATGCTTGAACAGGGGTTGACGAGCATAGCTGGTAGGGGGCAGAGCCCCCTAGTTAACAAAAATAAAATATTTAAAAATTTAACTACAAATATAAACTTAATTACTAAAAAAATGCCAAAACACAACTTGAGGATACACATCCATACAACATGGCAAAGTTTGTTTTATTCTTTTATACAGCGATCGGAATCGTAATTCAGTTGAAATTAAGAAATCTATAAAAGATTTTAGTCGATTGAAATAGTCCAAGAGCCGACCGTACAAAACCCTAATTTATCGAGCACAAGAAAAAATCCTTTATATTATGGAAGAGTAGGGGAATCTAATGATCCATGTCTATCAGAAGTGAAGTGGTGCATAAGCCCAAAATTAATAACACTAGTGGCTCACTCGTAGGTTTATCATTGTGTTTTCTGTACAATCAAAAGTATGAAAACACGGAAAACTGGGTGCAGGAAAGCAGAATACTAAGTCTACGAGTCAACCACTAGTGGTATTCCTTTTTGGCTTATGCATTACTTCACTTCAGATAGACATGGATCATTAGATTCCCCTATGCCTACTCTTCCATAATATAAAGGATTTTTTCTTGTGCTCTTTGACTTAGCGTTTTGTGAATATGGCTCTAGGGCTAGAAGCATCAGATAATCAAACGCGATACGAGAATTCTAACGGTTTTTGTTCAATAAAAACTGAAATAGAGGTAGGTGCCCGCTCAAATTGTTGTATGTGAAATAATGATTCAAGACGAAACAAGAAATAAAAAGATTTTTAATGCTATGAGTATGCCTAATACGATATTAAAGTTCAATAATCAAAATTATAGAATTCAATCTGCAATATTTCATGAAGGTACAGGAAGGTACAATTAAGTCATTATAAATCAGTAATTCGCAAAGAAAAGTGCTGGATAGTAAATGACACTGAAGTTTATCTATACTAATAAAATAACAAATCGCTCTGTCTGCGTGTGTGTGTGTGTGTGTGTGTGTCTGCGATGGCTAGCAAAATCTATGGGACGTACGAAGCTCAAAATTTTTATGAGAGTAGCCCAATATCTCTCCTGATGCACCTGAGCTTCAGAATTTCGAAATTCTATTTATTAACTGAGTAATTAATTAAATTCCAAAGATCACTCTCATAAAAAATCGCCTTTTTTCTTCTTTTTTTCTCTTCATTCAGTTATGGTTGGTTGGTTGCATAAAATTTTCGCATAAATAATTAAAAAAGCTGGGAATAGACCTTTAAAATTCATAGACTGGCAAACTGTCAGTTTAAATGATGATTTTTTATCACAGCGGTTGTAAACCATGGAGGAAAAAGATAGGTGGTGGTGAAGTGAACCGAAAAAAGGGTTGCAATATTAAATCATTTATCGCTCAAATTTTAATGTCCCAAACAAAAGCATGTGGAAGTGATTTTGTATTAATAAGACGAATTGAAAGAAATGAATTACAGCCGAAGCGTATTTTATGAAGAAATAGTAATTTTTTAAAATGGTCTTTTTTCTATTATATTATTTATTTTTAAAAAAATGTTTGCTTTTAAAATAATTGAAATTGATAAATTCGAAATAATTAAATGTCAAAATAAAATAAAATAAAATATTGAAAACATTTGATTTGAACTAAAAATTGTATTACTAAAAGGTTTCTTTTTTTTTCAGAACTTTTTAATACTTTATAACGTAAATGAAAATATGGTTTTAATATAACAACATATTAATAACTCTATATCAATATATAAAATATATTTATGAAAACATTCTTTTAAAATCATGCGCGAAAACTTAAATAACAAATATTAGTCTAAAATCTAGATTTCAGAGTGCAGACGATTTTAAGACATTAACGAAAGAATGCTAACTTTTCAAGCAAAATCTTAAATGATGCTTCTATATTGATATTTCAAAGTGACGGCTAGGTTACATTTATGTTATATTTAAGTTACGGTAGGGTAATGTTAAGTCGCAGTTAGGTTACAGACAGATTATGGTTATGGTACAAAAGTTTACGGTTAGGAATTTGTCCACAGAGTCAACATTACGCATGCTTTGATTAAAAATATACACTTTTGTTAAATGGCTCTGAAATTATAATACTATATACCAATCTTTTATCATCGCGTATCGATTCATTCAAGGTATAGTCGGATTTAAGAATGATATAATTAGTTTGAAATTCAAAATATTTCACTTGGGATTTCTATGTGAAAAAAATAATTAGTTACGTGATTTAACAGTGATTTTTACGGGTAAATATCAACACTTTAACACGAAACTAACGCAATCGTTGGATACATGTTCCCTCCCGTGTTTCTCATTGCTCATTTTAAGTATTTTTAGAGCTTAATATTAGTTGTTGTTTTTAAAACCGATTTTTCACAAAGTCAGCTGCAACGTATTTCAGACAATGCATTTCTGCATGCTTCCAGTTATTGATAAAATCATACAAATTTCAAGTTCGTTTAATATTGTTAATACGGACCCGGGCAACGCCGGGCGGGTCAGCTAGTAAAATACAAAAATTGCCTAGAAACAGTAAAGATGCTTATCTATTATTTTACCGAAAGATTTTAATCATATAGTATTATTACTCTCTGAAACTATCAAAGTATGTCATTTTTGCTATTTACAACAACTTATATGTGTACATATATTTTAACAGTAACTTCAAGTTTAAATGTTACTATTATATTCCTAAAATAAGTAAATTTTTATATGAAGTTTGACAAAAAGATGTAGTTGTTTGTTTTCATCCGAGAATAATAAGGATTATGTAATGTATGTATAAGAAGATATTTAATCTTACATTTTTCAGTTTTCTTTTTTATAAATTTAATTTAACTTAGATCGTATCAGTATATTTGATTTGAATTTATTTTAAACATTAAATTCTGACTGCGATACTTCAGGACATTAAAGATGTATAATCTGGTCATCAAAAATCATTAATTCGTGCAGAAAAAAAAAATGGAAATTCAAAATTATAAAGACTATACAGATCATATTTATCAATGTCCATTTGATAAGGAGGACAATTAGGAGTCATAATAAATATTGTGTTCACTATTTGCAAAGGCTATACTAAAACTCATTTTAATTAGAATGAGTAGAACTTTTTAAGTTATACATAATCTGTTTCAAAAAAAGAAATGATATCCAGCAAAAAAAAACTTTTCAAAAGTAAAAAAAAAAAAAGGTTAAAATTGTAGCTAAAAAATTATGTGATATCAAATTTCCAAGCTTATATTATGGTTCTTATTTAACATTTTCCATAAAAAAAATTACCGTTTGTAAGTCGAGTGCCTTCGTATATGTTGATAGAAATCCTTTTTTCTTATACTAAATACATCGTAACGTGTTTCTGAAAATTCAAATGTTTTAAAATTATGCATGAGGGGCTTGGCGGCCATCTTTTCATGTTTTACACAAATTTCTGAGCACCCAAGTTCGTAAAGGAAAGTGCGATAAGTTTGTATTAACAACAATTTAGAACTTCTGATATTAACTACGTACAAATAAATTTAAAAATATTTTTAGAAAGGAAGTTGATTGTTACTGCTTTTAAATGATTAATTACTCTAAAAAAGTAGTCATATGAGAAATCGCGAATATATGTCACCATTATCTTAACACGCAATTTTCTAAGCACACCATTCCAAGAAGGAAAGGCATGAAATGTTTTCTTTAATAAAATGCCAAACTTTTAATTTTAAATGCAGACAGACATATTGAGAAAAACTGATAGTTTGAGAAAAGAAATTGATTTCCATCATTTTCAAATAACTAATTATCCTATGAAATAAATTATAAGGTCATCCTTTAGATAAATCACTATTGTTTTATGAGATAAAATTCTGTAAAGAAAATTCCGTAAAGAAAAAGCTTAAAATATCTGCTTAAGTAACAATTTTGAATTTCGGATTTTGACTATGGATTTGAATAGACTGAAATTTATGTAAAACATGGAAAGATGGCCGCCAAGCCCCTCATGCATAATTTTAAAACATTTGAATTTTCAGAAACACGTTATGATGTATTTAGTATAAGAAAAAAGGATTTCTGTCAACATATACGAAGGCACTCGACTTACAAACGGTAATTTTTTTTATGGAAAATGTTAAATAAGAACCATAGTATAAGCTTGGAAATTTGATATCACATAATTTTTTAGCTACAACTTTAACCTTTTTTTTTTTTTTTTTTTTTTTTTTACTTTTGAAAAGTTGTTTTTTACTGGATAGAAATTACTGTCTGTAATTCTATTCTTTTGTCTATCTATGTAAATTAACTCAGAGTTTCCCCCAGGTTTAATAAAGGGCAGGGCGCTACTGCTCTGAAAAGGGCACTTTTTACATTTTCAGGGCACTTTTTCATTTTTAAGGACACTTTTATAGAGTTGAATCAAGAATCGAGCAATTCAAAAAATCGCGAAAAAACAGAAATTCAATCAAAAAATTGAAAAAAAAGAAATTTTTTAAAATGTTCTCGAAAAAACGGCAAATATTGATAAAAGATTGCAAAAAACTGCATATTTTGCAAAAAAAAAATTGGGAAAAAACAACAAATCTCGTGAAAATATAGCGAAAAAACAGAGCTTTTCACAGAATTCTCTGTTTTATTGTGATTTTTAGACAAAATTTGCCGTTTTTCTCGCAAATCTTTTGACGAAATCTGCCGTTTTATCGCTATTTTTTTATGAAAGTTGCCGTCTTTGGCGACTCATGTGACAAAATTTTTCATTTTATCGCGATTTTTGGAAGAAATTTGACGTTTTTCCACGATCTTTTAAAAAAATCTGCCATTTTGTGACATTTTTTGACAAAATTAGCCATTTTTTTTTGCAAATCTTGCCAGAAATTAGTCATTTTTAACAAAAATTGCTGTTTTTTAGCGATTTTATGACGAAATTACCCATGTGACAGGACGCGTATGAGGCTGTTTTTGCATTCCGTCGCCGATTTCTTGTGTAATTTACGCGCTATAGCCAGAGTTTCCCCCAGGTTTAAAAAAAGGCAGGGCGCTACTGTTCTGAAAAAGGCACTTTTTACATTTTTCAGGGCACTTTTTCATTTTTAAGGGCATTTTTATAGAGTTTAATCTAGAATCTAGCTGTTCAAAAAGTCGTGAAAAAACAGAAATTTTATCAAAAAATTGAAGTAAAGGTACATTTTGTTAAAAGATAGCGAAAAATGGCAATTATTGTTATAACATCACGAAAAAAACGGTCAATTTTGTTAAAAGATTGCAAAAAAACAGTAGATTTTGTAAAAAGATTGCAAATAACGGCATAGTTTGCAAAAGAGATCGCGAAAAAACGTCAAATTTCGTGAAAAAACGGCCAATTTTATTAAAGGATTGCAAAAACAGCAGTTTTTCACAGAATTTTCTGTTTTCTTTCGATTTTTGGACGAAATTTCTATTTTTTTTTTTTTTTTTTTTTTTTTTTTTTTTTTTCAAATCTTTTGACAAAATCTGTCGTTTTATCGCTATTTTTTGGCGAAAGTTGCCTTTTTTGCGACTCATTTGACCAAATTTCCTATTTTATCAAGATTTTTGGAAGAAATTTGTCGCTTTCCCACAATCTTTTGAGAAAATCTGCCGTTTTGTGAAATTTTGTGACGAAATTTGCGAATCTTGCCGGAAATTAATCGTTATTTCACGATTTTTAACGAAATTTGCCCTTTTTTTTTTTTTTTTTTTTTTTTTTTTTTGCGTATTCTTCACGAAATTACCCGTTTCACGGGACGCGTATGAGGCTATTTTTTGCGTAATTTACGCACTATAGCATGTTCGGATCATCGATGAAGGGCTGCGTTTTTTCAAATGTGGGGCAAGAGGGGCGCTATTTTGTAAACTAAAGGGCAGGAGGGGCGGAGCGCCCTCCTGAAACCCTCTGGGGGAAACTCTGTTAACTATAAATGCTTTGCTGGTATATCTTATAGTGTGCATCAGTAATGTATAAATTTTCTTATCTTATCATGTCTAACACTGCAAACAATTGTTTCATTAAATTTTGCGTGACCTTGTAAATGAATGATAAATATTTTTTTATTCTATATTCTGGAGGAAGCATGTTTTAGTGCACCATGGAAATTCATATAAATTTCATTGATTAAAATAGCGGAACATCATTCAAATAGCTGATAATGATTTTCCCCCATAAACCTTACTATAGTGAAATTCTTTTCAGTTAAACTATAAATGGTACATGCATAATTTTCATTGGTAAACAAGCTGCAATAAACCTAATGTGTATTTAAAGAAATAGAATTAGAGTATATTTAATGGGAGTTAGATACTGGCAAATAGCAAACCAAAGTCAATAAGCACTTTTCAATTATTTTGGAAGGTATTCAAAATGAAATTATAAAAGAATGAATTTAAAATAAATAAGCTAGACTATTACACCATAAGAAAGTTACTGTAAAATTTTATTGTGGAAAAACAAATCCAATGTTCTTAAATGGTGTATACACATTGGTAAATAGTCTTAAAAACTATACTGTGCTTTTAAATTACATTAAAGTACTAAAAATCAACATTTTGGTCATCTTCTGTGATCATCATCAAGAATTTTGGTGTTAATTCCTTTAAAGTTTAAATTGAATTTCATTTTTCATTCATTATAGTATGTACAACATTTAGTAACATTAGTACAGAATCAATTTAGTTTTCATATTTCTTGTTCCTTAATTTAAAAAAATAATAAATGTGTTTATTATATTTTATAAATTAGGGTGAACCTGTTCTTGTTGATATCAGTGATGAATGTGTTTATCTGTTTGAATGGCATACTAATGTAGTATGTCCAGAAAAGCCGGAAGTGCCACCATCTTTTACTTCTTGCAATTACTCTGACAGTAGCAGAGGAATTCATTTTGATCTTCTTCCTTTGAAAAAAACTGGAACAAAACCCTATTATGAGGTAAATGTATTTCATTATTTCCTTTTCTATATGATGGGGGAAAAAAAACAATTTAAAAGAAGTAATAATTCAGACTTGCCAAGTCAGCAGAACATTTCTTATTTTCACACATTTCTGATTTTTTACCTGATTTCTTGTGTATGTTTCAATATTCTGTTATTTTACCTTCAAATGTGTATTACAATTGAGGGTTAAAAATTACAATATAGGTATACTTGTTCAGTATATTCATCAGTAATGTGTTAGGTTAAGTGATAAATCACATTCAGATTGATTATAAGGGATGAAATTTTAAAACTTTGTTACTATAGGTGCATTTTTTTATTGTCAGTAGTTTATCTTAAATTTTAAGAACTTCACTATAGTTTTATGTTTATAAGAACAAAACTTGTTATATATAGTTAATTATGTTAAAACATCCTAGTTATACAATCGAACATATATTTAACAAAGTTGCTAATTGGGGAAAAAAAAGTTATATGAAAAATTCATTAAATAAAGATTTACCATTTAAAATACTTTAGACTGCATAAACAGATTTTAAACTCATAAATATAAAATATTATTTTAAACTAGTTGGATCTGGCAATCCCAAAACAGGTGGTGCTGCTGTGCTACATTATTCATATTTATCCTATCTCAATAAATAATACACAGATTTTCATCAAATGTCAAATTCTTTTAGTCCTTTTTATAGATTACTGTATAATTTTTGGTGTAAATCACCCTACAGGTAATGTTGATAAGCAACATTTTTCATGATTTCTCATTTGCTGTATCAAGAACTTATGCATGGATTTTCATCAAACTTCTGATTCAGTTATTGCTAGATAAAAGTTGATCTTGATTAGTTCTTGGTGTACATCATCTAACAGATGATGCTTTTATGCTGAAAAGATTTTGCAATAGTTGTATTTTTGAAACTAATGCTTGGGTTTTCATCAAACTTCATATTCAGTTAGAAGTTGACATAAGTTGTTGCTAACTAGATATTGATGTAAACCACCTAACTAGTGATGCTGCTAAGCTGCATTTTTCAGGAATTGCTAACATGGATGAGATAGAAGAAAGATTTGGTATTGCCACATGTGACAAGTTTTATAAATTTTATCTATTTGTTATTGTACCCATCAAAAAGGAATCTGCGAGGAAAACAAGAATAGAACCAAACATTGTCTGGGAATGCACTGTAATTTCAATTTAAAGAAAATTTTATATTGAAATTAATGAATTTTAATTACATTATTGTATTTATTATAACAAATAATTTTAAGCATGTGTCTAATGGTTCTTTGCTAGGAAATTTGCTAAATTTAAAATGATTTTCTCATCAAAAATTTTGGAAAATATTATTGTTATTGCTATAAAAATCATTAAATTTGGATTAAGGTTTAAGCAATTTTTTGATGTATTCAATTTAGATCCTATTTTTCACTGTCAGATTAAGTAGCTGAGGGAAAGATTATTTTTTAATTACAAATAAGCTTTAAAGATTGTCATGAAGCCATAATTATTCAAGAAATTCCCTATTGCTTGGGAAAAAAAAGTGTTAGTGGTGAATCTAAATATGGCTCAACAGATTTTGGTGTAGAGTTCATATCCTTAAGTGTGCTGATGAAAGGTTTTCTTCAAACGAGCCTTAGATTCTGTTAAAATGTAGGTCATAATTTTCAAATGTTTATTAGTTTGTTCTTCTTAATGCAGACTTTGCAATGTAAAGGTAACATTGCATCCTGTCAGAGGCCAGCATTCGAATCTACCTTCTTTTTTAGTCAATTTTATATTTTTGTCATTTTACAGCTTTTAAAAATTGGTATAAATTGCTGCTACTTTGATTTTTTTTTTTTTTTTTTTTTTTTTTTTTTTTTTTTAAATCTGAAAAGTATAAAATTCCATTTTTGATTTTTTTTTTTTTTCCATTAAACTTTATATTTTATCTGTAATTTTAAAATTAACATCTCTGCTGATGAAATCAAAATTATCTTATGTCTAGGTCTAGAATTTTATTGTTATAATATTTAAGCATAGTTTTGAAATAATGTTTCAGCTCTTATTTTTTTAGTGTCAGGGTTCGTATGCATCAGGGGATTATGGTATTCAGGGGAAAATCAGAACCCTGATACTAAGGCATCTCAGCCCTCAGCATATATTAAAATTATCATAATCTGTGATTAACAAGGCCGGCCCTCTCCTTGTAAGATTATCATGCGCCTGGGCCATGCCCGACAGATCAGCTGATTGTGATTAAATCAACTAGAAATGCAAAAGCTGTATAGAGGTCATACGTAAAGCTTGTGATGTATGTAATAAATATTATTTTAAAGAAATAATCTGCTAGACTTTCAGTAACATTAATTTTTTTTATTATTACGTTTTACTATTAAAAACTTGAAAAGAGGTTATGCTATACATAGAAATTTTTTCCATTTTGAATATTTTTACTGTATGTGTAGTCTTAAATATTTACTAAATAAAAGTGTAAATGTCAATAATGATAGACATTTATGTATTTATCATTTAACATATTTATATTTAGGGCAAATCAAAGATAGATTTTTTTCACCTAATTAGTAAAATACTTTTTTATAGAAACTATTATGCATTTCTTAACTATGCTTGAAATATCAAAAGTTAAATAATAATTTATGAAAATAAATTCTAGATATAAACTAGTTTGGATTTCAGCCAACAGAGATATTAGTTTAAAAATTGCAGAAAAAAATATAAATTTTCAGAAAAAAATCTACCTTTAAAAAGAAAAAACAAGTTTAAAGCTTAAGAACTTTATAACTAAGCTTTAAAGTTCAATCATCTGATCAATTTACAAGTACATTACTTCAACACCTCGAAGTCTGCATTGAGAAGATCAAATTAATAGGTACTAATATATTCTGAACTTCATATTCTCAAAATATGAGGCCCATTTGAAGAATTCCTTTTATAAGTGATGTTAGGGGTAGGAACTCAACAATATACTTTAAAATCACCAAACTTAGTGAGTGCTATATTTGGTGGTGCCTTGTTATTTTACTTTGAGAGGATAATTTAAAATTTCAGTATTTTTTTTATTCAGGTATTTGAAGCTGAAAATATGAGTTTTAAGTTGAACATATGTTCTGATATTAAAGATTCAAATCATACTATATGTGGAGATGCTGGAGTTTGTGGCCAAGCTGGAAATGTTGCCTTCAACTATGGAATTGCCTCCTCCCAAAAGTTCACTTACAGTGGTGGCAGATTAAGACTTACCTTTTATGATGGAGATGATTGCCCGTCTGGTAGTATGTAAATTTTGTTAACATTATGAATGTATTTCCTTGAAATAGAAATTTAAATATTTGTTATTTGATTTCATTGTAACATCACTTGTTTTGTAAAGGTTTGTAATTTAGATGTGTCTTATAAATTTGTTAACACTTATAAAAATAATACAAAATCTGTAGTACATATATTGGCAACTTGAATTTGGAAAACTCTAAGATTTATTTTGATTTTGAATGGAATCAAAGTTTTTTGGGTGTTTAAGTATCATTTTTCGAATTTTATATTTATTTTTTAATATTCAATTAGTTTAACTTAATAGTTACAAAAATTTAACATTAAATGTAGAACTAACTGAAAGAAATATCTTAATATGTCTATTCTCGAGCTTAAATAATATATATATTTAATTTGCCTTGCAAATTATGTTTTTGTTTAAAATGTCAAGTTTTTTTTTAATAACTAATGCAATTAAATGAACTTATTTCAGTATGAATGGAATACACCAAGGCTTGGTTTACAAAGAATCACTTCATAAGTTGTACCATAATTTACCATTATTTAATCAAAAATGTTTCATAATGTAGTAATGTAGATTGTCGTAGTTTAGGTAAACACTTCCAATCTGAACATAAAAAATCTATAATAAAAAAATTCTAAATCATATTTACTTACTTTCAGTTACCCCATTTTCAACTTGGAAAAGCTATGAATATAAATACAAAAATAGTGTTGAATCTTAACTGCTAATATTTAATAATAGTATAGCTGTAATACAGTAAAATATTTTTTTAGCCTATTTCCTCCCGGAGGTAACGTAAATGCAAGAGGAAAATAAAACCTATGTTTAACTTGGAGTATTTAATTAGTGACAAAAACAGTCTTGTCAGTTGCATCTTTGGCACAGCATTTCATAACGAAATATTAAACTGAAAAACCAGTGCTGCCATTTTTTGTAGCTGATTTAGCAATGTTGATTTGCTCATGCTTATTAAATTGTAAAATAAAGTTAAAACTCTTAAGGATGGTGAAATAAAACATGTAATACTTTCGAAACTCCCTCATCTTGAATTCAAAAGTTATATGTTATATCTATTGTTAAACTAGACTGGATTCACTAGGAATAAATTGCTTAGAAATCCTAACAGTGCAGAAATCTCTGAAAGAAAGTGATCTTATTGCTCTGAAACATGAAATAAGAGACTTCATTTGTGCAATGATGAAAAAAAAATCATTAAAAAAGTCCAATAAAGTATAGTACCGTGTGCATTCATGTTTAAATCCTTGTAAAGTTGTACAGGATAAAGAAAGCTGAATTCCACAAGTGAAATCTATTATAAATGCCTTACAATAAAATGGTTGGATCTCAGAGAATGACTGTGAAGATACTATGCTAAAAAGTTACTTAAATCCAATTGATTTTTTAAATCATCAGATTTTAAAATATTCATTTATTAAATTCATTAATTAACTAAATAAATTAAATCATTAAAATATTCATTATATCTTAAGAAATTCCAACTTGGTTCATCCCATTCAATGGCTTGAATGGGATGAACCAAGTTGGAATTTTTTTTTATCATGGTCTGTTTTTATTTTAATTTAATTTTTTACAATAGCGCGCATGTTTTTTTTTTGGTGTTTTTTTTATATCTCTTTGTCGCGTGTCATTTGTATTGACCGTGAAATAGTTTGAAATTTTTATTTTTAGTTAAGTTTTAGATCATGGTCTATATTTTAATTTTTTGCAATAGAGCACGTGTTTTTTGTTATTTATATCTCATTGTCGCGTGTCATTTGTATTGTCCGAGAAATATTTTGAAATTTTGTTTTATTTATATTATGACTATGGAACTTATTTGGCGGTTCCGAAACATGTCAATGTATTTTATTTTTACTATAACACCTTTCTTAAGAAAAATTAAAATTATTAAAATGTGAAGATACTTTTATGGATTGTGAGGATTTTCTTGAAACTGCAAATGTATCAGTTTTCATAAGCCTTGAGAAATTAAAAAATTGTTTCTTGTGAATATATATGTGTTAAAGGACATATTAAAGCTTTCATGTTATCAAACTTGCTTATCCCATGGACAAGCTTCAGTTACGAGAAGTTTCTCTGTCAATAAAAATAGAAATATTAAAGAACATTCATATTTCTTTAAAGATTATAAAAGATTATGTAGAGTACTTTTAAAGTAGTAAAAACAAAAGAGCTGTTTTCATGTGCATCTAGAGGTAGACAAAGATACCTGATATATCTGAAAAATCAACAAAAAGAGAACAAAAAAAGGCATCACTAAATAAAAATAAAAAAGAGAGAGAGAGAGAACTTAATGATTAAAAAAAAACGAAAAAAAAAAAGTATGAAAGTTGATGTAAAAGAACTTCTCACTTAAAGGCAATTTAAGCCCCCCCCCCCCCCCGGCCGCTCGTCAAAAAAATCTCCATACAATTAAACATCATGAAATAAACTGTAAAAGAAAAAGAGGCAGAGGTTAAATTTTTAGATAAAATATAGAAGTTAACAATTAAAAAGCAATATGCAATAAACTTAATAGCTTGACAACACAATGCAAAATTATCAAGTTTCCATTTTTATCTGACGTTAGCACAAATAAATTTCAAAATAGAATGCAAAAATATTTTCTATGGTTTTTGAAAACTTTCTCATAATGTTCCACATTAAAGACTGTAAGCAACTCTGTACTGCAATTGTAAGATGTTATGTATGACATTCATCTAAAAACATGTGAAAATGATTTTTTTTTTTCTCTTGATATTTTTGCTCATTATACAAACAAGCAATATAGTATTTTGCAATGGTAAAATTTTCATTTCACAAATTTCTGGAAAGGTGCTTGAATTTTACCATAAAAAGAGAGTATGAACCCTGTATCAGTGATTGACTCGTAGGTTTATCATTGTGTTTGTTCTACAATCAAAGATGTGAAAACATCACAGAAGAGTAGAAAAACACAATGATAAACCTGCAAATCAACAACTACTGGTGGTATTAATTTTTGGTATATGCACTATTTCACTTCTAGCAGACATGGATCATTAGATTTTTCTATTTCAACTCTTCCATATAAAATAAAGATTTTTTGCTCGATAACATGTTTTTGGGTTCTCGGCTTTTGGAATGTTAATCTTACTTTCAGAAAATTTAACAAAATGCAGTAGAAACTGTATTGCGCAATTAGAATATAAATATATTATTTGATAGAATCTGAGCATTTACATGAAATAGTTGTTAACTGTGCATGTTGGTGTAAGAGACAATAAAACTTCATGATAATTTGGTTTCCATTTATATAAGACAATTCCTAAAAAAAAAAAAAAAAAAAAATTGTGAAATATTGTGTAAACTCAAAAATATATCAGCAATAAAGTGAACTGAATTTCATAGCTGGGTGATAAGAAATTTCTGCATATTGTCACCTTTTGGTATTGTCATTTTTTGTTTTCTCTTTTTGCTATTTTGTATGTTTTTCTAATTACTCTTTCAGAGTTTCCCTCCAGATTAAAAAAAAAAAAAAAAAAAAGCGGGGTGCTACTGTTCTGAAAAGGGCACTTTTTACATTCTTCAGGGCACTTTTATTGAGTTGAATCTAACAGTTAAAAAAATCGTGGAAATACAGAAATTTTGTCAAAGAATCCAGAAAATTTTCATCAAAAAATTGAAAAAAAAAAAAAAAAGGGGGGGTAAATTTGTTTAAAAGATCGAGAAAAAGCAGAATATATTGTTAAAAAATTGCAAGAAAAACCGCCGATTTTGTTAAAAGATAGCAAAAAACAGCAAGTTTTGTTAAAGGATCTCGAAAAAACGAGTTTTTCTAAAAATTCATGTAAAAGCAGCAAATTTCGTGAAAAGATGGAGAATAAACGTCAAATTTTGTCAAAAAATGGCAAATTTCATCAAAAGATCTTGAAAAACTGCCAATTTTGTCACAAAAAAACAAATTTCAGAAAAGAGGCGCGAAAAAAAAAACACATAGTTCGTAACGAAAGTGAAATCTTGTTCGCATTTCTTAAAAGAATACTTTTGTTGAATAAAGAGTTCTTTTTGTTTAATGAGCAGTTGCTTTCAGAAATCACATTTAGAATGATTTGGACAGTCAAAAACAGGTTGTGAACAGCACCGTACAAGGGGGGAGGGGCGTCATCCCGGGCGTGGTATTTTAGGGGGCACTAAATTTATACTACAAATGTCATTTTGGGGCTGTCACAATAAAAAGTTGGGAAGGGTGGGGGGTGTCAAATTATAATTATGCAATTTTATTTTTAGCACGAAAGTGATTGTGAATCTGGAAATGATCGCTTATGGAGCAATAAAAACACAATTTTGAAGTAGGAAAACTAGTTTTAAGAACAAAAAATTCATTTTTGAGATCTTTTGACAAAATCTTCGCTTTTTGGGGAGGATATTTGGACGAATTTTGTGTTTTTTGACAGAATTTTTCATTTTATTGCAATTTTTGGACAAAATTTGGCTTTTTTTTTTTTTTCCAAAACTTTTGTCGAAATCTGCCGTTTTATTGCGATTTTTTGACGAAAGTTGCTGTTTTTCGGGATCTTTTGCAAAATTTTCTGTTTTTAGCGAATTGTTTGACAAAATTTTCAGTTTCTTGTGATTTTTGGATGAAATTTTGACGTTTTTTCATGCTTTTTTTAATCAGCTGCTTTTTTGGGGGATTTTGTGATGAAATTTTTTTTTTGTGAATCTTGCCAGAAATTATTCTTTATTTTGTGATTTTTTTTTTAATTGTCTCGTGGGATGTGTAAGAGCTATTTTTTTGCCTTCAGTCGGCAATTTTTTTTGTGTGATATACCACGTCCGCATCATTGCTCAAAATCTGCATTTTTTCAAATGTGGGGCTAGAAGGGCGGTATTTTTTTGAATGAGCGACAAAAGGGGCACTAGTTTTTGGATGACGGGCGCTATTTTTTAAACTAAAGGGTAGGAGGGACGGAGCACCCTCTTGAAATCCTCTGGGGGAAACTCTGACTCTTTATATTCTGACTTTTTTTAATGGTACAGAACAAAACCCCTTTTACAGCAGCAGATGAATATACATACATAACCATTAATTGTAAAACAATATATATCAATGAAACATGAAAAATTGAATTAAAAAATACATTCAAAATATGCAAAATAGTAGATTCATCAGATCCTATATATATATATATATATGTATAAACCATTAAATTTAATACAAAATTACCACATTGAAATATGGAAAAAAATGAATATAATCGAAATTTGTAGAACCAAAGTAGAATCTTCAGGCTCACAAATACTTTGGAACTACAAATAAAGTGTGTGGACATCTTACTATTAGCCATAAAAAAGCAAATGAAACGATAGAAAATGATACGAATATGGGCCTACCAACACACATATAACTAAAATAAAATTCAGAAAAACATTAAAAATAAATCATTAATAAATATATATATATATATATATATACACACACACACACACATACACACTGAAGCATTTGCTTAAATGTTACTATAGACAATACTTCAAATAAACCTTCAAAAAAACTTTGTTTAAAATCTGTCAATAATAATAATAAGAATAATAAAGATACAATTTGCAGAAAATCTTTTATTATCCAACTACTTTTAGAAAGCAATTGAACTTCAGCTGACTATCTATACATATATATAACATAATTGAAATCACAAATATAAATAACTAAGGAAAATAATGAATAGAATCAGGATGAACAAAAATGTAGAAACCTTAAACTATAAGTAGCATACAGATTCATCAGAGGTGCTATGCATGCTAGTTCATAGAAAAGAAATGCTATTTTGTATGTTTTTTTAATTACTCTTTATATTCTGGCTTTTTTTAATGGTGCTGTATATAAAGTAAATGATATCTTTGCTTGATTTATATATTTATATATATGTACCAGGTGTTCCATAAATTTGTTAATGCTTCAAAAATTCATAAAAGTTCAAAAAATGTTTTATCTGAATGTGATTTGAAATGAATTTTTTTTTCTTTGTAAAAAGAAAAAATTGAGAATTTTTGTCTGCTTTAATATCCAAATCTTAAAATGGGAGTTTATGATGGAAGGACATGAAATACCAGTGTTTTTTGGTATGCCAATTATTTGTTTTAGTTGTGCTACTTACCTGACTTATAGACAGTTTACTTGATGTTGAAAATGTTATAAACATAGAGCAGTGAGCTTCTGATAAATGTGTGCACCACACAAACTTCCCATTTGTTTGGAATTATGAAAAAAAAAAAAAAAAAAAAAAAAAAAAAAAAAAGCAGTCCAGAAAACATTGTTGTAATTTTCCTGTTCTTCCTATTTCTGTGTCTAAAATCCTGAAAAAGCTTCAATTGATGATTCCTGACTAAGGAACACTTCACCACCAATGTGAACATCACATTGAAATATATTTGAAAATTTTTAAATAAACTGTTATGGGGACACTGCAGTAAAACTCCCTATCTGCGAAATTGCATGTTAACTTATGGGAATAATTTGAAACTTAATGATTCAATACCAAATACAGTTATTAAAATACTGTTTTCAGTTTCAGAAAGTAGATGTCAAATGCCAAAGATGCACTTTTTAAGAATTGACTACATAAAATTTAAGTATCTTTTTAAGAAGATAAAATTTAATCAAATGGAAATTTCAAAATTTATAGGTATTTTTTCTATATACTTAAAATTTTCTGAGACAATTTTTAAAAATGTATATGATCTCATTTGATGTCTACTTTCTGATGGTGAAAATAGCATTTTAATAACTGTATTAGGTAATGAGTCATCACACTTTAAAATTTTCCCATAGATTAGATTTCACAATTGGGGAGTTTCACTGCAGCAGTGCCTTATATGTGCACTCTGTTACTTATAAAAATCTAATTTGCTTATTTCTTGTAATTGAAATGTGTGAAAAACCATTTATTGGCTTTTTTTTTCTCTCTCTCTCTCTTTACCAAAAACATCTACTGAATAATTTTGCCCAAAAACACATTCAGAGGAACCAACTTTTGATGATTTTTTAAAACATGAGCAAATTTATGAAACACCTGGTATGTAAACATTTACATCAAAAACTACATTAGAAACTTGTTATATGTTATTTGCAGTGAATGGCAAGCGAACATCAGAAATATTTTTTGTCTGTGAGCCAAATGCAGGAATTGGAGAACCTGTTTTACATAAGGTAACTCAAAATGCTTATGTCTTTAACCTCATCTGTTACACTTATGTTGAAAAAAAATATATTAAATCTGTTTATTAGCATTTTAGATTCTGTAATATTTTATAAAATGTATTTAAGATGCATGAATAGTAAATCATTGTTAGATGCAAATTTAGTTTTAACTCCAAATTTGTAATGTTTTCATATAATATTAATATGGCATTTTCAATATTTAATGTTAAGATATTGTATTTTTGTATTTCTTTCTTCTTTCATCAATTTGTCACAAGGAAAAATCATCAATTTCATCAATCTGTGGCGAGATTAAAATGCTGATTTTATCATAGTAAGTTAGGAATTTCAAATTTCATTGATCGGGAATGGAAGATGCATATTTCGTCTATTAGCACAGAAAAATCATTAATTTTGTTGATCATGCAAAGAAAAAATCAATTTTGAAGATCTGGCTCAGAAAAATCGTGAAATTCATTGATAAGGCCCGGAAAAATTATGAATTTTGTCGATCAGGTCTGGAAAAATCACAAGCATCGTCAATCAGTTACGGAAAAATTGCGAATTTCATCGATCAGGCTCAGAAAAAACATGAATTTTGTCGATCAGGCATAGACAGATCGTGAATTTTCTTGATTAACTTCGTAAAATGTATAAATTTGGTCAATCAGGTGTGGAAAAATTGCAAATTTCGTTTATTGGGTGCAAAAAAATCAGAATTTCTTTGATTAAGCATGAAAAAATCCTAATTAGCTCCTTCTTTAGCCTTTGTTGTTCTTTTTTTTTCAGCAGTAACTACCTATGTTTGCTTTTTAGCACTTTTAATAAAACAAATTTTATTCTCCTGAAAAGTCAAGGAAGATTATTAAATCTTGAAAATAATCCTTGTGATATATGTTATCTATACAAACTTAAAAACTGTTGATATGTCCTTACCAACTGAATTGGATATTTTGTCTGGGTAAGCAAACCTTGAGGGGTACCCCCCCCCCCCTCTAAAACTATATTTTTTATCTGATTATAGGCCACAGATCACCTCCTAGAAATATCATTATCTCTGTGTTATTGATGTGACCTTCGATCACCCAGACATATTCATAAGTGGCCCTTCTCTTGAAAAAGTTGTGCACCCCTACACTAAAGGAATGGGAAGAGATTTCATTTAATAGACTAAAAAATATCTAAGCACCATAATATTTTATAAGTATGGCAAATCTAGGCTTTAAGTTCTGACCACAAGAATAGAGAATTACATCAATTCAGCATTTTTACTCTTAAAGATTGAACAATTTTGAAGTACGAAAGTGATAAATGTTAAGCCAGGATATAAAATTAACAGAAGCAAATCAGATTTTGACAATGGCCTTTCACAGTTAGATAAAAATTGGGAATTTTTAATTTTGAACTTATATTTTTAAGCTTTAAATTCTAAAAAAGGGTTAATCTTTAAATTTTTATTCTTTCATACATACATAAGGGGCATAATAGACCAAATCTTGTTACATTCTCATTTGCATTGAACCAGTTACTTCTGCATATACTTTTCTTTTATGCACAGCATTTTATGTTGTATCTCCAGATACCTGCCGTCAATGATAAAGTTTAATATTATTGTAGATTATTTACCATTTTTGCGAGAACATATATAGCATTTTCCTCACTTGTATGTCAAGAGAAGATGAAAAAAATTGAAAGTCTGGTTATTACTCTGAATAACCTTTCATCAAATTTATTAGGATGAGCAAAGTGAATCCTCTTCTAGGCTACACAAATTACATTTCGTTGTACATTTTACAAAAAAAAAAAAAAAAAAAAAAATAATAATAATAAGTATTCATTATTATGACTTGAAATTAAAAATAAATTATGATCTGTAGATTTGCACAGTATTATTTTTGTTTACAGAATAACCTTGAAAAATTTATTATTTTAATTTATTTTACATGTTTTTCCATTACAGACACATTTTTGCAAATAAAAAATGAAACGCATATATTCAGAAAAAACATAAATCATGTAGTTAGTAATTATGGATAGAATCCAGGGGTGATTCTCGTCCGAAATTTCCGAAAATTTAAGGCATCCTCTTCCGAAAATTTGAAATTAGGTTATCAGTTCCGCATAATTGCCAACTTGTACGGTTTTGCGCTCAGAAAAAACAATTGCGTAGAAATGTAAATTTCGTGATAGGATCGCCGAAATAGCATACATTTCATCAATATTTCGTGGGAAAATGACGATTTCGTCAATGTTTTTGTAAACAAACTTTGTCAAAAGATCTAGGAAAAAAGCGAATTTCCTGTGCGGATCGCAAAAAAACGACAATTTCACCAAATATCGCAGATAAAACGCTGATTTCTTCTGAAGATGGCAGGAAAACGGCGATTTTGTCAAAAGATTGCGGATATAACGCCGATTTCGATAAAAGATCGCGGGAAAAAACACCGTTTTCGATTAAAGATCGCTTTAAATTGTTTTGTCAAAAGAATATTTGAAAAAATACTCCGATTTCATCAAAAGATAACGGAAAAAACGCCGATTTTGTCAAAAGATCGCGGGAATAAAACGCCGTTTTCGAGAAAAAATCGCGTAAAAAAGTAAATTTTGTCTATAGATCGTCGAAAAAATGCCGATTTCACTTAAAAAAACACGGGAAAATGCCGATTTCGTCAAAAGATCGCGGAAAAACCGCCGATTTTGGCGAAAGATCGCAATAAGTCGGTGATTTTGCTAAAACATTGCTGATTTCGTCTGAAGATAGCGGGAAAACGCAGATTTTGTCCGAAGATCGCTGTAGAGGGGGGGGGGGGGGGGGATTCACGACCCTCCTCCCGCCGATTTCCGAAAATGGGATGCGAATTTCCGAAAAAAAAAATTCATCCAGAATCACCCCTGATAGAATCATAAATAATTAAATAAATAAAATGTATTTTCATTATTCTTCCAAAATATTTTAAAAATTATTTTTTAAATTTAATTAAGGAAAGAACTATTTTTGGACTTGATAGAAATAAAATATATCTGTAGATTATGACAATATTTTTTTATTGAATGATTTAACAAAAGATATATATTTTGTTGAATATATTTTTCCATTGTACAGATTCATTTTTGATAATTATAATGAAACCTATGTATTCCTTGCAGTAAGTAAATCATTGAGTCAGTAAAAATGAATAAAGTCATTTAAGTATGTGAAATATTATTGTTGCTCAAAATTTCTTTATTATTATTTAAATATATCATTATTTTGTGAAGATGAAATACACTCATTGCCATAAAAATTTGCACACCAAGAAAAAGACGTCCAAATGAAACAAAATTTTGCATGCGTTAATACTACTGTGATATAAGTAAGTGATTAGAAAACCAAAGAAAAAGGATCATTTATTCCAGAAAAAGTACAAATGAACAGAAATTTTAGTACTCTGTTGGAACCCCTCTCGCGCGAATGCACGATGCGATACAAGCGGGCATTGAGGCATACAAGTTCCGTATGATGTCCTGAGACATCTTGTTCCATAGTTCTGTAAACGCGCCTCGAGTTCAACTAAACTCGTAGGGTGTCCAACTTGCCGTCCCAAATGATCCCAGATATGCTCGATTGGTGACAAATCTGGTGATCAAGCAGGCCAGGAAAGGGTGGTAATGTGGCGCAGGCAGGCTCATCCTTACTGTGTGTGCCCGAGCATTGTCTTTCTGAAAAATGGCTCCTGGGAGCCCTGCCATTAGTGGCAACACGTGTGGCTGAAGGGTGTCTAGGACGTACCGCTGAACTGTCATAGTGCCACGGATCAATATTAGAGGTGACCGTGTATCATAAGCAATAGCACCCCATACCATCACTCCAGGTGTAAGAGCGGTGTGACACTGTAAAGCGAAGGCAGGATTGAGGCGTTCACCACGGGGCCTCCACACACGAACACGATTGTCATCGCTGCTCAAATTCAATCTAAACTCATCGCTGAAAGACGACCTGGTTCTATTCCTTTGCAGTCCAATCCCGTCATGCACGACACCGCTCCAAACAGAGGCGTTGGTGTCATTGGCAGCACACGTAATGGACGCCGCAATACCAGATGTCCCTGAGCCAGGCGCCTTGCGATGGTTCGGGAAGACACAAGGGTCTGAAGTGAAGGTGCTGCCTGTGTCTGGATAGCGGCCAATGAGGCAGTTGGTTGTATGTGTGCATTTCATATGATGTGACGGTCTTCTCGACGATTGGTCTGTCAAGGGTGTCCCGAGCCTGGCCGTCGTGTAAATGACATCTCTTCAGTCCACTGGTCCCAACACCTCCTCACAGTAAAATCAGAACTGAGCTGATCACCCAGCTTCCATCATACCGATGATTCTTTCCCTCTCCAGCTCTGACAGCTGCTGATATAGTCTTTGATGGCTGTGTAACGGCATGTCTACCTTAGCGTTTCCTTTGCAAAAGAAAAGGTACGCTCAAACAAGTTCAGCTTACCAGTTTTATACACCAAGGAGGACAAAGTTCAACGCCCTCTAGTGGCATTACGCAATGCGAAATCACACTGCATTTCTAATCATTTGCATATCTGCCTGATATGTATCTTCATGCCAAGTTTCGTTACGATCCCACAATTATTTCTTGGTGTGCAAATTTTTATGGCAATGAGTGTATTTTAAATATTGAAAATAACTGCAAAATTTATACTTCAAACTGTAAAAGGGCATTAAAACTTTCTTTTATTAAAAATGTATGTTAATTGAAAGGAAAATATGCATTTTAATAGAATACTTTATTAAGATCAAGTGGAAATGATGTATATTTTGTTGCTCATTCCTTTTAATCATATAATAGTTTCATGATTTCTTTTATGAAATTTTAAAACTTTTTTTTGTGAAAATTCAATTATTTACATTCAATTACAAAACTACTTTTCAGTGTTAAGAATGCAAATACACAATTTATTCTTATGCGAAATCATTTATGCAGACGATATTTGTGCATTTTAAAAGAATTATATTATTTTTTTATTATTATTTATTATTATTATTTTTTTTTTTTTGTAAGGTGGCAACAAAAGAATTGTAAACAAAGAAAATTGTTAAATTCATTATATAAAGTTGATATTCGAATTTGAAGGTTGAAAATTGAACCAAAAGGAAACATATTTATTATTAAGAAGTAATTACTATGAGTATTATTTGTTTGCCATTTACAAACAATTTATTGAATTTGGCTGAATTTACATTTCTAAAATTAAAATACGTGAAAACCATAAAATAATGTTTTTACTTAATAAAGATGCGAAAATAATATAAAAAAATACTGTTACTTTCAATATTTATTTTATGAAATAATGCTTCATGAATCCAAAAGCCTATTAAATTATATCTAAAATTGGATTTATCGCAAATCTTTAAACCTTTCAGATCCTTTTTTTCAATTTTCAGGAAAAATTATTTTTATGTTAATAACATTAACACTAGCTATCCAAATAGATTAATTAGAGTTTTAATAATATCTCTTGTCTGAGAAATAATGAATGTTGTTGTTTTGCATTCTATTCAATTAATATTCATATGAACTGTATCAATATTCATATGATAGGCTGAGGAAGAGTTTTTGGAGATGTTTAGAAAATGTTATTTTACAACAAGATTTAACTGATATTACAGCTTTCTAATACTTTTTACACATTATTATACATGCTTCTTAAAGGAAAGTAACCTTTAATTTAAATTTAAAGAGTGAAATATATGGTTAACATAAAAGAATCACAAACAATGCAAAGAGGGTTAAGCAGATAATTATTACTTCTAAATGCCAATGAAATCACTTAGTAAATGCATAGATACATACTAACACGTAAACAGTAACAAAAATATTTGTTAATAATTTAGTTATAAAATAAAATAATACTCAATTAAAAAAGACAGGTATTATTATTAGTACAGCAGACCGAGAGGGTAAAATAAATTACTTTCTGTGTCTAATAATGTAAAATTTGTGGATTTGAAAAAAAAAAAAAAGTGCATTCAGAAGTTGTAGTGCATTAACGAAAGGAAAAAAAATTGTTTAATATTGAATTTTGTGTAAAATTTTGTCATGACACAGTTGACCTTTTTTGTCAATCTAGTTAAGGTGAATTCTTTTTGGAATTTGCACTGATGTTTCTGTATACAGAGATTTGAATAAAACATATAATTTTATGAAGTTTTTTATGATGCATATAGTTGCTAATATTTTTTAATGAAAATATTTTTATTAAAAAACTTAAGCATTCAATGTAGTAAGGTATGCACTTTCAAAGAATTCATGATTGCTTCTATGATCGGATCTGTAATGGAAATCACAAGCCATAAATCATCCTCTGAATCCGTTCGAGATCAATATTCTGTTTTAATGGCAAATAATTTTGAAAAGCAGGTATCATATAAGTAGATTCATACAAATTGAATCAAAATATTACCTTTTTTATTCAAATCAACATATTTGCTTCCAATTCATAACAAAAATTTTTGGCAAGTTAGAAACTTAAATTGAATTTGCAGTATTTTGTCACTTGAACTATCAATTAAGTGTTCTTTTTCATGTTAAGGGATGTTGGAATTAAAATATCAAATAAAAAGGGATCATATATCCTACTTGATTCATTATTGTAAAAATTTTCGAATGTTTTCTCTCAATTTTATCATTTGACAAGAAATGTTTTTAATTAATAAACAATCTCTATGTATTTAATTTTGGAAAACTTCAGAAAAAGTGTTTTTGTTCCATTCTCTTTGCCAAAATATCAGCTTATTCTCAAAAGCTCCCATTTTACTGCTTAATATTGTAATGTTTGTGATCCTTTCCTGTATACAGAATATCAAATACAGATAATTATTTCTGTAAAAAATGTAGTTCTAATTTTATAAATGTTATCCCATTTCAGTATTTTACTTGTACCTGTCATTAGTTGAAGAAAAGCGTTAAATTTTTCATTGTCAAATAAATTTATTTGAATTTGGTGACCGTCGGTTTATGCATTACATCTCTAGACCACCTCATCTTATTGTCCTTCTTTTTACACCAATTGGCTCTCTTTTATTTTCTAGATTTCCCCAATTATCATCAAATAATACATTTGAAAAATCTAAGTATTTATCATGTTTACTAAAAAAAGTTTTGGTTTTTCAGATATTTATGGAAAAAATGAGTTGAAAAATTATATTTTCTTTTACAGAGGTACACTTGTTTGGCAGTTTTTATGTGGAAAACTTCTCTTGTTTGCCAGAATTGGCAACGGCAGTGTGCGTTTGATGTCGATGGAAAACATTATGATTTTAATCTGCTGTCAAGTCTCAGTCACAATTGGATTTCAACAGATGCAAATAATATAACGTATGTTTTCATTTTATTTTCCATTAGGTCTATATTCTTGATTTTATTTATTTGTTCTGTATCTAATTTATTCATGTGTATAAAGATAAAATTCTAAAATTGATTTTTCATGTATAATTTTTTGCGCTTAGTTAGCATTGTGATAAATCACTTATTAAATACTTTAATCTTATGCTGTAAGAGGAGCAAAAATTGTGTGTGTGTGAATTTTATCTTAAAAATGGCTCTAACAATTTTGACAAAATTTTATATATTACCATAAGAGATAACCATTGGGCTCAGTCATATACATGGGTGCAAGTTTTCCGTCCACAGACGGAATTCCGTCTTTTAAAAGTTCCCGAGGACGGAAGCGGCACGGAAAAATCTCCGACGACGAAAAATGTTTGCGAAAATGACGCGTTTTTCGCCAAAAGATCGCGGAAAAAGACACGATTTTTCGTCAAAAGATTATGAATAAAAGAGATTTTTGTCAAATGATCGCGGAAAAAAACGTAATTTCTGTCAAAAAAATCACAGAAAACAGAGCTATTTCGTATAAAAAATCCGAAAAGGATGCGTTTTTCTTAAAAAAAATTGCAAAATAAAGCGATTCTTGTCGACGTATCTCAAGAAAAACGCCATTTCTGTCGTAGAATCGCGAAAATGATGCTGTCTCTGTCGAGGAATCACGGAAAAGATGCGATTTTTGTCAAAAAATCGAGGAAAAGACGTTTTTCGTCAACAGATAGCGAAAAAAGACACGGTTTTTTAAAAAAAAGATTGGTGATAATACGGGATTTTTGTCAAAAGATCGCAGAAAAATCGCTATTTCTGTCGAAAGATCGCGAAAAAGACGCGTTTTTCGTCAAAGAATAGCAAAATAAACGCGATTCCTGTCGAAGGATCTCGAAAATGACGCAGTCTCTTTCAAAGAATCGCGAAAAATACGCGATTTTCGTGAAATTATAGCCGAAAAAACGTTATTTTTGTCAGAATTGCGGAGAAAATGCAATTTTTTGTCAAAAGAGCAAAGAAAAGATGCGAGTTTTGTCAAAAGATCGTGGAAAAGACGCGAATTTTTGTCTAAGGATCGCGAAAAAGTTGTGAATTTTTGTCAAAAGATCGCGAAAAAGTCGCGAATTTTTGTAAAAGGATCGCGGAAAGTCACGAATTTTCGTCAAAGGATCGCAAAAAACGAGTTTTTTTGGTCATAGGATCGCGATAGAGACGCGATTTTTGTCAAAGAATCGCTAAATAGACGCGATTTCTGTCAAAAGATTGGGGGGAAAAGCGAATTTTTTCAAAGGTTGATGGAAAAAAACACGAATTAAAAAAATAATAAGAACAAAAAAAAAAAAAAAACCGTGGGGGGGGGGGGGGGGGATTCAAAATATTTTCAGTCCTGGCAAAATTTCAAACTTGCACCCATGGTCATATATATGAGAAAATTTGATTAGTGGGTCATTTTGGGCCATAATGGGTTAGGATTAAACAAATTATAACTAAAAACCAACTCAGCAATTTTAACGAAATATTGTATGCCAGATTTTTGGCATGAGAAAATTATTGAGTTAGGTCGCATGTTCATGAAATTTTTATTAGGGGGGGGGGGGGGTCATTATGGGTCAAACCAATTTTACCTAAAAAAAACAGCTCTAACAATTTTGACCAAATTTTATGTTCAATCATTTTGGATTACGAGAAGACCATTGGGTTAAGTCACATGTGAAAGAAAATTCAATTTAGTAGGTCATTGTGGGTCATGCTATTTTTATTTAGAAAAGGCTCAAACAATTTTGACTAAACTTTACATTTTGTCGTTTTGGGTACAAGAATACTATTGGGCTAAGTCGCATGCTCAAGAATATTGAATTACTGGGTTTATTTTGGGTCACAATAAGTCAGGGTTAAGTTAATTCTATCTAAAAAAAAAAGGGCTCAAGTTATTTTGACAAAATTTCGTATTATAACATTTCCAGGCATGAGAAGATAATTTTGCTTTGTCACATGTTTAAGAAATTTTCATTAGTCATTTTTGGGTCAATATGTGTAAAACTAATCTAATCTAAAATACGGCTCCAACGATTATAATCAAATTTTGTATTTTACCGTTTTCGGTCTTTGGAAGATCATTAGGTTAGATCATATGGTCGAGGAGCTTCGATTAATGGGTCATTTCGGGTCACTATGGTCCAGATCAAGCTATTTATATCTAATAAACAGATCAAGTGATTTTTATTTAGAAAATGGCTCAAACAGTTTTGACTAAATTTTGTATTTTGTCGTTTTCAGGCATATATACTCAACCATGAAAATTTTGGGTCACATTAGGTCAGGATCAAGCTAATTCTATCTAAAAAAAAAAAAAGCTCAAGCTAGTTTGACAAAATTTCGTATGACACAGTTTTCAGGCACGAAAAAATCATTGGTCTTGATCATATGTTCAAGAAATTTGGATTACGGGGTCAATTTTAGGTCAAGATGGGTCAAGCTAATTTTATTTAAAACATGGTTCTAACAATTTTGACTGAATTTTGTATTCTACCATTTTCGGTCTTCAGAAGATCATTGGGCTAGACCATATGGTCAAGGAATTTTGATTAATGGGTCATTTTGGTGTCACTGTGAGTCAAGTTAAATTTATTGAAAAAAGGCTCTAACTATTTTAATTAAATTTTGTATTTTTTTGTTTTAGGGCTCAAGAAGACCAATAGGCTAGGTTGCATGTTTATGAACATTGGATTAGTGGGTCATTTTTGGTCACAATGGGTCAGAGTCTAGTTAATTTTATCTAAAGTCTTAAACGATTTTGACAAAATTCTGCATTATGCTGTTTCAGGGCACGGTATATTATATCAAAAGATCTTAGGACAAGCTTACATGTTCAAAGAATTTTAATTAGTGGGTCATTTATCGTTATTATGTGCCCAGGTCAAGCTAATTGTATCTAAAATACGGCTCAAATGATATTAAGAAAATTTTATATTAAACTTTTTAGGACATGAGAAGATCACTGGGATAGAACACATGCTCGAATTTTCCTGTTCTTTATTTTGAATATTTCTTAAACTAAATTTGTAATCTAATAATAAGCACATTGTAAATTGTCTAATATTTTTTTTTTGCCATGTTGCTCTTTATGTTTGGTAAGTTGTGTAAACTTAAGTTTTACGGTTTATATTCAGTACACAAGTTGTAGTTTATGTGCATAAGTTATTTATTTTGTGGCTTATTATTTAATTTTCTAAACGATTTGTAGGTATTGGATTAATATGTGTCGTGGAATACAGCCGACTGATGATACATTTGGCTGTTCTCCTACTTCTGCGATTTGCATGATGAATAGAAAAGGATATCATTATTCTCTGGGGACACTTCAGTCTATGAAAGTTAAATCCATAAGTAAGAAAGTATTTAAAATACATTATACCTTATTCTCAAGACCTGGTTATTTTAAGTGTCAATCAAATGTATGTAGCTGTTATATTACTGCCAATTATTACACACTAGAAGACAGCCCGTCAAAATGACGTGTTTGCATTTTTAAAGGATGATAAAAAATTACAACAACTGTGGTCAATCATAGCCACTTTAAGCTGAAACAATTTCGATAAATACAGCGATTAAACTTGAATCGTTATACACGGAGGGGTTTTATACATATAATTAGATCAGCAGCTCTTAAAGCTGGGTGCATGCTTCAAAGGAGAGCATTTTGCCCCTTATTAGGGGAAGGGGGATTCTTAATTTCTTATTCACCCATTCACTATCAATTTCCTTTGTCCCCCGCCCATTAGGGAATGTTAAAGACTTAAAAAAAAAATGTAATAAAAGCAAATATTGGATTAAAAAATTTTCTCGATTAAAGGTTTAAAAAATAATCTGTGCCAAAACAATTGAATGAATAATTTTTTGATGTTTTTCTTTGCTGTATTAAAAATCTAACTTTTCTGGTTAATATTATATTTTATTATTTTTTGTATTGTTTTTGGTAATTTATTAAATCAGCTTTCTATGTCTATTTGTGTTGCTTTATTTCATATGAAGAATCTTTTACATATAAAACTATATGCTATAAATCTGTCTTGTTCATATTTAACCTGAAAAATATCTGAAATGCCAAAATGAGGTAGTATGAAATTTATAAAATTTATAAATCTTATATAGCTTTAGAAAAGGAAATGGAAGATATTAAATACCCATGACTGTACTGCAAGCATCCTATACAGTATATAAATTTACATGATGGCTTATTCATTTTAAAATCAGAAAATACATGGAAGACAATTGAGGCATTAAGAACAAAAGTGCACCAAACTCGCCAGCTGTTATTTGAAGGGGGGAAAAAATGGTAGTAAAAGCATTGTTTCTTCATACCTGTTGCAAATGAAGTGATTAAAATTTGAAACAATTTTTATCAAACTTTTATCCAGTTATTTTTATCAAACTTTTATCCAGTTTTTAAAATTGTCAGAGGAGATAAAACCTCTTTAAAAGGAATCACTTCTGTAGAAATCACTTGATCCACTTTTGCACTGACAGCTTGATTAGAGATGTAAATTTTCCGGAAAATTTTAAATGGTTAAATGGCAGGGAAAAAAATTGTTTTTTGGATTTTTTCAGAAGAAAATTGGAAAAATTGATTTTTCACAAATGTTTTCCCCAAATAAATTATATTCTCTTACAGATTATTAAATAATAACCATTTTCTTTTTTCATTTATCTGCACTTAAGAGAAAATTATTTTCACTTTATATGGTTGTATTACAAACAAAAGAAAAAAAAGCAAAGCCTGATTTTAAAAGTTTAGTTTTTCAGTCATGGAACTTTTAATTATAGTATTTACACTATGATGCTACTGTTAGCTATGTTAATTATATCATGCTATTTATCATCATTTATTATCATGTTTATTATATCAATGCTAAGGTTTATTAAATCATGTTTGTGTTAAAATGATTTTTCAGTTACATTCGTTTAACTACTAATTGAACTAATGTAAAAAACTCAGTCAATATCTCTGCAGTTTGAAATGAAATGTATACATCCCATTTACATAGTATCGATTTTTAAGTATATAAATGATACTAGTTTAAAGAAACAAATTATTGCAATTATGTCATTATTGTAAATATCAGTATTCAAATCTTCAATTGCTTAAAAAAGATATATTTTTACAATATCACATTTTTCTTTTTGTAAAAAATATATTTAGTTTTAGTATAGCTTTCCTGTCTAAACTTAGATAAAGTATAAAAAGTTTTGATTTAGTTTTACAGTCTAAACTCATAGTAAGGCTATATTTTGGTTTGGATTACATCAGAAGCTAGCATAGGATTTATTGACTGTTAGATTTTTACTCACTGAAACTGGAACAAATATTTTTTTAATAATTATTTATTTAATAATTACATGCGAAAATGTGAGGAATTTGAGCAATGGACAAAAGCAGTTACACACACACATATGCTACTATGATTTTTACAACTAAAATGAAATACAAAGTGTAATCAATGATTAAAGAATAATTTTGAACATAGTTAATTGTGATAAAATATAGATTTTCTTTTTTTTTTTTCATTGTAGTTGTATTTTTCTAACATAAATTTAATATTTTGCAACAATATTTTATGTGAAAGAAAGAAATAGAAGTCATTTTTGGATTTGCACCCTAAAAAAACATACAGTTAACCGAAAAAATCCCATACAGCTGAAACATTTTTCAGATTCATGTTGTACAACTAACCTCCTCAGTCCTAATGTCGCCTTGAGGAGACACTAAATAACATCTTTTAAGCTCTTTTAGAATTGTTAAAATTACTTCTAGAGCTTTTTAATACATGTGTGCAAATCCGAAGCATCAATATATAGAATGATACATTTTTGGAGATGTATAGAAATTTTAAACTGGTTTTTGTGGTCCTGCGTAGAATTTAACTCAGGACTAAGAAGGTTATTTTTTTTTAATTAGCTAAATATTTGTATCAATTACTATCTTATTGCATGATTAGTAGCAGCTATGACAATAAAAATAAATGTGTGCTTCAAATTTTATGTTAAAATTTTAACTTTACCATCCCTATTAATCAGCATATTATTAAAATTAATTTTGTGCATGAATTCATTTTTAACACGTGAAATTACATTTAATTATCTTTCAAGGCATCTTTATAGAATTTTTTTTTTCTTGCCATGTAATCTTGTTTTTGTTAAATAGCGAACTTTTGTATATACTTGTACAAAATGTAATTAGAATTTATGAATTGGAAATTATCATTATATTTAGATTCCTATTTAGATATTTTTATTTAAAATTGAAGGACATTGGAAAAGTACAACACAACTCCTTTTAATATGAAGACATATATAGCCCTATTGTATTTATAGAATTATGTTAAAAACAAATTTGTGACTGAAGATTTAACTTAAGTTAATTGTAAATTGAATATTTATTGTTAAAGCTCTAATTGTGCTACTAACTGTGTTTATTTTTCTTTTCAAAATTGCATAGGTATTTTGTTGTTATCCAAATAATCAATTTGCAATTTAGCTACTTTCAAAACTTGGTGGGGGAAGGGGGGGGGGGGGAGAATTGTCTCAGTTAAAAGTGCATCAACATTTACATATGATTTTCAGTTGTTGTCAAGTTCTTGAATGCTACCAAAACCAGCTACCACTTTATTTGTGAGTTTTTGCTACTAAACTAAAGACTACTTTAAAAAATATATCTAAATTGGTAATTTAAGATTTTTTTTTCTATTATTATTGAAAGTTTGTTTTTTTATCTGCTTTATTTAACTAGTTCAATGACATTCAATACTTTTAACATTATAGTGATAAAATTATCAAATCCAGTTACTTGAATTATTTTCTTCTGGTGGAGAAAGCTTAAGGATTAGTTTTGTATATTTTAATGTCATATAATAAAGTTAGTTTTTTCTCCAAAGCCATTTTATTGAAAGAATATTACATAAATATTTTATTTCTATTACTGTACTGTGACAATGTTAGTAGTTTATCTTCCATTTGAAAAAATATTTTTATATTTATCAGATTCTACAGATTTACTTATTACATTTGAAAATGGAGATGCAAGAGCTTGTTTCTTTTATAATTTTGCTTCAACAATGCATCCAGTTACTCGATTATTTATGCGATGTGGAAGATCTCTAGGTCAGCCTCGAATATTTTCAGGTCCTGATAACAAGTGCTTCTATGATTTTGTTTGGGAATCAAGTTTAGCTTGTGCTGACAGACCGTAAGTTGTCGTAGTTTTCGTTAGTTACGCATTGTTGTGTTTAACCACTTGACAAATTAATATAATGCTTTATTTATTCTATACACATAATTTGATGTGTTTCTGTTCGAAATTTTTTAATTTATAAGGCTTGAATTTTTTTTCTTTGTTTCTTTTGATTAACATACACTGTTAGCTCTCTTGATTTAATAAATTATTTAAACTTGATACACATGTTAAAATTTTTTAAGCTTGTTACAATAAATGTTGTTCACATCTCTCAAGAAAATGTTTTATTTATTTACTTATTTTATTATTTTTTTTTTTTTAATCATCAAATTCAATGATTTGTATGGTTCAAACGTAATATTTGAAAGTTCGTCTCATGGTATGTTTTAGATATAAAAGAAAATTAAAGTTTTTTATGAAGGATAAAAATACAATAACTATAATTGGTTTCTTTATATGTTTTAATGTAGTTGATGATCATGTATTTACAAATTATTAAATATATGTGTGTGTGTGTGTGTGTGTCATGAATCATTAATTTATTAATGTTTTCTAAGATAATAATTTTTAAATTCTCCTTCCAAATTATTTATTCCAATATTCATTTGCAAACATGAGAATATATTTTTCTGAAAATATTAAGTTAATCTGAGAAAAAGCTTGAAAACAAAGCACCAAAAGCAACTTTGGTGCAATTTTCTCTTCTCACGTCCCTGTATATATATATATATATATATAATAGATATAAGCATTTTAAGTTGTAAGTTTAAAGTATGAATAATTTCATTAAACATTGTTTCATTTATTACTTATGCTGTGTTGTTAAATCCGATAACTATAGTCTACAATGGACAATCGGTTTTAGTTATTGGATATTAATTTATTCATTTTGAATACTTTTAGGGAAGAAGTAATGATTGAAAAGGATGGCATTATCAAAGATCAGAGACTTGACTTCTCTTTCAACATTAAAGATATTTTAAATCAGTAAGTATTTTTCTAACTTATTTTGCTTGTTACCTTTTTATTTTTGAGTTTCATGAAAGCTGACAAGTAATTGTGATAAAATATTCTGTAATGTTATTTTATTCTGCAATTTGGAATCATACAGATTTCCGTATCTCAGTATAATGAAAGAGATTTTTAATATCTCTTATTCAATATCTCATGCTATATGAATCTGATCCTCATTTAGGCCATTTATCTTGGTCTTTTATAAATGGTACCTACTTTTATTTCCATTATTCCTCCAATACTTTGTTTCATTAACAGCTCCTTTCAATTGTTTTTACTTTTTGGTTATACATTTCACTTATTAATTTTTTATTTTGTAACTTCGTATTTATTTTGTTTTTTAAATCACTAGATACACTTTCCAACTTTTCATTTCTCATTCAATTCTGAATCTATTGATATGACAGCAATATCGATTAATATGATTATCATGTTCACTTCCAGTATCGATTTCCAGCCTATTCTATCGTTTAATTATGTTAAATATCAGTCACTTTTCACAACCTCAGCTCTTCCTGCTTCTGACTATAATTCTTTTTCTCAATTCTGCACATCATGATGAAACTCTATTTTACATTTAGGGGGCGTTTCCCCATGACATATATGTATATATGTCATGGGGATATATCCCATATCGATATATGTCACGAATTTTGTCTAAAGATTGTCGAAAAAAGGCCGATTTCATTAAAAAGAAACGCGGATTTTGTCAAAAGATCGCAATAAATTGCCTATTTTGCAGATAAATCGCTGATTTCATCTGAAGATCGCAAGAAAACGCTGATTTCGTATGAAGATTGCAAATCTCCCCCTCCCCACCGATTTCAGATAAAAAAAAAAAAAAAAAGGCACTCCGGGAGTGCCGACAGAAGTGAAAACTTGAACAATTATGTGTGTATTTTTTTAGTCGTCTGGACATATTTTATTGTGAAGAAAATACTTTTAAATGAAGTGTTTTTTATTCATTATTATAAACTACTGCTACAAAAATTATATTACAATTTTCATTTAATGCGCTATTGTACATGAAAAATAATGCATATTATTTTACATACAAAAATTGCAATCTATTGCTTAAAACATAAATTTACAAATGCATGAAATATGAAATATCGTCAGTTGGTATTCTTTGAAATAAATACCCATAAAACTTATGAATTTTCATCCCCATTTCAACAATTCTTCCATCATCATCATCATCATTATCATTATATTCTAGATTTGATATTATAGGTTTATGGTAACTAAAATATATAGCAAACAATTTTGATTCAATTCTATTTAAATATCTTGTAATGACTGCATCAATTGTAATTTTTTATCTCTCTGTGCTAAGATTGCGATGGTTGGTCATTGTTAAATAAAATTTTCTATTTAAAAATTCAATTAATTGTAGATTTTCATCATCCACAAAGTTGATGTTGAAATCTCTACTCAAAATCATCGGCAAATCATCAAATCTCTTTCCAATTCTATCTTGAAGTAATGCAGAAGCCTCTTTAGAACAAATAAATAAATTTTCATACAAAAATTCTCATTTGCACTTAAAGACTTATCCGGTGAAACATAAATGGCAACCAATACAATTAGTTTTTCATTTTCAGAGTGGCAACAACAAACACATATATCACTGATATCAAAAACATTACTACTAAACATACTGGTATACCTCACATGCACATTCATATGAATTGTGGAAATATATGCGGCCGAATCCATGTCGATTCAGGCAGGGGGGTTACCTTCATAGTCTCAGAAGTTCTTTGATTGAACATATGTTAAAATTCAGGAAAAAATAAAATTCCCGTAATTTTTGGTTTTCCCCAAAAAAATTTCTGGACCGAGATACAGGGTGCCAAAGATGGCATCCCGAGCACTTTTTCCCGCTTGCGATTTTCGAAAAAAAGTTTAAAGTGCTCTATCTCTGAAACGATGCAAGATATCTCGTTGCAGTTTATTTTATTTTAAAGATAATATTTTTCTGCTTAAAAAGATATACTCTATTTTGAAATATGTATTTAATTATTTTTACAGTAGCCTTCTAAAAAAAAAAATTTTAATCAAAAAAATTTTTTTTCTCAAAAATGCCAATCTCAAAAATTTTGATTTTTTTACTGTTAGTCAATACCATTGAGTACTACCTTCACCGTAAAGGAGAACTTCCACTTTTGAGTTTAACAAGTTTTAGAATCATTTCAAGAATTTAGAGAATTTTACAGGAACTGCATTTCAAAAGTTCCATTAAAAGTCTCTCAATTTTTGTTTATTTGTATCATATGTAGCCTATTACATATCCTAAACAAGTTAGAAATCACACATCAAACATGGTAAATGAGGTGCATTCATACTATGACTAGTTTTATAAATATTTAGATCTTGGTGCAATAAGTATTACACTCTTGTGAAAACTGGCATGAGTACAAAATTTATTATGTTTCTATATATTAAATTCAGTAATACAGAAGTAATATGAATCCATCTTAAAAAGAATGTAATCACTAGGGCAACCTAGAATCATTACCTATCATGGGATATGTTTGAATTAATTATGCGTGATAGGATTTAACAGGATGAATAAAATATTTATGAGTGTCTTTTTTTCAAAGTTTTCATTTGACAACCTTTTTCACAACATTTGTTGCCTTTTTTTTTTTTTTTTTTTTTTTTTTTTTTAGAAGGTAACATTTTTTTGTTTGAAATGATATATTCAATTTTGTAAAAATGTATCCATATTTTCTGATGTAGCCTTTGGATTTTTTTTATTTAAAAGAAATCAAAAATGCCAATCCTAAATTTATTTATCTATTTTTTTGATGTTGATTCACACCATTGAGTACTTACTGCCTTCCTTATTTCGGAAAACTTCCACTTTTGATTTTGACAAGTTATCGAAACACATGTAAAATTTTGCCATATATTTTACCAGTTCCTGTATGACAATCACATACTGGTCTCAGGAAATCAAAATCTTAGTCTTGTTTGACATATGATTTTATTTCTTAATAAGTATAAGAAACTGACAGCTTTAAAAATAGCTTACAAAAGAAAAAAAACATGCAGTAAAGTTTACAAAATATATGTATAAGTTTCAAAACATATTACTTCCAGTGTACTCTGCTTAGAACTGAAATTAGAAATTCATAGACTTTATAATTCGTTGAACAGTATCTGTATCTTCCTTTGATATTTAGTGATGCCTTCCTGTTTAACTAATAGGGCCTGGGGCTTCCATAATCCTTAAAACATTGTGAATAGGAAGTGAAATTGATGGTGATGTTGCTGTCTTGCAGGTGGAAATCTATACCCAACAGCCGATCCAAGTGAGAACATAAAGACATTTTCATAAACAACTGATATCATTTACCTTTGCAATCCACTATTGACAATAATATACACATACAATAAAATTCCTTTTTATAAATTGTGAATCTGAATATTTTGCAATTGTTTCAGAGATCTTGGTTGGACAAATGAAATTTCTTTTTGCTTGCTATTCAAAGTTTGTGTAATATAGATACTATGATAGTAATAGATGAATATACCCATCACTATGATATTAATGGATGATTGTTTATTCTATTAAATTCTATCATACATAATGAAATATCCCATGATAGGTAATGATTCTAGGTTGCCCTGGTGATTATGTTCTTTTTAAGATGGATTCATATTACTTCCGTATTACTGAATTTAATATATAGAAACATAATAAATTTTGTATTCATGCCAGTTTTCACAAGAATGTAATACTTATTGCACCAAGATCTAAATATTTATAAAACCAGTCATAGTATGAATGCACCTCATTTACCATGTTTGATATGTGATTTCTAACTTGTTTAGGATATGTAATAGGCTACATATGATACAAATAAACAAAAATTGAGAGACTTTTAATGGAACTTTTGAAATGCAGTTCCTGTAAAATTCTCTAAATTCTTGAAATGATTCTAAAACTTGTTAAACTCAAAAGTGGAAGTTCTCCTTTACGGTGAAGGTAGTACTCAATGGTATTGACTAACAGTAAAAAAATCAAAATTTTTGAGATTGGCATTTTTGAGAAATTTTTTTTTTTTTGATTAAAATTTTTTTTTTTTTAGAAGGCTACTGTAAAAATAATTAAATACATATTTCAAAATAGAGTATATCTTTTTAAGCAGAAAAATATTATCTTTAAAATAAAATAAACTGCAACGAGATATCTTGCATCGTTTCAGAGATAGAGCACTTTAAACTTTTTTTCGAAAATCGCAAGCGGGAAAAGGTGCTCGGGATGCCATCTTTGGCACCCTGTATCTCGGTCCAGAAATTTTTTTGGGGAAAGCCAAAAATTACGGGAATTTTATTTTTTCCTGAATTTTAACATATGTTCAATCAAAGAACTTCTGAGACTATGAAGGTAAGATTTTTTCTTTGGCTGCCTGAATTGACATGGACTATGCCATGCCCATTACATCAAACAACCTTTTATAAATAGCTACTCCTGCTGCTGGACGACCGTATCTTCTGAAACTTGCAACAAATTGAATAGTAATCAAACAATATAAGTTGTTAAACTTTAAATAAAATTTTTTAAAAAATGGTTGGAAAGTGCAGCATAATCGATGCACAATATCTTGATTTTTCTTTCTTAACTTTTTATTCCATCTGGTAACAGTATATTTTGTTAAACTTTAAATACAATTAAAATTTTTAAAAATGGTTTTGAAATGTAGCATAATTGATGTGCAATGTCATGTTTTTTCTTTCTTAACTTTTTATTCCATTTGGTATCAATTTATGTTGTTACTATTTAAATACAATCAAAAATTAAAAAAAAAAGAGAGAAAAATGGTTGGAAAGTGCAATGTAATCAATGCGCGATGTCATACTTTTTCTTTCTTAACATTTTATTCCCTCTGGTAACAGTATAAGTTAAGGTTTAAATACAATTACAATTTTTAAAATTGGTTGGAAAGTACTGCATAATCAATGTACAATATCATGTATTTTCTTTCTTATCATTTTATTCCATTTGATAACAATATAAGTTGTTAAACTTTAAAAACAATTGAAAATATATATATAAAAAAAGGTTTAAAAGTGCAGCATAATCGATGTGCAATGTCATGTTTTTCTTTCTTAACTTTTTATACCATTTGGTATCAATTTATGTTGTTACTATTTAAATACAATCAAAAATTTAAAAAACTGAAAAAAGTGGTTGGAAAGTGCAGCATAATTGATGCACAATGTCATATTTTTTCTTTCTTAACATTTTATTCCTTCTGGTAACAGTATATGTTGTTAAACTTTAAATACAATTATAATTTTAAAAATTGGTTGAAAAGTGTAGTATAATCGATGAGCAATGTCATGTCTTTTCTTTCTTAACTTTTTATTCAATTTGATAACAATGTAAGTTGTTAAACTTTAAATACAATTGAAAATTTAAGGAATTGAAAAAAATGGTTGGAAAGTGCAGCATAATTGATGTGCAATGTCATGTTTTTTCTTTCTTAACTTTTTATTCCATTTGGTATCAATTTATGTTGTTATTATTTAAATACAATAAAAAATAAAATGTTTAAAAATGGTTTTGAAATGTAGCATAATTGATGTGCAATGTCATGTTTTTTCTTTCTTAACTTAAGAGAGAAAAATGGTTGGAAAGTGCAATGTAATCAATGCGCGATGTCATACTTTTTCTTTCTTAACATTTTATTCCCTCTGGTAACAGTATAAGTTGTTAAGGTTTAAATACAATTACAATTTTTAAAATTGGTTGGAAAGTACTGCATAATCAATGTACAATATCATGTCTTTTCTTTCTTATCATTTTATTCCATTTGATAACAATATAAGTTGTTAAACTTTAAAAACAATTGAAAATGTATATATATATAAAAAAAAGGTTTAAAAGTGCAGCATAATCGATGTGCAATGTCATGTTTTTCTTTCTTAACTTTTTATACCATTTGGTATCAATTTATGTTGTTACTATTTAAATACAATCAAAAATTAAAAAAACTGAAAAAAGTGGTTGGAAAGTGCAGCATAATTGATACACAATGTCATATTTTTTCTTTCTTAACATTTTATTCCTTCTGGTAACAGTATATGTTGTTAAACTTTAAATACAATTATAATTTTAAAAATTGGTTGAAAAGTGTAGTATAATCGATGAGCAATGTCATGTCTTTTCTTTCTTAACTTTTTATTCAATTTGATAACAATGTAAGTTGTTAAACTTTAAATACAATTGAAAATTTAAGGAATTGAAAAAAATGGTTGGAAAGTGCAGCATAATTGATGTGCAATGTCATGTTTTTTCTTTCTTAACTTTTTATTCCATTTGGTATCAATTTATGTTGTTATTATTTAAATACAATAAAAAAAATGAAAAAAAGTAGTTAGAAACTGCAGCATAATCAATGCACAATGTCATACTTTTTCTTTCATAACGTTTTATTCCATCTATTAACAGTATAAGTTGTTAAACTTAAATACAATTATAACTTAAAAAAACACACACGGACATTCGCGCAAGCGCCCTGTGCCGCCTAAACGGAGCAGCACACTCAGGCACAGTAGAAAGAGTGGGAGATACTAGTTCCTCTCCCTTCCCCTCGATCTTACGCTTTTTCGATCAGCATCACGTGACTCTGACGCGAGTTTGGAAGTTTTTACCCATACAAAAAGTGCTCAGCGCCCCTAAAGAAGTTTTCACTTCAAAAATTTCACCCAGAATCACCCCTGAGAAAGCCGTTTTTGAGAAAAGATCGCATAAGAAATGCAAATTTTGCCCAAAAATTGTCGATAAAAATTCCAATTTCATTTAAAAAAACACGGGAGAACACTGATTTTGTCAAAAGATCACAGTAAAACCGCCGATTTTGACAAACGATTGCAATAAATTACCGGTTTTGCTAAATATCGCAGATAAATTGCCTTAATCGATTTCGTCTGAAGATCACGAGTTACACCCCCCCCCTCCCAGGGGGGGGGTGTAACTCGAGGAATTCACCCTCCCCCCCTCGCGCTGCTGATTTCCGAAAATGTGATGTTAATTTCCAATTAAAAAAAATTTCACCCAGAATCGCCCCTGAAACATTCAAAATCTGCCAAATTTGGCTGCTGGAAAAAAAAAAAAAAAAAAAAAAAATCAAGTTTCTTGGTTATAATTCTCTTATTTCTGATTGGACATTAAAGCTGTCTCTTTTGTTTTCTGATTGTGAAATTGTAACCTCATATCTACAAACACCAATCGTAATCAGTATTCACCATCTAAAATTTCCTTTTCTTT
Source organism: Maratus speculifer (assembly GCA_964019185.1). NCBI lineage: Eukaryota > Metazoa > Arthropoda > Arachnida > Araneae > Salticidae > Maratus > Maratus speculifer. The sequence goes on from OZ025295.1 coordinate 170,508,968, forward strand.
GATATAGAGAAAGGAATAACAAAGAAGATATTTCGCCAAATAATTGTGCCAATCTGCTCTATAATCCGCTGATCTGTGTTTAATCGTAGTCTTATTATTTCACTGGATATGTGTAGCATGGTTAACAACAACAGTCTTCTTCTGCAGGAAATACAGTAGAACCCCGCTAATTCGGACCCCGATAATCCGGATCGGTTTGGTCTTTTTTTTTTTTCCCCCCAAATTTGAGAAGCGATTGACTAATTTCTATAACATTAACTTGTTTTATCGTCATAGTCTAAATAAAAAAACTTTTTCTGACATGTTTTCGGGATAATTAAGCAAAGTAAACATTATTACTGTCCGCAAATATTCAATAAGTTTAACATAAAGGTGATTTTCTGTTAGTATGTTATATTTTATTTCATTTTTTTTCTAATTCTCTGGATAATCCAGATTTTCAATAATCCGGATTGGGTCCAGTCCCAATTAATCCGAATCATTGGGGTTTTACTGTAAAACGAAATTAATTGAAGATGACTTAGGTTTTATTTAAAAAAATGGCATCTTGAAAAAGAAGTATCGGAGTTAGAAAATAAGCCCAATGAATTAGCTGATAAAGCTGAATCAACTAAAGATATTCAATTATTTATAAAATCGAACGATTGTAGAAAATCTGCAACAGAAAAAAGGAAGAAATTTCCTCCCTCATCAAAGATGCTAAAAAACAGTTGCTAGCCAACTAATGTTATATATTTACGATTAAAATTTAATGTAAGTAATTATGTGTACTGTTCTTTTTTAACTTTAGAAAGTCCTTATTTTTCTTTTAACGAAGCCCTTACAAAGTCCTTACAGAGTCCTTATTTTTCGTTTAACAAACTCTGTATGAACTCTGACTTAGAACTTCAATTATCACTCTTTTTAAGTTTTTAATTGAAGCATCCTACAAATAATCAGTTATTACGTGGTTCTCATCTTCAAGCCTTAAAATACATTAGTGTTTTGAATTATCTGATTGGAACTGTTTAATTGAATAAATGATGATTAATGAAACAGTTTTTAAAAGGTGACTTTAATTTTTCTTTTCTTAATGTTTGTTGCTATTGTTTTTGTAATTATAAATCTTTGTTTATAATTGTTTATTTTAAAACTTGTTTTATTTTTATTTATTAAATGTTAGTTTCATACAAAACTTAAATATCAACTCTTTAATATGTGGTCTCTATTAAACCCTTTTGTCATATTTCTTGTCTGGATTAATTTAAAGCATCCATATCTCTGCTACATTTTAATATTGTTTTAGATTGACCTGGTACATGGGTCGAACAGACCCACTTCATTGCTATTTTTGTTATGATTAACTCTGCCAAGACATGCTGCATTGGCTTTTACATTGTATTCAACTTCCAATTTCGATAGGCATTCAGTGAATGAAGCTTCCCTTAAGCTTTTTGGTTTTCCTTGATCTTTAAAAATCTCCAATGTTTCAAGATATTATGTGAAACTGTTGATGCGAAATTAGTCATATTACGGTAAAAGTAATCTAACAGTAAAACTAATCTTAGTTTTTCCATGATTGTTCTTCATAAAAATCATATCTGATATTAGTTTTAAAAAACAGTTTATTGACCAGAGACATTGATAAAAGAAATTACTTGGTGTTTTCGATATAATAGAGTTGGCTGTAGTTTCGATTAAATTGATAAAAAGTAAAACATTACTCATCATTATATTATAACAACGAAAGTGCAAAAATTTTTATAATCAGTGATAAAAGAATAAAGTTACTTTTACTTCAGATTTCCCAGTTTTCTACCAAAAACAACTATTTTCCAAATAGTTGAAAAAAAAATTGCAAATTTCACAAAAGGTTGCAAATTTCCTCAAACGATTGCAAAAAAACATGCAATTTTTCGTCAAAAAATGAAAAAAGGCATAAATTTCATTAAAATGCTTCTTTAAGGAGGGGGAGGGGGAATAGAAATGCAAATTTTGTTAAAAGAATGAGAAAAAATGCAGATTCAATTAAAAAATTGCCAAAATTTAAGACTGTACATTAACACTTATATAAGTAATGGATTGTTTAATGCCACTTGCGAAATATGTTCTAACATTTTTTTTCTTTTATTTCTGCTTATTTGAGGGGAGGGGGGAAGAGTGATTTTGCAGTTTGAAAATATTTTTTTTCTGCTTCAAAATGGTCATTTCTTGCTCCAAATGAGCATTTATGCTGTTCCAAAATAGTTATTTTCTGCTCCAAAGTTGCTTTTTTGCTGCTCAGAAATGAGGTTCATACGTTTCCATCACTGTAATTGTGAACAAGCAATTTTTAATACTTAATTTTAATCCCCCTACAGACCAATAACTAATTGTAATTGAAGTATAGGAATGACACAATAGCTTTAAGGCAATTTTACTATGTTTTACATGGGTGAAGTTCTCTACAAAGTTGCCAGCAATTGAAACTAGGTAAAATCATTTCACAGTTATCGCAATTGACCCTAAACATTTGGTATTAAAACATCTTTAAGGTGCATTATCTTGTAAATGAAGTAATTTTGTAACTACTAACAGGAAGGTGTAACATTGATTTATAAAATTTAATATATATATTTATGTTTAAAAAGCAGAAAACTGCAAAACATCATTGATTGCTGTTTCCATATTCACTATCTACTTATAAACTTTTGGAAATTGTATGCATTGTTCTCTATATATTTTTTTACTTTTATTTTTTTAGAACATTCACTGTTCCTGGCATATCTATAAATGATCGCTATATATATAAGATTAATTTAAGTGGTGTATCACAAAGTTTGACTGACCAAAACAGCACTTGTTTTAAAGCAGCAGTATGTCAAACAAAGCCTGATGGAGACTTTAAAAGAGATATTGGTAGTTTTGACACCAGGACTTTTATTGTAAGAGGTAAGATTTTACTTTAAATTGTTTTTAAATCTGAGAGATAAGGTATGTTTCCATCATGAAGATTATATTTAAATATTATTTTAAATAATTTAAACACAAATTATAATTTTCTTAAAATTCCTATTATTTTTGTAATTTTTAGTATTTAAAAAAGTTTCTTTGTAAATTAATAATAGTACCTACTATCATTGTTTCACACATTAAAAAATTAAATTTATTTTATTTTAAGAAATCACTTTTTTGATCTTGCTAGTGAAAATAATGCTATTTTAAGTCTCTAAATTTCACTTCTATTATCTATTTATTTTTCTAGGTTCTGAGTTACATTTAGAATTAAAGTCACATACTAGACCATGCGGGAAAAATCGTGACAAAGAAGTAACTACCCTAATAAATATGCAGTGTTCTTCAGCAGCTGGAATTGTAAGTTAAATATGTTATGCAAGACATGCTCTTTATTAATTAAAAAATAATAATTTGTGTAAGATTTGAGTATTTAAATATTTTATAAGATTTTGAGTAGATTTTATAAGATGTTTATCTTAAATTGTGTGCTAAGTAATTTCTGATAATATGCATACTATTTAAAATTTTCTGAACAAATTTGCATGTACATGTGTGTGATCATACCTCTAAACTTTCTTTCATCTAGTAGGTAATTATGTATATTAAGTATATTCCTTGTATTATTTCAAATTACTCTTAAGAATTCCAACTTTTTTTGTTTAACTTTTCTTATTTAAACATTTACATCCAAGATAATAGATACTGGTTAGTAATAGGATTTTAAAGTATCTTTTAATGATATTTATTTTAAATGCATAATATATATATATATATATATATATATATATATATATATATATATATATATATATATATATGTACTCATTACTTTTTCTCAGTTTGTAAAAATATTTTACGTAAGTTGCTCATTAATACAAAGTAATATTTAATACAGAAATTGAATACAGATATTTTTTACCACACATTTTATTTATGATCATGGTTCGTATAATCCAAGTCCTTTAATTTTTCAAAGAAAAATACAATGCAATCAATGGCATAAGTACAAATAGATAATGAGTATTAGTTTATTTTTCTAAGATATTTCTATTTTGTATAAATATATGTATTTTTAAAGTATGTGAGCAAAAAGGTATAAAACATTGATACATTACTTTCTACATCTGTTTGTGCATAAATTGCTGCTGCCTACCATATATCTTTTAAAATTTAGCATTTTTCCTATTCCCACAAACTTTAAGGTAGTTATTGTGATGTATTATAATATAAACTCATTTATATATTGCACTATTAAATTTTTGATATCGTATAGCTCTAATCATAATGCCTTTAAACTGAGGAATATTGATGTTATTTTATTAACATTAAAATAATATATTGATTTTTAACATACTGACTAAACATCAAATATTAAAAAAATAAGTCTTAGATGCATTTGGATATGCCTTAATTTATCTAGAACTAAATTTACAGACCTACATATGATAGATTTTCCCTGCGATTGTGTGTGGACACACAGACAACTACACATCTTTTATTAATGTAGATTTCCATTGCTGTTTATTATTATTATTTTATAAGATAAAACATATATATTTTTTTTTACCTTATAAAATTTATTATTACAAAATAATAATAATAAACAACAATAGAAATGGTTAAATTTGTGTGTGTGTGTGTGTGTATATATATATATATATATATATATATATATATATATATATATATATATATATATATATGAAAGGATAAAACCTATAGCCTTTTTAAAATTTAAAATTTAAATGCCCCTTCTTGTAACCTTAATTCTAATACTTAAAGCTAGTTTGCCCCTGTTAATGTTCTTTCCCAACCTAACATTTATTACTCTCAGAGATGATTTTTGGATGTTCTTTAAGATTAAAAAAGCTGACGTAAACGCAATTCTTAATTTGTAAGATCAGCAATGAAACCCTGGAAAACCGCGCCTAACAACGTCATAGTGCCCAGATATTTCTTAACCAATTAAATTTGGAGTAACACCCATTAGTTAGTATCGCGACCTGGTAGAAATAATGTGAATTAACGGCCTTTATATAGCGGGAGCGCCTAAAACAAGCGGCTTTTTTGACCTAACACTTGCCTAATAAAATGCTGCCCAAATAAACGAACTTTTAAAAAGAAAGCGTCAAGTTCCAGGGACCTGGTTTCTCCCAAAGATTTGCCAAAAAGGATTAATAAACCAGGCCCCCAGTGAAAATACTGTGTCGTTATTTGTCTCTCAATCACACCTCATGATTCAACAACAATAACGGCTTATCGATGGTAAAACACCAAAATCTTTCCCGGCCATTCGGACGATTGACTCGGCGCGATCTCCAAAGTCTTTCCCCGGCACCTACAAAGCTTGACGCGACGGATCTATGAGTTGTATCGCCCGAAGTCCCGCAGCTCTCCACGACTACAGTACATGAATTCCCTCTCCTCGGATCGGATGGTGACGGAACTCCCACGAACGTAAGGCCAAGACTCGGGTTCCTTACAAAGAGTCGGTGAGGATAAAAACCTGACAAGCGAAACGAAACCTGGATGAAAAAGCGCTCTGCTTCCAGGAACGTGATCGGCGGATACAAGCGGTACCAGATGTCCTCTCAGTCCGAAGACTAGCCGGAATACGGCATGATCTTTCGCCAAGACGCGATAAATACGGCTGTGTGGTGTAACGTGACTGTCGTTCTACAACCCCTGTGACTGCGCCGCGCTCCGCGATCAGCTGTGCAAGGATTTTGTTTCAAAGGGAAAGGAGAAGTATCGCGGATCGAACTCCGATAGTTTGAACATTTAAAGAGAAAAAAGAAAGGACAGAATGTGCGCGTTTATTTTTATTTATTTTTTTTCCCGCTCCATTTGTTTTCTATCAATCGCGGATTATTGTTCCAGGTAAGATGTTTTATTTAATATGAAAAGTTAGAAGGAGCAAATTCAGGCATTTTATTGAAAAAAAAAAAAAAAAAAAAAAAAAAGAAAAAAAAAAAAAAAAGTAAAGTTGATTTTTTTTTGTTTGTACTTTGTGTTTTTATAAAAGTTATTTTTAGTATTTAGTTAAGATTTTAATCATAGAAAAAGAACTGTGAACTAAGAATGAACATGATAAAATATTTTTATTTTATTTTAAATTTTTGCTGTAAAGTTCGTTTTGCATTTGTTTAGTTCTGCTCCTTTCAAGTTGAAAAAGATAAATAAAAATTATCTTTTAAATTAAGATTCATAATTTGAGTTATAAAAAATGATTTAAATATCAGGTTATTATTATTTTACTATTATATTTGGAATTATTTAATGTTATTTTTATGTGTTACTATGTTGGAATATATTATGATTTTGTGAGATTTTATTTATAAACATCATGAGTACTACCCCACAATCAGAGAAAGTAGGCGACCCCCCAAAAAATGATGATGTGGTTCCCGAGACTCCGGAAAAGGAAATTAATGCAGCAAATTCTCAGTCCTCAGGTAATAGTGAAGGCACATGTCGAAAAGATCCCGAAATTGTGCCATTTTCTCCGGACTCGAAGATGTTATGGATTCCGTGGCTGAGATACTTTGAGTCAGTTTGTGTCGAGGAACACAAGGATGATTTGTGGAAAATCCGCAACATCCAAAAGTATCTAAAAGATACCGCGCTTACCTTATATATCAACAACTGTCTTCATGTCCTCCATTGGTCCGAGTTAGTGTTATTGTTCACTGAACATTACACTACTCCTGATACACTATCATTGACAGATTTCTCCCAGATCAAATTTAAATTTGGAGGTGACTTAAATGAATATTACCACCAAAAAACTAAAGTAGGACGCACTTTAGGTTTAGATCAGCGTTTCATTTTGGACGGTCTTACTGATGGACTGCCAGTAGAGATGAAACAGTTGGTAGTGACAAATGCGCCTGCTGATGTCAATGAATGGAGAGAATTAGTATTTAAATTAAGTAAATTGCAGTTAGAGCAGAAAGATAAAACAGACAGGAAGACTGAGCCTAACCCTCAGCATCCCCCTCAATATCGACAATGGAAACCTTTTAAATCCCACATTGACCATGGACAAAATTCCTACAGACCATGGAATTATCGTGTCCCAAACCAATCACCTCAATTTCGACATTTTAACCCAAACCCACAAAGAAATACATTTAGACCGATGCAACCAATTCCCACAAGATCTATGCAGACCGATCAACAACGCCCAAACTTACATTATCAGGCCACGTTGCCACCAACGCCGTGCCGAGTTTGTTTAAATGTGGGCATTTCGAATGCTTATCATTGGGTGCGAGATTGCCCTTTTCGTAAACAAACGCTGAATGTTACTGCCCTAGCACCAAATCCAAGTGTTTCAACCCATAATCTAGATCAGACTAATAATGAGTTTCCACAAAATACAGAAGAGAGCCAATGACAATTAATAATACCCGGGTATATCAAAACACATAATGGATCCAAACAAAAAATGAACAATTGTCAAACAGCTACTCATGTGAAAAGTGAAGACTCATTACCATGTTTGATAGATACAGGTAGTTCTATCAGTGTAATGCCATACCATTTAGCCCATAAATTTAATCTAAAAATATCTAAAGTTCAAAAGAGTATTTCAGTCGCACAAACTCAAGGTGTTCTAGCTTTGAAAGAAAAATGCCTTGTCAGTTTGCAATTAGGACAAATAACTCAAACCATTGAACTGTTTATAATTCATAACTCTTTACCATATGTTTTAATTGGGCTACCACATTGTGAATTGTTTAGATTAAATATTGATTGCTCTAAAATGCAAATCCATCAGAATAACAAAAAAATATCACTTATGCGTAATATTTCAAAAAAATCATCCCACCATACTTTGCATTTGTCACAACCATATATCCACCCGCTAAAAGCAGAGATCCGAAATGCAGAGATATTTGAAGAAAATTTTGAACCGGAGTTGTTTGAAACCTCTGACCATGGGCCCAAAGTTCAGTTGGCTAAAGAACAACTACCTGCTCTTCTCGCCAAATATGTCTGTATTTTTGCAAAAGATAAGTACGATGTAGGCTGTGTGAATATAGAACCCCAAAGAATCCATTTAACCTCTGACCTTCCCGTTTCACTTAGGGCTTACCGTACATCACCCAAAGAAGAGGAAGAAATCCGAAACCAAGTCCAAAGTTTGTTACAGGCAGGAATCATTAAAGAGAGTTGTTCCCCTTATTCGTCGCCTGTCACTTTAGTTTACAAGCGCGAAGAAGGGAAGAAAACTCGTTTATGTGTAGATTTCAGAAAATTAAACGCTATTACCAAGACAGACGCAGAACCCCTACCCCGAATTGATACCCTTTTGGATAAATTAGCACAAGCTAAGGTCTTTTCCACTCTCGATTTGGCCAGTGGATATTGGCATATACCTATCCACCCTCGAGACACCGAAAAATTGGCATTTGCGACCACTTTCGGTTTATTTGAATGGTTGCGATTACCTTTCGGATTAAAAAACGCACCTGGGATATTCAACCGCACACTCCGAAGAATCTTTAATAAGTACAAAATTAATTTTGCCTGTAGTTATTTTGATGATGTTATTGTATTTTCTCAAAATGAGGAAGAACATTTGATGCATTTAGAGACATTATTTAATATTTGTGTCCAAGAAAATCTCAAATTAAAGTTATCAAAGTGTAATTTTGTTAAATCAACAATTAATTTCCTTGGTTATGAAGTTTCTAATGGATGTATTACCCCTGACAATCCAAATGTAGAAGTTATTAAGAAATTAAAACCACCAACCAATGTAAAAGAGTTGCAACGCTTTTTGGGATCTATTAATGTCTATAATAAATTTATTCCTAAGTATGCCGAAATTAGATATCCTCTCAACCAATTGTTAAAGAAAAATGTCCCCTATGTATGGGACCAAAATTGTCAAGATTCTTTTGAGAAACTAAAACAGGCTTTGATTGAAAAACCTATCTTAAGATTGTTTGATCCCAAGGTGCCTTGTGAACTGTTTGTAGATGCCTCAAGTCTTGGAGTAGGGTGTGTTGTGAAACAGGTAGATGAAAAAGGAAAATTACACCCAATAGCATATCACTCTAGAAATCTTCGAGATTATGAAAAACATTATGCAATAACGGAATTAGAATGTTTGGCAATTGTGGATGCCTTGGATAAATTTTATCATTATTTACATGGTCAAAAATTTGTCATTCATACGGACCATGCGGCACTTACCTGGCTCAAAAATGTTAAAAATTTAAGAGGTCGTCTTTTCCGCTGGTCTCTCAAACTTAGTATGTTTGACTATGAAATCAAATACCAAAAGGGCTCCACTAATGTTGAAGCTGATATGCTATCAAGACAACCTGTTTCAGAAAATGTACACCATGTTATACATCTCCTTGACTTGAATGAAGTAAGAGACAGCCAGAAAAAGGAAAATGTAACAGCAGATGGTAAAAAATACACTGAAGTAAATGATGTTGTTGTAATTAAAAAGAAAAGTTTGTATAAGATTGTTGTCCCCATGTGTTTACGGTTACCCCTCTTAGAAAAAACCCACACACAATTTGGCCACCCTGGTATTTATAAAATGATAAATTTAATTTCCCCACAGTATTATTGGCCTAATATCAATCAGGACATTGAAAATTTTGTAAAACATTGTCATACATGTCAAATAAACAAAAAATGTAAACAAAAAAGATTTGGCATGTTACAATTGATGCCCCCAACAGATATACCTTTTGAATGCTTGGCATTGGACTCTGTTGGCGGATTTAATTACTACAATTCTACGAAAAAATATTTGCATTTAGTGGTTGACCATGCAACTCGCTATGTGTGGGGCTTTCCTTCAAAAAGTGTAACTACTGAAACTTATACAAACATTTTGAAACAATTATTTCAACTACAAGTACCAGAAAAATTGTTAACTGACAGAAATGGAGCATTTACCGCTTCCAGATTTAAGAGATTTCTTCGTACTTACAATGTTAAACACAGATTGACAAGTAGTCACCACCCCGAAACGAATGGAAAAATTGAACGCCTAAATCAGACTATTGTAACCAGATTAAAGTGTAAAGTTAATTCTTCTTCTAAGAAAGTACCCTGGACTAAACTGTTAGATGAAGTCGTAGTTGAATATAACAATACTCCTCATTCTGTAACTCAATTTACCCCTAGTTATTTATTGTTAGGAAAATTGCCATATGATCCTCCTTTGCCAAATAATAGTTATTATCCTCCAGTTGATGAAGCTAGAAAATTGGCTAAAGAAAGAACAATTGCTTACCATAAGAAAAATAAAGTCCGCTATGATGCTCGTTTCCTTCCTGTAAAGTTTAAAGTTGGTGACCTTGTAATGTATGAAGAATTTCATTATCCTAATGCCCGTAAATTAACTTCCCCATATTCTGGACCATACACCATTCTGAAACAACTTTCTGAAGTCACTTTTGAAATTGATAAACCCAGCCCACATTTTAAGAGAAATTCTGAAATTGTCCATTCATCCAAGTTAAGATACTACCATTCTCCTCAAAATCTCAAACTCAACCATGAATAAACCCCATCTATCTCTTTCATCTTTCAATTTTTTATTTTTGCTATTCTATCGTCCCTCTATCATTAGTATTTGGAAGAGGACCCAGCTGGATGTTAACCCTCAACCCCCAGCGGTAAAGGATGAAAGTTACAGTTTAAAAGCACTGTTAAATTTTTTTTTAATGTTATTAGTATATGATGAAATGTGTTACGTCAATAAGGGTCCTCCGCTCCTTGACCACCCGTCTTTAGCCGGACTGTTTTCCCAGATTCTCTTTCCAGGTTGAACGGAGAATCTGGCAAAACTGCTTCGCTTGCCCTTTGTAGGTGAATGTCAGTTTCCCACTTTCCTTTTCTATAGTGCAAGTGGCATGTTTTTTTGGGATGACCTTTCACCACAAAGTATTGAAACCCATCTCCCACTAACCCTGGGCATGGTGAAAATTATAGCAAATTTATATTTTTACTTAGTAGCTATAGTTTTCAGAGGTCTGACATTTTTGTATTTTGGAGTTAGTCTCGAATTAAGCCTAAAACTGGATACTGTACATAGTTAGAAAAGATGCAACCTAAGAATTAAGTAGAAAAAAAAAAAAAAAAGTTTTTATAGTATTATAATTAGTATTATATTATATAGTGATTATATTATATAGTGTTAAAATTGTGTTGTGTTGTAATTACTTTTGGTGATATTTCAGTGTCAGCATACAGTATTTTCAGAAAAAATGTGCATTTATTATACAATTGTATTTTGCTGATAATATTGAAGATCATATTTTTTGAGTATTTTGCTATTTGTACCCATGTTTAATGTCAATAACTTGTGTGTGTTTTAGTATCTTATTTTTGAATATTTGATTATATTATATAGTATTCCAATTTTGCATAAAGAATGTTTCCAAAGGACTTTCCTTCATAAAAACTTTCAACCAAAGGAAACATCACAGACATTTAGAAAACTGTTTAGTGGAAAAAAAAAAAAAAAAAAGTTTTTTAAATGTTATGTATTTTAGTCAATATGTGTTTCATTATTTTAAGTGTTGATATTTTGATTAATGTTTCTTTTTGTTGTCCTTCTCGAGAATGTCCCTTAAATGCTGCAGCATTATTCATCACACATTATCAGTACCATTATTCATAGCATTATCCATAACATTATCTGTAGCATTATCCGTCACAGTGTCAGTACCATTATTCATCACACATTATCAGTGCCATTATTCATAGCATTTCCATAGCATTATCAGTAACCTTATCCGTAATATTATCAGTTACATTATCTGTAGTATTAGCATTAGTGTTCATGTTATTCAATGCCAAAATATTGACAAATCTTTTGTTGTAATATAGTGTTTTTTATGTAAAGAATAATGTTTTCATATAACCTTTTTCATGTAACCTGTAAATAATGTAGAAACTAGGTCCACCTGGCTTGACGTTCTAAAACTGAGGAAAAAAAAAAAAAAAAAAAAAACCCCACTTAATAATAAAGAAGAAACCCAGGTAAAATATTTAGGGGAGCTGAGACCCACAGACCTTGCAAGCAAGATCTGTGGCTCTTGTTTTAGTGGGGGGGATATGAAAGGATAAAACCTATAGCCTTTTTAAAATTTAAAATTTAAATGCCCCTTCTTGTAACCTTAATTCTAATACTTAAAGCTAGTTTGCCCCTGTTAATGTTCTTTCCCAACCTAACATTTATTACTCTCAGAGATGATTTTTGGATGTTCTTTAAGATTAAAAAAGCTGACGTAAACGCAATTCTTAATTTGTAAGATCAGCAATGAAACCCTGGAAAACCGCGCCTAACAACGTCATAGTGCCCAGATATTTCTTAACCAATTAAATTTGGAGTAACACCCATTAGTTAGTATCGCGACCTGGTAGAAATAATGTGAATTAACGGCCTTTATATAGCGGGAGCGCCTAAAACAAGCGGCTTTTTTGACCTAACACTTGCCTAATAAAATGCTGCCCAAATAAACGAACTTTTAAAAAGAAAGCGTCAAGTTCCAGGGACCTGGTTTCTCCCAAAGATCTGCCAAAAAGGATTAATAAACCAGGCCCCCAGTGAAAATACTGTGTCGTTATTTGTCTCTCAATCACACCTCATGATTCAACAACAATAACGGCTTATCGATGGTAAAACACCAAAATCTTTCCCGGCCATTCGGACGATTGACTCGGCGCGATCTCCAAAGTCTTTCCCCGGCACCTACAAAGCTTGACGCGACGGATCTATGAGTTGTATCGCCCGAAGTCCCGCAGCTCTCCACGACTACAGTACATGAATTCCCTCTCCTCGGATCGGATGGTGACGGAACTCCCACGAACGTAAGGCCAAGACTCGGGTTCCTTACATATATATATATATATATACAGGGTGTTTCGCTACCAGACCGACAAACTTTGAGGGATGATAGTAGACACGAAGACAAACATTATTAAATAGGAAACCATGAGGCGCAAACGTCTTCTGTAGGAGTTAGGGGCCATTAAAAATTAAGGTCCAGAATTTCAAGCGATGATAAAAAACGGAAAAAAGGGTCGATTCGTTTGCGGTTATCACTAAAATTATTCTTTAAATCGCGATGTTTTTAGAAATTTTTTTTTTTTTAAGTTAAGTTCAAAAATTGTTGATAGAGGACGCTTTAGACTTTAGAGTAACGAACAACTACTTTTTACCGTTATTTTGTGCATGTGGTTGAAATTATTCTAAAGTTTAGGCTTTAACTTAAATTTTAAGCCCATAATCGAAAACATTGGGATCGGTTAACTAGCGAAAATTTAACTGTGAACAGAGGGGGAAATTTTAAATGCTCATAAATATTGGACAAACAAATCAATTTTGTTGTGGTTTGCGTGTAAGTCATTCCCTTGGTAATTATTTTATTCAAAATGACGACAGCTTTGGTGTCCTCATTTTTTGATAGAGGGCGCTTTCGACACATCTCTGAAATTTCAATGGCATTACTCATGTATGTTTTACTACCAGATCAAGATACTTCCAGGAAGTGTTAGGCATGCAAAGATGACTCGGAATCATATTATAATGTAACGTCAAAAATGCCTTATTTACGAGTTAGGGTTAAAAGAAACAGAGAAAAAAGCAACTTGATAATTCTACAACACATTCTGTCGGAACTTCTGGTAAAAGCACATGTTCATCTTTCGTTGCACCACTCTACAGCATGATGGAGCTCCTCCACATTTTACCAATGATGTTCGCAGACACCCCAACATAACATATGGACAGCGGTGGATAGGTAGTGGTGGCCCGGTTCGTTGGCCTGCCAGATCGTTGCACCTACTTCATTATATCAATTACTTTTTTTTTACCTATCTTTATTTTATTAGTGTATAATTTTTTTGTATTTTTACTTTCTTCTATCTTCAATAGAAGAAAGTATTGTAATCGAAATTTTTTTCGACTTCCGGTTTTCGACGGATTTACACGTTTTAGGGGTCAGAGATTCCAAAAAACATGTTTTTACAAAATGTCTGTCTGTCCGTGTGTCTGTGTGTGTGTCTGTGTGTATGTGTGCGTTGGTCTACCCTGTAAAATGAGTAACTTCGTCGGTTTAAACACCAACAGAGTGAGTAACCTCAGACGCTTCGAGTAACTTTTGGAGGTTACTCGGAGTGTCTGAGACCTGAATTACGCGTTTTCAATAACCAGGATGCTAAATCTGCCGTTTTTTGAGGTTACTCGGAGAAGCGATTTATTGCTGTCATGAATACACACCGTGTGTAACATTTTATTTGCCACTGGTTTCAGCGCCATCTTATGGAGTGTATTTTGATAGCCTCGAACCCCAAAACTTTTACAGATGCAATGGCTTTCTACCAAGTAAGCTAAGGTTACTCGAAGATGCGGTATTTTGTCATATTCTACACAGCCACTTCAGTTACTCGATCATGCAATCTTCTACCATATATACACAACAATATAAGTTACTCGATCGTGCAAATTTTAGCCCGTATGTATACACAGCATTATTGGTTACTCGATTGTGCAATATTCTACCCGTATGTATAAGGAAATATAAGTTACTCGGCGATGCGGTATTTTGTCAATTCCTACACACTGTCTCCGTTACTCGATAAAGCTATGTTCAGCCCACACAAGAATTTTAATTACTCGATAATACAATAATTGACCTAGTTATAAAAATACAAAGGTATTACCGTAAAAAGATGTCGGGAAGGTTGGATTATTTACAAGAATTTCGACAAGCATTTTATCAAATTGTTGGATTGTCTGTTACTTTTTACGATTAATAATTTTATCAAAATTTAAAAGCTGGAGTTAATGTGAAATATATATTGATATTTGTTGGTAGTGTAATTAAGAAAATAAAAATAATAGCGATAACATTAATATCTCTTCAGAAGACAGTGTATCTTTTCAATAATTTTGTTTATTTTTGAAAATATAGATTAAACGGTGAACTGGCTACTTTTAATGTTCAGTTAACAGTGAATCAATAAAATAAACAAACAAACTACATTATTAATTAAAATTGTGAAAATGTTTTAAAAAATTGCATTTATAAATAATTCCCACTACATTTTTAAACACTAATATTTTGGCTTTTTTTTCCCTTTGAGCTTTTAAAATATGTATTACACGAGACTGCTCGTCGGTTTTTAGATTCATATAATATTACATTTCATATAACATTTTTTACTGAATTATAAAGTGAAAAACTATGAAAATAACGCATCTTTATATACTTAATAAAAAGCCCGAGGGCTTATCCCATGCGCAGATTTATTAGAAGTGTTTAAATCTCTATCTCAAACACAAAAATAAATAAATAAATAAATAAAAAATAAATAAAATTAGCATTTTCAAAAACAGTAAAGTGACGAAAGTATTACCATGGAAAAAAGTCAATAAAAGCTTTAATTTACATGGGTAATTGCACCGGGCGTATTTACAAAATATACAATATCTCGCGATATTGTATTGCATTCCGTATGAGTAAAAATTCGGTGTCAAAATATTTCCAATTAAAAGAAGCCTTCATTTAACATATTAAAAGAATCGCCTTTTAGATCAATTTTGAAATAAACTCAAATTACCATTTCATATCACTTTTACTGTGAAATGAAAGCATAAAAAATAATGCATGACATACTTGACTCTAAAAAATATCACTTTGATCATCTACACATAAATATCAATTAAAAATGTTTTCTTTCTTTGATTACTGAGTAGAGTTACTCGAAGACTCGCTATATATTTTTTAACTCTTTACACAGTTTTCTAAGTTACTCGATAATGCAATCAACAGCCTGAATGCACAGCAATATAGATTACTCAATGGTAATGTATTTCACCAGTTCCTACAACACAAATATATCAGTTACTCGATAATGCAATATTCTGCCTGTATGCACAACAATATAGTTACTCAATGATAATGTATTTCACCAGTTCCTACACACAATTATCTCAGTTACTCGATAATGCCATTTTCTGTCCATTCGTACACATTTATGTTACTCATTGGTATGGTATATTACCAATTTCTACACTCAACTATCTCAGTTACTCGATAATGCGTTCTTCTGTCCATCTGTAGACACTACAAGCTAAGTTACTGGATCGTACAATATTTTATCTAATAATAAAAACACAGAGCTATTATGGTAAAAACTGAAAGGGGGGGGGGGGTCGCTTACAAGAATTGAGTATTGCGTAAAATCGCAGCGTGGTCTGCAGCCACTAACTTGAATATTTTTTTAAATCAAAATTATAAGAATAAATGTGAATTAAAGGAACACTTGTAGATAAATTTTTAACTGATATCGTATTATGGATTGATATTTTTTATGGTACTTTAAGAACATAATTGTATTAATAATAACATTAATTTCTCTTAAATGTAAAATGAGAGCATTAATGATAGACCATATGATATTTTCATATAAAAAATGTCAGAAAGCACATGATATGAAATTATTAGATTTATTTATACAATGAGCTTAATAATTAAATAAGTACTTATGTACTTTTCTTTAAGTACTAAGTATAAAAGTTAAATGGGTTTTCTATAGAAAAAGAAACACGATTTTTCAATAAATATTTGAAAAATATTACTGTTTTTTAATATTAAACAGAACTATTTTTCACTGGTTTCGATAATTTACTAATAATATCACTTTGTTTTATGTATGTCTCTCCATCTCTATCGTAAAATTTCAAACTTTCGCAATATGAGTTCAGAAATTTGGTTTGCTATCCCCAACATTTTTTTTTTTTTTTTTTATGCGATTTTTAACGGAATTATATAATTTTCATTATTTGAAGGGGAAAAAAAAAGAAATTAATTAATTTCCGTAGTAAGAGAAACTCATAAAAATTATTTATAATTTTGGGATTAACTGGATTTAGATGGTTCAGATTCTCCTGATACATGTCGCAGCTACCCCATTCTTGAAAAAATTATGGGGTAAACGATAGATACTTGATGTACTGGTGCACAAAAAGTGCGCCTACGGTAGGAGGAGATCATAAACTGCGCTTACAGCTTCGACCATATCTCTATGATCTGTGCTCGAGGGGTAGTAATATGTCATTACATTGAGGAATATTTTAATGATTTTTTACCCACAAACTCTTCTGTGTGTAAATAGAAGCATGGTAACTCTTAGCGATAATAGTCACAGTACTTATAAACATCTGGTCTGCATTCGTACTACATCTTACAAGATACTCAGTATATACATATAAAATAAATAAATAAATAAAATGAATCATAATTTCTCAAGTAGTGGATTACAATTTTTGCAGAGAATTTCCATTTTAAATGGAACCGGTGCCCCAAATATTGTTAACTCTTTCAAGATATTCCATAGATTAATTAACACACACCATTGTATTTTTTTTTTTTTTTTTTTTTTTTTTTTTATTATTATTATTATTATTATTGTAACTCATTGATAAAAAGCGTTTTTCTGTTTTTATTGAAAAAAAATGCTGAAAATCCTTAAAATTCAAATTATCATAACTCGGTAAGTTTTATTTGTACAAAAGTGAAACTTTTATTGTTTTACTTATTAGGACACAGAGAAAGTTTTACTAGTGCTTAAATGTTGTAAATAAATAAATAAAAAATAATAATTTCTATAACTTTATAAAAATAAAATTTTTTTATATGCGTTTACCATAAAATGAAACAACATTCGATTGAATTCTGAATTAGAACCCCTTCTAATTTAATGTGTTTTCGAGCAAAATTGAATTGAGAAATGTGTTAGAAAAAAGCTTCTTTAAATTTGAGAGCAGCCTTAAGATTGACTTCACACCCAAACTGGTTTCTCTCCAGAATTCATATTTGTTTGTACTTGCATGGCTATTGCATGAGAATGACATATACTGATATTTAGAAAGTATGAAATCGAAGGATATTTCCAGTTTTCATTAAAAGCAGTCTTTCACAAAATGCTGTTTAAAAGCATTTAGAATTTGAACTAAATTTCTATAAAGTGCTCTAAACTGAATTTTCAGATGTTATAATGCTATAAATTTTCATCAAACAACAAGCGCTTATAATTCAGCATGTAATTCAATCTAAAAAATGATTGAAAAGTTACTAAAATTTAAGCCAATTAAATATCATATCTGTAAATAACATGCTTTGGCGTTTTGTGTTTGTAAGTTTATAAATTTCGAGGAAAACTCTTACAATCTATATTATAAAGGCCAAACGTTTATGTGCGTAACGCATACATCATTTTATGAATGAAACACTTTGAAATTTGAAATGGAATTTCGGTTTTGCAGTTTTTGCTATTTCAAATTTTTAAGTTTCTAAACAAGACACACTTTCAATTTTATACCATATTATACCAGCGCTCCTGATAATCTTTGCTGAATGACCGCAAATCGAAATTTGTGTATAACGAAAAAATGCGCTTTTCTCAATCTATGTATTCTAGGGTAATCGCTATAGTTTTTCTGGAACACATTAATTAGAGTCTAGAACCTCAAATTTCTTCATTATTTTAGTTTCAGCTGATTTAGAAAAAGGGGGGGGGGCATATTTCCGCACTTAATTTTCGTCTATATCTCTGAAAATATAGTACCTAAAATTAAAAGAAATGTATTTTTAATGTTTTTTTAATATTTAATTCACCCTTACGAAAGTTTTTTTTTTTTTTTTTTTTACATTTGACAATCTTTTTTCTATATTATGTTTCTTGAATTGTTTTTAACGGGAAAAAATAAGGTTGCGGTGTGAAATGACACTGATTTCATCTGAAAAAAAAAACCAAGCATAATAATCATGTTTATGGTCGATGCAGTCGTTCAAGTTACATATTTTATTTTTAACATTGAATCCAGAATTTCCACCACCACATTTCCGAAGAAAAAGCTCTCTCATAGAAAACACAAATTGCATCAGTTCACGTTTTTACAATCCATTTTCTATTTGTTTTTCTTTTTTTTGCCTATCTTTTCATTCGGTTTACTTCTAACCTTTTTATTTATTTATTTATTTTTTCATATTTATTACATGTGATTTTCCCATGTCCAAATGCGCTTTTTGTGAAGTGATCCTGTAACCAATTTCACTCTAGAAGACGGCCACGTTTGCTTTTATTTTCATATTGCAAAATGAAACTGGAACTATTTCTGAACCATTTAAATTAATTTATTAAGCATGAAACTATTTAATGTTTTTCCTTTTCTTCAAGCAGAGCACCCACAGATGTCTAAATAACTGCTGACCAGTGGACGGTATTCACATCACTGCTGTGTTTAAATTAACAAAATAATAACAATAATAATAATAATAATAACATTAATAATAATAATAACGCTCAAAAGCTTTATCTAGTCCTTAACAAAAAATGTGTGTCTGTCATGTTCACTATATTCAGGTTATTTTTGTTATATAGCGTTTATATTTCACTATTTTTAATTTAAAAAATTATTAAATTAATGAATTCGCATTAATGGAAAATAAAGCTAACCACTGATAATTTTAATAATAATACAATTTAATAAATAGATTATATAATAATACAATTTTGCGAAAATTAAGATAATTTTATTAAATAATAATAAGGCTATTCATTTTTATTATCTTTTAACTTAAACTCATTTCAATGGTTATTAGCTCCCGATTTGCGTTTCTTTCAGGCAAAAAGTAAAAGTGTCGTCTCATTCAATAGCTCCCAAATTAGAATATTTGTCATTAGATTGCATTTGATGCGTTTAAATTCAAAAATAAATTTTAAAATGAGTCATTATATAAGCGTAATTGATTTGAGATTTTTTTCTTCAACTACTATTTTTGTTAAATTTATTTTAGCTATAAGGATTGGTCCTATAAAAAACTTGTCATTGCAAAAGCTGTAGATATTATTAAGATGTAAAATAAATATAATCTGATTTAATAGCTTAATAAAAAGAATATTGCCCAGTAAAACTGATGGCATTGAGCTCACAGGCTAAGCATACTAATTGTATATTATAGCCTTATATTTTCAAGGGTTAATTCCATTAAAAAAAAAATTACTGGGGGGACAGCTCCCTCCACTTCCCCTTTTTATACTTAATCATTGAACCCCTTAAACTAATCACAGATATGATTTATCATATAAGAATTTGGAAAAAAAATGATAATTCTGCATGAAAAACCCATTTATATCAATTTAGAGGAGGGGCATGAACCCCCCGTTCCCCCCCTTTTATACTTATCCAATGAACACCTAATACTAATCACGGGAGTACATCATCAGAATGATCCTCCATCTGAATTTTGAACGAAAACTGATCATTCTGCATAAAAAAAACATTCTTATAAGCTAAGGGGAGGGGCATTAGCCCCCGTTCCCCCTGTTATATATATCGAATGAACTCCAAAAACTAATCAGGAAAGCGCCTTTTCAGAATATGCATACATAAAAATTTCAAGTGAATCGGATATTTTTATCATGAGTTATCGCGTTACGCACGTACATATATACAGAACGGGCGGGCACATAAGCTCTGAGGCTGTACTAGCCTGTGAGCTGTGACGAAGTAATGGATATTTTTTCACACCCCACTATTTTCTTTCGTTTTTACTTTTATTTTTATATTTATTTATTTATTGTAATTTTTTTTTTTTTTTTTTTTTTTTTTTCGTATCAGTAAGTGTTGGCATAAAAAATATAGCAGTACAAAAGTTTTAGATAATATTACGTAAATTTATAAAGAAAATTATTTGGATTGGATATCTTGAGAATTGACTTGAAGTTATGAATTTTTTTCTTCCAAAAACACAATTTTTTTCGCTCATTTTTAAATTCATCATATGTCTGTCATGCATAAACTTCTTCGCTAATATAAACTTTATATCTGAGCAGAATTATAGAAGTTATCGAGCCCATAAAAGAGTGATATATATGTGTGTGTGTGTGTATATATATATATATATATATTGGTTATGCAAATTCAAACTGTATTCATTTTTTTAATTTTTATTTTTCTTTTAAATTCAAATGTTTTATTATATAGCCCTTATTGGTGATTGGAACTAATTTTTTTTTTTTTTTTTTTTTTTCATAGAATCTCTTTTTCCTTGTTCTTAATAATCCCCATATAAATTTTAAAGCCGTTCCGGTTATTAGAATTAGTTACAGAGAGCTCTAAATAACGTCAGTTAAAAAAAAAAAACAACCTGTCTGTATGTATATATATATATATATATATATATATATATATATATATATATATATATATAAACTTTTTTATTAATGATAGTTTTAGGGTCTGAGGGTAATTACTGGTGTAGACCTGCAAAAGGTTCAGAAATTCCAGCATGAGAGCGATCGCAAAAGGCATTATTTCATTCAAAATCTACCTAAAAAGAGGAGAAAGAAGTCTTCAAAGTAAAGCCGTTCATAAATAAAATTTTTATACAATTATTTTTCACTAACTAGTAAAAAAAGAGGGGGGGGGGTTCTGAAATGTGTTTTTGTTTAGATAAAATTTAAATAACACAATATTCAACATTATATCCGAGTTACTTTGGTTTTATTTGTAAAAATATTTACATATATATATATATATATATATATATATATATATATATATATATAGTGTAATGCTGAAATGACATCATGTCTGTTTTATTGTTCTAAATTGGATAAATAAAAATTGTCATAAATACTAACAAGTTGGAAATTGCACGTGAAGCGTAGCAAATGAGGTGCGTTCGTACGATAACGAAGTTTTAAAAATATTCAGATCTTGATGATATAGTACTTTGATATAGTACAGTGGTCGAAATCTTTATGTTCCTGTAAATATGCAGGAAGTAAATTTATTATACTTCATTAACGTATATCTTATTCAAAAAATTCGAAGTAGTTTAATATAATTAAAACACGCCCCAAACAATGTTTTCCCGTATAACATGATTTAGTGTAATACATTTGTGTGGCCCTGTAATTTAATAATGAATATTCTTTGCATCACAGATTGTACAGAATGTATATTTTAGTACATACTTCAAAGATTCATGCTAATTCTATTATGTTCAAATGAGTTTAACACCATTAAAATGCATTTGAAAAATTTTTTCGCATTGATCGTAACGTAACGGAATGCTTTTGATTGTCCCTGTAATTGATCTATGCATTCGATTTTCATAACATTTGAAATGACTCGACAAAATTATGTAATAAATATATGATTTAAATTTCAAACGATTAAAATGCATTTGAAACTTTTTTCCCCATTGTCTGTAATGTAACGGAATCCTTTTGATTGTCCCTGTAATTGATCTATCCATCCGATTTTCATAAAAATTGAAATGACTCGACAAAATTATGTAATAATTATGTATTTTAAATTTCAAACGATTCGGTTGGGTAGTTTTTGAGTTGTTATATGCGGACAGACGGACGGACAGACAGACGGACTGAGCGACAACAATAGGTGCTACGTATTTACATAATTACGAACGCACCTAAAAACGGAAAAAAGTATTCCTTTTGTGTACTTCTAAACACAATTAATATAAAGTATTAATAATTAATACCTAAAACTGACATAAAATTGTTCCTTTCTATTGTAATTAATAAAAAACATTAGTTATGCCTATTTATTAATTATTCTTTGTTCATACATTAAACAATGAAAATCAAACATTTAGATTTTTTATTATATACTGCCTTACTAATTATGAATACCTTTGAGTTCCGTTATGTTTAAACACATTATGTTAATGTGTATATTACTTGATAAGCCCAGGGTTCTTCCAAGTGGATCCACTTGAAAAAACCCAATAAAAACCCATTTTTGGTTTTTTTCAAATTTTTAGGTTTTTCACAACTGTGTCATTATTTAATCTAAGGTATGAGAATGCAAAGATAAATGCCAATTTAAATATATTTCAAAAGAATCAGATTTAAAGGAATTGCAAAGCATTTATAAAAAAAACAGAGATGAGGTTGTAAAGAAGAAAGATTTTCATTACTGTACTTTAAAATGCATCCTAGTGCTTTAAATCTTAATGTATACTTAAAGATAGCCTTTGAAAGTTGAATCCCATTCTATTTACTTGCATTGTTATAGCTTTTAAGATTAATCGTCCCATTTGTTATCCTGCTTCAATGTATGTTCAATAAAAGTGTTATGCAGTAATTTTCAACCAATAACAAATTATAACAAAAAAAGAATGTAAAAGATAAGTTTCCCTGTGGATTTTGTCAATTTTTTCCGTTTTTTACATTCAGTACAAACTATTTCTGCTTCAATTAAACAATATTTTTCTAAATATGATCTGGTTTGGAGCAAATTACGTAATCATTTAGGGGTTTATTAAGCTACAAAGCTAGTAAAAGTGTATTTTCATTTGTGATCAAAATTTACAAATGCCACCGACTTCTATGACAATCTAATTTTACATTTAATAGTCTTGTAGCATATTATTCAAAAATTTTCAAAAATATTATTATAAATTTCCTAATTTAAAAAAAAAATAAGAAAAAAAAAATAAAAAAAACTGTGTTTGATTTTTGAATTGAAGTGTATAAAATTAGCATGTTTAACTTAAGGCAGAATTTTTGCGATTTTTCCCATCCCAAAAAACTCAAGTGGCCTTTTTTCTGAAAAAATCCAAATGGGTTTTTTCAAAATTTTAACTTTAAATTATGTAAGTCTGTATATTTCTTAACATCAGTACACCATTTAAAGCTTAGCCCCCTCCCCTTCCATGGAAAAAAAGTTAGGTCTCCCAAAGAAAATATTTTAAACAAATAATTCTAACTTAATTTTCACCCCCACGGAGGGCAACCCACCCCATAGGGCCTATATCCCATGGCGTAGATAATCGGCCGACAAAAATACACTACACTACACTAACTTAATTTTCTTTAAATATCTTTCTATTAAAAAAAGGTGAATTTTATTTTATTTTTTTTCTTCTTCTACGTGGTTGAAATAGGAATCTCCAAATTTTGGTACGAGATTTCACCATGTTATGGTGGCAAACACGAAAATTTGTTCAAACTAGAGAAAAATTTTTTAGCAATGTACTTAAAAAAAAAAAAAAAAAAAATTGCAATCTACATCGAAAAAGTAAAAAATAATCACATTGAATATTGACTTCAGGTGTCCTATGCAAAAGAAATTCTTTGAAAATATTTAAATTTAAACGAGAAATCTGAAAACAACCTGCCCATTGGTTTAATGTTATATATCTGGTGTTTTCAATTGAGTGAAGGGTCCTTTTTTAACTCTGTTATCAAGTAATTTTTACCATACACGTTTCTTTTAGTGTTGAAGTAGAAAAGAAAATAATATTTCTGAATTAAAGAAAAAATATTGAATTAAATAAGATGATAAACTATAGTAAAAATATCGAATCATTTTCGACATAATATACTTATACTCGTATTATTACTTAGAAAGTTCAAGCGCCTAGTAAAATTGCATATTTGCATCACTCCAGATATTTTTTTAATGCCAATGTTGCCATTTCAAAGTCTGTTCGCTGATTAACTTTCGGCAACAATGTAGACAAAAATTGTAAACTCTTTACTTGGAAAAAGTTGTTGCGTTATTTCTTTGCTACAAGCATTTCTATATTTCAGCAATTATAGTTTCACTTTTTTCCTACTCTCAGCAAATTTTCACCATTCTTACGGAGGTCCTTTGCATGCTTATTGTTACTGCTTTCCATAAAAATTTCCATTTTACCAGTATCTGTTCTCCTAATTTACTCTCATGTACTTAATTCATGCGAAAACACGCACTTGAAACAGCTAATCCTCATGAAGATTTTTTAAAATATATTGTTTGCGTTTCAATATTATTATTATTATTATTATTATTATTATTATTATTATTATTATTATTATTATTCATTTTGGCATTTATGGCTGGGGTTCTGCAATAGATAAGCAATTTTTTATTTTTCCTATTTTGCTTATGATTTTTTTTTTCTCTTTTGATACTAACACTTT
Organism: Maratus speculifer; assembly: GCA_964019185.1. Classification (NCBI taxonomy): domain Eukaryota; kingdom Metazoa; phylum Arthropoda; class Arachnida; order Araneae; family Salticidae; genus Maratus; species Maratus speculifer. The sequence continues at coordinate 170,533,940 of OZ025295.1, forward strand.
CGGAGCCGGTTTTGAAAATTACGGTATACTGACAGAAAAAATTCTGAAAAAAAGTCGAATATTTAAAAAAAGACAGCTTCTTTGGAGATTAATCTTGGCTGGCCATCAAATACAAATAAATAAATAAATAAATCATTTAAAAATACGGAATTGCAAACGAGATATTAAGAATTTTTTTTCTAAGGATTTTCATAAATGAATGTGCGTGAAGGGCTCTTAAGGGAACTGTCTAATTCTTCCGTGACTTTTATTACCTTTTAATGACAAAAGAAAAGAGATATCACCTGCGTATTTTTATATTATTTTTACTTATTTTCAATTACATGTTTAATTTTTTCTGCATAAAAAATGAATAACATGTCTTGAACGACAGTGAGTACCTGTAGTTGTTTGTCGTAAAATTCCAGTCTGGAGGCGATTATTCTCCTCGTTCACCAAATTATGAAAGGGCATAAAATTATTTATCGCTTAAAGTAAATTTAGTTTAAAAAGTGATTTTTGACAAAATGTCCATCATTTCAACAAATCATCATATACTTTTGCTTCATTTTTAGGGTTTCGTTCATCTGACGAAACCCTATTCGTCTCTGTCCGTTGTCTGTCTGTCTGTCTGTCCGTCACACAGTCAGTACACGAAAACTACATATGCTAGAGAGTTCAAATTTTGTGTACTTATAGCTGAATACTTGTTGTCACACAGCAAATCATAGAATTTTGAAAAAGATTATTATTTTAATTAAAATATTAATTTTAATATCATCAGTTTGTGTTTTTTGTTGTTTTCTAATTACTCCATTGCTTTTACTTTTAAAAGAAATGGAATACTATTGTTGCCACAATAACAAAATTGGTGCTAAATACTACAAAAAAATCAATTTCTCAAATATAAATTGAGTTACAGCTTTCAAACCAATTGCATTTAAAAGTAAATTTTTTCTCTATACGATCGTATAAAAATTGAAAATGTACGATATTTACAAGTATTAACTCTTTGATGTTTGAATCCTATAATAGCCGAAACCTCCCAATGCCCCGAGTCCCGTAATAGCTCGCCCCGTCTAGCTGGAAAGATATCCGGTCACCCGTAAGTTGGGGTTCGGAGACAGGAGGTGTGGTTCTTTGATGGATGGGGTTGACATTTCCGGACAACACAATAAGAAGGCAAATTTTTGGAATTTTACAACTAAATTCTCTTTGCTATCTCTGTGTATTTCAAAAATTGTTTCTTTTTCATTTGGTTTTTATTAATGGAAAATACAGGATACATTAAGTCATTATACAGAAAGTTCATGAGAATGCAAACTAAGCAAGGAATATTCAATTGAAAATACTGATTAGTTATTTAATTAATTAGAAAGAGGAAAATAATAACATAATGTGAAATAATTAGTTTTTGTATATTTCTGCATTGATATGTATTTTTATTTTTATTTTCAAAATATTCATGTTTATAAAGTTTAATTCATTTTCCATTCATTTAATCATTTTATGGAAAAAATTATTTTCTTCCGTTTATTTTCCAACTTCACTTTATTATCGCATATCAATACATATTCACATACATTATTATAATAATTAGAAAATGATTATATCAGTTTAATAAGTTTAAAATTCTTAAATAAATCAGAGTTGTTATTAAATTACCAGTTTTAAAGTTTTGAATATACTTGTAATGTAAAGTACGTTGGTAAAACACAAATTAAATCTAATGAAAAATTAAACACAATTTTTATAATATATGAAGAATACACAAATAAATTTGGAACGTAAAAAAAAGGGGGGAGGCACACAGTATGTACATCTACTGAAAATTATTGAACTCTTTATTATTCATTTTTACTTTTTCAATGACAAAAAAAAAGTCAATCCGAATTTGTTTTTAAATTTATTAGTGAAATAGTAAAAATGAAGTATAAAGAAAGTCAGATATGCTGTATATTTATCTAAATGTGCTTTCTAAAATAGGCGAAATATAAATGATGTCTTTTCATTTTCGTTTCTAAATGAATCACGGAAAAAATCGCCCCGGAAAAAATCACCCCGGTAAAAATCTCCCAGGTAAAAATCTCCCCCGGAAAAAATCTCCCCACAAAGAAAGGTAACCGAAAAATAAGGCTTTTTTTTAATTAAGATTGAAAAAGCCCACACATATGAATAACAAAGATTTGATGACTTTGATTATGGCAATTATAATTTCAAGTAAATCATGTGCTAATCACGTGTATTTGTACTGGAAACAACTACGGCAGTAAAACCTCCATATGAAAAAGGTCCTAGTTCCATGACTATCGCAAGGGCAAACGCTAACTTTTGAAGATAGATTGCCCTCTGAAAATCTAATTTTAAATATATTCTGAATTAAATTATTCCTGCAAATTATTTTAAAATAGTTTCTGAATCATAGGGGACTTATAGCTATCAGGAATCTAGGAAAAAAAGTGACCTAAACTACTAAAGCGGGAAAAAGTGACACGGAAAAAAAGTGACGCGGAAAAAAAGTGACAAGGAAAAAAAGTTACCGGGAAAAAAGTGACAAAGAATTGATTTTGGGGATTTATTATTGATTTTGGGGATTCATTGCTTAATTATGAAAGGGGGATCGGGGAGGGGGGCTCATAGTTTAGGTAAATGGGTTTTTCATGCTGAATTAACTGTTTTGGTTCAATTTTTGGGTATACGTTCATCCTGAAAAGACGCTTGCCTGATTAGCTTTGGGAAGGTACAATTACCCCCCCCCCCTCCCCCATCCGTCCTCAATTTGATGAATGGGTTTTATGCAGAATTGTCCAACGTGTGTCAAATTTGCATATAGGTTCTTTTCGATAAGGCTTATATATAGCATATAATGCCTGAAGAGATTTAGGAATTCTAATGGTTAAGTATAGAGAGGGAACGGGGGATAACCTTTCTAAAATTAAATTAATAACTTTTTACGCATAATTATCCGATTTGCTTAGAATTTTGGACATAGGTTCATTATGATAAGACGTATCTCTGATTAGTTATGGGGTTCTTCTGCTTATTATAAAGGGGGGGGGACGAGCAATTATCTCCCCCTCAAACTAGATAAATAAGTTTTTATGCAGAATTATCCCATGTATTTCATATTTAAATATAGGTTCTTTCTGGTAAGGTGAATTCCGGAATAGTTTTAAGGATTTAATGGCTAAGTATAAAGGGGAGATGGAGGAAACCCCTCTTAAATTAAATAAATGGCTTTTTATGCAGAATTATCAGATTTGCTTCAAACTTTGGATTATAGAACCATTATGATAAGGCGTATCCCTGATTACATATGGGGTTATTTTGCCAATTAAAAATTGGGGCGGGTGATTATCCCCCCCCCCCCCCCTTAAATTAGATAAATTGTTTTTTATGCTCACTTATCCGATATATTTCATATTTTGGATATATGTTCTTTCTCATAAAGTGAATCCCGGAATAATTTTAAAGGTTTAATGGCTAAGTAAACACTGGGGGAACGGATGATACCCCCCCTTAAATTAATAAATGGCTTTTTACGCAGAATTATCTGATTTGATTCAAATTTTGATTGGGCGTTCATCATGAAAAGGCGAAGTCCTGATTAATTGTGGGTTATCCCCCGTTCATCGCTCTATACTTAGCCATTAAACCCTTAAAACTATTCAGGGATTCACTTTATCAGGAAGAACCTATATCCAAAATTTGAAATCCGTTGAATAGTTGTGAAAGAGAAAAAAATTATTTAAAGAGTGGAGGATTAATCGCCCCCTTCCCCTATTTAAATATCAAAAGAACTCCATAATTAATCAGAGATTCGCCTTCTTATAATGAATATACATCCAAAATTTGAAGCTAATCGGATGATTCTGCGTAAAAAGCCATTTATTTAATTTAAGGGGGTTTATCCCCCGTTCCCCTTCTATACATAGCCATTAAACCCATAAAACTACTCAGGAATTCATTTTATGAGAAAGATCCTATATCCAAAATTTGAAATACATCGGATAAGTGTGCATAATTTTTTTAAATCTAATTTAAGGTGGGTATAGTAATCACCCGCCCTCCTTTTTAATTACCAATAGAACCCCATAACTAATCAGAAATACGTCTTATCATAATGAACCCATGTCCAAAATTCGAAGCAAATCGGATAATTCTGCATAAAAAGCCATTTATTTAATTTAAGAGGGGTTTCCTCCATCTCCCTTTATACTTAGCCGTTAAATCCTTAAAAGTATTCCGGAATTCACCTTACCAGAAAGAACCTATATTTAAAATTGAAATACATGGGATAATTCTGCATAAAAACTTATTTATCTAGTTTGAGGGGGAGATAATTGCTCGTCCCCCCCCCCCTTTATAATAAGCAGAAAAACCCATAACAAATCTAAGATACGTCTTATCATAAAGAACTTATGTCCAAAATTTTAAGCAAATCGGATAATTATGCGTAAAAAGCCATTAATTTAATTTAAGAAAGGTTATCCCCCGTTCCCCCTCTATACTTAACCCTTAAACTCCTAGAATCTCTTCAGGCATTTTATACTATACATAAGCCTTATCGAAAAGATCCTATATGCAAATTTGACACACGTTGAATAATTCTGCGTAAAAACCCATTCATATAATTGAGGACGGATGGGGGGGGGGGGGTAATCGTCCCTTCCCAATACTAATCAGGCAAGCATCTTTTCAGGATGAACGTATATCCAACAAGTTGGAAATTGCACGTGAAGCGTAGCAAATTAGGTGCGTTCGTACGATAACAAATTTTTAAAAATATTACTTTCAGATATCAATCTCATAAAATTGCAAATAGTGAATTACAATTAAAACGCTCATCAAACAATGTTCTCCCTATACCATTATGTAATGGAATACTTTTGTGTGGCCTTGTAAATCAATAACAAATGTTCTTCGCACCACAAATTATGTAAGGTGTATATTATAGTATGTACTTTATAGTTGTATATAAATGTTATTAAGTTCTCATGAGTGTAACACGATTAAGATGCTTGAACATTTTTCCCACTTGAAACATTTTTTTCCCATTGACCGTAAAGTAACGGAATACTTTTGATTGTCCCTGTAATTGATCTATGCATCCGATTTTCATAAAATTTGAAATAACTCGACAAAATTATGTAATAGTTATGTATTTTAAATTTCAAACGTATAGAATATATTTGAAACTTTTTCCCCATTGACCATAATGTAATTGAATACTTTTGATTGCCCCTGTAATTGATCTATGCACACGATTATCAAAAAATTTGAAATAACTCGACAGAATTATGTAATAATTGCGTATTTTAAATTTCAAACGATTAAAATGCATTTGAAACTTTTTTCCCCATTGACCATAATGTAATGGAATACTTTTGATCATCCCTGTAATTGATCTATGCATCCGATTTTCATAAAATTTGAAATGACGCGACAAAATTATGTAATAATTATGTATTTTAAATTTCAAATGATTCGATTGGTTAGTTTTTCCGTTGTTATATGCGGACAGACGGACGGACGGACAGACGGACGGACTGAACGACCACTATAGGTGCTACGTATTACATAATTACGAACGCACCTAAAAATTGAACCAAAACAGTTAATTCAGCATGAAAAACCCATTTACCTAAACTATGAGCCCCTCCCCCGATCCCCCTTTCATACTTAACCAATGAATCCCCAAAATCAATAATAAATCCCCAAAATCAATTCCTTGTCACTTTTTTCCGGTAACTTTTTCCTTGTCACTTTTTTTCCGCGTCACTTTTTTTCCCGTGTCACTTTTTTCCGCTTTTGTAGTTTAGGTCACATTTTTTCCGATAACTTTTTTCCCGGTCACTTTTTTTCCGTTTACCATTTTATCGAAGAAACGTCACAGCCTTTACGAATTCGATTTTTTCCCCCAGATGAACGCATTTATTATTGTTTTATTTTGCGCGCATAAAATTTGTGTAAATTAAAAATTAAAAAAATAATTAAAAATTTAAATTTAATTATTATTAATTCAAAAAATATATATGAAGACAGAAGCAACTTTACTTATATATGTAAGCTGTTGATGAAGAGAGGTGAAAAAATCAATAAATTACATTTTCTTTTAAATTAGCCCTCCCCCCCCCCCTCCTTTCACACACAGAAAATCCGACTTTCCCAAACAACTCTAGATTTTATCACATATTTTTTTGCTACCTCCCCTAAAATCAACCCCTCCCTCACCTCAAAAGATAGATAACGAAAAAGATTGAGATATAAGAGATTTTGATCACGTGACAAACACGTTTTTACCCCTGTTTGTGTGATTATTCATCTTACGCGAGGAAATTTAATTCAAAACGCCCCTTTTGATATTATTTTGTAAAAAATCTATCGGGTTAAAAAAAAAAAAAAAAAAAAAAAAAAAAAACACGAGTTAGTAATTAGATTTAGTTTCTGAACATCAATACCTGCTAGTTTCATGAATTTCCGAACAAAAACAAATTAAAACTTATGTCATAGATTTGTCCTTATGTATCTAAATCAGTCTTAACATTCATATTTCTGTTTCCCCCCTATCCTCTTATTTTGTGCGACCCGATTAAAAAAAAAAAAGTTTCACTGTTTAAGAGTTTTTTCCTTGTTCATTTCTATTACATATTACACAAATAAAAATCGAATTTAAAAATGATACGAAATGAAATGTAGGTTTGTATCCTAATAAGTAATGAGTTATCAAAGACTGAATAACAATATTCAATATCTGAAGTGAAGACTCAAATGAGGTCATCCAAACTGTCTTTGTAGCTACAATTTGCATTAATAATAATAATAATAATTTTAAAAAAAAATCCAAAATTTGAGTTTGGGTAGCTGGGGCAGCTTCCTCGTTTGCCCTTGCGATAATCATGGAAGTAGGACCTTATTTCATATGGAGGTTTTACTATTAATTCAATATTCATAAATTCTAACAATATGCATATAATGCCATAATTGTTTCCAGTACAAATACACGTGATTAGCACGTGATTGACTTGAAATTATAATTGCCATAATCAAAGTCATCAAATCTTTGTTATTCATATGTGTGGGCTTTTTCAATCTTAATTTAAAAAAGCCTTATTTTTCGGTTACCTTTCTTTGTGGGGAGATTTTTACCGGGGAGATTTTTTCCGGGGAGATTTTTTCCGGGGGAGATTTTTAGCGGGGAGATTTTTACCGGGGTGATTTTTTCCGGGGAGATTTTTTCTGTGATTCATCTAGTTTAGTATAAAAGACTATAGTATTTTATTTCAGACTTTAACCCTTTAAGGGTGTATTTCGATTCAATCTGCTTATTTTTCGATTCAATCTGCTTATTTTTCGATTTATTTTTAAATTCATTTTTGCTCTCATATGCATCAAACTTGGAAATTGTCTTATTCAGAAAGTACTCAAGGTGCCGAAATTGTCGATTCTTGGATAAATGCAAAAAACATTGCAAAAAAGCAATCAAAAACGGCATTTTGAATAGATTTTTCTTAAGCGGAAGATCTGTGGGCGAAAAAATGAGTCATACTGAGAAGATAATTGTTTATAAATCAAATTCTAATGAATTGAGCACAAAATGACATCACATGGCACCTCATACGTCTCTTCAAAAATACTCTCAGCAAGTTTCATGTTTCTACTTTGAAAAATGTGTCTGAAATTGTATCAGAAAAATTCGAGCTGTTAAAGGTGGAAAAGCATTTTGCGGAAAAACTAAATTCAGTTTTCTCCCTCAAAAAAGTTCGGAACAGAGAAATTCCTTTCAATAAGAGCTTGTTCACTAAAAACCTCAGGGAAGATATTTCTCACCCCTTTTTTTAGTGACGTGTAATCTTTACCCCTTTGTCCAGTAGGTTGGGCAGTGCAGTAGAAAGCTTTTGTGTCGCAAATGCTTTTTGATGTCAATACATGGGTGAGAAACTTGTATTTGTAAAGCTGATTTCGGCTCTTTTCTGTTTTGAAACATATGGAAAAGAACGATTTCCACACACGCATGCAATATGTGTAGATCACAATAAGCAATCTAAGTAACTTTTTTTTTAGTTGGATGATCAAATAGCGCCAGTAAAAATTCCATTAGCTTAAATACTTTTTAAATCAAAAGATTATGTTTCAGTTTATATGTAAATTTTAAATTTACATAATAATTTAAATTAATGATCCCTTATGCATTGTTTATAAATTCTATCATATTTATTTTTAAAATATATATTTAAATTTTACGTACAATGAAACCTTTTTACTTCAGTCAGGAATTCTGCAAAATTTTCTTTAATTTGTCACATTAAAACATGTCAGCTGTTTTAATATTATACAAGTAGTTCAACTGAACTATAATTACGCCAAACAAATTTTAAATGATTTGAAATTTAAACTTTGTATTTCAAAACAAACAATATACTAGCATCCTTCAGTTATTTTGGTAAAATTTATTATAATTTTACCTTAAATTATGTATTTGCTTACATAATAATAGCTTTGTTAATGTTACTTTACTAATAAAAACTTTAAAACTAACTTTCGTTTAATTTCTTTTTAATTTAATTGGTATTCTATACTTTTTACAGAATTTTTTTTTTTCATACAAATAAATATTTTTTAATTCAAACTTTATTTTGATATTAATATTTTTTTTTTATTATTACAGTAAAATAGATTTTATTAAAAAAATATATATAGTCTATTCTAATGTAAACTTCAAACTTTTTTTTTTTTTTTTTTTTTTTTTGAACATTTAAAATATTTGGATTCTTTTAAATTATACTATAATAGTGGACGTTTATAATGAAATTTAAATTTGCTACCAGCAATTTTCCATTTCAATAGAGTTGTCGCAAAATGTTGAATATTTTGAATTATAAACATATGAAAAGCATAAAAAATACTATAAAATATAATTAATTTTAATAAAGTTTAAGAATTAGAAATCGTAATGATAAATATTCATGAGATTCAATTAAATCGTAAAATTTAATGGATTTTTTAATGATATTTTAATAAAATTTTTAGAAATGAATAAATGGTATTAAAAATCATTTCATTATACTAACATTCATTTACATAATTAACTTTTAGAAATCGTAATTTTGTTATAATAAAAAAAAAAAAAAAAAAAAAAAAAGAAAAAAGAAAGAAAAATCTGTCACGAAAAGAACATGTACTCTTATGACAAATAAATTTTATTAATCGAAAAGAATAACATGCTTTTAATCGATAGTAATTTCTTGCATTGCTATGCTAGTTTCTTTGAGAGTAATTGTTTTACGAGATCCAGATTGTTTGATTTTTTTTTTTTTTTTTTTTTTTTCAAAAAAAAGTTTTTCTTTTCTTTTTCTTTGCAACTAAATATCATTTGCATTTAATGAATTTAGTGCATATTTTGTTATAGCCTTTAGCTCATTCCAGTGGTTCAGCCTTCGAAAATGGTAAAGACGGAAGGTGCTGGTTTCGAACCCAGTCGCGCCCGTCGGCCTAGTCGTTCGGAGATTTTCGTGGTTTTCTTCAAACTTTGAATTTCCATGCGTAAATGGGGGATAAGTTCTCTCAGGAGGGCGCTCCCCCTCTTCCTCGAGTTGAAAATTGATCGTCATAATTAGTAAATACAACCAATCTTTTGCTCAATAAGCCAAAAAAAGTCCTTTATGAAACAATTTTTAGCAATTAATATTATCAATTTTTACTTTTATAGTCCACATTCTACGGAAAGAAGACATATAATGATATGAGCAAAGTTCCTACTGTTATTGGATCAACCAGTAAACTTCCAGTGTCTTGGTGCTTTAAAATTATTATTCCCTTCAATCCATTTCTAAAGCTCAGAAGAGAAATAATTATTTTGAGACTATCGTTATTTTGAGTTCTAAATTTTTGTATCCTCGTGAGCTATCTTCAGCAATGCCCGACTGATGCAGGGGCATGCGAGGCAGAGCTGCGAGGTGCCTGCTGTTTACCTTCTAATGAGTGTAATCAGAATTCTCTTTAAAAGGTATAAATGATTAAAATTAGTTAATAGTGACCAAAATTGCGATATTTTTAAACATTTAGGAAAAGAATATGGTCCCCTATCCATTCTCTGTTTCCAGTATCTCCCATCTACCTATGCAAAAGACAAGCTATATCATTAGAATAATGAGTTAATTAAAATTTTATTATAAAAACATAGTATTATATTGTTTTTAAAATATTTTTTATTATATATGAATCGCATTGTTGAGCAAAGGTCTAGAACAACAGAAAATGAACATTTCCTCAACTCTCGCTGAATTCAAACAAAGACGGATATTGCAATTTTGTGCGAATATATATATATATATATATATATATTCAAACGGGTAAACGGAAAAAAATGTGACCGGAAAAAAAGTTATCAGAAAAAAGTGACAAACTACAAAAGCGGGAGAAAAGTGACACGGAAAAAAGTGACAAGGAAAAAAAAGTTACAGGATAAAAAGTGACAAGGAAATGATTTTAGGGATTTGTATTATTGATTTTGGGAATTCATTGGTTAAGTATGAAAGGGGGATCGGGGGGAGGCTCATAATTTAGGTAAATGGGTTTTTCATGCTGAATTAACTGTTTTGGTTCAATTTTTAGATATACGCTCATACTGAAAACACGCTTGCCTGATTAGTTTTGGGAAGGGATGATTACCCCCTCTCCCCACCCAATTCACCCTAAATTAGAAAAATGGATTTTTATTTAGAATTATCCAACGTGTGTCAAATTTTGAACATAGGTTCTTTCTGATAAGGCTTATATATATATTGTATATAATACCTGAAGAGATTTGAGAGTTTAATAGTCAAGCATAGAGGGGAACGTGGGAATAACCTCTCTTAAATTAAATTAATGGTTTTTCACGCACAATTATCCGATTTACTTGAAATTTTGGACATAAATTCATTATGATAAGACCTATCTCTCACTAGTTATGGGGTTCTTTTGCTTATTAATAAAGGGGGGGGGCAATTATCTCGCCTCAAACCAGATAAATCGTTTTTTATGCAAAATTATCCTATTTGCTCCAAATTTTGGATGTAGATTCATTATAATAAGGCATATCCCTGATTAGTTATGTTGTTCTTTGCTAATTAAAAAGGGATAGCGAGGGATTGTCCCCGCTCATTAAATAATATAAATTGCGCAACATTTTTTGCACAATTATCCGATTTATTTCAACTTTTGGATATAGATTCTTTCTGATAAAGTGAATTCCTAAATTGTTTTAAGGGTATAATGGCTAAGTATAGAGAGGGGGTGCCGGTCGATAACCCACAACTAATCAGGGATTCACCTTATCATAATGAACCTATATCCAAAATTTGAAGCAAATCGGATAATTCTGCATAAAAAGCCATTTAATTAATTTAAGGGGGGTATCCTTCGTTCCACCCCCCTCTATACTTAGCCATAAACCCTTAAAACTATTCAGGGATTCACTTTATCAGAAAGAACCTGTACCCAAAATTTGAAATGCATCATAAGAACAATTTATCTCATTTAGGAGGGGGAATAATCGCCCGTCCCCCTTTTTAATTAGCTAAGTAACATCATAACTAATCAGAGATACGCTTTATCAGAATGAACTCACATCCAAAATTGAAGCAAATCGGATAATTCTGTGTAAAAAGCCATTTATGTAATTGAAAGGGGTTATCCCGCGTTCCCCTCCCCCCTCTATACTTAGCAATTAAACCTTTAAAACTATTCCGCGATTCACTTTATAAGAAAGGACTTGTATATAAATATGAAATACATCGGATAAGTGCGCATAAAAAACAATTTATCTAATTTAAAGGGGGGGGGGGTAAAAATCACCCGACCCCTTTTTTAATTAGCAAAGAACCCCATATCTAATCAAGGATACGCCTTATCATAATGAACCTATATTCCAAAATATGAAGCAAATCCAATAATTCTGCGTAAAAAACAATTTATTCAATTTAAAGACGGGGGCTATATTCTATTCCTCTTCTATACTTAGCTGTTAAACCCTTAAAACTATTCAGGGATTCACCTTATCCGAAAGGAATTTCAATTAAAATTTGAAATACATCCGATAATTCTGCATAAAAAACGATTTATCTAGTTTGAGGCGAGATAATTGCCCTCCCCTTCTTTTATCAATAAGCAAAAGAACCCCATAGCTAATCAGAGATACGTCTTATCATAATGAACTTATGTCCAAAATTCCAAACAAATCGGATAATTCTACGTAAAAATCTATTAATTTAATTTAAGAGAGTTTATTTCCCCGTTACCGCTCTATGCTTAATCATTAAACTTCCAAACCTTTTCAGGCATTATACTATATTACTATAGATAAGCCTTTTTCAGAAAGAACCTATATCCAAAATTTGACACACGATGGATAATTCTTCATAAAAACCCATCTATCAAATTAGGGCGGGTAGGAGGAAGGTAATCATCTTTTCCCAAAACAAATCAGGCAAGCGTCTTTTCAATATGAACTTCCTTGCAAAAATTGAACCAAAACAGTTAATTCAGCATGAAAAACCCATTTACCTAAATTATGAGTCTGCCCCCGATCCCCCTTTCATACTTAACCAATGAATCCCCAAAATCATTAATAAGTCTCCAAAATCAATTCCTTGTCACTTTTTTTCCTGTAACTTTTTTTCCTTGTCACTTTTTTCGGTAACTTTTTTCCGTGTCACTTTTTTTCCGCTTTCGTAGTTTATGTCACTTTTTTCCGATAACTTTTTTCCTAGATTCATATAAACTTTTTTTTTCTTTTGTCTTAAATTTTATAGTGACGAGGAAGAGAATTATCCATTATTATTAGTCCATTGTAGCAATCAACACTAAACACAGCAGGTAAAAATTATCGTTCTTCTGAGTAACAATTTTTATTATCTTAGTTCGAGGCTATGTTACTCACAACGCCATGTGTGTAAGCTGAACCAGTTACTCGATATACATGCAAAACATCTCCTGCTGTTTTATTTAATAAAAAATAATGTTACAAGAAAAATATAATTTTTAATATAGTTATAGCTTTTATTAATGTGAATACGTATCAGTAAATTGCATTTTTAGGGTTTTGACCACAATTTCTAAGGTTACTCAGAACGTATTGTGTAAACACGGTTCCTCACTTTACAGGGTAGACCAACCTGTGTGTGTGTGTCTGTGTGTATGTCTGTATGTCGCCATTCTACCATCAAAAAGTGTATGAAGTTATGCATAGAATTGAACCAAATTTTTTGTGAATGTTTTTGGCTGTGGCAAGCAGGTCCGCCTTCAGTTTTGAAATATTCCGCCGGAAGGGGGCGCTGCAATCGCGATTTTTGTGCCATTTTCAATATTGTACCGACCAAAAGTATATGAAGTTATACATCGAATTGAACCAAATTTTTTGTGTATGTGTATGAGTATGGGAAGTTGGTCCTCCCTGAATTTGAAAAAAAATCCGCCGGAAGGGGGCGCTGCAATCGCCATTTTTGTGCCATTTTCAATATTGTGCCGACCAAAAGTATATGAAGTTATGCATCGAATTGAACCAAATTTTTTGTGTGTGTGTATGACTATGGCTAGTTGGTCCTCCCTGAATTTGAAAAAAATCCGCCGGAAGGGGGCGCCGCAATCGCGATTTTTGTGCCATTTTCAATATTGTACCGACCAAAAGTATATGAAGTTATGAATAGAATTGAACCAAATTTTTTGTGTATATGTATGACTATGGCTAGTTGGTCTTCCCTGAATTTGAAAAAAATCCACCGGAAGGGGGCGCTGCAATCGCGATTTTTGTGCCATTTTCAATATTGTACCGACCAGAAGTACATGAAGTTATGCATCGAATTGAACGAAATTTTTTGTGTAAGTGTATGGCTATGGCTAGTTGGATCGCCCTGAATCTGAAAAAAATCTGCCGGAAGGGGGCGCTGCAATACCGAATTTTATGCTATTTTCAATATTGCACCACATAAAAGTGTATGAAGTTAGTTCTAGAACTGAACTAAACATTTTGTATATGATTATTTGTTGGTAAGGCAAATAAGTCCTCCCTAAATTTGAAAAAAAAAAATCTGCTTATCATTCTATTGTCCATTGGCTCGTGCAGAGACGGAAATTCATTTTTACTCCGATTAATTGATTGAAGCAGAAATTTAAGATGAAAATGAAAGTTGGTAAGGTATTGAATTAAAATTATTAAAGCATTAAAATGAGTAACTATTTCTTTTTAATATTAAAATGTATGTATGAGATAGAAGAAAGTTTTGGGATTGGCACATCCAACTAGTTTTAAATGAACATTGCTGGGTGGGGCTAGTTGAGCTAAAACCAATTGGTAGCCCCCCCACCTGGCTCAATCTGAATCTGTATGGACTTCTGCTGGGGTCAAATGAAAAGTTGAATGTATGAGACTCATGTATCATCAGTGGAAGACCTCTCTCTCAGCTCGAATTTCTGTAGCTGCCAGAAAGCTGTCAGAGATGCCAGGAATTTTTCAAAGTGAGAGGAATTGCATGCATCGCTGCTGTCAAGCATGCCCGTCATAATTTCGGACACCTTTTGTAGTAAAACCCTTAACTAAATTGTTTTCTTCGACATTAATGTGTTGCTGTTTCACTACCTGTTTCTGTTGCTTTTTTCTCTGCTTCTTTTAACCACAGCTCGCTAAAAAGGCATTTTCAACATTACATTCCTATGTGATTCCAAGTCGCTTTACATCCTTAACACTTCCTGTTAGTATGTTGGTCTGGTAGTTAAACACCTAGGAGTAATGCCATTGAAATTTAGGAGATGTGTCGAAAGCGCCCTCTATTAAAAAATGGGGACACCAATGCTGTACGTCATTTTGAATAAAATAATTAACAAGGGAATGACTTACATGCAAACCGCAACAAAATCGATTTGTTTGACCAATATTAATGAGCGTTTAAAATTTCCCCCTCTGTTCACAGTTAAATTTTTGCTAGTTAACCTATCCCAATATTTCTGATTATGGGCTTAAAATTTAAGTTAAAGTCTAAACTTTAGAATAATTTCAACCACATGCTCAAAATAATGGTAAAAAGTAGTTGTTCGTTACTCTAAAGTCTAAAGCGTCCTCTATCAAGAATTTTTGAACGTAACTTTTAAAATTTTTTCTGAAAAAAATCGGGATTTAAAGAATAATTTTAGTGAAAACCGCAAATGAATCGACACTTTATTCCGTTTTTTATCATGGTTTGAAATTTTGGACCTTAAATTTTAATGGTCCCTAGCTCCTACAGAAGACATTTGCGCCCCATGGTTTCCTATTTATTAATGTTTGTCTTCGTGTCTACTGTCATCCCTCAAAGTTTGTCGGTCTGGTAGCGAAACACTCTGTATGTGTGTGTATGTATATATATATATATATATATATATATATATATATATATATATACTAGTATTAAAAAATGCTCTGATGAGCACCAAAAATGGTTAATATGTTTTTAAGTATGAAAAAGGATTTGACAAGTGCTTCTGTTAATTATTGAGCATGAAGAATGACAAGGGATTCCTTCTTGGCTACAGCTCACTTCAATGCCAACTTTGAAAAAATCATATTTGCGCTTTTTCCGTGAAAACAAATCAGTCGCAGTTACTACAAAAATGTGTAGTGTAAAGACGTAACCAGTAAAGATGCAGATTAATTAGACATAAATATAAGCGAAGGTGACATAGCACCAAAAACCTAGTTCTTGCAGGTATCACATTCATACACTGCCACCAAGAATGCCCCGCAGAGTGTAATTGCATAGAAAATTGATTTGTAGTATAGTGCAGTGTGAACAGTGGTGTTAACATCAGGGATGTAGTGGAAGCTATACGCCATATATCTTCTGAAATTTTTAATAGAACATCATATACCCTCTCTTTCTCAAGAAAGCTACTGTATACACATCTAGGGTATCCCTTTGCTTAGACCATATATCCTCAATTATTTTTACGACTACACCCCTGGTTAACATCTAAAGCACGGTGGGAAGTTCTACTGAAGTACCGCAAATTTCTTTTATTTGGAAAAAGTGCAAATATGATTTTTTCAAAGTTGGTATTGAAGTGAGCTGTAGCCAAGAAGGAATCCCTTGTCCTTCCTCATGCTCAATAATTAATAGAAGCACTTGTCAAATCCTTTTTCATACTTAAAAACATATTAACCATTTTTGGTGCTCATCAGAGCATTTTTTACTAGTCATTTAATTTTTTTGATAAAAACTGAAGATTTTCTAATATCTTAAAAAGAAAAATAATTGCTGCAGTCAAAATTCATAAAATGATAACATAAAATTTTTATGCATTAGAATAATTTAAAAAAAGTCATTGCATTGCCATATAAAATGCATGATATGAAAAATAAACCATAGAGTCGAACAAAAAAAAAAGTACAGTGTGTTCACAACTTTATTAAAAGAATTGAAAGCCATACCAATTAAATACATCCAAGGTACTTTCTCGAATGAAACATTCACAACTAGAAAAATTCTAGCAATTGAATAACAATTAACATAAGAATATTCCCAAAAGACTAATAATTAAACACAAAAGCATTTCTAAACAAAATGAACTTACATCCAACAGGATTTGAACTCTCTACCCGCTGCTGAGCAGCCAAATAAATGCCTTACCTCGTGAGTCCTAGTTTAATACCAGAAATGCTGCAAATTTTGCTATAGTACCTATATAAATACCAGTATAAGTCTTGTGACTGTCATCAACAGCTCCGGTCTGATTGTTTTATTTTTATACGCCCCGGTGGATATTTTGCTACTTTTATTTTAGCTACCCGAAACAATCGCCAAATAGGTTTCCTTCGTCACAATTTCATTTTAAATATAAAGCTGTCACTTGCTTTATTTAAAATACATGACTTTCATTAAAAAACACATAAGTTAAAAATACATATATCATATACATTTAACTTGCACGTTTTTCTTTCATTTTATTAAAAATACTATAAGTAAATAAATAAAGGTACTTTTTCAATAGTTGTATATAACAAAAAGTTCTTGGTGGGAAAAGAAGTTTGGCAACGTATATTTTGGCAACCTATTTACTATTTCATATACACAAGCATTTTTTTTTCTCAAGCAATAAGTGTATTTAAGATACTACCTAATTATCCTGCTGACCAAAGAACGATAGACAAACTGTAAGATTATATGCCAATAATGAATGAACATAAATGTTACACTTACTTGACATTAAACCCGCTACACTTGTTTAAGTGATCAAATGATTTTAAATTCGATTATTTATTTATATTTTTATTAATGTTTTACTAATTTATTTGTTTTTTTGTTATTTAAAATAAATTTTATGCCAATAAACAAATAGCTCTTGATATTAAATGAGAAAAATATAATATATTTTATTAATGTAATTTTATGGTTATATCCGCCTACATTTTTTGACTAAATAAAAAGCATTTAACTCCTTACAAACTTCCGCTAACATTGATGTGTTTTATGTCCCTTAATAAATTCTATTAATACATTTAAAATACTTTAATGTTATTCACATATGCGATACCTTAAAAATATCTCTTTATGGTTTGATTTAATAAATTCTGGATTAAATTATGAAAACTTTTATTAGTATTATTTTATTCGAAACCATCTTAATAAATTAAATTTTATATTAGGTACATCTGTATGTCATAAGTAAACGTCATCATTAAAATAATCCCTTTCGTTAGGGTTTTTTTTTTAAGCTAAATTCATTAATTTTCTAAACTTAAAATTTTAGAATGGCAACATTTTTCCTTTTGAGTAAATTGGCGAATAGTTTGGCGATTTCTATAAATTGATAAAATTGATCGACCTGAAAATCAAGTAGCATCGTATGCAATGTAAATAAACCAAGTATGCATTTTTGGCACACATATCATATACGCACCACGTTGGCGTGATTTCTGCTAATGTCCTGTACATATCATCGAGGTATTTAATTGATGCCAGAATGTCGTTATTTTGTTTGATATGGTAACGCGTATGTTGTTGTTTATTTATTAATAAATTCAGTACTACTTAGTATTCCATCAACCAATTTCGCCAAATTATACAAATCGCTAAACTAATAGCCAAATTTTGTTTATTTCCGTAATGTTTAACTTAATAACGAAAGAACAAATAAATTAGTAAAACATTAATAAAAATATTAATAAATTGGGTACTACTTAGCATCCCGTCGACCAATTTTGCCAAATTATACAACTCCCTAAACTAATAGCCAAATTTTGCTTATTTACATAATTTTTAACTTAAATAACGAAAGAACAAATAAATTAGTAAAACATTAATAAAAATACAAATAAAAAGTCGAAATAAAAATCACCTGATGACATTTTAACATGCATTTCGTGACAAATATCATTGAATGTGACATTCACGGTCAACCATTATTGGCATTTAATATTGTCATTTGGCGATAGTTTTTTTTGGTGGAAGGGGTAACCAACCATAGGACCATAAATTGTTTATTTACTTTTATTTCTTTTTTAAATTATATAATTTTTTTTGTTCTTAGTTATTAAATAAACTTTTTTTATTTATTGTTATTCCCTCTTTAAAAATATATATGTAACTGATATTCTAAAACGATATTTTCGTCAAACTGGTGGCAGAAAAAAAACACGTCAATGCGGTTCCTTTATGACATTTTTGCTGCACTTTTTTTTTTTTTTTTTTTTTATAAATAGAAACAAAAGGTTTATATGAAAATAAAATAAAAAGTTCATCAGGTTTTTTTCAGAACTATTTATATATTTTGGCCTTATATCCGCCCTTTTTGAAGTTAGAATAGCACCAAGCTTTGGCAAATGGATGAGTATTAATCTGACCCTCATAACATTAGTAATAATTGATCTAGAATCACATAACGTACCTTCAAAAAAAGCTGACACATTCTCACGTCTAAATCATCTGGGAATGCACCGCTCTTGTGTCGTGCCAAACCGGATATATTATTGGTACGTTCTTCCCTTACGTCACAAAGCCTCAAATATATGTCTATAAAAATTTACAACCATACTTTTACGCTTCTTAAAAAAATCTGCTAAATGGTCCTTCGGCGCCAATTTGTATTTATTCGCCAAACGCACCAACAGAAAAAAAATAATGAACACTTTCTTCCCCCTAAATTTGTTGATTTCGTTATGTGAACCTTCAGTTTAGTAAGATGCGCTAGTAAATAAAATTATGAATAAAGAATCATATTACAATGCTTAGCATAAATTTAAGGGAGATAGTGAATATGATCCATGAAAATAACAACAAATAAGTATTTTTTTCACGTGATTTATCTAATCTATTTATTTATGTTACATACATAGCAATTTTTATGTTCATTTAAACTTACGTGCAACAATTACAAGAAGAAACAAATATAAGAAAAAGACTATGTTCAGCTGGAAATTTCAGACAAAAATTCGATTTTCTCAGCAACCGTCAAACATACAAAGATGAAAAAAAAAAACTGTTTTAAGTTTTACCATGAGGATTAAAATGAACCAAAAACGAAGTTAATCCATCCACGAAAACGTTAACTAGACTTAGTTGAATTTTTTGCTTTCATTTTTTCGTTTAAAATTAAATAAAAAACTATTGTAAGCTGCAGTAATTTTTTGAATGCTATCATTTTATTCGTCTCGTCGACTTCTACCTTTTAAAAAAAATTTCACTGCCGTATCTCAACTGGTTCGCCAGAAATTTTAGAAAGTTGTTTGCACTTTCTGATTCTTAAACATATTATACCAAACGCTACCGCGTTTTCTATGATATATATATATATATATATATATATACACACACACAAAAATTTAACCTTATTTTGCAAATACGTACTTGGTTAAATTTTGGAGTGCAGTGCCGAATCATTTTTTTAATTTACCTACTTTTTTTTTCAATTTTCTATTCGAAATTTTGTTATCAGAGTAGATTTAATTCATAATTTGAAATGGCCACTTTTTATTTCCTTTTGGCAGATTTTTTTAAAGCTCAAATAATATTTGCAGACACCTTCCAGTTGAAAAATATATTTACACATGAATATTAAAAAAGAAAAAAAAGTTTAAAATAATTAAATTATGTGTAAAAATTCATTTAATGGTTAAATTTATATCATATTTAAAACGTTACATCTATAATGTCAAATTCAAAATTTGTTTCTTATATTGCCTTTATAAAAGTCTGGGAACCAGCAATATTTTTATATAACCATTTTATAAAAATTAATTTTAAAATGTAGAATTGATCTTACTGAATCATGAAAATAGCTGTTGCGACAGTGATGAGTGCATGGCTTCAAGTCACATAACTTCAAGTATGGAGGTATCTTCCTACCAAATCTTGCAGCTCTGCACTCTTTTCAGGCAACACCACACACACACACCAACATCTGTTTATTATTATAGCGTATAGTTTTGAAACTGAAAGAATGTGCAGAATTAACTTTTGGAAAATCTGGTTAATTCAAACCCAACTTGTATGAATCTAAACTCAATCTGCTGAGTCAGATAATATAGACGAACGTTCAAACGTTGTTCGCAGAAAATTTTCAAAGTTTGCAAACAGTCTTAATGTTTTTTATTTATTTATTTATTTATTCAAATTTATTTATTTAAGAAGGAAAGAAAGATTCTAAACAGAGAATTGGTGTGACACATGTATTAGACTTTTGAGGTCTGCAGACTATTTTTCAACTTGGGAAAAGAAAAAAAAAAAAAAAAAAGTTTGCTAGAAATTATTTTTCATGTACCATGGTACGGTATTTTCTTGAAGAACAGCCACAGTGCATATGAATTTAAAGCATAAAAAGTATTGTTAGTGCAGCGCTTATGCCGGAATGGTGGATATAATACTTTCTTTTTTCTCCTGCCATGGCTGGTAGCAGAAGCAGTGTAGCACCAAAGTGGATGCTGCTGATTATCTTAGGCTTTGCAGGTTAAAAATAAATTTTGATTTAAAAAATAAATGTTAAATCGTGATCTCCTTTAAATAAAGTTTATTTGCTGGGCATTTTAGCGAATATTTATGTGCTTGTTTAGCGTTTTGTCTGTGATTTGTAGCAATTATTTTACATTTGAAAGGGGAATTCAGTTTTAATATCTTAGTAAATATTATCTTCCTTTATATAAAGTCTAATTTAGAATAATTTAGAAAACTGCAGTGAGTGGGGGGGAAGGGGTTTGAATGCATGTAACATGATGCGAGGCATTAGAAAGAGAGCATTTGTCCTTAAGTTCTTCAGCATACCATTTAATGCTACATTTCCTGACTAAGTTTTAATAGTGCCTGTCAACTAATTTTTCTTTTAGTAGTGTTGCTTAGTGGCACTCCATTCGCATTTAACTTTTCATTTTTGCTGTCAGCGGCGATATAGAACTCAAGAAAAGTGTGGCTTTTTTCCTTTTTTAGAAAGTTTTTAAGAAATTATTTGAGTTTGCAGGCAGTTTTACATTTTATCTAAGTCTGTCAATCTGAATTGAAAACAAATAGTCAAATTTGCAGTGTTAAAAACAGCAACCAACCAACCTCCAGTTTGTATGCTGCTATTTCTCATTTTTAAAGATTGATAAGTCTTGAGTACAGTCTTTTGAAATATATCTTTTAGTTTTGACTGTACTATGAGATTTGGTCTATCTACGATTTTTCTTTCATAAAAGCGTGACTTTTTTCCTTTTTTAGAAAGTTTTTAAGAAATTATTTGAGTTTGCAGGCAGTTTTACATTTTATCTGAGTCTGTCAATCTGAATTGAAAACAAATAGTTAATCAAATTTGCAGTGTTAAAAACAGCAACCAACCAACCTCCAGTTTGTATGCTGTTATTTCTCATTTTTAAAGGTTGATAAGTCTTGAGTACAATCTTTTGAAATATATCTTTTAGTTTTGACTGTACTGTGAGATTTGGTCTATAAAGATTAAAAGCATAAAGTATATTGAATGGTCGATTATTCGCTATGATTTTTCTTTCCTTCCATTACTTAGTGAGTTTCTGCGCATGTGTAAATGCTTTTCCGAAATTCTGAAAAAGGTAAATTTTTGGATGAAAGTTCATTATTGCTTTTTAATTAATATCTCAATTTAACAAAATATTAAAATTTTGGGTTTTAGGTACATTGAGAGACTTTGAACTATGTGACACAAATTTTCAGCCCCGTACAAATAGTAGATTTCTCTAGCCATTGCAGACACATACACACAGAAAGACAGACAAAGCAAAACTTCATTTTATTGGTACAGATAAAATAGTATTTCATTGCAAAGATTAAAGTTTGTTATTTTTAAGTTTCAAACTAAACATACTATGTTATACATATTAAAATAAATTCCTTTATGCTTTATACTTACCCATCATATGTAGTATAGGATAAATCTTATAATTATTTTAAAAATGGAAAGAAATTTTTGACGGATTTGCATGTTTTAGACACTCGTGATTCTGAAAAACACATTTTTAAGGGGGGGGGGGGGGAATGTCATCTCTCTCTCTCTCTGTGTGTGTGTGTGTGTGAATGCTCTATTTCCCAAACAAATTGAGATAAACTTGAAATTTGGTTAGTACATAGTATGTAATAATGGAATAAAGCCTATTGAATATCGGTAACCTCGATTATTCTGAACTGTTTTTGAACTCTCGATTTTGATAAAAGGTATATAAAAAAATTCAAAATTGTTTATTTTAAGGAGCAAATATTAAAGAGAATAAAAAATACATAAATTTTGCATAAAGAATAAAGTCGATTGGGTAATTAGTTTCTGTGATACTTGTAATCTTATTTTCCACATTTTTCGATTTTTCATGATCCTGTATTTCATTCAAATTTCAATTGAAAGATATATTTTAATTGAAAATAAGATATTTAATCCAACACAGTAAACTGTTAGTTAATATGATTATCATTTTTGTAGTTATAAGGATGTTTTCTTTTACACAGTTCAGTAATAGAACATCTAAAGTGTATGATGTCATCAAGCCATGATTTTAAACACACTATCTACCCAACAAATTGATATATGGGCTTGAAATTTGTTATGCTATGTACCTAGAATGTGATAGTTTGATAAAGCCTATTAAATTTCAGTAAACTTAGTTATCTGGAACTATTTTTTTGTTAACTTTTGAAATATTCGTCCTAATGAAGTGTATCTAAAAATTTTTGGAATTATTTCTTCAAAGAATGAATGTAATGTAAAATACATTGAAACTTTATTTTTTGGAATTGTAATCCATTTTATAAATAGTTTACACATGTTTTATTTTTTTATTTTATATTATGTATATCCATAATGGATAAGTATTATGGTGGCTCCTAACAACTAGTTTCTGTTATGTAATAATTTCTCAGAATGAATTAATAGTATGAAAGTACATCTTTATAAAGCAATGTGAAATATCAAAGGATGCATAGTTTTACACCAATACAAAGCTTAATGTTAATGATGAACATAATAGATTTTTCTTTTTTGATAAATTGGCTTTTCTAACTATGGATTCTGTTTGATAAAGAATGCATTTACATATCATGCATTTATTACTTGCAACTTAAGACATAATTTTATTACTTATATTATGTATATTTATTATTTCAAATTTAGAAATTTTATTACCTTATAGGGATCCCCAGAATTTATATATGAATCTGGAAACTGTGATTATGTTTTTGAATGGCCCACAATTGTAGTTTGTCCAGATTATCACAGGTAATTCTTTTTAATATCTGTACTTTAAAAAGATTCTCCTTCACTGTTTAAAATTAAATGCATTACTTATAACTGCCTACTGGCAGTTGTAACTAATGTGTAATTTTTAAGAAAGCTTCTTTCACAGAAGAATTTTAAAAATCTTTTACAGTGAAAATTAGTGGCATCATTATGACTGTCTTTTTAGAATATTGCATCATGCTTACAAGTCTTCTGGTTTTACCAGAAGACTCCTGTTGTCTTGTACTTATTTTTTGACCAAAAGGAAAAAGGTATCTTCTGGATTTTTGCTATTTCCACTCACTGACATGAATAATTCAAAATTGATTTAATTATTAAAACTAAAGTAATTTTAAAAACAATTGCAAAAATAAGACAATTTACTACCTCATAAAAATCATCTAAAAAACAAAACATTAAATTTTTTTGAATTTGTTTAAACCTGCTCTTTAGTAATGTAATTAAACGTGCTTGGTGTCAGTAGTTTGTAAATTTCACAAGTTTGTTGAAAAAAAAAAATTAAGTTGTGCAATAAAATCAATTGTAGAGATTCCATTCTTAAATCAATCACTTTTAAGAATTTTATTGCATGTAATATCATCTCAATACACAAAAATTTTATCTAGAATTTAATTGAAAACCTAGAAAAAACAGAAAAACTTGTAACTCAGTT
The DNA here is from genome assembly GCA_964019185.1 of Maratus speculifer. Taxonomy (NCBI): domain Eukaryota; kingdom Metazoa; phylum Arthropoda; class Arachnida; order Araneae; family Salticidae; genus Maratus; species Maratus speculifer. The sequence continues at coordinate 170,558,307 of OZ025295.1, forward strand.
AGAGAAGACAGCTTGATAATTAATAATTTAAGACTGAATAAATTATGTATTAAAACTTTTTTCAGATATAGTATTTGACAAAATATACAGGGGTGATTGTGTTCCAGGTATACCCTGAATTTCCAGGTTTATGACATCATTACGTTTAGTGGAAAACTCAGACATTAAAAAATATATCACGAATTTTGAAAAAATTGCAGAAAATATGCAATTTTTGTCTAAGATTAACAGAAAAAATGTGAGTTTCTTTAAAAAATTGTGTAAAAAAACTAATTTCTTTATAGAATCACAGGGTAAAAACACAGATTTCTTAAAAAAAAAAAAAAAAAAAAAAAAAAAAGGGCAAATTTTGTCAAAAAAAAACATGAAAAAAGGCAAATTTCGTACTATCTCAAAAGCATGGTAAATTTCATAAAAAAATCTCATAAAAACAATCAATCTCGTAAAATAGGTGCAAAAAAAAAAAAAAAAAAAAAAAAAAAAATGACATGAAAAATCTCAAAAAAAAAAAAAAAAAAAAAAAAAAGACAAATTTTGTCATAAGATCATGAAAAAGCTGCAAATTTCATTAAAAGATTGCGGGAAAAAAAAAAAAAAAATTATTATTATTGGGGTGGAACTTTCTGCTTTATAAACTGTTTTTTCTGCTCCAAAATTGTTTTTTCCTGCTCCAAAATTGTTTTTGAGCGAATGTGACCTTTAAAATTTGTATATTTTGCATTCAATAATTTTCAGGATTTTCCACTCTGAGTCACAATCACCCCTGAATGTACTTTCAATATGTTGTAAGCTTTAGTTTAAACATAAAATAAGCCTTGTATTAAAAATCTCATTGCCAAGGTGTTTAATATTTTAGGTAACAATGTAGTTATATATTTTTTTTTTTTCTAATTTATAAATATATTTTCCTTATGTAGCATAAAAGTAAGGCTGAATCAAAATTTATTTGCTTTGTTACATTAGAGCAGTCAAGTATAACTTCATCGCTGAAACTGTGTTATATCCTTTTTTATTTATTTATTTAGTTATTTAAAAGATAAATTTCAGTGATTTTCATCAAGTATAAGCATATTAATTTTTTTTTTTTTTTTATTTAATTATGCATTAATTGGAAGAGAGCAGAACCTAATCTGCATATTTAGAAGTAATGTTAAGTAACCTGTGTAAAGTGAAATGTTTCCATTGAAGAAAATGGCATACTTTGGAAAACAAAAGATGAATTTTCAACCATGAATATAAAATAGTTTATTATAACTGTGCCAGTGATGATGTCATATTCACTGATTTTTATTCCTGCACCTAAACTGACTTAATTCTTGTTATTTATTTGAAGATCTTTCATATGCACATAATAAAATTCAGCTGAAAATTACATCATTAATTATGATTAATATATAATGAAATTTTGAAATAAGTTTGAAAAACAGTTTGCCATGGACTGGGTACAAAATTTAAAAAAAAAAATCACTATTAAAGTTTAATATTCACAATTAGAGAAGTAAAATTTCTGGAAAAATATAAGTGGTGAAAAAAACTTTTTTTTTACAGTTTCGGGAAGGGGGGGGGGGGATAGTTACATATTTAACTACCAATTGACCTAATGTAAAAACCTGAGCCAATATGCCTACAGTTTGGAATGAAATAAATTATGTATCCCATTTACACAAGTATAGTTTTTAAGTAAATGATACTAGTTTAATGAAATAAATTATTGAAATTTTGTCATTATTATGAATATCAGTATTCAAAAATAAAAAAAATTCCATTGTTTATTTACAAAATATATATTTTTACAATATTACATTTTTTTTTTCCTTACAATTATGATTTTATTTCCTTTAAAAAATGTGTTTAGTTTTGGTATAGCTTTCCAATCTCAACTAAAAATGTTTTGATTTAGTTTTACAATCTAAATTCAAACAAAACTAAGTTTTAGTTTGGCTTACTCAGGTCTGCAACTTAAAAACAGCATAGGATTTATTGACTATTAGATTTTTACTCACCGAAACCAGGAAAAAAAAAAAAAAAAAAATATATATATATATATATATATATAATATATATATATATATATATATTAAAGTTAAATTAAATGTAATTTTTTATCTTTTTGTCCTGAAATCTGGTAATTCCATTTTTAAATAAGAAACCATATTGAATAATATTTCCATATGGTAATTTAATATTTCTAAGAGTGGAACTCAAAAGTTATGAAAACAGAACTCTACAAATAGAAAATGCTCACGAGGAGTTAACAAAAGCAGTTACACACAGAGATAAACTTCTACTGTGCTTTAGAAAACTTTTAAAATTCAAAGTTTAATCAAGAGGGAAAGTATAATTTGGAACGTATTTACTTGTAATAAAATATGCATTTTTTTCTTTTTCTTTTTTTTTTTTTTTTTTTTCATTGCTGTTGTACTTTTTAAATGCTGACTGCCCATGTTTTGCAACATTACTCTTCTATATTATGGAGGTAAAGTGGAGGTCAATTTTAGATTGTTGTATATTATAAATCCTTAACTATAATTGCTCTCATTTTAATTTCTGAAGTAATTTAAATTAAAAATCAAGAATTAAACCAATATATATATATATATATAATTTAAAATTCACCTATGTAAGATAAAATTTATTTTTATCTTAGAATGACTCTTAGGAAATGGCATTAGATTGCTACAAATCCTGTAACTAAAATATACAAAGTTTGTATGGATTTTTCTGAGTAAAATGGATAGTGTTGAAATAATGCAATGCATATGTTAGATAACTAAGCTAAAATATGCTTTTTTTTTTTTTTTTTTTTTTTTTTTTTTAGTATAAATTCTAATATTAATTGCCTTTTCTTCTGATTTATTCTTTCTATTTCAGAAAAAATTCAGGTCCAGACATACAGCCAAAACCAAATCCATATTTAGATGTTCCAGAGTCTCATCATGGAGCTGAAATCGCTGTTGGTGTTATATTTGGAATTATTGCAGCTCTGATCCTTTTATTTATTATAGTCAAAGCTGAGAGAAGGTAATACTTTAGTTAAATCTTGGTTTTAATATGTAATCTTGGTTTATATACATAAGAGATGTAACAAATATTCAGTAGTTAGCAATCTTGCTGCATATCAAACTTATCAGCCTGCTAAATATTAGGTTTTGTGAAACCAAATAATTTTTAAAAAATCTTTTTAAAACATACTTTTAAAAACTTTAGGTGACTTCTATTTTTAATGTCAACTTATAAAGATACTTAAATAAAGAGAATCATATTTAAATAAAAGAGAATGTTTTTTTAATTTTTTTTTATTTGCTTTATCTGGTATCCAGTTATTTTGTGTTAATTTTATTAAATCTAAAATATCACTTAGTAAAATTAACAATTAATAAGGATTTTAATAATAACTGAAAGAAGTTTCTACAAAAACAAATTTCTGAACATTGTCCAGTGAATAATCTTTCTTTTTCAGGCAGTTTCATTAATTTCATTGATCTTTCGTGGTTAAAAATCCATAAAAGTGGATCAGTTGGTCATACAAAAAAGGAAGCAGGACGTTTCGGTCCCCCGTTTTGGTCCCGAGACATTTCGGTCCCTTCTCCAGCAAGCTGAAATTTTGTGCACGGGAAATATCTGACATAATTTTATAAGGAACATTTTAGAGTGTTGAATTCAGGGACAGGTCATTCCCCCCAGTGCTATCAATTACCCCCCCCCCCTCTCCCCGGAGCCACAGAAGTCCCTCCCGGAGAAAAGTGTCTGAATTCAACACTGGTTTTTTAACTGAAAGTCGCATAAAATTTTAGTGTAATGCGATTAATTAGAAGTAACAAGTACCCCAAAATTTGATCAATTATTTAGAAATCGATGGAGATTTCTGAAAAAAATTCACAGATTAATGGCATTTTTTAAAATTGCCAGAATGTTTTGAATTCTTGAACGAGGAAATGGGGAAGTTAACTTGGAAACTGATAACTAAATTTATAAAATAACCCAATTAACTTATAATATTAACACACCCCATAATAGTTGTAAAATCTTAATTTCTGAGATGCATGTTTCCTCTCAGGGAGACAAAGGTTTTTAAATTGCCAGGAGAAAAGAAAGAGTTATTGTTATATGGAATTTATATTCTGACACTTAGCATATTATAGGATTTCATCGCTGAAGCCAATTTTCAGAATTATAAGTGTTTCATTATTTTGCACCCCCGCCACTTCCCGCATAGGAGCAAAAATGTTGAAATAAATAAAAAACATCTGTATCTGGTGGTATTTTACCCCCTGTGCCAAAATTATCATTGAATCCTCTTTTTGTTTATGGCATTTTTTATATATTGTTTTTGGTTACTAGCATTTTTTTTCCTTTTAAACTTTTCCGTTTTTAAATTAAGAAAAGAGTTTCCAGATTGCAACACGTGGAGGTAGTTAGCGTTGCAACTATTTTATTACATAAATATATGACACGAGCAGAAATAATTATTAAAATGATTTGTAGCCTAAATATTTTTATTTATTTATTTTTTTTTTTTTTATTTTTTTTTTTTACATTTTAGAAAAATGAATTGCATCTTGAATTATTAGCAATTATTTTTTCATGACAACAGTTCTTTTTTTATTGTTATTATTACAATCTAGAATGTTTATTATATTGACGCTTCCCTGTTTTTATTAATGTTTTCCAAAACAACGGCAACAGCAAAAAAAAATATATTGCCATACTTTTATGCATATATCACATTTATACAACACATCTGTTAAATTTTCTAAAACCAGCTTAAGGAAACTAATTACAAAATTATTAATGTAGTGCGTATTGAAATTTGTCATTTCATTTAAAGCTGATATTATTATATAAAATAATTATTTTTAACATTAAAATATAAAAACCCTCATAAAAAATCTGAAAAAAAAAGCCTTCTGTCAAAGTAAGTTAAATTTAAAAAGGCAACTTAAAATATTAAACAAAAACATAATTTGCAGAACAAATTAAAAAAACAAAATTTATTTCCTGCTCTATTTAAGCCCGAGAAGGGACAGATATTAAGATATTTGATTTATTTATTTGTACATTTAATATTAAATTTTTGTATCAAATAAATTAAATTATGTGAACATTAAAAAATAAAAATCAAATTCAAACAATATGATACTTAAAAACCCTAAATCTTAGATTCCGTTCAAACGTAATCGAAATAAATCTTAGACTTTTTCTGAACATTTGCTTTTTAGATGTGTCCATTCTTTTTATCTATATCTACCGTAAACATTATACAAAATCTGCAAAACAAATATTTGCAAGTTAAGTTTGGAAAAAAGTCTAAGATTTATTTCGATTACGTTTGAACGGAATCTAAGATTTAGGGTTTTTAAGTATCATATTGTTTGAATTTGATTTTTATTTTTTTTTAATGTTCACATAATTTAATTTATTTGATACAAAAATTTAATATTAAATGTAGAAATAAATAAATCAAATATCTTAATATCTGTCCCTTCTCGGGCTTAAATAGAGCAGGAAATAAATTTTGTTTTTTTAATTTGTTCTGCAAATTATGTTTTTGTTTAATATCTCAAGTTTTTTAATAACTACTTCATTCAGATGAGCTCATTTCAAAATGAACTGAGGGTACCATCATCAGGACTTCCTTTATGTGGTATCGTATCACAATTACTGATGTAATTTACCCAGGGACATAGCTAGAAGTGAATTATGGGGGGGGGGGGGGGGGGGGCACGCTGAAGAGGACGTCTGAGGTGCTCATATTTTTCTCTCTCATCCTCTGACGCAAAAAAATATATTAGTGCATATTCACATTGTAAGTTCCATGTTTCTTATTAAATTGTTGCAATAGCTCCATTTTATGCTAAAAAAGAATATGGTGATGAAAAATTTGAGTGTATAACTAATTCAAGATTAAACATCATGTTGGCTTCATATGTGCAAGCAGGATGAGCGAGTGTTGAAGCATTTTAGTTACAATTTAGCAATTCTGCAAAACTGTGAAAGGGCCTCAAAGTTAAATTAGATTTTTGAACAAAATTTTATTTGATGAAATACTAACTATTACGTTTTCCCCTACGTAGGGATTTCTGATTTATTTTTCCAGATCTATACCGATCATGATACCTAGACTCCAAAATCATCTCTAATTAAAAACTCCATCTATCTCCGTGGTATCTACGTTAGATTTTCATTTCTCCATTGGGTTTTGCACAGATTTTCATTGAACCATTTCCAAATCGTTAACTTTTTTTTTACATCTAGAACTGAATTCTGTACATGCTTCCTGTCTTGATACGAAATATTTCAAAATCTCTGTTTCATTTCCAATATGAAGTCATAAATGTCTAGTATAATTATAGACATTCACCTCTAGACAATATATTATTCCTCCAACAATGCCTCAAGACATAGTATCAATAAAATGTATTTATTTTCTTTATTTTTTATAATACGTCATGTTTATTTATTTTCAGTATTTCTTCACTTAGAAGCTTCTTGATAAATAAATCAATGTTTGAATTGAAATTCTGCCCAAAATTGAAATTTAACATCGACAGAACTTCAACCCGCTATCGGAGCTCTGGGCAGGGTTCAGCGTAGAAAAGTTTGGGATAGATGTCATATATGCAATACATTGGCGCGATTGGAACAAAATGGATATTATGTGCCTCACATGCTAACCCGGCTATCGTTGTTTATTTTACTAATAAATTGTTTATTTTCTATTACTTTTATTTAAAAAAAATATGTAGATCGTTCGTTCTATAGTTATTAATAAACTTTTTTATTTATCTTTATTTTCCTTTTTAAATATTAGAAAATAATTAAAAAATATATATGTGCTATGTATTTGAAAACGAAATTTTCACCGAATTGGCGTCAGAAAAAAACCGCTCCAACATGGTAAGTATTAGACATCTGTGCATAAAGGTGACGCATTATGAATATTCCAAATGTGCTTAAATTTTATTAACTCATAGAGATAGTGAATCAAAAGTTTTATAAAAATGGTACTACTCTATTATCCCGTCGACCAATTTCGCCAAATTCTACAAATCGCCAAACTAATAGCCAAATTATACATGCTGACATAATTTGTATTTTAAATAACGAAAAACCAAATAATTAGTAGAATATTAATAAAAATACAAAGTCAAAATAAAAATCACTTAATGACATTTTAAACACGTGAATCGTATTTAATGTTATTGAATGTGACATTAACGATCATCCATTATTGGCATTTAATCTTATAGTTTGGCGATAATTTTTTGGTCGACGGGATAACCTAGTAGTGCCATAAAAATATTAACTTAAAGTACAAAAAACAGCTATTTTTCAACAGAAACTCTTTGCGATATTTTAAAAATTAAATCGTGTAGTGTTTTATCATATTAAAATCATCGGAATAAAGAATTTAATACAAGTTAATTCGGTACTTGGTTATTCCTTCAACCAATTCCGCCAAATTATATAAGTCGCCCAACTAATAGCCAAATTATACATATTGGCATTTTTTTATAAGAAAAGTACAAATAAATGGGTAAAACACTAGTAAAAAGTGGAAATAAAATCATTTGATGACATCTCTAAATACGTATAGGTATTTAATATCATTGAATGTGACATTCACGATCATCCATTACTGGCATTTTATCTTATAGTTTGGCGATAGTTTTTTGGTCGACGGGATAACCAAGTAGTGCCGTTGATTTAAAATTGATTTTATCCAATGATTAATTATTTGTAACATTACAAATTTAGGCACGATTTAAAAAAAATCACCAAATCGGGAATTAAAAAAATATATTTGTAAACATTGTTTATACTTGTTTACATTGGAAATGAATATTTAGATTGATAGAATTGGCGAATTTATTGCAGTGCCGAAAAGTCTTATACCAAGTAGTTGAAGATTCTGTTGTTTAGCCTTAAAAAATTGTTATGTTTGAAGGCCCAGTTCTGCAGATTTACTAGTTTCAATACATACCAAAGATGAAATTTCATTACATACCAAGGTTGAAATACTATTATTCTCAAACACTATTATTTTTGAAACATTTTATTCACCTAAATTTATTTTGATTTTCTTCGAACATATAAAACAAAGAAATTTTTAAAAATGTGGTATAAGTACGAAATCCCGGCGCAAATGTCATATATGCACTGGGTTTGGTGCAATTTTTTTTTCTTTTTTTTTTATGCCAATGTGTCAAAAAACTCGCTTTCAAATACCAGTTACATACTTAAGTTATTTTCTATTATTTTGCAGAGACTATAGGTAGAAAAAAGTTTAATTTACTTATTTTCTATATTTCTTCTGTTAGTAGCTTCTTGATCAATATTTGAAAATGTCCTTTTATTTTAAAAAATCATGCTTCATTTTGCTTTCTGTTGACGATTCTTGTATTTGTACGAAATGTTTGCAAATCTCCGTTTCATTTCTAAGATGACGTCGTAAATATACCATTTTTAATTCTTACAAAAGAAAAAAAATCAATTTTATTTTTTATTTATCACGTAAAAATGATTAATTGCTACAGGAAATATGTCCATTGACCTCTGTATATTTTTTTGATTGGAGAGAATTATTTTTTAAACAATTAGATCTTTTGAAGAAAGTTTGTGGAAGCGCGTACAAAATGTGGGAAAATGTCTAGTAAATAACTCATTCAATGTTAAATTCCATATTAAAATAACATTACGGAGTCACACTGGAAATAAATAAAGCATAGCACTGCCGTGCTATGCTTTAATTATGTCTAGGTGGTAAATGTCTTATCTAACAATCTTTATTTAGTTATGTTATAAGTTTTGAATATTTCAATGTCATTCATAAGCTGTAATAATAAGGATAAAAAATATTCCATTCTACTTTTTATGCTGGTTTAATTGATACTAAAAGCGTTTGAAATGAAGATAACAGCAATAGGAATAAAAAACACTGAGAAATGCTGTTCTTTTCAAAACATTCATATTTCTTCTAAAAAATGCCAGCGATTATGTGGGAGGTCCGTCCGCATTTGAACTCCAGAGTATAAAGGGCATTGTAAAGAATAAGGGTTTCATCTGACAAGTGTATAAAGATCAAGATACGTAGAATAAAGCTAACTACCTAGCTCTTCTAGCTATCTTGTATAAAGATGACTATTTGTTCAAATGGGCGTTGACAATTGATTGACATGCAGAATTTTTGCTTAAAAGAGGTTTATCGTAGTACTTAGCTGATACTTAAATGCATATATTTCCAATTTTATAGGAACACCAACATAAAAAAAAAAAAAAAAGTTTTTAAAAATTCTCGGCACATGGTTTTGATTTGTTATTTACTTAATGTTATACATTATTTTATTAAATGATTAACATCATCTTAGAAAATTTGAAAGCATTAATAATTATGTTGTTAAATTAAAAAATTCTCATAAATTATTTTTATCAAACATATTTATTAATAAGGATTCAAAATTATTTTAGCTATTAATTGTTTAAGTGACTTATTAATCAATTACTTGTTTAAAATCTAGTACAAGAACTATATAGAAGTTATAGCAAAAATGAAAAAAAACATATTTTTTAAATTTCAGCTACTATAATGTTATTAACTTCATTAGGATGAATAAAAATAAGGATTCTCAAAATAAATGTTATTTATTCATTTATTGGTTAGTTTATCATATTTTTCTTACTCTTTAATTATAATAATTAATATATGATTGATTTTTGGGAACTGTAAACTATAACATTGTTTCAAAAAATTTAAATCTGCATGATAATAATGTTACCTAAACCTGTTAAGAAATATTTTTACGCATTGTTACAGTGTTGCATTATTATGTTTAATTAATTATTACGTTACGTTACTAATTGATTTTTCAAATAATAATAATAATAATAATTTCCTTTTTTGAAATATATTACAATTTTTGAATAATAACTTATGGTGATGAATAATTGCTATAAATTAAATCTCAAAACAGTTAGTGATTTTAAAATGAAAATCAAATTAATATTTTATTAAATTTATGTATTTTTAATTTAATGAACCTTTATATAATTAAATTGATAAAATTATTAATATGCATTTCGAATTTTACTTTACATAAGCTCAATAAATAATCTGTTTTATATTCAATTTATCATTATGTTTTGTAATAGTTATAAACTGAAGCTTATCGTTTACCTGTTTATTTATTTTATATTTAAAGTTACTGAAATTTAAAACTATTTATTCAATTAATAATAAAATTAAAATAAAAATTGTCAATTTTTTTCTGTGAAAGTGGGAGCGAAAAGGTAATGAAAATAAATAAATAAATGATAAATTAAAAAAGCTTAGTTTTGTCAGTTAAAAATCGAAAATAAAATTATTTAAAATTATAGCTACATTATTATATAAAATTAAAAAATAATCATTTTATTACAAAGAAATAGGCCCACTTTCAATAAAATCAACTCACAAAAATTGTCTTCATAAGGTAAGAAAGCTGTTAAAAAAAAAAAAAAAAAAAAAAATTGCAACCAATAATTATTACATAAAAAAGGTCGTTGGAGCATTTTTATTTTTTTAACAAATTTTTTTTATAGCACGCCTAGTTACGAAATCACTAATTTAAAGATTCTAAGAAAGTGTGCGAAAGCAATCAATAAAAATAATAGTTTATAGTATAGATAAAATACCTAATGCAAAAAATATATGATAAAACTTAAAATTTTTATTCTGTTAAATAATAATAATAAAGACAATGTAAAATTATATAACATTGTTTAATCAAATTTACAACTCGCTGTGATTTTATTATCACGAGTTACAATAGATTAAACTTATTGGACTATTATATTCAGCTTTGTATAAAATTTGAGGGAAGGGGGGCAGGAGAATAAAAATATTAAAAAAGGCCCAAACAATGTTGAGCTTAGGCGTTTAGTGGGCTTCATCAATCAGAAACCAAGTTATAAAGTGGCCGGTAAAGAAATAGCAATGGACTGAAATGGCAAGAGACCAAAATGATTAAGGACCGAAATTGCAAGGGACCGAAATGTCCAGGGACCGAAATGTATCGGGACCGAAATGTCGTGTACCCTACAAAAATATCGCGAAATTAACAGCGAGGTCACGAAAGTTGATAGTAATTTCAAATTTTCTGGAAAATAGTGAAATGTTTTGACAGAAGTTTTCCACACACAATATTTTTTTTAGGTGAGATTTTAAAATTTTAGGTGTGAATCCCTGTTCTGAAATTCAAGCCTTAATTTTAAATTTTCAGTCTTAATTTAATGTAAAGTAAAAAAATAATAATAATACTATGTATGGATTTCTAAATATTAATATGCCAATAGACTACTTTTATTTCTGTAGAATAAATTTATTCATGAATCTTGAATATGTAAAAATGTTTTAAATTTCCTATGAAAATTCAAACCTTTAACCATCTTTTTAAATGATAATATTTTCTCTCTAAATAATGCATTAAATATGTATGTTGCATCACTGATTAATATACAAATTTAAAGTATAAACGGCACAAAATTGTACTTGCCCTTCGCTAAAAGTAGTGTTGAATAGAAACATTAAAAACTTAGTAAAAAGTCAAGTTCTTTCACTCTACTAAACTTTATAGACATCCTCAGGGAAATTCAAAGATGTAACTGGTTTCCATCAAAGTCCAAGTACAATTATGTGCTATTTATATTTTTTATATAATTTCTCTTTAATTTTAATAAGAAAATAGCATCAAAGAAAATGTAATAACTCCCTCCCCCCTTTTCCTTTCTCATTTTTATCTACAAAATTGGAATAATTTAGTTGCCGCCATCACAAAAATGTCATTAAAAATTACAATAAATAACAATATATCAGAAACTATCCCAAATTTGAAATTTCTGATACCTTATAAGAACATCCTTGGATCCTGTGAATAACTTGTGTTAATTTCTTCATCTAATCTTTGGTATTCTAAAGGAGGAATGGAGCAGGACAGGTAATAGACAGGTGGGTTTAATATTAATAGATTCAGCTCCACTTGAATTTTGGTACGCGTTATTTCAAAGGAAGTGTAAGGATATTTTATTAAAACCAACATTCAAATATTTAAGATTTTGCTTTAAGGGAAAAAAAAGTAAGTATATTTCAGAGGAATATGTAAAAGTTCCACAGTTTGTTTTGGAAATAAAGTTTTTATATAAAATAATTATTTTTTATATTTTTTAATTTTTCATCTGTTTTGTATTATTGATGTAACTAATAAAATATGCAAAAGATATAAAAAATAATAATTGAAGAACTTATCTGTATGCTCAATTTTCAGGGCTATTATATCATCTAGATTTAGAAGTTTGTTTGGAAGAGTTAATTTACCTTACTTCAGATATAAGAGGGTAAGAAATTTCTCTTTATTTTGCATGTCATAACATTGATATAAGAAGTTTGCATCAGCTGTGCATGGTTTATTTTTATTTATTTATTTTTTCTTTCTTTTGTTGTTCATCTGTAGCAATCAATGTGTCAAATATTTGAATTGGAATCTTATTTAAATGAGTTAAAGAGATAAGAGTGAAAATTCACTGGAAAGGAAATAGTACAAGGCTGTTTTGATGATTAAATATTTATTTATTTATTTATTTATTTAATCAATCTCCTTGCTAAAATGTATCTGTGTGCATAGTTTTTGTGAAAAGGTTGTTTGATAATGTAGATAGATTTTAAGGTTGTCTTTTGTTTAGCAATCAAAGATGATTTTGGATTGCTGAAGAATTGCAAGAATTTGCCCATGAAATTATCTAAAACATACTGAATAATGTTTTGTGTATGTATGTGAGAAAAAATGATGAACATGTGTTTTAATTTTTTATTGTTAGTTTTTTTTTTTTTTTTTTTTTTTTTTTTTTTTATCTGTATGTTTTTTTTTTCTCCGTATCTGAAAGAATAACACAAATATTTATCTGAAGAAGTTAAATTTTTGAACTTAAATCACTCTTTCCTTTGAATTATGTCATTAAAACGCAAGTGCATGTTCCTAAATCATATTACTAAGCTGCATAATTTCAGAAAAGATCACTTACATTGAATGATTTTTTAGTGCTTGTTTTAATTTTATATTGCTGCTATTGACAAATCTTATTTCAGTTATTTTTGTTATGCTCTTAAATAAAATTTAATTGTCGTTTTGTACATTTGAAGAATCTAATGGTTGAAGTTCTCTCACAAAGAAAGGAAAACATATTAAATTTGTCACAAATGAAAATCCTCTTCGGATATCTATTTATCCAGATTTTGTGCTTTTAAGCAGTCCTTTATTTTGAAACTTTTTTGCATTGGAGCTAACAGCTGATTTTAGTAAACTAGTTCTTAAACAGGAGAAGGGGGGTTGTTAAGTAAGTTAATTATTTTAGTCACAATAAAGTTAATTTTTATTTCTAATTTGAAGAAAAGTAATTAAAAAAATAATAACTGCAGTATAGACTCCCTCAAATCTGCATAGCTTGGGATCAGAGGTTGTGTGGATTTTAGAATTTTGCGGATATCTAGTCATTGATTTGATTAGATTTTGAAACATTAATTTGATTGGTAACTAAGCTTTGGAAATTGTAATGAATGCTTACAATAAAGTAAAATATTAAAAATAAAATCATGTAAATAATAATAAATATACAATACTAAATATGCATAATAATCATGAAATATCAATTTTTTCATCTTTTATTTTCCCTTTAAAATATATATATATATACACATACATACATACACGCACACAAAGGCTGTTCACATATTTTTATACTATTTCGGTTAGCGGTAATAAAAAATCTTTTTCTGCAAAAGAGATAATTGCAATTGTACTATGTTTTTAAAAGTCAGTTATCATCTGTACCTCGAGATGTTTGTTTTTATTCAAAATGGCATTTTTAACAGAGCAGTTGTTTGAAGGCTATATTTACGCTCTTTCTTAAAAGAAATATTCATATTCTGTTATTCAAAAACAATGTGAGAGTGCATATCACTGAACGCAAGACACACTGCAGTTCTCTATATGAAAAATGCTTATCCTAAGAAAAATGGGAAAAAGTTGTCACAATAGATGAATCATGGGTGTATTTAAATGATTGCAGCAAAAGAAGAGCTTTTTATTATCATAAAAAGGAAGGAAAAAAATTAAGTACATGGTCAAAGAATCAAAAGAAAGTTTTTGTAAGGGATTCATGATTGTTGCTGGTTTTTCATATAATGGCAAGTTAAAAATAAAGGGAGTGGAAAAAAATGTCAATCTTCAAATATTATCAAGAACATATTTTAGCACCAATTTTTCTGAATGAAGTACCATCGATTTACCCACAGTGCCATCAATTTGTGAAACTCCATCACGACCAAGCTAGCAGTCACACATCAAAATCCATGGTAAATTTCCTCAAAGAAATTGAACAAAAAACTGGTATCAAGACCATACTCTTCACTGATATCCCGATGATCCTGATATTCCGACATATTGTTACAGAGAGAGAGAGAGCTTATTGTGTGACTCTAACTTTTTTCATTGTTATTGTGTTGAATGCCTTTTTAGGTGTGTTCATAATTATGAAAATACATAGCACCTATAGTCATCGTTCAGTTCATCCACATATAACAGAACAAAAACTACCCATGCGATCATTTAAAATTTATAATTGTTGCATAATTTTTTGTCAAATCATTTCAAATTTTAATGAAACTCGGATGTATAATTTAATTACAGGGACAGTTAAAAGTATTCCATTGCAGTACGGCCAATGGGAAAAAATAATTTCATGTGCATTTTAATGATGTTATACTTTTTCAAATATAATGAAATTGATGTGCATGTATGAAGTATATACTCAAATATACATTCTGTACAATCTGTGTTGCAAAGAATATCTCTTATTAATTTACAGTTCTACACAAAAGCATTCTTTTACATAATGGTATAGGAGGAATTGTTTTGGACACTTTTTAATTATATTAAAATTCTTCACATTTTATGAAGTTTGATATGTTGCTGAGGTTTACTAGAAGTTACTTAATAGAAAAGGGATATTATTTACAGGGACACTCAAAAGATTTTGGCTATTATAATGCATGCTATTACACCAATTTATTTAGCAATAATTTAGCTGTAATAGCTAAAAGAGAGCTTGACAAAAAAATTAGTTAAAGTGGTATTAAAAAAATTGCATTAGTTATTGACTTAGCGCCATCTTGATTTCAGTGTATACATTTGAAAAAATGTGAGAATTTTAAGAATTCACAGATTTAAGGGAGTCCCTTGTGCTACCATAAAAATTATGTATAAAAAAACCAAGTGATTATTTTCCTTTCTTTATTTAGTTCCCTGCCTGGTTTTCTATATTTTCCTTTGTATGTTCCCTATCATCACACTTAATTGTATTATGTTTTTCAGATGTCATTCTCATTTATTATAGTTGTTCTACAAAGCTATTTTTTTTTTTTGTGAATAATTATGTATTTCTTCTCTCTCTCTCTCTCTCTCTCTTTTTTTACAAAATTACTTATGTTAATATTGTTTGCTAAAATCCTTTTATGTTCTTATTCTTTCAACTTACAATAAACTTTATAGTTTATTTTTCTCATTTATTATTATTATTATTATTATTATTATTAAAGCAATTTAACTGTTGCTAATACTGTATTATGACTTACTGTGTTCAATCTTTTTCCATCCCCAATATGAATGTCTGTATTTATTTTGTTTTTAATTCATTCAAATTTTAAAAGCAAAACATGCTAGAAAAATGTATTATTAAAATCAAACTGTAGTAGAAATAATTATGATCAGAAAGTGAAATGTTAAATTATTGTTAATTATTTGTATTTCATCAATTGAAATCCAGTCATTTAAAATGTTACAGCTATACATTTTTTTCCCTGGGAAAAATCTGATTTAGATAAGGTAGCATCTTTGCTGTATACAATGCTTACAAAAGCCTTAGTTGTTTATCATTCTTGAATATATATATATTAGAAATAATTTATCTTTAAAATTGATTTTTTTTTTTTTTTTTTTTTTAACTGAGAGAGAGTTACTTTTTTACTAGTTTTATATTAAAAACAACATAAATTGAAACTAAAAGCTATGATGATTAAAAGATAGATTAATGTTGTTTATGTTAGTTACCAGACGTGTCCTTTTATGTAAAATGCATGTGTGTATTTTATTATTTTGTTATACATTAGTCAATTCCTCTTTTTAGGGTGACATTCTTACAGAATTACAATCGGATTTCTAAGTCACTTAAAGGTAGCAATTTTTATTTGAAAGTTGGTGAATTGGGCTCACTAGGTCTTAGCTTCCTATATCTTAACTTCCTATCACATTGTAGTATCACATTGCATGTTTATTTGTTACATTCTTTTTCTGCATGATCATCCATGTAGCTTTGCATGAATTATCAATCTGTTTGTGTGCATGTCTCTGTAATTATAAGCGTTAGTTTACTTATTTTAACACAAGAGAACAGTTTATTTCAAGTAACTTTTTTTTTCTTCTGAAATGTGTTGTATCATAATGATTTACATATCTTTAATACTCATTTATGGCTAAAATATATATTGTGCATTTTATTTTATCTTCACTACCTCATTTTCCATTATTAATTACACTTTGATATTTTTTGCTTTAGTAAACTGAACATATCTAGTAATTTTTAATTAAAAAATACAGATACTTATACTTTTCAAATAAATTAAATAACTGTATGTACAAATCGTTTTGTTCTTTATATTTAGCATAATTTTATTAATTCTTAGAAATGAACTAATTACTACAGTTACATTTGATTTAAACCCTTTGGGATCAACATTGCATTTATGTGTCATAGGAATAAAAGTATGCAACAATAAGTATTCATTTCATTCCAAAGGAATTGCATATCTTTTTTACTTTTTAAAAACTAAATGCAATCTTAACATTTTAAGAAATTTAATACTATTGTAGTAGTATTTTTTTTTAACAAATGACAAAATCAATAAAAATTAGATGCATGTGCTTGCATCTTTTCCATCAAGATAATAAAACAATATCAATTGCTTCTAAAAATAATGTTAAATCTTTGCTTTAATTTCTATTTCATGGTCCATATTATTACAGGTGTTACATGATAGAAAAAATATATATATCAATTATATCGAACACTAATGTTAAATTTTTTGTATAATTTTTGTTTCATAGTCAATATTATTATAAGTATTAATAAAGACAAGAATCAAAGATTTCACCTAAAAACCATTTATGTTCATTAGTACATGTAGATTGATTTAAAATTCTTTTTTGGAATCTTATTATCTCATTAAGTTTAGTGATGTAAAAACTGAGTTTTAAATTTATTGAATTTATTTATAGAAAACTGTTTCATTTGACAACTTTAATAATTTTATCTGTCAGTTAATCTGAAAATTTGACATGACTGTTAAACAAATCCAGAGTTCCTACGGATCAGGGAAACCTTGAAAACAGAGAAAAGTTAGGGAATTTGAAAATTTTGGCAAAAAATCAGAAAATTGTCAGAAAAGTTTTTAAATATATGACATGGTTCGGGAAAAGTCAGGGAATTTTAGATATACTACTTTCCATCAGAATCACTATTATCATAAATTAGGAAATTTTGAATTAAATTTTCATCCTAGATAAAATTTATGAAAACTGTATAATAATATAGCAGTAATAATAGCATAATAAAAATAATTAAAAATCAGAAATTCATGCAGCACATACTTTTTTTAGCACTTATCTAGATTAAAGTTGTCCACTATGAAGTGTTTTACAACATGATATAAGATGAATTTTTATTAAGTCAAAGAAAAACCTGGAAAAGTCAAAAAGAATTTTTAATAGAATTATGTAGAAACCCTGAAGTCAAATTTGAGTTTCGCTTCATTTGTGTGTGTACTTATGATTTAAAACTGCGATTGTCTATATATTGTCAACAATTTTTAAAAAAGTAAGTTTTAATAAAAATTTATGTATTTAGTCACTAATTGCTTCAAAAAATTGCAGAGACTAATCATGAAATTCATCAAATTATCATGGGGGAAAGAGGTAGTCTGGGTAAATCGTGAAATATCGCTTAAGACCAATACTACTCCTGAAAATGTCTCTCTTGCCAAAGTTAGTACGCTTGGGAAAGAAAAAAAGTACTGGAAAAAATATATATTCATTTTTAAGGAATGAAAAGTGCTGGAAATTTTTCAAAAATGTAATAATACTTCTTTAATTTTAAAATAGCAAGTTTCATTAATCTGATACAAAAAAAATTGCAGGTTTACGCAGTCGCTCACAGAAAAACACATGACAGAAATGAATTTTCTATAAATTAAGAAAAACTTTCATCAGTACAAAAATCCTGTCAAAAAGTAATCGAGAATTTGGCAAATGGTCGCCAAAAAATATCAATTTGACAATCATTCGCTTAAAAAAATCAATAATATCGTCAAAAAATTTCAGAAATAATGCAAAATTCTTTAAAAATTCTGAAATAAAAAACACAAATATTCAAAAAAAAAAAAATGCAATTTTCTGTAAAAGAATTCTGAAGAAACTTTGGATTTTGTCCAAAGATCACAAAAAATGCAAATCTTTACCAAAGAATTGCAGTAAAAATGGGAATTTCACCAAAACATCTTGGGGGGAAAAATACAAATTTAGTTGAACAATTCTGAGAGAACATTCTGTCAAAAGATCACAAAAAATGCAAATTTCTGTGAGGATTGCAGAAAAACACAGAATTTCGTCAGTACATCACGAAAAACAAATTTCTTCCAAAGGATCACAGTAAAAACACCAATTTTGTCAAAAGATCAGTGTGAAATGTAAATTTCGTCCCAGGGTCATGGGAAAAACACATTTCTGTTACATTATCGTCAAAAAACATAAATTTCGCCAGAAGATCACTGAAAAAACACACCTTTTTTTCCAAAAGATCTAGGGAACAATGTGAATTTCATCAAACTATTATGTAAAAAACATGATAGGACATGATAGATTATTTCATTATCTGCAATTATTTTTCTCAACTGATTTTTGTCTGTCACAGAAATGAATCATAAATTTCGTAAATCAATCGTAATAAAATATTGATAATTGGTCACTTGATTATTGATAAAATTTGCCCCCTACTCTTCTAATATAGTCAATCGATCATTTAAAAAAAAAAAAAGTTAATCAATTGTTGAAAAATATTACAAAGTCTGTCTCTATCAAAATCACAAAAGTTCAGTAAAAACTTCCCCAAATTATAACGTTGATTCTAGAAAAAAAAAAGGCCATTGGGCAGGAATAATTCAAAGATTGAACGCTATTTTTAAAAAAGGATAAATTTGTTTTGAAAAGGGAACATCCTAAAAAAAGGCACATTCTTTCAAAAAAAAAGGACTCTTCTTAAAAAGAAAAAACTTTTTTCTCAAAAAAGGCACACACTTGTATTTTGTTGAGCAAAAATATTTTGAACTGGTTGTTTAGAATTCCCTTGAATTTGCGATATTTTCCCAAAATCGATTGAATTACTGCAGGGCGCATAGAAAGTGATAAAATGGCTGCTAGGTAGTGATGGGCGATTCTGGAAATTTTGAGAATCGATTAAAATCGATATCGTATAAAACAACATCGATCATAATAAGAATCGATTTCTCAGTTCTAGAATCGATACTAGAATCGATATTTCGATATTCAGGTTCACACAGAGAAGATCCAAATTACTAATTCCAAAACTTAGACAATCAGCAGGACAGTAATTACCGCCTCCCACCCCCATCACCATTTAGGGAGGCATAGAATTAAGCTATTGCAGATTTTAGAGTCGGATAATAAGAATTTTAAATTTTAAAATGATTGTCACTTAGGGTTGTCACTTACACAAAAACTTTGACTAATTTGAGAGACATAACCAACTAATAACAACACTGAGTAACTTGGCATTAAACCGAGGATGAAGAGTGCCAAGAGCGTGTAACTAGGATGGGGAACAAGTAGTATAGACGAAAAAAACTTTTTTTTTCTAATGCCAACCAAATGTTACACGAGATAGTTTGGAAGAACAAAAAATATGCCCCATTCCCAAGGGGACAGGTAAACCCCACTTTTGACGGAAGGGCGATCATAGCCCAAATGTATCTTTTGTCGAAGTTTCAAAATGAGGATTTACAATAAAATAGAACGAGAATTGGACATTTTAAAAATTGCATGCATACTTTGAACGCCCATTTAGTAAAGATTGGCGAGGAATAGGGGGGGGGGGGAGGACAAGGGATTAGAACGGGCGAACTTGGAAAAAAAACATAATTAACTAATAACCCAAATAACTGAGCTCCTAAATAGCTCCTAAATATATAATGTTTAACTTAGTGTTGAATTCATGGGGTGGCCTGCGGGGAACATGCATTCTTTGAAACTATAAAAAGTGGCAAGAACTTGTAACTAGGTGGAGAGAGGGGTAGTAACAGAAAAAAACGAGGAGATAAAAGCTTTATAACGATATGTTACATGAGATGGTGTGGAAGAAACAAAAAATATGCCCCCCACCCAGGGGAGCAAGGTAAATCCCAAACGGACAGAAAGGCGACCCCGGCCCAAATGTATCTTTTGTTGAGGTTTCAAAATATGGATTTATAACAAAATAGAACGAGGATTAGACTTTTTTAAAATCGCAGTCATAATTTGAACGAACCTATAAGTTAAGATTGGTGAGGAAGAGGGGGAGGGGGGGGGCGAACATGAAAAAAAAAAATAGTGGCACTCTGAGAGTGCCGATAGAAGTGAAATCTTGAACAATTACGTGTGTATTTTTTAAATCGTTAGGCTATATGATTTTGAATCGTCAGGAAATACTTTTAAATGAATAAAAAAAGTTTCTATAATATTAAAGAATATATTAATCTCTATAAAAATCAACGCGCGATACCATATGTCCAGCTATTGTAGTTAACTCACTATAACTACTTTCTTACATTTTAAAACGCGATAAATACACCAACCAAAATTAGACCATACTATCGATACCTTAATCCTTATCCAAATAAATCATTTTGTATTAATGCCTGTTACAATATCTGCAAATTACTTTTTGAATTATTCAAATCGGACATTCCATTCAAAAGATATTACGAATTTAAAGATGACAATCTAAAGAAATAATAACGCTGCCGAGTACTCGGTGGCCAATAAGCTTAGGGATTACGTGTGCAATCAAACGATTGCGGGTTCGAACCCCAGTTTCGCTAATATGTATCAATTTTTTTTTTTTTTTTTTTTTTTCCGAAGAAGTTTGAAAAATTAAAATTTTAACACATTATGGGTCCGTAACGTGACCTGAAATGATGGGAGAAAATTTCTTATGCTACATTTGTAATGTATGAAGCATAAGCTTTCAATAGACATATTGTATCAAGAAATGAGAAAAAACCCCTCTGCCCCCCCCCCCCCCCAAAAAAAAAAAGGTCCTATAGAGGAAACCGGGAAACTGGAATAGCAAAAAGAACGGCGAGAAATGGTTAGCTATACTAGAGTTTTTCTCATCACTGTAACTCCTATAGAAGCAAAGTTATAGCCTTTTAAATATTTAAATGAAGTGAAAAAATAAGCAAAATTAGGTGAGTGATCGACAGGGGGGGGGGGGGGGGGGTCCACAGTTCTGGGGGTGCCATGTAGCTTAAACTTTTAAGTTAAAAATGGTAGAGAATTAAATGAGCGAAATTTTAAGGTGTATATTGGGGGAGGGTGCAAGCCCCCCTCCCCTCAAAAATTTTTTTGTTTCTTTTGAAGAAACAAAAAAGTATGCCCCCCGGCGGGGCGCAGATAAACCCCAAACGGGCGGAAGGGCGACCCTTTATTTATATTTTGTCAAGGATTTAAAATGTGGATCTAAAATAAAATAGACCGAGAATTGGACATTTTAAAAACTGTATGCATATTTCGAACCGCGCGCCCTGTAAGTTAAAACTGACGCGGAAGGGGGGGATTAGAAGAGACGAGTGTGAAAAATAAAACATAATAAACTAATACTTCAAATAACTGGACTTCTAAACAAAAATATAACGATTTAACCTAATGTCGAATTAATTGGGTGGCCTGCAGGGGATTTCCCCCCCCCCCAGAAGTTATGAGATTTTATGCTTTTTAATGCACAAATTGCGATTCCCCCTCTCTTACAGAGCTGTAAAACATGATGCATTCCTCCGGAGTCTCAGAAAAATACCTGCATTCAACACTGATTTAGCCTAGAAAAAGAAAAAAAAATCGAAATCGAATCTAAAGATCGAAATCGAATCTAAAGATCGAAATCGAATCTAGAGATCGACATCGAATCTAAAGATCGACATCGAATCTAGAGATCGACATCGAATCTGAAGATCGACATCGAATCTAAAGATCGAAATCGAATCTAAAGATCGACATCGAATCTAAAGATCGACATCGAATCTAAAGATCGATATTACGGGCAGAATCGATTTTACATTTTTACTTTCTTTTGTAACTTTACAAGAAGAGAGTATTAGATTCGTGAAAAATTTTGACTTCCCGTTTTCGATGGATTTATATATTTTAGAAGGTTTTTAACACGATTTCATGGTTTTTAAGAAATATCTGTCTGTGTGTGTGTGTGTGTGTGTGTGTGTGTGTGTGTGTGTGTGTGTGTGTCACTCTGTGAGTCTGTATACGACAAAAATTTCTGACCGTTCTATCTCAAGAACAAATGCACGGAATTCCACAAAACTTTAGATTTAGTTTGACCTTGATATAAACTGAATCTAATTAATTTTTGGTGTATATAGCCTAACAGGTGGCGCTGCTATGCTGCATTTTTGCGATTTGCGCAACAGCTATATCTGAATAACGAATGAACGGATTTTCATCACATTTTAGATCCAGTTAGTCTTTGACATGTATTGATGTTTTTTGCATTTTGATGTATATAGCTTCCCAGATGGCGCTGCTATACTGAATTTTTCACAATTTCCACTCAGCGCCATGTGGGGGCGAAAGGGGGGGGGGCGAAAGGAAGCGGTCGTTCTGAGCACGGAAATTTAGGGGGCGCCAAATTTTTACTACTAACATCACTTCTAGCCAATCACAAGAAAAAGTTAATAGGGGGGGGGGGCTAAATTGGAACTTTGAACCGGGCGCAGTTCTCTTTTCGCACACCCCCGTTTCCATTTAAGCTTTATCTCAAGAACTAATGCACGGACTTTCATAAAAATTTAGATTCAATTAGTCCTTGATATTATTTGATGCTAATTACATTTTGGTGGAAATCGCTTAAGAGATGGCGCTGCTATACTGCATTATTCATGATTAACGCAATAGCGCTATCTCAAGAACGAATTTTCATCAAAATTGAGATTCAGTAAATCTCTGACATAGATTAGTGTTATTTAGTTCTTGGTGTAAATTGCCCTACAGGTGGCGCTGATATGCTGCATTTTTTATGATTTCGCAATAGCTGTATCTCGCGCTTTCATGGATTTTCATCAAAATTCAGATTCAGCTGGTACCTAATAAAAATTGATCCTGATCAATATTTGGTGTACATCACTCAACAAAAAACGCTATTTTGCAGGGGGGGGGGGGGGGGGTTCTGAGGTTTCTTTAGTTCTTCTATCTTAGAAACTAATACACTGAAATTTTGGAATTGGCACATCCGCCTATTTTATCTTCGACTTTTGGAGGAAAATGAAAATTACATTAACTTCAGAGAAATCGATTAAAAATTTTTAAGTATCGATTAAATCGAGTTGACCGTAGTATCGATTAAATCGATTTAAAAAATCGAAATCGCCCATCACTACTGCTAGGTAAATCAGAAGGGTTTAAAAGAGCTGTTGTGCTCAATTCTCAAAGCCTGGCCCTGCCCAATCCCAACAATTTTAAATC
Organism: Maratus speculifer; assembly: GCA_964019185.1. NCBI lineage: Eukaryota > Metazoa > Arthropoda > Arachnida > Araneae > Salticidae > Maratus > Maratus speculifer. The sequence goes on from OZ025295.1 coordinate 170,582,189, forward strand.
TGAGCCCATCCGAACCCAGAAAAATTTTGTGCCATCAGAGCCCAACACCCAGCGTATACACAAAAAGAAAGTACAAGAAAAATCACGTAATATTTAAAAGTTGCTCTAAATGTAATAGGTTTTTATTTTTTTAACAATTTGTTAATCCCTAGTTCATGATTTTATCAAATAAGCATTCAGTCTTATCAAAAGAGGCGTTTAGTGTCAAATAAAGATATACTTCACTAAAAAGATTTTTTATATTTTTTTCCCACAACAAAGAGGTAACTCTGATGGACACATTAACAAAGATAATTTTATGAATAAATGAATGAAATTTGCAGAAATTACAATTTATAAGAGGAAGAATCAAACATTTTCTATTTCCTAAAAAAGTTTTACATCTTTTGCTTTGAAAATCAGCTTAAATTAAAAATTTACCTGAAAGTTCTGATGCTTTTATCCTTCTGATCAAAATAGTATTTAAAGGACTTGCAATGGAATAATTAATTTTTAAGGAGGGAAAAATTATTTTTGTTTCTATATGAATATAAGAATAAGTAAAATTTCCAATATGAGAAATAATGAGCCAGAGCCCGCTGGCTGGTATAAAAATTGAGCTCGAGTCCATGTTGGGCTCGTGCTCAGTCAAGTTTTGAAACCTAATAATTCTAAATAAACCATGATTTTGAACATTTTCTATTCATTTCATTTTTTAAAAAAACTTTTATTTACCTATTGTGAGAGATACAAAGTTTTTATCCCGAACAATGTCTCAGAAATTTCAATTCAAAGACTTTTGTTCCTAAATGTTTTGAATTTTTTAAAACTATTCTGTGAATGCATTTACATTTTAAAAGTCAGTAGTCATTTCAAATTTGTAATCCTAACAGTTTCAAATAAATTGTAATCAGAATATTTTCTGTTCATCCGTTTAATTTTCTAACTTATTTTAAACCAATCATAATCAGTGTTTACATCTTAACTCTTTCACGGGCGGTGTCCTTAAAAAAAGGAGACCTAATTTTTATTTTATTGGCACTCAGAATGTTTAATTAAATTTTTCTTTTTATAGCATATTTGAAAATAAGTAAATCTGTATTTTCTAATAAATTTCTTTGTAAATTCTGGTGTAAGTTAATTATTTTAACTAGATTTACTCTGTGTCTGAAAAGGTTATCATACTAAACTTCAAGTTTCTATCCCCAACAGTATCGCAGAAATTTCAATTTTAAAACTTTTTTGCTCTTGCACCACCTTGGCACTGTTGTACAAATATGAAATAACGAAGCAGAGATTGTCATCAGCATTTTGCCACCATTCTTTTATCTTTACAAGAAGAAAGTATTGGATTCGTGAAAAATTCAAAGTTCTGGTTTTCGATGGGTTTATACATTTTAGGTAATTTGTTGGTTTTTAGAAAATGCCTATGTGAATAAGTATGTGACAAAAATATTGTGGACGTTCTATCTCAAGATCTAATGCATGGAATTTCACAAAACTTTTGTTCTAGTTAGACCTTGATATAAACTGGAGTTTAGTTTTTGGTGTATATTACTCAATAAGTATCACTGCTACGCTGCATTATTCACAATTTCCATAATAGCTCTGTCTCAAGAACTAATGCATGGATTTGCAAGAAACTTTAAATTCATTTAGTCCTTGATATAATTTCTAAATTTTGCTGTAGACTTAGAGATGAGAGGTTCAAAGAACCAAACACTGCGACTAGAGGTCTATGGTACTAAAAATTTTGGTATAAATCACCCTGCAGCTGACACTGCTATGTTGCATTTTTCATGATTTCGCAATAGCTGTATCTCTAGAACTAATCCATGGATTTTCATCTAACATCAGATTTATTTAGTACCTGATAATAGTTGATCCTGATCCATTTTTGGTGTATATCATCCAGGAGGTCACGCTGTTATGCAGAATTTAAGATTTCCGCAATAACCCTTTCTCAAAAACTAATGTACTGATTTTTATCAAACTTCAGATTCAGTTAGAAATTCACATAAGTTATTGTTGAGTAGATTTTGGTATAAATCACCTAATCGGGGGCACTACTTTACTGTATTTTTTAAGAAGTATTAAAATGTATGAGATAGAAGAAAATTTTGGGATTGCCGCTTCTGACCAGTTTAAATTGTTTATCCATTTACCAGATATCAGATATTATCCCCTATAAGCAAACATCCTAACATTGCTTCATAAACATAAGCTGTTAATTAATCAAATCAAAAATGTCACGGCCCATTCTTACTTTGCTGATTAGTTGAAGAATTAAATTTTTGTGTATGGAATTATTTTAGTTTGTATGTTTGCATGTATTCTATATTTCATTTATACTTATTTTTCTTACAGTGTGAAGGTGAAAAACTTGTCCTTGTTGATGCATCTCGAACCATTTATGATGATGATGAGTTGCTGCACTGTTGAGAGGCCTTTATTTTGGAGTTTTAAAGCACAGTTACTATTTCAGAGGCTTTATTTTTTTATTAGGATGAACAACACATTTTAGAGCTATCAAAAAACTATGCACCAAGATTGTAAAAAATGTGATAATTTGTTTCTTTTTTAAATGTCTATTTGCTGTATATAATGAAAAGCATTGTTGGTGTTTCTCACTTTTTTTTTTCCCTTCTGATAACCAATTGTAGTTTTATTAGTGAAAGAGAATGCACTTTAGAATTTTCTTTGCACTTTTTCCCTTTTATTTTTTCTTTTACTGATTAAATATTGCAATCGCTTTATGGTGCACTTTTTAAGTACTTTTTCTTTATTTTGCAGTGTTTACAATTTTCGGTTTTTGTAGCCTTTATTTTACAATTTACTTAGCATTTAAGAAGTTTTAATGTGTGACATTCTTATTTATCAGATTTTTTTTTAATGTTCTAAAATTTTGTTTTGTTTAAGTTTTTCCTGTTTGTTTGATTATATTTGTAATCATGTGACTTTAATTGCATACTGATAATTTATAGTTGGCTTCAATTCATTTTTTAATTTAAGTTTTAAAATTTCTTTGTTTGTGTTCAAAAGTACCTAGTGTATGTACTGTTTCTTGTCTTATTTTTGCATTGACATTCCATCATTTGCTCATTATGTGTTGATTTTTGTATGTGTTCATTATCACAAAGTGTCATACATGTTACATATAATATATATTTTATTAATCTGAAAAACAAAAAATTGTATATATGTGGTTTATTTAACTGTTAAAAGATATGTATATATATATTTTATTTTGTACATACAAGGGAAAATCCTGCATTTAAATGTCCAAACCTTAATAAATGATGTTTAAAATCATTGATAAATTATAAATATCAATTGGTGGCCTTAACAAGATTCTTATTATCTTGTGCAAAAGTTTATAAAATGCTTTTTTATATATATAATGAACAATTGTAAATTTTATGTTACATCTATTGTTACTATTAATATCAAGGAGTAAATCTATGGGAGGGTATCATTTGATTAGTTACAATTTCAAAAAGTAAATTGATTAACATTCCAAGAAAATAGCTTTAAATTTTATTTGTTATAAAATGCTTTTACAGATAAATATTCTCTGCAGACACTGCACACTCTATTACAGATAAAATCTCTGTGTGTTCGTCATTTTCTAGATTTTTCTCCCAAAAATTACAAAACATTGTAAACCTCAAATTCCAAAGCACAAATTTTGTTTAAATGTGTTGTGTATAATTAATAATTTATTTTATTAATTCTGCCATGATAAAGCTTGTTGCTTTTACTTATGTTACCATGTTCCCTATTGAATTATTAATAGTTATAATGAAAAAAGTTTTTAAATATATGTTGAGATAAGCAATAAAAGTTCCTTCTATGCAATTGTAACCCATTGTGATACAAACAATCATAATCCATTTTTGTCTCCATTTGAATTAAGAAAAACCTTTATTTTTGGCTGGATTAACATTTAAATTAGCCAAGCGAATTAAATAGTTAAGGTACTAAAAAGAATGTATTGACTTCCTTCATGATATTGAGGTTCAGTCAATATGTAAGCATAACTGAATAATCTGTATTGCATTGATAAATGTGAAAGGTTGTACAATAATACATCGGGAGCTTTGTAACAATTTGAATTTGTTATAATATTTCCATAGAAGTATTTTTCACCTTATTCTAATACCATCATTAAGTTTGTGATATGTTTTCATGGCTGTGATTTTATATCATTTTTTGTTACAAGGAATGTTTAAAAAAATAAATTCTTGAAAAATCTGTAGTTATTGGTGAATTGTTTTTTATCTTATTTCCTTTTCTTATGTTATCTGCTTTTATGTCTGTGAACATGCATGTAAATGTATGAAGAAAAAATGAGGTATGTCTCTTTGATAATAATAAATTTAATTACTAATGTGCAAATAATTTAGTTGAGAAAGGAGAAATCTTATAAAAGAGTTGGATTTCTTAGCAAAATTATTATATCAGATTTTAAAATAAATATACATGGAGGCAAATCACTCAGTTTTAAGCTATCTAAAAGTTAATTTGGAAATTAAAAGATTTTCTTTATTGTTAAGTAACTTTCAATCATGAATTTAACATGCCTGACAATTATTATTTTTATCTTTAGCATTAATTTTATTGATATATTCAAGTAGTGTAGCCGGGACTCAAATGTTGGAAAATTTCATAACATTACATGAAGACAGTTTCCAAAAAATGTGTTCTTGCTACAATAGTAGATGGTAAAACTACTTTATTTGAGACTCCTAGCAGCTCTTCTTTAATGACCAAAATATCTATTTATTTTAAGCAGAAATTCTAAAAATTCTGATTGCTTTAGTTTTGATAATCTACTCGTAATAAAATCTGAGTGGAGAAAAGTATAGGTAACCAGTCCGGTATAAACCATTCTGGTCTGTGAATTGACCATAGCTAAACGTCCTGTGAGGCTAAATGAAAAATATATGAAAGCTAAATGATAATTTTTTCTGTTTGAAATAATGTTTATTGAACAATTTCCCTATAAAACATGTATATCATATCCAATTTACAGTATATTAAGTTCAATTTAAAAATAAGCTATTATAAGCAAACTAGCGTTTCACCTTTTGCCATTCAAAAGAAATAACTCCAAATCAAAAAACAAATGAACGACTCTGAGTGATTCATTAAAATAATGATGATATCAATTAGGCTTTTAAAATATATGTGTAAAAGTGTATTAAAGCCTTTAAATATATTTTTAAATTACATTTTTCACTTTTGTTTACAATTTAATGCAGTAAGTGTACAATATTTCAAAAAAATAAAATAAATTTAAAAAAATGGTTCTCAAGTCAAAATTTTTTTAAATTGACTATGCTCTGTGGGCTGACTTCAGCTTTTGTTCTGCTGCCTTCTGTCAGCATCAATATAAAAGAATTTTTTCCAAATTTTTTATATAATTTAAATTTTATTTTTTTAAAAGATATCAACATTTAACCACTTAATTTTTTATATTTTGTTTTCTATTTTAAAAAAAGAAAGAAGTTTTAAAGAAGAATTTAAGGGAAAAAGTTTTTTTTTTTCCTCAAGGTGTAATGGATATATAAGATGCAATCATTACTCCATTAATAAAACTGAAAATTATTTTTCCACATTCTATTATTAAATTATATTATTGCTTACTTTTCAAAGTTATTATATTCAAAAATTGCTATTCTAAAAATCAAAATTTTATCTGTTTTGATTTAATTAGTACAGTGAAACCTCCAAATATGGGGAAACTTCGAATAAGGGACACCTCATTTTAAGGGACAAAAGTTCCGTTCCCAGTTCCTTGGTATAGGAAGTGTAATGTATTTACCTCTGAATAAGGGACACTTGAAAATGAGATGAATCTTTTCGACTCAGGATTTCTTACACAAATTTTATTCAGTTGACACCACTTTAAGTTTGCTTCAAGTACATAATTAAAAAAAAAGCTTTAATTAACAAATTTTATTTTCTTTTCTCACTGGTATGACAAAAATAAATTTTGCAAAGAAAAATGCTGCCCAAGTCACACTGGACATACAAGTGAAAAATGTTAAAATGGTTGATTTTCGCATTTGAGATAATGAGGCAGTTATGTTGGTTACAGAGTATATGTACAGAGGTTATGCAACTCAACTGATGAGCATTTATTTATCCACAATTCAGATGAAGATATCGAAGTGTGTTTATCCCTATTAGAGCCAGAGGCGGCAGTGCAGACAATAATTTCATTGAGTTCACAGCTGAAATTCCAGAATTGGTTAAAAGCCTATTCACAAATTAAAATTCAATTGATCTGTCAAGTCATATCTAGGTGGAAAACACATATAAACCCAATTTTAGTGATTGATTCGTAGGTTTATCGTTGGGGTATCCTGCATCCGGTCCTCCATATTTTCATAGATTTGAGTGCAGGAAAAGATAATGGTAAGCCTACGAGTCAATTTCTAAATTCAGATTTTTAGGTGTTTTCCACCAAAATATGACTTAGTAGACCAATTGCGTTTTAACATTCATATTGAGTTTTAGCTAATCCTAGAATTTATGTCGTGAATTCAATGAGATGATTGTCTGTGCCACCACCTCCCAGTCTATATTGAAAAGAATGCTGAAAATTGTGATCGATGACTCTGAAAATGAACGAGAAAGAAAAATTGTGAAATATAGAATTCCACAGATGCTGTAAAATATGCAAAGCAGTTAAATACTTTTTTCGTAAATACTGCTTATAATGAAGGGCAAGTATGGTAAATGAATGTCTGAAAAGTTTAGTAGTAGAAAAATTGAAATCTGCAAAACAATCACTTTTTTATTGATTACTTCACAAGTAAGATTTTTTAAAATAGTATTGCACTTTTTGCCTTATAGAAACATTTACGTAAAAAATAGAAATCGACAACTCTACAAATCATTTACTAATTAAGTAATTAATTAAAAAAATTAGATTAATTAATTCTCCATTAATTTTGTGCCTAATTAATGTAATTTATAACCCTCGGGTACATTTAAACTTCAATTTTAATATTTTCTTATTTTTTTATGTCCTTATGATGATTAATTTTTAAAAAAAGTAAAAACTCCGAATAAGGGACACCTCTATTTAAGGGACATAAGTTCCGGTCCCATGGGTGTCCCTTATTCGGAGGTTTCACTGTATATGTAATACATGATTGTATATTCTTTTCCTTTTAATGCCATTTGATAAGAAATATACAGTCAAAGTTCTATAATCTGCACACCCATAATCCACTGTTTTCTGTAATTTGCGTTATTTTATGAATGTAAACAATGAAATAAACAGTTAAAAAATTTACAAGTTAGTGATCCAAAAATGCTTTTAAAAAAGAATAAATAAAAAAAAAAAAAAAAAAAGAGAAAACAGTGGATTATGGATGTGCGGATTATAGAACTTTGACTGTAAATTTCTTTTACAATGCAAGCATATTTCAAGTGAACTAAATTTTACGAAAGAAAAAATAATAATGATTTTGGTTTTCATTAATATGGAATGAATTCTAAAGTCTTATAGCTGAAGTTTTTAAATTTTTTTATCTAAATCAATGCCTCTTGCTTCTGCATGTTTTCTATAAGAAAATGCAATTTTACCAAAAAGCACTTTAGTTTATACATACTGCTGCTAGATGGCACCAAATCCATATTTAAAAATAAAGCATAAAGTTTCATTAATCGATGAACTAGAAATCTAATATATATGACTATAAAATCACTGCCAAGTCATTGCTTTTTATAAAATTCTGTTTTATAAATTAAAAAAAAATCATTTAATGTTAATGTTTTGTGAAATCTGCAGAAATTGTGTTTTACTTTACCGATATTATTATTGTTGTGATAAATACTGCTGTTTCTTTGCCCAATTGTTGAACTATTTCAGACATTGAATATCAAGTTAAAAAAAAAAATCCTACTGTATTGCTATTTTTAAAATGTTTTTCAACAGTACTAACTCTTCAATAATAATATGTTCATTCTGTTTTTCCTATTTCTTTCACAATAGACTTTTCTGACATCTTAAAAAAAATTCATTTTTGGTTAATTGCCAAAAACCAGTAGCTATTTTTAGAATATGTAATGATGATGGCAACAACCAGCTCTATGGTTTTTGCTTTTATGCCTTTATGTAACTTCTAAATATTGCATAATTAAAATTTTTACATCATCAAAAGGAGGAGAAGGGATTCCTTTGCAATGACATTTATTTAAAAACTACTCAATTTAGTGAACTTCAAATAATATCCGTGGATTATTATTTTTTTTAATCTGTCCCAATAATGAACATTTATTTGTTGTATAAAGTAGCTATTGACAGATGGATTGCCACAGTTAATAATTTATTCCTCACAAAAAATTAAGCCTTTTTTTTAATAACAATTTGAAAAATGTTTTTACCTGGAACTTGTGGAAAGACCTAAGAATGAACTTTGTGATGTCCACAATTTATTATCTCCCCCCCCCCCCTTTTTTTTTTAAATCTGTGATCCTTTAGGGTTTTTTTTTTTTTTTTTTTTTGCGAATCTAGCAAAAGCCAGTTGGGAGATTGGGGGGAATCAGCAATTGAAACGGAACAAATTTAAAAAGAAAATTGATTAAATAAAGACACCGAAAGGTGGGCTCAGGGTTCTAAAGCTACCAGCTATACATTTTGGGGAAAAAAAGTAACTGCAGATTCCCTATTGAGCTGACACATTATGATTATACATTCTGGGGAAAATATAGTAACAAGTTGAATGTAGATTCTGCCATTGCAGAATTCAGTTTTGCCTCCGATTAGAAAAAAAAATAAAATCGATAGAGGTTTTTTAGAAGTATTTGAATACAAACAAGATATATAAAAATAAAAAAAAAATACTCCTATAGGATTAACATTAGTGATTATGTGTTTTCATGTCTGTGAAACATTCTTTCAAGCTTCTGTAATTGGACCTCCTTCCAAGTGTTGCCATCCTTGCTACTGCATCCTTTAAGGCTACAGTGGACTTTCAAAATCGCAAAAAATCATCAAATAGTCGAATTTTTATTTTTAGCATAACATTATATGAACTCCCTGCTATTGAACACAAAAAGAATTTTTCAATTTCAACTATTTTTACTGGATTTAGAAGCATTTTTTGTCCAATCAGCTGTTTGTGCCACGCCCATTTCTTTACTTTTTTTGCCGATTCACATCCATAAAATTTAGCCTAGTTTTTAGTTTTACCATACAAAATGTTATTGTTTCGCACTGAAATTATTAATTTTGTGATTTCTCAAAACAATACTTTAACTGTAACTTTTAACTGTTTCTTTAAGCGTTAGTTTACAATGTATTTGGAGGAATTGCTTTTTATCCCCAATCTTTTTAGCGTAAATTAAAAAATATTAATATATTTAAAACATTAAAAATATTTAATATATTTAACAAAAATTTGTACAATAAGAGGTATTTATATCATGAATATTTCTAGTAAAATTTGAAAAAATTTCATTAGAAAATACAAAATGTTACTTTTGAGAAGATTTTTTAAAATTCAGATACTTCACGTCTTTTGCATGAATTACTGTCAAAGCCACATATTTTATGTGAATTTACCATAAAAGCATAAAACACTTGCATATAAGCTAGAAATGATATGTCCCTTAATAGCTGAAACTGTGTAGTAGGAAAATATTAAGCAATTATATCCACTGTAGTTACTAAAACCTGTTTTTCTGAGAATGAATATTTTCGTCGTTTTCATGATTTCAAAATGTTCCATGCGAAATTCTTTATGCCCAATTTTTCTGATTTTTTGTTTAAAATGCTCTTTATGTATGTGTTAACAAATGTTACTCGAAATAAATTTTTTTAGACGCATGTAAATTTTTTTAATTTCAGTTAAATGAAATTTTTAATGATTTTTTAACAGAAAATACAAAAGAGTTAAGTTAAAATCATTTTTTAAAATGTTTTACAAGTAATATGCTAAAAATGCTAGTAACATTTGTTAACACATACATAGAGAGCATTTTAAACAAAAAATCAGAAAAATTGGGCATAAAGAATTTCGCATGGAGCATTTTGAAATATTGCCATTTTTTGTTAATTTAAAAAAAGAAAAATCTGTATCTCTAAAACTATTGAAAACTATATATATTTTTTTTTAAAAAAAATTTTGAAATTAGAGATATATATATTAAGATTGTTTCATGAAATTTTTAAAAAAATTCATTGAAAATAAAAAAAATTAGTCTTGAGAGTCCACTGTAGCCTTAAAATAAATGTGAATATTGCTAAAATTTTTAAGCAATACTTTTGTTGAATAGAACTTCTAAAAACCAGGGTTGCAGAATATGTCTGATCCAGTGATCTAGCATCAGGAGAAATTTTCCATAAAAATATACAACATGCATTTTTTGACCACTTAACATATGAAATTTCAAATTTCCCAGGGGTACATCTCATTGCTCAACACTGGTAACACATTTTTTTTTTTTAACTTATTTCTATTTTTCGAAGAAGAAAGTATTGGAAATCGTGAAGAAATGTGATTTTTTTTTTTTTTTTTTTTTTTTTTTTTTTTTTTAAGAATGTTCTGAACAAAATTTGACTGTTTTTAGAGAATGTCTGTCTGGCTAAATGTAATGCAAATTTTCTACTCACTGTATATCAAGAACTAACACACTATGTTTACTAAGATTTTTGATTCAATTATATCTTGGTATAAATTGATGCTGACTAATTTTTGCTGAAAATCAGCCAACAGCTAGTGTTGAGCTTCATTTTTCCTGATTTCCGCGATAGCTATATCTCATGAACTAATGCACCAAATTCCCCCAAGATCAATATTTTGTTAAACTTTGAAATACATAGATGCTGTTTATGTTTTGGTGCAAATCAGCGAACAGGTGGCACTGTTATGCCGCAGTTTTCCCTATTTACACATTAGTTATATCTCAAGAACTAATGCTCAGAATTTTATCAAACTTCAGAATTCGCTAAACCTTGGCATATACAGATGCTGATTGTGTTTTGGTGTAAATAGCCGAACAAGTGCTATGGAGCATTTTTTTATTCTTTAAAGATTTCTGCGATAGTTATACCTCGAACTAATTCACAGAATTTCTTCAAACATAACATTCTTTTAGACTTTAGCTAAATTGATTCTGATAACTTTTGATGTAAATTGTCCAACAAGATGATGCTGTTATGCTGCATGTTTTCCGATTTCTGCTATATCTCATTATTTCATAAAAAGGGCATTTTTATAACAAGTACTGTATTAGAAAATATATTGTTACTTTTATGTAATCTTTCAAATAATAAGCTTTCATTTTATTAGTAATATATTTAGAAAATCTATATAATTTATAATGATTAATATATGAAGTTTGATGAAATTCCATATATTAGTTTTTGAGTTACATATATATATCATGGCATATTAATGCCACCTGCTGACCGATTTACGCCAAAACATTATATCAGTGTTCATTTATCTCAGAGTCTGATAGACTTGAAAGTTTGAAGAAATTCTGTGCATTAGTTCTTAAATTTAGTTATTGTGAAAATCAGGGAAAATGAGGCAAAGTCAGAGGCGGATTACCCATTAGGCTAAGTAGGCTGAAGCCTTGGGGCCCAGAAGAAAAGGGGGCGCGGTGCTAAAATTTTCGTAATATAAAGAACAAGAAAATATTCTTTTACACTGGTAGGACATTAATATTTAAGACAAAAGATGTGTGAAATTCTTTGATGTAATCATTTATATTTTTACAGCCAATAATTTGAGTTAATGAAGGAGGCATTTGTATTAATTTTTCCAGTATATACCTCTTTGAAGGAGTGAAAAGGGGCCCTCAAAAAGTCAAGCCTAGGGCTCCGGCTGATAGTTAATCCACTTCTGAGCAAAGTAGTGTTATCTGTTAGACAATTTACACCAAAATTTAATCAGAATTTGTTTATTGTAAAATCTAACAGATCGATTTTTTTTGTGTGTGTGATCCTTTGAAAAAATTTGCGTTACTTTCATGATTCTTTAACGAAATTTGCATTCTTTCAGCAATCATTGGGTAATTTCCTTTTTTTTGCGATTTTTTGACATATTTTCCATGTTTTAGCTATCTTTTGACGTAATAGTTTTTTTTTTTTTTTTTTTTTTTCTTTTCCAGCAGAAAAGCAGTGCTATTTGTTAGACGATTTTCAACAAAAAATAATCAGCATCAATTTATATAAAGATATAACTGGATCAAAAATTTTATTAAACACAGTGTGTTAGTTCTTGATATACAGTGAGCAGAAAATTTGTCACATTCAGTTAGACAGACATTTCCTAACAACTCTCAAATCTTGTTCAGAACTTTCTTAAATGTATAAATCCATGGAAAACAAATTCGGATTTTTTTCACAATCCCAATTTTTTTCACCCCCCCCCCCCCCCCCTCACACACACACACCCAGGAAATTAAAATTTTTTTATTTTCAATAGTCGAAAAGTGAAATTTTCGAGCCACAGAAAGCTCTCCCATAGGAAATAGTCATAGGTGGCAGTGTTGAATTCAGTCTAAGATTATATAAAATTTACATTTTATGACTTTTGCAAAAACTTGTTTCTGAACAATGACCTATAATTTTCACTACTTTTCCCAAAAATAATTAAGATATAATTTTTTTTTTTAATTCTACATACATTAATTGCATAGATATCAAAAGTTATGAATTATTATATCATTCAAAGTTTATTAAAACTGTGTGCGATACCATACCAGGAAATTTTATTAATACTTTTTATTTCTAAAAATCACAAGTCTAAGTCTTGGTGGTCCACGATATTCAATGTTTTTAAATGGCCTTTTATTTTTTGCAGATTGATCTCATATTTTAAAAGTCTTAAAAAAAGCATTTGAAACACCAAGTACTTTTAAAAACATGTAACTTAAGAAAACTTCAATTAATCAGATTTCTATTTGTATAACTTTCTAAAAATTCAGATTTTTTTTCTTTTTTTTAATAAAAAATTCCCTTTTTTATTGAAAAGCACTACAGAATCATCGATCGACTGCCTGTCATCTACGGTGACGCCACCTATCGGAAAAAAACGCATGGTGTAGTCACAAAAAGACGAGAGAGTATTCGCTCTAAGCTGAGGATATACCCAAGAGTGTATATGTAAGGAACCCGAGTCTTGGCATACTTTTGTGGGACCGTCATCAATCGAGGAGAGGGATGTAGTCGTGGAGAGATGCGTGCCTTCAGGCGATGAGGCTCAGAGATCCGTCGCGTCCAGCGTGGAAGTGCCGGGGAGAGAACTTTGGCGATCGCGCCGAATCAATCGTCCGAATGGCCGGAGAACGATTGTGGTGTTCTACCATCGATAAGCCGTTATTTTTGTTGAATCATGAGGTGTGATTGAGAGACAAATAACGACACAGTATTTTCACTTGGGGCCTGGTTTATAATTCCTTTTTTGGAAGATCTCTTGGGAGAAACCAGGTCCCTGCAACTTGACGCTTTCTGTTTAAAAGTTCGTTTCCTTGGGCGGCATTTTATTAGGCAAGTGTTAGGGTTAAAAAGCCACTTATTTTAGGCTCTCCCGCTATTTAAAGGACGTTAATTCGCATTATTTCTACCAGGTCGCGATACTAAATAATGGGTGTTACTCTAATTTTAATTGGTTAAGAAATATCTGGGCAGTATGACGTTGTTAGGCGCGGTTTTCCAGGGTTGAATGCTGATTCTACAAATTAAGAATTGCGTTTACGTCAGCTTTTTTAATCTTAAAGAACATCCAAAAATGATCTCTGAAAGTAATAAATGTTAGGTTGGGAAAGAACGTTAACAGGGGCAAAATAGCTTTAAGTATTAGAATTAAGGTTAAAAGAAGGGGCCTTTAAATTTTAGATTAAAGTTAAAAATATTAATTGGGAACTTTAAGTTTTTGAATTTTAAGTTTAAATTTAAAAAAGGCTTTAGGTTTTATCCTTTCATATATACTACAGCTTTCTTGAGAAACAGAAAGTATACGGTGTTCCTAAAAAAATTCCAGAAGATATACGCCGTATACCTTTTACTACATCCCTACTTCCAGATACTCTCAGTGTTCTACCACACACCTGTGAAACATTGAGCGAAAAAACATGAGACATGCGACAATTTCACCCTGATAACAAAGAAAAAACCGGTTTGACTGCGTCATGTTGCACGATTTTCGACGCATGTCTCCCTAGTGTGTGGCGGGCCTTATAAACAAGTACTTTAGTCCACCATAGGTATGTATTTCTCATATAACTGAACTCAGAAATAGCAATTGCTATTTCTGGTGGGGGGTGGCAATGCTTTAAGAAAAGATTAATCTTTTCTTGAAGCATTGCCACCTCCCCACCATCATGTGATGGTGGAAAGAATGCGCGCCAAACCAGTTTCTCCCGCCGATCCCAACCAATGACCTAAGATACCTAGACACCACTCCGTCACGTGACGGAGGGCAGATTTAGAGAGCCGAACCGGATGTTCTCCCTCCGAAACTCATATTATTACATTGACTTTCTAATATACGTAGACTCCACATCCCATTGTTCTCTCGGCTTGGTTTCGAATCCAACATCTTTTGCGAAAAGATGCCGTTTTTTGGCGGTGATCGCTTTATTGGCATCTTTCAGATTTCACAAAGAAAAGCAGAAGTGCGGTCAACTCAAGACAAACATAACAATATGAGTTTCCGCGGGAGAAAAACCGGTTTAGGGCAGATTTAGCGCGCCAAACCGGTCACGTGACGAAAGGCAAAGATGTCGGCCTACGAAAAGGTTGCCGGTGTGGTGTCTAAGTATCTTAGGTCATTGTATTATTATGTCTTGAGTTGACCGCACTTTTGTTTCTCTAAAGAGAGAACGTGAAATTTGAAAGTTGCGATCACCGCCAAAAAACGAAAACGTCAAAATCTCTGCCATGTCTTTTTGTTTGGAACATTAAAATTTGAGCGATAAATGGTTTCATATTGCAAGCCTTTTTTTAGGCTTATTTCACATCCATCTATCTCATTCCTCCATGTTCTACTCTATCCCCAATGAGATCCCACTCCATGTCCCTGCCTCCCCAGCTCGCGCGCGCAGCGTGTCTTGATTTCAAACACAGCCATAGTTTCGGTTTCAATTGTAAACAAATGCATCAAACTCGCATTATTTGTTTTACAACCATCGCGATCTTGACGAAGACTTACAACTGAACTTCTAGTCTAACACATATGTCTGATGTATGTTATTAAGAATTAAATATTAAGTTGTCAAGCAAGCAAGTCTGATGTATGTGTATCAAATATAACTCACTATAAGTTGTCAAATACACAAGTTTATGTTTTCAGTTAATCACACATTTAGTTTATCTGACTAGTCTCAACAAAGAACGAATGCATTATACTTCATTAAATATTACTATTTTTTATTTCACTAAGCATTCAACTTTATTTCAATATTTTTTATGAATATTAATAGTGACCTAGTTTATTCCTCTTTATCAGTTTATCTCCATCTTCTCCTTGATATGAAATCTTGTTCGTACGCAGCATGTTCATTTTATTTCTTTTGAAAATGCATGTAGAAATTTGTTAAATTTTTTGTTTTATATCATTTTAAAAAACCGAGGACATAATTTAACATTGCAGAATGCAATATATTCTTATATTTTTCTTGCTTTCATTATCGCAAGCCAAAGACACCCCTCCAAATTTTGTTATTTTCTTAGCAGATGATTTAGGATATGGAGATTTAGGATGTTTTGGAAATGATTCTATTAAAACACCAAATATTGACATGCTTGCTGAAAATGGTATGAAATTGACTCATCATTTGTCGGCAGATGCAGTTTGCACACCTAGCAGAGCCGCATTTCTCACCGGGCGCTATCCGGTCCGATCTGGTGAGTGTAAATCTTATAATAGTTATTATTATTTTTTCTTTCTGTGTCAATGATTCCTTTATTTGTAAAATTGTTTTTTCCTTGAATTGAAAATAATATGATTAAGAATTTTTTTAAAAAAAATGTAAACTATAGCATAATGTATTTGATTACTAGCGATTGATTTTTCTCTATCCCTTAAATACCAAAACATGCATCGACAATTGCTAATATTTTTACAGTATTAGGTGAATAAATTAAATGCCAATAATGGATAATCATAAATATCACGACATTAGACTTGTTACACATGTTTGTTACATTGTCAAGGCTTTTTAATTCCACTTTTTATTTGTATTTTTATTAATGTTTTATACTGATTTTTTTTTTTTTTTCGTTATTTAGAATTACTGCAAATTTTGATTTTTTTTGCTATATTTTTTGCAAATTTATAGCTATGTTTACATACATTTTTTCACTAAATAAAGGGCATTAGGTTCCTTAATATTTCCAATATCATTGATATTTATTGTGTTCCTTAATAAATTTGATTACAGTAAACTTCCTCAAATCCACACATGATCACAGATGTAAACAATGAAACTTTCAATTCAGATATAAGGGCAAAATTGCAAATTTTTTTAGCTTTCTGTTATTCCATATCTGTTTTAATATGTAATTCTCAATAATATGACTAATTTTGTGTTTTTTCATGAGGGAAGTATAAATTTATTTGTGAAAAATATCAAGATATTACTTGTAATCACAATCTTTTTACCAAAAATATATTTGGTACTACTTGGTTATCCCGTCGACCATTTTCGCCAAATTATAAAAAACGCCAAACTAATAGCCAAATTATATTTGTTGCCATATTTTTTATTTTAAATAAAAAAGAACAAATAAATTAGTGAAACATGAATAAAAAAACAATTAAAAAGTGAATTTAAAACCACTTGATGTTGTTTTAAACATGTGTATCATGTTTAATGTGACATTCACAATCATCCATTATTGGCATTTAATCTTATAATTTTGTGAGAGATTTTTGGTCGATGGGATAACCAATTAGTACCATATACTTATGTATTAATCAAGTTTTTCTGGTTATTAAGCCTGTCTAAACTTAAAATAAGACTTCTTTACTTTATGATTTTTATGTGAATTAATAGGTTACTTTTATGAGGAAATTTCACTAAATAATTGAAGGAAAATGTATCTCATCTTTATTATGCATATTAATTATACTAGCAAAAGCCACGCTTTGTTTGGATTCGTGAAGCATTATTTTACAAAACAGATATTTGAAAATAACAATATTTTTTAAATATAATTTTTGCATCTTTATTAAACAAAAACATTATTTTATGTTTTGGCGCATTTTAATTTTTTATTTATGATGTAAGACTGGCATAATAAAATATTTTGGAAGAAAACTTTTACAAAATATTTTTAAATTTTCAACTAAAAGCTCTTTTAAATATGTTTTTACTATTTCCAGTAGCCACTGGTGTTTTTTAAAGTTGTTTGAAATATGCATGTTTCCAATCTTTGTAATTAACATCAAATAACCTTTGATAGCTATTTTAGAATAATATATTTGAAGGGAGCTTGAAGAAAGTTACTTCTTCAAAATCCTATTTTCTGGAAAAACATTTGAAATCTGCTCTTGTTGATACTATGAATTTTTAACTGTAAAACTTTTTATTCTAATTTCTTCGTTTTTATACATGTTAGTGTACGAGAATTTTTGATATTGTAGAATTTTTCATAAGAAAAATTTCTATTGAATGCTTAATTTTGAAGGATTTTCACTCTCGACAACGTTACGTACGTTTTTAAGCCAACTGGTGTCTATCTATCCTCAATATCTAAAACTGCTTCATCCAATGTTAAACCTTGGGATTTATGAATTGTAACAGCAAAAGCTAACTGCAGAAGAAATTCTTTCCTTGAGCAATTTATGCTTCCAGTTTTCCAGAATTTAATTATTGGGGGAATTGGTACGCACGAATTCTTATAAGTTAAATTACTCTAGTATTCAAATTTATCCATGATTAGTCGCGATATCTGGTCTGGTGGCTTGTGATTTTCTTTAATACATGCAACAAAGTCTAAAGTCCTGTTTACTAAATCTTTTTCGGTCCACAAATAAGAACGTAACATTATTTTAGATCCAAATGGTAAAGTAAGAAATGGTTTAAAGTCCATTTGTCGATTCTGATTCGGCCAACTTTGCTTTAGTACATTTATAAAGAGCTTGAATCGAGGCAACAACTTCACACAGTTCTTTTAATTTTTCATTTATATAACAAATTTAACAATTAATTTTATTTGTTTACAATTCTTTTGTTGCCACTTTACAAAAAAAATCCATAATATAATTCTTTTAAAATGTTTAAGTGTCATCTGTGCAAACGATTTTGCAGAATAATGAAAACATGTTTTATTTATTAAATTAATCATGATTCTATCTATAATTACTTACTCCATGATTTATATTTTTTTTCTGAAAATATACGCGTTTCATTTTTTATTTATTTGCTAAAATGTGTCCGTATTGGAAATGCATGTAAAATAAATTAATTAAAATAATTTTTTTTTAACGTTTTACTGTAAAAAAATTATATTGTGCAAATCTACAGATCATAATTTACTTTTGTGTTTAATTTGAAGTCAAAATATTGAATAGTTTTTTTGTAAAGTGTACAACAAAATGTAATTTGAATGGCCTAGTAGAGGATTCGCTTCGCTCATCCTAACAATATTAGGTACTTACGTATTAACGCCACCACAGTAGAAGTTGTGTTAATGCGACAAGAAAGAGCAATCTTCTTGTTCGTACGCGCATGCAGTTATCTTTTAAATTCCTTGTTGGTTTGTTGTTTGCTGATTTTTAGTGCTGCTTTAGTGTTTTTTTTATGTCTTTTTTTTTTTTTTGCTTATTTTTGACGCTATTTTTTATTTTATCCCATTGACCAATTTCACCAAATTATACAAATCGACAAACTAATAGCCAAATTATACATATTGACATAATTTTTATTTTATAGAACAAAAAAACAAATAGTAGAATATTAATAAAAATACAAGAAATAAAAATCACTTAATGATGTTTTAAACATGTGTATCGTATTTAATGTCATTGAATTGACATTAACAATCATCCATTATTGGCATTTAATCTTATAATTTGGCAATAGTGTTTTGGTCAATGGGATAATAGAGTAGTACCTTTTTAAATTATCTTACCTTTTAGGTCTTAGTTTATTACTTTACTTAATTATTTTAATATTTTACTATATTGCAATCAATCGTTATAATTTAGATTGCATAATTACATTTAAATTACTTTCTGTTTCAAAAATGCAAGCAAAACAATGACCAGAAATCCACACAATCTCTGATCTCAAGCTTGAGGGAGTGTACTATATTACACGAAAAATATTTACTTTTTATTTACAAATACAATGACTTAAAATTATCTGTTTGTGGTCTGATTTATTTTAATAATTCTTTATTTAGATATATAAGCTATTTTGTAGATTTCTGGTCATTGCTTTGTTGACATTTTTAAACAGTAATTTGAATGTAATTAATAATGCTATCACAATTATAATGAATGCATACAATATAGTAAAAATATTGAAATAATTAAGAAAAGTAATAAACTAAACTAAAATAATAAAAATAAAGATAATTTTTAAAATATTAAAACCAGAGGACAAATAAATAACCAGTAATATATAATTATTCATTATAAAATTGGATGCATTTTTCCTGAATTATTTAATGAAATTTGCCTCATAAAGGTATGCTATTAATTCACATCAAAATCATAAAAAAAAAGAAGGTTTAGCCAGTTTTAATAACAAACAAGTCAGAAATTGCACATCAAACATAGCAAATGAGGTGCGTTCGTATTATAACAAAGTTTTTAAAATATACAGGTCTTTGAATACAATACAGTATCAGAAATCTTTTGTGTGCCCCTGTAAATACTATATATTTTCTATTAAACTGTAATTAACTTGTAGAGTCTATTTAAATAACGGAGGCGGTTAACCTTGGCAAGGTTACTCCTCATCTTCGCCACTCGAGGGGAAAAATTACACGCAGTTCTATTACGAGTTCCACGAAAACACAGTCTCACCTTGTCAAGGTTAGCCATCTCCGTTATTTAAATGGACTATTGTAAATCTCAGCAACATATAAAAATTTCATGAAATGTCAAATAGTTTAGTATAATTAAAACCCATCTGAAACAATGTTTCCTCCTATATCATTATGTAATAAAATACTTTTTTGTGGCCCTGTAAATTAATAAAAATATTCTTTGCATCACAGAATGTATATTTTTATGTCTGTATTTTCTGGAATACGGGGTTCACTCATCGTAAGCGCTGCACCTCCGAAATACATTAAAATAAAACAAATATTCGTCAGAAGCACCACACCTATTGTAAGTGTCACAACTTGCAAAAATACATATTTTTTTTTTTTTTTTTTTTGCATTTTGTTGTGTTGTTCAATTTTTTTACAGTAATCCATACAGTAATTTTATTTCAGGAATCCATTTTTAAACTGTTATTTCAATATAGTACATTGTTTGCTTTTTTACGATAAAATTTAATCTAGATTTGTGAAGCAATTTTTTTTTTTTTACCATGAATTTTTTATAAATTTTTAATAGGGGTTTTTTTCTGTTTCACAGAGATTTTTGCGAAACTTGAAACAGAAATCCTATTTAAAGTATTAGTCTAGTACAGTAATTATGTTATCGGCAATATTAGATTTTTTTTTTGTGTGTGAATTTTAGCCTTTTTTTTTCATCATCTTTTAATCAAAAAATTTATCTTTTATTCTATAAACTTTGTTTCACAATTTGTGGCAGTTTTTTGAAAATATTTTTAAAATGTATAATATTAATAATAAAAATTCTAGGTGCTTACTTATTAATACCGCCGCAGCAGAAGTTGTGCTAATATGCCAATAAAGAGCAATCTTGTTGTTGACACGCACACATAGTTATCTTTTGGTTTCCCTGTTGCCTTGTTGTTTGCAAATTTTTGATGGCATTTTTTTGTGCGCACAAAAAAATGCCATCAAAAAAGAAAAAAAAGCACTAAAATGTCACGTCAAAAATCAGCAAACAAGGCAACAAGGAAACCAAAAGATAACTACATGTGCGTGTCAACAACAAGATTGCTTTTTATTGGCCCATTAGCGCAACTTCTGCTGCAGGGGTGTTAATATGTATGTACAAAATTATTAATACTATAACTAAAACTAATATTAATATCTTATCCCAATATATAGCAAATTTTGTCCTCTTTACAATAAGTTTAATCACATTCACTAGTGATTTTCAGTGCAATTTTGTATGTGTTTTGTGGTAATTTTTGATATTTGTAAAAAGAATCCAATTTAAATTTTTTAACCTCACATTTTGTTCCTCTACGATTTTTGAATTTTTACACTTCTTTTTAATTTTTCATTAATATTTTGCATTTTTAAAAGTTTTGTTGCAATTTACAATTATTTAAAATTCAAAATGATATTTATTGAAAAGAGAACAGACTTTTTAATTCCAAATGATTTGAGTACTTGTGTGAATTTTATTCCTTTAAATGCAAAAAAGATTCTATGAATAAGTCAGAAAAATTTGCATTATTGAAAGAAAAATGTTCAAGCAGCAAACATAAATAATGAACAGAAAATTAATCTAAAGCAAAACTCTTCTTTTCCTTACTATAAAAAAAAAAAAGAAAAAAAATGCATTATGGTTATTAATTGATCGATTTTGTTCAAACTTTCAGACAGAAACTAGCAACAATAATAAATTAGGCTGTATGCTTTTCACATGTATGTATATATATGTAAATCTATACATTTAAATACTGGTGTTTGGCTAACCAAAAATTACCTAAAATTTTACAGCTTTTTCTCAACAAAGTTATAAAAAAAAGTTTTGTTTTAAAATTCTGATACAAATCTTGATTAAAATTAGTGTTATAAAAAATAGATATTACTTGGTTATCCTGTCGGCCAATTTCGCCAAATTATACAAAATAACAAATCGACATAATTTTTCTTTTTAATAACAAAATAACAAATAAATTAATCATAAAACAAATAGAATTTCATTTTAAAAATCACTTGATGGCTTAACTAACACATGATACAAGTTTAATGTTACATGAATGTGACATTTTTTATCATCATTATTGCCATTTAATCTTTTAGTTTGGCAGTAATTTTTTGGTTGACGATAAAACCAAGTAGTACTAAAAAATCCAGCAGCAGAATTTTTTTTCAGCAGTCTGCAACACAAGTAAAGATTTAAAAAACAGTCTGCAGACCAATCCCTCGCATTGCATTGTATGCACTCAAACATCCCAAGCATTTGTGATAGACATAAAAGAAAAGTATACTTTTAAAAAGAAATTGCCTTTGTTCTCAGAATTTTTAACACCATACATTGTCCGAAAGAAGGGGGGGGGATCCTCCCCTTTGACAAAATTTGCAGGTTTTTCACGATCTTTTGACGAGATGTCATTTTTCGCAAACTTTTGACAAAATTTGCATTTTTTGAGAAGATTTGACTTTTTTTTGATCTTTTGTCGAAAACTGCTGATTTTTTTCGCGATCTTTTCCATAAATTTGTCTTTTTTTTTTCGCGACTTTTTAAAAAAAATTGGCCGATTTATCGTGATTTTTTGACGAAAGTTGCCGTTTTTTCGCGATCTTTTGACGAAAACTGCTGTTTTGTCGCGATCTCTTAAAGAAATTTGCCGTTTTTTCGCTATCTCTTGACGAAAGTTGCCGTTTTTTCGCGATCTCTTGAAGAAAATTGTCGTTTTTTCGTGATTTTTTGAAGAAATATTCCTTTTTTTTTTCGCGATTTTTTAAAGAAATTCGTCATTGCTTCTTGATCTTTTTATGAAAACTGCCGGTTTTTTTTTGCGGTCTTTTGAAGAAATTTGCCATTTTTTCACGACTTTTTGAAGAAATTTGCCGTTTTTTGTGATTTTTTCAAGAAATTTGCCATTTTTGTGACTTTTTTGATGAAAACTGTCGTTTATTCACGATCTTTTGAAGAAATTTGCCTTTTTTTGCGATGTTTTGAAGAAACTTGCTTTTTTTCGCTAACTTTTAAAGAAATTTGCCCTTTTTTTTCATGACTTTTGACAAATTTTGCCGTTTTTTCACGATTTTTAGATGAAATTCTAGAGTTTTTCGCGATTTATGACGAAATTGATTTCTTTTCGAAGACTATTAGTCGAAATTCGCGGAACATTTTATGTCCGAATTTTTGGATTTAGTACCGAATTTTTAAAAGTTTTTGCTAAATTTTTAACAGTTGAAAAATAGTCTGCAGACCTTTTCAAGAGTCTGCGACGTACGTCGCAGTGTTGCGCCAATTCTGCTCCCGGGCTAAAAAATATCCCACTGCTCTTCTTTCTGAGGGCTAAATAAATATTATGTGATTTCTCTAATAGAATACATTTTATAGCTACAGAATAAATTTACTTTTTATTATTTTTATTGGGTAGACTTATTTAGCAAGTCTTATTCTAACAAATTTTCTAACTTTTTCAAAGTTTATAGCTTGTCAAAGAACTTTTAAAAATTCCTGTTAATAGAATGTTGTTAAATTATTAATATTAAGAAAAATAATATTCACACAATAGTGATTCTATGGTGTCTCTTACAGATTTTTCTTTTTTTTTAAATTCAATCTGAAATAGCTAAATTTGTATAATATCTAAGATATTTGCAATTACTGTTTGCGTGAGAATTGTAAGTTGATAATTAACCCAACAAAAAATATTTTTATATTGGAAATCTGCAAATAATTTAAATTTTTGACATTAGAATTAGAAATATATTTCTAGCTTTTGTTGTGTAGTAGCTTATTCAGTATGGATTTTTATCTTTTTTTAAAAATATTAATTATATCATATTATTCTATCACTTTTTAAAATATGTTTTTGTATTCAATTAGGAATGGCCAGTTCTAATAGAAATAAAGTTTTCTTTTTCGTTGCTGCAAGTGGTGGATTACCAGAAAATGAAATAACTTTTGCCCAGGCTCTGAAACAGAAACAGTATTCTACTGCTATCATTGGCAAGTCTTTCATTCATGTTGTTTAACTATGATTAATCTTATTTTAGGGACTTATATACCAATATATCGATGGCGGCTCATGGGAAATATACCATATTTAAATATGTTTTTTTTATATTAATATTTACTGCTCAAATATGCAAACAAATTATTTAAGATTAAAATTAAAACATAATCTTGCTTTTAAGGCTGCTGGCCACTCATTTTTTGAGATCCCCTCCGTAATGTTAAGTCTATGGGCTTAATGCATTTTTCTATTCAAAATATCTCCTCAGAAAATTAATATTTTGAATTTCTTTCTTTTCTTTTTTTTTCTTTTTTTTTTTTTTTGAGTGCTTTTTTTAAAAATTGTCTATTTTTTTCTTAGTTTTCAAAATTTCTGTAAAGGCTATTCTTTGTCAATTTTTAAAACATATAATATTAAATTAAGCAAAGATTTTAGAAACATTTTGAGAACTAAGAAAAAAAAGGGACATCCTTTAAGAAGAAAACACTGAAAAAAGAAGTTAAAAATATTAATTTCCTAAGAAGGTATTTTGAATATAAAAATGCATCAAATGCCCATAGATTTAACATCATGGAGGGGGATTCGGAAAACAAATGACCAGCTGCCTTAAGCATAAAAATGAATTAATTTTTAAGCAATCATCATTACTTATCTAAATTGTATGTAGGTGAAGATCAAAGTTAAAAAAATTCCCAACAGTATGAAAAGAATCTAGGTCAGGTATAAGGGCTAGGATTCGACCCTGTGACCAGATTTAAATCTTAGCCTAGATACTTTTCACTCTGTTGAAAAATTTCTTCAATTTATTCTTTCAGCTACCGCATATTTCCATGTATAAAGCCGAGAATTTTTAGACAATCTTTTGTCTCCAAAGTTCAAAGTAGGGAATTGACTTATACAGCAGTCTAAAATTTTTTCCAAAATTGATATTCTAAAATAAGATGATAAAAAAAAAAAAAAAAAAAAACATACAAAATACTTGCAAATTTGAAAAAAATATATATATATATTTTAATTCTTCATTCTTTTACAATAAAAAAGGTTGCCAACCATATTTCATTCCAACTAAGATGATAATCAGAATTTTTAAGCAACTTCTTTAAATTGCTTTCTTTTTTTGGTGCATCAGGATTCATGTCTCTTTTACAAAATTAACACAGTAAAACCTGCTTAAATAGAACTGTCTATATTGTAAAATTTTTGGGTACTACTCTGTTATCCCGTTGACCGATTTTGCCAAATTAATAGCCAAATTATACATATTGACGTAATTTTTATTTTAAATAACAAACAAACAAATAATTAGTAGAATATTAATAAAAATACAAATAAAAAGGTCAAAATAAAAATCACTCAATGACGTTTTAAACATGTGTATCGTATTTAATGTCACTGAATTGACATTCACGATCATCCATTATTGGCATTTAATCTTATAATTTGGCGATATAATTTTGGTCGACGGGATAACCTAGTAGTACCAATTTTTGTTACTATATCCATTTGTTAAATATTTATAAAGTTATATCTGTTATTATTGAACAGATCGATTTTGATCCCCTATTGAAGTAAAACTGTAACTTTTAATTTTGTATGTGTAATTTTGAAATGTTGAAAGAAATAATTTTTTATATTATTTTTTATTAAAACAAAGCATTTTTTTTTTTTTTTTTTGTCATGAGTGAAAGCTGTTTTTCGAATGTTTGCATATTTTCTTTCTTAATAAAGGAGTTTCCTTTCTTCTAGCGATGCAGAATATGTCCGATTCAGCAATCTAGGATTGGCGAGAATTTTTAGCCATCTGGGAAAATTTTGTGCAAACATTTATAATTGATTTCAATTTTAACAATGAATTACATAATTACTCATGATAGAAAAATTTTCCACAACATTTACAGTATATGATTTAAAAAATCACAATTAAACTTCACAAATCTGGCATCAAAGTTATTTTTTTCTTTTCCCTTTTTTTTACACTTTGAACTTACGGGAGAAAGAAAAAAAAATATTAAATATTTAGAGTTTGAAAGTAAAAGTATAAAAGATAAACAATTAACTAAGAAGAATGGATGTTTTCTTCATACAGTAGAGGACCTATTATCCGGGATTGAGGGCTTTCCGGATTTTAGAATTTCCCGGATTTCGGGTCCGTCTGAAACCCAACACTCCCCCCACACCCCAAAATAAAACAAAAACACAGAAAATTAAAAAAAAAAATAACAAAATTATAGCACTGCTATTTAGAATATGAATGAAAAGTGTGTTGTATGAGAAGTCTGTGGAAAAAAACACTAAGCTACTACTTTGACTCTTGTACTATAGTACAAAGTCTCAAATCCGGACATCCAGAATTCAGAGCTCTTCAAAATCCAGACGTTTTGCTAATTGTCTATATATATATATATTACCGTAAAATACCGTTAATCATCCCCCTCTCCAAAACGTTATGAAAAATCGTAAAATAATTAGAGGGGGCGCTTACACGGGATTTTTCCACGATCCGATTTTTGCATTTTTTGCGAGATATCTGCAGGATTTTTTCGCGATATTCAACGAGATTTGCAAGGTTTTTTCGCAATATCTGACGAAATTTACAGGTTTTTATCGCGATATTTGACGAATTTGCAGAGTTTTTTTTAGCGATACTTGAAAAAATTTGCGTTTTTTATGGGGATGAATCATGATGAAATGAATGAATCATGAATCTTTGAATGAATTTTGATACTTGAAGCAATACTTGAAAGAATTTGCGTTTTTTTTTTTTTTAAACGAAAATTCTGTCAAAAAAGGTGAATTTTATAAAAAAAAAAGGCTAAAAAGCATGAAATTATTTAAAAAATCTCGAAAAAACGTACATTTCATCAAAGATTCATGATTCATTCATTTCATCATGATTTATATCGTTCTCAATTGCCTTCATTTCCGGATTTGGGGTCCTTTCGGATTTCGGAATTCCGGATAATAGGTCCTCTACTGTATATCTGACTTGATTAGTTCTTGAACAGTAGAAAATTCAGAGCTGGAAAAACAGGGCCGCAATAAAACCACCAACAATTTGTTACAGCTAGGGAGACAAAATCGAAGAACCAACAGAAGAAAAGGTATCAGTGGAAAAATGTATAAGTTTGACAGAATAAATTTTCTCTTAAGCAAAACAAGACCATTTCCAAAATGAATATTATAAGAATATTATATAATATAGAGAATTATAAGATATTATATGATATATAAGAAATATTATAATGAATATTATAATATAATAAGAAAAACTTGTTAAAGAATGGCCAAAAAATTGAAGTAAATAATATTAATGGTTTCATGAAAAGAAAATAAATTTATTAGATTTTTTTTTAAACAATTACTAATATTTGTAACACAGAAAAAAAATCAATTGAAGTAGGATTTTAAAAATATTTATTTTTCTCTTTTTGCTATATAATTAGCCCTTATGAATTAAATTATGAAAAGGTGTCTATAGGAATATTGGAAATACTTTTGATATTCCTTAAGAAATCCAGGATTTTCAAAAA
This sequence comes from Maratus speculifer, assembly GCA_964019185.1. NCBI lineage: Eukaryota > Metazoa > Arthropoda > Arachnida > Araneae > Salticidae > Maratus > Maratus speculifer. Next base: position 170,609,692 of record OZ025295.1, read on the forward strand.
TGCTAGATTTTTGACGTGACGATGCTAGATTTTTGAAATTATAATGTAGAAAGATACATATGGTGACCTTTACAAATTTAATCTCAGATTAGTACGTGCTGTATGTACTTGCATGTAAGTTAAGAATTTTTTTTTTTTTTTTTTTGGGGGGGGGGGGGGATGTGTATATGTGGTAATACAGAATTTATGTAAGCCCTAAAATATATCGTAAAAGTTTGGGGGAAAATTTTATGTGGATTGGGAGTAAGAACATTTTTTGCACCCCTGCCTTTTTCTATCCAGAATCATTCTGTACAAATAATAAGCAAACAAGCAAAAACTAGAATTAGCAAAATTTGCACCTAGCTAACGAAAAAATACCAAAATTTTGTAATTTATTGATCTTACAATTATATGACACACATAAATATCAATTCAGATTAAAATAATATGAGAAAATTATTTTTTACTGTTGAATGAATTTAAAGGTGATTTCTCTTGCAGGTAAATGGCACCTAGGTAACGACTGCAAATACAGAGGTGATGGATGTCATCATCCCTTAAATCATGGTTTTGATTACTTTTATGGCTTACCTTTATCAAACTTCAAAGATTTTGGGGAGAATGGAGAGAGTGTGATCACTGCATATGTTCCTCATTTTTATGCCTACCTCACTTCTATAGTCACTGTAGGAATTACATTAGTGTATTTTACATACAAAAAAAGTAAAATGTCTTGTACTGTGATATTTATATTTTTTGTCATAATTCCTATTATTAGCTTCATTTTTTTATTAAATCTCAGAACAATTAATGGAGTTATAATGCAAGACAAAGAAGTAGTTGAACAACCTGTCAGATTAAAAGGTTTGACTCAACGTTTTGTTCAAAAAGCAAAACAATTTCTGCAAAAGCAATCTCTACTTAAAAAACCTTTTCTGTTGTACATGCCATTTGTTCATGTTCACACTGCTTTATTTTGTGCATCTAAATTCAGTGGACAAAGTGCCTACGGTCGTTATGGTGATAATGTTGAAGAAATGGATTGGGCAGTTGGTGAAGTGATACAGACTTTGAAGAAATTAAATTTTCTAAATAACACTTTTGTTTATTTTTCTTCTGATAATGGTGCTCATATAGAAGAAGTTGGACATGATGGACAGAGAGAAGGCGGTTTCAATGGAGTTTTAAAAGGTATTATATATTGTTAACTTTTAAAAATGAGATAACTCTTAAAATTGAAGTAAAATCTTGATAATTAATATTTATTTGCCACAATAGAAATGAATCTTGAAAAGAATGCATATAAAATTAGTTTTAATAATCTTGAAAAATAATCTAAATTAATATTTTAGGTAATTCACATCTTATTGAATAAATTTACACAGTAAATTCCCTATATATGCACAGCTTGGGACTAGAGATAGTACAGGTTTTAGAATTTTACAGATTTATAATCATTGCTGTGTTTACATTTTTAAACAGGTATTTGAATGTAATAATGCAATTGAAATTATAACGAATGCTTTCAGTATAGTAAAATATTAAAATAATTTAGTAAAAGTAATAAACTAAAATGATAAAAATTAAGGTAAGTTATTAAATGATTAAATTAGTAAAAGTAAACGCTAAATAAATACATAATAATGTATAATTAAATATGCATAGTAAAAATTTGATACATTTTTCCTAAATCAGTCATTGAAATTTGTTTCATAAAAGTACCCCTTCAGATTCACATCAAAATCATAAAATAGGAAAGTTTTATTTTACACTCAGCCAGGCTTAATAACCAAAAATACTTGATTAATACATAAACATATTTGGTAAAAAGATTGTGATGACCAATGATATCAGCAATATTTTGAATTTTTTCAAAAATACATTTATGCTTCTTTCATGAAAAAGCATGAGTTCAGTAACATTAATTAGAATTGCAGTCTTCCCTACTTAATCAGGTCACGGATTATCGAATATCGCCCTAATTTGAATAAAACCCTCAAAAACTGAATTCATTCCCATTGGGTTATTAATAGTTTTATCCACTTAACCGAATACTTTTCAAGAAATGCCCCCGCTTAATCGAATAACAACTGAGTGAGATAATTTGAAAAATGGGTGAGAAACAGACGTTTCAACTAGAACCCCATCTTTTGTCATTTTCGGTTCTTACACTGAAAACAAATTTCCAGTACTTCATGCATGGATTTCGGCCGGCAGATGTACAATGGGTAAGTCATGTAACCTCTCTCTTTTTTTAAAATAAATTTTAAAAATTGTGAAATAAACTATATAATTTCAGTCAATTTTGCATTTTGTTTGTCGAAGGATGGTTTTTTCTTTTTTAATTTTGTTTATGCGTATTTTTAATGAGGACACTTTCATTTTCAAAACCGATTCTGAAAGTGAAAGCATCCTCATAAAAAATATCAGGAATCAAAATCGAAAAATTGAAAAATGACCTTATACAGATAAATCTCAGCTATCCAGAATTAAAAAGAATGATTTAAAAATATTGAAATGTGACCATAATATCTTTATAAATTTCTTTTATAGGATTAGCATTAGCATTAGACTTTCACATGACTGAAGTGACCCCTTTATGATAATGTGCTATCACTTTGTGTCTCAAGATTACATTTCAAGACATTTATATGTTTCTCCATTTAATCAAATACCCCGTTTAATCGAATATTATTTCTGAAGCCTTCAATATTTGTTTAAGCGGGGACGTCTGTACATATTTATAAAAATATAATTTTGTCTATACATCTTATTTCATTATTTAAATCTGCCATGAAGTGCAGATTTTAGGCATTTGTAAATTTTAGGGTTGCAGATTTGAAAGAGCCTACTGTATAACATAGTTAAATCAACATTTTAACTTTAAACTTTTGCATTTTTGTGTTTTGATTCTTCTTGTTTTGAAATACATTTTAAAGGAAACAATGTGAATTTCAAAAATGGGAATTCATAAATGTAGTTAAAGGATTATTTAGTATAATTATTTGGTGATATTTACAGAGTCAATATTAAAAATACATGTATTTGAAATGTATTTGTATTTTAACCCGGTAAAACAAAAGTATTTTGGTAATGTATTTTGGAATGCTTTTTTATAACACTTTGTATTTTGAAAAAACATTTTTCCAGATTTCAAGTTGTATTTAAATTGCAGATCAGAGACTTACAACAGCCTTTGAATTATTTTCAGGAAGTTAGTATGTACATATTGTTTAATATTTATTACAATGTACGATAAGTAGGATGTAAAAAAAAAAAAAAAAAAAAAAAAAAATTAAAAAATAATAATAATAATTAAAAAAAAAAAAAAAAACAGATTTTTAAAAATTTAAATCAGATTTTTATGATTTTTTTCCCAGTGTTCAAATACTAAATAGATATAAGGATTTTAGGTTTTTAAAACAATTGAACCTCTAATTGCTTACATAATCTATGTTTTTATGCATTAATTAATAGAACTGAATTACTAGTTAATAATTACAGAAACTATAAAAACTGTAAATTAATTAATTTCATTAGTTCGTAGAATACATTAAAGCTATATTAATTAATATTTTCCAATAGTTATGTAAAACTATGTTAAATACTAGTGATATTTCCATTTTTTTTAAATTATATGCGATGGCATTTAATATTAAATTGTTAATACTACTTTAAAATAATAATTATTATAAAATTAATCTCTTAATTAGATACATAATGCATATTTTTATGCTTTAATTACTAAAATAATAATTTAGTATTCATTCTAAAAGAAAAATTGACAGGATACTAGTTCAAAAAAAAAAAAAAAGGTCTTTACAAGGAAATATATTAGTAGTGTACTTAGTAACAAGGGAAAAAAAGGTAATTTTTTAATATGATAAATAAAAAAATACAATTAAACAACATGTTTTAATGATATCCTATTTCTTATCGAGAAATTTAGTTTATAAGACTTTGGGTATACATATAGTCAGCCCCACTTAATTGCATACATTTGGTACCACTGCATTGTATGCAATTATACGAGTTATGCAATGCACGAGGGAAGCAATTAATGTTATGAATATAGTTTTTATTTGATTCTATACCACAGATATAATACATATTGAACAATAACAATTTACACAATAATTAAAAAATTATAATAATTTTAATCAATCATTTATTATTACTCTATACATAATGATGTATATATCAAACCATATATTATAATACTATTTACATTACATGGTTTAATTTTTCATTACAATTTATACGATTTAAGTGAAAATTAAAAGACAAATAAAATAGCAAATTTTCCTTTTTAAAATACAACTTTAGAAAATCTTAATAAATTTCCATATAAATTCATTTAATTTTTTATTATTTGGCAACTTATCCTTTATTCACTGCCGACAAAAATATCCTTTACTTCTTTTTATTATTTCGGACACTGCATTTCTCCATTTGTGGTGCTGAATCTTTTCTTTTATTCTCTTGACCATCACTATAGTATGTTCTCCCAATTCCAAGATTTCAAAAGATGTTTCACTGCCATCTTGAATCGCTATATGTATGATCAGCTTTAAAAGAAAATCACTCCTTTTCAAAATCAGCACTCACATGTGCGTCAAGAATTAAGGCTGTTTTCAAATCAAAGAAGACAACTTAATGACATAAATTTTAATTTATTTTTGATTGGAAATGCATGAAACTAGCAGATGTTGTTGTTCAGAAACTGTCAAATTGCACTCATTTTCTCATTTTTTTTTCTTTTGCAAATGCAATGGATGTGTCAGAAAATAGTGTCAAGGTGGTTGTTTTGAACTGTGCAAAAGCAGAAAAATCAATCCACAATGGTAGAAAAATATCATTGTCATGTGATCAATATCGCTTATAACTCAATAGGTAATTTAGTGATCAAAAAATGGAAAACTCAGTTCGATCTCAAATCTTTTTCATGGTCAGACTTTGCACTTTTATACTTTTCTGTTAAAAAATTAATTTGTGAATGTGTCAAAAGTTTTGCACTTGTTAAGCAGAGCAGTTGAGAACAAACAGTCTTAAGAAAATAAAGTCTATTTTTTCACAACAATGTCTGCACTTCAATTTTGGAGATAACAAACCTTTATTACAAAAGAAAATATTTCTGTTCTTAAATTTTTTCAATTGATCGCATTTGCGGCAATTTACAAAATCTGGTTTATTAGATTGGGGATATTCTATGCGATTAATTGGGGATTGTTATGGACTAAACAAGTGTTTTTAACATTGACCTTATGGGGACTGTTTCTGTTCCATGACATTCTATGCATATAAACAGGGTATGCAATTATCTGTTATCCAATTAAGTGGGGCTGACTGTATTTAGTAATATTGCAGTATGGAGAAGTTTTTTTACAACAAATTTCTGGCTACAACTGTAATTAAATTTCATTTTTTTTTAAAAAGGCAGGATGCATTTTGTCGTCGTTAAAAAAATGGTAAAGGGGAAACAGCAATTAGTTACAGAATTAATAAAAACTGCAAATAAGTAATTCTTTAGTTAGTAGCACAACTAACAGATATTATTGGCAGCTTGTTTTGAATTTGTACGAAGAAAAATTATGTTTAATTACCTCAATCTTAACTTGCACAATGTATGTGTATGCTAACTAAAAGAAATTATGAAAATGAGTTATAACTATTTATATACACATACAGCGTAAATATAAGAATAGCCAGTTATATCTGAAATCCTCAAAATATTAAATAGCAACTCTATTATCTCTTAGTGAAGATCTCTTGCTGTGCTTTTCATTTTTTACCAAATAGTTCTTTTTCTCTTATACATTCTTTTACAACTGTTGGGTAGATGTTATTTTTCCTTTCTTCTTTACTTTTTTACTACAAGAAGTTAATGTATTAAATTCATTTATGATTTAAAATGTGAACTGTGATATTTTGCATTTTATTAATAAAAATTGCATTGTTTGTTTGAATGCAGCATGATGCTTCAACATGCAGCAAGAAAATCTTTTATATATATATAGCATCATTATGGACACTTATGCAGAACATAGTAAACTTGACAAAACAATTTAGATTTAATTTAATTTTAATTTTAGCATTAGAGGATTTTTTGATAATGTAATGATATAATTTACTGTATTATGTTATATGTCTATACAACTTACAATACTTTGCTTTAAATACATATTTGCAGCTATTAAAAGTTATCTTAATATTTCTGAACATTGCAAATGCTTCTGACATATTCACAAAATCATTTTTACATGGGTATGAAATTTGCAGATATTAATCCTTAAATAAGTGTATTAGTTGTCTGAGCGAAGCGAAGTCTTATACTCAGAGTACGTAACGATATTAAAAGTAAAAAAAATTCTTTCGTCAAGCAAATCTCAAAAAGTACTTGTCGGATTTTAATTCTGTTTGTACCAGTAGGTACCTATGAAGGTAATCTGGTGAATGCACAATCTACGAAAAATTAGGTCCAAATACTTTAAAAGTTATATTTATAAAACTGATAAAAAAGCATAATTTATTTGCATACATCACAGAAAAACTTGGTGTGCGTCATTTTTCACCGGCTTGATATTTTCTTAGACAGCCAAACCAGAACACATGGAGTAAATAGTAATTGTCTGAGCGAAGCGAAGTTTTATACACATAGTACGTAACGATATTAAAAGTAAAAAATATTCTTCCGTCAAGGAAATCTCAAAAAATACTTGACGGATTTTTGATTCTGGTTGTACCAGAAGGTACCTATGAAGGTAACCTACTGAATGCACTTACTACGAAAAATAAGTTCAAAATAGTTTTAAAACTATATTTAAAAAACTGATAAAAACGCACAATTTGGCTACATATGTCACGAAAATTTAATGTGCGTCATTTTCACGAGCTGGATGTTTTAATTAGATTTCCAAATTGAAGCACATGGAGCAAAGAAAATATGCAAACAATTTTCATTTAAGTGCAACAAAACATATTAAAACTTAAAAAACAAACTAAAAAAAAAAATCTTTTTTTTTTCTGTTAATTGAAAATGAAGAGGCCATAATTATTATATGCGATACTTTTTATAATTGCGTTTTATAATCGGCATTAGCATCTTTTATATTTCGCACATGCAAATTGGAAACAATTCTTTCATGTTTGAATAAAATACGAGTTTAAGCTGGATTAAAAGCATTTTAACCTCTTGAGGGGCGCCATTTGCAGTCTGCAAACGGTTAATTTTAATACTTAAATTGCCAACTGGTACCAGCAATTTTTCAGTACAATTTTGATCTCATAATATAAGTGACGAAACGGTTTAGATTATTTTCAATTAAATTTGTTCGTAAATATCAGTGGGAATTAATTATTTGATTATTTTTGAAGCAGAAATGCCTTGCCCCTGATTGGTTTAAGCAATGTATCGTGTTTAACCCATTAGTGCCTAGCGTCCCTTTTTAGGGACGCTTATAAAAAAGGCAATAAAGCACTTTTCACACCAGTAAATAGAAAGATAAATAAGCATTATTTTTCACGAGACAAATTCCTCAATAAATTAAGATAAAAGTTATTCATATTTTAAAAGTGGTGGGAAACCCAAAATTTCATTTTTAATAAAGAAAATGACTTGGGCATTAATGGGTTAATGCGATTGAATGAGACATTACCAATCATCCTTTACTGGCATTTAATCTTATAGTTTGGCGATACTTTTTTGGTCGTCAGTATAATTAAGTAGTACCAAAAGAAAAAGAAACAACAGTTGAAGCAATAAATAAAAGTTATAAATAATAAACATAATAAAAAATATACATAAAACAATAAATCGAAAATATTAACACTTACAGCAATATTCAAAATCCAAGTTTTCACCAATTTGGTGAGAGAAAAAATCGTGCCAACTTGGTACGTATATGACATCTACGCCATATTTATGTGTAAAAATAAGTATAAACGTTCATCAGATATGAAATCTGACTTTCTGAAGCCCAAATTGGACCAAGATTTATAAAAATGCCAAAGTGAAGATATTAAAGGAAAAGTACCATGAAAACAGGACGGAAATATCATATACGTATTTGGGGTAGTACTTGATTATGCCGTCGACCAAAAAAAAATATCGCCAAATTATAAGATTAAATTTCAACAATAGATGACCTTGAATGTCCCGTGCAATGAAATTAAACAAGATACATGTGTTTAAAACACCATAAAGTGATTTTTATTTCAACTTTTTATGAATGTTTTACTAATTTAATTGTTTTTCTGTTGTTTAAACTAAAAATTTAGTCAACATGTATAAGTTGGCTATTAGTTTGGCGATTTGTATCATTTGGCGAAATTAGTCGACGGGATAACTAAGTAGTACTGTATTTAGTTTGGCGCAAATTTGGCGAAAATCATTTTTTAATTATTTTCTATTATATTAAAAAGGAAGTAACAATAAATAAAAACATGATTAAATACAGATTAATTTAATATAGGAAAAAAACAATTGCCGGGTTACCATGTCATGCAAAATAACAATAGTTCGATGCCAATTATGTGGAAGAGTTCCAAATCTTGTTCTGGCATTTTTGGTGAAATTTTATTTTTTATTTTTTTATTTTATTTTATTTTTTTGCATTAAATGAATCTGTTCCTTTTTTTTTTTTTTTTTTCAACATAGTTGAAAAGTGTTTATGCATTCAGTTTGTCTGTCCACGCTCTAACATCCGTAAATATACTCGGATTTTTTATGCAATTGGTAAACCTTATTTAGGGTCCCCTAGGCATGTTTGGTATTATATATAAAGTATGTGAGATTAATAGTTTATTTACAGGGTCACCCAAAAGTTTTCCATTACATTATGGTCTATAAGAAAAATCAATAACAGAGTATTTTTATGAATTTACATTATTGCAAAGTATTGAAACTTATATAAATCGATGAATTTTATTACGATTACATTTGAACAAGACATTCATATAATTTTTAATCCGTTTACAGGGACACTCAAAAGAAATCGGTTACAATACTGTCTTTGAGCAATATTGCTGGTCATGTGTTTTCAATTTCGGCATGTGCTTTGAAATTTAACTGTTTTTTAGGTGCATTCGTAATTATATAAATACATAGTACCTATAGTCGTCGTCTGAACCATCCGTATCTCTGTCCGCATAGAACAGCACGAAAACTATCGAACCGAATCGTTTTAAATTTTAAATATATATTTGTTTCTGAATTTTGTTGAGTTATTTTAAATTTTAGTAAAATTGGATAAATAGTTCGAATACAGAGACAGTCAAAAATATTCTGTTACATTATGACCGATGGGATGAAATAATTCCAAGAACATTTTAATGATGTTACACGCCCATCAAAACCTAATAAAACTGGTATGCATTTATGAGGAGCACTAGAATATATATTTTGTAGAGCATGCCATGCAAAAAATGTTTATTATTCATTTGTAGGGCACCACAAAAGAATTAAATAACAAAAAGGTACGGGGGAAGGGACATTAATTTTTCAACTTTACTAATCTGGGGATTTTATAATTTTTTCAATTGTCACTAGCAAGCTTTTTAAATAATTACTTTTTGGGGTAAAACTCGAGTTCATGGCGTATTTGAGCGAGCATGTCTAGCGTAAAAGTATGCGCATATTTATAAGTCATTTGTGGTGACATTTTTACAGCTCAAAGCTTATGGAGACGAGATATTCAGATCTTGTTCGTACCTTATACTATAGGCATTGCATATTCCTTTTATTTAATGTATGCTACAGTGAAATACTGCATAACGTTATGAGAACAAGTTTGAAAAGAAAGAAAAACAGTGTATGTAGTGGCCAGCAGCACAATCCATTTAAATCCGATTGAGCATATCTGGGACACACTCGAACGACGTAATGCATTTCTTTGTTGCTGTCTTCGGGATTTTTATATGTCATTTTTTAAATAGAGAATTCCCCAAATTCCCACCGAGAACCTCATTGTATCCATAGAAAACAGATGTAGATATTATATTATCAACTATTCTGTATTAACTATCTACACACCATGTAAACAAATTCTCTCATTCTACTCAACCATCATGATTTATGCAATTTTTTGTGCTGTTTATATTTTTTTACATCATTTCAAAAAGTTCAAATTCCGATTCAAGATATTTTAGTGTTTTATCATTTGCATTACTTTTAATGCTTTAGTTACTTTCAATTTTATACCCATGCATGGCTGATTTGCATACTTTGCTTTCTCATTTTTTAACCGTGTATAGGAATTTTTACATAATATTTTGAATTTCTACCATTTACTTTTCTCAGTTTTGAAATTTAAACTTGTGGCACTATATAATCAATTAAAAATAATGGTACTTCTAGGTTATCCCGTCGACCAATTTCTCCAAATTTTACAAATCACCAAACTAATAGCCAAATTATACATGTTGACATAATTTTTATTTTAAATAACGAAAAAACAAATAATTAGAAGAATATTAATAAAAATATTAATAAAAAGTCGAAATAAAAATCACTTAATGACATTTTAAACACGCGAATTGCATTTAATGTCATTGAATGTGATATTCACAATCATCCATTATTGGCATTTAATCTTATAGTTTGGCGATAATTTTTTGGTCGACAGATAGACTTTCTATTTGGAAAATATTTGGTAGAGAATTGGGAAATCTGAAGTATATCTGAATGTTTTTGCCACGATGACAAAAAATAAATAAATAAATGAATAAAAATAAAAACTAACAAAAAATTAATAACTCAATAACAAATTGTGGTACAGGTTTCAAACAAGTTGCATTTAAAGGTAATTTTTTTTCTTTATACAACGGTGTGCAATGTTTAGAAATTTAAAAATTTACAGTACCGAAAATTGTTAAACTGAAATTTCATTTAATATTTGTTTATTATTGGCTCAGGAATATTAATGTGTATCTAAATGTCCAGGCATATTAATATAACTCAGTTATTACATAAACTACGTTTTGATAATTTTAAAAATGTTATTATTGGTTTTTTTAAATATAGAAATCATTTATAAGCCTAAAGTTATAGCCTTTGAAAATATTATTTTCCTAATAGTCATTGTAATTTCTAAAATTACATTTTTTTAATGTGGTATTTTTCGTTCTTTTTTTATACTTTTTGCAAATTATTATTAAATATATGTTCTCAGCAATATCGCTCAGACTAATCCCTCTGAGGGAAATCCTAGTATTAAATTATATTTTTTATCACTCATAAATATATTAGATATATTATCAATATTTTACTCAATTGTTGCATCTCTAAAATTGATTTAGATATCCGATTTTGACACTGTTTTCTAAAAGATTCTTAACCTTTAAGAGAAGTAGAAAAATGCTGTTTGATTTCTTAATACCTGAAAAAATATATATATAACTATATATATATTTTTTTAATTTAAGGATGAAAATGGCTGTAAAATGTGCCAGAATTTAGCAAATTTAGATTGAGAAAAAATAAAAAGTTTTGTGAAAAAGGACATTTTTTTAAAACTGAATTTATTCAATTAAAACTCTGTGGCATTACAAGTCCATGAAGGATTAATGCCTACAGTGTCCGTCCCTGTTTTCTAGCCTCTGAGGTGCTATGCAATGTGCATCCTGGTCAGGTGGTCAGCCTAATGTAAGACCCTTGGTGTTTAGTTCCCATGCAAGTGTGCTACTTATTTTATTGATCTCGAAGGGATGGAAGGCTGATTGAATATTGTGATCAGTCGCAATCAAACTCTCGACCTGCAGCATTGCAGCCAGATGCTCTGACCACTATGCCATTGGGCTTATTATTCAATTAAATATCTAAAAATATTCAGTTAACTGAATATTTGTAAGATGGTCAAATAACTGATAGTGGTCAAATATTTTTTACATTACTATAATTGACCAATTTTGCCTATGTGGACTGTAAAATTTTAAAATATGTAACCTTTTGAAAGCTTTTTAATGGCAATTAATGTTTTTATTGTCTACTTTATTTCGAACAATTTTGTAATTTACTCAGCCTACTTATCTTCAACAGTTAAAATTTCAAAGTGCATTTCAACTTTTTAAAAACATCCTGTATAGTTAATATATTCGGAACAATTTTTCCAATTTCCAACTTTCACAATTTACATCAGTAATTTAAATATTGTATCCTGCCACATCAAACCAGTTTATTTTCTCATAGGAATTTCCATTTTAAAAACAATAAAAATTATTTTAAAACAGCAGATTTAATATGAATTAACTGTTGTGTCTTTCATATAATCTTAAAATTTTTACCAAGAGACAAAAACTACTCAGAATAAAGAAAAAAAATCATGCATCAAGCATAGCTTTATGAGGCATTTTTCAACACATTCAGAATAATATAGCAAAACTGCATGATTTAAAAAATTAAAATGTTACATAACATTTCATCATAAATAAATGTATAATGCATTTGAAAACCGAATTTCAGCTGTTCCCATTTACAATTGCAAAATTATCTGAATTTTTTTTAGCAGCTCTATATATGATATAGAAATCTGTATCTATTAATAAAATGCATCCCAAAATTTAGTTCATTTAAGCGATACATATGTTTCAGTTAAAAATTCCCCTTCAGCAATTTCCTGTAATAAGGATAATGGTATGCAAATTCTTTTGTGCCCTGTATATGAGGTATAAAATTTATATATAAAGAGTAATATGCAAAAAATAATTAAATTTAAAAACACATACTAAATTTTAAAATGTACTCTCCACCAATTACTATGCAAAGACGTACTGTAACCTATTTCTTTTGTGGGTCTCTGTAAATTAATTTTTTTTTTTTAATCGTATGAATGCTCTGTTTTAACATGACATAGTGAAATTCAGTAATTTATATCAGTTTCAACACATTTGAAATAGCATAATGTTATTAAAATACACTCCAAATGATTTTTCTCCATATACCTTTTCAACTATGTTGGAAAGTGCTAAAAAAGTAGTGGGAAAATTATTTGTTGCATGTGTATTTTACTGCAACAAGTTTTTTTATAACATGTTCCCCCCTCCCTCCCCCCTCAAAAAAATGCATTATCAATTTGCATATGGTATGAAATTGCATTGCAATGCAAAAAAAGACATATGAGCTTTTTTACATTCATCATCAGTAAATTTTAAAAATGCAGTTTTAATGGCAGCTTAAAATTTTTACAAAAAGACGAAAGCTTCTCAAATCAAAGCTAAAAGAAGTATGAAAATTATTTGTATTACGTGGCTATCTTAATAACCAGTTGTTTTATAAGAAATTTAAAATTTTGTAATTTATCTGATTAACTTTAACATTTAGTTGACTCTTGTTATCAAAGTTCTACTATTTTTCAAATATAATATGCTTAGCTCTTATTAAATATTAATTTTTTAAACTATTCTCATACAATTTTTATGTGTTGACATGTTTTTCTAGGAGGAAAAATGATGGGTGGTATGGAAGGTGGAATAAGAGTTCCTTCAATAATAACATGGCCAGGGAAAATCTCTCCCAAGGAAATCAATGCACTAACTTCACAAATGGATGTTTTCCCTACTATTATGGATATTGCTGGTATACCACTACCAAAAGATCGTGTTATTGATGGAAAATCTTTGGTTCCTATGATAAAAGGAAAGTCAGAAAATCAACATAAACTCATCTTTCATTATTGTGGTAAATTTATTCATGCAGCGACTTATATTCCAGATCAAAGTAAGTTTTTCTTCCCTAAAATAATGCTTGAGTGAAATTTAAAAAAAATTATAAAAATATCCCTGTAAGCAGTTGACCCTTTTTAGTCTGACAAAACTGCAATGTAGAGATCAACAAAAAATTCAGTTTCAGCCGAAAATCTAAGTTTTGCCAATTGTTTTCAGTAGGACTGAAACGATCAGTATTCCAAAAAAACTAACATAAAAAGTTATTAAATCTCTTAGATTTTTAAATCACAAGATATTAAAAAATACACCTTTTACCTATAAACATTTCAATAAACAATTTTATTTTACTTGATAGGTGTAACAAAAAATTAAAAACAAATATTGACATGTTTCGATTCCATCTTATAAAAACCATAATCATAATAAAATAAAAATACAAATTGTTTCACGGTCAATTCAAACAGCTCGCGACAATGAGATGTAAATTAAAATTGAAAATGATGCGCACTATTGTAAAAATAATAAATTAAAAATAGACCATGATCAAAATTAATTATCAACTTGGTTCGTCCTATTCAAGCTTTCATGAGAAATTTATTTATAAACTCTAACCATAACTTATGAATGTTAAAAGAAAAATTATCATTGCAAACAATTTTTTTTTAAATTTTGTTTGCACTGATAATTTTTCTTTTAATATTCATAAGTTATGGTTAGAGTTTATAAGTGAAAGTCCTTGTGAAAGCTTGAATAGGATGAACCAAGTTGATAATTAATTTTGATCATGGTCTATTTTAAATTTATTATTTTTACAATAGTGCGCATCGTTTTTAATTTTAATTTACATCTCATTGTTTGCAAGCCATTTGTATTGACCATGAAACAATTCATATTTTTATTTTATTATGATTATGGTTCTTATAAGATGGAATCGAAACATGTCAATAATATTTGTTTTTAATTTTTCGTTACACCTATCAAAATAAATAAAATTGTTTATTGAAATGTTCCAAAAAAACTCTTTCCTTTTTTTGAAAATTTTCAAAATTACTCATCAATTTGAGCAGTATTGTTTCAAATGAGACTATTTATTGCAATGAACTTTGTTTTTTACTATTATCTGTCATGACTGACTCAAGGTGTGAATGCAAATTATAAAGCAAGCAATGAACATATAACTTTTTCACATGCTTAATGAAAGCTGTAGTATAACAGATCATTTACAAAAATCCTTATAAAAGATAAATCGGCACAGTATACATAAAACTAAAATGTTTTTTAACTTTTTACAGGCCGAATTCAGATCCATGTATATTTTTAATTATTTTATTTGCACATTATGTCTTCTAATGCTTTAGTTAATAGATTAGTCATTAATATGGTGTTTTTTACATTTAACTTTCAGAATGTTCCCAATTCAGAACATTGGTCACTTCCAGTGATCATTTTCCAGTGTTCATTCGTCATTTTTATGATTTTCTGTACATTTTCCCATTAATGATAGGAATTTAACTCCTATTTAAAAAAATCAAGTTATGTATTTCAAAAAATCATTTTTATGAATGGTCATTTTTATTATTTTCTGTACATTTCCCCATTAATGATAGGAATTTAACTTCTATTAAAAAAAAATCAAGTCTTCCTTTTTACTATTTCAGCTAATTTTTGCATGTCTATTTTGATGAAAGTTAATTCTTACTAAATATTTATTTTTATGTTCCCTATTGGGAACATCGGCCTGTAAAAGGTTAATTAAATGAAATTCGTATAATTAGAAAATCTTTATGGGTCATCGATAAATCATTTTACTTGGTATGAAAATAAAAATTTTGGGGTCAAAGGCACCAAGAGCCATTTAAGGCCACAACTATAATCCCAGTGGCAGAACTATCTTCAAATGTCTGCAATGCTAATAATATTTTCAAAAATAGTCTGCAAGATGCAATGTATTATATAAATATATTTTTGTGCTATTGTAGTGCTAATTATTAATAATTAACATATGTGTGTGTGTATTTGTAAACTTTTTTCATCACTTATAAAATAATAATAATAATAAAACAGAAAAATCCACTTCCAACAATATCTTTTTTTTGTGCCTCTTTGACGAAATTTGCATTTTTTCATGATTTTTTGTCGAAATTTGCATTTTTTCTGCAATCTTTTGATGAAATTTGCCATTTTTTCGTGATCTTTTGACGAAATCTGTCGTTTTTTCGAGATTTTTTGAAGAAATATCCCGTTTTTCGCAATCTTTTGACGAAATTGCTGTTTTTGCAGGGTTTTTTTTTCACAAAATTTGCCGTTTTTTAGCAGTCTTTTGATGAAATCTGTCGGTTTTTTTTTGCAGGATTTTTTGACGAAATTTGCCGTTTTTAAGTGGTTTTTTAACGAAGCTTGCCATTTTTTCACAATTTTTTGACAAAATCTACTTTTGAGAGATTTTTTGATGAAATTTGTCATTTTTTTGCAATTTTTTGACAAAATTTGTCGTTTTTGCGATCTTTTGACGAAATATCCCATTTTTCGCATTTTTTGACGAAATTGCTGTTTTTGCAGGATTTTTTTTCACGAAATTTGCTGCTTTTTTGCAATCTTTTGATGAAATCTGTCGTTTTTCTTGCAGGATTTTTTGACGAAATTTGCCGTTTTTAAATAGTTTTTTAAAGAAATTATGATGAAATTATCTTTTCTTCTCGCGATTCTCTGAAGAAATTCGGACTTTTATGGGGATATTTTGATGTTCTTTTAACGATTTTCAAAAGAAATTTACCGTTTTGTCACGATGCTTTGATGATATTTCTGTTTCTTCTTGCACGTCCCACGGGACGCGCAAGAGCTATGTTTTACGTCCCATCACCGATTTTTTGCATAATTTATGCGTCCTTGGCATATCTGAGTCTACAGGTGTCCTTAAAAGTCTGCGATGCCTGTCACAGTGTTACGCACATTCTACCACGGGGAGTATAATTAGTTAATAATTATGTATATTTAATAATTATTATATCTATGTATGTATTAATTACTTTAATATATACAATTTAATTATTTTATTTTTTTAAATTTTGGACATTTTTTTTTCTGTTTCGGGTTGAGCAGGAAGATCACAAAAGTTCAATTTCAGCCTTAAAAATCTGTTTCAATCATCCTTACTTTAAGGTACCATTCTATGAAAAATGTAAAATTCATTTTACACATTCAGCAACAATAGCACTGTTCAGAATGAATATTAAATACTTTTTTATTTTTAAAAGCATTTCCCTTTCTCCAAAGAAACATAAATAATATGCAAATTCCTGCATATTTGAAATAAGTACTTGTTGTGTGGAAATGCAACATTCTCACAATCATGTTTTTATTTAGCCTAAAATTTCATTCTTTCTGTATTTTCAACAATTTCAATTCATTATTCCTACATTTTGGCTCATTTAATTAATTTGATATCCTATTCATTGTTTTCAGACAGTTTCTCAGGGAATTCAAGGACTTTCAATGTTAATTGTAACTTTGAACATATTTATCAGCAAAGAGATCAATTTTAGACTCTCTGTTATTCCTTTTTCCTCATCTGGTAGCAAATAACACTTGATTATTTATTGCTTATATTCAGTTGGTGTGTAGCTGATTTTGTGTGCTGTGATTTACTGTTGTATGTTTTGATAAGATTCAAAGCTGATATCAGTGATTTTCAGATGAAAATGATCTATTATTGTATTTCAGCTCCTTCAAAATGACAATACATTTTGAGTCCATAATGTACCATTTCATCACCAGGTTCTGCTTTAAAACTCAACTTCAAACTACATCATAATAGATTTTTCTTTTTATTTGTTTGGTTTGTGTTGATTTCAAGATTAATAAATTCATTCATCAAATCACTGGCCAAAGGATGGTGAGTAGCATTAAATCTTCTCAGCTCTTCAAAATTCCAAGATAGAGATTTCTAATTACAAGTTTTAAAATATTTTTTTTTTTTTTTTTTTTTTTTTTTTTTTTTAAATACAATTTAACCATGATTTTACATTTTTCTGACAGAAAAGTCTATACTTTATAGGCAAAGTCATGTGCTCACTATGTGTGATTCTCCATATATGCAGTTTTTAACACACAGTTATTTTTTATGTGACAGTATGCCAAAAAGTTACACTCCTAGAAAATTTCTGAATTTATATACATTATTTTATTATTCTGCAAGATTTTAAAAATGTGATGAGAAAGCACAGCACAAGTCTTTATTTCATTTATAATTCATCCTTAATTAATGTGCTATATTTTCAATAAAGAGGTGTCAGGCATTCATTACATGTACAGTAAAATTTTGGTTACACCAGCTAATAAATCACTTGCTTGGTTTAAAGCTCAAAATTTAAGCGATATATTCTTTTGGAGTTATAACTGTCCAGTCAAACATTTGTGGTTTAATATACTTACAATCAAAGTTGACAACTGTTCATCATTTTTTATTCTAAGCATACTGCTAAAAGCATGTAGAGCAATCTTGTCTCTCGTACTGGAGTCACCCAGACCAATGATGTTTTTGCTGTCTTTTTAAATAAATAAAGCCACATACATAATGCTTTGGACATAAAAAAAAAAAAATCTTTCATGTCCAAAGTTATTAACAATTATCGCAGGGTACTTAATAATTGATCTGACTGAAATTTATAATTAATGTCAAAATTTAAAATAAATCTATATTTTTAAAATGATAAATAAAATCTACAGCATATTACTTGGTGCCAGATCAGAAGACATTCATAAAGTTGAATGATTCGCTTGGGATAGTCTCTCTAAATTTAAAATAACATTTTTAATTAATTATAAATTAAATGACATGGACTATTGTCTGCGATGTAGTGACTTATGTGAATTACTTTAGCCTCAATAACACACTAAAATCATTCCAATTGAAATGGTAAACTAAACTGAGAAAGAGCATGCAACATTGCATTCGTTAAAGAGAGGACTTGCCATTTTGATTTTTTAGTAAAGATTGGAGAAATACAAAAGTCACACACACAAAAAAGGATTTAAAACATGGCTTGACGCTGAAATTGGACCAAGTTTCTCAGAATCTAACACAAGGGTTGAAGTTTTCTAAACTTAGGCCATATACTTTAATGCATGTGTCCAGTGTCACATAATAAAATGTATGGAATTTGTAAACAAATAAGTTTACTTAGCCACCCCCCCCCCCCCCAAAAAAAAAAAAAAAAAAATCTTTGTGAAACAAAATTTACGAATACCCAAGTTAAGTATTCACAAAAGTTGAAAAGTTAATTTTTTATCTTGCAAATATGGAATTTGTAAAACAAATGAGTTTACTTAGCCAAAAAAAAAAAAAAAATTCTTTGTGAAACAAAATTTACGAATAACCAAGTTAAGTATTCACAAATGTTGAAAAGTTAATATTTTATCTTGCAAATAATTAACTTTCATGAACACTAGTATGTCTGAAATTTTTATCCAATCTTAATAAAAACATTTTAACACCAGAATTTTGTTTAAAATAATTTTTCCTTATTTATTTAACTAAGTTTTCTCTATTCACAATTAAACTAATTTTACAGAAATGATTCTGGTTCGAATCAACATTTATCATTTGATCTGTGTCAAATTGGTTCCAGCTGGACATTCTAGTGTTAATGGATTACTGTCTATTGTCTGTCCCTCTCTACAACACAAATTTATTTATGTCTATGTCATTATTAAAATCCATAAAAAAACCCCTAAAATATAACCTTTATTTTAACATTCAATTGGGTGTCCCTTTAACCATTTACGGCATACTGTCCCCGGTCTGGGATACCTAATTTTAATTCTAAAGTTGCAAGCAGTACCAATAATATTTTAGTAAAAATTTGCCTTTACAATGAAAACTTAAATTAAGGGTTTCACAGTATCTAAAAAATTTGTTTGTGAATTCCGGTGTGAATCAATAATTTCTCATTTTACTAACAGATTTTGCCCGTGCCAAAAAGGGTTAATGAATAAATAATAAGAATTTATGTACAAGCTAGAAGAATTTTAACATGAATTCATATTTCCTACAGAGTTGACTAGGCTTGCTTTTAGCCTATCGTCAGTATATTTTTTTTTCTTTCTAGGACATTTTAGGTATTATATTATTATTACTCTTACATTGAGAATACTGATTTATTTTCATATATATATATATTTTTTTTTTATCTTTAAAAACAATTGTACCATGGTGAACTTTATGCCTTTTGTATATGTAGAACTAGAAGTTTAATGTATTTAAAGATTTAAGAGAATAGTTTATCTTAAAATTGATTAAAAAGTTGATTTCCTTTTTAAAAAAGCTTGTTTAATTGTGAATACTTTGACACCTTATTTTTACTCATATCACAAGATATTGTAAATTTTGTAATTACACCCAGCACGAATACCCATACAAATGAAGACTTTAAATAGCTTTTTCTCTATGTCCATATTTTTGCCACTTTTCTGTTTTTAAAATGTTAAGGCTTTTTTTGTATTTGAGATAGAGATTTAAACTTTTTTGTGTATGTGATAAATCTGTGCATAGAAATAGCCATCAGGGTTTTTGTTAATTTTTTTTTTATGAAAATATATGAAGATGTGTTAGATTTCCTCGTTTTCACTGTATAAATCAGCAAAAACATTATATTCAATGTCACATAAGATGTGTCTAAAAATTTGTGCACAATGTTGTATAATATACATCTGAATATCTTAAAAAAATATTACTGGGCAAAGATATCAATATTTAAAAAAATAGTAAAGATAAAAATAAATGCATTTTTTTCAAAACTTTTTTTTAATTTTAATCAAATATGTAGTTAATTTTTTTTTTTCATAATTCGCTACTTGTTGAACATTGAAATACATTGAGTTCACCATCTGAATCCTATTTTCAAAAATAAACAAAATTGTTGAAAAGGTAAACTATCCTTTTAAAAAAGTATAGTAATGTGAAAATATCTAAAATATGAGAAAGCTACAAATATCAATTTCAAGTTTTTTACTGTTCGTTCAAATCCTCCTGAGCAAGAAACCTGAACTTATGTACAATAAAAAATCATTCATCGAATAAAACAATATTAGAGCTGTTCTAAAAAAAGTACATTAAATACATCATAGGCCAAAAATTTTTTTTTATACTGACCCGTGTCATGATGAGATCAATGTGTCGATCAATGATGAAAATTATAGAAATAATCACATAAAACACTGGATATTTTAAAAATGATCGTACATTTTATTAAAATTGTTTTTATATTTTACAGGTAGCAATGTATGGAAAATTCACTGGATCACACCAAAATTCATACCAGGAACTGACAGATGTCCTTATGTTTGTCATTGTTTTGGAAATTTTATAAATCATCACAATCCTCCACTGCTGTATGACCTTGCAAATGACATCTCTGAGGCTCATCCAATTGATGTAGCATCCAATGAAAAATATTCAGAAATAATTGCATACATTAACAACAAAAGAACAGAACATGAAAATTCAATAGAAAATGTTACAGATCAATTCAGTTTCTCAAATACTGTTTGGAAACCTTGGCTCCAACCATGTTGCAACTTTCCACTATGTAAATGCCTAGATCCTGAATTTAAAAATATGACAGTATAAATATTTGTTGTCAATGATCCTCTGTTTAAATTTCTAGCCTGAAATGGGAAAAAAAAGAGGGTCTAGATTAAAGTAAGCTTTCTAAAGATGATCAGAAGAAATTGTAAATATAATCTATTTTTGTACAGATTGAAAATAAATTTTTGTAACCAACATAATGTTGCTAAGTTTAATATGTTGTAGCAAATTTTACAATTTGAAAAATATTAAAAACACATTATTATTGTAAATTTAACCACTTTAAAACATAAAAATATGTGTAGCAAAATTAACAAGTTTACAGATTAATTGTTTAAAGTAAAAATTTCTTTGGAAATTATAGGCATGATTATTTAGATAATCATTTTAAAGATGTTTTAGTGAGGTGTTGGACATTGCCAGTAAAAGGTTGGGAATCCCTGTAGACATTTAATTAAAAAGGAAATATAAAATAAACTAAAGCAACTTTTATACATTAAATTTTCATATGTTATTTTATTTAAATATTTTGAATGTAAAAATCACTATTCCGTGATATTCAAATGCAAAAAAATTTGTTTATATGATAAAATATTTAAAAGATCAAGCTGTTTTTCTAATCATCTAACTTGAGATTTCTACTGAATTGATTTTAGCAGTTATATTTTTTAATTAAAGCACTTTATTTGTAAATGTGCCTGTACTTGTTTTTTAAAATTCTGATTTAACCACTTAACCGGCGAAGGGTATGGGGAAACAGTGCTTTTACCCCCGACTTATCTCGGGGCAGACGGTTAAGTGGTTAAAAAGCTGTTTTATAAAATTTCATCACATTGATGGCAATCGAGTTACTTTCATTGTTGAAAGGGAAAAAAGAAACTGGGAATTACCATATCATTACAGATGTCATTTTTATATTACAATTAATAATGATTTTTTAAAACTTTTGAATAGAAAGTAACAACATTATTTAAAATAACTCATTTTTACTCATAAAGCTATCACAATTTAGTGCTTTTTTTTTTCATTCTGTTGTTGCTGAGATCGAGAGGACACACCTCAAAGGGCTTTACTGGGTGAAACTGATGTCATAGTAAAAATGAAATGTGTATTGCGTATAAAATTGTAACTGGCAAATGTGACATTAAACTTGGGAACATATTTATTAATAATCTATACATAATAAATCTATAAATATTTTAAAACTATTTAATATGAAAAATATGCATGTAAATTTTGCAACGGTGAAAAAAAAAGTCATTTTCAGATTCCATTGAAAACAAAAATTGTAATTGTGTCACAATGGTGCAATTTTTGTTGATTTTTCATTGTATAATACCAGAGATAAAAGCCTCAATAGATAACTTTATAATTTATTATCTGAATTACAAGTTACTGACTACTTAGTGAAATAATATTTGTTTTATGAGTTAGGCCAACCAATTTTAAAAATCTTCATTTGTCTAATTTGGTGGGCGATTCCGACTCATTAAATTCTTAACTTGACAGTGCTTCAAAATTTGACAGTAAATAACTTAAATGTCATTAGAAAAATTTTTGAATGTTTAATTAGTTGCTTTTTAATAAATTGTGACAAATTTCTATATTGCATAAGGGATTGTATTTCTTTAAGCCAATAGATGATGCTGTTAATCTAATCTATTCAATGATGAGAAATAATTTTCAATTTATAATTTACAAGAAATTTACCATTATCAGTATTTATTTTTACTCATTGTTGCCTAATTTTTTTAACAAAATGTTTATTTTTATTTATTTATTTATTTATTTTTATCTACAAGACTATTAAAAGCTGCCATTAATTTTATTTTTATCAGTCTCATTCTCTAAAAGCTTAGATTTTCGACTTCATATAGATAAAGATTTTTAATATACATTTTTTATAACATGAATTTTATAATGGTCAAAAAATATAACAAAAACTGTTGATCAGCTCAATTTATTTAATTGATAATTACATGCAAAATATATTAGCTTAAATATTTCAATTATAAATAATAATAATAATAATAACTTCTCTTCCAATTAAAATATGTCATAATTGAGATGAATTATTGACAAAATCAGAAATCATTCTACGGGGCACCCTGCACATTTAAACCCTGCACCTTCTACAGAAATACAGAATTTTAAACTGCTGCTTTAACCCATCATGCTAACAGGAACTCATTCTACTTCCTTCTAAATTGAAGAGGTTCTAGAAACAGTTGATACATGTGCAACTGTATTGAATTTGGTTTCATATCTTACAGAAATAGCTCTGCGTTTCAATATATATGATAAATATTTTTTCAAAAAACCAGCTACAATATAGCTACTAGTTTCCCAATCTTCATGTGTAACAATTGGCAATTTATATGATGAATCACCAGTCACAACTTTTAGCCTCAAGAGAGCTTTCTATTTTGTTCCCAATCACCTTTGGTCATGGTTCTTGTTGACACTGTAGTTCTAAAGTCACTACCCATTCTCCATTCACACGTATGTAATATGACCAAGATAGTATGACACTCCCAGAATCAACAGTAGCTCTTAATATCAACACTATAATTTTTTCCATTGTTAATGGGTGCTGAAAGAGTCAAATGGTATTAATTTTGGGGGAGGGGAAGAAAAGCTTGTTCACAATAAGATCGATAAATTGCATTTAAGATGCAGATGCATGAGAAACAACCTGTGAAAAAATAGCAAATTTAAATAAGACTATAATAGCATACAAAATGCAATCCTTCCTCCTCAGTAAAAATAATGATTAATATTTAAAACAATAAACTTTGTAAAAATCATCATAAAATAAAAACAATGTAGGATGCGTTTTGACCTAAAAAAAAATAATAATAGCTTGTCTTCAGCTGAAGCAGATACGCGTTCATAAGGAGACAGTTTCTAAACAAAAGCAAAAAAAGAAAAAAAAAAAAAACAGTCAACGAAAGGAGAAAAATGCTTTGCTACTTGATAAAAAATATACAGTTATACAGTTGAACTTTGAAAATCTAGAATCAGTACAGCAACAACTCTGGATTTTGAAGTTCTGTTAAAAATATTTTTTAAATAAAAATATAATAACATACAAAATGTAATCTCCACCCCACCCCCCCACCCTCCCTGTAAAAATAAACTATGATTAAACTGGAAAATTAACACTTTTTGATGTTACCAAAACCATCTAGGAGTCAGGGTCGACGAAAATATAGCAAAATTTCCCGAAGTACTTTCGGACAGCTGCAAAAGGTAGTTTTTTACTTTTTGGAATGAAAGCTACCTAAAAGTGTCCACAATTTTGGCTACCACTGTATCTACAGAATTTGACTTTGAAATCTACCACAGAGTTTATTACTTTGAAATAAAGGTAATAAAACCTTTCAGCAACATTTTTTTCCCGAAAAATGTTTAATCTTACAGGTAATACTAATTTTTTATACTACACATATTATCTTACTATTTTAATTACTCTTTTTTTTTTTTTTTTGCCCTTTTATGTATATGTTGCGGCCTGCTTATCTTTGCAAACCTATGCGAGAAAAAAAGGTTGAGTATGGCTGTTCTAGACAACTATAAAAACTGCTCATTCGTACACATTCTTAAGATATTGATAACAAACTCAATAACCATAAAATCATGATCGAATTTGAATTTTGTTATGAATGAAATTAAATGCATTAATAATAAAAAGTTTTTAACTTACTTTATTTTCCTAATCTGGCAAACACATTAGATGTTTGCTTCACATTCAATCCTTTTGACTTATTCAATAAAACTTTCGTTCTTGCTAAATTTCGAGAATCAATTTTCACACCAAGTCTGCTCTTAACACCTACTTTAGGCTGAATCCTATTTTGACCTGAAATTTTAAGCAGAAGAAATTTACTATACTTGAATAATGTTGAAATAATTTAACATATTATAATATTGCATTTACTTTAACCTAAAACATAATTTTTTCTACTAAAAATGTATTTATTAAAAATACAACACATTGCTCAATGGTGCACAAAACAAGAATTTTAATATACACATGTACAATTAAAATAAAATAAAAATATCAACGTTTTGCGCCGTCTTCTGCAGGCGTCTTCAGGAAAATATGATAATGGAAGGACTAAGTTTGCTTCTCGATTCAGACACAACACGATTGTACAACAGTAAAGTATTTCTAATAAATTAAAATCAAAATGAATTAAAAGTTCAAAAATGTTGCCACTTACACGTGAGTAAAAATTAAAATATTGCAATGAAATATTTATAATTTTTTCCTCTCCAAAACCGAATCCTTTTCACTGCATGCATCTTGCACACACACACACACACACACACAAAACAATTTAAAAACCTGATGTGTGTGGAATATAAGGGAAAATTTTTGTCTTTGAAGCTGAAATATTTTGAAATGTGGTATAGTACACTCTCTCAAATCCGCACAGCTTGGAACCAGAGGTTGAGAGAACTTTGCAGATTTCTGGTCATTGCTTTGTAACATTTTTAAAACAATAATTTCAATGTAATTAATAATGCAGTTGAGATTATAATGAATGCTTACAATATAATAAATATTAAAGTAAGTAAAGTAATAAATTAAAATAATAAAAATTTAGATAATTTTTTAAATGATTAAAATATTAATAGCAAAGGTCAAGAAAATAATCAATAATGTAATAATTAAATATTCATTATAAAGATGAGGATGCATTTATCTTAAATTATTCAATAAAACTTGTCTCATAAAGGTGCATTACTAATACATCAAAATCATAAAGTAAGGAAGTTTTATTTCATGTCTAGCCAGACTTTATAATAAAAAAAGCTTGATTAATACATACATCTGTCAAAAAAATTGTGATTACAAGTGATATTAGCAATATTGTGAATTTTTTCAGAAATAAATTTATTCTTCCTTCATAAAAAAGCATGAATTCAATTATATTAATAAAAATTACAGATTGAAATATTACATAGAATTTATATAAAAATAAACTAGTCATTGGGGGCCACCATAATACTTACACATCATGGATATGCATAATATATGAAAATAAAACATGCGTAAACTATTTATAAAATATTAATTATAAATAGAAATTTTCATATACGTCCATTAACATTTCAAAAATATGCATTAAAATATTTAATTGCTATAAAAGACGTTAAATACTAATAAAAACATTAAAAGATCTTAATAATTTTTACATGTTTCGATTGAATTTACTCAATCATCATCAGAAAAAGAAAATACAAATAAACACAAAGATGGAAAATGACAAAAAACTATTACAAATAAAATTTAAAAAAAAAAAAAAAAAAAAAAAAAAAAAAAAAAAATTTAATTTTATTTGTAATAGTTTTTTGTCATTTTCCATCTTTGTATTTATTTGTATTTTCTTTTTCTGATGATGATTGAGTAAATTCAATCGAAACATGTAAAAATTATTAAGATCTTTTAATGTTTTTATTAGTATTTAACGTCTTTTATAGCAATTAAATATTTTAATGCATATTTATAAAATGCATTGAAATTCTAAAACAAATTTTAAGCATATGTTTAGGTATTTTTAAGAAACATAGTAATGCTCTATTAATTAATTGCTGATGAACCAATTTCGGCAAATTATATTAAGCACCAAATGACTCAAGTAGTACAGAATTGCGTAAAATAAACATCTTTATAACTCCAAAAATAATAATCCTTTAATTAACAGTTTACTGCATCGGATGAAACGTCTCATTTCCAATTAAAATATATCTTTGAATTAAAATTTGAGTGAAATACAGGGTCATGAAAAATCAAAGAATGTGGAAAACATGATTACAAATATCTCGGTAACCAATAATCCAATAGACTTCATTCTTTATGAAAAATTTATGTTATTTTATTGCCTTTTATGCCCACTCCTTAAAATAAAAAATTTCAAAAAATTTTGTATACCTTTCATCAAAACGAATTTTTTGAGAGTCCGAAAAAAAAAAGTTCCGGATAATCGAGGTTACTGATATTGAATAGGCTTAGTTCCATTCTTACATATTAAGCACATACAAAATTTCAAATCTCTATCTCAGTTTGTTTGGGAGATGGAGAGTTTACAGACAGACGGACAGCAAATTTTCTTTCGAAAAATATGTTTTTCGAAAATTAAGTCTGTAAATTAGGTGTGGATTTTTGAGAGTTGCAGATTTAATGGAGTCTACTAGAGATCAATATTAACTGAATGTAAATTTGCAGTCAAATGTAAAATACTTTTTTTTAGTCCCTATTTACATAAATAAAATTAGAATGGAGTTGATTTCATAACTTTTTCTTTCTTTTAACCTCTTTAGTCCGGAAGTCACCTGTAGCAGACACTAAATAACCAGGGATGCAGTAGAAGATATATGGGAGTATATGCCGTATACCTTCTGGATTTTTTAAAGGAACATCTGGACTGAATGTTTCATTGTTTACATCTGTTAAATATGTACAGATTTTAGAGAGTTGCAGATTTGAGAGAGTACTGTATTACATACATCCCTGAGGATTTTTTTCTTCTTTTTCTGAAATAAAACTTTAAGAAACCGAGCAAACAACAAGAAATAAAAAACAATAAGAAAAAATAGTATGATAAAACTATGAGATAATTAATTTTTTGTATGAAAATAAGACAATGTTATTTTAGTACATGTTCAATACTTACCAAAAATACCTTGTGAATTATTTTTAGTAGTTTGTGATGAGTTTGACTGCAGAATAGTGTTGATGTGATTTAAACTGACAAATTTTGGAGTTTTAAGACCTTGAGAAGATATTTTAATTTGAGATGATGGTTTTATGACAGTCCTAGATGATGTACCTGTTAAAAAATTATACATACTGAGTAATAATATTAAAATAATAACAATAATAATAATGTAATAGGCAAAAAAAGATACACATTGAGAAATTTACAAACACGATTTATTAGGGTTCATTAAAAGTTGGATAATATCAAAATCAAGTCAAACGATTATTTTAAAAATCTAGAATTTGAATCTGTATAGTCTGTGATTTATGACTGATTATTATTATTAAATTAACATTTAAAGAGTAGTGATAAGTATTTGTCCAAAATTGAAACATCCAACTACAAGAAAAAGTCTCTGTTTTAGTCACACGATATACCTTAAGTAAAATTTCATCTCTTGAACATATACAATTGTTCATCCTTTAATATAATTTGAAAAGGTTATTCACTATTATTTTTTAATGTTTGGAAGCCAACAAGGCAAAGGCGCATGCAAGGGTTTATTACCAAGTAACAAAATATAAGATGTTGCACCTCATGATTAACTAATACAAAGATAATGGAAATTCTGTGATTCTATTGATTCTAAACTAGTTATTTTAGGCCCAAATTTCCAAAATGCTATGAAGCTGCAGAATCTTTTTAAATTAGATTACATAAAAATTTCAAAAGTAAGATAATAAATAAAAGGTTAATAAAATGGATTTATTTGAAAGCATTAATTATATCCACTTACACTTAAGCAATAAAAATGAGATAAATCAAATTTCAATAAACTACTGTATGCTGACTTTTAGTGAATATCAGATTTTGGTGAAACTGAAATTGTTAACAGAAGTAGAATAAAGAACACAAACATTTTAAGTCCAATTTGTAATAACAAAATGTGAAAATAAAGGAAAACATAAGATTTTATGTTCCAGCGAATGTTTTTTCATCAGTGCACACTCGCATTGTGTTCAAAAATTTGCACATTTCTACTAAAATTTTAACCGCAAGATTTTAGTTCAGAAATAGTAATATTGAAAGTCTGTACTCAAATGGATATCATTGGCTTGAAATTTGTGAAAAGCAACCTGAATAGAGATAACATCCATTCAATCATTGAGCGAACCTCCTGCACAAGAAACAAGTACTTCTATTTGCTTAAATTTTCTAAAAAAAAATATAACGTAAAAAATAAGTAATTTAAAGTACTTTTAAAAAAATGCAGAAAGCGAGAAGAGAAACAAAAAATACAATATTAAATTAAACAAGAATGAAAATACTTGTAATTAATTACGAAATTACAGGACAATGTACTTAAATATTTCTTCAGCACAAATAAATGCCATATGTCCAAACCTTTATTATCGTAATTCCTGCTGAGATTAATTAATTCAACATATTCATACTAAAAATTTTAATTAATAAAATGCAAAAAATTTCTGGCAAGAAATTTTACTAGAGCAAGAAATTCAAGCAAATAATTTTGTAGGCATAAATGATACTAAATGCATGATTCTGGTTTTAAAAACATTTTTGTAGTGTTAAAATATGTAAAATAAAACCTAAAAAAAGAAATATTGTATTTAGTTTTCCAGCTATGTAAGAGAGAAAACTTTTTTGATTTGCCATGAATTAACAAAAATGGACACAGCACATCACCCAAGAGAAAATATTTAACATTCTGTTTCTTTATTTTTTAAATTGGCCAGAAGACACAAAATTTAGTTAATAAAACAATATTTACTTAAAATTATCTTGTCCTCTTCTTCAGATTAAATGAAATCATTTTTAAAAATTGGGGAGGAGGGGAGCAAAAAATTTCCTCTTTTTACAATTTTTTTATGTTATACATTGATTAATTTTTATTTAAACTAAACTATTTAGTGCTAAAAGTGATAAAAATACACTTAAAAGACATATAAATACCCTTATTCAAATTGATATAAGTTTTATCATTCATTCGGTATTATTCTTTGACAATGACACATATTTTTGATACAAATATTTTCTCTAAAACTTTTAAGAGCAAGAAATCG
Organism: Maratus speculifer; assembly: GCA_964019185.1. Lineage (NCBI taxonomy): Eukaryota > Metazoa > Arthropoda > Arachnida > Araneae > Salticidae > Maratus > Maratus speculifer. Next base: position 170,639,712 of record OZ025295.1, read on the forward strand.
GTAAATAAAATAACAAAGCCAAACGTATAATGAAAAACAGATGCAAAAGTAAAAGAAAATAAAAATGGATATTTATGAATCTGAATTAATTTCTATTATTGTTTCTTATTCTGCAGAGTAAAGGTTAAAATTTAATATTTGCATTAGTAGCCAGTGGCCAGTACAGGATGAATGTTTAGTAGCCACTATTGTCAAGTTAGTGGCCACTAATTACCTACTATCAGGGATGGCACTGAGAAGAAAATATCATGTAAAGGAAAAAATTATATTTTTCACAACATTTATGTTTAGTTTTTGTGAATTACATTGTACTGGATACTACATTGACATATTTCTTATGTTAAGGAAGGGGTCACAGTGCCTCGAAATTAGTCAAAATATCGATTTTCTTTTTTTAATATTAACTGAAAGCTTCACTAATTGTGAATGTTTTGACACCTCATTTTTACCTACACGACAATTATATTGTCATTGTGAAATATTGTAAATAATGTTAAGAAATCCATCACAATGACCAATATAAATATAGTGTTCACTCTAGAAATAAAAAGGGCATGGTGCTATTCACTACAAAAAGCACTACTGCAGCAGAAAAGGGCACTTTTGCCAGAAAAAAATTGTTATTGCCTTTAGAAGGGGAAAAAAGAAAGCAATGAAACACATAATTTTTAAATATGATAAATCAAGTAACATTAATTTCGAATGATTTTATGATATAAAAATAAAATACAATTAAATTAAAACATGATTCAATAGTTTTATGCTCTTTTTCTTAAAGAAATGAAAAAAATCTATCATTTTTGGGCACACAAAATTTAGAAACACTACGGAAAAAAAAATATTTATTAAAAATCTGGGTAAAACCAGTGGTGCATTTTACTACTTTTAAAAAGGGCAGGATGCATTTTGTAAATTTGAAAAAGGGCAGGGTGCTGCACCCTTCAGAAATGGCCTAGAATGAACACTAATAAATAAAAGCTTTAAATTGATTTTCCTCCCTGTTTATATTTTTATATTTTGCTTGTTTGAAAAATACTAGGGCTTTTTTTTGCTAATTGCGATAGTTTGTTTTTTAACTTGTTCTTCATGTGTATTTAATGTTTTTGTATATGGATTTAACATTTAAGTTTATAGTTATTAAAAAAAAAAAAAAAAAAAAAAAAAAAAAAAACATCCAAATTGAGTTTGCTGAATTTTTTTTAGTTTTTTATATACACAAGAATAAAATTGCATTACAGTATATTAGATATACACATATATTAAAGTATTATTTAAAATTGAAGAGATGGTTTCAAAAGGTACTGGTGTCCCCTTAAAATGATTTATAGCATTTTCTATAATAAATACACTGCATTTTCATAGTTGGATATGAGTAAAGGAATAGCTACCCCACTACCTGTCAATATGTACAATTTCATTCTACACTAACATTATTTTGCACAAGTATAGAATTTTGTTTCTTGGAATTCTAATCAGAATATTAAATAGTTAACAACTATTTTATATGTACAAAACCCCATAACTTTGTTCAAACTTATGATTTTTTCCCCCATCACCGATTATGAAAATGATGATTTTTTTTTTTCAACCACTAGATGAATTTAATATTTTCCACTATTAGCCAATGGATTTTGCAATCTTTTGAAGAAATTTGCATTTTTTGACGAAATTTATCGTATCTTAATGATTTTTTGACAATATTTATCGTTTTTTTTGCAATTTTTGAAGTTTAAGTGCAATTTTTAAACGAAACTTGCTGTTTCAGCATGATTTTTGAACGGAAATTGCTGTTTAAGTGTGATTTTTGACAAAATTTGTCTTTTTTTTTTTTTTGCGTTTTTTTGACGGAATTAGCTGTTTTTCGCATTTTTTTTTAAAAGAGATCTGCCGTTTTTCGTGATTTTCTAACGAAATCTGCCTTTTTTCACGATCTTTTGACGAAATCCACCGTTTTTTCGCGATCTTTTGATGAAATCTACCTTTTTTTCGCGATCTTTTGGCAAAGTTTTGCCATTTTTCGCGATCTTATGGAGAAGTTTGTCGTTTTTTCGTGATTTTTTGGAGAGGTTATACCATTTTTTGCGATCTTACAGAGAAATTTGTAGTTTTTTTGGAAAAGTTTGACTTTTTTCGCGATATTTTGATGAATTTTGCCATATTTTCATCATTTCTTGACGAAATTTACTTTTTTCCGCGATTTTTTATCGCAATTTCTTGAAATACTTTGTTTAAAGATCGTGTTTTTCCGCGATCCTTTGATGAAATTAGCGATTGTTCTTCGAATGATTGGCGAAATTGGTTTTTTTCGGTGATCATTTGTCGAAATTCGCAATGGATTTTATGTCCTAGTTTTTGAATTTATGACCGATTTTTCTTTTTAATTTTCGGAAATGATTGATCGCCAAAATGGCGATCAGATGCATAACATAAAGTCGCCAGTTTTTTACATTTAGTCGCCCTGTGGCCGGTGGCGATTGCAAATTTTAACCTTTACTGCAGAGCAAATCTTTTCAAATTTTAGGCAACTCAATACAGGCTGAATTTTTGCATATATTCTCACTGCAAAGAAAAAATATATATATATTGATTTACGGATAATGATAAAACTGATCTTTTGACTTAGTGAAAATATGTATTTGCAATGATTCAGCTTCTACTGAGATGCTTAAATTTTGGAAAGAGATGCTTTGTAGAATAATAAGCAATCATATAGATTAATTCACTCACACAAATATCTATTTTTATTATTTTTTTTTTTTATGTTTGCATTTGTTTTTCATAATACAAGTGTTTCATAATTTTATTTATCAATTTCTTGTTTTTAAATTTTTTTGTGAAAATATCTGCATTGACGAAGATTTTGAGAATTTTTGATGTAGCCATCTGAGCAATGAAACATATGTCAATCTGAATAAAATATCTATATGCCTTTACATACTTTATTGTAAACTTCATAAAGACATATGTAGCAACAACTGATTTTCTACATCCTATCAGGTAATCTCATTCTACTTGAACATTTTGGCCACTGTCTCTAAATTTTTTGCTGCTGATCGAGTTGATTAGTGTTTCCATTTTCAGATCATCTCACAAGGGAATACTTGAGGAGCTAGTCGCCAATCTTGATAAAAATGGTATCTTTAAAAAGATCTTATCGTGAGAAACAAAAAATTTAATGAAACTACCTGCCCGAAATGAACCTCGCTGCAGCTGCAAGGCAATTTACACAAGCATTCCATCAATGTATAAAGAATAAATAAATAAGCATTTTTTCAAAAGTTGATTGTGAGAAATTGGCATGTGTTTGTAATGTTGTTGATATGGACAATGTGCTGTTGTGTAATTAAAAAATATATATATATATATATATACTGTTTGACATGGAATGTTATGAATGTGGACTTAATGACACAGAAAAAGACAGCTATGCCACAAATGTTGTATCGGCCATATCAAGGGACCATATGGCAATAGGTACATTCATGACATTTCACTAATCATTTGGTTATTAGTGAAAGTGGGTGTCAAAATAATGCTTAAACATTTAAAAAAAAAAAACTTATTTATTTATTTGTATTTATCTGTTGATAAAATGTTTGTGCAAATTGCTTTACAGCTTCCACAGTGTTCATTTTGGACAGGTAGTTCCTTTAGATTTTTCGTTTCTCATAACAAGACCTCTCTAACAATTCCACTTTCATTACATACATGTTTTTACAAAATGTCTGTCTGTCTGTGTGTTGGTGTATGTATGTCGCCATTGTATCATCGAAAAGTGTATAAAGATTAGCTTTGCATAGGGACCGTTCAAGTATTACGTAAGCATTAAAGGGGGAGGGGGGAGTCCAGAGTCTGCTTATTTTTTCTGACAAGGGGGAGGGGGGGGGGGTCACGACAATTCTTACGTAAGCATTAAACAACGAAGCAACTGCAGTTCAAATTCAACAAGCAAACAAAGTATAATGGGGAAAGAGCGTTCTACAGTCCGTTCGAAATTCTCCGTTTATTTTCGATTTTATCCTTTGCTTATCCATCGGCAGTCGCGTGACCCGCATCATCCACTCGCCCTTTGTCTTCATTGTTGTCTGTTAAGTTGTGTGCCAAGTCAAGTGCATTACAAGACTAGAAAAACACAGGAACTGGTATGGCTGGGTTCTGTTGCCAGGGTAACTGGTCAGTTGACTCTATTTTAGGCAAATCCGGTATTTTCTTTTCTCCCGTTCAATCGGTCATGGAATTCCGGGAATTTTTGCAGAATTTCTGGAAATTCCGCTCCTATTGTCGAACTTCTTTCTCTACAGGTTTTGGAACTTTAGAAAGCGGAAAACCTACTTGGAGTTTTTCTTGTCTCGGATACACAGCACAAATATTTATTGTTTTAGTTCAGTTGCATTGTGAATTTACATAGTGAATTTTTAGTGAAAGAGTATTGCTTTTAGTTGCATAGTGAATTTAGTCGGATTTAATTATGGATACTAACATTGACAAATCCTTATTATATCAGAAACTTTATCAGAGCTTTAAAACATCTCGAAATGATAGTCCTGCCCAAGTCGTGCAAAAAATGGCGAATGATGTTTGGCGACGGTACAAAAATGAAGCAAAGTGCGACAAAGATCTTGAAAGGCTTGAACTGATGTGCATTCTTCAAGCCCTTCAATGGTGATGAAGATGTTGAGAGGCTGGAGAAAAAAGAAGTGGAAGAACAAGGACCAGAAACCTGCAATACCCCAGGCCACTGTTCCAGTGAAAACTTTATAATAGACAATGTTGAAACATGGGTTCAAGGATCCTGGACATCAGATTAAAATATGAACACCAAACTGAATTCCAACATTTGTATGATTCATGTCAAAAATTTTAGTTATGATGCCTAAGTAAGTTAAAACGTCTTGTATATCTTGTTTTATTGTTCAGTGTGATAAATAACAATATATTTAAACCATTTTGTATTCTGTGGTTTGTTTAATGCAATAAGCAACAATATATAAAAACCATTTTATATATTTTGATATCACAATCCCTACATGCCTATATAAATTTGTAGGATTAATAATGTAACTGATTGGTAACTTTTTATAAATCAAGAAGTATTGACGTATAAACTGTCATAAAATCTTACGTAAGCAAAGGGGGGGGGGTCTAGCATTTGCTTATATTTTCTTACAAGGGGGGTGAGGGGGTACAATATGACTAAAAATATGCTTACGTAATACTTGAATGGTCCCATATATTTTTGGCAAGTAGATCCTCTTTCAACTTTGAAATATTCTGCCAAAATGGGGTGCTGTAATAGCAATTTTTGTGTCATTTTTAATATTTGAAAAGTATACAAAGTTACACATAGAATTGAACCAAAGTTTTTGTGTAAGTGTTTGGCTATGGCTAGTTTCTAGCCGCAGCTTGAAAAAAATCTGCCATAGGGGACATAGTAATAGCAATTTTGAGCCATTTTCAATATTCTACCACCAAAAAATGTATGATGTTATGCATAGAAATGAAATTTTTTTTGTGTGTAAGTTTGGCTATGGTTAGCAGACTCTCTCTAAATTTGAAAAAAAAATCTATTCAAAGGGGGCATTATAATCATGATGTCTGTGTTATTTTCATTGTACCATCAAAAAGTGTGTGAAGTTATGCATAGAACTGAGCTAAACTTTTTGTGCATGTTTATTTTTGAATAAGGCAAGCAGGTCCTCCCTGAATTTGAAAACCATCTGCCAGAAGGAAATGTTGTAAAAGCAACTTCCGTGCTATTTTTATTTTTGTACCATCGAAAAGTGTATAAAGTTACGTACAGAATTGAACCAAATTTTTTAAGTATGTTTTTAGCTATGGCCAGCAGATCTTCCTTGATTTTGAAAATATTCCGAGGGAAAAGAGCATTGTGATAGCACTTTCTGTAACATTTTCTCGAATGTTCATCGTTCTATTGCCCATCGATTTGTGCTAAGACGGGAACTCGTGTCCTGCTAAACTGGCTATTTGTAAACAGCTGATGATAACAGAATAAGGGAAAACTATTTATTTTGATAAATATCATGATCCACATTAACTCGTTTTTATTGTGATTAATTGACTGAAGCAGAAATTTAAGATAAAAATTAAAGTTGGTACAGTATTGAATTAATAACAGTAAAGTATTAAATGTGTAACTACTTTCTGAAACATTGAAATATGCATATGAGATAGAAGAAAGTTTTGAGATTGGCACATCAAACTAGTTTTGTTTGTATTAAAAGTAGTTTATGTTGTGTGAACTTAAATATATTACATACAATTGGACGGGGCAATCAGAAACAGTTTGTGCTAAAAATAATTTGCACTCAGTATGTTTGTATTAACAATGTATTGACTGTAATAACAATTGCTCTTTCGGAAAAATGATTCAAACACAAAATAATAAAAAAAATGGTGTATAAAGTGAGCATTACTGACATAAAATTCTGTTAATTATTTCAAAAACTCTAGTTTGATTAATTAATTTCACATAATTTTCTCATCGATAAAATATAATTCACATTCATTTAATATGAGGAAAGGAAACTACTTAATGCAGCAGCCTGCTATGATAGATTGTCAAATAATTGAAAAAATTATCCATTTTAGACAGGTTTCAGTGTTAGCAAATATACTATTTCTTTATAACTGCATTGTATTGTTATTGCCAAAAATATAAAACTTTTTAGTTTATAATATGATTTTGTTACACTGGTTATGCTTTAACAAGTTTTATTGATGTACTAGGATGTCCAATTTTTGAAGCTTTTGCCCTTCCTGCTATTTCTCTTTTTCTGTCCTGCTTTTTGCAATACTAGACCTGGAAACACTATGTATAAGTGAGATTAGCTTTTTCAGTGATTAAAGTTTTTGAAAATAAAAATTATTGTCACCTAAAAGATTTAATATAATTAAAAATCATCAATAATAAATAAATAAATGCAAAGAACATTTTACCTGAAGAAATAATTCTTTTGTTTGTACTGCTTTTTGTAATTTTAAGAACACCTTGATACTGAAGTGGTGGTCCCAACTGTTTCTTAACTCTGTTTGTATCTCCTAAAACTGTAGAAGAAGGGGTATCATCTGAACTGTTTTTGTTAGAAGGCCCCAGTCGTTCAAAAACTGAAGATGACTAAAACAGACAGAGGAAAAAGATTGACATATAAAAATATTATACTTTTTTTTAATTATTATTTAATACAGAAACATTATTTTAGTAACTAAAAAAAATTGTTATTCATACATCAAGATTGTTTTATCACTAAAAAAAGTAAATGTAACTGTAACAACAGAGCTGAAGTGTCAGAAATGTCTGTTTTTTGGCTGAGACAAGAAAAACCTTGAGTAGATTTCCTGCTTTCAAAATTTGCAGGGAAAAAATTTTGTCCATAAGAGTGGAAAAACAAATAACACTGCGAGTAATTCTCAAAATGACCAATTGAATGAGAGAAAAGGAAATAAGTATAAATTAAACACTTTGTGTGAATTTTAATACATAATCTAATATCATTAAACATTATAACACATATAAAAAAAGTCCCCCCCCTCCCTTAAAAAATCCCATATGGTCATTTTGAGGATACTGTAATCCCTTTCCTCAGTGTGGGAAAAAAAATTTGGGTTTAAAGGATCCCTTGGTTATAGCCTCAAGTACTGGTAAATGAACTGAGCAATTCATTAACAAGTACTCAGGGCTATAACCATTTCAATCTTCTTTTTCCCTCCACACTGAGGAAGGGAATCCAAGTATCGGGTTATTCCATGGTAACCAACGTAACATTTACAGTAAATGAAGACAATCATTTTACATATGGTTAGTTTTAAAGTCTTAAACTAAAAGTTATTTAACTATTACATTACTGTAATAGATTCATAAGTCATAAAAAATACCTTTACTATAAAAATTTTAATTAATTTCTAAATATTTTAATCAAATTTAATAGATGTGACCAATGTAACATTTTTTTCAACTTTATGTTACATTGGTCACATCTATTAAATTTGATTAAAATATGTAGAAATTAATTAAAATTTTCATATTAATTTTTTTTTTTTTATGATTTATGAACCTATTGCAATATTGTAATAGTAAAATAACTTTTATTACACATTTTTTAAACATAATTATGTGTAAAACGATTGCCTTCATTTACTGAAAATGTTACATTGGTCACCATGGATGACCCTATCCTCAAAATGGTCATATGTGATTTTTTGGGATCATTTTTGCACATATTTGTGCGTTATAACCAGGGATGCAGAGTCTGTAGAAAAAATTACCGACTCCAACTCTGGACTGGCTAATATACTAGTATTGCTGTTTAAAATTATGAGGAACACAAAATGAGACAAAAATTTTACTATTTTGGTATATATATATTTAAATTCCTCATGAAAATTGCTATTTAAATACAATAATTTGGTAAGGGTACTAAATTTATTGAAAATTCCTTGCTGTTTTTTAATGTTTGATAGAAAGAGAAGAAAAGGAATTCATTAAAAATATATAATTTTTGCCCTGTTTCTAATTATTTGAACAATACTTTAAAGATTTCTAAATGTATAATCACACATAATATAATATTGAACGATTAAATAATAAAAGCATATTTTAAAACTATTATACCACATATTTTTCCTTTATAATTTATTTTCTAGTTTTAAGCCTTTAGTATGATTTATGTTGCAGTGTCACAACCATTTAGCATATTTTGGTGTGCATATATTAGCTCATAATTAAATCCTTCATTGCTTCTATTTCTATACATCTGTATGAGTTACATACACATACTTGCAAACCTTTGAAAATGAGAAATATCAGTACCTGAAATTCAAAATCAATTTAGATTTTGAATTTAATATATATTCTGAGTTTATATTATATAGTACATATTTTGATTTTGTGAATGTCACTATACAGATCTTAGGGAAATCTTCCTATCTCAGAGAATTATGGAATTCATTGTCAAAATCGAAATCAATTGTATGTTTCTGCAAAATTTCCCCCAATTTTAGATCGCCAAATCTGATACATTCTGCATCTATGAAAAAGTCCTTTCATCCATTTTTACTCTCTGTTCAGTTAAAGAAGCTAATTTAAACTATGATGAGCAATAAATGTAAAAAGTTCTCCATTCAAGATAAAATGGCGATAACAAGAAAAGTTGAAAATGGATGCAATCAAGCCAATACCTGCAGGGATTATAAATTATCCAAATTTACCATTTGTAACATCTGAAAAAATAGGCAATTAATAATGAATCAGCCTCTCATCAGCTAAAGATTATTAATCTTTTTTTGTACGCAAGACATTGAGTAAAAAATGATAAAAGTAAGTTAACATGTTTTTTGTTATTATTTTTCAATCATTTTCTATTTCATTTTATTGGTCATTTATTTAAATAATCTGTATTTTAAGAGAGTAGTTTGGAACTATTTGGTTAAAATTGTTTGCAGAATGGATATAGTGATCTGAATTTTGGTCCCTTGAGGGCTCACTATAGCAGGGTTTGGCTGCATTCATATATAAGGCGCATAGAACTGAAGTGGATAAAGTCCATTTTTTACACTTTTGAGAGCTATCGAGTTAAAGTCTCTCCTTGATTGTAATTTTTTCATTTGACTAAAATTTACTAATGCCATTTATCAGTAATTATCACAACTTTGGGCTTTATACACACTGAAAAAGTAGAACTTCAGCAAATTCAAAAGAAATAATTAGTCAGATGTGACAATCCTAAAACTTTCTGCTATCTCATACACATTAATACCTCCAGAAAAATTAAACATAGCAGCATCACCGGTTAAGCAATTTACATCAAAATCTAATCTGTAACAATTTATTTCAAATTCTAATTAAATCTGAAATTTGATTAAAATCTGTGTATTAGTATGAGATAAAATTATCGCAGAAATTGTAAAAAAAAACTGGAGAGCTATTTACTCTAAAAACTAAAGAATACTAATTTATATCAACGACTAATTGAATTCTTTCAGTTTAATGAAAATCCATGCATTATAGTCCTTTTAAATAGTAGAGACGAGTGATCTTGAGAAGCTTACCCCTCACCTACACCAGTTGAGATGAAAATAACAAGTAGTTATAGTACGAGTTTCACAGAAACACAATATCACTTGTCAAGGTTAGCTGCCTCTGTTATTTAAAATGACTATAGATCCTGAAATACAGTTATTGCGATAATCATGAATAATGCCTCATAGCAGTGCCACCTTTGAGCAATTTACTCCAAAAACTAAAGAATACTCATTTATATTAGGGACTAACTGAATCTGAAGTTTGATAAAATTCATGCATTAAATCCTGAGGTAAAGATATTGCAATAATCATAAATAATGCAGCATAGCAGTATCACCTGTTGAGAGATTTACTCCAATAAAACTATAGAATATTAATTTATATCAGGGACTAATTACATCTGAAGTTTGATGAAAATTCGTGCATTAGTTCCTGAGATAGAGCTAATGTGATAATCATGAATAATACCCCATAGCAGCACCACCTGTTGTACGATTCACACCAAAACATAATAGAACCATAATATATTAAGGACTAATGGAAACTGAAGTTTTATAAAAATCCATTCATTACTTCTTGAGATATAGCTATTATGAAAATTGTGAAAAAACAGCATAGCAGTGCCACCTGTGGAGCTATATACATCAAAAATTAATCAGATCCTGTTTATATATGGTCTAACAGAATTTAAATCACATACAGACTGTCTGTCAAATATTTTGTAAAAACATGTTTTTTGGAATCTCTGACCCCAAAAACGTGCAAATCCACTGAAAACCAGAATTCGAAAATTTTCATGAAACCAATACTTTTTTCTTGAAAAGATAGAAGAAAGTAATTATTCAAATTTAACTCAATCATGGACTTGATCCATTTCAGTTTTAAATGCTTCATAAATACATACACACATATATTATATTTTGAAAATGAAAATTTTTATTTATGAGATTTTAAAATTGGAAAATAAGTTTTTCTCATGATAGCACTTATGTATGTCAATTACTTGATCAAAATTAATCTTAATCTTCATGGAGAGAGTTTTTATTTCATTATATGTCAAAAACATTAGTCATTTCAAATTTCAAGTTTATAGTCCTAGGAATTCCAAATATTTTGTAATTTAGAACATTTGAATTTCTGTTTTTTCATTTTTTAGAAATCCTTCTTAGCAAGTGTTTACATTTTGAAAAAATTTCAATTATCTAGACCAAGCAGTATCATAAAAGTTGCAATTTTAAGCATTTTTACCACTGCATTGCGTGGGAATACTAGTATTGACATAAAATACAGCCTTTGTTGAATGAAGCAGAGACTATCACTGTCATTTGCTTCCATTATTACTTTCTTCTATCTTTACAAGGAAAAAGTATTGGATTTATCAAATTTTTTGAAATACAGTTTTTGACAGATTTACACGTTTTTAGGGGTCAGAAAATCCAAAAAATATGTTTTTACACTATGTCTGTCTGTATGTGACAAAAATTTTGTGGACGCTCTATCTAAAGAACTAATGCACAGAATTTCAAAAAATTTAGATTTTATTAGACCTTGATACATATTAGATCTGATTAGTTTTTGATGTATATTACTCAACAGGTGGCACTGCGATGCCGCATTATTTACAATAACCAATCTCGAGAACTAGAGAATGGATTTTCTTAAAATTTTAGATTTAGTTAGTATTTGATATAACATGGTGCTGTTTACATTTTGCTGCATATCGCTTAGCAGGTGGCGCTGCCATGGTGCAATATTTATGATTATCACAATAGCTCTAACTCAAGAACTAATGCATGAAATTTTCTAAAACTCAGTTAGTCCTTTACATAGATTAGTCTTGTTTAGGTTCTGGTCTAAATTGATTATAAATGGTGCTGCTATGCTGCGTTTTTCACAATTTTTCAATAAATGTATATCAAGAACTGATGCATGGATTTTCAATAAACTTCAGATTCAGTTAGTAACTGATAAAAAATTTATTCTGATTAGTTTTTGGTATACATCACCCAACATGGCCGCTTTATTTTGCAATTGTTCAACAAAAATGGTCGCTTTATTTCGAGATTGTTTAAAAGAAATCGCTATTTTAATTCACAATCGCTTGACAAAAATTGCTGCTTTATTTCATGATCGTGATAGTTAAGGAGGTATACAAATGTTTCTTAAAATAATTACAATCAACGTTTAACACACAATACACAAACACACAGCACATACGTATACGTTTCGCGAGCACCAGGGCTCGCTTCCTCAGTGTATAAAATTTAAAATGTTAAAAACAGAAAAAACCCCCCCAACTGACAGCAAGTCAGAGACCCAAATGATCGCAAACACAATACCAAAATACCCACAAGCCTCAGCAACCAATAATATTAAACTGGAAATGAAGTGTCATGACAAAATAAATTGTCATGACACTTCATTTCCGGTTTAATATTATTGGTTGCTGAGGCTTGTGGGTATTTTGGTATTGTGTTTGCGATCATTTGGGTCTCTGACTTGCTGTCAGTTGGGGGGGTTTTTTCTGTTTTTAACATTTTAAATTTTATACACTGAGGAAGCGAGCCCTGGTGCTCGCGAAACGTATACGTATGTGCTGTGTGTTTGTGTATTGTGTGTTAAACGTTGATTGTAATTATTGTAATTTACACACAAGGTTTTAGCTATTATTGTTTCTTAAAAGTAACTTACAACAGGAAAAAAAAAACAAACAAACTGATAAACAGTTTTCAATGAAGTCAAATATGGCTATAATAACAAAAAAAGTTTCTTGAGTATTTAATGTCATAAATACTCAAGAAACTTTTTTATAACAAACTTACCTTTGGAAGCTTATCAGTTGAACTGCTGACTGAACTGTCTCCAAGTCGAGTAAATACAGATCTTTTAGAACCTAAGAAAGTAAAGGGCAAAAATTAAAGAATATGTGTTGATTTTTGCTGAACTCAATATACAAATTTAACGTATTAATCTTTTAAAGTAGCTGTAAAAGAAAGAGAAGGAAGCTAAAATGCTGATACAAAAAATTACATTAATGCAGGATGTTGAAAAGGAGTAAATTACAAATTTAATGATTTTCTCGAATAATGAGACATTTTTTGTACCTATTGAAAAATAATTTTACATATCATTTCAACTAGATACAGTAGACTCCCTCAAATCTGCACAATTTGGGGCTAGATGTTGTGCAGATTTTTAGAATTTTGTGGATTTCTGGTCATTGCTTTGTAAAACAGTAATTTGAATGTAATTACTGATACAATTCAAACTATAATAAATTTTTACAATAATATAATAAAACATTAAAATAAGTAATAAACTAAAATAATAAAAATTTAGATAAGTTTTTTAATGATTAAAATATTAAAAACAAAGGTTAAGTTTATAATCAATAATGTATGATTAAATATTCATATAAAGATGAAATGTATTTTTTCAAAATTATTCAATGAAACTTGCCTCATTACAAAAATTAGTAGTATTGAAAAACAGATTTTTAAGGATTTTATTTTTATACATGAGGCAAAAACTAAGAGATACTGAAAAACTTATAACATATGGCTGCTTTGCTCCCTGGTTAAGTCTTCTAGGTGAAAGATATAACTTCACAAACAATTACAAAACATGTCATTGAAATACAAAAGTACTTTTGCATTTCAATGCTCCACATGCTTAATTAAAAGAATGCAATGATCATGTTACCTTGCAGCACAGTTATCTTGCAACACTCGATGAAACAGTCAGATAATTTATTTCGAAAATTTTATCAAGAACCACAGCCATTATACTAAAATTATTAATGATCACACTAGTGAAATTTCTGTAAATATTGTCAATACTGTAGGAGACTACAACTTATATCAGGTCTATTCAAGCTTTCAGTAAGCAGGGATGAATTTCAATTCTTGGCATTCAATGACTGGCACCATTATTCAAATGAAATCACTAAAAACATATTATCGCACGGTATTAGTGTACACGTATGGCTTAAAACAATGCAAACGAATCTTACAGCTACTGCGAAAAACATAACTTACTAAATTCCAAAATTTGTATTTTTCTATGAGAAGTTTATGTCAAAAATGTTTGTAGAATAAGGTGCCAGAAACTTTAATTGTGTCTTTAATAATGATAACAACAATAAATAAATAAATAAATACACATAAAAATCAGAGATATTGCTAGGTTTCTTTTAGGATGTGAAAATACGCTTTGGCTTATTTTGAAAACACGAATTTAGTTTTATAAAGATTACAAAAAGGAAGACAGGCATAATAATAACCAATCCATATGAATGGAACCAGAGAGTTAGTCTGGAAGTGCTTTCATACATGCAAATCATTCAACATGTTTTATAACTTTTTCTAAGCAAACTGAAGAAAAAACTCTTAAAATTTCATAAGTCATGAAGGAAAAATTAAGCCATTTTATCTCCTGTATAAAACATCCAATGGGTCAGTGTGCCAATGGCAAAAATTAAGAAGCTGAACTTTCATGCACATGTATCATCAAAAGGCAAGATGAGGTGAATAACTTTTTTTTTTTGGTTACTTTTAAGTATTAAAAAGAGATATTTTGAAGTACAGTAGACTCCCTTAAATCTGCAAACCAGAAATCCGCACATATTTTATGGATGTAAACAATGAAACTTTCAAATTGGATATTGGGACAAAATTTGATTTTTTTTTAGTTTTGTATCAATTCCATATATTTTTTAATTTGTAATTTTCTCAATAATACTCTATGTTTTTTTTTTTCATGAAGGAAGAATTTTTTTTTTGAAAAAATTCAAGATATTGCTGATATTACTGGTAATCACAATCTTCTTACCAAATATATTTATGCATTAATCAAGACTTTTTGGTTATTAAACCTGACTTAAAAAAAAAAATATGATTTTGATGTAAATTAGTAACATACTTTTATGAGACAAGTTTTGTTGAATAATTTTGGAAAAATACATTTAATCTTTTTAATGAATATTTAATCATATACTATTAATTATTAACTTGATCTTTGCTATTAGTACTTTAATCATTTTAAAAATTATCTAAATTTTTATTATTTTAGTTTATTACTTATTTTAATATTTTATTATAAGTATTCATTATAGTCCCGAATGCACTATTAATTGCACTCAAATCATTGTTTAAAAAATGTAAAGAAAGCAATGACCAGAAATCTGCAAAATTCTAAAATCCGCACAACCTCTGGTCCCAAGCTGTGCGGATTTGAGGGAGTCTACTGTATTATGAAATTTAACTAAATTTTCAAAGTCTGTTTCTGGTTTAAAAGGCATTTTCACAAATTCTGAAAACATCTCAAATGCAAATATATGATTTTGAAAGAAAAATTCTTTATAATGGAATTTTACTTCTAAAAAGTCTATTCTAAAAATCAGAAATCTTCAAAAGAATGCCAAGAAAAGCTGCAAAGGGCATAGTGGCACCGCATTACACAGCTGATCTACATAGCAATGTTAAAAATTTTATGCTGCAATTAAAACCAACTGCAAACACTTTAAATAACATTGAATGTTAGTTAAACATTAGCAGATGTTTGCCATTTGTGGTATTCTTTAATACAGAACCCTGTTTTGCAAAGTCATATTGCCGTAGTAAAAAGAAAAACACATTTCAAACAAGCAGTTCTACTATACCATTGCAAGAAATAGATTCTGATTATGTACCTCTTGTTATAAAAATTGACATGAAAATATAGTCTTTGCTATAAGCATACTTTACTGTTAATGCTATTGCATCTGTTTACAATTCACAAATGGTGGGAAAGTATTACATCTGTTTCTGGCATATCAAGGAATTTTTGTGAATTAGTTACGCATTTGCAAATATGATGCTAAAGTATTGCTACTGTTGAAAGAGCAGTTTCAATTTTTTCTTTTATTCATTTTGATATCAGAAAAATTTTTCTCTTTAAATTCCTACAAAACTTTTATTTTGCTATGCAATGTTAGAAAAAAAAAAAAAAAAAAAAAAAAAAAAAAAAAACAATGCAATAATTTTGTGTTTTGTTTGACTTTGAAATATGTCTTTCTTTAGATGCTTTACTTTTATAAAATAAAAATGTAAATTTTTAGTTTAATTTCTATGGTTGTTTTATTTATTATTAATTGATTAATTATCAATGTTTTTTAAATTAAAATTCTTATTCTTTTTTCATTAAGGTACAATGTTTAAAGGATATTTTATTTTTCCACTCATGCTCTATTTTTTTCCCCCTTTTTGCCATTGCCCTGGCAGAAATGCATTGATGCCGGAAAAAAGCCAACCTTGGTTGCAAAGTATTAGAAGAGATTTAAATCCCTTTAATAATTAGAAAAGAGTAAACTACAGAATTAACAACTGCTTGGTGTTTGACATGGCAGTATTGCAATAAATGTACAATTCTGTCAACCTAAATGTTCAGATCCAATGAATATCCAAGCATATTCCAATAAGGCTTTTGGATAAATGAGAAAATTGGGTTAAATCCTAGAAAGAAATCACATCAGGTATTGTCCAAATAAGATGGATAATAAATTTCTATTTCTTGCAGCAGGCTTTTATTATGTTTCAGGGATCTATGCATATAGAAAAGATAGCAGAAGCTTCTTTGAATTTCGTGCATTTTTTAAACTACTACACAATGAGATTGATGCATCCAGAGACTTTTTTTTTTTAAAACTTTTCAAGAATGTCATGCATTTATATGTTTGTGTTGGGTCAGATGACACTTTCCCACGGTATCCATAATTACATTGCTTACCTTCTAATTAAAGAGGTATATCTGTATGATAAAATTTTAAAATAATTATAACCATTTTCTAAAGCAAGCAAAAAAAAAAGCCACATTTAGCCTGAAAATTGTTGTGTATATTAGATAACATCTGCTTCAAGAAATGACAGAATATACATCATAAATATAAATTGTAGTAATTTTACCTCAATATAAGCATATTCTCCAGATAGCTCACAAACAATGTTAAAGCTATACATTTATAAATAAGTAAAATCAAAATATTAGGTAGACACTTGCTGCCAATTAAAACACACCAAAAAACTGAGCTTGTTTCATATGCTAATCACAAGTTGAACTAATCTTAAACGAATGACTTCCCAAATATATTATACACACAATCAATTGGAGAAAAATTAGCTTTATAATGCTGCCAAAATAAATCAAGATTTTGATGAGTAACGAATTTAAATTTAAAAATTAACTAGTATTCCAGAAGCAGAAAATTCTAAAAGTATCTGCGACAGATACTTTATGTGTAGAAAGTAATCTTGCAGGTAAAAGATGTTACAATTGAGCCCTTAATTAATCGAATAATCTTGTAATGTCTTTATGCTTTTTTAAAATTTTAATTTATAATATTAAGTATTTGTATTAAATATTAAAGAGCTAAACAATAATATAAAGCCTAAAAAATGTCTGATGGAAAAAAAAAAAAATCTGCAAAAGAGAAAAGAAAATCTGCAACGTCTGTCGCCTGTCTCAAACTTTCTGCTACTGAAACTAGTGTAGATGCCTGTTCTAGGACGGTAGATAGAAATCATTGTTTTCCTTTACTATTGTACAATTAGCCCATAATCAAGCTATTTGGTTTAAAAATCACAATAAAAAAATAAGAAACCTGACTGCATAAAAAGCAAACTAAAAAGAGGGAAACAATGACATAGGAAAATAGAGAGTGTGTAATAGAAATCTTTTTTAATTTATATAATTGCAGTCCTAAGCATCAAATTTATATTTAGGTATGCATTGCGGATCAGACTACTTACCTTTTGCCTCTGACTGCAATTATTCAAATAAAAAAGACTTCAGTTACACATTCTATTATTTTCTTACATCATCTTTTTTCCCTCTTTTTAGTTCGCTTTTATGCAGTTGGGTTTTTCATTTTTTTAATTTAATTTTTTATTGATGAATTTTTAGTTGTGTTCAATTTATATTACTTATCTATTTCTTTTATTTACTTGTACTAATGACTTTAAAGTTATGCTTCATTGTTAGTTCTTATCTATAAAAACTGTTTTGATGGTGCCTATAGATGTCTATGAAGGACACAGTTACTGTTAGGCATCAGGGATACCATTCAGAAAATAACAAAAAAGAGGAAATTACATGTAAAGTAAAAGTTAAAAGTAAACAAAATGTGCATCGGCCAAACAGTCTGAAATATGAAGTCATTTTATCATGCATGAAAAGTTATACGAGTAAATAAAAATGTTTTTTCTTTAATTCCACAGTGTGTTTTATATCAATTATGGTAACACAGCAACAGATGCATTGAGTTAAATGAAGAATTTTATTTCACATCATTTTAAATCAATAGAGGTAAGCAAAAATAGATTCCATGATTATTCTAAGAGTAAATGTCAAAAACTTTTTTTTTTTTTCCACAACTGTAAGAAAATCACCATTTTATTTTGCAATTTTTGACGAAAATCGCCATTTTATTCCACAATTGTTTAACAAAAATTGGTATTTTATTTTGCGATCATTTAACTAAAATTGCTGTTTTATTTTGAAATCGTTTGACGAAAAATCAGAAGTCTTATATTGTTATCGCTTGAAGAAAACCACTATTTTATTTCCTGTTCGTTTGACAAAAATCGATGATTTATTTTGTGATTGTTGATAAAAGTCGCGATATTATTTCATGTTTTATTTCATGATCGTTTAACAAAAATTGGGTCCTTATTTTGCAATCATTTGATGAAGCTTGTCGTTTTTTCCACAATCTTTTAAGGGGAAAAAAAAAAAAAACAGCTTTTTATTTTGCAATCGTTTAACAAAAATTGCCATTTTATTTCTCGATCTTTAACTAAAATAGCCATTTTATTTCGTGATTGTTTAACTAAATATGCCATTTTATTTTACAATCATTTGATGAAAAATCGACGTCTTATTTCACGATCATTTGGCGAAAATCGCTGTTTTATTTCACAACCACTTGACAAAAACTGCTATTTTTTTTATCATTTAATGAAAATCAATGTTTTATTTTGTGATTGTTTGATGAAAATCAAGATTCTTAAAAATTTTTAAAAGCAGAAATCCCCCATTTGGTGGGAAAGTGGCATTTTTGTAAGCAAGAGATCCTACCTATACAGGTTTTAGTTGTGCAACATTTAAAAGAGCTTTTGATTATATTATTGATTATTATTTATTTATTAATTAAAATCCAACTAACATTTTATTGTGTTTTATTTATAATTGATTCACTATTTATGACCAAAAAAAAAAAAAGTCTCAAAGTTAAAATTCAAATTTATCCCTTTTTAGTTTATATTTTTATGCAATATTTTGGTGAAAAATTAATTTTCATATGTTTGGATAACATTAGATCATCAGAATACTTTAGTTTTAATTTATTATTATGTAATTAATTAAAAATACTTTAATAGA
The DNA here is from genome assembly GCA_964019185.1 of Maratus speculifer. Lineage (NCBI taxonomy): Eukaryota > Metazoa > Arthropoda > Arachnida > Araneae > Salticidae > Maratus > Maratus speculifer. The sequence continues at coordinate 170,659,165 of OZ025295.1, forward strand.
GTTCTGTAATGTGTCAGGTAACTTGATTACAGCAGAATGAGGGACATTCAATGGATTTTTCTCCAGACCTGCAATTTTCTACTTTTTTGACATTAAAAAGAAATGTATTTTAAGATTATGTTTTATACTAATCTTACAGGGTACCAACAATATTGAAAAAAAAAATCAACAATTTTGGTAATGTGGCCTTTCAACTCTTTTCCATCCACTATATGAATGTCATCATTTATGTTGAAATTTTTTTTATTATAATCTAAAAGCTAAAAGAAACAAAATTGCACCTTATTTCTTATATTCTCCACCCCCCCCCCCCTCGCATCACCACCTCTTTCCTTTTTTACTACTTTTCTCATGATGGTAAATGAACAGTTAAATTCATTGAATCTGCTTCTGTTTTACTTCAATAACTTTTTAATTCTGCATCAGTAAAAACAAGAGTAATGCTATTTGAGTATGTTAGGGAAAGTCCCCTCCCTCCCTTTTCTCCTAAGTAATTTAGATTGTAGCATTCAAAACAAACTAAGCACAATAAAAAGATTCTTTAAGAAATAAAAAAAAAAAAAAAAAAAAAAATATTAAGAATCTTTTTGTAAAATGCATCGAGTTTATAAAATGCATTAAAACAAGTTTTTTTTTAAATAAATAAAAAAATTAAATAAAAATAAAATAAAAATGAGACATTCAGTTTTTTTTTCTTTTGTTTGTGTGTGTGTGTGTGTGTGTGTAAAATCAGGGCTTGAAATGTACCGGAGCAAACCGGAACGATGTTCCGGTTCGTGAAATTATGAAAAATATCGTTCCGGTTCATGAAATTGTGCTAAATATCGTTCCGGTTCGTGAAATTATGCTAAATATCGTCCAAAAAATGGCTCTTACGCGTCCCACAAAACGTGTAATTTTGTCAAAAAGTTGCGAAAAAAAGTCTAATTTCACTAAAAAATCGCGAAATAACGACTAATTTCTGGTAAAATTCGTGAAAAAATGATTAATTTCGTCCAAAAATCGCAATAAAACGACAGATTTTATCAAAAGATTTCCTGAAAAACGGCAAATTTCGTCCGAAAATCGCAATAAAATGGAAAATTCTGTCAAAATATTTGCGATAAACGGCTATTTTTGCCAAAAATTCGCGAAAAAAACGCAAAATTTGTCAAAATATCCCAAAAAGACGGCAGATTTCGTCAAAAGATGGCGAAAAAATGCAAATTTCGTCAAAGAGACACACACACAAAAAAATTTTAATGCCAGAAGTGAATTTTTCTGTTCTAAAAACTAATTTTCCTGCTTCAAAATTGTGTTTTCAATGCTCAAAAAGCGGATTTTTACAGCTTCACAATCAAGGCGTGTGAAGAGAAAATTGCACCCGGGGCATAATTAGAATTTGAGGCCTCTCCCTTTCCCAACTTTTTCTTGTGACAGCTCAAAAAGGTCGTTTGTAGTATGAATTTGGCACCCCCTAAATTTCCGTAGCCGGGGCGACCTCCTCTTTCTCTCCCCCCTCCCCCCCTGTTCACAATCATCTTTTGATTGTCCAAAACTTTCTAAATGTGAATCCTGAAAGCACCCGTTTATGAAACAAAAAGAATCCTGTATTCAACAAAAGTATTCTTTTTTTTAATGTTTTTTTCAATAAATCAGGCTCGCCCTTTAACAATCTTTTAACAAAATCAGCCGTTTTTTTCGCAATCTTTAAACAAAAATTGCCGTTTTTTCGCGAACTTTTAACAATAATTGCCTTTTTTGCGATTTCATGAAATTTGTCGTTTTTTAGTGATTTTTTAGAGAATTTGCCAGTTTTTTGCGATCTTTTTACAACATCTGCTGCTTTTTGCGATCTTTTAACAAAATCGACCGTTTTTTCGCGATCTTTTAGCAAAATTTATCATTTTTTCTTTTTGTTCAATTTTTTAGCGAAATTTTTGTTTTTTTTTTCTCGATTTTTTGACGAATTTTCTGCTTTTTCACGATTTTTGAACCGCTAGATTCTAGATTCAACTCTATAAAAGTGCCCTGAAAAATGTAAAAACTGCTCTTTTCAGAACAATAGCGCCTTGCCCATTTTAAAACCTGGGGGAACTCTGGAACAAGTAGCAAAAATGATTGCAAAATAGATGAAGCTACTCCACCAGCCAAAAAGCAGAAATTGAATCTAGAAGAAAATGTACCAAGTGAAAACGTTGAATTGCCTGACTTTTTGAGAGAAGAAATACTAAAACGATTGAAAGATAATAATACTTGGTTAATTGTAGACAATGGTGGATTAGGTTGTTTAATCTGCAGAAAAGTAAAAGATTTAGGAGTACTTAGTGATAGAAATTTAAGACTTTCGAAAGTATGGCAAAATTGTTCTATCACGCCAAGTGGTAAGGCACAATCGTTACAATCCAGTTTGAAAAAAAAGATATACGAACACAAAAACATTGATGCACATAAAAAAGCTGCAGAAATTTTGGAAAAATCAGCTAAAAAAGAAATTGATAACCACATTGAAAATATGAACAAACCGCAATTTTCGAATACAGAAAAGCTTTTTAGGACTGTGTATAAAATTGTGAAACAACAAAGACCATTTGTCGATCTTCCAGTTGACTTTGATTTGCAGAGATTAAATGGAATATCAATGGGAAATATTTTGCACTCTGATAAAACATGTGCAGAAATTGCACTACATATTGCGTGTGAAATGTAATTTAATCATTTATCTTTTTGTTTACATTCAGCACTTCTGTTCCTTTCAATGAACTTACATCTAATCTTAAACTTTAGTTACTAAATAAATATGACAGTCCACACACATATTTAAACTTTTTTATTTTAATCTTTTGTCTTTTGTTATAACGGAGATGGAATTGTTTACATGCCGTATGTTGTTACCGGCAAAGTAAAAAAAACAACCTTTTTAAACTTAAATCGCTGAATAAATGTGAGTCTCAACATCCAGACTTTTAAAATTTAATTTTTTGATATAATGGAGATAATTTTGATAGAATGGCAGGCGAAATTTTGGCCTTAGTGAAGACACGGACCGTTTACATTCCGCATGCTGTTTTCCGGCAAAAGGAAAAAAAAAATCGGCGTGTTTTGTATCGCAAACATATTATTTTACATGTATATAGCATATTCTGTTCAATGTAACCTTTAAAAATTGATTTTGTCAAGTTAAAAATAAATTTAGCTATACTTTGAAAAAAAAAATTATCAAAATTTTTTTTGAAAAATAGCGTTCCGGTTCGTGAAATTTTCCATTTCGAGCCCTGTGTAAAATATACCTCTTTTCAAAATTGTTTGAAAAATTAAAAGCTAAGTTAATACAGGATGGAGGAGGGCTGCTGCAAAAGATTCTATTTTATTACTAAGAATTGTTTCATATTTTAAAGGGTAAGATCGGTGTTAAATCACAATGTTAGATGGATGATAAATCAAGAAATTTCTACATCGCCCAACCCTACATAGAAACAATTTGAAACAAATTTTTACTGGGTGCCCAGGTGCAGAATTGGCACAATGCTGCGATGCACGTTGCAAACTATTTATCAATTGTTAAAATTTAATAAAAAAAAAAAATTCTAAAAATTATATGCTATGTGCCATTGTAACATGATCCGCACCACTGGCAATTGACAAAACTCTGAATCATGTTAAACTATAAATCAAGCAGGATTCAATTTTGAATTTTCTGAAAAATTAAGGCAGTCATTTCCGAAAATTAAAAAAAAAAAAAAATTGGTTGTAAATCCAAAAATTTGGACATCAAATGTATCACAAATTTCAACAAATAGTCTCAGAAAAAAAAAAAAAAAAAAATTGCTTATTGTTTGAAGAAAGACCACCAATTTCATTACACATCTTGGGGGGAAAACAAATTTTATGAGAGGAACACAGGAAAAAAAACTCAAAATTTGCCAAAAGATCGTTTTAAAAGAGCATATCTCATCAAAAGATCACTTACAAATAAAAAATTCCTACTAGAGATCCCCCCCCCCCCAAAAAAAAGAACTGGCAAATTTTGTAAACAGATCGCAAAAACAGCAATTTTCATGAAATGATCGCGAGAAAATGACAAATTTCATTTAAAGATTCCAAGAAAAAGTCAAATTTTGTCCAAGTATCACAAAAAAACCCATGCAAATTTCATCAAAAGATCACAAAAAAAAATGTCCTGGTATCACAAAAAACGTTCATTTTGTCAAATGATTGTGCAAAAAAAAAGGGCAAATTTCACCAAAAGATCTTGAAAAAATGGCAAATTTGACTCTCAAGAAAAGGCAAAATTTTTAAACAAATCGCAAAAGATGTATTTGTCAAAATATCACGAGAAAATGGCAAATTATGTCAAAAGATCGCAAAAAAAAAACACAAATTTTGCCTAGGCATCACAAAAAAGCAAATTTCGTCAAAGGATTGAGAAAAAAGGGCAAGATTTGCCAAAAGATCTAAAAAACGGCTAATAAAAATCGTCAAAATATCACAAAAAACAGCAAATTTCAATACGGCATCCCGAGAAAAAAAGCCAAATTTTGTAAACACATCACGAAAAAAATGGCAAATTTTGTCAAAAAATGGCAAAAAAATGAAAACTTTTGTCAAAAGATCGCAAAAAAAAAAAAAAAAAAAAGACAAATTTTGTCTAGTTATTACAAAAAACGCGAATTTTGTTAAAATATCGCTAAAAAACACAAATTTTGTGTTTCGTCAAAAAATTGATAAAAAATGATAAATTTTGCTAAAAAATGGCTAATTTCTCAAAAGATCACAAAAAAAAAAAAAAAAAAAAAAAAAAAAAAAAAAATTTGATGAGATACCGAAAAAAAAAAAAACCCAGCAAATTTTGTAAACACATTGCAAAAAAGGCAAATTTTGCCTAGTTTTTATGAAAAAATGCAAATTTCGTTAAAATATCGCGAATAAATGTACATTTTGCCCAGGTACCATGGAAAAAACAGAAAAAATCATCAAAAAATACCGAAAAAATTTGCATTATGTAAAGATTGCGAAAAAACAACAAATTTCATCAAAATATTGCAAAAAAAGGGAATTTTTGTGAAAAGATTTTGAGAAAACACCAAATTTCTTCCAGAGATCGCGAAAAAACAAACAACAACAAAAAAAAAAAAAAAAAAAAAACACTGCTAATTCTAATTCTGTCAAAAGATCACAAAAAAAAAGGGAAATGTTTCATCAAAACATTGCAGAAAATGCATATTTTGTCTAAAGCTCGCAGAAAAAAAAAAGGAAAAAAAAATTCTGAGGATAAAAGTAACTTATTTTTAAAAGTACTAGGGGGGCCCCGCCCCCCTGCTCGCTATGCTCGCCAACCCCCCGCGTAATCGCTTCGCGATTCCAAATTATTGGCTACCCCTGCTTGCTGCGCTCGCCAATATCCCATGGTATGAATAAGCAGTTGCAGATCTTTCAAATGATGTGTCACACGACTGGTGTTGTAAAGAAATTAAAAATGTGCCCCCCTGGGGGGAAGAGGGGGAGGCGACACAAAAGACATCCATAATATGAATAAGCAGCTGCAGACCTCTCAAATGATGTCATACGACTGGTGTTGTAAAGAAATTAAAAATGTGCTCCCCTGGGGGGCAGAGTGGGGGTGACACACAAGACATCCATAAAATGAATAAACAGTTGCAGACCTTTCAAATGATGTGTCACACAATTGGTGTAGTAAAGAAATTACAAAATGCGCCCCCTCTGAGGGCAGAGGGGGGGGGTTACACACAAGATATCCATAATATGAATAAGCAGTTGCAGACCTCTCAAATGATGTGTCACACAATTGGTGTTGTAAAGAAATTAAAAATGTGCCCCCTGGGGGGCAGAGTGGGGGATGACACACAAGACATCCATAATATTAATAAGCAGTTGCAGACCTTTCAAATCTTGTGCAACACGACTGGTGTTGTAAAGAAATTAAAAATGTGTCCCCCCTGGGGATCAGAATGGGGGATAACACACAAGACATCCTTTAAATGAATAAGCAGTTGCAAACCTCTCAAATGATGTATCAAACGACTGATGTTGTAAAGAAATTAAAAATTTGGTGAAATATTACAGTTATCGCCAAGTTGGCGTCACTTTTGACAACTAATTTTGGTTGCCAAATTTGGCGATATATTGCCAAGTTGGCGATAAACTTGGCGATTGTTGGCGATGGTAACCTTTCCTCTCTTTATGGTAACAAATATGGCGATGCATAGACGGAGCCCTTTCCTGATTGGTCTATTCGACTCATGGAAGGAGTGGACAACCCGGATTCGTTAGTTCCGGAAATCTTCCACATCAGCATCATTCCAGGAGTCATTCCTTTTAAGGCTAGTTTTTTTTTACTATAGAAGGACTTTTCCTTTGATGTTAATAACAAGTACTTGAAGGGGGGGGGGGGAGTGCATGTAATATAATGCGAGGGACTGGAAAGAGGGCATCTGTGTTTAAGTTCTGCAGACTGCTTTTAAAGTTTCTACTTGTGTTGCAGACTGCAGAAAAAAATTCTGCTGCTGGGCTAAAAAGTAAGAAAAACAACAAGAAACATGTAGTTCTTGCATTAATAATCATTTTTAAGAGATATGAAAGACAATGAAAGGCATATAAAAAAATTAATGAAATACACCACATTAAACAAATTTTATATCACAATTCTTATAAGCAGATTTAGCAAAGAAAAGCACAACAATTCACCTTGCACTGCTTGCTGCTGCTGTTGAAGAATTTTACGAGTCCTTTCAGTAGTTCCAAGAGGCATTTTAATCTTGTATGCTCCTTCTTCTTCAGGAGCAACTTTTCGAACTTTTTTAACAGGAACTTCATCACAGGCAGTTCTTTTCAAGCTGATTATTTTAGTTTGTTTAGGAGCTAATGCAACTTTTGTTGATGCTAAACAAATTAAATGTATAATTAATTATAAAACTTACAGTACATAGATAAAATGAATCATATATCCAAAATAGTTAAAATATCATAGTATTATAGTATTTAAAAAATTATACATTTAAATTGATTCAAACAACAAACTCATACAACAGAGGAGTCAAACAAATGTACGTATATTTATATACATTTTACAGTAGGAGGTGAATATAAAATTACTCTCCAAAAATACTGTTTCACTGAATTTCATGTATTGCAATTCCAATTGAATGTTTATACCCTAGAGGTAATGTATTAGATTCAACAAATCTCTTTGTCAAACAATTTTTACTTTCCCACTATAAAAATCGAAGTCAAACTGCAATAAATTTTATTACCTCTTTGAAAAGTATTATGAATAATATGAAAAATTCAAGTATCAATGTAAAAATGTCCTTTATTATTCTTAAGTTTCTCTTGAACTAATTTGAAATCTCACAATGTTGGAAAGTGTGCCTGGTGATTGAATAAATGTTGACAGATGCAACATCATAAATATTTACACATTTACAACGAATGAACATCAATCCAAATCACATTTTTAACTCAACTCTGATTGGTTTAACCAAGCTACTAGACATCTTGATTCCTATTAAAAATGTCAAAAAAAGTTCTTCATATTTTAAAAGCCATTTTTTTATTGCCAAATATAGTCAAATTTGGCGACATTCTTCCACTTAGTGCCAAAAATGTGTTTTGACATTCGCAATTTTCGATTTTTCGGCCAAATATTGCCACTTTGTTGATTGTTATCAAATTCTTAGTTTCGCGACCATGTCCAGTAGTTATTTGTAGTGACCAAAAACGACTCATTAATAGAATTTTCTCGAACGTGCAACCTAACTTAATGAGTTTCCTGTGCCTGAAAATGATAGAATGCAAAATTTAGTAAAAATTGTTAGAGCCATTTTGTAGATAAAATTAGCATGACACACAATGACCCCAAAATTACCCACTAATTGAATGTTATTGAACATGTAATCTAGCCCAATGGTCTTCTCATGCGCCAAAATGGTAAAATGAAAAATTTTGTCAAAATTCTTAGAGCCACTTTTAAGGTAAAATTTACAGACTTGCAAATAATTTTTGCTTGTATTATAGTATAATCCACCAAAATGACCAACAAATCAATTGTTCTTGCACATGTGATTTAGCCTAATAGTATTCTTGTGCACAAAAAGATATAATACAAAATTTAGTCAAAATCGTTAGAGCCATTTTCTAGATAAAGTTAGTGTGACCCACAGTGACCCAAAAATGACCCATTAACCCTTTCTTGTGCAGCTTTGCCGGGCCGGCAACACTTAATTTTGATTACAATTTTGCTTTTACAATAAAAGTTTAAATTAAGGAATTCTTAATATCTAGACAAGTCCTTTATAAATTCCGGTGTCAATCGACAATTTCTCATTTTACTAATAGAATTTACTTGCGCCGGAAAGGGTTAATCAAATTTTTTCGAATATGCGACTCAACTCAATGGTCTTCTCACTATGGAAAATGGTAAGATACAAAATTTAGTCAAGATTGTTAGAGCCTTTTTTTTAAGATAAAATTGGATTGACCCATAATGACCCACTAATCCAGGGTTGCCACTCTAATCTTGAAAAAAAATTCCCTGTGTTTTCCATGTACTGCAACGCGTTTATTCTATGTTGAGTGTGCAAAAATAAGTGCGACGCCACCAAGAAGTCGGTTAAAATTCAGTTTACCCGAAAGGGCGGATTTATTTGTATGTAGTAGCAAAAAAAAATTCCCTGTGTTTTTCAAATTTTTTTTAAATTCCCTGGATTTTTCCTGTTTTGGGAGGGGATTTCAAAATTCCCTGTGTTTTCCAGGTTCTCCAGGTGGCGTGGCAACCCTGTAATCAAAACTTCTAGAAAAAAACTTCACCAAAAAATATTTGAATACAAAATTTAATTAAAATCGATTGAGTCATTTTTTTAGACAAAATAAGCTTGACCCTGACTAATTATGACCCAAAATGACCCACTAATTGAATTTTCTCGAAAATGTGACCTAGCCCAATGATTTTTAATGCCCAAAAAGATATTAAAAATACTATTTTTAATGGTAGCATACAAAATAGTATTTTTGTGCCTGTAAATGGTAAAAAACAAAACTTAGTCAAAATCCTTCAAGCTATTTTCTAGACAAAATTAACATGAGCACAGCGACCCAAAAATGACTCACAAATTGAATTTTCTCTGTCATGCAACTCAGCCCAATGGTCTTTTCATGACAATAAACATTTGGATACAAAATTTGGTTAAAATCTATTTAGCCATTTTTTAGATATAATTAGCTCGACTCTGACCCATTATGACCCAAAATGACCTACTAATCTAATTTTCTTGAAGATGTAACCCCAATGATTTTCTCGCACCCGAAATCGATGGGATACAAAATATAGTCAAAATCGTGCAAGCCATTTTCTAGATAAAATTAGCGTGACTCACACTGATCTAAAAATGACACATTAATCTAATTTTTTATAATATAAGACTGAACCCAATAGTCTTCTAGTAATTCAAAATGGTAGCATACAAAATTTGATCAAAATCGTTAGAGCCATTTCTTTTAGATAATATAAGATTTCCGATAATGACCCACAAATCAAAATTTCACGACCATGTGACCTAGACTAATAGTTTTTCCGTGCCAAAAAACTGTTGGATACAAAACTTAGTTAAAATTTATCCAGCCTTTCTTTAGATATAAATAGCTCCACCCTGACCCATTAACACCCAAAATGACCCATTAATTGAATTTTCTTGAACATGTGACCAAGCCCAATGATCTTCTTGTGCCCAAAAAATGGTAAAATATAAAATTTTGTCAAAATCATTAGAGCCATAGATAAAATTTACACACACATACACAATTTTTGCTAGTATTATAGTATAAGATTTTAGATTTCTCACTAATTAGACCATAAAGAAATTTTTTCATATAAAATTTCTATTAAAAAACAAATGTAAAATAATTAAATGGATATCATATTTAATAAATGTATTATATTTGATACAAATGACATATGAATGTATTTTATTAGCATAATATTTGATAATTTAATGCTTTCATACAATGTTAAAATATTAGCTAGAAATTTAGCATTCTAGAAAAAAATCCCCTTAATAAGCAAATAAAAAAAAAATAATGATATGTTATTTAAAATACGTAATAAAAAAAAAAGATTTTTTTTTTTTTTTTTTTTTTTTTTAATATATATATAATTTTTTTCTTTTAAATAAGTACAAAACCTTGTGTTCTATGAGGGTAAATCGCATTCTAACACTTTATTCATGAGATGCATAATAATGAAATTGGCCACCATAAAATACATTAAACTATAAAATTTCTTACTCTCAGCAGCAACTTTCATGAGCGATGGTTTAGGAGAAAGCCGAAGAGGTCTTGTGTAATGACCTACCATACGACCTACAACTATAAAAAAAAATTTAAAATAAAGATATATTATAAAAATAGAAAAAATCATAATATGCTATCAAATCAATTGTTATATATCATAACAAATATCAAGCAAACAAAATGGTTATTGATACATTTAAGTACTATTATTTTATATATATTTAATTACTGCTGTATTTGTAATTAAATAATTCTACTGCATTTTTACATTATTTAATTTCTTATTATCAGGGATGCCACTCAGAAAATAACAAAAAAGATATATAAAACATACATAAAGAAAGATGTATAACAATCCAGTAATTCTTTTGAATGCAATTTTCTTTTTGTTTAGTTAAAATATCAACTTTAAATTATTTATATTCATTTTTTAAAAAATTTTCTTTAGTGTTTAGCTATGTAAGACTTGTGTGGGCTTTCAGACCCTTTTTTGTCATACCTAAACGCTCTTTGATGTTTATTCTATAGTCTTTGACATGAGAAAATGAGAGAGGGGGGGGCTATGTTGTCCAGTATTAAACAAGCTTTAACCTTTTTGGTCTCATTGCCCCATTAAAGTCTTTTCAATGTATAAATAACGTCTTTTATTTAATCATTAAATCATATTTTGTTTTCAACATTTTTCTAAAAATAAAACTTACTTTTTCATCTATTTCATCTATTTAATGTTTCATCTGTTCTGTAATTTAATTAACAACTACTGGCTGTATGAGTTTTCTAAAAACAATTCTATCACTGTAAATAAACTTTATCTTATGATATAGTACACTGATAAATTCATAGATGATGTCACAATCTCGCCATTTCGATCGTATCACTCCCATCATCCTTTTCTTGTAATGGACTGATTCAAGATCATTCCAGAAAGAGGGCATATCATGGCATATGCCTGTTCATTCAGAATATAAATACTGATGCAATCTTTTTCAACTTTGCTTGTTTTTAAAAGGTTTTTAAACCTCTCGTGAAATGAGAAGCTTTCCTTTATATTTTAAAAAGATTTTTCTCTTAGTTTCTTTTCATAATGCTGCACTGGTAAATATAAATTTTTATAAAATATGTTTAAGTAAAAGTAATTCTCCACAGTACTGGACATTTTTGAAGATGTTCAATTGAAATGGAAGTGATAAGTCTGCTGGCTGAGAAAGGCTTTTTTTGTTAACTTTTTATCATTTTGTTTTAATGAAATAAATCCTAGATTATTTTAACTTTATATCTCTGTTATTTATGCATTAACTTATTACACAATTTGAAACACTTTTGCACAGTTCTATTTTGATGCCGCAAATATTTTTAATCGCTTGTCATGGGCAAATAATGCCATTTCCACAAGCGCATGCTTTTTCTCTGCTAATGTGTGAACGTGTGTAAGATTGATGTAGTTTACAGTTAACTATATTCTCAAGAGTTTTCTCCCTTAATATTAAATTTTTACCATGACTTTAAAAAATTTAGTGATTTTTATCATTCTTCAAGTTTTGTTTCATTTTTTGACACTCAGAAACCAATTTGGATTTCAAACTTTTAGCTTAATATAGAAAATTTTTAGACTGAAATATTTTATCCCTTAATAATAAATTTTTATGCAGCAATTTTCTAATAAAACTATAATATATATAATTTTCTAATCTATTTTCCAATTTTGTGAATTGTAATGTGATTTTCAAGTTTCACAATAATTTTTTAACATTTTTAAAAAGAATTCTGTTTTAAACATCCATCCCAATAAGAATCTGGTTTAAAACTTGAGCCTATTATGGTAAATGTTCTGCTATTTTTGAAATATAGCGATTATTAATGGGATTTTCAATGCAATTTTTTAGTGTTTGTTTTCTTTTTTGAGATACAGAAAAGGATATCAATCAATCAAGAAATTTTTTCCTGTACAATTTTTGCTATTAAACTGCTTTTTATTGTTTTTTTTTTTTTTTTTTCTTTTGTGTGTGTGTGTTTAATTTTACGATTTGACATTCATCAAAGGAATTAGATTTGAAATTTTCATTTAAATAAAGTAAATTTTTATTTTTGTGACTTTTGAAAATTTTACCATTTTAATGCTATTTTCGCTTTTTTGCAATCTGTTATAAATTTTTGATATTCAGTTTTTGACATACTATAGTAAATTCTACTCTCCTTTCAATAAAATTTATTCAGATTTCATGCAATTTCACAATTTAAAAATTTTCTAATTTACAAAATTTGAAATTTACTAATTATTTTTTCCAATTTATTTGAACTTTTGATTTTTTCATGAATTTTTTATATGAATTTTAGTGTGTTTTCATGATTTTCTATGATTTTTATACATTAATAGTAAAAATCTAATTTCAATATTCTAAACCAATATAATATTTCCCTCCCTCATTTCATTTATATTTATTCAACATTAGAGCAGCAATTCTTAAATTTTTCACAATTGTTTATTTTGATATTTAGAACTATTTTGCAATTTGAGCTGTTTTTTGACAAACCATTGCAATGTTAGGAAAGTTAGCTAGTTCACAGTTGATAAAGTAAGAGTTACAAGGAATCCTTAAATAAAAAAATTCTAAATTTTGAATAAAAAAAACTGGGTACTACTTGGTTATCCTGTTGACCAAGAAACCATCGCCAAACTGTAAGATTAAATGCCAATAACGGATGATCGTGAATGTTGCATTCAATGATTTAAAACGCCTAAAGTTTTTTTTTTTTTAAACTTCTTATTTGTATTTTTATTAATATTCTACTAATTATTTGTTTTTTCATTATTTAAAATGAAAATTATATCAATATGTATAATTTGGCTACGAGTTTAGCAATTTAGTGAAATTGGTCGACTAGATAACCTAGTAGTACCAAAAATTGTTTAAAAAATGTGAACTTTTTTACCTTTGTTTGGTGAAATATCAGAAGTTCCAATGGCTCGCTCTTTTGCCATCTGAAAATAAATAAATAAATAAACAATAAATTCAAGAAAAATTAGTTTTTTAGTATTACCATCTTTGAAATTTTCATGTCAGACCCAGGCTTTTTTGAACACTGTGCATCTAAAATATTGGCCACTTAGCAACAGAAATACTGATTGTAAGGTTGTACATGAATGTGTACAATGCTTTAAATTTAAGCCTATACTACTAACCAAATGGTGGGGGATTTCCTTCCTGAAAGAAAAGTGCCCCATTCCCCTTTTTCAAATATAGGATTAAAGATCTATATAGGCCTTTCGAAATAAAATATAAGGGTCAGAAAAAGGGTATTTTCCAAAAAATCTATGTTGCTATAATCATATATATGGCCATTAAAGCTGTATACATGTATTTTGTCTCTGACTTGACATATTAGGCTATAATAGCAATTTTAAAGAGATTCTTCGCTCATCATGGAAAAAAGTCTGTAGCTTTTAGCAATATTGCTAGGAATTTTGTTGTGGTTTCAGCAGAATTGAATCGTTTACACAAACTTGTAACCAGTGATCAGGCATGTAGCCAGGGAGGGGGCTAAGGGGGCTGAAGCCTCTCCCGAAAGTTAAGTAAAAATTTTCCAAAATTTCCTTTTTTTTCTGCCATTACATTAGAACAATGTATATTTTTGGTAGTGAAAATATAAATTTATTCTGCTAAAGTTATAAACGAAATTTTTGCTTTATGCACAGTAAAATCCAATAAGTGTAATGCATGTATCATATCATTAATTTGATTTAGAAAAAATAAATTTAATATGCGTATGACGGAGGGGGAACTGGGGCACATTGACACAGTCTTTTTCTAAGAATTTTTTTGGTGTCCAGAAAGTAGAAATTTCAAGTTATTTTTCCATGTCGTGTCAGCAAAACTTGTGTAGTGTGTTATAAAACTGTAAAATCGTTGTTTTATATAGCATTTTTGCATGTAATAATAATAAAAAAAAGTCATTTATATCAATGTGCCCCATCCCTAGGGTAGATTGGTACACCTCATGAGGCACTTTGATACGTTTGGGAAAAATAAGAGACAAAATAACACAAATGCATATTTTTCATAGAAAATTAATTAGCAAACCATTCTATATTTATTTATAGAAATTCAAATCACCCACAATTTATTTGTAAGTAATATTAAAGCAATCAAAATTAAATGAATAACAACTTGATGTTCTGGCTGTTCCTTGTCTGACTGTTGGCTGTGGTAACTTAGTCATATCTCGCACTTCAACCACAGCATTATCTTCTTTCTTAGGCAAGATGAAAAAATTACCAGGTTTTCTGTTTATAAATCAATTTATAAACAGAAAATAAAGGATAATTATACTGAAAATTCTGATTATAATATAATTATCCTTTGCTGTTCTGCAACTTATTTCTATTACTTAACATTTCCCATCTAGAAAATACTATTTTTCTGGAAAATTGATATAAACTCAAGATTTGCCAGGTTGCCGTCCTTTTCTTTTGTTAGTTCTACTAGCACTAGATGTTAGGGGAAATTTGTACGTCTTCTGTTTGAAAAAATACTATAACATATTCTAATATAAAAAATTACAGCTATTTCATTTCAATAAAAACTAATATTAGAAATTTTTGGCGAAAAATGGTTGGATTAAGCAGTGTATGGTAAAAAATAAATAAAAGGCAATAAAAAAATGAATTAGAGAAAGGATTTAGGTTGTATCAATGTGGCCTAATCGAAATCGCTACTACAATACTATCTTTTGGCAAAAGAATTTCTAACTGAAGGAAGACCTGCTGCTCATATCCAAAACCATACCAAAAAAATTTTGGTTCAATTCTATGAATACTTTCTTATACTTTTCAATGATACGATGGCAACACATGGACAGATAGATGTTTTGTATGAATGTTTTTTTGGGATTTCAAATCCTTAAAACCTGTAAATATGTGAAAAATTGAGAGTAAAAAAAAAATTCTTTCTTCTATTGAACATAGAAAAAATTAAAAATATGTAAGCTTACTTATTTATTTTAAAAGAAAGAAAGAAAATAAAGACAAACTTTGTTAAAGATTGTTTATTAAGGGGTTGTGCAAATATAATGTTATCAACTTTTTGGTAATTTTGGACTCCCTCTCCTCTCTTTCCTGCCTTTAAAAAATAGTTATAAAAATGTAGTTTTTTTTTTTTTTTTTTTTTCCTAGAATTTATTTATTTTTTTGAAGCGATATAAAAAACTGGTTACATTTAATCAATACAATATTACTTTGAATATGAAAAAAACTTTATCAAATAAAATTTATAATAAATAGTTACTATTTAAAAAATATTTTATAACATTTTTGCAACATAATTTATTCAACAGTAATAAAATCCTGTTGCACTTGCCCCGAATGTGAGGACGGGTGGGGGCAAATAGAAATTCTTATCAACAAAACAAGTTGACAATCTTCCTTCACTTTGTTTTATTTATTAGTAAACAAAAATTTATGTTTACATTTTTTAGAAAATTGTACCTTTATTTTCAGATTAGAGGCTATGGAATTATAACATTATCATTTTAGGGGAGTGGGAAGCTTCCCCCAAAAAAATTTGAAAAGCTTCATTTCAAATTTACTTAAAATATGATTTTTCGAACCTAGATTATACATGTATACACATACAATAGGAATGTTAAACATTGGGGTATTCTATATTTTAGAATTAAATAATCTTATAATAATTTAGTGATTTTAATAATAACTTTGTATCTTTATAAAAATAGATATCAGGCTTAAAAAAGACAATATACTGTTTTGTATCAAAGACCATGTTACAAATAAAAGATAAAATTTTGATTGAACCAAAAATGATATCCATATCAAAAGACCAAACCCCTTTCTCACTAGAGATATCTTACCATATCATATGCCAGACTCCTCCCCTACTCCTCCAAAATGATAATGTTATAATTCCATATCATCTAATCTGAAAATAAAGGTACAATTTTCCAAAAAATGTAAACATAAATTTTTTAATTTATTACAAAAAGTTCAAATATCTATATTAGAAAAGCTGGCAGTTCTTTAAACTTTTGAGAAATAGCTTTTAATCATGAATAGGAAACTATGTTTCTTCTTTTGCATTATATAAATAAAAAAAGTTTTTTGGCATTGTTTAAGGTCAAATGATTTCTGTTATTCATATATATTTACTTTGCTGCACTCTGTCGGATATCTGGCAGAGAAGTTGGATATCTGATGATAGTGATTTGGATATCTGATGATATTTCGGATATTGAAAAATCAGCCGGATATCAGATATTTGCTTGATATCCGTTGCATCCCTAGTTTTCACCTGTATACTGTGACCCAGTGCTGGTGAGCCAGGGTTCAATCCCCTAGCTATTATAAAAAGGAGTAGCATTTGTTTGTGTGTTTGTAGGAATAATTTCTGGAACTACTGAACCAATTTCAAAAGTAAGGGTGGAAAATTGATGGTGAAAGTCCCCTTTTCAACATCATTATATTTTCTTAATTAAAATCGTAAATTTATATTAAAGGTTTTCTATTATACCTTCTTTTTATTAAAGAAAAAACATTTTGTTTCTAGTGCGACGCACTGTGGCCACTATACTATCTGAATAAAATTAAGATATAAATCATATTCTCTCTGTCATGAATTCTAGTGATTCTTGTATTCAATTTACTTTTGAAGTTGAATCGAACAATTGCCTTTCTTTTCTGGATGTCCTTGTTATTCGCAATGAAGATAATTTTCAGACTACTGTCTTTTGCAAACCTTTTGCGATCAGTCTTCCACCTCACAGATATTCTTCTCATCCTCCTAACCAGAGAGTTGCGGCTTTTAAAACTTTTGTTTTCTGGGCTTCCAATATTTGTTCAACTCCTCAGTTACTCAGTGATGAACTTAATTATCTAAAAGCTATTGCTGTTGATCGTGGTTATTCCCCTAATATTATAGATTCAATTAATAGAAAATTGACAAAATCCACCCAATCTGAAAGAAAAAACTTTAATTCAAACTCCAATACTTTGGTTGTTTTGTCCCCTTTTCCCCAAAATCAGTCAGCAAATTGCTAAAATTTTAAAAAGGTTCGATTTCAATGTTATTTTTTCTTCTGTTAATAAAATTGCTTTTTCAAATCTTAAGCACTTTATCGATCGCTTAGATAATTGGGGTATTTACCAAATTTCTTGCCAATGTGGTCTTTCTTATATCAGCCAGACTAAACGTGCTCTAAGATTTCGTTTAACTGAACATAAAAGGTATGTCAAAAATCAAGAGCTTAAACGTTCTTCTATTGTTCAACATTGTTGGTCTTCACAACATAAATTTAATTTTTCTTCAGCCACCATCATCCATAAGTGTTCTTCCATTCTTGATCTTTATTTTTGGGAAGCTTATCACATCATTAAAAATTCTCATTCTTTAGTTAATGACTTATCAAATACTCCTTATTTTCCTAACATTTGGAAATCTTTAATTTAATTCTCTCCTTTTTTTTCCCCCTCGCTTTTTAGTTTTTGTTTTGTTTGTTCTACGGTAGATGTCGCCAGTGTTAGAAATTAGCAGTCGTTAGTCATCAAATGCTACTAAAAAATTGAATTTGACTACTAGAAAATTATTCTTGGTCGTCAAATTTGACGCCTAGCTTTTTAAAAAAATTATTAGACATTCAGCTCCGAAAATTTAAAAAAAAAAAAAAAATGGTCTAGTCTGAAAAATTAGAACTAAAAAAAATCTCGAATTTCGAGAAATAGTCGCGAAAAAAAAAAAAAAAAAAAAAAAAAAAATTCATCAATTGCTCGTATAAGAAATCGCCACTTTCAACAAAAAATGGGAGAAAAAAACGATTTTTTTTTTTTTTTTTTCAAAAAATAAGAAAAAAGGCAAAAGTTTTTTATACGATAGCGTAAAAAAAAGGCAAATTTCTACAAAGTATTGAGAATAGAGATGCAAATTTCGTCAAAGAATCGCAAGAAAAACGAGAATTCCATAAAATAATCGCAAAAAACTTAATTTCATCAAAAAAATCTTGGGAAAAAGACGAACTTTGTTATAGAATTGCAAAAAAAATGCAATTTTCTATGAAGGATCGTGAAAACAAATCTTAATTTTGTCACAGAATCTTTAGAAAAAAGCTAATTTTGTCAAAGAATTACAGAAAAAATAAGAATCTTGTCATAGGATTGCAATAAAATCTGTTAATTCCATCAAAGGCTCGCTAAAAAACGCAAATTTCTTCAAGGGATCCCAAATAATCAACAATTTTCGCCAAAAGGTTGCGAAAAAAAAACACATAATTAACGAGGGGGTGTTCCCAGCCCTGCAGAAAATTACAAATTTTGTCAAAAGATAGCGAAAAAATACTGCCAGTTTTATCAACAAATCACAAAAAAACATGGCAAGGCTTGTCAAAAGATCGAAAAAACGGCAAGTTTCGCCAAATGATTGCGAAAAAACACGACAAAGTTTGGCAAAAGATCGTGAAAAAGGCAAAATATTTTGAAAAAACCAGCAAGTTTCATCAAAAGATTGCGAAAAAAATGACAAGTTTCATCAAAAGATTGCGAAAAAAATGGCAAGTTTCATCAAAAGATCACGGAAAAAAACGGCCAGTTGCGTCGAAAGATCGCAAAAAGAGCTGCAAATTTCGTCGAAAGATTGCGAGAAAACGGCAAATTTTGCCGAAAGATAGCAAAAAACGCAAAATTCGTAAAAGTGGTGCGAAATTGGGAGTGGATTTTTTTCTTGTCTCTGTAGTAACCTTAAAGAAAATTTGATGCGAATTTCAAAATTATTCTTTTACTCCAAAATTATATGCAGTATTACAGTAATATTAATATGAATTTTAGAAACTGCAACTAAAAATCTTAATTTGACGCCTAAGGTTTTTACAGTAGTCGTCATTTGACGCCTGCCTTTTATCTCCCAATTTCTATCACTGGATGTCGCTACTTGTCCACCCAGTTGTTCCGGCTGCCTTCTTCTCATTGGTTGCTTTCCTTTAGGCCGGATAGTTTCCGTAGCAGGTATATAAGCCAGCATCTCTCTGTCTCTTTGCTCAGTTTTGCTTTGTCTAGCTCACTGAGTTTTTGCACTGAAGAAGAATCTCATTAGTAGGTTCAAAACAGCTGTTTGCTTCCCTTTTCTTACTTTGTTTGTGCATTTATAATCGTTGGTTTTCTATGTTTAAATACTTTAAAACTGTTTAAAATTTGAAGAAAATAGCATTTATAGGTGCTTTAAAAGTAAATATTAAAAATAGGGCTGTAGCTAGGAAGGGCTCAGCCCCCCCCCCCCTTATAAAAAATTGTAAGCCTCTCCTGGAAAAGATTCCAACATTATAAAATGTATTTCTGTTCCAAAAATTCAAATGAAATTCTGTTCAAAAATCTAATTTAGTTTTGAGGCCAGTTCATAGTTTTGAAAAAATACTGAACTATAATTAAAATAAGTGTCTCAACACTTGCGCATCTATTTGTGCATATTAAGCTAACATGATATTTAATTTTGTACAAGTTACATATTCAAATTTTTTCTCATCATATTCTTTTCTTAGCATAAAATGAAGTTATTACAACAGTTTAATAAGAAACATAGTACCTACAATGTGAATATGCACCAATTTATCTTTCTGTGTCAGAGAGAGGGAGAGAAAGAGAGAATATAAGCTTCCCTACATTGTCTTGACCCCCCTCCCTTTTATTATTCACTTCTAGTTACGGCCCTTATTAAGAAGCATGCTTATTATAAGTTCAGATTCCTAAAGTTTCAAGAAGCCAGTGACTCCTAAACTCAAATATTCCAGTCGCCACCAAGGCTTGCCCTAAAATATCGTTAATCTGCCCCCCAAATGTAACGAAAAATCATAAAATAATCAGATGGGGGCACTTACACGAGATTTTTCCACGATCGTTTCATAAAATTTGTCTTTCTTTTGTGAGATATTTGCAAAATTTTTTCACGATATTTAACAAATTTGCTGAGTTTTTTCATGGTACTTGAAAAAATGTGTGTTTTTTTATGCAATTCTTTGTGGGGATGAGCATTACTTTCATGAAATGTGAGTCTTTTCGAGATTATTTTTATAGAATTTGTGCTTTTTTGGCATTTTTTTTTTTTTTTTACAAGTTGCTTTTTTTTTGCATTTTTTCAACAAAATTTACATTTTTTTTCACAATTTTTTGACTGTTTATTTATAGATATGACATATTTGCGTTTTTCCTTATAATTTTTTGACAAAATGTGTGTTATTTTTCATGATCCTTTGAGAAATTCATGATTTTTCTGCGACCTTTTGACGTAATTTGCATTTTTGGGGGATTTTTTGACGTAATTCATGTTTTTAAATTGATCCTTGATTTCATTTTTAAAGATCTGACATAATTCTGTTTTTACTCGAATCTTTCAATGAAATGTGGGGTTTATGGCGATACTTCGGCAAAATTCGTGATTTTTTTTTAATCTTTTCAAGAAATTTGCAGTTATTTTTCATGATTCTTTGGCGAAATTTGCATTTTTTTCATGATTTTTGGGCGTAATTTCTGTCTTTTCACAGATTTTTTTTTTTTTTGGGGGGGGAGGTGTTTTCTCGGGATTTTTTGAAAATTTCAAATTTCTTATAAAATGGGGAGGGGGCGTTTGATCGGGAAGGGCAGATTAACAAGATTTTATGGTAATTTCTATGAAAAACTATTAAACAACGGAGAAAACAAACGAATTTCTTTCAAAGATTACAGAAGACAAGCTAATTTTATGAAAGGCTCACAAAAAAAGCAGTGACTTTCATCAAAGGATCGCTGAAAATCATGATTTTGGTCAAATGGTCTTGGGAAAAAATGCAATCTTTGTTAGAGGATCGTGAAAAAATATCAGATTCTTGTCAGAGGATTGTAAATCAGAAAAATGTCAGAAAAGTGCAATTTTCCTTAAATGATCGCAAGAAAGATACATAAAATTTGCCAAACGATGGCAACTTAGACACCAAAAATCAGTCGCCATGTGACGACTCATGACCATGAATCTACACATATAAGACTTACAAATGTAACGACCTCTGACCTACCTGAGTATGGAACTCTTTTGCATATCTTAATATAGCAATGACATCACCCATTATTCTGATTCCCATGTCATACAAATATTCTTTTGATAAATCCATTAGCATATCCAGCTGAATGCGGTTATCAGAAAATATCAGTGCATAATTAGCAGCAACATTAGGTGGCAATCCAGCTTTTGTGAAGAAGGCAAGCCACTGAGGTGTATCTGCAAGGGGGGAAAAAAGGGAGCTTGTTTAAAGATTAAACAATTTTAAATTAAATATATATATATATATATATATATATATATATTTTATTAACAATCTTATAATTGTAGAATTATATAGAATCTGATAGTATAAAACATATCCCAAATATAAATTCAGCACTTTTAAAGTTTACAAACAATCAGCAATAATTTTCTAAGTTTGTTGTTGTTTATTGCCAAATTATATAGCAAATCCAAAATACAATGCAATAAGAATTGTGAACAGGGCTGTGTGAATTGGTAAAATAACAGCTACAACTTAGACTGCTGAAATTTAAAAGAGACAGACCCTGATTCAAGCCTGTTCAGACATTGTAATAACCAAGTACAATGACAAAATTCTTGCATTTCCATGATTAGAGCTCTGTCCTTTGTTGCATAAATAGAACTAATGACATCATAAATCCTTGATGATAAAAAATTACTAGAGAAATGAATCAAATGAAAAAATATTTTTACCTGTTGCTTGATTTTCTTTATTATATTTAAAAAAATTAGGGTCCTGTTAATCTTTTACTAAATTAGTTAAAATTTTTAATTCACAACATTTGAATATAATTTTGACAATGTAACAAGAAAATAATTTTTTGTCATTTTGTATTTCAGAAAATTAACTCCTAAGGATGGTTTTAAAGATAAAAACCCAAATGTTAAATACAATTTTTATTTTTAATATTTTAATGTTTATATCTTTGTTTAAAATCTCAGAATATATGTTGGATAGCAACTTATTGTTTTGTTTTCACAATACCCAAAGGCTTCTTTCATATAGAAATATAAATTATAAAATTTTTTTAAAATTTAAAACTTTTTTTTATGAATTTGCAATAAAAATTGCAGCAAATTCTACATAATTTCAAAATAAATTTTATTCAAAAGTGGACAAAATGTACTACATTTGGCATAAAGATTCAATTTGTATTCTTTTTATGACTAATTCAAAGTATCCAAACTTGAAAAATGATTTTTTTTTCTCCAACATAAAAGAACAAAAACTCTCATTAAAAAATGTATGAAATTACATCTGAGGGGCATCTGTCTTCGTCTCTGGGACCAAATTTGCAGATATCTATGAGCAATTCTAGTTGAGTATAATGGTAATGTATAATTGTATATGTTGAGCATAATTTTTATTTTTAAGGATTTCTAGATTCCCTGAAATCTTCACAGCTTGAAACCAGAAATTATACGAATTTTAGAATTTTCAGATTGCTGGTCATTGCTTTGTTTACATTTATTAAACAGCAATTAGAATATAATAATGCAATCAAAATCATAACAAATACTTGCAACATACTAAAATATTAAAATAATTAGAGTAATAAACTACAATGATTTAAAGTTAAGATAATTTTGAAAATGATTAAAATATTAAAAGTAAAGTTCAAGTAAATGATCAATAATGTATAATAAATATAAGATACATTTTTCTTGAATTATTCAATGGAACTTTTCCATAAAGGTGACCTATTAATTCACACCAAAATCATAAAATAAGGAAGTTTTATTTCAAGTTTAACCAGTCTTAATAACCAAAAAAGTTTGATTTTCAGAAATAAATTTTACTTCCTTCATGAAAAGCCACAAGTTCAGTCATATTATCAAGAACTACATATTAAAGTACACCTGGATGGAATCACATAAAATTTAAAAATACTGTAATTTTTCTCTTCATTTGGATTTAAAGTCTCATTGTTTACATCTGTGATAATGTGCAATATTTTAGATTTGAGGATTTGTGGGAGTCTACTCTATTAATAACAGAAAATAATAATCAATATAATAAATATTCCCCTAATTCCTAGGTAACAGATGTGCTTGTACATAGATAAACACTTATTAATTACAGGGGATCTCATCCACATTCCCAGGGTTACAGAACTTACTGCATGGTATACAAAACACCGATAAAAACAATTTTTAAATGAAAAGTATAATATTATTTTTACATTTAATATACAGTGAAATTTTCTTGTATAACCACTTCCATTAAGTGACCATTTTTTCATGGAATGAAATTTATTCTCATCAGAGTGAATACTAATTTTACCTTCATTCAGAGACCATCCCAGTTCAACTCTCTCCATGAGCGACTGATTTCTTTAAAGAAAATGAAGCAAATTCCATTTTTTTCTGGTTGCTTGAAGAAGATTTTATTAGAAAAATAGGTACTTACGTATTAATGCCGCCACAGCAGAAAATGTACTAATGTGCCAATAACGTTTTGAAGATTTTTGACGCCATTTTTTTTGTGCTTTATTTTTCTTTGTTTTTTGACGCCATTTTTTTGTACGCGTGCAAACATCAGATTTGCTCTTTATTGGGAACTAAAACAGCCTATAGAGGCGCTGCTCGCAGCCTTCGATACAGGATAACTGTCCCTTTAATTGCCCTTTAACTAATGTTAAAGTCCCATTGAAACAATTCTTTATTATAAATGTATTTAAAAGTTTTAGATATTCAAATTCGTATAATATTTACTTCGTCATATAAGATAGAAAACAAATGTCACAGGAAATTGTACAAAAGAATAATTATTCTGAACAAATTTAAAACGCATATAATGCAATGAGTTTACACGGCGTTATCCTGAATGGAGACGTTACACCTTTTCTCCACCAGATGGCGTATTCGAGCGCTTGAATCGCCAATTGTCGCTTTAGAGCAACTTCTTCTGCAGTGGCGTTAATACATAAGTACCGAAAAATAATTAGGGAGAGTGCATTATTCACCAAACTTCTAAACTTAGATTTTTTTTCTTTTCAGTTACATTTTAAGTATTTAAACACCATTCTGCCTTTTTAGGCAATGAATTTAGCTCTGATGATGAATTAAGAATGGCAGTTAATAAATTCCCTTCCACTATTTTGTCAGGAAATTCTCAAAGGAATAGATAAGATAATAAAATCGTCATTATTTGTTCCCATCTAAAAAAAATAAAAAAGGCTTTTTTTACAGAAGTTAAAAAGGTCTTGGAAATAAAAGTTATAAAATATGAAATGATAAAATCAAAACAAATGTCAATGTATTCATTTTTTAAATTCTGTACTAATTAACTTAATGTTTTGATATTTAAATTATGTTTTTTCATAATGTGAAAAATAATTTTTAGTGTGTAATATTGTTACCCTTTTTCAACAATTCAAATCTAGATTTAAACATGACCTCCATTCAGAGACCACCTCTCGGAGCGACCAATTTTTATTAGAATGGGACCTGGTCGCTTTAAAAAGGCTTTAATGTATTTTTCTTAATTGCCCACTGACAAAAGAAAAACCCTTTTTACACAAAAAATATCAATTATGCTCCCCAGGGAAGTTAGGTATAGTATATTGCTTGAGTAATAAGTTACCTTTATCCTCAGAATAGTGATGCCACTTGACTTGAAAAATTCTCTGCCCCGGGATCCAGGATTTTAAAAATTTTGGGCCCCTTTTTTACAAAAGCGGGTCCCCAAAAATAATAATAAATATTTTTAGATGTAAAATATTGAATTTGTTCACTTGGAAAAGAAAAATGAATTGCAATAATTGTTTTAATAATAAGGAATAATTAAAACCAATATTATTTTTTAAAAACTATTACTGTATTTTCGGGCGTATGCACTGCACCTCCAAAAATACATTAAAATAAAACAAAAAATAAGAAGCTCCGCACTTATGAAAATACATCAAAATGTTAAAAATTGCATTATATTTTATGTATTGCACATTTTAAATCAATTTAAGTAACCCAGCAATAGATTCAATGATTATACCAGTAGAGATGGGAATGGTCGGAAAAAAACCGGAAAAATTGGGAAAAAAACCGGTTTTTTTCGGTTTTTTTCCGAAGGCTTATTTTTCAATTTTTCCGAACTGGAAAAATTGAAATTTCATTTATGAAAAAATATAGTGAAAATTTTGTAATAGCTACATTCTCATACTTTTTATTTTATTTATTTTTGTGTTGAGTGTCTCACATGAAAATTTTAATGTGGGTAATCTGATCTCTGAGCAGAAATCTGTTTGAGATGACTTGAAAGGATCCTTCACATTTTTTTCTTGTTTGAAACACAAGACCCTTTGCGAAATTTCTCTTGAAAATAGACATTTCAGAAAATGTTTAATCAACAAATTGAATCTTTCGCAAGTGCAGTGATTGAAGAAAAAAAAATCTCATGCCATACAGCAGCTGAATCTTATTAAGTTGCATATATGTATGTAAATAACCTTATTAAAAATTTCTAAATAGGAACCTAAATATAGTAATAATTTCTTATTCAAAAATTCTGAATATATTTTGTACAAGTATATACAAAAAGTTCACAATTTCACAAAAACTTGATTACATGAAAAAAATCTAGATATGTAATTAAATGCAACTTCTCTTTTTAAAAATTAATTCATGTGTAAAATTATTGCAATAATATGCAGATTAATGGAAATGATAAAATTAAAAATTCAACATAAAATTTTGAAGTTTTTTACTATTATTACTTTAATCTATCTTTTCAAGAAGTAAGTATTGAATTCGTGAAAAATTTGATTTTTGTTTTTGGTGTATTTAAACGTTTTAGAAGGTCCTGAACACGTTTTAATGGTTTTTGGAAAATATCTGCCTTACTGTGAGCCTGTATGTGACAAATTTTATGGACACTATCTCAAGAACTGATGCATATAATTTCACAAAGCTTTAGATTCAGTTACACCTTGATATAAACTCGAGATGTTTAGTTTATTAGTGTATATCGCCAAACCGATGGCGCTGCTATGCTGCATTATTCATAATTTCCACAATAGTTCTATCTCAAACTAATGTATGTATTTTTATAAAATTTCAGATTAAGTTAATCTTTGACATAACTTCGTGCTTATTACTTTTTGGTGTAAATTGCTCAACATATGACACTGATATGATGCATTATTCATGGTTATCGCAATAGCTTTACCTCAAGGACGATTTTTTTTTAAAAGAAACTACAGCTTCAGACAGTTTCTGATATATATTAATGCTGTTTAGTTTTTGGTGTAAATTGCCCTATAGGTGGCACTACTATGCTGCATTTTTCAAGATTTCGTTATAGCTGATTAATTGAATGTTTTTTCAAGGTGTTGAATCTAAAATTGACCTCCATTTTACCTCCATAATGTACAGTAATGTTGCAAAAACATGGGCAGTTTGCGTTAGAAAAGTACAACTGCAATGAAAAAAAAAACCCATATTTGAAACTATGTTCCAAATTATACTTTCCCTCTTGATTAAACTTTGAATTTTTGTAGTTTTTAAAGCACAGTAGAAGTTTATCTTTGTATGTGACTGCTTTTGTTAATTCCTCAAATAGTGAGCATTTTCTATTTGTGTATATGTTGAATATGTGTATTATTGAATATGTTTTTTTTTTTACTCAAGAATAGAATACCAGATTTCAGGGTAAAAAGAAAAAAAAATTACATTTAATTAAACTTTAAAAAAAAAAAAAAAAAAAAAAAAAAAAAAAAAATTCTGGTTTTAGTGAGTAAAAATCTAACAGTCAATAAATCCTACGCTATTTTTTAGTTGCAGACCTGAGTAAGCCAAAGTAAAACTTAGTTTTGTTTGAATTTAGATTATAAAACTAAATCAAAACTTTTTTGAGTTGAGATTGGAAAGCTATACCAAAACTAAACATATTTTATAAAGGAAATAAAATTATAATTCTAAGAAAAAAAGTAATAATGTAAAAATATACATTTTTTAAACAAACAATGGACTTTTTGAATACTGATATCCATAATAATGACAAAACTGCAATAATTTCTTTAAACTAGTATCATTTACTTAAAAACTATACTAATGTAAATGGAATGCATAATTTATTTCATTCCAAACTGCAGACATATTGGCTCTGGTTTTTACATTAGGTCAATTGGTAGTTAAACATGTAACTGAAAAATCATTTCAACAGAGATATGATATAACAAACAATAGCGTTTAATAAAAATTCTTAGGCTGTTGAAAAAAAAAAACTAAACTTTTAAAAGCAGGCTTTGCTACTTTCTTTTTATTTTGTAATATAAAGTGAAAATAATTTTCATTTAATATATATAAATAGGAAAAAATGTTTATTATTTAATTTTCTCTAAGAAAATATAATTTATTTGGGAGAAACAGTCATGAAAAATCAATTTTTCCAATTTTTCTGTTTTTTTCTGAAAAAAACCGGTAAAAAACCGGTTTTTTTCCGCCACTTATATTTTTCCGGAAAATTTACATCTCTAACCAGGAGTAAATAGGAAAAATTTGCAAGTTTTTTTTTTTGGTTGGTTGGTTGTTTTTTTTGCAATTTTTTTTTTTTCATTTGACAAAAAAAACTGTTTTATTTCATGATCGTATGACGAATATTGCCGTTGTATTTCGCGATCACTTGATGAAAATTGTCATTTTACATCGTGATCATTTGATGCAAATCGCCGTTTTATATCACGATCATTTGATGCAAATCGCCGTTTTACATCGCGATCATTTAATGAAATTTACCAATTCACATTGGTAATCATCTCACGAAAATCACCGTTTCGTTTCGCGATCGTTTGATGAAAATTGCTGTTTTATATCGTGACCGCTTGATGAAAAAAAAGTTTTATTTTGCAATCTTTTGACAAAAATCACCGTTATATTTTGCTACCTTTTATCGGACAATCGCTGTTATATTTCACAATTTTTTAACAAAAATCGCTGCTATATTTGGCGATTACTAGATGATAAAAGCTGTTGTATTTCGCGATCGTTTGATGAAAATTGCTGCTATATTTCACAATCGTTTGACGAAAACTGCCGAGTAATCAGTAGCGTAGCTATGTTTTTTGGTGCCCGGGGCCAGCAAGAAATTTTGCGCCCCCACCCCAATATAGATATATAACAATTTCTCACAATTTGGCACCCCTAGGCCTCGGCGCGGACGCCCCCCCTTAGCTACGCCACTGCAAGTAATTTCACAATTGTTTGACGAAAATTGCTGAGTAATTTCGCAGTCATTTGACGAAAATTCCTGTTTTATTTCTCGATTGTTCGATGAAATCGTTATTTTATTTCGTGATCGCTTAACAAAAACTGCAAATTCTTAAAAATGAAAAAAAGCAGAAATCTGCTATTTGCCGGAAAAGTGGATCCCTGATTATATATGGTTTAACATATTAACATGAATTATGAAATAGAAACAAATGGGAGGGAGGATGTTTTGCTGATGCAATTTCTTAATATTATTTTTTTTATGTGGCTTATATAGATACACTTTGAATTATGCTGAATAATGTTCTACTTCTTTTTTATACTTTATTTTGAATAGAAAGTTTTGGCGCTCCTCAAAGAGAATTTTGTGAAAATTGAAATTATTTTAAAGCAAGGAAAAAACAACAATCTATTAAATATAAAATCTCGATAACCTATAAAATGCACCAACACTTTCACAAACGCCGTTACAACAAAAAAGTACTGAAAATGATTTTATTGCACAACTTATAAAATGGAAAATAAGAAAAAAAATAAGACTTCTTTAAACATTCTGCATGTACGATTCAATAAATGTGATGAATATTTTACATGGAACAAAAATGAACTGTTGGTTAGATCAAGTTGACGTACGATTTGTAACAACACAAAATGTTGTATATTTTGAAACCTTTTTCCCTCCTAACTTTTTTGACTGAAGTTTTACAAAGAAAGGATCGTGAGTATACGATACCCTGAATCCTTTGTAGAAAATTCATAACTAAATAGATGATTTTTTTTTTCATAATATAAAATATATAATAGAGAGAAGCAATTGATTTATTCATGATAAAGAAAACTAATGAAAGTTTTCATTACCAAATGTTTGTGACATCATAACTATTGATAGTAACAAAACAAATAATGAATGCAGTGTAAATCAACTGAATTTCGATGAAGTCAATACCATTAACCGGATAACTTTACCGAAACAGAATATTATTAAATAAAAATATGCAAACAAAAATTTGCTATTTATTTATATGAATTTACAGATAGAACTGATGTTGCCATCCGTTCAGCTGTAGCATCTAAAAAAAAAAAAAAAAAAAAAAAAAAAAAAAAAAAAAAAAAAAAACATCAATCATCAATCAATATACCTTTTTAGCTCCATGTCCTCAAGCTAAGGAAATGTCTTTGAGCTAAGCAGTTGATTTATAAATACATATTTATAACAACAACATTTCTCGATTCTTTTATAGATCTAGAAATTGATTACAAAATTTCTGCGATCCAGATAGATTTTTCGGTGTTTAGTGAAGCTGATTGACCAATCAAAAAGGAACTTTTCTTTCTTTTCTTTGCTGTTTGCAAAAATGCAGGTTTTTCATTGGTTGATCTCGTTTTTCTAAACAGCGAAAAATCTACCTAGATCCCGTCCTATATAACAGAAATTTTATTTTAACATTATTTTTATTTACTTTATTATACTCTACTATTTTGGTGCAGAAAATTCGCAACTCGAACTGAATGCTAAAGTCACACAGAAACAAAACATATCAGTGAGTAACTGTGACCCGTGTTTTTTGTGCATAGTGAATAGCTGTCTGCTCTTTCATTCCCAAAACATTGTCTGCTTTTTCATATTCTGGATAATGTTCATATTTACATGTGCATAATTACGTATGCTAGAATATTTTAATCTTCATAAAAATCATTATGATAAATAGAAATATGGGGCATTTAGTTCAGTTACATTTTAAGAACTTTATTTCTATAGTTGCACTCCTTCCATTATCAGCTTTTGTATTTTGTATCATTTGGTCCATTTTATTTAATTATGAAGAAGTTACAAGTACCCATTGTCATGTACGGAACTTTCTACCATCGGTTAGCACATCTGTTGGGGCATATAGTCCTCAAAAGTATGTTTGGCGAATGTGTATTGCATTGCACTGTACGCCAAGATTTCTCATCTGTCTTATGTATTACAATTACTTTTCCCAATTGTTTCCGTCTGAATCACATTGGCAGCGTTTGATATTTGCTTGTTACTTTTTGCAGAACGCTGAAGTATTCTGTCTGATTGGATTAACTTATATATCATCAAGTGAAGATTTCCCTCTACATCAGAAATTCTTTGTTGCTTTTGTGATTTGTGCTCTGTTGTCCATGTTCTTTCTTTTTCTCATTTATAAAAACAGACTTCATCAGCACCAGTCAAGATTAAGACGAAAATCTGCAAGATTAAAATTACTTCTTATGCTCATAAACTTTATTGCATTCTGTTTCTCTGTTTACTTTTATTTCAGACACAATTGGTATTGTGAGCCAGGGCTGTACTCTCTGTTTGCTTTAGCTGAATATGTTGTTGTTTTATCAAATATAGGATATCATTTCACTGCCGGCTACGACTTTTTAAATGAATATATTATTGTGAGCACATTGTAAATTTTACAATAATTTATTTGGCTGAAGTGTGGAATCTGACATTGAATTGATATTTAGATTAATGCTGATTGCGTTTAATGGCATGTACTTTTCACTGTATTTTTTTAAACAAACCTAGTAGCAAAATTTTCTGTATCAATATGAAGAATCAACATTTCAAATTAAAATTTATCTCAAGCCCTAATGATAACAAACTAAATCTACTATTGTAGAAAATGATAATAATCCACATGTAATCAAAATTTGCCTTTACATATCTGGCAAATATAAACAATGTACAAAGAAAAATTTTCTGAAATTTAAAACTGAATTTGCAATTAATAATAAAATGTTTAAAAAATTGAAAAAAATAATAATAAACTTGTATATATAATTAAGCAAAATAACTTTTGATAAATCTGTTTAACATATTAAAAATAAAACTGTGTTTTAAGCTTTTTAATAATCTGAAAAATGTAAGGTAGACCATAGTGCATAGGTCTGTGCTGAAATTTTCTGCTATTGGGAAAACAAAGGGTAGAAAATGAAACTGAAAATATCAGTTGCAGTAAACTCCCTCAAATTCACAAAGGCTTAAAGTCCACACATCTTTACAAATGTAAACAACAAAATTTTCATTTCAGATGTAGGGGCAAAATTACAGTATATTTTAGTTTTATTTTATCCTGTATGTATTTTAATGTTAACTCTTAATACTATGACTAAAACGACCAAACAGATCTGGGACCAATATATTTTCACATTGGCCTAAAAATAATAATGCACAAATTATCTGTTAATTTTAACTATATGTGACAATAAGGCAATATTTACTGAATTAGATATTATTAACATGTTTAATAATAATAATAATAAAAAAGCTGTTTTTTTTAAAAATTATGAACTTTTGATCTTGCACAGTATTTCTTGTTTTGTTAATATTCATATTCAAATATCTTATCAAAATACCTATTAGAGCTCAGATCGCTATTATTTGAAATTATTTGTTTCAATTACTATAAAAAAGTAAATACTATTAAATTTAACAAATACCAGCTGATCCTGAATTCGATATTAGATTCTATACTTCAGCTTTTTATTATTGAGAAGAGAGAAAAAAAAAAAAAAAAAAAAAAAAAGACGACTATTTTTTCCTATTGTAAGTTTTGTTCCTATTTTATTACTTAGTTTTGAATGATACATATTCTCGGTTTTGATATTTATATTTTTTCTAGTTTTGATATTTACATATTTTGTAGTTTTGATATTTCTTTTTATGTGTTTTAACTTTCTGATCATGGTTTTAATTGA
Organism: Maratus speculifer; assembly: GCA_964019185.1. Classification (NCBI taxonomy): domain Eukaryota; kingdom Metazoa; phylum Arthropoda; class Arachnida; order Araneae; family Salticidae; genus Maratus; species Maratus speculifer. The sequence continues at coordinate 170,691,420 of OZ025295.1, forward strand.
TAGACAACTGAGTTTAAACATTATAATATTTATTAAAATCATTAAATTCATCACTTAACTGCATTTTATATATAAACAGTTTCATTTATGTCCTTTATCGTTAAGACTGCTATTTAATTGGAATTTAAAATTTCTATCTTAAAATAATAAATTAAAAAAGTCTTCATTTATTATTGTTATACAATTTTATCAAAGGTAAATTTTAATTATTTCATATTTTTGTTTGGTTGAGAAAAAGTCAAATATTTATTTGTAAGCTTAAATTTTGTGAGACGAGTAAAATGTGCATTGCCTTCTTTTACTTTACATATTTTTTGTGATATCTAAATTATATATTATTTATATATATTCTATACATTACTGTTATAGGTTTAACATTGTATATTTTAATTAATAATGTCAAACTAAACTAAGAATGCATTATAAATAATAATAAAAAAATAAATAAATAGAAGTGTATAGCTATCTTCTGAAAAATGTGCAATTAAATTGGTCTTAATAATTTAATTTTGATATTTTGGATGTTAGGAAAAAAAGAAGTTATAAAACTTTTATCACTGCATTTAGGCATTTTATTTAGTCTTAAATGAAAATTCAAATTTATTAGTCAAATAAGAAAAGTGATAAACAATTGATGATCTACTTATTTATAATTAACTGCCAGTTTAAAAGCTTATTATATCATGTATGCACTTTGAAGGAGAATTAAGATGAAAAGCCCTAAGAATGAACTTTTTAAAAATTTTTAAGAGCCTTTAGAATTAGTAGTACCATGTATAAAAGATTAAATAGCTGCAATGATTTTGGGCTATTCTGTTCTGGAAATGTATAGTGATCTCAAGCCCTTGTAGAAAACTGTAGGGATGAAGGCATATTTAATGCTTCTATCTTCTTGCATTTAGAAATTCTCTGTAAAAATAAAACACATATATGCTTTCTGAAATTACTAATATCACTAAAAAATTTATTAGTTAAAAAAATCTTTAAATCCATAGATAATAAATCGTGTTAGAAATAAGATATAAAATTTTTGTGGATTAAAAATACATTTTAGCTATTAGCATGTTTTAGAATTAATCACTATTAAACTGCCTATTCCCAATGTAAGCTTCTTTCTTAGAATAGCAAATCGACTAAAATTAAAATGCAGCCACATAAGAAAAATCTTGAAATTCAATCATCTTATAATAAATCTGTTATTGGTATTTTCAGATTATTGCAGCATTATTACTAGGCTTTTAGTAGTAAATTAAACATTATTAAATGATGAAAGAAATATGGTAATTTTCCAGTATAGGTGCTTTGGTAAAATAGAGAAAATGTGCTTGGCAGGAGAATGAAATTTGACAACATATCTTCTGGCACTATTTCATGTACACAAGCAATTTTTTTTTTTTCCATATTTATACTTTATAAAAATTTATTTAATTTAAGCCATTTATCTATTTTTTATAAACAAAGAGAAAAAATTGTATATAAAAACAATAACAATATACATATATATAATATATACATACAGGGTGGTTATTAATTAACGTGAGGTGTTTAGAGCTCTCTAGCAAGTAAAGTATTGGACGAAACATAACCAAATTTGATCAGCATACATAGTAGACCATGGCATTTCGAATTCTTAAAAAAAAAAATTTAAAATAAAAAGTTTTAAAAATCGACACTAGGGGCAATTTTAGTGTTGTTTACCGACTAAAATGCATTAATTTGCATAAAATCAGCTGTGTATAGCAATCATAAGTATAAAAGGAAAGGCTGGGAGAGTTCTCATTATTATCAACTCTCACCATACTTTGCTAGTCAAGCTGTGTTATCAGCAGAATGAGAATTGCAATGATGCTTGTCCTGAATTTCACCGATTACAGAATTTGCCAAAAGAACCGATGAGCATAACAAATTTACAAAAGATGATTCATCGGTTTGAAACTATGCGGCAACAAAGCCTAGGACGCAAAGTGACTAGTCAATAACAAGTTGACGAAGTTGTAACTGCTATTGTTGAACAAGAGATGAAAAATGTGCAGGTACCATCAGCGCTCGGGCAGTATTCCAGCAGTAGAAAATTGATCTGTACTGTATTTTTTGCCATTTAATCATTCAACATTTACACTAATACTCTTTTGGTGTGCCAAAATTGCTGATTTTATGCAAATTAAATGCATTTTAGTTGCATTTTAGCTAAAATTGCCCCTGGTGGCAATTTTTTAAACTTTTTCATTTTCTTTATTTTTTTTTTAAGAATTCAAAATCCCATGGTCTACTATGTATGCTGATCAAATTTGGTTATGTTTCGTCCAATACTTTACTCGCTAGAGGGCTCTAAACACCTGACGTTAATTAATAACCACCCTGTATAATGCTTATATTTACATATATGTATGTATGCATAGATATGTATACATATATATATATTTATACTAGGTGTGCAACTAAGTTTCTGGGATTTTTTTTATCAATGAAAAATTTCAAGAGAAAAAAAAAAAAAAAATGGAGGCTTTGGTATTCACCTTCTAGTCTGCCATCTTGGTTTTTTTTTTTTTTTTTTTTTTTTTTTTTTTTCTCTTCTTGCCGTGAAAAAACCATTTTCGCCAAGTGGTCATTTATAGACACTTTCGGCTGGAAGGAAGAAGGGAGGGGATAGTCATAATGAGCAAACAGTAAAAAACTTTTAAACTATAAAGTAAGGCGAAAACTTGTTTTTAAATACATAAATAACTGACTATAAAACTCACAATAAAGCATTTTTAAAGCCTACATCCACAATCTAAACACCTAACAATCACATTAAGTAACCTAAGCCCACATTGACAGCCCAAATACATAAAAACCACATTAAACCAATATCTAACGGTACATACAAAAAGGATTAAATCACAAAAATGCTTGTTTTGCACAAAAAATAAATCGACTTTTATCCAAAAATAAAAATCACATAAAGCTACTCACCTTACTACCCATTTTCTTCTTTCCATTTTCATCAACCATGTGATTTTGACAAGCCCAAGAATAACCATCAGACACTTTCTTCTGTTGAATACTCATATTTCCTTCATAATTAGGTCAAACAATGCTTGGTTTAATTAGACCGACCTCCCTCAAAAACTCAAAAAACATCTCTCGATCTCTAAACATCTCCGTATAAAAATGTTGCAAGTCTGACTGCAATCTTTACCCATAATAAACCTATTATTCGAAACCCTAAACATAACCGCCTTTTGCATCCAAAATATCTTGATTTTTCTTCATAAAATCCTTAACAAATACACTTACAATAGTTATAATATGTAAGCCGGAAGAAAAAATCTAGGGTTGCCAAAACATTAACATCGGCAACGATAGTCCTCAAAAGAAAGCGAAAAAACATGGCGGATGATCAGGGGCGAATACCAAAGAGTAGCCAGAAATGGTTTATTGAAAGTATGATCCTTCACTAGCTACACATTTTTGCCATATTTCTGATAATATATGAATACCATGATGATAAAATGATGTGTTTTTGGACTGAAATAATTTAACCAATCAATTTTGCACATCTTCGAAATTAGCCATGTGTGTCCCAACTAAGCCATGTGCCATTGACCAGAACAAGTGATAATTGGAAGGGGTCAGATTTGATAAATATAGCAGATACGGTAGCAGATTCCTTTTCAGCATTTTGGTGGTGTCCTGAACGATGAAAATTGATAGCATGGAATGTTGTTGCATTGCAATATCAATTTGTTGTGTTTCATGTCTCATTTTGGCTGTTGTTTGAGCAATGCATGGTTCAAATTAATCAGTTTTTGTCAGTAGCCTATTGCCAGTTTCAGCAGCTCATAGTACATGATTCCTTTCTGGTTCCATCAAATGCAGGGCATTTTATTCTTTCTGAAACGATTTGGCCATGCCGTTCAATATTGATGCTTTACTAGGTAAAAGACATGATTTTTTGCATTTGGAATTCTTGAAATATATCTACTTCTCATCCCTAATAATAATTCGATGCAGGAAAATTTCTTATGTGAAGAAAAAGCAAAATTTTGATAATGGTTCTTCTATTTTTCATCTGTTTTTTACTCAACTCATGCGGCACCCATTTTCCTCCCTTTTAAATTTTTCCCATGACGTGTAAGAATTTGGAAATACTTTGGCGAGTCATATTTAATGCTTCCCCAAGTTGATCCTTTTTTTTTTTTGTTATCTTCTACCTGCAATAACACTTGCAGATCGGCATCCTCAATTGTTTTGGTTTTCCGGAGAAACTGCCACTTTTATAACATTTAAACAAATCTTCACAAGTAGTTTTCAATGGTGCATGTTCACCATAGGCCTCCTTAACAAATGATGTCTTTAAACTGCAATTTTTTTAGATTAAATCAGAAAAACAAAACTTCCTGCAAATGCTGTTTATTTGACGTAAAACTCAACAATTTCATTGTTAGAAGAAATATTTTTGTGTTGTGATATGTATTGGTATTGCAACAGTTTATTGTTAACAGATGTCCAAGTTATCAAAAAATATAACACCATATATATATGTCGTCTATATGTGTTGTTAGAGCCATCCATGTGTGAAACCCAGAAACTTAGTTGCGCACCTAGTATAATAATGTATATGAAACCATTAATTGTAAAACAACATAAATATATACTTATATATGTATAATCAAGCATACAAGTTCATTTGATTTGTTTTTGTTTATATTTTTATATATATATAATCAAGCATACAACTTCATTTGATTTGTTTTTGTTTATATTATTTAACAACAAATCTCAGTCCTTAATTGCACCAAGCTTTTAAAAAATGCCGAGGAACCTATAAGGGAATTTACCCAGGGCCGTAGCTAGAAGTGAATAGTAGAGGGGGCTCAAGAGAATGTAGGCGAGGGTCATAATTTTTTTTCTCTCTCTCTGACGCAGAAAGATAAATTAGTGCATATTTACACTGTAGATACTATGTTTCTTATTAAACTGTAGTAATAATTTCATTTTATGCTTAGAAAAGTACAGAATGGTGAAAATTTTGAGTGTCTAACTTGGAGCAGAATTAAACATCATGTTGGTGTCATGTCTGCGAATAAGATGAGGGAGTGTTTAAACACTTATTTTAGGTAATTTAGTATTTCTGCAAAACTGTGAAAGGGTCTCAAAAATAAATTAAATTTTGCACAAAATTTCATTTGAATTTTCGGAACAGAAATTTATTTAGTGACCTTGGAATCGTTTCCAGGGGGGGGGGAGGGGGCTCAAAATATTTTTGGGGGGGGCCGAGCCGCTTATAGCGACTCCTTAGCTACAGGCCTGAATTTACCATACATATATATATGATTCATCTTGTGACACTATATAGTACTTTAACTATTAGGTAAAAAGGAATTATCTACATGATGTTGATTTTGTATTGCAGAATGTCATGATCAAAATGGTCATAGAATGTTGCTGTGCATCATTTTTAACTTAGCATTTCTTTTTTTTCCCCTTTAATCTTTTTCAATCTCCCATTCTTGTTTTATTTACATAATCTTATATTTGTATAAACTGTCCTCTTGATTATATAATGTATGTGCAGAGCTTTTTTTTTTTCCTAAAAGAAAAAAAATGTTTTGAGGTACTTAGTTTGACTTAAGTGAATTGCCATTTTGGTAATCTGTTTTTATGTAAGTGTATGGAGTCAACATTTTCATTCTCAATAACTCAATCATAACCATGTTCCCCAGGTGGGAAAAAAATCTCTGTCCTTAGATATTTTGTTAAACAATATATTTTGAGATAACTACTGAGAACAAATGAGGACTATTTTATAAAAGAAAAAGATTGTATCTAATGCTCTAGAAATCTTTGAAATCATGAATGTCCACAAGTTCTTAAACAATGTATCCGTATCCATCATTTATAAATTAGTTTGTAAAGAGAATTGAAATATTTGTTTAGTTTTCATATCTTCCACATTATAAATCCGAACTTCCAAAAGAAAACTTCTTTACACTTTTATGACATTTCTAACTTTGTATTTTTATAGAATATATTTAGTGTAAACCTTTTACAGTGTTAATGAGATTAAATAAAAATGCTTCATTTATTATCAGGCTAATTATAAATGTGTTGTTAACTTTCAATGCACATATTTTTTACTAGTGGGATGTTAATTAAATAAATGTTTTGGACCAAAAGTATTGATTAACAAAACATATTTATTTATTATAGCTTGATGAAAGTGATCCATTTCATTGCTCTTGTTAAAAGTAATCTCAGATTAAAATATTATGTAATTTGATTATTCCCTGATTTTTAAGTTTCCAAATAAGTAATCTTATACTATATCATACAGTAATAAAGAGAGGGCTATAATAAATAGTAATTTTTGCATGCAGTATTTAAATTTTAATATGCATATCTTTCATGAAAAATTACTTTTTGTAATATTCTCAATGCATTTATAAATTTTAAAAATGTAAATACAGTGATAGTCTGCTAAAGTTTTGATAGGGAATATTCTAGTAACTTTTAGATTAAATTATAGATTTAATATAACTTCTAGATATATATCAAACTTCTATCTTTATTTGCATTTAAACAGGTCACTTATTTATTTAGGTTGTTTCAAAATGCAATTTAACCACTCAGACTAATTTGAAAATTTTTTAGATTTTGATTTTTGTAGCTATCCAGTTTAATGTTACATTTTGTAGCTATTGAATTTCATTAGATCAAAAAGCATTTCACTGACTTAGCTTTAGCTGTCACAATATACTGTACTAAGCGTATACATTTCCCATTTAATAGTTAAGAGAAATTTTGCTAAATTACTCAATGATAGATTACAGAATATTTGAAATTGGCACTTTCTATTTGAGTTTCAATCTTTTCATTTTAAAAATTAAACATGTTCATTTTTTTTTCTCTCAGATTCAATTAATTTTAAAAATCATATGAAATTTACAAAATAAGTATTTAACATTATGTAGAAATTGTAAATTTTCTTTTAATAATTAAAAAATAATAATAATAGTTATACATATTTTGTTATTTACTATATATTTGATTTGTTAATTTAAATTAAGTGCTAATATGACTGCCAAATCCATATCATCCAAATGCAATATTATCAATTAAACAAATACAAAATATTAGTTAAGTAATTTTTGGGGGGTATCTTTATTTATTAATTGAAAATTTTATATTTAATTTATTGGCATGAAAAGAAAAAAAAATTGCTTCATAAAATTGTATTTTTCTCCAATTTATTTATTAAGGGTTATCCATTAATTTACATTTTATTAAATCTGTCACATTTCCTACATCACTGAATAATCTCCCTCTCCTGTTATGATGTTGCATTTTTTTGTAACAATTAATTTAGAAGCTAATTTTGGTTAAAACAATATCTCTATTATTGTTATTAAAAATTGTTAATGAATGTGTACAATTAATCTATATGAGTTAAAAAGTTATGTAATACCTCTTACCTACTTTAAAAATACTCTTAAGATCTTTTGTGTTTTTATTTCAAGCTGTTGCAGCTAAATATATACACTGTATTGCCACTGATTATTGGACACTTGCGATTTTAGACATTTTGTTAAATATCTAGAAAAATACATGAGGAATCATCTCAAAACTCTTAGTGTATAAATATAATAGTATAAGTCATACATCTCCGTGGAGATTTTTTCCCGAAACTCCATAGGGGACCGTCAACAAATTAAAAAAGAATGAATATCTTTTGAATAACCCTGTCAAAACTAATGCGGCAGAAGCGCCCAAACTCTAGATTATGATTGAATGCCTTATTGTAATACACTGTGTTTATTTTTATGCAAATAGCATGCATACTCGCAGAGTAATTAAGGTTTTTATAAAAATGGTCCCAAATTTTTCCAAGTTTTTCCTTTATAATTTTCAGAGTTCTTAATATAAAATAATATTTTTTTCAGAAAATATGACAAACAACATTGCACACAGCACCCTGTAATCAGAATTAAAAAATAATAAAAATTGTATGAAAAATGAGTAGGTTTACTAAATAATTTTTTACTGCGCATGCGTCAAAGATATAAAAATTTCATTTGCATATTATGTTAGCTAAATGTATAGAGCAACTTTTGTAAAAGTCTCAAAATCATAGCTTAAAAATTCTGAAAGTAATCGTCTACAGAAAAAGGACAAAATCCGTTGTTTCCAAAATGAAACAAAAAAATGAGGGATTTTACCCAAATGTAGTAGTACCAAATGTATTGTGTTTTCTATATTGACACTAATCAATGAATATATGGATATAACCCCTCTTGTTTTTGCTTCATTTTGAGAGTAATGGATTTTCAACTTATTCAATTGACGATTATTTTCAGAATTTTCAAGTTATGATTTTGTCACTTTCACAAAATTTGCTCTATACATTTAGCTAACATAATATGCAAATGAAAATTTGATATCATTGACGCATGCACAGTAAAAAATTATTTAGTAAACCAACTCATTTTGTGTACAATTTTCATTATTTTTTTAATTCTGATTACAGAGTACTGTGTGCAATGTTGTTTGTCATACTTTCTGAAACAAATATTATTTTATATTAAGAACTCTGAAAATTATAAGGAAAAAACTAGGAAAAATTTGGGACCATTTTTATAAAAACCTTAATTACTCTGCGAGTATGCATGCTATTTGCATAAAAATAAACACAGTGTATTTCAATAAGGCATTCAAACATAATCTAGAGTTTGAGCGCTTTTGCTACATTAGTTTTGACATGGTTATTCAAAAGATATTCATTCTTTTTTAATTTGTTGACGGTCCCCTATAGAGTTTCGGGAAAAAATCTTCACAGTGATGTATGACTTGTACAATTATATTTATACACTAAGAGTTTCGAGATGATTCCTCATGTATTTTTCTAGCTATTTAACAAAATGTCTAAAATCGCAAGTGTCCAATAATCAATGGCAATATAGTGTATATATATACCTAATAATAATGCCTGAATAAAATTAAATAGTTTTTATGAACTTTATTATTTTATACTGGGTGGCTAAAAAGTATTGGTGTGTGGAAAAACTATATATATATATATATTTATTTTTTTCAAAAATATATACTATTTTGTGACATTTTTTAATGTAACAAAATGAAAATCTAACAATATTTAAACAACTTGTTGAAAATGTCTGCCATTCACTTTATACAAGCTTTCAAACGAGGAATTGCAGAATTCATGGTACGCCAGAGGTAACCTCTTCTAAATAATTCCAAAATTGATATACAGTAGACTCCCTCAAATCCGCACAGCTTGGGACCAGAGGTTTTGCGGATTTTAGAATTTTGTGGATTTCTGGTCATTGCTTTGTTTACATTTTTAAAAAAATAATTTGAATGTAATTAATAATGAAATCAAAGGTATAATGAATGCATTCAATATACTAAAATATTAAAAAAAGTAATAAACTAAACTAATAAAAATTTAGATATTTTTTAAAATGATTAAAATACTAAAAGTAAAGGTCAAGTTAATAATCAATAATGTACAATTAAATATTCATTATAAAAGAGGAAATTTATTTTTCCTAAATTATTCAATGAAACTTGCCTCATAAAGGCAACTTGCCTACATTACTAATTCACATCAGGATCATAACATAATGAAACTTTATTTCAGGTTTAGCCAGACTTAATAACTAAAAAAGCTTGATTAATACATAAATATATTTGGTAAGATTGTGATTACCAATGATATGAGCAATATATTTATTTTTTCAGAAATAAATTATTCTTTCTCCATGAAAAAACATGAATTCAATAACCTTAACAAAAATTATAAATTAAAAAATGCATGGAATTGATATAAAACTGAAAAAATCAATTTTTGCACCTACATCTGAATTGAATGTTTCATTGTTTACATCCGTAGAATATGTGCAGATTTTAGAGAGTTGCGGATTTTAGGAGTGCAGATTTGAGGGAGTCTACTGTATTTGCATCGCAGAAAATCAAAATTTGATATTTTTTTTACCCTTTTACTTTTCTTGTAAGTAGCTCCAAATAGAAAAATTGAGTGGATTGAGATCTGGATTGTTTGAAGGCCATTCATTCTTTGCTAAATACCAGGGCATGTGAGAATTAAAAAAAGACAATCTCATCTATGTTCCATGTACAAATGCCCAATCCTGCCAAAAGATACCATTAGAATTATTTTGTTTCCAATGAGCTGCAATCTTAGCCAATACTTTATCTTTTGTTACTTTGTTTGTGATAATTGAGTTGCATCACAGTACACTTTGTGATACTGTACTTCTTCTGCTACTATTAACATATCTGTTGTCTAGCACCTCTATTGTTCACAAGCAATTTTTATATATAATTCCATTTTTTGCAAGTTTTTTTTTGGCTCAAATGTAATTCTTTGAAGACTCAAGACGTTCTTGCATGAGAAAAGCCAAGAAAGTTAGCCAGCAGTTTCTGATGAACTGGAATTATCTTTTTTGATGCTCACCTACATACCTCCTTCAAAGTCACTTGAATTTCTTATTTTTCCCATGAATAGGCAAATTGTACTGGTGCTTCTGACCAAGGACAAACTGTTTATTAGAAAATTCAATTCTTTGCATCAGTGAAAATCAGGATTGATAAGTTTTTGACAGTGTGATGATTTTAACCGTCATGTCAAAAAACTCTTTTTGACATAGTTTTTGACAATGGCTATCACAAAAACCCCTTTTTGACATAGTTTTTTTTAATGAAAAACTATAGAATAAATATTGAATGAAAAATACGCAAAAGGTATTGTTACATTAAAAATAAACTAATCAAATGAAACACTTTAATTTAAAGAAAATGAAGTATGTGGTGAAAATACTTGTACAATTTAATGTATAAATTTATATATAAATAATATGCATATTTTTATATTATTTTAATGTTCGTCACAGTCCCATTTTAAGACTTCAACAAAGTATGATTAAGGCTAGACTAGATCAGTTTTTAAGTTGATTTAATAACACTAATAATTAATAAAAAGGTGTGTATGAGGTTTTTGGACACTTTTCAAAACCACTTTTTGACAAAAACCCGACCCTGGTGAACATGTTGCATAGACGAATTAAAGTTTTAGTGAAGAATTGTCAAAATATTTTAGCCACTTAGTATATTTTAGATGCATTCTCGAGTGTTAGTCTATCTCTCCTCCACTGCTATACATCATATATGGGTGATTCTCAAAATAGGGAACAATTTCAAAAATGAAATCTTAAAAAAATTACTGTTAGCAAAATTTCTGAAAAAAATATGTGTTGTTAATATAGTATTAGGTATACTTTACATGTAGTCAGCAGAGCTAAATATTTAAAAATTAACTTAAAAAAATAATTAGTATTTTTTGAGCCATGCTAATGACAAAACAAATTGCATGGAATAAATATATTAAGAAATTTTTATTTTCTTCCTGTTTAAATATTTTTTTTCTACATTTATTAGCCTTCCTTTCCAACAAATAGTTTCCATTTTTACATATATACATATAAGGAGAATAAAAACATTACCAAAGAGCAAACTTTGTTTACATGAACAACATTCTGACACTAACAGTGTAAGAAGCTGTCTTAGTGATTTTCTGACAGATTTAATGCATATTTTAGGGATAATAAATGTAATACCTAAATTTATATGTAAAATTAAACTTTAAAAAGGATACAATACAAGTACTGGTTACATTTATGCATATAGGAGTCTTCAGCATGGACAGAAAAACCATGCTAATGACACTGATATTTGTCCATGCTAATGACAAATTTTAATTTAAATAAGATTATGAGCCATAATATAATCACAATGCAATAGTCCTTTCTGGGGCTTTTTAAAACACAAAAGTTCTATGCAATTAAGTAAAATAAAAATTTTACCTATAAAATAAACATGAAAATTATTATCCATTCTAATGACATACAATTGATGTACGCCCCTAATATTCAACTTCTATTCTTAAAATACAATACATGCTTCTATTTTCAGGCTGGAATAAAATGGCTACTTGTTGCCATGGAGAAACTTTATATTTTCAAAGTATTGTCATATGTGAAAATGAAATTTTGATTAATAAACAGCTGTTATAGTATGACCTTGTTTTGAAAACAGAATATGGAGGACAAACTTTAATTCTCTTTTTATATACTATAGTTTTATTTTTTAAAAGAAATTTATTAGATAAATCCTCTCCTTGATTAATTTAAAGAAAGAATAACATTTGTTTTATTTTATAAACATGATATTAACTCTTGAAAAAGCTAGTATATACAAGGCACAGCTGCTGTGGACATCCATGCTAATGACATTTTGAACATTTATTCTGTTATTTTAAGGTGTTTTTAACTAAAAAGTGAGTAATTCTTGAGTGCAAATAATGAATAATATTAAGACAAACATATCTAAGTATAAAAACATGACAGAAAACCTCTCAATTTTTTTTGTATGCTGAAAGACATAAATTGTCCCCTATTTTGAGAATCACCCATATACACATTATGAATTCTCTTTGAACTCTTGAAGTATGATACATTAATGGATGACCCTTATAAGAGTAAATAAGTATGTCAAAAGATATTAGATTTTTCAGCGTTATATTGAACTGTTAAAAGAAAATCTTATTTATTATAACTATTTTTTTAAATAACATTCACAGCAATCATGCCCATGAGTCTATTATTTGCAATATTTTAAAGCATATTGATCCAATCCAAAAGAAAGAGCTTTTATGTATAAAAATGTATTTATGTAATATCAAAGATGTGCCATGCAATTTGGATGATTGTAATTTTACTCCTTAAAGAAATATTTGGAGTAAATTTTTGTCATACAATCTCATGATCAATTTATTTTAAAAGTGACAATTTATGTTTTTGTTGTTGTTATATATGTTTTTTTTTTTTATTGTATTATAAAGTTTTTTACACAGTTGTTATTTTGTATTTATTTATTTATTTGGCTTTAAGTAAAGAAAAAGTGCCTTTAAAAAGTGCATTGCACTAAAAGTGTATTGCTAATGTCTTTACCTTATGTTAATTAATTAATGTATGTACAAATTTTATTTGAACAAATAAATCCTTTTCACCACTTCCTTCTTTAAAATAAAGGAAAGTAATATCATCTGCCTCTCATTTTTTTTTTCTCATAGTCATCGAAATAAAAAAAAGTTAAAAATTTTGAGCCATTATTTTTATTTTATTTATAGTTATTATTGTTTCCCAAAATATTAAATATCATACCACTAAGTTGTGTTAATAATATGTACAGATAATGTTTTTAAAAATTTTAAAGATCTTTTAATCACTATTTAGTTAAGTGTCACAGAGATGTTTACTTAATTATTGTACACACAATTTATCAAATAGACATGATAAATTCAATTGAATTGATATAATGATGCTGATAACTATTTAATTAATTAGTTTTATTTGCTTTTCTTAATACATATGAGAAAAATAATTTCACAGCAAATAAATAAATACTGTGCAATTAAAAAAATATATAGATACTTCACATTCAAAAATGGCATGTGCTGTACTAAATATATTTAAAATAATTTATTATTTTTAAAGAAGTATGTATATTAATAAGAAAAAATCAGGGAAAGTATGTTTTAAATTATGTACAGGCTTAACATTAGGCGTTTTATGTTAAAATCATAGCAGTTGGCATCTATTTCTTCTGTTACATTTCTCTAATGAAAATCATTATAAAAATCCTTGAGCCCTCCCTCACATAAACATTAAAATAATAATAATAAAAAAGAAATATCTTTTTTAAAATGTCAAAAGTAGGATTTCACAAAAGTAATAAAACAGAAAATTTTGGATCTGCAATAGATTTTCATTAAATATGTAAAACTTCAGATATTTGTATTTAAATTTCAAGAAATTTATCAATTTATCATTTTTTTTCCCAGAAAATATTGTTAAATTTGGTGTTCTGAAAGGACTAACAATAATATTTCTTCAAATTGACTGTGGCATTTAAAATGTAAAATTCTGAAATTTCATAATATGCCAACCATTTTTCCATATTTTATGCAGTTTTGTCATATCACAATTAGAAAAAGCTTTTGTTTATTTATTCTCCATTATGGAGATGCTTGAGATGCAATCAACTGTATCCAGTACAACAGTGTCTGCAATACATTTTTAAATTTTGTTTTTGATTTATATTCCTGTTAATTACCCAAAAAAATGAAAAATCCTGAGCCTCAGGTGCATTAAGACTTGCTTTGGACTATTCTTACTCAATTTTTCAGACTTCTATGTGTGGTAGATTTTCCTAGGGATTGTGCACACACACACTTTCTTTTATTAGTATAGATTATTGTTGTATTAATTATTTTATTTATGTTATTTTTATTTATTTCTTCCGATACCTTTTTTTCTTCTTCATATTTTTTCCTTTATAATTTCCCTTTATTTTTCTAAATCTTTTTACTTAATCAGTTTGTTTCATATTTATTATTCAGTTTTCTCATTTTCCAATTGACTTATGTGTCCTTCAATTTCCTTATTGCCTGATCTTATGCCAGTAAAATACAATTTACAAAAAACAAGATTCGTGAACTGATTCAATCCATAAAATATCCTTATATTAGAAAAAAAAAAAAAATTAATACTAATATTTGTTGGCATATTGTCATTTCCAATGAAGTTTTAGAATACAGTGTTTGTGGATGGCAAAGAAATGTGATGGAATGATATATCAGTCAAACGCAACAACTTCAAATTTCTGAATTCTTCATTTCATAATGCTAATAAGATGCAATCAGGGCCGGCACCAGGGGTGAGGCAAGGAAGGCAGACACCTCAGGGCGCACAGTAAAAGGGCAGCATTTGTTTCGCTTATTTGTATTGGTAAAATAAATCAAACTATGAGTAAATACACCAAGTGATGACCATTCATGAAAATTTTTAAAAAGCTTTGTTTTGATCATAAAAATGGAAATCTAATGACCCCTCCCCCCCCCCCCACACACACAACGAAAGAAGCTGTTTTACAATGTTTAGGGGAGGAAGGGGGGTGCAATTTTACACTGGTGGAAAATTCATTTTTTTTCTTCAGCTAAAGTGTAGAATCGTTTGCTATGTATTTTTTAATTCGGAATCGAATGACACTTCTGCAATTCAATATGATTACACCTTACAAAGCTAGGCAGTTTTTATGAATGCAGAGTCATAAATAGTTTTATCAATAAAAAATTATGAATACACGGATATTTTGACAACTTTACTAACCTTGAAGAAATTTGATGATGATGATTTTGATTATTGATATTTTGAAGACGTTTAAAAAAATTTATATTATTTGATATGATTTACAGAACAAGTTTTGAATGCAAAATAAGACAAAGCTGTGCTGAATAGTAAAATTTAACTTTCAACATTGTATATTTATAAAATCTACCATAACTTTTTAAAAGAATGATCGTATGGATTTGCAAATGTTCTTATATGATCAAAAATTTGAAAATACATAACAAATGATATCCACTTCATCTAATTTTTAAAAGTTGATGTATCCCCCCCCCCCCCAAAAAAAAAAAAATAAATAAATAAAATAAAGGTAAAGTTTTATTTTTGGGGAACTCATCGGATTTTCATGTCTAGTAGCAAAACGATGTTCTTCCCTAAATTTTTGTGAATGGCCATCGGTTGTTAAAAATCTATTTTATCTGAATAAAGTATAATTGTTGCCATTTTATTCGTCAAACGTATGCCGTAACTTTGAAAAAATCCATACAAAACCGTACATCATTTGACTTAATTAAAAAATTATTTAATTTGAAAATACATAACAAATGATATCCACTTCATCTAATTTTTAAAAGTTGATGTATCCCCCCCCCCCCAAAAAAAAAAAAATAAATAAATAAATAAATAAAATAAAGGTAAAGTTTTATTTTTGGGGAACTCATCGGATTTTCATGTCTAGTAGCAAAACGATGTTCTTCCCTAAATTTTTGTGAATGGCCATCGGTTGTTAAAAATCTATTTTATCTGAATAAAGTATAATTGTTGCCATTTTATTCGTCAAACGTATGCCGTAACTTTGAAAAAATCCATACAAAACAGTACATCATTTGACCGAATTAAAAAATGTTGATTCCATCCTCCCATATTAAAAAAACCTCTGCTTTTGCTTTTGTTCTTTAAAATATAGTAAAATTATTTTGGAGGGATTCCTTGCATTTTCATTTGTAGTGCCAAAGTAAAGTTCTTTCCAAATTTTGGTAATTGGCCATCAATTGCTTAAAGGGGAAAAAAAAAAACTATTTTACCTGTAATATGTACTGAACATATAATCAATCATAGATTAGGTTTTAAACTTTTAAGCTTGTATAGCAAAAGTTGTCCTCTATGTTTTTTAAATTTTTACCAATTTTTAGTGAGATTTTCAATACTATTTTTAGTGGATTTTTCCCATTCTGCTGCAATTTTTTATATTCGCAAAAAATAATTTAAACTTTTAGTCTAATGTAGTACAATTTGTACATCACGATTTTAGAAATTTTTGCAGTTTTTAGCCTTTTTTGCATTTTGCGGGGATAATTTGACATTCACAAAGGGATTCTGTTTCAGACTAATATATTAAATTTTGCCTCCCGTGGTTTTTCAAAGCGAATTTTTGCATAATTTTGCTTTTCGTGCCAATTTTTTTTAAATATGTTTAGAAGGGAATTCCTATTAGAATGCTATACCTCTCATTGTAATAAATTTTGCCTATTGTGATTTTCGAAAGGTTTTTTATTTTCTTTCTCCATTTTTCGACATTAGTAAAAGGAAAGGTATTATAATATTTAAAATTAATATAAAAAAATTCTTTTCAATAAAGTTTAATTACATAGAGCAATTTTTGGAATTGCTCTGTGATTTTGCAGTTTTTTTTTTTTTTTTTTTGTTTATTTGTAAGATTAGTTTGGTTTCAAACTTTTAACCTAATATAGTGAATTTTATCAGCTGCTATTTAAAAAATGTGAATGATTTTTTTAGCATTTTTTCACGTTCTTTTCGTAGTGACTTTTTGACATTTAAGAAAAAATTCTGGTTACTATCTTCTAGAAAAATATATTCAATTTTGATCTGTATTTTTTTTAAACTATTTTTAAATGATTTTCATCATTTTTTCGAATTTTATTTCGGTTTTTAAACTTTCTTGGAAGGAATTCTATGTAAAAAATTTAGTTAAATGTATTAAAATTTCTCCTCCATGATTTTTGAATATTTAGTTATTTTAAATGCCATTTTCAATACTATTGTTATGGATTATTATTATTTTTATTAATTTTTTTTTTCTTTTGCATCCTACTTCGAGTTTTTGACATTCATTATAAACTTCTTTTTCAAAATTTTAGCCTAAATATAGGAAATTTTGTCGTATGTAATTTTTGAAGTGATTGCGGTTTTCAATGCAATGTCTAAAATATTTTTACGATTCGCGATCTTTTGACATTCATAAAAGGTATTATTTTTAAAAAATGTAGCCTAGTATTGTATTAAAGTGTTCTGGGGTAATAATACCACATTAAGGTTCTACTAATTTTCACAGCTTAATTTTAAATTTTTTTTTTCAAACAAATGTGAGATTTGATTTAGCATCTTATTGACTATGTATACAAGAAAGAATATTTTAGCAGATATGTATTCATAAAATGTATTGCCGTAACCAATGCTATTTGACGTTATCACATCCAAATGAACTATAAAATATGATAGAATTATGACATGTAAATTATCCAATTCAAAAGATTCAAACTCTACAGCCCTAGAAATTGACAAATTTCTCTTACTTAACATTAACTGCGATATTAAAATGCAGTAATAATAATTTTATATTTCATTCATCTGACATGAAAAAATTACCAATACTTAGGATGCATAAATTTCTCTTTAATATTTTTGGTTTTCAACAATGACAATAATACTCTTTCGTGCACAAAATAAAAAATAAACCCTCTTCGTATCACTGAAAAGAATCAACCAGAGTAATAATGCCAGTGGATATTGTTATTAACCCAGTATACTTATTGCAAGATATATTTTAAACTTCAAACTACCTTGCGAACACATCTAAAATTTTCCACAACATTTTGAAAGTACATGAAATTCACAACAAATTTATGCAATAAACAAAGTATTTCCTAATAAATGTGCAATCTTCCTACCAAAGAACTTAACTCGCAAATTTTAGATTGGGCATTGACTCTTACATGCTCCTTTCAGCGATAATGTTTACAAATTGAACTAATAAATTTTAGCGGTTGTTTGTAATTCAGATGACTTATAGTTCTACTTCTCAGAGTCCTTAGGTGTCATCTCCCAGATTCCTTCATAATTACATGTAATATTAGAACTTGCCTTTATTACTCCAGGATATCTTACATTTTATCTTCTGCAATTTGTAAAAAATTTTATTTTATTTTATTTTATTATTATTTTTTCATTTTTTGTGTTCCACGCCATTTAAAAAATATATATATATTCAGGAAATGATTCCTATTAGAATATTTTATCCCACTGTAGTAAAGTTAGCCTTTGGCAATATTTGACGGGTTTTGTGTTTTGGCGATTTTTCCATACATTAATGAAACAAATCAGTTTGTAATATTTCAGCCCAATGTAGTAAATTTTATCCTTTTTTCAATAAAATTTTCTCAGAATCCACGAGTTGTTTTTAAATTCTTCTAGTGATTTTTGGATTTTATACTGTTTCGCGGCGATTTTTTTATTTTTTTCTTAGATTTGTAAATAATTCCAGTTCAAACTTTTTATCATAATACAACGAATTTTGTCCATCTCATTTTTTGAATTTTCGATAGTTCATATTACAATTGTCTTGGCCCACTAGAGTAAATTTTGCCCTCTGAATTTTTTTTTTTTCCTTTCGCAGCGACTTTTTGACATTCGTATTAGTAGATTCAATTTCGAACTTTTCACTAATGTTGTAAGTTCTGTTCAGCGAATTTTTTAATTTTTATGGATTTTTAAAGTTATTTTCAATGTGATTCTTAGAATGTTTTTGTGTACTTTTTTTTTTACATACATTTGTAAAAAATAATTCATGTTCAAAATTTTAGCCTAATCAAAGTACAATTGATCATACGTGATTTTCGATGTTTTGCGATTTTCAATGCAATTTTTATCTTTCTTTTGCTTTTACTACAATTGTTTGAGGTGAATAAAATGAAATCGGCTCCAAGAACATTTATCCTAAAGCCACTATTTCAAATGCGATTTTTAATGTTCTTTTTTGTTTTCACAGTTTTTTTTCTTTACATTCAGAAACGAATTTCTGTTGTGTACTATAGTTAGTAAGGTTTAGCAAACTATTGTAAATTTCATCAAACTTTGTTACAATTTTCAATGCAGTACATTACATTTATTTCTCTGTGATTTTTGAATTTTTCGCGACTTTTAATGCAATTTTCAGCATGAATTTTTGATATTCGTAAAAGGAATTTTGTTATTAACTTCGACTGTGAATTTATTTGTGTGTTTTATTCCTTTTAGAATAGTTTAAACCACATTAATAAATTTTGTCTTTCTGCAATTTTTCAATCTTTAGCGACTTTTACTATTTTTTTTCCAGTTTCGGGGCAATTTTTCAAATTATTAAAATTTTTTGAATCAATTTAATAATTTGAATCAATTTTCAATTTTTTGAATTATTAAAAAAGAATCCGGTTTTAATCTTTAAACCCAATATATTAAAATTTGTCCTCTTTTCAGTTAAATTTATTTGAAATTTGAATTTTGTGTATTTTTTATGATCTTTATATTTTTTTTCCACTCTGTGGCGGTTTTTTTGACTTTACAAAAGAAATTCTTTTTTAATCTTAAATAAATTTTACTGTCTGCAATTTTTGAAATTTTAGCGATTCTTTATATACCATTTTTAGTGACCCCCTCGCCCCTTTTCTTTTTCTTTCACAATTTACTGTGATTTTTCCGCATTAGTAAAAGAAATCCAGTTTCAATCTTCCAGTCCTATATAGTACATTTTGTTCTTTTTGCTATAACGTTTAAAAAGAATTTATGGAACGATTTTTGGCACAGATGTCATATACACACCACATTTGCACGTGTTTTCTCCTCCCGCCAATTTGGCATTGCACATCTGTGCCAAGGAGAAGATCGTTTATAAATTTATAACAATTGATAGGAAATAAAATGGGAAAAATTTACAGATTTCAATGAAATGTGCTGATTAAATGATACAACTACCATGCATTCAATATGATGTAAGTATTAATATTTACGATTTATTCTGATAATTATATTGACTGTTTTTTTAATTATTAAGTTTAATACTATTTATACTTGTTTATTTGTCGTTTCCTTTTTTATTAAATTCTTGTTTATTTACTCTTATATATATATTTTTAATTCTTTAAATTATTTTTTATTATATAAAATATTATGTTTTTCAAATTATCATTTATTTAATTTTATTTCTTTTTTTAAAATACTAGAAACTCTTTAATTTTTACACATTATTTTATTTTTACATTTCAATAAAAAATTATGTTCTGTTATTGCATGCAATTTTAACCTAATGTTCAAAAACAAAATTTTTGCCAAATTGGCGGGAGGAAAAAACACGTGCAAATGTGTATATGACATCTGTGTCCGATTTTTTTTTCGCTATTTCTATTGCGACTTCACGTTTTGTTGGTGGGACCCGGAAATGCAACGCCTATCAGGTAGTAGGGTTTTAGTAAATTATTTTAGTAAATGAAAATGTAATTGTTTTCTATATTGATTAGAGTTAAATAAAAAATAATTTTCACACACACACACAGAAAAAAAAAAATAAAATAAAATAAAATAAAATAAAATAATAATAATAAAAATAAATAAATAAATAAATAAATACATAAATAAAGTTGAATTTATTGTTGAATTAGATATTTCATTGTTGATAGTTGTGTGTTTGAAAATAACATTGTTAGTGTAAAATTAAATCTTCATGTAAAATGTGTCAAATTAAATTTGAAATGATAATGTAATTTTCTCTGCATGTCATAATTTTTCTATTTAATGCCAATAATATATTGCGAAGTTTGCTCTAAGTTTATTTATTTTTACACTTTATAATATTGATTTTGACATAATAATGTGACTTTGCTAAAGCTAAATCTATCTAATCGTTATAGATAATTAAATCAAGAGAAATTAATTACTCGCTTCTTGAACTTTTGTCTTATTTTTAGTAGCTGTTTTCTTATTAATATTACCAATATGCGATTTTGTGTTGTATATACTATTTTAAAAAGATAAATAACTTGTTATACTACATCATTACTTTTCAGTTTGAAATTCATACACAAATTTTATATGAAATGTGATTGATTTTAAATGTTTGGCATATTTTATCGCAGTTTATTTTAAAAACATTCTTTACCTGTTGTAATAGAATTTTTTTCTAATATTCATATCGTGTGTGATTTTTCTAAATGAAAAACAAGGCAAAAGAAATTCTGATATATTACTGCTATTCTTTGTATGAGACTTTCTGGCTTTTTTTTTTTTTTTAAATGCTAGTAAAATATGATTTATTAATTTAATTCAAGTTAGCTGTTCTTAATTTTAAAAAGATGCAAAAATAAAATAAAATAAATTACACAGTTTGATTATTTTAAATTCCTTAAATATAAATACATTTTATATTTATGCAAATAAAGTATAATTATATTATTTATTAATTAAAAAATTTGTGTAGTGGTTTAAAAAAAAAATGACATTATAGGGGTGGCAAAATAAGGCTCGCTTCAGGTGGCGAAATGTCTAGCACTGGCACTGGATGCAATTAATGAAATGGCAAGGATAAATACCCAGTGGGTAGGTATTTAATTTCTGGGAATTTACTCAAGCCTGAGGTACACACCCAAAAATTGGATATTTTCATATTTTGTAAGTAAAATGTCACAATCTTAAAAAAATATTCTTGAAATCATAGGTTAAAATGCTTCAAATATGGTAGCAGTGTTCAGATACCTGCATGTTATGTGATTGAGTAGTTCTGCAAATCTTTTTCATTTACTATATTCTGATATTTTTAGATGCCATTCAATTAAAGATTTTTTTTCTTTTTTTAACAAACATAATTTAAATAAAAAGCACTTTCTAGCAAAGTAACCTTTTACATGCATTCTTCTGTCAAATTCAAGATAAAAAAAAGTAAAAAAAAAAAAAAAAAAAAAAAAAAAAAAAAAAATGATTCCCTGAAATTGCCAAAAGAAACTAAGTGGGACATTTACATTGTCATAAATATTTAATGTTCATGTATTTTAAAGTTCATTTTTAGTAGAGATTTTTTTCGTAACATGAAGGTCATCCTATGAACCCGTGTGAAAGCAGAAAAAAGTTTTCTTTATGTTCTTGTAGTGGTACTATGCAATAAAAGTTGGATGTACATCATATCAATGTAGAACATTACGAGGGAAAATAGCAATTCATTCTAAGAATTAAAAATTAGTGGTGGACATACTTCAAATGCAGGTGGAAAAACTAAATCATACCAGAAACCAAACATATGAAGAAATGAATAGTAATGTTGGGATACATTAACATGCACAAGAGAACTATAAGATGCATTAACAATGGTGGATCCAAAGGGATGGTCATGACCTCACATCCCTTCTCCCCCACTGAACGAAGAAAATTTCTAAAGGATAATTTTAAAATGATACATGATTTAAAGAATTTTAAATATTATCTTGCTCAACAATGAAAAATTTTAACTTTTTTAAGCTACTGAAATCCAGAATAGGTAATTTTTTACACATCCATGAAATAACCCTTGATCTCAGATGCAAAATAGTAACAAATGCAAATGATTACCGCTTTCTATTTTTCGATAAATGCAAAAAATCTTTTAGGAAATAAAAATAATAATGTCTGAAAAACCAATACTTTTAATGTTGTTTTTAAATAAAATTAATGTTGTTTTCATTAAAAAAAATTTTATGACTCGCACACAATCAAGTCTAAAAATTTGCAAGCCTTAAGCTAATGCTGATTGACTAAAAACAAGAAAATATTCATTTCCCATGAAAAAAAGAAGTTAAGAGGGCAAAGATTTTTTTCAAATCTTGGTGAGGGGTGGAAGGCGGTCCTGCTGATTAATTTTGAAGCCAGGTTTTTTTTGGGTTATTAGTTCATTATGTTGTATTTTTTACGTTCGTCCCTTCTAATCTCTCTCTCTCCCTTCCTTGCCAATCTTAATTTACAGGATCGTTTAAAATATGCATGCAATTTTTTAAATGTCTAATTCTCATACTATATTATTATAAATGCACATTTGGAAACTTTGATAAAAGATACATTTGGGGTCGCCCTTCTGTCTTTTTGGAATTTATCTTGGAGTTTACATTTATAGGAAGTAAGTCTCCATTTGTTTGGCTGAAGGAATAAGTAAAAAATATATCTGTTCCAAAAAAAAAAAAAAATCCTTCTTTATTTTTTTTTTAATTTGACTGAGATTTTTCTAAGAAAATAAATTTAAATATAATATAAATTTTTTTTAAAAATTACACATTAAAAATAATAATTTAAAAAGATAAATATTTATTAATCGACTCTAAAATTTGTAATAGCTTATTTCTGTGCTTCCCTAAATGGGGGTGAGGGGTGGAAGGCCGTGGTTACAGCCCTGCTGTTTCGATGAGTTTTAGAATTACTAATTTTGAGCTTATCTGTGAATATCGAAATATCAAATCTAGAGTTTAGAAATTTATTCTTATTATGATCGATGTCGATTTTAATCGATTCTCAATTTCCAGAATCGCCCATCACTAATAAAGGGCAATAACTATTCACTTAAATGTATGGAAGTTAAATTTACATCCTTGTTTGTAAATTTCGATATGTTGACAGACAATTTTCGCTTTTGTGGAATAAATTCATGCATGAAACTTCAATGCGTGAAAATGTATCTCAGTTGTGTTTTTATATCATCTATATAAATTGAAATTAAATTCTTTTAAAGAAAAAAATAGAGTCAAAAAATACATTAATCAGTTTCATTTTCCCTTTCTTCCACAAAAAATGTCTTCTATTGATAATTAAGAGTTTATAATGAAAACTTTCATTTGTAAGTAATTTATAACTTATTAATTAGTACTAGAAAAAATATTTCTCATTCATTTTAAATACGACGTCATTATTTATCTAGCTCAATTTGTTACTGATATCCATGTCCCTTGTATTTTTAATGAGTACTATAAAATACCTGTTTTATTTCAATTATGATGTCATACTTTCCCAAATGAAATTTTTTGATAAAAATATAATCCCTTTTCATTCTTTTTACTTCTAATTATGTTGCCATTTTTGACAGACAAATTCTTATTAGCGATACAAATATTCGTGTTTAATATATATAATAAAAAAAAAAAACCTCTTTTTTAATTTCAAATATGACGTCATATTTATTTTCTTTTAAATTCTTTTTATTTTAATTTTTTGTGTGGGAATAGCTCAATTTAAAATTATTGCTGCAGGAAAATTATTATTCCAGCTTTTGATTTTCTTGGCAATAGGAAAGGAAAGATTTTATCTGAAAAATGCCAATTGATTCTGTAGAAAAATAATTGAAATTTTGAATTATAAAGGAAATTATTTGAATAAAATAAACATAGCCTATGGTCTTTTCCGGGCTATAACCTATCTATATACAAAGATACAAAGAATTAATTCATCCATTTTTAAGGTGACCCAATTCAAATTTTCGGACACACTTTTACATTTATAATATTATAAGGATTAAGGTTAGTTATTGTTGCTGGGCAACAAATAAAAGAAAAAGAAAGGATGAAATATGTACATTTTAATTTAAAAAAAATTATAAAACAAAAATGTTTTATATTATTCGAACACATGTATAAAAAATCACCAAAATTTACAGAAATTATTTTAAAAAATCTGACAAATGCATAGACAAAATTTTAGAACAATAGGAATAATTTAAGACTAATATTAGGAAATTTCAGTATCTATAATTTATCATCTAAATCCATTAATCAAAAGAGCCATTTTCTTTCAACAAATGAAAAACTGAAAATTGCATTAGGAAAGCATTGCGGTGCAAAATAAAATTATCTATATTTTTTGAATGGATGAATTAAACATAACAAAAAGTCATACAGCTAAATCCGGGAAAGTCATGAATGTGCCCACTTAATTTCAGGAAATCTGATGCTTTACATGGCAGTTATAGTGAAACAGACAGACGGAAACCAAAAAAATTCACGTCTCCAAAGTAAGCCTTCACTGACGTTTAGGAAATTACTATTATTCTATATTTAAAATTCCCTTTAGGGAATAATACATATTATGTTTCTAGGGAGGGAGTATAAGCAATGATGTAAAACTTGTTATAAGAATCTGTGTGTGAAGAAATCCTGTTTTAAACAAATTTTTCTTGACCACTGCAAAATGGATATAATATTCAATTTGAAAATAAATAATACATTTGCAAGAGACAAACACACAAGATAAAAAAAGAAGCTGAACTGTAGCAATTTTTTTTCTCTCCAATGTAATTCTGTCTTAGAAGATTTTTTGATGTAGAATGTTTCGCATTTTTAAGTCTCAAAGACATATAAATGGATTAGTGATAATAATAATAATTCAAATATTTACATACTAATAGAAATACTTAAAAAAAAAATCAATATAGTTTACAATAGGACACCTAAAAATAGATATAGTAAAAACAGTATTTTGGAACAGAAATATTTGTACTTGCAGTCAATGGTATGCAGATCTGGATCTGGCCTGATCCATAGAAGAAAAATTCGCCACTTTTGATTTCTATACTGGCTTGGTATAAAAATAAAAAACTTGACTATAGGCTGGCCTGTGCAAAAAAAAAAAAAAAAAAAAAAAAAAAATGATTGCCATGGTCTGGCATAAAGATTAAAATTTTGACCCAAGTCCAGCCCAACCAGTAGAGAAGAAATTATTGGCACGACCCAACCCAGTATAACAACTAAAAGATCAGCACCAGACTGATCCAGGTCAATAATGTTAAAATCTTGGCCCAAACCACATGAATTTCTACAAAACATATGTTTTTACATTGATTTGGTAAAAAATTTGTCTCGTATTTAGAGTTCTAATTAAAAAGACTTATCTTTGATTTTTATTGCCATGTTTACAGTTCTCATTTTTATAGAAGTTAGTGCGTTATTGATTTTTTTAATGAATCACTATTTATTATATGTAAATGTTCCGGTTAACATTAATTGTCTGAGCGAAGTGAAGTCTTATACTCAGAGTACATAACAATATTAAAAGTAAAAAAAAATTCTTTCATCAAGCAAATCTCAAAAAGTACTTGTCGGATTTTGATTCTGTTTGTACCATTAGGTACCTATGGAGGTAATCTGGTGAATGCACCACCTACGAAAAATTAGTTCAAAATAGTTTAAAAGTTGTATTAAAAAAACTGATAAAAAAGCACAATTTATTTGCATACATCATAGAAATTTGGTGCGCGTCATTTTTCACTGGCTGGATACTTTTGTAGAG
Source organism: Maratus speculifer (assembly GCA_964019185.1). Taxonomy (NCBI): domain Eukaryota; kingdom Metazoa; phylum Arthropoda; class Arachnida; order Araneae; family Salticidae; genus Maratus; species Maratus speculifer. The sequence continues at coordinate 170,717,966 of OZ025295.1, forward strand.
AACGGAATCGGAGTATATGGAGTAAATAGTAATTGTTTGAGCGAAGCGAAGGCTAATACACATAGGACGTAATGATATTAAAAGTTAAGCATAATTCTTTCGGCAAGCAAATTTGAAAAAATACGTTACGGATTTTGAATTTGATTGTACTAGATGGTACCTATAAGTGTAACCTACTGAATGCGCACCTACTCTCAAAAATTTGTTCCAAATAGTTTAAAAATTATATTAAAAAAACTGATAAAAAAGTACGATTTATTTGCATACGTCTCAGATATTTGATGTACGGTACTTTTCACTGTTTTTGTTACATTCCAGAATTTGAGCACATGGAGCAAAGAAAATACGTAAGCAATTTTTATTTAAATACAATAAAACATATTTAAATTTAAGAAACAAATTGGAAAAGAAATCTGTTTTATTATTATTATTATATTATTTATTTATAAGAAAAAAGCCATAATACTTAGTGACTTAGTATTCGGGGTTTTGCGATAATTTTTATAATAACATTTTGTAATCTCATCTTTTGCTTGGCATCTTATATATTTCACGCGTGCAAATTAGGAAAAAATTCTTTCATGTTTAAATAAAATACAAGTTTGACATAAGTGCTTTAAATATTACTTCTAATCATAGATTATATTCTGTTATTTTGTTTACATAGATTACTTAATATTATTTCTCATTAAGCAACCTGTGTTCCCCGGTGATTAATGCTCTATTGCACGCATTTTATTATGGCTAAATTTTATGAAAACATATACATGACGCAGATGTCACACATGCACCAAGTTGATGCAAGTGCAACAAAATGGCGATTTCATGTCTCACATGGTAACCCGTTTATTTTGTTCCATCACTTTATTTAAAAAATAATAGTGGAAGCAATAAATATACAGTTATAAATAATAAACATAATAATAAATAGAATAAAAAGTATAAATATGACAAAAAATCGTATTAGAGAAATATTCAAAAACTTTCACCGAAACAAAGTTTCTACCAATTTACGGGAGAAGAAATCGCACCACGTAGTGCATATATGACATCCGTGCTATATTTATACGTAAAATTAAGCATAAACGTTCATCAGGTTTATTTATGTAACTGTTCATATCTATTTGCAACAAATATCACTTTCTGAAGTCTCCATAGGACGAAGGTTTATAAAAACACCAAGGTAAAGGTAATATTGGAAAAGCACTAAGAAATTAGAGTAGGTATATCATATACGGATCGGGTTTGGGGCAAATTTGGCAAAAATCATTTTTGAATAGAAGTTAAATATATTTTTCAATTATTTTTTATTATTTTAAAAATAAAATAATAATAATTAAAAACACAATTAATTAATAAAGAAAGAAAAATTATTTATATAATTTGATTAAAAAAAATTAATTTATTAATAAATAAACAATAATAGCTGGGTTACCAGGCCATGCAAAATAACGATATTTTGGCACCAATCATGCGAAAGCAGCACCGTGCAAAAAGGGGGAGCGAAGGGGGGCAATCGACCTGGTCGCAGAAATTTATGGGGAGCCAAATTTGTACTACCAACCTCATTTTTGGCCTGTTACAAGAAAAAGTTATGTGGGAGGGTGCCGAATTGAAACAGTTTCTTGGTGTAGTTTTTTCAATGCACGCCCATGTGCGGAAAAGTTCTATATTCTTTTCTAGCATTTTGGCGAGCATTTTAACTTATTTATTTGGCATTAAATGAATCGATGTGATTTCAATATTCAGCTTTGGGTTTGAATTTTTAATACTTTCCAACAAAGTTGAAAATTGTTTATGCATTTGGTTTGTCTGTCCGTCTGTCCTCGCTCTAATGCCCGTAAACATACGCTTATTTTAATGCAATTGGTAAACCTTATTAACATCCCCTAAGCATGTTTTATATTGCATATGATGCATGTTAGATTAAAATTCCTTTAGAGGAGTTCCCTAAAGAATTTGATTGCATTATTGTCTATGGGAAGAAATGTTTACAGAGTATTTTAATGATATTACCCTATTGAGATGGATTGAATCTGATACAAATCACCGAGTTTCAGAACGATTACGTTAGAACAGGGTATTCATAGCATTTTTAATCCATTTATCGGGACACACAAAAGAAATCAGCTACAATGCTGTCTTTTAGTAACAATTGCTGAGATGAGTTTTCAATTTTGGCATGTGCTTTTAAATTTAACTATTTTTAGGTACGTTCGTAATTATATAAATACGTAGCATCTACAGTCGTCGACTGATCTGTCCGTCTGTCTACTTATCCGTCAGTATAACCACATACAACAGCACAAAAACTACCCAACCAAATCGTTTGAAATTTTAAATAGAGTTCACTTTGGCATATGGAGCCTGCTGTTTTGCTGAAAAAATGTGTTCAAATTTCTAAATCACTTGTGATGATACTTTGACAGCTCAAAGATTATGCAGACGAGATATTCAAATCTCATGTCGTATCTTATACTACAAATATTGCCAATTCCTTTTATTTAACGCATACTAAAGCGAAATATTGCTCAACTCCTTGAGAATGGGTTTGAAAAGAAAACAAAAGCGTATGTAGTGGCCAGCATGCATTACCTATTTAAATCCAATTGATCATATCAGGAACACAATCAAACAACGCATCGCATTCCTTTGTTGGCGTTTTCGCAATTTTTATGTACCACTTTTAAAGAGACCCTAAATTCTTATCGAGAACCTCATCGCATCAATAGAAATCAGGTGTAGATATTATACTGTTATATATATTAACTATTCTGTATTAACTATTTAAGGGGTTCACACACCATATAAAAAATTCTCTCTTTCTTTTCAACCATCATGATTTGTGCCATTTTTACATACTAAAATTGGTGTAGAGTGTCTGTTTATCATCTTGGCGTAATTTCAAACAGCTCAAATTCCGATACAAGATATTTTAGTGTTTTATTATGTGCATTACTTTTAATATATTGCGTACGTTCAATTTTATAACCACGCATGGTTGTTTTGCATAGTTTGCTTCCCTCTTTTTAACCGTGTATACGAATTTATGTAGAATATTTTGTAATTGTATAGTTCGATTTGGTCATTTTTGTCATTTGAACATGTGGCAGTATACGGTCAATTAAAGGTAGCATCGTATTTTTTCTCTTTTACTTTTTGCAAGTTATTATTAAATCTATGTTCTCAGCAATATCGCTCAGACTAATCCCTCTGAGGGAAGTCCTAGTACACTCAATTCCATATCCCATGTATTGCAGATTTAAAAATCTGAAAAATGCTATACAGTAAATCTTCTAAGACAGAATTACATGGGGGAAAAATGCATTATATACAAGTTCTCTTCTTAGCAGGTATAAATGTGTTATATATTCTTTTCTTATGTATTAATACATTCATTTTGCATGGATCAACATACTTTTCAGGTTAAGACAGGATTCCAACATAAACAGGTTCTTTTTCACACGTTTTAATAAGCTTAAAAATGTATTATTCTTTATAAAGAATAAAATTTAATACTTAGTTGTAGAATAATGCCAATTAAAAAAATTTACACATTTTTTTATAAAAATTTGGCCATGCGAAGACAATGATTTTTATAAGGCAAGGGTCAAAACCAGAATTAAAAAGTTCGACCTGAGAAGAGAATGATACCAGTCTTGGTTTGGTTAAAAAAAAAGTTAAGGCTGGCCCAGTTCTTCAGGGAAAAAGGCCCAAGCATAACCCGGAAAGAGTAGTAACTAGGCCTGCTCAAGACTTCAACAAAAAGTATGGCCTGGGCCCAAGTCTAAAAGAATTGAGACCCGTCCATGAGTCTTCCATGGGATGTTCAGAGTGCAAATTTCTCATTCTTGTTTTTCTTGTTGTTTAACTTTTTTGTGTGTCACTCACGATGAGTAAATTTTAATATATATTATTTAAATATATATGTATATTTTTTCAGATCATCAGACATAGTACCTTGCACAAATTGAAAGCTCAACCTGAACCGAAAATTTTGTTTAACACCAACCTGCAACCCAACTCAAACAAAACAAAACAAAAAAGTTCCATCTCCAACCCAATCCCAAATTAGAGAAATATAAATTATGTTTTAATACAATAGTGAAAAGTAACCTACAATTTATATTTCTATTACCAATTTTATGTTTTTATTAAAATAACGAACAAGTGTTTAATATTGAAATATTCACAATTTTCATTTTTTAATATTCAAATATAGTAAAACCTCTGAATAGTAGAGATATCAGGATCATTGAATGGAGTGTTGCCTTGGGTCAGGTTGTTCGTAAATTTCTAGTTCTGGCTTTAATAATATTTCTTTTTCTTTTTCCAGATTATGTTAGCCTAGAATAAATTTAGCAAATTTCTCTCTCTCTCTCTTTTTTTTTTTTTTTTTTTTTTTTTTTTTTTGGGGGGGGGGGGGGGGGTAAATCAGGTTGTTTGGATTGTCACAAAATCTTTCAGCATAATTAAGCTTAATATGAAAATGATACATTTTTAAGTATGAAAATAATACATTCAAATTACTGCATGAGAAATAAAATGTATAAGAAATGTGATCATAGATTATTAATTTTTTTGGTATAGTTAAGAACCATTTTTTCTTTTCTCAAAATATTTAAAATATTGTTAAAAAATGGTTTTTATATATGCAAACACATATACAGTGTTTGTGACAGTCTTTTCACACGTTTTACATGTGTGTAGATACGAAGATGATTATATTCAGCTATATAAGTATACAAACATTTAAGTATTAAAAATTGAAAAGGTATTGGCTGAATAAATGTGTGTTTTTTGAGAATATTCATTATAAAGATCTTATTGTTTATAGATTTTTCATCTTAAAAATTTTTTTTCAGCAGTCTTTTGTAATATTAGGTAAAACCAAAATCAAGCCACAGAAGTCTAAATCAACCTGAAATAATGAAAGTTAACTCGACTCGCAGATCGTTTCGGGTAAAAGTGCGAAACCCGTGATGATGTCGGACTTCATTAACTCACAAGGGGAGGAGGGGGGGGGATGAGGAGTTGATGGGACAGAAGCAGATTGTCCTGGAACACATCACATCTAGCTTAACTCATTAAGCATCCAGCCTATTTTTTCTTTTATACTTCATGATTCATAAAATAATACTTGTGGAAACTATTTGTACAGGGATTTGTTTACGATTGCTTTAAATATATCTTATGCACTGAAACAAAAAAAAAAAAAAAAAAAAAAAAAAAAAAACAATATTATTTTTTTATTAAATAAGCTTGTATTTCAAAGATTACATGATGGAAAAACCCCAGTTAGGACACTTAAAGGGTTAATCCAGCAATCAAAAGATAACAATACAAATACATAGGTTTTCTAATAATCTAGTTAATAATATCTGTTCTTGTATTACCTTTATTTTGATAGCAATGTAATCAAAATAGTGATTTAAGAATAGGAAAACTCTGACTTTATAAACTCCTTTATTATCAAAAATGAACATTTCAGTAATAATTTTTTGAACATTATGTACACAGCCATAATAAAATAAAAATAAAAACATACCAGCTGTACATAGAAATGAATATGAAACAACAGAATGTATAAATAATTCTTATTAGTTCATAAAAGAACTAATAATAGCCACATGTTTAAAAAAACATGCAGCAAAATAAATACTTACTCTAAAGGAAAACTTTTCATATCAAATTATTAACATTTAAAAATGGAAAGGGAATAGTATGGTTAAAACAATTTCAAAACAAAAATTAATTCCACTCTTTGATAAAATGATGGGTATAATATAATTTATAGAAATTTTAGCTTACTAATACATCAATAAACATTTAAAAATCAATGAATAAAATTTTTATGATTGATAAAAAGAAAGAATATGCATACTCAAATCAAAATTTTAGTTAAGATTAAAAATTCAGAAGACAAAGATTAATATATGTTAATTTCAAACAAGTAGTTATGAAACGCAGTACATTCTTATCTAATAATCATTTTTTTAAAAACTTATGCACTTTTTCTAATGAAAGTTTCAAATTGGTAAAATTTACAATGTTTTAACATTATATAATTTAAATAAATTATTCCTTTAGCATATAAAAAAAGCTAAAAGAAATGTTATTTCTTAATTATAAATAATCAGCTATTAAAAATGTAATAAGTTCAAAATATGATTTTCTCAATATGAAGTTAGATATCACATAAAAAGAAGCAACACAATTGATGTGTACAACAAGTAAAAATTTCCAAGATACTCTCGAAAAATATTGTTAATTAAAATAAATCACTCTAATGAAAATGGGAAACAGACCTTGGAACTTTCACAAAAACTAAGAGCTCATAGCAATATCGGAAAATTGTGGGCAGGCGCGGGAGATTTGCACCATCAAAAGCATTTAGGCTGCATTAACAATGCTTACAGACCACTGCATTTAGTATTTAAAACAATTCAGTTACATATATTACAAAAACTTCCAGAGTTTCATCACATTCTTGAACAGATAAAGCTCACTTTGTCTCACTAATTCACAATTATTATGTTACATACCAATTTTTTTTTTCATTTTAATACAGAAATAAATAAATAAATATATATATATACTGAAAAGATTTAAAGACAAAGAAATGTTTTTTTATGGAGAGATTTTATTTAAGTAAAATAGTAATGTGCAACAAGTTTAAGCTGAAATTTTGAAGCTTTCTTTAAAATCAATACAAAATTTCAAAATACCTCTGCCATTATTATGTGCAGATTTCTTTTTTAAAGATATGCATCTTTGAAGCATAGAGCTGAAGATTAAAAAAGCAAGCTATGCATATTACAATCAAGAGCTGTTTATTATATCTTCAAATTAAAAAAAACAAACTTTGATTTTTAAAACTGTCTTTTCCCGATTATAAAAATATTATAATTTTTAGGAAAATATGTCATGTAGGCATTTTTTAATATGTATCTCTAACTGATGTAATGTTCATAAAAGAATACATGATAGAGATCTCAAATGTTATTAATTGATGCACTTAAAGAATTATAATTAATAATGAAAATTGCCTGATGTAACATTTTTGATCAGTTATTAGCAACTAAATATACTTTTAAATATTTAGTACAATTTTAAAACTTTTAGCAACATTGCACCATTAAAAACAAAACAATCATGATTTTTATGGGGGAAAAATTGGAACATAACAGAAAATGCTTAAATGATAAAAAATACTGTACTACTTAAAGTATGACTTATAAAAAAACTGGCATTATTAAAAAATAACTTCCACAAACTTCTTCAACTTCATGAGAATGGTAATAAAAATAATGAATATCATACTACAAAAATATGTTCCTAAGCATAATAATTAGGTGAGACAAGTAAGTCCGTTATCACAGCAAGTTGATCATCTGTAAATTTCAATTTATGATCTCTCCAGTTGTCATAATGAGTCCTACGAAAACTGGACAATGTCTTCTTAATTGTTGCCTAAAATATAAACCACATTATAATATCCAGGAAAATTATGCCAAATGAACAACTGCTACTTTAATTAAAAATGGAAAATATATGTTACTCTCAGGGGTGAAAATTTTTCTAAAAATTTTACCAGCCAGCAAAGTGCAACATACATTTTAAAATTATTCTAACAAAATTCACATGACTACAAAATCAATTTGATATGTAAGCACTGTATAAATGATAAATTAAAATTTACAGGAAAATTAATGATATATTTTAAGATTTAACCTTATAATTGTGCTAAAGGGAACAAACATTTGATTACAATGAAACCAATGTAGCAAATAAAAATTTTAAATAATATTTTAATGAGCTTTCTATTGAAGCTGGTGAAATTCATTCTTATAAAGACATCATTCTTTCTGTAAAATGTCTTGCCATCAAAACAGTGTTTATTTGACAATCAAATATAGTCTTTGTAAACTATAAAACAAATTTTTAAAGATTTGCAGAAAATTATGAATAACCACAAACTGGAAATTGCTAACTTTCTTATATGTACAAGCAACTTAGATTTTTTGCCTCCACTTGTAAAGTTTTTTAATATGTTTATCTTAATCTGCAGCTTTTAAAAAAAATGATGAAGAATTCTTTTGCCCTACCAGAAAATTCACGTGTCAGTGGCGAGCAGATTGATGTAATTCTCCACCTTGGCCATGCTTTTAACATTTAAAAAATGAGAAAAGTCTGTTTAAAAATATAAAAATTATTAATAAAATACCTTTAACAAAAATTTATTAAACTAGAAGGCTCTGCCCCCCTGCAAGCTACACTCGCCAATACCTGTTCTGCCACCACAAACTCTAAAACATGCTAATTTGATTAGCTTTTAAAAGACTGCAAAACATTAAACTACATACAGTTGAGTCTCTCTATAACGAAACTTCATCCAATGAATTTTTTATAGGAACGGTTAATTTTTTTCATGATTACATTAAAAATAATCTCCATATAGCAAAATATATACCTCCATTTAACGAATTTTTTTGAAAATGTTTTATCATAAGTTCAGAAAACACTTCAAATTATTTATAGAATAATTTTTTTTCGCTGGTTTCTGGTTTATATTTCATAGCTACATTCCTCTACCTTATTTTCATGCCCCCAAAAAGGCATTCAACCCCCCCCCCCCCCAAGAAAAACATCTTTTTTCATGGTTACACTTGACTTTGTATTAGCCAAGATGAGCATGCGTTCTTGGAAAAGATTGAAAAATTTGCTTGCTAGTGGGGTGATTTGCAACTATCATAAAGCATCCTAAAAGATAAAACTATTTCATTATTGTCTTTAAAATAGTGTTTGTTTCTTGGTTTGAATAGTAAGGCAGGAATAATGGGGAGTTGCAGAAAAAATCGTTTTCAGCAGGTTTTCATCCACCTAAATTAACTCTCATTACTTTTAGAGTTTAGAGAGGATGTTTGTTGTTTGTGGCGACTCAGAGCATTTTTTGTTCTGAGAGATCATTTGAATGAAGAATTGTTACTAAATATAATCTTTGCTGGTGTTATCTTATACTGCATTTGCATAAAATCGCTTCTAGTTTAAACACAACTCTCACTGATAAAATAATAATTTTGAAAATAATAAGATACTGGGGGAAAAAAAAAGAAGTGGCGAAGATGCTTGAGATTCTGAAAAAAATTACGTTAAATATTTCAGAAACTTAATTAAACACCTCCAAAACAATTCTGTTTCAAAATTTAAACATTAAATGAAAATTTTTTGCCATTCTCTATTCAACGAATTTTTCTATGTAACGAATTTTTTGTTATATAGAGATTTGTATATGTGTATTTTTGTTATATGCAGTGGCGTAGCTGCACTTTTTGGTGCCCGGGGCCGGAAGAAGTTTTGCGCCCCCCCCCCCTCCCCTCCCAAAAAAACCGCTCAATTAAAAAATAAACAAATTATTTTCCTCATTGCAAGAAAAAAAGTATTTTTGGTTTATACAGGGAAGACACTTGTATACTATTCCTTGTTTTTTAAAGATTTGACTTATTTTATTCACACACGAAACTAAAATGCGTGGAACCTTATAAATAGAAAATTTCTAATTTTATTCAATACTGAATTTGTAAGGACATTTCAAAAACTTAGCGAAACGTTCTCGGATATGACTATTGCTTTAAACTTATCGGAATAGCAACATTAAAAACAAATTTTCAAAAATCACCTTTGCTAAAATTTCTAAAATCTGTCTGATTATGGAAAAAAATCTTTTGTAAACATATAGTGGTCTATATGTCTTTATACATGTACTATATATATACATAAATCTTTTGTTTCAAAACGGCAGCCACTTTACCATTTCAAATTGCTATACCCTTTTTTTCTGATAGAGGGGTAACCAAAAACTGTTCTTGAATCTTTCTATCAAGACTTAACAATTATGCAAGTAATAAATTAGACACTTTTTTTGTATATTTGTAGTTACTAATTTGAAATTTTTAAGAGATCGCCACTTTTGATGGTAGATCAAGATTTCCAGCAAATTTGGTCGAGATCTTAATTAACCCTTTACACATTATTGCTCAATCACGTCCAAATCGGTTTATAAATAAGAGCGCAGTTGCATGACATTGATCAGATATTTATAGTGAGATATACATGCTATGCTATATATCGAGAGATAAAAAGAAAAAGAATTAAAATCTTTTTAAAACTCAATTTAAAATCAAATTAAAATACTAAAGTTATTTTCCTAACTTAAAAATACGATTCACAGCTTGTAATTTTGGTTTTCAGCACAGAATTTATAACATATTAAGCAGGCGGAAAACGTTGATTTTTTTAAAAAGATTTTTTTTTTTATTAATATAAATTTCAGAATGTAGAGATATCTCCAAAATCCACTGCAAAAAGAATTTTTAAAAAATTACCAATAATAACAGGCGTTATAAATGAAAATATCTTGCATAATATCATTTGCTGTAATGTTAAGAGCCAACTTTAAAGTCGTTTTTTTAAAAAATGACTTTTTGGCATTGCGCGGATTCTCATTTAAAAACTAATTATCATATAACCTGAAAATTATGTTTATTCTTAGTTTACATGTGTTAGTTTATCTGGAACCTCAATTAAGTCTTTTGTCACAAAAAATTGAGGTTGAAAAAAATTATTCATTTTTTAGTGAAATCTCGAGATTATGATTAGAAAAGCCATTAATTATGCTAAAGAATCTGCACATACTTTCAAATTCTGATTCACTATATTATAAATAACAAATATGAAACATTAAACAGATAACTGCAGTAGAATTTGTAAAGAAAAAAAAAATCGTGCGTAAAAAATACATATTTCAAAATTTAATTTTTCAAAAGCCACTTTTGTCATTATGATTTAAGTAATTAATACTACTAAATAGATGTGTGTTTTAATATTTTATCAAACTATGAGTATGTGTGAGGGTAAAGAAAAAAAAATGTTGCATTTTATTCATTAGTTAAGAAACTACAAAGTTTTTCATGCTGCTTTAAATACGGTCATTTTCTGGCTGGTCAACATAATTTACCCCCTTAATGCACACAAAAATAACGCCTGCATCCATCTGTTAAAAGTATATACGATAAATACTAAATAAATCCAACTGGAGTGAAAAATTTTAGGCAGAGCCAGGAATCAAACCTGGATCCACAGCGTACTAGGTTGTTGGTCTAAACACTAAGAAACCAGAGTAACAGTGGTTAGAGCAACAGCATAGTATGTGGACCCAGGTTCAAATTCTAGTTCTGGCTAATTTTTCATTCCAGTTGAATTCATTGTATTTATTGCATGTCGGTATTATTTGTACATACCTTTAACATTTATTGCATTCACCATTAAATTCAGAGAGTAACTTAGAAAATGCTAACATTTGGAGAATTCTCTTTAGTTTGTGATTGCATCATAGATCCCGGGAAATTTTCAGATCTTGACCTCATGTGAATCAAGACCTAGTTAACTAATAAAAATAAATGTTCCTCCGAATTGATACCGTCTTCCCCTGCTGGAAAATGCGGTCAACATATTAGCAAGAAAACGCATGAAAAATATTAAATTTTGTGCAATTAAGATACCTGCACAACCTTAGACCATATAAGTCCCAAAATTGACGTAAATGATTCGTGAAACATCCAAACGAATTCGCGGACATGATTGTAAGAAGCAGCGGCAACATAAATAAATTCAGCCCCCAAAGAGGTTCCTGAGTCAGACTCATTTCTCTCATTATTCTCCCAGCTATTTCTGTCATAAAAAATGTGTTTTCTCTCTTAAAGAAAAAAAAAGTTAATAGTTATTTTAATTGGTCATACTAGGAAGACAGAAAAGCCTTAATTTGTTTTTTATGCAATTTAAGAAGGGAAAATGTGGGGATAGGCCACCTACATTCCATTATTTGACTGTTATCACTGCCGATTTGATGGGAAAATGGAAGTTCAAATAAAGAAGAAATGATATCGGTATTTGTTGTTCTTCCATCTAAATCCATTTTGCATTGGTTCACAGAAGTCTACATTACACGAAAATATTCATATGGAATGAAGAATCTAAAAATCAGCGTGAAAACCAATCTATGTGTGTGTTAGTGCGATGGAAAAAAATAGAAATATCTAACGCATATGAAATTCTGAAAATTTATGTGAGGATAGTTCAAGCAGGTTCTGATGCACATAAAGCTCAGATTTCTATCTTTATACAGATAATTAGTCACGAATATTAATTAAAAACTCATCAAAAGCACATTTTTTTAAAAAATAGGAAAATTGACCACACATATGAATCTAAATCCACAGCCGAAATGAAAGAAATTAAGAATTTTCACTAATCAGTAAAAATTAAGAAAATTAATTAAGATATCGATTTGAAAATTTCAGAGTAAATGTAGAAAAATATTTTACATTTGTGTAAAAAATATTTGAAAATAGGTCGGTAATTTTTCTTTATATTTTTAAAAAACTGACAGCGACAGTACAAAAGCTCTGAAGAAGCTGATTCATTGAAAACTGAATTAAAAAGAAATCTTTTTAAAACCAACCCTTCTATTTAATTTCCCAAAATTGATGCATCAGAGATTATATGACATGTGGACAATCTGCTTGATTATTAAATGTTGCCTAATGCTAAAAACATAATTTAAATGTATTTTGTCAATTTTATTGAAGATTATTAGTGTGTTCTGTGACAAGAGTTTCGTGATATAAGTTACGAGTTCGTCTACATGGTTTTCTTCTGAATATATACATTTTAAAGTATGTCTTCCAAAATATAGACTTCTTTTAACACAATTATCAAAAATTAAGGGCGCATTCTTTTTTCGGAATATATGGCCCAGAATTCAATGCAATTGATTCATTCAATTTAACTTACTCGTTGAAGTTGTTAGCATTACATTCCAGTGCAGGTGGCGTATTCTTATCTCGGGTTTTATCTGTTCAATTTCAACTGAGTTGTGCTCATTCCACTTTGTTTTCGATTATCTTACAGTTTCTATTCTATCTTCCACCATCACTGAGCATTTTTACCTGTGGTTTCATTAAGCTGATTTCTGCGGAATTTTTCCTTTCAACTCATCGTACGATTCACTTCTGCGCAACATGCCTGCTATAGGGAATGTAGGCACCGGAGATCCCTGCCGGAGGTTCCTTTTGAAAGAGATAAATTTGAATGGAGGCTTTTTAGTGGTTAGCATTCATGGTCTACGTTGCCGAAGAACAGTGATAAGGGGGGGGGCTCATCCCAAAGGTTCATTTTGAGATTCTCTCTCACACATACGCATATGTATATTATGAATAAAAAGGTTTTAATCTTTTGCTGTTCGTTTGGAAAAATTAACAAATGAGAGCTAGTATATAAATGGAAAAAAAATTAATACCATAAATGTCATTCTAAGTCGCAAACAGACCTTTTTGTTTATAAAATTGAGGTTAGACAGTTTGTAAACTGCATCAGCGATTGACAATTATGGATCTCTTCTTTCCTTCCCCTTCCCCTTCACCGAATTTCTTCGAAACATTCACATGCACACAAAAAAAGGTCAGTAATTCTTATTTACTATCAAAACTTGTGAAATAATTCCGGTTTTAAATGCCTCTCAATTATGCGCCTCCTATTTCATCTTTTTGCACTTTAGTTCAGGTATATAATTATTTTAGGTACCAAGTGTGATCCCTTGAAACATTTACAGAAGCTTTATTCCTTCTTCATCATTTGGATACGACAAAATATCTTACTAAAGAAAGTATCCACACACACAAAATAAATAAATAAATAAAATTATTTATTGTCAAAATATATGAAATGATTTCTGTTTAAACTTCCTCTCAATTTGGCGCCCTCCTGTTCAATCTTTTTGCGCCAGATACATAATTATCTTTGTAACCAAGTGTGTTGAGCCACCACGTAATACGCTTACAGAAGCTTTCTTTTTTTCTTTATTTAGATGGAACTAAATATCTCACAAAGGAAAACTTTCACACGCAGATCAGCATTTCTTATTTATTATCAAAATATGTGAAATAATTTAGATTTTAACCTCTCAATTTGGCACCCCTATTTAATCTTTTTGTGTGTCAGTTCAGGTACATAATTATATTTGTAATCATGTGTGTTGAGCCTTTCCTAGAAACATTTACCAAAGCCTTTTTTTTTTCATTATTTGGATGGAACAAAATACTTTACTAAAGAAAACATTGACACATACACACACATACAAAAAAAAAAAAAAGTTTTTATTTATTGCTAAAATACATAAAATAATTTCGCTTAAAATATTTCTGAATTTGGCACCCCTTGGCCTCGGCGCCCGGGGCGGCCGCCCCCCTTAGCTACGCCACTGGTTATATGGATTTTGTTATATAGAGACTCGACCATATATATATATATATATATATATGTATATATATATATATATATGCTTTTTTTTAGGGGGGGGGGGGAGAAGGTTCTTGTAATTAAGTTTTCATTCATTTCCCTATGATTGGGGAATTTTAATGTCTAATCAGCTGTTGTTAAACATCTACTGGCTATTTGTATGTTTGATTAAATAAGATCAGTTAAACAGTGAAATACACAGAATCTTTGCCTCCTGGTATTTTTTGAACAGTGGTACAAGAAGTTTTATGTAAGGCATTTTAAATGTATCATTTGAAGCTGGTGTAATTTTCACTAAATTTTTCTTTTTCTTTTTAATATTCATGTGAAAATACATTTGATGTTTGAAAGTAAATATTATTTATGCAGTCTTAGAATTCACAATAACAGTTAAAAAGATCATATCAAAATATGAAGTAAATGTGTCGTCTGAATAATTTTTAAATTTTTTTGCAATAATATTTGATCATTTTAAATATGACGTAATTTCTTTTACTTGTTGCTTTTAACGAATATTAATGAATTTATTTATTATTTAAAAGTTGTCTTTCTCCTTTTGATATTTATATGTAGATACTTTTATTGCAAGATAGAAAATATTTTCTTCTTTCCGCTGCTTTAGAATTGAGAAAATTAGCTTAAAAGATCACTTAGAAATGTAAAATGTCTCACATAACTATGTTTTTTAATTTAAACTATTTGCAATATTATTTTTTAGCTGTATTAAACATGAAATTTTTTTCATTTAACAGATTTTAATGAATTTATTATTTTAATATTTTCTTTCATTTTTAATATTTACCTGTAAATATACTTTTATGACATAATTTTAATAATCTCAGCTTTAAACTCGTAATTACTAAATTCTCATTCGAAAGTTCTTTTTTCTGTTTGCGACAATTGTGTGTAAATATTTTTTTAGTTTGAAGGAAATATAAAGGTTTGATCACTTCACAACAATTTAAAATAACCTTTTCTAAATTATGTAAAAATAATCTATCAAAATGATGAAAATTTGAATTTAAAATGGAAATAAAGAACCTCAAAGAATTAGTCAAATTAAAAAAAATAAATGCAGTCTGCAAACAAGGAACTTCTGATGCATAAAATGATCTAAAAATATTTAAATTCCTATGCTTAGCTTTTGCCCCTATAAAACTTTTTTAATGGAACAATTTTGACTAACTTTAACATTAAACATCTCTTAAAATAATTATTCAATTTAAAAACTGCTTGCATCATCGTATTTAACAAACATTTCTCTATATTGCCACCAATTTTCATATATTTGAGTGCAGTAGTTTTCTTAAAATTAGCAAAGAAATACCATAGGTCATAAGAAATTCATTGTCAACGGCAGTTGCAACATAAATTACTTTTTTTTTTTTTTTTTATTTTAGAATAGAGAGATACTAAACTTTTTAAAGTAACATTTTATAAAAATGTAAACATTCCTCCCTTCCCACTCATTAAAGATCAAATAATTATTTTATTATGATCTAAAAAATAATTTTTAACAATGAAATATATTACCTCAATAGGTTGTGGATCATGTAAATGATCACCAAGAAGAACTAGTATTTCTGGAAGAAATTCGGGAACTTCATATGGAAAAGCATTAACACATGCACACAATCCTAAAATACCAACATGTCTTTCACGAAGTTCATCAGGTTCCAAAATTCTTAAACCATTTTGAGACAGCCTCTTATTCTTGATGTTTTTCTTAATCTTACTCTTAAATGTATCCTAATAATATGCAAAGAAAGTAAGCAAGTTTGAAAATAAAACAAAGTATAATGGAGCAAAAACTTGATACAAAGTACACAAAGAAAAAAAAAATCTAGTACTTTGAACTGATTATAAAACTGTCTTACTTACAATATACATTCATTTAAATTTGAATTTAAAACTTTTAAGAAACTAAATAAAATAAGACAGATTTGAATACAGTTTAAAATAAAATTTACAAAAAATTTAAAATACATTTAGTATACATGGGTTCATTCAATTTCGGCAATTGTAATTGAGTAATTTGCAAAGTTTTGTTTTTTTCTATTGATTATATCATGGTTCTCTCTTTCAATGTTGTTTTGCTTCTCATTTCAATGTCTTTTAATCTTAAAAAAAAAAAAAAAAAAAAAAAAACTGAATTTGGGCAAAAAAAAGGAGCATGTTTCGACAAAGTTAGAGTTTTTTCACTTGTTTTTGCCAAAATTTGTATTTTTTCGTAATCTGAAGACAAATTTGTGTTTTTTTTTTTTTTTTTTTTGCGACTCTTTGGTAAAATTTGTTTTTTTCCTGCGATCCTTTGACAGAAATTCGTATTTTACCCATGATCTTCTGATGAAATTTGCATTTTTCTGTGATCTTTTGACAATATTTTTTTTGTAAAAAAAAATTTTCTGCAAACGACATTACTGATTTTTTTTGGGTGACCATTTATCGAAATTCCCTATATTCTTTTTGTCTAAAGTTTTCAACTAATGACCAATTTTTTAGATTTTGAAATAGAATGCCTTAAAATTCCTTTGCACAGAATCATTCCTGTGTTTAAAATATAGTAAAGGAATAATATAATTAAGATTAAAATATTTTTTCCCATGATCATTTTGGGAAATTTCCGACTTTGTTTCCGCAATTCTTTCACAAATATCCGACATTTTCCAACATTCTCTCACAAATGACCTGATTTTTTCCCACAATGGTTTCATGAAATTCCCGATTTTCTTTCTTTGGTTGTTTTGTGAAATTTCTGATTTTTATTCCATGATCGTTTCCCGAAATTCCTGACATCTTTCTATGATCATTTGACGGAATTTGAGTTGTTTTGACACACACTTTCGAATGACAGATGCTATATTTTTTCGCTACCTATTGACAAAATTAACGATATTTTTCCATGGCCAATAAGCAAAATTAGTTCTTTTAGTGCAATTTCGATGAAGTTCGTAATACCTTTTATGCAATCTTTTGACATTTGGGTTTTTTTTCTCCGTGACCGATGAATGAGTTTGATTTTTTTTTTCCCCTTGCGATTGGTGATTTCTGTGATATTTTCGACAATTTGTAGGGGGATTTCACAGGTTTTCCCTGAAAATTTTCATGATTGTTTGATATGCTAGATTAACATATTTCAAGATATTTTCCTATGACATATTAACGAACTTTCTGGATTTTATTGTTGGGACTGATTATCTAATTTCCAGGATTTAAAGCAAAACTAGTGGATTAAGTTCATGTGAATGTAAACAAAATCATGATTTCTCCTCCCCCCGGATCGATTGTCGTATTTTGAGTTATTTTTCCTGCAAGCCAATAGTGAGTTTTCTTTCATGTCCAACAGATGAATTTCACGATAATTTCCCGTGATCGACAGACAAATTTTGCAATATTTTCCCACAATCGACAGACAAATTTTGCAGGGGCTTTCTAAACTGGGTTTCTTGCGGGGTTTTTTTCTGTTGCGGGGGCAACTAAAATGTAAGTTTCTGGATTTTTCTCACGATATACTGGTTTTTCCTGCAACCCATTAAATATTCGTGATTGTTTCGTGATTGTTTAATACGATAGATTAACATAATTAACGATATTTTCCAGCTTCATAGTAGCAATTTTTGAGGATTTTATTCTTAGGAATGATTAACTAATTTCCAGCATTGACTAGCAAAATTCTCAGATTTTTTTCACATGAATATCGTGATTTTTTTTCTGTGATCGATTGTCATATTTTGAAATTTTCCTGCTGCGAGCGAATAGAGATTTTCCAGTGTGGTAGATTAACAAAATTCAGGATTTTTCTCCTATATCCGATTGATGAATTTCACAATATTTTCCTGCAATCGATAGATGAATTTTGCAATATTTTCCCATGACTGATTCTAAAATGTTGAGATTTTTTTTTTCATGTGACCAAATGCAAGTTTCTAGATTTTTCTCACAATCTGCTGGTAAAATTAACTACTTATAAAATATGCCGAAGGTAAAATTTTGTGAATCAAGAATGGGCAGGGCACATTTATAGCCTTAAAAAAACAGGCAGGGTGCTGCGCCCTCTTGAAAAGGTCTAGGGGAAACACTAATACTAGATTGTTCCTAGAAGATTGATTTACTCAATTACAATTGACAACATTGAATGAAGCCTGTTCAATTCCTGGTAAATATTATTTGTTTCTCAAAATAAATAAATAAAAATAAATAAATAAAAATAAATAAATAAAATAAAGTAAAAATAATAACTTTAACCACGCTTGATTTGTTCTGTTGTTTGTTTTATAATGGTTAAATTGTGCTGATGGAGCCTTGTGGTTATTGGCAAAAGGTTTACTATATGTATTTTTAATGTTCTAATATTTTAAACTTTTTATAAATTTTATTTTTAACTGTATTCAAGTCTATCTTACTTTATTTTATTTAGTCTTTTATCTTACTTACATTTGTATTATATTATCAGAAGAGAATATGTATGATTTCAGTCAAATACATTTGACCAATTCTAATAATTACATGCACAAATGCTTATAAAAAGGAAAACAGAATAAAACCTAATTTTTAAGGGTCAAAGATAAAAATTCCAAATATTAACTTACTAATAATTGCTCTGTAATCTTAAAATATTCACAGTGTAAAAATCCACAAAGAGTTTCAGCTGCAGATTCACGAACCTGAAAATAGAATTTATATATATATATAGAACTATTAGATAATACTACAAATCAACATCAATATGTGGAATAACTCGTTAATGACAAATATTATACAGAGGAGTTGTCAAAAATTAGAATAATATTGGAAATGTGGTATTTAGCTTGTTATCAAGGGCAATGCTAATTTGACACATTAATTGCGATTAATTTCTGAATAGAAATCAGAATAAACCTAAAAATGATTTCCATATTGCTCGATCAATCACAATAGAGAACACAATTCAAAGAAAAATATTAGAAAAATAAAATGACAATAATTGAATTATCAATATATTAATTGCATTGGAAAAACTATTTCAAAGAAAAATATTAGAAAAATTATTAGACAATAATTGAATTATCAAAAAGATAAACTTACAAAAATCAATTGCTACCATGTGATAGCAATCACACTTTGCATTCAGTCAAAGTAGACAGTTAACAAAGAAGTTATATCAGAAACTAAATAGGTATAATTTATAATATATAAATAAATTAACTATTATTAAAAATAATTACAAAACATAAGTATACAAAAATTTTATGAACTTAATAAAAATAGTTAAACTATTTTATACTAATAACAAGTTTTAATTTATAACTATAGAATTACTTTAAATCAATTAAATATCGATGAATATTTACTTCATGTAAAATAAATACGAATTTACTACACAAAGTGCCAGTGGTGCCATCTTTAGTCTCAACACAATAAATTAATGTAAAAAATTGATTAACTCTGAAAAACAAAATTTTACAAATTACAATACTTATTGGTTTAATGCAGGGTTGGAAAAAACCAGGTCTTTTTTAAAAAACATAAAACAGTTTTTTATTTTTTGTTTAAACTAGGTTTTTTGGTTTAAACCGGGTATTTTTAAAACAACCTACATGCAGTGGATTATGTAGATAATTGAAAAAAGAAAATCACATTTCAATTTAAACAGTTATTCCTATACATAAAAAAAAAAAAAATTACCTAGATTAACTGTATGAAATACGTATTGCTGAAAATGTGTGAAAAGTAGAAAAATTATATACAATAAATTATAAGTCTCAAATTATAAAGAAAAATAAGAAAATATCTTTAGACTTTTTCAAAAAAAAAGGGGGAGGGAAGTTTCATAGAAATTAAAAAAAAAACTGGTTTAAATTGTGGTTTAAACCCTGGTAAAAACCAACCGGCTTAAACCGTGCCAGCCCTTGTTTAAAGCAAAAATTGGGGAATTAATAATTTATTATATCATTTAAAAAATACCAGCAAAGGATAGCTTATTTTGATAACTAACATATGAATTTAAAATATTGTAAAAGTAATATAATATTAAATTATCAATCATTGATCAGCCTCAAACTACATCTATACTAATAAAATCCATGCGCCTCTGTCTGTCTGTCTGCTTGAAGCCAATTACAGTTCGCAACGCGGGCGAGTTGGAAGTCGCGAGAGGTGTCTTTCGATTCGAAAAATTCCGGGGAAGTCATTTCGGGCATTTTCGAGACCGTGGGACCAAAATTAAAAAAATTATGAATTAAAAACCGGTCGGGAATCGGAACGGAAAACGTCTAATTTCCCAAACGGAGCTCTGAGGCAGAACACTGCGCCACCTTGCGGTGAACGACCTGAACTTTTCCCCTTTGGCTAAAAGAAGAAGCAGCCGAAAACCTCTTTTTTCTCCCGGGAAAACAACTTTTTCTTTCGTTTTGGTTCTTTGAAAAGGAACTAATTGGTAAAAAATGTTAAACACGGTTTATTTTCATACTTTTTCTTTTTGGTAGCATACACGAATATTGTGTAACCTAAGATTTACGCGATTAATACTAATTTTTGTTAGTACAAATGGAAAACGAGCTGCCAAAATTATTTGTTAGTTATGTTGTTTGTGATATTAATGAAATTACTTATTTTTTTTTAATAGCAGTCTTTTGCA
The DNA here is from genome assembly GCA_964019185.1 of Maratus speculifer. Classification (NCBI taxonomy): domain Eukaryota; kingdom Metazoa; phylum Arthropoda; class Arachnida; order Araneae; family Salticidae; genus Maratus; species Maratus speculifer. The sequence continues at coordinate 170,738,937 of OZ025295.1, forward strand.
GTTTTTAATACCGAAACTTTTTTTGCGCGTTTTTTCTTAAACCATCATACAGACAGTTTTTAAAGTAGATAAAACCGATTACATATTCAGAATCTGCGTAAAAGTCTGCTTCTGATGAACCAAAAAATACGAAAAAATGTCTTATGGGCGCGCAGCGCCAACCGTGCAAAACCAAATATTTTTAACGGGACAATGGCGACCATGGCGCGTAGCACCGGTGGGTGGTAAGCCGGTGGGCCGCCTTTGCACGGTGGGCGCGTAGCACCCACTGTGCAAAATCACATATTTTTAACGGGATAGTGGGTGAATAACAACCATAGCTCTTTAATTTACTTTTTTTGTGCTTGAGGATTCGAACTCCAAGACTTGCTTATTAAATGTGTCAGCCATTTTTCTTCCTTAACACTCTGAAAATACATAATTCTAATTATATATATATCGTAATATTGTAAAATGGCATGGCTTACTATCTTATGTTTTGTTCCAACTTCCATTTTTCCAATCTTCCGATCTTTTGTTTACATGTTCAAATCAATCGCTTATCTTTTCGATCGTCGCTGATGGGTACGTTCATCCAGGTTTTATCGTTCCGTTCGGTCGCAATTCGCAAGCATCGCGGATCGCAACTCGCAAGTGGCTGTCTTGCATTTCTTCCATCGCAAGTCAGGAACGTGTTTGCTCAACTCGGAGGGGCGTATCCAGTTTCGGATTGCCGCTGCTATTTAAACCGGCGGAGATAGATTGTGCGGTGGATTTTGAAGTGATGTTATGTCTCAAGATAATTGATGTTAACGTCAATATGATATAGTTTCAGAAATGTTTTTTTTTAATTCATCCAGTTTTTAAAGTTTTAATGTTAACATCTAGTTGCTTAGTCATGCCAAACCCATTGCTGGACATTTGATTGTGAAGAATGGTGTATCAACTTCGCCCGTGTTTCATTTATCAGCAGTCGTAACCCATTTGTGTTTTAATCAAGTCTTCATATTTATGTGTGGATATTATTAGCTTCAGTTAAAAACTCTACGTTTTCTTAAAACTTTTCCATCGAAATAGTTGGTGTGCCATATCATGGGAATCCTTTCAGTACGTCAATAGCAGTCGTCCATAAGTGAGTCCGTTTTGTTTTCATTGCTATCCTAGTATTGTTATATGCCATGCCATGCCATTCAATAAGTAATATTATTTCATTACATAGAATGTTTTTAATTTAAATACAGATTTGAACTTATTCTCTATTTACATTTTGCCAGTTATATTTTCCATCTAAGTTTATACATATTTTATTTAAACTTGAATATTATAATTTTTTAACTGAACTTGTTTCTGTTCACGTTATGTCTGTTATATTTTTCACCTGGATTTATACATGCTTTTATTTAAACTTGCACTTATTTTTTCATTAATAAACGTTAGCCGTATTTTACTGAAAAACAGTTTCTTTAATGTCTTACACTACACTGTCACACTGTCACCAATACTTACTCTCTTAGGTCACCGTAGTTGCACTGTTATAAGCTGCTAAATTTTATGTTGTTTTAGACGGTTCTTGTTACAGAACCGATCACGGGTTATGGGCCGGAAGCGAATACGCTTTTAAACCCTTTACGGCGGCCATAACCTAATTGGTGACATTTCAAAATTTTTTTTTTTGACAGTTGTTTGTAGTATGCGGCCATTGGACCTCCGAGTCATTTTAGAGGGGGGGGCCGCAATATAAAATTTTTTTTTTTTTGAAGGCTATATGATTTTTTTTTTCCTTTCCTATTGATAGGCAATACAAAAAAAAAAAAAGGTTTTTTTTCTGGATCACTCATAATAGAAATTTTTGTTGATGTACTATCTGATTACTAAGTACGTTATTTAAAAAACTAGTACTAGGTACGTTATTCTCCTTTTTTTTTTCATGTAATATCTTCTGTTTAATGCATGGCCATGGCTAACATACAGGTGTGCATAACAAAACTGAATTCTCACAATTATGGAACTTGGGCAGCTGACGTTAAGTATCTACTATTAGATAAGAATGCGTGGAGCATAGTAAATGGCACTGAAAAGGCTCCTGATGAAAATGACTCTGTAGCGACAAAAGAATATAAATCCAGAGTCAGGTCTGCACTATCAATTGTATATTTAAATGTTGAGAATGAATTCCGGAGAATCATCGAAAATATCGACGACCCTCATGAAGTCTGGACTAAACTTAAATTGCATTTTCAGCCTGATAACCGGGCACGCCATATGCAATTATTTGGCGAAATTCTTTCCTGTAAGATACAACCTGAAGAGCCCGTCGATATGTTTGCAGCTCGCCTCCAAAGGCTTGCTGACCAACTGGCTGCAATAAATGAGCCAATCAAAGAAACTTACCTCACATTTCAATTGCTTAGATGGCTCCCGAAGAAGTTCGACAACATGGTGCAAGGGATTCTGCGATGGCCAGACGAACAGTTTACGTTCAAAAGTGTTCTTACAGAATTAGTCGCAGAGGAGTCCCGTATCAAACTACGAGAGGACGACAGAGTGGATGCCGTGCAGTCTCATTTCTCCAGAGCCCGTTCCTCAAAGAAGTGTTCCTTTAAGCCTAAGTTCAGAGGTCGGTGTCACAAATGTGGACGCATAGGACATTTACAGAGCCAGTGTAGAGTGCCTGATGTCACCCGCCAGGAATCCTGTCTCAGCTCTAGTTCCAGAAGTTCCATGATGCCTAGAGACTCCTCCAATTCCGGTTCCGTGGTGTACAGAGACTCTTCCAGTTCCAGAAATTCTTCTTTGTCCAGAGGTTCCTCCTTTTCCAGAAATTCATCGAAAGACTCTTCCGTATCCAGTCCTGTCCGTGCTCAGTCTGATGGTCATAGATCCAGAAAAGATGTGCCTCGCAACCGACGTCAACGTAAGACAACAGGCCAGGTAAATTACCTCATACAATCTAATCTGAGTAACCTAAAATGTGGTGGAGACGCCTGGGTCTTTGACACAGGTGCCTCCCACCATTTCTGTAAAGATAAAAGTTTATATGTTAAGTTCAAACCTTTAAAAAATGAGGAATTGGCTGTTGCAGTTGACGGTGCTACTTTCCCTATCGAGGGCACCGGTTTAGTGGATTTAAAAATAAATGGGGAAATGGTTCGCTTCGGCGACGTCATGTATTGTCCTAGTCTAAGACATAATTTAATTTCAGGTCCCAGACTTGATAAAATGGGTGCCAAGTTCAAAGGAGGTGAGGGAAGGGTCAAGGCATATCGGGATTCTGGCACACTTTTTCGTGCTTTTCTTAAAGATGGCATTTACTGCCTCTATCCAGATCCTAACCATAAAAATAGAAATAAAGACCCGAAAATTAACCGTAATCAAAATCCTAAAAAGGTACGTTTCCAAGCCTCAACCGTTCAAAAAGATGATTTTAAACTCTGGCATAGACGCCTTGGGCACATCAGTTCCACATTAATTGAACATACTCTAAAATGTAATGGCGTTAGGGGCTTACCACCCATTAAATGTAAAGACTTTGAATGTGAAACATGTAGAATTAATAAACACAGACGAACATCATTCCGCCCAATAAACCAAATAAGATCTAAACGACCTCTAGAACTGCTACACACTGACCTGTGGGGTCCAACACAAATAACAGGGCGAAACGGGGAGAAGTATTTCCTAACTATAACAGACGACTTCTCTCGCAAAGTGTCAGTATACCCCTTATGCAGTAAAACACAGGTATTTAAGGTATTTTCTAACCACGTAAAAAGAGCAGAAAGGTTTTTGGGCACCAAAGTAAAAGAAGTCCGTAGCGACAATGGGCGGGAATTCGATAATGAAGCATTCACTAAATTCTTTGAGGACAATGGCATAAAACACGAATTTACCAATGTATATTCTCCGGAGCAAAATGGAGTTTCAGAACGTTTAAATCAAACAATAATGGACGGGGCTCGCTCAATACTCAATGAAAGTAAACTCAGTCTCAAATTCTGGCCAGAAGCTGTCTTATACATCGCATACACTCTTAACCGAATATGTCACAAAACTCAGAAAAAAACTCCTTTCGAATATTATTGTGGTAATAAACCATCCATAAGACATTTACGACCTTTTGGTACGGTGGCATATGTGGGGGTACCTAAACAACTAAGAAATTCCAAATTCGATCCAAAGGCTAAAAAGGGTGTTTTAGTGGGTTACGCAATGTCTACAAAAGGCTACAGGGTATGGATTCCCGAAACCAATAAAATAATAGAGACAATAAATGTTAGGTTTGGTGACGAATCTGTATCTAGAAGTATCCACAAACACAGTGAACAAGGTCCAAGCTATTCAATAGGCACAAACCCATTTACTACTTCGGAGCAGCGCAACGGAAGCGATCTGGGACCCTCTTATATCCTAAATTCCGAACCACCTGAAATAGACCCTTTGACTGACCTTCAACCTGACAGATTTACTTCAGAAGCACCACCCACTCAAAGTATTAGACCGAGTACCTCTAAATCTTCCGACTCTGCCTCCTCACACCCATTTGAGGGTGACAGTGACGAGGATGGCGAGGAGTTTACTAGAACTCTCAGGGAAGCTGTCTGGTTCCGTAAGCCTGTAACTAGGCCTGACAAATCGAGAACCGACGTCTACTATTACGAGTTGGGTGAGACACAACGTCTAAGATCACTGAAGGAAGTAAGAGACTACTGTCATTCTAATGGTATAAAATTTGATCCGTCACTGTTCAGTTTTAAAGGAAGCAATAAGTACGAAGGCATTGTAAAGTCCACTCCTAGTGCTAGCTCAAGTCCCAGTTACACACCTCCACACACCTCTTTCTCTGAAACTCATAAAACCAGTTCCTGACTAGAAGACTCCATACCTACCACATATAAACAGGCGTTAAAATCACCTCAGTGGGAACTCTGGAGACAGGCAATGAAGGAAGAGATGGATGTTATAAATAAAAGACAAGTATGGGTATTAACACCTCTACCACCCAACACCGAACCACTAGGCTGCAGATGGGTATTCACCATCAAACGAGACGACAAGGGACGGGTTGCAAGGTATAAAGCGAGACTTGTAGCACAAGGCTACAAACAAGTCAGGGGTGAAACGTACGATGAGACGTTTTCGCCCGTAGTCAATTTCAGTCTAATTCGCTTTTTCTTTGCAGCCCTTGTCTCATGTCTCGGATGGATCCACACTCAGTGTGATGTAAAAGGTGCCTATCTGTATGCCCCTCTTTCTGATAACATCTACATGAAACAACCATCAGGGTTCGAGGTAAAAGGTAAAGAGCATTTAGTCTGCAAACTCCAGAGGGCCCTTTATGGCCTCCACCAGAGTGGACGAGTATGGTTTTATGAATTACATAAGATTTTAATTTCTCTTGGTTTTAAAAAGTTAGAGTGGTGTAATTGCGTCTATTCGTTTTCCAATTATGTTGTTTTATTACTATATGTGGATGACTTTGTAATATTAAGTAACCATCAGAAACATATTAATGAAGTTTTAACCCTTTTAACAAAACATTTTGACATAAAAATCCTGGGGAGAACACGCAAACTACTTGGTGTTGAGTTTGAGGAGGATGAGAATGGCACTGTTTCAATTCATCAAAGGCAATATATTGATGATATTTGTACAAGATTTAAAGAATTCAACTTTCCCATTACATCACTCCCTATAACTAAAGGTACTGTTTACTCCAAGTCACAATGTCCTCAAACCGAAGTAGAAACCCAGGAAATGTTACAATATCCATACAGAAGTGTTTTGGGCTGCCTTTCATTTTTAACAAGCAGGACACGTCCTGATATTTCGTACGCTGTAAATATCTTCAGCCAATTCCAGAGCAATCCTGGGATTGTTCACTGGAATGGTCTCCTGAAGCTTTTAGGGTATGTCCAAAGCACAAAACACTATAAACTGAGGTTACCTTGCAACCACATAAACCTAATAACTTACACCGACGCGGATTTCGCCGCTAATAGGGATGACAGGACATCAATGGGGGGACAACTACTAATGTTAGACAAAGCTCCTATCATGTGGAGAGCCTTTAAACAAAAATCTGTCTGTTTGTCTACTATGGAATCAGAATTTGTGGCTTTAACAGAAGCAACTAAAGAGCTTCTATGGTTTAGTAGGATCATAACTGAATGTTATAACAAACATATTTTTACAGGTCCACAAGTTAAACCAACACTTTTAGTAGACAACATGGCCTCCATTGATTTTCTTAAGTCTCCCATTGAAAATTACAGAACGAAACACATTGACGTAAAATTATTTTTTGTTAGAGACCTTTTAAACCAAGAGATTTTTAATGTTAAACACGTAGCCAGTAAATCTAATCTCTCAGACATTTTCACTAAACCTTTAACAAAGTTTGATCTTAAGAAATTTATTGATGTAATTTTTAGTTATAAGTAATTTATATATATACATAATATTTAAATGCTATGAAAAAAGAAACTCCTCCTCCTTTGAACTGGTGTCAAGCATTAAGATGCTTGTTTAACTTTTCATGTTAAACCTTGAAGTTTAGCATTTTTTTTAAACTGAAATTTTTGGTATATTTCAGTACTTTTCTTTTGAAGAAAAATGTTTGAATATGTAATTATACTCTTGTTATCTCATACTTGTTTCGTATGCATACGCTTCATAATATCTTTTCATAGGTTTTGATATACCCTCATTTCCAACATCGCGGACAATTTAACTCCCGCTGGAATGTGGTCAGACCTCAGGATCGTTCATCCTCCGGGATCCGAGCAGCCTCGAAAAACGTCTCGTGAGGTGCCCTTGTAAATAGCCAGAGTGGTCTGCAGGGGGTAGCGGCGTTCTTGAGTGTTCTGATCACAGGAAGGCCTGTCGCGGGCATCGTTCTTTTTAAGTCTGTAAGTCCCTGTTTTTGTATAATGGAAATGTCACATAGGTCCCGTCCGTGGTGTTGAAAATCGAGTTGTATTTTTTTTTTTTGCATATGTAAATATGAAAAATTTTTCTTCTCGTTTTAAGAATATATATATATAACAAGTTTTTTTTCATATTTAAATTGGCCAAATCATTTGCAAATGTATATCGTTTCAAAAGCTTAAGCATATTTTTTTTTTTTGTGTTGTCCTTCACGTGAGCGCTCACAGTCATTTAACTCTGTCACTATCATAATCATAATTCATAATCGTTATCATGATCATGATCGTTATTGTTCTCATTATTGAAATTTTCTCATTAGCATAACATGTATCTTTCATATATTATCAAAGTACTTTCATATTGTAATTCATGTATATTTATTCCTTATATTATCCTAAATTTGCGTTTATGTGATAATCATTCTTTTTCAGAATAAATATGCAAATGTATAATTGTTTAAAATTCATTCGAATATTGTTACAAGTCAAGACCAAAGGAAAAATCATCATATTAAATTGTTTATGTAAAGGTAACTCGTAGTCACTTGCACGTGACGAGGTAATTGTAATTATCTTTCACGGTTTTTTTTTCAGGAAAATGTTATCTTTATAGACTGTTACTATTGAACTGTATTCGACGTGAAAAAAAAAACTTTTCGTTAAAGTTACAATTGTAACTGAACTTTCATGAAATGAAAGAATTGTTAATCTAGTTGTTATATAATTGTTAAAATTGTTGTTATTGTTGAATATTGTTATTAACATTATTGAAAATTGATGTTTTGATTAACCCTGTTGAAGTTATTGAATTTGTTGCATTTATACTTGTTAATGTCAAGTTTCTGTTTTACTAGTAACTATCGAAGTGTGATAGTTTATATTCTAATGTTTTTTTTTATTATTCTATATATATATATAATTTACAATATCTGTTGATTATCCATTTTATTTTTAAGTACGAGTGTTAAGGGGGGGGGCGATTGTCAGCCATTTTTCTTCCTTAACACTCTGAAAATACATAATTCTAATTATATATATATCGTAATATTGTAAAATGGCATGGCTTACTATCTTATGTTTTGTTCCAACTTCCATTTTTCCAATCTTCCGATCTTTTGTTTACATGTTCAAATCAATCGCTTATCTTTTCGATCGTCGCTGATGGGTACGTTCATCCAGGTTTTATCGTTCCGTTCGGTCGCAATTCGCAAGCATCGCGGATCGCAACTCGCAAGTGGCTGTCTTGCATTTCTTCCATCGCAAGTCAGGAACGTGTTTGCTCAACTCGGAGGGGCGTATCCAGTTTCGGATTGCCGCTGCTATTTAAACCGGCGGAGATAGATTGTGCGGTGGATTTTGAAGTGATGTTATGTCTCAAGATAATTGATGTTAACGTCAATATGATATAGTTTCAGAAATGTTTTTTTTAATTCATCCAGTTTTTAAAGTTTTAATGTTAACATCTAGTTGCTTAGTCATGCCAAACCCATTGCTGGACATTTGATTGTGAAGAATGGTGTATCAACTTCGCCCGTGTTTCATTTATCAGCAGTCGTAACCCATTTGTGTTTTAATCAAGTCTTCATATTTATGTGTGGATATTATTAGCTTCAGTTAAAAACTCTACGTTTTCTTAAAACTTTTCCATCGAAATAGTTGGTGTGCCATATCATGGGAATCCTTTCAGTACGTCAATAGCAGTCGTCCATAAGTGAGTCCGTTTTGTTTTCATTGCTATCCTAGTATTGTTATATGCCATGCCATGCCATTCAATAAGTAATATTATTTCATTACATAGAATGTTTTTAATTTAAATACAGATTTGAACTTATTCTCTATTTACATTTTGCCAGTTATATTTTCCATCTAAGTTTATACATATTTTATTTAAACTTGAATATTATAATTTTTTAACTGAACTTGTTTCTGTTCACGTTATGTCTGTTATATTTTTCACCTGGATTTATACATGCTTTTATTTAAACTTGCACTTATTTTTTCATTAATAAACGTTAGCCGTATTTTACTGAAAAACAGTTTCTTTAATGTCTTACACTACACTGTCACACTGTCACCAATACTTACTCTCTTAGGTCACCGTAGTTGCACTGTTATAAGCTGCTAAATTTTATGTTGTTTTAGACGGTTCTTGTTACAGAACCGATCAAAATGAATTTTTTTGCTTATTATATACTGCTTAATATCGAGGTTCGTTTGGAAAAAGTGGCCCAGCTAGTGGGCGTAGCTCGCTAGTTACATATTAAAGCCAGAGGAATAAACAAGGAATGCTATAACAATACATTAGCATAAATAATAAATTAACACTATATTATTGTTACACTGTACCTTTTCCTACCACCAACACCCCCCCTTTTTTAAAAATAAATTAACATATGCACATATATTTTCCAGCAGCACCTCCCTACCACCTTAATCTAACATCTACCCACCCATCAGACCTATTGATTTGTGTAATTTTTATTTTTTATATTTTTTATTGATATATTTTTTTATGCGCAAAATGTTAAAATTAACTGACAATAAACATCCTACTTCAAATTATAAGTAATAAAAGAATTAATTGTATAATAAAGAGTTATATATATATGTAATAAAAAAAATATTTTATACCATTTTGCCCACCATGAGTTTTATTCTAACGTTTTATGGAACATACTTTTATTCTCAGTTTTCGTAATGTATTAATATTTTTAAAGGCTAAAGTTCTTTTAATTTATTTTATTTTATTTAACTTAGCACAATCTATTGATTATTTTCTTAAAAAAGAGCTAGAATGTTTCTTGAATGCCAATATCTTATTGCGAAATCTTTCTTTCAGTACAAATGCATTTTCCTTTTTAAAATTAAAAAACATTTATCGAAACTTTAATTTTGTTTTATTATTTAATTAATAGTCTGATAGATATTCATATGCTTTTTCATGTGGGCAAATTACGCTATTACACGATTAGGTGAAGAATTCGTACCTTTAGCCACACCTAGCGTCCAATGGTAGATAGTGGGTTGGTTTATCTCTACGTTGAAAACGATCCTAATGGATCTTTAAAAGCCTTACGTAAAAAAGGGGAGGGGCTGGATTGGCTTGAATTTGGAGAGAGTCATTTTGCTTTGGAAGAGCATACAGAATGCTTCTAACCTTTCAAATGCCAGGATGTCCGTCTCATCTTTGGAATAATTTCGAACGTTTGAGATGATGCAGTCTTAGAAAAAGTTGTCTATTGTGAATTTGTGCAGATTGGTGAGATGTGGAATAACTGATGGTTGTGCTAAAAAATAATAAAGGACTAAAAACTGATTTTCTTGCATTTTTACTGGAGAAACTCACATGGAGCCCAACTCTCTTGCTTACCACTACGACTGCTAAACCTGTTTATTATTTCAAGTAAATCAACTTATTATTACAGCAAAGATGTTATTCCACGAGAATCGATATATTATTACAGCAAATCGACATATTATTACATATATATATATATATATTTATATATTTCAAAATATTTCCAAATTATTGCAAGCTGATAGTATCTTAAATCAATATTCATAAAAAAATATTCATTTTTTTTTTCATAAGTTTTTCAAATTACCTTAAAAATATCTAAAAACATAAAAATAAAAAAATAAAATAAAACCATTCTAACATTTAGACTATATTAAATATGGTTTATTGCATATTTAATATAGTCTAGATAACCACATTGAATTGTATAGTTAAATTAAATACCAGCCGATTACACTTATCAACACTTCATTTTACAGGTGTGAAACATGTAATTTAGTTTGAAAAACTATTTTAAGCTAGATTTGAAAATATTTACAAATAACTAACCTCAACTCTCTCATCTTCCAGTAATTTCAATACCATGTCATAGATATCCTGACACCATTTCTTGTTCTGCATCACAGTGAAAAGGTTAGAAAACACCATAATTTGAAGATATGTGGCAGCAGTTAGTCTTGAATGCCATAAAGGGCATGATACAATCTAGGTACAAGATAAAATATCTAGATAAATTACATATATACAGGGTGTCTCAAAAGCATGGCAACAAACTGTTGGTTGATATATGTACTATAGAATGAGGAAATTTAATTTAGCAAGAAAATGCCTAGCACGTTGAAATTTCTCTTTCAACTATTTATACTAACAGATGGAAACATACTTAAATACTTTTGTTAAGTCCTCTAGTTTACCTAATACCTTTATTACAAACCAGCATTTAGCTAAAATTTAGTTCAAACTAAAACTCTATTAAAACTACTTAAATTACATTCTTTGAAATTATCATCAACAGGCAACCATGTATCCAATTCTTTGTATGGCTTTGCATATCATTTTATCTGTATTCCACAAACATTTCATAGTAAATCAAAGACAAAAAGTGTATAACTTATTTAAAAACCACCTTTAAGTATTTTACACTCATATTCAGTAATGTCTGCAAGATCTTTTGTGTAGCCCTGTACATCAACTATAACATTTATACACACTATATAATGTGCATATATTTAGTAAAACTTAAAAGTACATATCATAATTAAAATGCATTTTATACATCCATCAGCTATCATCAGATACATATACAGTACTTTGGAAGGAATATACTATTTGAAATTTTTTGTGTGTCCCTGTAAATGCTATGCACTTCATATTATGCATGACTATATTGTAAAACTTGTATTAAGCCTCAGCAATATATCAGTTTTATTACATATGAAATAGTTTAACATACTTAAAATATGTCCCACACAATTCTCCCTTCACCATTATGCAATGGAATTCTTTTGTGTGGCCTTGTAAATATATAATAGCTATTTTTTTCACTGCATATTTTACAGAATGCATATATTGGTGCATTTCGTAAATGCATATAAATTTTAACATGTTTGACAGCATGTAACATCTTTAACATTCATTTGAAACAATTTTTCCCCCGTAATGTAATGATAAACTTTTGACTGTCCCTGTAAATAAACTAATCATGCTAGAAACTTCATTTGAAATAGGCTTCGTGCCAGGATAAACATCAATAATGTCCAAAAAATTCAAGGCAAATCAAGTATATTTATGGCAGTTAGAGTGCAGAAAGAGAGACAGATAAACCAAAATCATAAACACTTTTCAACTTTATTGGAAAGTGTTAAAAAGAATTATATTTGTGCAAGTTTGAACATATTTAAAGTCATACATATTAAAATGCTAAGGTAATTTTTCAGTTAAGTGCAAAATGAACATAAAAGCACATGCATAAAGGTACATTATTTTTTTATTTTATTTTAAAGGAAAGCAAAGCAAGATTCAATTAGACCAATGGTCAAAGGCATGAGTTTAAAGCTGTTAATCTCTGTAGAGAACACAAGTTCTATCCCCACACCTGTAAAAATAATTTGTGATATTTTTGGGTGATAAGTTCATTTTAATAATGTCATATTTTATTTCGGGAAGAGAAAAGTTAAATGATTTGCATTTCATTTATTGTTGTTATTTGAATTCTTCAAAATTAAATAAAATTTCACCCATTTTTTTTTTTTTTTAAATACCAATTCAGGGTTGCCACTCTAATCTTGAAAAAAAAATTCCCTGTGTTTTCCCTGTACTGCAATGCATTTATTCTATGTTGAGTGCGCAAAAATATATGCGTATATGTATGCTAATTAGACATCTTGACATTAGACAAAATGAAAGACGAAAAAAAAAAATTATGTTTGAATATAGTAGGAAAAAAAATCCCTGTGTTTTCCAGATTTTCTGGGATTTTTGCAAAATTCCCTGGATTTTCCCTGTTTTGGGAGGGGATTTTGAAATTCCCTGTGTTTTCCCGGTTCTCCAGGTGGCGTGGCAACCCTGCAATTTTATATTAAAAATATTTTAGTTAAAATATCTTGCACAGAATTATCAATTAGATAAATTGATCTACAATTTTTGCTTTATTTTCTGGTTATTTTCAAGAATATAATGTGTCATAATATAATTAAAAAAAAAAGTTTGTCATTATTTTCCATAAAAATGAAAGCAGAAAAATATTCATATGAGAACTATAAACAAAACCACCTTGATATCCATGCTTTAATAAATAAATAATGTATGAAAATGTAAAATAAAATTCAAATACTGTAAAGATATGCATTAAATAGTTAGTTGCTAGCATCAAGTTTTACGTTTAAAGTTTCAGAATGAGACTGATAAAAATTAAATACAAGTCCTTCAGTGAAAGAAAAATTAGAAACAACTAAATATTGTTATTATTTTTTTTTCCAAAAAATTGAAATAGTAGTAAATAATAATAATTAAAAAAAAATGTTCAACCCAGTATTTTTCATTAAATTTCTGATGTAAAGCAAGCATAGTTGGTTATAATGTACAGATTTTATTCTGTCACTTCATTCAGTAGAGTAGACTGACAGCGCCATCTACCATTTTAAATCCAAAAGATGTTATGTGTTTTTCTAATGAAACGTTCAAGCTGTTTGTTGCCAAATCCTAATAAGTGCTATATAGTATGATCTAAAATCGAGAAACATTTGACAGCAGCCTTAACTCATATTGAAAAAATTGTTGAGAAAGCAATATGATAAAAACTGAAAAACAGTTTTAACTGGATGCTTTTTTTAAAATTACTTGGCATTTATATGATCTTGTAGTCATAAAATTTAATTTTTGAACCATAAAGGTATGTAATATTACATTTTTTTTAAAGTTCAATAATTTGGTATAAGCAAACTGCTACTTGCATAAAACTCTAAGTACCACTCTTTTAACAGAAAATCCATCACACATGAGACGGTTTCAATAAATAGATGTAATTAAATATAACATACTATAAATATGGAAGTTAATTGAAAATTTTAAAATCTTCATGGAAATTTATCAGATGTTTCTGTAATTATATTTTATTCTGAACAATATACACATGCCTAGCATTCCCTTAACAAAGTTATATTTAAAATTTAAAATATTGCATTTAACATTTAAGCATATAACAGTACTTTTCCATATTCAATAATTCATAATGTATTCAGCTTTGTTGCAAGTTTTTACAATGTATTAAGGGATAACAAACAATTTACTTGATTGTTATAAATTAAGCGAAACATATAAACCAATTATTACTACATAGTTTTTTTCCTCCAGAAATAACATAAAAATAGAAATTTATTTGTATCTTAATAATTTACATTTCAGTAAAATTGTTGAATAAATATACATATAAATTATTAGTAAATTGACATTATAACTAACAAATTAAAAAATAGTTTGAAAAATCTACAGAACACAATAAATCAATAATCTCTTAAGGGTGTTCTCAAATGCAAAAGGGAAACTTTATGACATAAGTTTTAATTTAGTTCAGAAATGCATGAAACTTGCAAGTGTTGTTGATCAGAAACTAATTGAACTCATTTTTCTTTTTCTTTTTTTATAAATACAATATATTTTTCAGAAAATAGTGTCAAAGTGAGTGTTTTAAGTCTAATGCACAAAAGAGTAACCACTCAGCGAAGGATGAAAAACGTGTTTGCCGAATGATCAAAGTCACTTATAACTCAATAGGTTGATTAAAAAAAAAAAAAAAAAAAAAAAAAAGAAAACAGATTTAAAATCACCTTCACAGCCAGGATTTCCAATTTTATTTCTTTCCATTAAAAAATGAATTTGTATATGTGTCAAAATGTTTTGTGCTTGTAAAACAGAGTAGTTGAGAACAGCCTTAAAAGAATATACATATAAGTAAAAAATGATAAACTTGTGAACAATTTCCATCTCTCTACATATTAATTTAATTCTATAATGTGATATAACTTAATTTGCAAATAAGAAAAAAAAGAAATTTTTAACATAAATTAAATATTGCAATAAATAATCCTGAATCGATAGAACAAAAATATGCTACTTTGAAATAGACCACCGCTTTATTAGTTAAATAAACCTGTTATTTTTAAAATTTCATTTTATGCATATTAAGAGTGGATTTTAAGTGGATGCATCTATAACTTAATAATTTGGAATTATTCATTCTTATAAAACTTTTTCTTTCAGTGATTTAATTATGTCTGATGATTAATTATAAAGCTATTCCAACTAAATTTTTATAAATGTTATTCATTATGATAATTTACACATTTATAAAGAAAAAAAAATCAACTTTAAAAATATTATATGATTGAATAAAATGCTAATAAACAACTTACACTTTTGAGAGTTGAAAGAGCAGCTTCAATACTTTCAGCTGATAAAAGAGAGTGCCCTAAAATTGCTATAGTAACATCACACTCTTTTTTAAATGTTTCATCATTATCATTTTGAGCATGACAAAGCTAGATTAATGGGAAAAAAAGGAAATTATAAACCTGAAAATAAATAAAAGCTAGCACTTGATACAAACTTAAGATTGATAATTGGAAAAGTTAGCAACAATTACTCAATAAACATTAAATATAATGTAAATACCAGAAAACTTATTACAGTTAAATTATAATAAATTATCATGAATTAAAAGAAAAAACACCAAAGTAAAAATAAAAAATTCCCAGGTACAGAATAATATTGAATAATAATAAAATCTTTTTTTAAGCTATAAAACTTTTGTGAGAATAATCAATTTTAATGGAAACAACCTTAAAAAAAAAAAAAAAAAAAAAAAAAAAAAAAATATTTGAAACTTTTATAAACTTTGCATTTTGTAATGCATTTAAAAATACATAGATCCAATTATCTAAAATTATTCGCTCCAAAGAGATAAAGAAATACTGACTGTGGTTAATAGCTGAAAAACTTCTGGAGGAACAGTGTACAGTGATCTTGAAGCATTGTGTTGCAGCCAATGACATACTACAAAGAGGGAAAAAAAAATTATAATAATAATAATAAAATGTCATTAATATCTCTCTCTTTAAACATGCTTGATAATTAAAAAATATTATGCTTGTTTATCTAAATATAGTTAAGTAATCCACTGTAAAAGATAAGTTGAGCAGCCATTCAAACTATTTTGAATTTTCAATTTAATCAAATTAACAAAACTTTCAAATCAACAACTTTCTCAAATGCACATAAGTCTATTTACAATTGAATAATTAAGCACATAAATGAAAGAAAAAAAAATCAAAGAGCCATTTTGAAAAAGGTACCAATGTTGCTACTATTGCCATTGCACAATGATAACAATTGATGCTTTAACAAAAGCTCTATTTGTCACATTACAACTATTCTTTTCCTTATAATAAATTCTGCATCTTAACATCAAGTTTTTGATTACATGAAGTTCAGAAAATTAAAGTAAAATATAAAGAGTAAAATAAATAAATAAATAAATAAATTATTTTAAAAAAAAATCATTTCTTCTAAAAAAGAATTTAACACAAATTAAGGACTTAAATAATAACAATACTTTACAGAACAAACATAAAAAAAAAAAAAAAAAAAAAAAGATTAGAAAATAATGTAGCTACTAGTAAATTTCATAAATGTCAGTGAATAATTAATATGCATTTACCAGTTCTAAATAAGTTTTTAGCATCTTTCTTTTCCTGAGATTCATCTTGACAGTTGGGTGAATTTTTAGTATCATCATCTTTGATTTCAAGTATAGTTAACTTAGGAAGCAGAGTATTTAAAAATGGAATACGTTTTGGAGAAAAGGCTAAGGTATGAACATGCACAGGAACATCATATAAAAATATATAACCTAAAAGACTAAAAATAAAGAATAAAAATTATGAATCAGCTTAGTTTAAATGCACACAATCAATTTAAAATTACTATACAAATGCTTTTAAAAAGGCACATTAAAAATCAAAGTTTAATGTTGAAAGCATAAAACAGAAATTCTGATAACATAATATGCAAATGCAAAAATACCAATTAATTAAAAAGAAAAAAAAAGAAAGAAAGAAAAGAGATTTTGTTATTTAAACTTTTTGAATTTTTCAATGCAGATTTAAAAAAAAAATAGGAAAGGGGGATAAATATCTACATACTACATGTATTTTTAGAAGATCAATAAAAATTTAATTACTAAACCCAGACAAAAACTGGATTTTTTTTTTTTTTTTTTTTTTTTTTATAAGAGAGGTTATTTATTTTTGCCAGTATTTTAAAATCATGATTATACAAAAATAAAAATATCTTAAAAATTTTAAAGGTTTTAAGAGGTTTATTTGAAAGAAAACAGTAATGTGTTGTAGTTGTCCATCTCTTAAAAAGGCAACAATATAAAGGTGTAAGTTGGTTTTCATTCAATAGGTATTATGTAGACTTATCTTTTTTGTAGATACAAAATACTTTACAATGAATGAGATATGATACAAAATGCTTTTTAATCGACTTTTGACATAGTATTCTTAGGTTTCAATAAACCCATTGTTTAATCAAACATTACAGTTCATTAAAAATTAGTGTAAAAATGTGTCAACAAATAGCAAAGATGCAGAAGTTTTGTATTGACTCACTAGTATGTTTTAATGAGAAGAAAATTAAAGAGAATTAAAATAAGTTAGCATATCATAATTTTTCATATTTTGGGAATAGAATTTTAAAGAAAATAATGGGAAAAGTTATTAAAATTGAATAAAAATGATTTTTTATTAGCTGTAAATTCAATTATGAAATACCCTCGTCACTCTTTCATAATTGATAGTTTCCATTATCAAACAGAAAATTATTATTTTTTTTTTCTTTTACCTAAAACAAAGGTTTATGTCATGAAGTCTTAAAATCAAAATTTTGATATTGCAAGTCATAAGGATAAAAATAATATAATCAAATAGGAAATATATAGATACCTCCCCATCTTTTCCCGAACATTTTGATATGAATGGCTTAATCGAGGTTCAATATAATGCAAAATTCTATTAAGTAATTCACACACTCTCCATTCTTGCTGAGCAATAAGTCCAAGAAGCAAATACAACCAACTATAAAGAGAAATAATATTTATAGCAATTCCTATCATTAAGTTTTTTAACAAAACATACAACATAAAACTGCTTTTTCACTAATTCATATACAAAAAGTAATAAGTTAATAAATACATAAGCAACAAATACATTATGAATTGATTTGCATAATTTTAATTAATTTTTCAATTATTATTATTATTATTATTATTTTTACCAGCAGTGAAATTATGCTTGAAAATATTGAACACATAATACATGAATTATCACAATGCTAACAAAGTATAGAACTAACAGAGTGAAAATGTCCAAGCCAGGAATCAAATTCAGAACCCTTGGAATAGTGTTCCAAGTGCTCTACCATTTAAGCTACAAGGATGATACCCAGCTTAGCATCTCTCAATCTCTCATTCAGATATGCTGATAAGGCTGCAATTGCAGCACAAGATGGAATAATCATCATGAGCACACAATCATTCAGTGAAAGATGAGATGCAAATAAACTTACCATCGATGAACACAAAATTTTAATTAATTTTTCATTGAAAAACCAATTAAAATTACATACATGTTCATTATATATAAATTCTAGTAAAACATTTAATTAATTTTTCATTGAAAAATGAATTAAAATTATATATGTGTTCACCAAGGCTGAGTTTATTAGTGTCTCATGTTTCGCTGCAGGATTGTGTGCTCATGATGATTATTTCATCTTGTCATGCAGTTGCAGCTTTACGAACATATGTGAGTGAGAGAAGCTAAGCTAGGTTGGTTGGTTAGTTGATTAATGTTTTATGGCACAAAGTCCCTCCAGGGACATGCTGTGCCAAAACAAAAGAAAAAATAAATAAAAAAAAGTAATCCAAAATAAATGAAATGGGAAAAATTACTTATAATCAAATGAAATCAGTAAGGATATGTATATAAAAACAGTTAAAAAGGCTCAAAAGATGATGGTTAAAATACAAAAGTCATATAATTTAAAACATTTAAAGTTATTATATATATAAAATCCCTCTGTGTATAACGATTCTGGGGTCAACCCATCCACGAGAAAAAACACTTATTGTGACCAATGACAAATTCCATTGTGAAAAGTTATCTCCAATTTTAGAGGCTATCAATTTTTTGCCCAATGCAAACGTTCCAGAGTCGTAATGGAGCGTTCTCATTTGTCAGATTTACAGTTTGAGCTGTTAAATGACATCACTACATTTTACTGTGCTTTGAAATCTTTACCCTGTTTCAAACACAATATTCACACTGTTAAAAATTTGACTCATTTGCTGCAGCATCACTCCACCACTTTTATAGAAAACGATTACTTTGCTGTGTTATGGAGCATTCTCATTGGTCATAAAAGAGACGTATAAAAGCTGTGGAGTGACGCTGCAGTAAATGGGTCAAATTTTTAGCAATACACTGTTAAAAATTTGACCCTTTTGCTGCATCATCATTCCCCAGCTTTTATAGAATACACTGTAAGTAACACACACAAAGTAACCGTTTTCTATAAAAGCGTTGGAGTGATGCTGCAGCAACTGTTAAAAATTTGACCCATTTGCTGCAGCATCACTTCACTGCTTTTATATAAAGCGGTTACTTTTAATGTGATATGGAGCATTCTCATTGGTCACAAAAGAGATATTCTATAAAAGCTGTGGAGTGACGCTGCAACAAATGGGTCAAATTTTTAACAGTGTAATATAGTAAAGTAATTATTTTCTATAAAAGCTGTATAATGACAATGCAGCAAAACAGTCAAATTTTTAACAGTTTTTAATTAAAACTTTTTATTTAAGAAAAGTGAAGGTGCGTTTTTAATTCAATATTGTTAGAATTTCTATATTCGTGTTGCTTTATTTATTTACTTTATTTTTATTTTTTTTATTTTTTACAGCCGTGAATGACTTCATTGTCACATAACGAATCACGATTGTTTACTCTTTATTGTTGACATTTGTTTTCGATCTCATAAAGTATTTTCTTTAAAGTATTAGCTAATGGTATAAAATAGATAATTCACAAATGTTTTAAAATAGCATTATTAGTACATGTTTTGCATTATTAATGCATGTTAATTTGCATGTTTTTTGTGAAATAATTACTGTAATTTTGCGAGTGAAATTCATTAGCGGCATATTCTATCCCATTTTTTTACCCATTCAATTAATAATTTGGCTACCCTCTCGTATTCGTCTGGAAATGGCCAAAATGGGAAAAATTTTTATACATTTTGGATATTTTTATTATTTTCTCTCAGTGTTTTAAAATATTTTTTGGCTGTAGTTTCAGAATGTATTCTTTTATAATTGATATTTTACCCTACTTTATTTTTTTAAATTTACGCATTTATTATTTGTTCATTACAATCCCTCCCATCCACCAGATAGTTTTGTTATAGTTTTAAATGCAGATTTCTATTGAATTTTTTTTTTTTTTTTTTTTAGATTTTTCCCTCATGTTCAATCTTTGTATTTTTCAAAATTGTTTAAGCCTAAAGTGGCAATGGTTGACCAAAGTTGTTGTAATGTTTTATCATCCTTTCAAAAATGGGGACACGTCATTTTGACAGGCTATCTTCTAGTAAGTTAATAATAGTTAAATTATAAACAAAGTGTGTTATGTACAAATATCACATAAAACAATTTTTAAAACTACAGAGGATAAAAAACAATGTATAAAATTAACCATGTATAAATTCTTCATAGACAGTATTTTTTTCATCTGTACTAGTCATAAGAGTCAGACTCCATAGCTTCTTCTACATAACTATTCATTTGTTTAGGATCTTTTAAATTTGTAGCACATGGGATATGAAGTGATTTCCATTGTTTCTTTGTCACAGTTGCCACTGATGAGAACCTTGAATAGTCTTTCTCTCTTTTGTTTTCTGGCTTCGTTTCTCAGTTTGATCAAGATATGAATGTTGCAAATTAAAAGCAGATAGATCAGGGTTTGTTTGCTTTTCTTAATTAAATGTAGCTGTTTTTATCTTAATATGGGGTTTGGTTGACTTTTTGGATTTTTCTGAAGATTTTTGTGATTGACTAGTTTCATATTCTATTGCAACAGATTCTGAGGATAGTAACCAGCATTCTAATTTTGGTGATGCATATTCTTTAGTTGCACAACTAACATTATGGGTTTTTTCTGTGGGATATTGGGTAGAATATAGAAATCTGTTAGGGTGCTAATGTGCCTCATGGGTTTTGATTGCTGTTTGAGTAAGCATGAATAAGAGACACCAACAGAAGGGGTTCTGGACTCAACAATTTTGCAAGCTTCAGGGTAAGGAAGGTTTTGGGATATTTTGACAGTAAGAATTTCATTCTCATGGATCCATATAGGATAAGAGTGAGAGTATGATGTATGATCTCCTTTACAGTTTGTGCAGTGTTTCAATTTTTCACAAGATTTATTTTCATGGCCGATTTCTACACAATGTACGCAGATAACAGATCTGTGAGAGGTATTGTTATAGTATGACCATAATGCTGGCATTTAAAACAATAGAGGGGATTAGGAATATAAGGTCAGACTGGGCAATTTAGGCAGCCAGCTTTAATTCTAGTGGGTAATATATGGCCATTGAAGATTAGTATAATGTGTTTGTAGGAATTATTTGCCCATTTTTACGGATAGTGATATGGCGTGCATCTATGATGTTTTGATCCTTTAAATTAGTTAGATGTTCTTTTGTGTAAAATAACAGATCTAGTTCAGATATTACAGCACAGCACGAATTTAGAATTTGATGTGCTTTAACAGAAATGGAGAATCTGCCTATTGTATTACAATTGGTCAGAAGTTGTGACTGGTTGGTGTAGTAACTTCAATGAGTATAGATCCCCAGACTGTAATTTTTTGAGGAAGTGGCCATCAACAAAAACAAATTGGAATGTTTTAGCAATAAAAAATGGAAAAGTTTTTTTGAAAGAGCTATCAGAGAGGCTATCAGTAAATTAAACTATGAAAAATCAAGTGAATGAGGAATTCTGTACTATTTGTTGCACTTCAAAAGGGAGAAAAATAGAAGGAAGTGAAATATTTCCATCCATAGTATAAAAATATAGAATACAGACCCTGGTTACACCACCCACTATCGAGTCCAACAAGGGGATGCACATTTGTACAACAGTGTTAACCAAGGCCCATATGGTCACAAGACAACCTTATGTCAGTCTCTACCCTTAACAAAATGACTAGCAATTGCTTGATCACTTGATCCCTTAGCCAGTGATAGAGTCAGGTGACCAATCGACAGGGTTGGTAAAAAACAGGGTTTTTTTGAAAAAAACCAAAACCATGTTTTTTTTGGTTTAAACCAGGTTTTTTTTTTTTTTTAAAATATGATTTCCTATTACATATACATTCATATTTATCAATAAAAATAAATATTTTTGAATATATAAGTAATAACTTGATTTAAAAGTAATTCTAATCAATGTAATTATTTAATATACAATTAGTTATGTAGAAAATTGAAATCATTTAAATATTAAACATTTTTAGAAAAAGCTATGTCTTTTATTTCATAAATAAAATGTTCTACATAATGAAACATTGATAAATTGAAAATCTTAATAAAAAATCTTTTGAGTACTAGCACTATAAATAAATATATGATGCAGTTTCATAAATAAATTTTCATATACATTATTTTCACAAAGCTATTCAAAATATTTTCTTTGAAATACTTGTTATATGAGATGTCTGATTTTTCTGTTAGAAGACCACATGAATTATCTTTTATTGAAAATAAAGCTTTTTATAAAGAATTTTCGGAATAATTTGAATTTAGCAGTAGAGTCTATACACTTTCAGAAGTATTGTGTATTGCTATTTGACATTTCTCCTCTAAAACTACCAGGTTAAAAGAAAAGAAAGAAAAAAAAAGGCAACAAAATTCATAAAATAAACAAAAATACCTATTTAATAGCTTTTTAGACTATTGAAAACATTGATCTTAAAATAAAGCAGTTTTATAAATACTGTCTTCCACTAAAGCATTTAAATAGCCATCAGACTACACGCTATATTTTAATGCTTAGTACATTTAAATGTCTAAACAAAAAACTACATCTTTTTAGGTATTTTTATGAGATTTTCTTTCTATTATGTCTCAAGCAAACCTTGCCTTGTCCCTTTCTCCCCAATTTTCTCAGCTGATCTAAGTAATGAGTTTGCTTATGCAATAGAAGATTTAAATATATCTTATTACATACTTTAATTAAATGTAAACAGGTGCTTCCCTAACACCAAATTTTTCATTGTCTTCTTTTTTCAACTTTATATATTGAGTTTTTTTCCCCCCTTAAAAGATAATCCCCCCCCCCCCCAATCAAGAAAATTTTCTTTTAGAGTTTAATTGAAATCTTAAAGGTCATTTTATGTTATTAACTGTAAATCTGTTTCTCAAAGGAAAACAATTTTTTTTTTTTTTTTTTTTTTTTTTTTTTTTTTTTTTTTGTAATATTAAAATATTACATATTTTTAATCCACTTTGTCATTGCCAACTTTATATAATTTGTTTTCTTTATAGCTTCAGATATGTTCATCATTGCATGAAATTTGCATTCTTCATATATACTAACATGGCCTATACTAGACTGACTATGTCTCATAGTGACTGGTGAGATAAGATTAGAAAATAGAAATTA
Source organism: Maratus speculifer (assembly GCA_964019185.1). Classification (NCBI taxonomy): domain Eukaryota; kingdom Metazoa; phylum Arthropoda; class Arachnida; order Araneae; family Salticidae; genus Maratus; species Maratus speculifer. The sequence goes on from OZ025295.1 coordinate 170,762,422, forward strand.
CTTATATGCAATAACTTGGCACACTTAAATTACAAAAATGAGAGAATTTCAGGGGCGTAGGAAAGGGGGGGGCTCAGGGGGCTCAAGCCCCCCCCATTGGATTTTATCAGAAGCTTAATTAGGCAAAAAAATTTCATTTAATAAACGCATTCAAATTATTTCGTGATAATGAAAATTTTAAATATTTGAAATTCTGTTGCTTAAACTTACGTAAAATAATAAATATGCTTAAGCTCATCTATAATCTGAAAATTCTAATAGGTTTTAATTTGTATTATTAATTTGTTAAAATTCAGAAAAATAATAAATTTGAAACATTCTAGGAAGTTTGAACAAGTTAATCTGCAATATTTAATAGCAATCAATTTCAGTAAAGGGGGGGGGGGGACTAAAAGCATATTATAGTAGAATAATAGAACTATTAGAAGCAACATTTGTAATTGGAAAAAATTAGATAAAGCTTTTTTTTTCTTATTTTTTCTTTTTTTTTTTTAATCCTCTGGGAACGGCAGTGCTTCGAACTCAGATCCGACTGGTATAGCACGTGAACAAAATATGTGTCCAGCAAGAGGGGGAGATTTTAGTAGCACGTCATTGGTCGAGTTAAAACTTATTGCTAGCAGTGGATTGCGTCATTCCCCTGATATTTTGTGAATAGAACAGAATTTCTTCCGAAAAGATTGTTTTCAAAATCATTTTGATTTTGTGTTTACCTTTCGTGTTATGATTTGTTAAGGTTTAGTTGAATTTTATCGCCCTAGGTAGCAGTTTATGTGAACGTTATATACGATACCTAACAAAAATAAAACTGCACTATGAATTCTCGTAAAAGACCGAAAAAAAACACTGTTGAGTTTTTTCTCTTCTAAAGTTCCAAAAAGAACGGAAGATTCTGAAGTCATGGAAGAAAAACGTGAAGAATCAAGTTCTGCAGTTAAAGATGAAAAAACTGAAGAAGCGAGAGAAGCTATTAGCATTGAACAAAGTGATGTAAATACATTATCTAAATCGTTCTCTGAAAGTAATATGGATATAGGACTATTTATTGGCGATGGCATTTATCTTGATGACTGCCAAAAATTAAAAGTTTTAGAAAATTCGTGGAAGCCAGATCCATCTTTTTCTTTCCCAGCAAACCATAAAAAAAGAAAATTTCAATATCACTGGTTTGAAAAATTTCCATGGTTAAGTTACTCTGCAAAACTTGATGGAGCATTTTGCAAAATTTGTGTAGTATTTTCAAATGGGCAAGGTGGTCAAGGAAACCAGCTATTGGGTAAATTAGTTTTATCGCCTTTTTCACAATAGAAAGATGCTTTAGCATGCTTCACATCGCATCAAATGTGCCAATATCATAAGAATTACGTTATTATGGCAGAATTCAAGAAAATTATGAAAGGGCAAAATGAAAATATAGAAATACAACTTCATCAAAACAGAAATGCAGAAATCTGTAAAAATAGGCTGAAGCTCCTTTCCGTAATTAAAACAGTTATTGTTTGCGGAAGACAAGGATTTGCATTACGTGGTCACAGAGATTCTGGAAATATTTCTGTTGAAGAAACAGGTAAAAATGAAGGTAATTTCAGAGCTTTGCTTCGATTTCGTTTGGAAGCTAGCGATAAAGCTGAGGACTTAAAGGAAATTCAATCAGGTATGATTTCAAAAAAATATACAAGTCCGGACATACAAAATGAAATCATCAAAATATGTGGAAAGACTATACAAGATGAAATAGTTGAAAAAGTCAATAATGCGAGATGTTTCGCAGTTCTCGCAGACGAGGCTACCGATATTTCCGGAAAGGAAGTTCTGACACTTTGTGTCCGTTATATCGAGGAATCTGATTCTTCTTGTATAATAAGAGAAGACTTCTTAGACTTTATAGAAATTGAAAATTTATCTGTGGCTAATATCGCTGATACAATATTGTCAAATCTCAAAAAACTTGGGATAGATATTTCCTACTTGCGGGGCCAAGGGCTTCTATGTCTGGAAAATTGAATGGAGTTCAAGCAAAAATACTGCAGGTGCACCCAGCAGCATTGTATGTCCATTGTTGCAACCATGTGTTAAATTTAGTTTTATCAAAATCATGTGTTGTCCCTTCAATTAGAAATTCCCTTGCAACTATTCAAGAAATAGTTACCTATTTTAGAGCTTCGCCAAAGAGAAGGAAAATTTTAAAGAGCAAGCTTCTAGAAGAAGAGTTTTTAAACAGTAAAAACACATCCAGAAAAACGACTTGCCTTAAAAAATTTTGTGAAACTCGCTGGGTAGAACGCCACGAAGCTATTTTTACATTTTGTGAATGTCTGGAACCAATACTTTCAACCTTGCTGGAAATTACTGAAGACGCCACTTCCGAAACCGAGGCATCAAAGAAAGCTATGCTGTTTTACAATGCTTTATGCCAAAGTAGTTTTTTAGAATCGCTTTTTGTGGCAGAAAAATGTTTCTCAATCACACACAACTTAACAATAGCCCTACAGAAACCGGATATTGATTTAATATCATCTTATGAAGCCATAAGTGATGTGACAGAGATTTTTAGAAAAATGCATGAAAATTCCAAATCCAAATTTTCAGCTATATTCGAACGAGCTGCCGAAGTCGCAAAGGACTTAAATTTAGAAATTAAAAAACCTAGACTGCTAAAAAAGCAAATGCATAGGGATAATACACCTAGTGAATCAGCAGAAGACTATTACAGAAAAACAATTTTCATACCTTTCATGGATTTTGTTATTCAAAATATGATTGGCCGTTTTGAAAATCATAAGTATATAGTTACTAGATTATACGCAATACTGCCAAAATACATAGAAAAATCTTCAGTAGAAAATATCATGCAATGTGCTGAATTTTATTCTTCTGATATAAAAAGTTTTCCGAATATTTTACAAGCTGAAATTGAAATGTGGTTCGAAAAATGGTTATCGTTAGACAAAGAAGAAAGGTCAAGCACTGCGATAGAGTCATTATCAAAATGTAATGCGAATGTTTATCCCAACATCAAAAAATTGTTAAAAGTATTATCAACGCTTCCAGTATCAACAGCCACTCCAGAAAGAACATTTTCCACATTGAGACAGTTAAAAATTTACCTTAGGAACAGTATGTCAAATTCTCGGCTTTCTGGACTTGCACTGATGAACATTCATCAAGAAATAAAACTAAATGCTGAATCCATTTTGAACACAATGGTTTTGAACCGCACTTACCTTGTATTATGACGACAAAATTTGTAAGTATATATATATTTATTTTTCTAAGCACTGTATTTTATCGAAGAAACGCCGCATTCGTCATAATCACTGCATTCGTCAAAACTGACCCCCCCCCCCCCTCAATAACCTTTAACTATTGTAATCGCTTAACTCATATGAATGCTTCTTTTGTGGACAGCGTTGCATTGATCTGACTTCAATTAACATTTTCTGAATAATGTAAAGTAAGAGATGTCTTATAATTTGAGTTATCTATAACTTTATCTAAAATATTTAAATCAAATTTTAAATATTTTAATGTAATTCGATTCGGGTTTTTCGATCGATCTTCCAGGTTTATAATAACGTTACTTTTAGTGGAAAATTCAGATATATAAAAAGTTCACGAATTTCGAAAAAAGCGCTAAAAAACGTAAATTGCTCAAAAATTAACGAAAAAACAAATTTCTCTAAAGAATCGCGTAGAAAAAACGCAAGTTTTGTAAAAAAAATCGTGAAAAAACAATCTATAACGTCAAAAAATCATGAAAAAAACAATAAATTTCATCAAAAAATCACAAAAAAGCAACTAATTTCGTCTTATAAGTGCGAAAAAACAGCCTTTTTTTTTAGAAGATTACGAGAAAACGGCTAATTTGTGTAATAGAATGAGTCAAAAACATCAATTTTGTCAAGAAAGCGTGAAAAACGGCAAATTTTGCGAAAAGATCGAGAAAAAACGACTAATTTCTTCGAATATTGCAAAAAACGACCGATTTCGTCAATAGATCGAGAAAAAATGACCGATTTCGTCAAAAGATCGAGAAAAAACGACCGATTTCGTAAAAAGATCGAGTAAAAGCAGAAGTAAACGTCACATTTGGAAAAAAATAAAACAAACCTTCAAACTAGTAAACGCCGCAGTGTTTCTTTTATAAAATTCGGTTATATTTATGAAAAATTTCTTTCGTATTGTAGTGTCATATTTAACAAAATTGTGAAATTTAGCCTATTCTTTAATGTTTGCTTTTAAATAATGTGCATACACATATTTTTAATTGTGAATAAATATATTTATAATTCTACATAATTACTAATTGAGACGTTTTATCCTTTATAGATTTTCTCAGTTTTGTAGTTATTTTGTGCGTATTGAGTTAGAAATTATTTGAGCCCCCCCCATAATTTTTAAATTGCTACGCCACTGGAGAATATTATATTAGATTTGTTCTAAAAAACCAAATGGTTTAAACTACGCCAACCCAGTTGGTAACACAATAAAATCATCATGCAAAATCTCCATTCCCAATGTAAAAATGCCAAGAAAAACAAAGGTTTAACCCAATAAACACAGAGAAAAAAAAAACTGTCAATTATTTATTAGCATACATAACAAGAATAAATCAATGGAGAAAATTACTTAAGAATATCATATTCAAGGCTTTGAGGAATGGTGAAATCCATAATAAATCTTAACTAATCAAGCAATTTAAATAATAAAAGTGCATTTTTAGCTTGAGTCTGCCCTTCTGGCTATAAATGTTTTACAATTAATGGTTATATAAATATATATAATTAATTAATTTAATATAATTGTATATATAATTGTATATATATATTTAAGCCTTTAAAAGAAAAAGGAAGAAAAACTAATTTTTTTCTAACCAGCTAATTTTTAAAAAATTGGTTACTCTGCCATGATTATAGCTTATAGAAAAGTTGAGTTCAGGGTTGGTAAAAAGCCAGGTTTTTTTAAATATGTTTTCCTATTACATATACATGCATATTTATTAATAAAAATTAATATTTTTGAATACATGAGTAATAACTTGATTTGAAAGTAATTCTAATCAATGAATTATTTAATATACAATGAATTATATAGAAAATTGAAATCTTTTCAAATTTTAAACATTTTTAGAAAAAGCTATGTCTTATATCTCATAAATAAAATGTTCTACATAATGAAACATTGATAAATTGAAAATCTTAATAAAAAATCTTTTGAGTACTAGCACTATAAATAAATATATGATGTATTTTCATATATAAAACTTCATATATATTATTTTCACATGGCTATTCAAAATAATTTCTTTGAAATACTTTTTATATGAGATGTCTGATTGTTCAGTTAGAAGACTCTAAGAATTATCTTTTATTGAAAGTAAAGCTTTTTATAAAGAATTTTTGGAATGATTTGAATTTAGCAATAGAATCTTTACACACTTGAAGAAGTATTGTGTATTGTTGCTATTTGACACTTCTCCTTAGAAACTACCAGGTTAAAAGAAAAAAGAAAGAAAAGGTAACAGTAAAATAAACAAAAATACCTATTTAACAGCTTTTTAGACTATTGAAAACATTGATCTTAAAATACAAAGCAGTTTTATAAATACTGTCAGTCACTAAAGCATTTAAACAGCCATCAGATTACACGCTATACTATAACGCTTAGTACTTTTAAATGTCTAAACTAAAAATTACATCTTTTTAGGCATTTTATGAGACTTTTTTTCTGTTATGTCTCAAGCAAACCTTGTCTTGTCCTCCCCCCCCTCCTCCCCAATTTTCTTGATTGATTTAAGTAATGAGTTTGGTTATGCAATAGAAGATTTAAATATATTTTAATGCTTAATTTAGTTAAATGCAAACAGGTGCTTTACTAGCACCGATTTTTCAATGTCTTCTTATTTAACTTCATATCTAAGTTTCTTTTTTATTCTTAAAATATAATCCCCCCCTCACCAATCAAAAAATTTTCTTTTAGAGCTTGCCTGAAATCTTAAAAGGTCATTTTATGTTATTAACTGTACATCTACGTTTCTCAAAGGAAAACATTTTTTTCTAAATATTGCTATTTTTAATCTATTTTATTTTTGCTAAATTTACACAATTTAAGTGTTTTCTTAGCTTCAGATATATTCATCAATGCATAAAATTTGCATACTACATGCATATTAACATGACCTAGACTAGACTCACAATGTTTCTTGGTGACTGCTGAGGTAAGACTTAAAAATAGAAATTACTTACATCCAATAATTTGAAACACTTAAATTACAAAAATGAGAAAATATTATATTACATTTGTTCTAAAAACCAATTGGTTTAAACTGTGCCAACCCAGCTGGTAACAAAATAAAATCATAATGCAAAATTCCTAATCCCAATTTGGAAATGCGAGAAAAACAAAAGCTTATTAAATCCAATAAACACAGAAAAAAAATATCATTGCCAATTATCCATTAGCATACATAATAAAAAGAAATCAATGGAGAAAATTATTTAAGAATATGTTATATTCGAGGAATGATGAAATCCTTAGTAAATTTCAACTAGTCAAGCAATTTAAATAGTAAAAGTACATTTTTAGCTCAAATCTGCACTTCTGGCTGTATATCTATATAACAATTAATAGCTTTATATAAGCCTTAAAAAAAAAAAAAGAGGGGAAGGGAGAAAGAAAAACTAATAAGTTTTTCTTTAACCAATTATACAAAAATTAGTAGTATGTAGCCATGTAGATTAATAGCTTATACGAAAAGTTGGGTTGATTAAAAATTTTTGTTATTTTTGAAAAGTATTAATTCATCATTTTTCTAGAGCTTTGCTTGTCGCTTCTGCATAACTTGGATTTTGCATTTTTCAATAATGTGTGAAAGGGAATTCATTAGGGAAAAAGAATTAAAAAAAAAAAAAAAAAACAGATTGAAAAAAAACCGACATTTTTTTTTTTTTTTTTTTTTTTTTTTTTTTTTTTTTTTTTTAAACCATTGGTTTAAACTATGGTTTAAACCACGGTTTAAACCATCTTGGTTTAAACCAAACAACCCTGGTTGAGTTGATTAAAAATATTTGTCATTATAGAAATTTATTAATTCATCATTTTCTACAACTTTGCTTGTAGCTTGTGCATAACTTGAATTTTGCATTTTTCAATGTGTAAAATGAAACATAAAAAAACCAAGTAAAAGAAAAAACCAGCATGGTTTTTTTTAAAAAAACCATTGGTTTAAACCAAACAACCCTGCCAATCGATTAATTCACATGGGACCAATATGCACCTCCCATCTGCCTGAAGAGGCCAAAGCAGTGTATTGATTTCCCTCAACTGCCAGGATCCCCCTTTCCAGGGACACTGGTTTACCACACACAGCAAACATGTGGGTGGCTTACAATTCTCTATGAGTCGATATACAGGATGATATCGGCTCATACAGAATTGCCCTGACCTCCAAAGAGGAAACCACAATGAGAGTGAAACAAAGATCAAAGAAAGACAAGAGAAATAGGAGGAAAAAGAAAAGAGTAAGATCACTCAGGTGCCCAAGATTGTGAAGTTTGTTAATACCTAAAAATGTATCTACCGGTGGGAGGGGGATGCTAAGCTGGGTATTGTCTTTGTAGCTTTTATGATAGAGCATGTGGAGCACTATTCTAAGGATTCTGTGTCCTATTCACAGCTTGGACATTTTTAACTCTGTTGGTTCCGTGCTTTGTTAGCAATGTGATAATTCACATATTATATATTGAACCAATTTGTACTAGTTTATTATTTACATTTGTATTCTGCATTTTCTGGTAGGGTTTGTAAAGCTTCCAATCATTCCTTTATAATCTCTAAAATTTATTAGAATTTAATTACTTCAACAGAATTCAGAAAATTTTAAAAGAATGAAAATCAGAAGAATTTTGTGAAAAATTAAATACAAAAATAAATATTAGCAATGAACTAACATAACTATGCTTGTCATTAAAATTATCAATTCAATGTAAAAATTTAATTTAAGCTAAGTAAAAAACAAGAAAGAAAAACCATGCCCAAACATAGATTATTAAACACTTTCCAACACTACCTGAATTCTTTACCAAAACTTTAATTTTTTTTAATGTTATTAAATAGTAAACATTTAAGAAAACTTGTAATGCATTTGAAAACTAGATTTCAGCAACTATCAACCATATTAGAAAAGTAGTCCAATTATTTTGTACAGCCCTGTATTTAATCTACAATTTATACAGATTTTACATAACATGCTAAGCCATAGTTTAATAAGAAAATGCATAATAGGTTGGAAAATCACCTTCAGCAGTTTTTATCAACAGACAGAAACATAAATGTATTCAGCTATGCAGATGGCCAACAGTTTTTTTTATGGGTACCACATATTAAGGTAAAATTTAATTCAGACTAAAATATAATAAGAATTACTCAAATCACATTTCCAAACATCATCATCCGTAGGAAATCATGCATTCAGTTTTTTGTATTATACAAACATTTCTTAGTATACTAAATATAATTTAACTTGAAAATATATAATTCAATTAAAAGCAGCCTTTAAGCCCTTGAGAATGAACGACCGGTATACATGCCACTTAAGATTTTGAACATCTTATACCATTCACCATTCTTAACAGTTATATTTTATTGTAAAGTTTACCTTATTTAACCAGAGCCTTTTTGCAATTCAATTAGAGAAATTTTTCTGTTTTGAAAAACCGGTAGTAAAAGATTAAAAATTAAGCAAAAGACTCTTTATCGTGAAGGGGTTAAGTCATTCATACTGATAATCTACTATGCTTGCAAATTCCCTGTTTAATGACTATAGCATTTATACACAACACAAATACTAAGCAAAAATTTAGTTAGTCAATTCATTGGCAGTCAGATGTAGGAAAATAGTGCTTTTATGCCCAATTTATCTAAGGTCAAATGTTGAAGTGGTTAAACTTAAATGTGCATATCATAAATGAAATCACATTTCCAGAATTTCCAGCTAATAGACAGTGTACTTCAGATACAGCAGTCTATCTGAAATTTTCTATGTCCCTGTAAATGAACATAAATGCTAAGCACATCAAGCTATAGAACAGGTATCTTGTAGTACGACTTGGTGATGTATATCAATTTCATTATATTTGAAGTACTATAAATGAACTAAAATATGCTGCAGTTTTCCCTGTAAACTATTATGCAGCAGAATTCTTTAGTGAAGTGAATAGTAAATATCCTGTAAGTGAATTGTAAATATTTTGTACCCCATATTCTTCAGAATGCATGATTCAGTGCACTATATAAACAATTAACAGTTTAATTATCTTTGAAATTTTCAACCATCATTAAAATGAACTTGAAACTATTTTTTTCATAGATTGTAATGTTATGTGAAACTGTTGACTGTTCTTGTAAATGAATTAAAAATTCTACTTTCTATCGAAAGTTCCAATCACGCTATAGAAGCTCATGGTAATCATGGCATCATTTTGGACTGACAAAACCAGATGGACAAACAAGCCAAAGTCATAAACCTTTTCAACTAAATTGGAGAAAGTCAAATAATCAAATTTTTAGATTATTTTGATAATGAACAGTGGAATGTGTCTACTTTTTTTCTAGCTTTAAGATAACAAAAATCAAAGACTCGCTGAAGGAGAATTCTGGAACATCAGAAAAGCATAAGAGTATATCATGTCGATGTGAGCTTAGATATCTTAAAATATTGATTTATTATTATTATTGTTATTATTATAGTAAATTTTGTAAGTAATATATATACAAATATATATAGTATAAAGCTGTAGTTAATAGCAAGTGTACACAAAGAATACAGCAAATATGATTTTTTTTAAATGTTTGGTTGTTCTACAATTTAACACACAGATATGACTTTTTAACTAAATTAATATTATCACTATGCCATCCGGCAACACCACAGTATTGTCGTATGTAAAGTATCACACAACGACAGAAACACTATATAGTGGCAGACAGGCATGCAAGTCTTTTGCAAGTTAAGAGTGTCTTAACATATTTTTAATTTTCCTACCAATACCTCATCCCAAGCCATAATGAAAATCATTTGTATATTGCACTGTTGACTTTTCTGCTTATTTAGTCAGTCATTTCATATTCTATGCAATTTTCACATACTGCTCTATGCATTTCTTCTGTTACTGTTATTTTTAGCATCTTATTTTATGACAATTTTTCGGAAAATGTGTAACATGAGGTAATGGATTAATTGGGTGTATATAGTGTGTTTAAATCAAATGTTTGTGTTTGATGGTTATGTTGGTGCATTCTGTTGATGATCTGTGAAGTTCTATTAGTGTTTTGTTAAAGTAGCAATAAGTTACATACATCAGTAAGTTTTTTGTTTTTATAAATACTTGTACCCTCTCATCTTGATAGACGAAAAAGGAGTTACAATTACTTAAGATGAATGTGCTAACGACTTTTATTCCAATCAACTTTGTCAATTGGGAAGAAAATATTGCATCTCCAAAAAATGAAAGTGAAGCAGAATCTTTGGGAGATAGTGAAATACTTAAAAGAAGAATTTGGTGATGGTTATGGTTGCTAACTGATTTGGGTGTATTAGATGAAGATGACAGTGTACTGTGGCTGGACTGATTTACTAAAGACCAATAATGAATTTGAAGGGTTTCTGAGTCCAAATGTATTTCCAGAAAATATTGTAGAACTATTCATTGGGAAGGATTTATTTGAATATATTAGCAGTGAAACGAACAAATACTATAATCAAAATTGCAATAGGAGGAAACTAGATTAAAAAAAAAGGGTCCAATTTGTCAGAGTTACGACAGTCAAACTTAGAAAATGGTTTGAGCTTGCTATCCTTATGGGAATTGTAAAAAAAAAAAAAGCAAAGATGGATGATCATTGGACAATGAATTTGTTGATAGAAACATGAATATTTCAGAAAATGATGTGTTGTAACAGATTCAGACAAATATTATTATATTTACATTTTTCTGACAACAATAATGAACTGGATAATGTCGAGCAACCTTTTAAAGTGCAAGCCATAATTCATTATTTTTCCAAAAAGTTTGAAAAAAATTTTAAGCATAGTCAAAACATCTCAAATGATTAAAGAAAAATATTATGGTGTGGATGATCATATTTTAAAGTTTTCAATCCACTGAAAATTACTAAACAGGGGTGATTCTGGATGAAAATTTTTTTTTCGAAAATTCGCATCGCATTTTGGGAAATTATTACGGGGGGGGGGGGGGGGGGGGGGGGGGGGGGAGAGAGATCGTGAATTCCACTCCTCCGGCAATCTTCGGACAAAATCGGCGTTTTCCCGCTATCCTCAGACGAAATCGCAAAATCGGCGATTTATTGCGATCTTTTGCCAAAATCGGCGGTTTTTCCGCGATCTTTTGACGAAATTGGCATTTTTCCATGTTTTTTTAAGTGACTTCGGCGTTTTTTCGACGATCTTTAGACAAAATTTGCTTTTTTACGCGATTTTTTCTCGAAAAAGGCGTTTTATTCCCGCGATATTTTGAAGATACCGACGTTTTTCCATGTTTTTTAAGTGAAATCGGCGTTTTTTCGACGATCTTTAGACAAAATTTGCTTTTTTACGCGATTTTTTCTCGAAAACGGCGTTTTATTTCCGCGATCTTTTGACGAAATCGGCGCTTTTACCGTGATCTTTTGATGAAATCGGCGTATTTTTTTTCAAATATTCTTTTGACAAAATATTTTTAAGCGATCTTTTATCGAAAACGGCGTTTTTTCCCGCAATCTTTTAACGAAATCGGCGTTTTCCCGCCGTCTTCAGACGAAATCACCGTTCTATCTGCGATATTTGGTGAAATTGCCGTTTTTTCTGCGATCCGCACAAGAAATTCGCGTTTTTCATTGATCTTTTGACAAAGTTCGTTTATAAAAACATTAACGAAATCGTCATTTTTCCACGAAATATTGACGAAATGTATACTATTTCGGCGATCTTACCACGAAATTTGCATTTCTACGCAATTGTTTTTTCCGCGCGCAAAACCGTACAAGTTGCCAACTATGCGGAACTGATAACCCAATTTCAAATTTTCGGAAGAGGATGCCTTAAATTTTCGGAAATTTCTGAATTTTCGGACGAGAATCACCCTTGTTACTAAATATGGCATACTCATTCAGATGCTACATGATTCCAATATGGGATATATTTCTTCATTTAAGATGTATTCCGGTGCTGAACAGCCTTTAACAAAAACAGTGTGATGAAAATATTCACATGTTCTTATGGAAAGTGGTGATGGAAAAGATTCTTTCTCACCATTAAAAAACTTATTTGTTTCCAAAGCACTCGCCAGATGGAAGCACCATGAAACTCTTGTCCTGAAACCAAGAAAAGAACTCTCTAAAAACTTTCTTTGACGTCACATTTTTCTGCGAAGCTACTCTCACTCGAAAATGATTCTAAGCTGGTGATGTTTACATTTTCCTAAAACTGAAAAATTCGGAAGCAAAAATTCTCAGCTTCGATAATATTTCCTTTTAAAAGAACTTTAAGATTTAAACATTTAAATTCTACTTATTTTGTGCTTACGTAAATTGTGCTGTGAATTTTTCTATTTGTGTAATTAAAGAAGTCATCTTTCCCAAAACGGAAGTGAACAAATTATTTGTTCCATAATACACAGTAATAAAATAATAATATATTATTATTCCAGTAACTTCTAAGCAGGCCTAAAGAAGATGAAAGTTATTATGTCCGAAGAAGATTCCTAGAAAGGTAGGCCTGAACTTATATACTTTCTTTTTATTGAAATATCAAATTTAACTGAAACAGAACTCACCCTATAGATTATGAGTACTGAGATGTTCTTATATATATATAAGTAAAAGAGCTTGCCCATGATTCTATTATTTGAAAGTATTAAACTATAAACAATCTTTTGAAAATATATATGATAATTGAATAAACGATTGAATTAATATAATTGAATAACGATTGAATTGATGTTGATTTGAATTAATATAATGGCTACCAGTAAAATAGCCCTCGTTGAAAAGCTGAATGACCAAAATTATAGTAATTGGTCATTTAAGATTGAAAATCTTCTCCAAAAGGAGAATGTGTTCTCAGTAATCAAAGATCCTCCACCGGATCCTGTCACCGCACAATGGAATAAAGATAATATTAAAGCGAAATCTATTATTAATCTGTGTATAGAAGATTCGCAAATAATTCATGTGAAACATCTAGTAAATGCTAAAGATATTTGGGAGGCTTTGAAAAATGTCCATTTAAGAAGTACTCTTTCTTCCAAACTTTTTCTCTTAAGGAAACTGTATTCTCAAAAACTGAGTGAGGGGGGAGACATGATCTCCCATATCAATAATATTTTATCCATCAAAGATAAATTATTTGCTATTGGCGAGGAAATCCCTGACTCGCATATATGTGCCCTCTTGCTTTGCTCCCTGCCTAGATCTTATGACCCAATGGTTACCGCGTTAGAAGCCAGCGAGACGGATCTAACTTTAAGTTACGTAAAAAATAAATTGATCAATGAATATAAACATAGATGCAAAAACAGAGACGCGAGTTCAAATTCGCGAGATTCGGCTTACAAAGCAATAAATAAACCCGAGAATCGTGAAGCTGTTTCGAGCTCACGCGACTCAGCATATAAGGTAGTAAATAAAAATGCTAGAAATAAGAAATTTTGCACGTTTTGCAAACGAGACAACCATGTACGCGAAAATTGTTATCATTTAAAGAATAAAATGCAAAATGATAACTCGAGAAATAATTCGAATCGAAATAAGTTTTATAATAATTCAAACTCTTTCAGAAATAATTCGGGAAATTACAAAGGTAATCAAGGTAATGTAAGGGATACTTCCAACTTCTGTTTTAAAGGTAATGTTGACGCAGAAATAGGTACAAATAATTTTTCTACCTCAACGAATTCGGAAGAAAACATTTATAAGTTCTCCGAACAAAATTATCCTGCGTCCGATTTAATGTCTGCTAATAGCGCACAAGAACTTAATGTAAATAAATTCGTTATCGATTCCGGCTGCACAAGACATGTAGCATTCGCAAAAGAAAATTTCATAAACTTTAAAACCGGAAATTTTGGTAGCATAATGATAGCGGATGGAAATAAACTAGATTCACATGGTATGGGTGATATTAAACTTTGTACAAATTCACCACATCAAATTATACTTAAAGATGTTCTTTACTGTCCTGAATTACAAAGTAATTTATTATCGGTTAAGAGAGCAACAGAAAACGACTTTAAAGTCATTTTTGAAAAAGATTCTTGTAGCTTTGTTAAAGACAATAACATAGTTTTAACAGCGGAGTTAAATAATAATCTATATGAAATTTGTCCTAGAGATGAGTACGGATATGCTGTCAAAACACAAATGTTTTGTGATAATCCGAATTGTATTACAACTTGGCATAAACGCCTAGGACACAAAAATTTTGAATCAATCAAATATCTTGTGAATCATAAGTTAGCGGATGGTATAACTTTAAGTAAGTGTAAACATGATAATATATGTACTAAATGTATCGAAGGGAAAATGTCACAATTACCTTATCCAAAGGTAGCATCAAATAGATCTAACGAAGTCCTTTCACTAATCCATAGTGATATCTGCGGTCCCATGAAGATGGAAACATTCTCAGGTAAAAGGTACTTTATTACTTTCATTGATGATTTTAGCAGGTTTACTATGGTTTATTTATTTTCACACAAATCGGAAGCCCTAGAAAAATTTAAAGATTTCTCTGCACTAGTAAAAAATAAATTTGGTAAACAAATAAAAGCCTTTAGATCGGATAATGCAGGGGAATATCTTGGGGAAAATTTTGAAGATTATTTAACCCTTAACGGTATCGAACGCCAATTGAGTGTACCATTTTGCTCACCTCAAAATGGTGTTGCTGAAAGAAAAAACCGTACCCTTGTAGAAATGGCGCGCACAATGCTGTCAGACGCAAATCTACCAAAACAATTTTGGGGTGAAGCAATTCTCACTGCCACTTATTTAACAAATAGGCTGCCAACCAAAGCAAACAATAACATAACCCCATTTGAACTTTGGAATAATCGTAAACCAAATTTGTCACACATAAAAACATTTGGTTGCAAGGCATATGCCTATGTAGAAAAATCTAAAAGGGCTAAATTCGATGAGAAAGCCATTGAAGGCATTTTCTTGGGATATGACCAAAGGAGCAAGGGATATAGAATATATATCGGGGATAATAGAGTAATGATATCTAGATCAGTAAAATTTCTAGAAAATGTAAAAAATTATACTAAACAAGACGAAAATAACATTTCGACCCCAACCGAAGTTGCTCAAATTGAATTAGATTGTGATAAACATGACGCGGACGCAATTCCACATCAGAGTCAAATACAGCTTAGAAGATTGGGAAGAGAAAACAGGGGAGTACCACCAGATAGGTATGGAATTAGCGCAAACATGTGTCAGGTTGAGGAACCCAAAACTTGGGAAGATATAGAAAATATGAAAGACCCAAAAATTAAAAATAATTGGCTAGCAGCTACAAATGAGGAATTCAATTCACTTATGCAAAATAAAACTTGGGAATTAGTCGACCCACCTCTGGGAAAACATATTATAGGTTGTAAATGGACTTTTAAAACAAAACGCAATGCATGCGGAGAAATAGAACGCTACAAGGCGAGACTTGTTGCGAAGGGTTATTCGCAAAAATTCGGGTGCGATTATGATGAAACTTTTGCCCCCGTCATGGCACACACCACAATAAGAAGTTTCCTAAACGCTGCTGTATATAAAAATTTAGATATAATTCATTTAGATGTAAAAACAGCATTTTTGCACGGAAACTTAGACGAGGAGGTATTCATGACACAACCCGAGGGATATATAGTAGAAGATCAAAAGGAAAAGGTGTGTAAACTGAATAAGCCTATTTACGGGCTAAAACAGGCTGCTAGAGCCTGGCACCTAAAAATTAGTCAAACACTCAAAAACATGAGATTTAATCAGTGCACATCAGATTTATGCTTGTTCAAACGAAATAAAAACGGAAACTTGTCTTATATTATAGTATATGTCGACGACATTTTAGTAGCAGGAAAGAAAAGGGATACCGGAGAGATATACAAAGAGTTATCAAGGGAATATGAAATAAAATCGTTAGGTAAAGTATCGCATTATTTGAGGATAAATATCAAACAAACAGAAGATGGAAGTCTAATGTTAGATCAAGAAAATAAAATTGACGCAATTGTTAGGAAATTTAACTTAGTAAATTCTAAACCAACTTATACTCCCATGAATACGGATTATTTTAATTTAGATCCTGATAGTAAACTAATGAGTAACAATACCCTTTATCGACAGCAGAGGGGGCACTCTTATATATCTCCACCATCACTAGACCGGATATATCTGCCTGTGTGAATATATTAGGTAGAAGAAATGAAAAACCTAGAGAAGTAGATTGGTTAGCAGTTGAAAAGGTTATTCGATACTTAAAAACGACCAAAGATCTCAAACTACTAATTGATAAGAATAAAGAGCCCGTCTTAGCAGCATATTGTGATGCGGATTGGGCATCAGATAAAAGTGACCGGAAGTCCACTACCGGCAATATCTTCAAATTGGGAAACAACTTGTTAAGCTGGTCAAGCAGAAAGCAGACCAGTGTCGCACTCTCCTCTACTGAGGCAGAATACATTTCTGTCTCAAACACCTGTCAAGAAATGGAGTGGTTACCCGCATTATTAACAGATTTGGACCTACCACAAACCTTACCGATTTCGATCTATGAAGATAATATTCCATGCATAAAAATCTCAAAGAATGAAAAACATTTATCGAGAAGTAAGCATGTAAGTGTCAAATACTACAACGTAAAGACTATGATAGAAAACGGAACAATGTGTCTACACTATTGCCCTTCAAAGCAAATGATTGCTGATATCATGACCAAACCCCTTGCGAAACCTCAGTTTGAAACTTTGAGATCTCAGCTGCAACTGAGGCTAGCACTTTGAAAACAAAAGTGGGGGTGATGGAAAAGATTCTTTCTCACCATTAAAAAACTTATTTGTTTCCAAAGCACTCGCCAGATGGAAGCACCATGAAACTCTTGTCCTGAAACCAAGAAAACAACTCTCTAAAAACTTTCTTTGACGTCACATTTTTCTGCGAAGCTACTCTCACTCAAAAATGATTCTAAGCTGGTGATGTTTACGTTTTCCTAAAACTGAAAAATTCGGAAGCAAAAATTCTCAGCTGCGATAATATTTCCTTTTAAAAGAACTTTAAGATTTAAACATTTAAATTCTACTTATTTTGTGTTTACGTAAATTGTGCTGTGAATTTTTCTATTTGTGTAATTAAAGAAGTCATATTACTCCTAAAAAGGAAGTGAACAAATTATTTGTTCCATAATACACAGTAATAAAATAATAATATATTATTATTCCAGTAACTTCTAAGCAGGCCTAAAGAAGATGAAAGTTATTATGTCCGAAGAAGATTCCTAGAAAGGTAGGCCTGAACTTATACACTTTCTTTTTATTGAAATATCAAATTTAACTGAAACAGAACTCACCCTATAAGTGGCATCACTTATACATGGACAATTACTACAACAGTGAAGAATTTGCAGAAAAATTTGTTGACAATGACTACATAGAGAATTTCCAGAAAAATTAAAGTGTATAAAACTAAATGTGTTTGAAGCCTGCCATCAATGAAAAGGTGAAATACTCATACAATTATGGAGAGCTTCAAAAACCAAAATGATTTTAATGATCACTACGATATACAATGCTACTTTGATTGACATCCAAAGAAAATGCAGAAAAACTAATTGCACAATTAAAAAAAAAAAAAAAAAAAAAAAAAACCCTGAAAGTGTATTAGACTATAATAAATACATAAAGGAAGTGGATCAGGCAAAAAAATATCTGAGATAATGCCCAATATGCAAAAAACAATAAAATGGTCAAAAAAGGTTTGCTTGTACTTATTTAATTGTGCATTTTATGATGCATTCAGGACATGTCAATTTTTCAATACAGAACATAAGAATCTCCAATTTCACGATTTTTTATCGAAAGCATCTGAATTGTGAATAAAAGATCATGTACTTGCTCCTGAGCAAAACTAGAAGATATCTTCTACAATGTGTGCATCCCACCATGATGTGATCAACAAACTTTTTGGTCAGCTAAAGCAACACCAGATAATACTCATTTCTGAAGCTAACAAATGAAACGAAGAAACTTCCATATATGTTGCAAAAAAAAAAAAAAAAAAAAAAAGAACAACAAATTTAATATGCAAGTCTTGTGGAGTTGCTTAACATCTTGGAGATAGTTTTGCTTCATATCATCTAAAACAGAAATACTAAATACCATAGAAAATGTAAATAAAGAAATATATAAAACAAATTTTACAATTATTTGCATACGAATTTCTTCAAAATTTCTTGAAAATAAAGGGACAGAATAAGTCATGAGAACCAATGATGAAATCAGTAAAACTTGACAATTTATAATTTCTCAATAACTTCAAAAACTGCTGGCAACAAGAGAAGAAATTATTATGAGACATGTGAACAACAAAGTGTTAAAATAAAAAATAAAAAAAAATAAATCATTGTTTTTTATACTAACAAAATTTGAATTTGATTCACAATGTGCAAATAAACTCACTTTAACTGATAAAAAAGATATATAAATTTCATGCAAATATTCTTTTTCTTTTTTAATTGTTTAAGGTTCACCATAGCAAAAGAAAAAAAAAAAAAAAAAAAAAACGTTACATTAAATATAGGCATTTCTACCTAGATTCTAAGAAAGATCCATTTTCAACAGTAGCTGGTTCTTTCATCATAAGTTCAAATAGCCAGTAATACTTATTAGGATCTCTACTTTTCTATAAACAGAGAAAAATTACAATATTTTAAAACACTTCATAAATTTATAAATGATATTTAAATGAGCACTAAACATAAATTTTTGATTTTGAAAAAACTCATGAGAAATCTACACAACTAAATATCTGAATTTCTGTTTTCTCAAATTTGTTGGTAAAATAATTTTAAAATGTTGTAAAATAAACTGAAAAAAGAAAAAAAAAATCCTAAAAGTTTCTTTGTATTTGATAAAGAGTAAACATACTAAATATGGGAATATGCTTAATATTTGTAGAAGTATAATATGCATAATTATAAGTTTTCTCTAAATTTATATGAAATAAGCTTTAAAATTGTATATTATAAACTATAATTTGTATTTTTATGAACCAATAAAAAAATATAGTTACTTCTTTACAGAGACATAATATATTAAATATTAGTAAGAATATAGTAAGAATAATCCTAATTAAGGTTTAACATTCTCACTGCTGCAAACTGATATATCCGTTCACTAAGTTGCAGGTTTCACAGCAATAAAAGCATTATTTAAATTAATACAATTAAAGAAATATAAAACAGTTTTAAATCAGTTTGTTAAAGTTCACACTTTCAGGGCTTATATTCCTATAAGCATTTAAATTTTTATGACATGTTCAAAAAGTCAGCTTTTTTTAGATTAAAAAAAAAAAAAAAAAAAAAAAAAAAAACTACAGCGTAAACAACATTACAATTTTACCCTTTTGTTCGGCAGTCAGATGGTTAAAAACAATTTGTTTCATAATCTTTTTGAAAAGGACCTTACATAAATAACTATTCATTAAATGGCTAACAAAAATATGCACCCATTCATGCCTAGTGCCCCATAATTCATATGTTACAAAAAAAATTAAGAAATAAGCTTTGAACATGTAATTTCATAATTTGAAAAAAATATTTCAAAGAAGTCTAGGTATGCATTTGGATTCTTGGTAGAAAAAACACATTTATTTTTTACATTTCGCTATCTTGAAAAACGAAATATCAATTAACACAAGAAAAAAACCTTCATTTAAGCAAATAAATGTTTATTTTATATTTTCATCTCTCAAAAACAGCCAAAGACATTTACAGATAGTCATTCCATACAATTTACATGTTGTAAAGTAGGAAAAAAAAAAAAAAAAAAATACAAAATTTATTAAAATCTAAAGTATCTTAAAAATAAATGGGATGCTAGGCATAAATGAATTAAGTATCAAATTATGTATATGGATAACAATACAAATTATCATTTGAAGAGGTAAATCTCTCAAACTCAAATGCCTTTTTTTCTGCTTAATCTTTTAAAAGCATCAAGAAAAATTGAACATAATAAAAACCTAAGTCATGTGGCTGGCATCAACAGTTCTGGTCTCACTGCATCACTTTCTATAAGTCAGAAGCCATTCAACTCCTTTTATGTCAACCAGGGTTGGTAAAAAACCCCAAAACCATGGGGTTTTTTTTGTTTAAACCGGGTTCTTTTTTTGGTTTAAACCAGGTTTTTTAAAATATGTTTTCCTATTACATTATACATGCATATTTATCAATAAAAATGACTATTTTTAATACACAAATAATAACTTGATTTAAAAGTAATTCTAATCAATAAATTATTTAATATACAATCAGTTATGTAGAAAATTGAAATCCTTTCATATTTCAAACATTTTTAGAAAAAGCTATGTCTTATACTTCATAAATAAAATGTTCTACATAATGAAACATTGATACCTTGATAATCTTAATAAAACAACATTTTGATTACCAGCACTAAAAGTAAATATATGATGTATTTACATACATAAAACTTCATATATATTATTTTCACATGGCTATTCAAAATAATTTCTTTGAAATACTTTTTATAAAAAAATTTTGGAATGATTTGAATTTAGCAGTAGAATCTTTGCACACTTGAAGAAGTATTGTGTATTGTTTCTATTCAACACTTTGCCTCTGAAACTACCAGGTTAAAAGGAAAAAAAAAAAAAAAAAAAAGAAAGAAAGAAAGAAAAGGCAACAGTAAAATAAACAATAATACCTATTTAACATCCTTTTAGACTATTGGGAACATTGATCTTAAAATACAAAATAGTTTTATAAATACTGTCACACACTAAAAAATTTAAACTGCCATCAGACTACACGCTATATTATAACGCTTAGTACTTTTAAATGTCTAAACTAAAAATTACATCTTTTTATGCATTTTATGAGACTTTTTTCTGTTATGTCTCAAGTAAACCTTGTCTTGCCCCCCCCCCCCCCTCCTTTCCAATTTTCTTGGATGATT
Organism: Maratus speculifer; assembly: GCA_964019185.1. Lineage (NCBI taxonomy): Eukaryota > Metazoa > Arthropoda > Arachnida > Araneae > Salticidae > Maratus > Maratus speculifer. Next base: position 170,783,667 of record OZ025295.1, read on the forward strand.
TAAGTAATGAGTTTGGTTAGGCAATAGAAGATTTAAATATAGTTTATTGCATAATTTAGTTAAATGCAAACAGGTGCTTTACTAGTACCTGATTTTTCAATGTCTTCTTATTCAACTTCATATCTAAGTTTCTTTTTTATTCTTAAAAGATATATCCCCCCCCCCCCCCCCCAATAAAAAAAATGTTCTTTTAGAGCTTGACTTTTAAAGGTCATTTTATGTTATTAACTGTACATCTGCTTTTCTCAAAGGAAAACATTTTTTTTTCTAAATATTTCTATTTTTAATCTATTTTATCTTTTCTAAATTTACAAAATTTAAGTGTTTTCTTAGCTTCAGATATGTTCATCAATGCATAAAATTTGCATTCTACATGCATATTAACATAACCTAGACTAGACTAGACTCGCAATGTCTCATGGTGACTGCTGAGATAAGACTTAAAAACAGAAATTACTTACATCCAATAATTTGAAACACTTAAATTACAAAAATGAGAAAATATTATATTAGATTTGTTCTAAAAAACCAATTGGTTTAAACTGTGCCAACCCAGTAGGTAACAGAATAAAATCATAATTCAAAATCCCTAATCCTAATTTGGGAATGCAAAAAAAAAAAAAAAAAGAAAAAAAAAATGAAAGCAAAAACACAGAGCAAAAAAAAAACTCATTGCCAATTATTCATTAGCAAACATAATAAAAAGAAATCAATGGAGAAAATTACTTAAGAATATGCTATATTTGAGGCTTTGAGGAATGATGAAATCTTTAGTAAATATCAACTAGTCAAGCAATTTCAATAGTAAAACTGAATTCTTAAAAGTGAATTTTTAGCCCAAATCTGCACTTCTGGCTATATATCTATATAAAAATTAATGGCTTTATATAACCCTTAAAAAAAGGGGGAGGGGGAGGGAGAAAGATAAAGAATACTGCCCAGTTAAACTGATGGCATTGAGCTCACAGGCTACAAATACTAATTGTACATTAAAGCCTTATACTTTCAAGGGTTAATTCCGTTCGAAAAAAAAATTAAGAAGGGGAAACAGCTCTCCCCTTTCCTCTTTTTTTATACTTAATCATTGAACCTCCTATACTATCAAAGACATGCTTTATCATATAAAAAATCTATATCCAAAATTCAGAGCAAATTAGATAATTCTTAATAAAAACCCATTTAGCATTTATATAATTTAAAAGGAGTTATCCCCTTCTTTTATACTTAACCATTAAACTTCCAAAACTATTCAGAGATTTGAACGAAATCTGAAAATTCTGCTTGAAAAACCTATTTATATAAATTAAGATTAAGAGGGGGGGAGGCATTAGAACCCCTGTTGCCCCTATTTATACTTATTCAATGAACACCTAATAGCAGTCACGGAATCGCCTCATCAGAATGATCCTAATCTAAATTTTGAACGAAAACTTAATTCTGCATGAAAATCCCATTTATATCAACTAACGGGGGGGGGGGGGGGGGGGGGGGGGGGCATTAGAACCCCTGTTCCCCCTATTTATACTTATTCAATGAACACCTAATAACAGCCACGGAATCGCCTCATCAGAATGATCCTAATCTAAATTTTGAACGAAAACTTAATTCTGCATGAAAATCCCATTTATATCAACTAACGGGGGGGGGGGGGGGATTAGAACCCCTGTTCCCCCTATTTATACTTATTCAATGAACACCTAATAACAGTCACGGAATCGCCTCATCAGAATGATCCTAATCTAAATTTTGAACGAAAACTCAATTCTGCATGAAAATCCCATTTATATCAACTAACGGGTGGGGGGGATTAGAACCCCTGTTCCCCCTATTTATACTTATTCAATGAACACCTAATAACAGTCACGGAATCGCCTCATCAGAATGATCCTAATCTAAATTTTGAAAACTTAATTCTGCATGAAAATCCCATTTATATCAACTAACGGGGGACATGAGCCCCCCGTTCCCCCTCTTATACATATCGAATGAACTTCAAAAACTAATCAGGGAAGCGCCTTGTCAGGATATACCTACATACAAAATTTTAAGAGGATCGGATATTTTTATCATGAGTTATCGCGTTACGCACATACGCACATACATACAGAACGGGCGGGCACATAAGCTCTCAGGCTATGATAGCCTGTGAGCTAAAAAACTAACTAGTTTTTCTCTAATCAACTAATTATAGAAAAATTACTAGTATGTAGCCACATAGATTATTAAGTCATCATTTTTCTACAGCTTTGCTTGTGGTTTCTGCATAACTTGGATTTTGCATTTTTCAATAATGCGTAAAATAAAACATTAGGGAAAAAGAATAAAAAAAGCCAGATTAAAAAAAAAAAAAAGCTCTTTTTTTTTAAACCATTGATTTAAACCATGGTTTAAACCAAACAACCCTGATGTCAGCTGGGCAAAGATCATTAATCCTTATATTCACCATCTACCTCAACTTAGTACACCTCAGTCAAATGCTCAAATAAAATTTGTAATAACATTTAATTGGACATTATTAAGAGGCATTCAATCATGATTAAAAGTGAATACCATTTGAGCGTTGGGGAAGTAATTGGTGAATACGACCGTAAGTCATCAAATAGGTCCATCGCTATCAATTCATTTAAAAGATAAACCTATCATTAATTTCCTTTAAAATACATGTCTTTGATCTTTAATAACAAAAGCCTAGGTCAAGTAATTATTGTAAAAAAACAAGCTGACTACTTTGCTTTTTATGTATACCGAGTGACTATTTTTAACCCTCCAAGCGTCTTGCAAAAGGGTAAAATTGTAATGTTGTTTTCTCAACATTTTGTTTTAAATGTTAAGAAAATATGATTCTTTCAACATTATAAAAAAAACTTTATTATAAGCATGAATGCAATCATCCAGAGTATGAATCATTCTTCAATGCATTAAAAATTCATTAAATCTATAGAATTACAGTATTTTAAATATTGCTTATATTGCAGTGAAAACTGGGGCTTAGTATACAGAATAATATGTTCCAGACGCTTAGAGGGTTAATAAAAATTATCTTTCCCTATAAAATTGCATAAAAGCTGCATGTTTAGAAGCATCATTCAAAAATAATTTATGTTTGATTGATAAATTACATTCGAATATGGATATAATCTGAGATTACTTCAATTGAAAATATGCTAAGAGCTGAATATCTCATTCCATCAAAGTAAACAAACAATAGAAATTCATTCATTGTGAGCTATTAAAAATATTAAAACAAGGAGGTAATAATTTTACAAAGCGAGTTTTCCAGAGAATTTAAATGAATTAACCTGTTTGTGTTTTTATAGTTGTCAAATCACAATGCAAAATGAATTTTGTTTGTGACATCATTCATCTATAAACCAACAAAATTAATTTTAGCTTTAGAACTATGCCATACATTGAGAGCTTGTTGTTATTGAACACAAATCATTTTATAAAAAGTTATAACTTACATTTTCTGCTGATGTTGAAGCGGATTTTAACATTTATCACTTACTTGATGAGGACAGAATAACATCAAAATTGTAAACATTGGAATTATATCTAAATATTTATTTTCCTTTTTTTCGATGCAGGCTAAAAGCATTTCCCATTAAATTTGTAATTTAATGTTATATTCACAGTGATTTTGTTGAACCTGGTACTGGACTTTTTGGATGTTGTATTAGTTAAAATGCACCATTTGGCCCAAATACAGAAGATTATTTAATATGATTAAAATCTCCACATTAATGAATGTATTAGAACTGATAAGCAAATGGGGTACTTATGTATTACCCAGGCCATGTTATATGCAGCTGCTCTAAGCATGACACCAATTATACTGATTATCATAACATTCATTTTTTTATACTTTTATGACATATCAAACATAATAACAGCTATGATACTTTTTAACAATGTATGTATTAAATACACTTAAACTACAGTTTTGAACATGGTTGGCAATCATAAACAAGATTGGCAATTGACAACCCTTTTTGGCTAACTATCTCATGCCTTTCATAACGCATAACTATTATAAATAGACATGACACATAAAATGACTAAGTAAGTTAAGTAACTTTTGTCAAGAAAGATGAAATACATAACAACAAACAGAATTCAAAATGCTCCAATGACATGGTTAGTACATTTTAGCGAATTTTCCATGCTAAATACCAATTTTCTTTTGTAAGAAAACTTTTTTAGGTTAATCATACGAAATTTCACCTTACTTAAATTAAGTTTTTTTATAAGAAAATATTGGTATGAAATTTCTGAAGTTGAAAAAAATCGCTGACCAGTTTGAATCCTGTATGTTCACAAATAATTCTTCATTTCTCTATCAGAATCTCCCAATTTGTTGAAGGATTAAGCAAATAAATTAAGCTATAAATTTAGTAATATATTGTATTGCTTAGTATGCAATTTCTAGGCAACCAAACTGGTTGCCTAAAAATAAACTGGTTGCCAGAGACGGTTAGTAAAAGAAAGAAAAGAAATAAGAATTAAACAGCTTTGACAACTTTTTACTGAGTAAATATAGCTCTAAAATATACTAAAATAAAAAAGGCTAAATATTAACAATTACATACAGTAGACTCCCTCAAATCCGCAAACCTAAAATCAGCACATAATTTATGGATGTAAACAATGACACATTCAGTTCAGATGTAGGGGCAAATTTTGACATTTTTATTTTTATATCAATTCCATATATATTTTAATTTGCGATTTTGATTAATATTACTGAATTCATGTGTTTTCATAAAGGAAGAATAAATTTATTTCTAAAAAATTGAAGGTATTGCTGACATCATCTTTTTACCAAATATATTTATGTATTAATCAAACTTTTTTGGATATTAAGTTTGGCTAAACTTGAAATAAAACTTCCTTATTTTATGATTTTGATATGAAATAGTAATCTTTATAAAGCAAATTTCACATGAAAAATGCATCTTATTTTTATAATAAATATTTTATCATACATTACTGATTATTAACTTGACCTTTGCTTTTAATATTTTAATCATGTTAAAAATTATTTAAATTTTTATTATTTTAGCTTATTATTATTTTAATATTTTATTATATTGTAAGCCTTCATAATAGTTTTGATTTCATTGTTAATTACATTCAAATTACTATTTAAAAAATGTAAACAAAGCAATGATCAGAAATCTGCAAAATTCTAAAATCTGCAAAACCTCTGGTTCCAAGCTTTGCGGATTTGAGGGAGTCTACTGCATATAAATAATAAACTAATACAGCTTTTAGAGAAATTCAGCATTTAAGAGTTTAACAGACAGTTAAAAATTACTTTAAAAAACAAAAGAATAGTATCAAATACTTACAGAAAAAGATGCTATGCAGGTAGCCCAATCACTCACAGTCTCTGGTGTTATACTTTTTAAAGCTTTTTCAATGATAGGACTCAGCACATCTTTAAGTTTGTGCATCTAGACAACGAATTAAAGAAAAGACATTTATTTCAAAACTACTCACCAGATCTAATTATTTTTAAAATAGTAAACAAACTAAAGAATAACAATTATTTATATACATATATATACACACAAAGCTGGGCAGTATCGAAAATACATGTGTTTGAAATACATTTTCAAGATACATTTGTATTTTGTATTTTAAATTGACTAAGCAAAAGTATTTTGGTAATGTATTTTGAAATGATTTTTCCAAGTATTTCGTATATTGATAATACTCAAAATACATTTCTGCAGATTTCTATCTGTTTTAGTTAATCCACAAATCTAAAAGATTAACAAAAGCGAGATATGCACACCTGTCTTTTTAGTTTAGTCTTAGGATTCATTTCTGAAATTTAACATAACATGTTTTTTAAACTACTGATACAATAAGGATTATAACGAATGTCAATGCATCTGCTCTTTTGAAGCATTTTTGCTGAATTCACAATGCTGACATTCTAGTTTTTATAATCCAAATGTTGCTATGTGAAAAACAAAAAGTACTGAGTGACAACAAGAAAGTATCATTTAGAGTTTTGGTACGCATTGTATTCTTAAAAAATGACAGCAACATGAATAATGCAGTTAATTATTTCAAAGACTATTGAAAGAATGGCTAATATTTCTACAGTTGCTGGGGATAATGTATCAAGTGAACCAAATTAATTGGGGTAATACATGTTACACTATACTAGACAGGAATTTTTTTAAAAATAATTTCTCTTCATAATGATGTTAATGTTAAGGCAGCATGCTAAATATGTAAAGCAAGATCTACCATTATAAATGGAACTTTAAAAGCTGCAACTAATTTTAAAAAGCAATTAATGGTAAGATTTTTGCATTTTTACTGTTATACTCATTAAGAATTTGTTGAAACATGATTTTTCTAGTTCCTTTGTATACATTGTATCAAAATTCGGATATAATTTACCTCATCCGTGATGATAATTTAATTGAAAGTAAATTTTATTACATAAATAGCTCTATTTATTGATATATTTATTACCACAATTATATTTATACTTTTAATTGAAGTTTTACAATACAAATGATAGAGATATTCAGTGTATTCTGAATATTTAAAATTATTTTAATACAATGACTTATTTAAAAATAAAGAACCTTTAACACATACCATGACAAAGAGTGATGCTTTGATGCGAGACTACTTAGTCATTCCTGCACATTAGCATATTTGTAGGATTTAAGCAAAAAAATTTAACATGTTATTTATTTTATGTTTCTTTTTAAACTATTTCTTATTTTTTATTCATGGGAAGCACTCATATTTGCATTGCAATAATTGGAATATTAACAAATTATGTATATTTTTCAATGAAGGCTGTTATTTAATTCATTTATATCCACTTATAACTCTTAAACTGATTTCTTGCTTTTCAAACTGCTTTTGTTTTTTCTTTTTTTTTAGTACTTTCCAATAAAGTTGAAAAATGCTTATGCATTCGGTTTTTCTGGCCATCTGTCCGTCTGGCTGCACTCTAACTCCCGTAAATATGCTCGGATTGCTATGAAATTTTTATACGTTACTGATGTTTACCTTAGCATGACACCTATTGAAAATGAAGTATCTACCATGATTAGTTTATCTACAGAGAGAATCAAAAGTTTTCCATTACATTACGGCCTATGGGGAAAAATCGTTAATATACTTGGATTGCCATGAAATTTTAGGACATTGACGCTTACCCTAGCACGAACGCTATTGAAAATGAAGTTTCTACCATGATTAGTTTATCTACAGGGCGAATCAAAAGTTTTCCATTACATTACGGCCTATGGGGAAAAATCGTTTCAAAGGAATTTTAAAGATGTTATACCCTGTCAAACATATTAAAATATGCATTCTATAAAATATAAGGTGAAAATGTAGCTATTATTCATTTACATGGCCACACAAAAGAATTCCATTAGATAATGGTAAAAGGGGGAATTGTGTGTGACATATTTTAAATATATTAAGCTGTTTCATGTTTCATGTATATTAAAATTGATATATGTCACTGAAGCTTAATATAAATAATAAGCTACTGTCTTGCGTAATATGAAGTACATAGCATTTACAGAGCCATACAAAAGATTTCAAATAGTGTATTCTTTCCGAAGTACCGTATGTGTGTCCAATGATGGCTGATGGAGGGATGAAATGCATTTTAATTATGATATGCACGTTTATATTTCGCTAAATATATGCACATTATATGGTGTGTATAAATGTTATAGTTGATATACAGGGCTACCCAAAAGAGCTCACCACCGTTACTGAATATGAGCGTAAATTATTTAAACGTGGTTCTTAAATAAGCTATGCATTTTTATGCTGAGCTTCATTCAATTTACTGAGAAATGTTTGCAGAATATAGATAAAAGGATATACAGGGCCACGCAAAGAATTCGGTACATGAACGCCTATGAATGATAATTTATGAGAATGTGATTTCAGTTGTTTTAAAAGTGTTTTAGTTTACAATAAATTTTAGCCTAATGCTGACGTGTAATAAAGGCACAATGTAAACTACAGGGCTGAACAAAAGTATTCAAGTATGTTTCCATCTAATAGTATGCAATGCCGAAAAAGAAATTTCTTGCTAAACTAAATTTTCCCATTATATCAACTGACATATGAAATACAGAGCAGTTCAAAAGTACTGGAATACATATTTGGGTATATTTGGCTATACACTATTATTTCCCTAAATAACAAAGTTTTGTAAAAGATTTCATTAAGTGTTGGAAAGTGCTTCATAATCTATGCTTAACGCATGATTTTTCTTACTTGTTTAGAAAGGTCGCAGTTTGCAGGTGACCACATTTCGATTTCACTAGGACAATAGTGCAGAATTTTTATTTTTATTATTATTTTTTAAATATAAAAATTAACGTCACAGAATTTTAACGTATCATCATGTATTACACATCAAATGGAGCTATATAAAAATAAAGCAATTAAAATCAATGTGAATAACAGTTGTGTAGTTCAGGTTCCAGTTGGTTCTGGTTGACTGTATTTTTAAAAAATCTTAATAAAAAGGTACTGGGTAAATATCTTTGTTCTACAGACTTAAGTCTCCTCGTCTGAGCAACTTCCTATGAAACCAGATGCATATACTACAGATTTATTGATGAAACAGAGGGTATATAGAGCATCATAAAAATAATCTAAATGATATACGTATACCTCCATACATTTTCCACTATACTTCCTGGTTTGGTAATTTTTTTTTTTTTTTTTTTTTTTTTTTAAGTTCACTGTATTGTTCTAAATGCATAAATTAATAAATTTTCTAACTATTACCCTCCAAAGATACACGGGCTAAAATTACCTAAACCGGCTCAACTCTTAGAAAAATATTTTCAGACCAGCCTGTCGCAAAAAACCATACTGCCCAACCTGTTAAAGGTACAGTCCAAGCCCGCTCCAGTATGAAAGCAAAAGACTCTGAACAAGACCAATATAAAAGCTAAAAGTTCAGTCCGAGCCTGGCCTGTACAAAACTTGGATAAACCTATCTGACTTAATTTCCACAAAATTTAGAGTTTTGCGCCAGCTGGTTTGATTAAATATCGTCTTGTAAGAGGAATCCTGAGAAAAAATACTTATATTAGAATTTCTTTATGATTAATGCTGGACAACAAATTTTTTCTTTCAAATGAATTTCTGTTTGTTTGTAGACGTCTTAGTTATCATTTATATGATAATTCACATTCCATGACTTGGACATTTAAAAATCTGAAAAAGGCTATACAGTAAAATCTTCTAAGAGAGACAAGCATCTGGTTTAGACAGATCCCTCAGCAGGTGCATAGTTTGTATTAAATAAATTATATTCCTTTTTGCACAAATGATTGTATTAATTAATTTTGAATGGATAACTATATTTTTCGTTTAAGGCAGGATTTGACACAGGCAAGTTTTATTTTAGAATTTATTTTGCTGTGTTTTAACTTTATATCTAATAGAATATATATGTACTATTCTTTAAAAATAATTATTTGAAAATATGAAAAATTTGTAGATTGGTTATTGACATTTAAAAAATATATAATTTTTTTTTTTTTTTTTAATTGTTTGGCTGGGCCAGATTTTACTGATTTTTGGATAAGCTAAGACGGGCCAAAGGTTTTTATATGAGCTGAGTAGGGACCAATCTGGAAAATTTTGGACAGTGCAGTCCTCTATGAAGAATGAAGTTCAATTTAGAGGTATGCACAGGCTGAAATTTTCAGGCTCCACCTGACCAAAAAAAAAAAAAAAAAAAAAAACTTGGCATGTTGCAAACAGATAAAAAAAATAAAAGTTTGGTCCAAGCCCGATCCGGCCGAAAAGAAGAAGAAGAAAAAAAAAAAATAGCCTGGCCCAGTATAAAAATTTAAAGTTCGGCCTGAACCGTAGAAAAAAAATTACTGGCCCAGCCCAGTATAAAAGCTAAAAATCTGGCCTGTACCAGAAATTTTTTTTAATCTCAGCTCAACCCAGCCCAGCCCAAGTGACAAAATATTTATTTTTACATCCATTTGAATATAAATTTGCTTTGCACGAAATAGAAATGCTGCGAACTGTGATATTTATTTTTCTTAATGAATTTCTTTTCGTTGTAAGTAAATGTTTCGGTTATCATTAATATTATTAATCCATATTGCATGCACTGAAGTATTAAAAATTTGAAAAATGCTAAACAGTAAAAACTTCTAAGACAAAATTGCATAGAGGCAGAGGCTAAAAAAAAAATAATGCATTATGTACAAGTTTCCTTCTTAGCAGGTGTATACATTTTTTACTTACCTATTAATCTATTGATTTTGCACTGATCAACATATTTTTCAGTTTAAGACAGTATTCCGTCATAGACAGGGTTTTTTTTTTTTTTTTTTTTTTTTTTTTTACACATTTCACAACAGGTAATTTAGCTGTATTTTAATAAGCATAAAAATCTACTATTTTTTAGAAAGAATAAATTTGAATGTTTAATTGCAGAATAATGGCAATTTAAAAATGTTTGCATTTTTTGCAAAAATTTTCTCTAACTCGGAGAAATTTACTGTAAGACAAAATTTACACAAAGCTGTAAAAACTTGTAATTGCTTTGCAGTAAAAGAAATAGCCAAAAACTATGAAAATTAAATGTTTTCTCATGGGAGGGAAAAACAAGATTCTTATACTGAAATAAAGAGGACTTCAATTTGTGTGAATACCCTTCAGTCATTCAAGACTATTTGAGTAATGCTAAAAACCACAAAATAATTATTGATCTTCAGGGTTGCCACTCTAATCTTGAAAAAAAAAATTCCCTGGGTTTTCCCTGTACTACAATGTGTTTATTCTATGTTGAGTGTGCAAAAATAAGCACGACGCCACCAAGAAGTGAGTTAAAACTCAGTTTATCCAAATAGGCGAATTTATTTGGATATAGTAGCAAAAAAAAATCCCTGTGTTTTCCAGATTTTTTTAGGATTTTTTAAAAATTCCCTGGATTTCCCCTGTTTTGGGAGGGGATTTTAAAATTCTCTGTGTTTTCCCGGTTCTCCAGGTGGCGTGGCAACCCTGATCTTGGTAACATTTCGTGAAATATTGCCAAAATTGATGCTAAAGATACTTGTTGTCAATTTAAGGACAAAACTTTAACTGATTGAAAATCTTTAAAATCAACAATTTATTCACACTTTATAATAATTTGTAATTTATTCATTCTAATCAGGAGAAAAAATTATTTTTAATTAGTAAATATAAAACAATACCTCCAGAAAAATACAAAAAAGTAAATTATCTTTTCAAAATTCATAGCATTTCCCAACTATCATACAATGCATGTCCGCAACTACCTTTTCCCAAACAAAGAGTAGAGATTACTTTCAATTTCAACTTGCATATAAAGCAAATAAAATTGTTAATTATGAGTATCGAAATAACTCTAAATTAGCAATTTTTACTTAGACTAAACTAAATTTGAGGCTCTACGATCCATTACGGATCAGGGTCTACAGTACTTAACTGTTTTCTTGACCCTGGACCTTGAGCTAGTGCTATATTGCATAAGTCCTGGTCAGGTGATCAGGCAAACACAGGACTCTCAGTGTTTAGTTTTCAAGCAAACTTTGTATCCATGGTATCAACACAAAGAGATAAAGAGTTAAATGAATCTTGCTCAGCCATGATGTTTATTTCAGATCAGCAAAAAACTGTTCAGGTTTTCTTTGACATTTCCAGGTATTGAGATTTTGTGATGAAACACAAAAATACTCTTAAAAGTAGTGAATTTGAAAATGGAAATTTTACAATTCATTTTGAAGTAATACTAATATATTATTATACAAATTCTTGCAAAATTTACAACTTGTTGGCCATTTTACATGCTAAACATTTTACAGATACAAACTTTTAGCACCAGATTTTGTCCAATCAAGATGAAATTCTTTATCAAATCAGTCACAATTAAATACAAATTTCTTTGACATGTTTTAATACAAATAAAAAATATTCAAAAAATTAAGCTAGCAAATGCTCAGTTCCAAAGCACAGATAAGTACCAGACTGAAATATCTAATCAATCATATAACATTCAATATAAAGTTTCACTGAAGCTGGAGTTAAAAATTTCTGAGCTACAAAGGACTGAAAAGGTGTAGACAAAATTTTGCAGGCAGGTTGAAATACTCTTTAAAGTACAAATAAAGAGCAAAATCTGATTTTGATAATGGTGATATTTCAAATTTTTAATTTTATAACAATAAATTTTTTCCTAATTTTTTCTTGGAAGTTTACAATTTTTATAACTGTTAGTTAAGTTTAAAAATTTCCCTGACTTTTCTCAGGAATGCTAAAATTTACTGACTTTTACAGTTGATATAAATATTTTTGACTTTCCTAGATTCCCCAGGTAGCTAGGCACCCTGTCAAACTCTTAGCCTGTAGTCTGGGAGGCAACATACTGATCACTTTGCTACTGGACTTGTTACTTATACTAAAAATTCAACTTAGGTATTAAATAAAATGAAACCTTATAACTCATTAGGCACTTGGTTTAAGTACTAGCACAAATTTACTATCAAATCTACTAGCATGAATGGTTTTACTTAAATAGCAGCCAACTTTTAGCATAATAAAGAAAAATTTCAAAATATTAATTTTAAATGAATTTTAAATTATTTCAAATTAAATAGTTTCATCACCTGCATTATTATTCATAATTTTGTTCTACTTCACTATGAAAATAGACTTTTATAGTCCTGATTTGTATTAGTAAGGAGGTTTCATTGTTACTTTTTTAAACATTTAGTATTCTGTTAAAATAATAAATAAATAACATTCCAGGATAGAAGGGGTGATTATTTTATTATTATTATATACTAGCATACCCAGCCCGCTTCGCCGGGCTTAATTTGAAGGTTTATTTAATAATTTATGTGTATGGTACGCTTCCCGGACCATCGGCACTCCACGTGCGTCGGGTGAGCGTCAGAACAAACTTTCAGCATATACATATGGGTGGTTGTACTTGAATGCACAGACCTGCGCGTTTTTTTCTATCTTGCTTTTATACCTCTGGACCGAGTTGGCGCATTGCCAAGATTTGCTTCCTCTGGACCGAGTTGGCGCATTGCCAAGATTTGCTTTCCCCTGTGCCTCAATTAATTAATTAATTAATTATCCTCGGAATTCCTTTTATTTATAGAGATTATGATTACTTTATGGAATTTAGATAATTGTTTATAAATTAAAACCATCACTATAAACTAACAAAACAACTTTTAAAAAAGTTTTTTTTTAATCCTTAAATATTTTATGTGGATGGAGGAGAAGAGGCAATGTAGGAAATTGTTAATTTCAAGAGAAACAAGATAATTGACGATTTTTTTAAGAAAGTGATAAAAGATGCATCAACATTTAAATAAATGGTGCTATAAATTTTTAACTTTGTGTAGAGAACAAAGAATATACAGAAATTTCAAATGAAACATAAATTTTAAATTTTGGGAAGGCAGATTTATACAATTGATTTTTCATTTATTATTACAAGAAAATACAAAAGAGGCAGAAAAACTAAAAAAAGGTTTAAATTTTAAATTTTGCGTGCAAATTAGAAAGGGAGAGGCAGCTAAAGAGCAAATATTTTAAATAGAGTGGAGTAAGATTTAGATGAAAAATTTAAAAGTAAAATTCTATCAAAATGTGGATGGTTCTAGCTGCTGAAATTGAAAAAAAAAAAATTGTAAAATTTACAAAACACATTTATAAAGTTATAAGGCAATTTTTCAAAAAGCATTGTTGTGATAACATACCTTTTCGAAATTCCAATGTTTAGAACCACAAAAAAAATATTTGTAAAATTTACAAAACACATTTATAAAGTTATAAGGCAATTTTTCAAAAAGCATTGTTGTGATAACATACCTTTTCGAAATTCCAATGTTTAGAACCACAAAAAAAATATTTGTAAAATTTACAAAACACATTTATAAAGTTATAAGGCAATTTTTCAAAAAGCATTGTTGTGATAACATACCTTTTCGAAATTCCAATGTTTAGAACCACTTAAAATTCCAGAAATTATTTCTGCAGCACATCGTTGCGAACTTTCTTGCTTATCAACTGTCAAGTTATGCAAATGGTTTACAAAATTGGGCAAAAAGATATCCCCAAAATTTGCAAATAAACCCTTTAAAATACATAAACTAATTTTAGAAAAATAAAAAAGGATTTAAAAAGAATAGCAAAACTAAAAGAAAAATTCAATCAATCCTGCTGTTTTATTCACAATTACTATGCAAATATAAAATACTATTTAAAAAATATATACAGTCAAAGATCTATAATCCACACACCCATAATCCACTGTTTTCTATAATTCACATTATTTTACGAATATAAACAATGAAATAAATAGTTAAAAAATTTACAAATTAGTGATCCCAAAACGATTTTTTTCAAAAAATTTAAAAAAAAATGAGACAACAATGAGAAAACAGTGGATTATGGGTGTGCGGATTATAGATCTTTGACTATACAAATATAAAGAAAAAACCAACATTTAGATAGGGATAACAAATCACACTCATTAAAAATGATATAAAATGGGTAAAACAATAAATTTTACCATCATTTTTTATAATTGAAAAGTGTTTTGGGGGTTCAGCAGGGACCTCCGAGATTTGGTGAGATTTTCTATGCCAAAAGGTTATTTTTTTTGTCGATGATCCCTTCTTGGCAATTTTCTGCTTTCATTCTCATAATAAAAGAATGTAATGCAGTTGAAAAATGTCTTGGTGGCTGGTGGGATTGGCGGGAGAAACCAGTTCGGTGCGTATTCTCCCCACCATCACTTAGTCCAGTTGTATGAGAAGTTAATGGCATATACCTTCTGGAATTTTTTTTATTAATGCCGTATACCTTCTGTTTTTTTATAAAAAGGTATAGTATATACACTCAAAGCATATACTATCTGTTCTTTTTACAACTACACTAGGGGTGCACAACCTTTTCAAGAGAAGGGCCACTTAAAATTTGTCTGAATTGTCGAGGACCACATCAATAACACAGAGATAATTCTATTTCATGAAGGTGATCCGTTGCTTATAATTAGATAAAAAATATGGTTTCCGTGGGGAGGGTGTTACCCCTCTAGGTCGCCTACCCAGTCAAAATATCCAATTTAGATGGTAAGATATATTAACAGTTTATATACGGGGTGATCCAAAAATCAGGACAAATTTAAAAAATGAATTATTCGAAAACGAATCAAGATACAAAGATACAGTTTGCACCAAACTAATGTAAAAGAAACTGGGTTTTGTGTGTCAACGAAAAACAATAGTCCTGTTGGCGACCAACAGATGACGCTATAGTGGTTTAATGCACCAAAAGATGATTTACAAATGAAAAAAAATGCTGAGAACTTACAAGTCAGCTTAATTACAGTTAATTATTACTACAGTAAATGCTCAATGTGCTCTCCATCATTCAGATATACTGCAGTGAGACGAGGCATCTCACTGTTCACATCATAGAGTAGCATTTCTTGCATTATGGCAGACACATTTCGGCAGATGGCATCTTTCAGTGCTGATAGTATTGCCAGTTGGTCGCGGTACACTTTTGACTTCAATAATCCTCATAGCCAGAGATCAAGCCATGCGTGATTAAAATAGCAACTGATAATGCGATCCTCAACCAAATATTGAGCGTAGCAGGCGTTACACAGGCAGAGCAATATGAAGTGGTGTTCTATCTTGCATAAAGGTGACTGTTTGAAGTGCCTGTCACGCTTGCAATTCAGAAATCTGACAGCGCCATCTGTTGATTGCCAAAAAAAGTTTTTTTTCTTTTTCTTTTTTTTTTTTTCATAGCCACACAAAACCTGGTTTCTTTTCCATCCATTTGGTGCAAACCGTATATTTGTATCTTGATTCGTTTTTAAAGTTAGTCCTCACTTTTGGATCACCCGGTACATAACAGATATAGCAAGGATTATTTTCAAGATGCAATAATATTCCTTGATTTTACTTGGGAGAGTAAATTTTGTTTTATTAAAAGTACTAAAAAAAAAAACAAACATTGATGGCTAGTGCCAAAAAGAAATATGAACAATATGAATGAAGAAGAGAAAAGAAGCTGATCAAACAAAATCTGCTGCACCTGATCAAATAAATTATCTATTTTTCCATGTTCGATCAACAAAATTTGCAATTTTTTCAAGGTCTGTTCAACCAAATTTGTGCTTTGCACGAAGTAGATAACAAAATTTATGATTTTCTGTGCATAATAGATGAAATTCACAATATT
Source organism: Maratus speculifer (assembly GCA_964019185.1). Taxonomy (NCBI): domain Eukaryota; kingdom Metazoa; phylum Arthropoda; class Arachnida; order Araneae; family Salticidae; genus Maratus; species Maratus speculifer. The sequence goes on from OZ025295.1 coordinate 170,799,951, forward strand.
TCCGTATCCAATCAATGAAACTCTCGATTTTTCCGAATCCAAAATTCACCATTTTTTATGCTTGATCAATGAAATTTGTAGTTTTTCCTTGTACAATCGACAAAATTAGCTGTTTTCTCACTCATGATCAACGAAATTAGTGATTTTTCTGAGTCCGATCAACCAAATTTGTGATTTTTTTTCCCCATCTGGTTGACCAAATTTGTATTTTTTGCAAAGTCAATCAATAAAATTTGCAATTTTTATGAAGCCAGTTGACAAAATTCACAATTTTTGCACACATGATCGACAAAATTTAGGATTTTCCTGTGCATGATAGACGAATTTTCAACTTTTCCAAGCCCGATCATGAAATTTGCTATTTTTTCTGCACTTGATCGGTGAAATTTGTAGTTTTTCCTCACATTATCGAGAAAATTTGTGATATTTCTGTACCTGACCAATGAAATTCAAGATTTTTCAGAACTCAATCAAATAAAACTGATCTGTACCTGATCAACAAAATTGCGTTTTTTCTGCCACTGAGAGACGAAATACACATTTTGCTGCACCCGATCAACAAAATAAGCGATTCTTAACTGCATCTGACAAAAACTGCATTTTTTTTCCCGATGCGAATTGATGAAAATTGCAGTTTTTACTTGCGATAAACCGACAAAGCTCATGATTGTTCTGCAGCCAATGAAAGAAATTTTCAATTTTTCCACGCATTTAGAGACAGTTCATGATTTTTCCGTGCCTTATCAAAGAAATTAGTGATTTTTTCATCTCTGACTGTCAAAATTCGTGATTTTTTTTTGTCCCTGATCGACAAAATTCATGGATTTTTCCTTGCTTGGTCAACAACATTCATGATTTTTTATGCCTGATCAACGAAACTGGACATTTTTCTGGAGTCGGATCGACAAAACTTGCAATTTTTCCATGTCTTACCAAAAATATTTTCAATTTTTACATGCTCGATCAATGAAATTCGTGGGTTTTTTCACATGTTAAACCAACAAAACAGGCGATTTTTTCTTGCTTGACCAACGAAATGAACAATCTTTTGCATCCCATCGACCGAATTCGTAATTTTTCCATGCCTGATTATCAAAACTCGTGATTTTTCAATGTCCTACTGATGATATTTTCGATTTTTCTGCACCCAAATTGCACAAAAATTGCAATTTTTTGAGTTATAAATTGACTGAATTTGTGGCAAACACGTTACCCCTCGCGGGCCAGGTTTGGCCTGCAGGTCAGAGTTTGTGCATCCCTAGACTACATCATTGTTTCAGTCAAACACTACATATCAACTTAATCCAGTGTTCCTACTCAATTGCAGTGAACAAAAAAAAAAAAAAAAAAAAAAAAAACCTGACTTAGTTTTTTCTGATTTTTTTCAAGTTTTCCTGACTTTTCTCAGTAAAAATTCCGCTTATATACTGTTTTAAAATCCTCCACAGTGCACTGCTTTAATCTAGATAAATGCAAATATATATATATATATATATATATTTGCATTTTTGAATTTCTTGACTTTTTCCTGACCAATAGGAACCCTGTAGTTTATATTAAATACAAGATTCTTTTTTTAAGAATAAACAATGAATAAACAATGAACATTGTTAATTCTTATGTAACAAAATGTAAATATTTATGCAGATTAGAGCAATAAGTTTATTTTAAATGTTACTTAATAAATAATTTTATATAGTTATTTAACATTCTAACCAATTGTAACTCACCCGAAATATATAAAATTTTTTAGGATCAAATTTATCATGTCCTTTTCTTTCTTCTAAAGAAAAGTAAGTGATAACATTATCAACAAAAGTTTGTTTTGAAAAAGCATCATAAATGGGCTTTTCTTCCTGTAAATAAAAGAATAAAAGATAAGCTCATAAGAATTTTTCTTTATGTTAACACAACTGCAATACATTTACACAATGTTGGCATATTACAAAACTATAATAATAATGACAATGATATCCAGAAATTCAAATTTATTATACTACTTTTCAGTTTCTGACAATTTATGGCATTTTACAGTAAAATCTGTGACAATAGAATGTGTCTATCAATTGTATCGCCTAAGACAAAAATCAATCTTTAATGTAAATCACAGCATTAAAAATATGTAATATCTTGCTCATATAGATAGAACAGCAGCTTTGTTTCTTGAACACTCAATAATCTTTGCATTCAAATAACATGTAATAATGATGCTATGAATAAGGAAGACAAAACATAGTGTACTGCCCACCCATTGCAAGTGAAATAACTGAGGATGTAGTCACAACAGGGTTCCCAGCAAAATATGACTGGCTAATTCCCTGACCAAATTTCAAAACAATTCTGTGACCAAATGGGTATACAATAAAATTTGCTACTTATTTTTGTAATCTTATTGTTTGTCAAAATAGCGATTGTTTTCTTACAATCGTTCTATAAATCTTGGGTTTTTCTTGTGTGTATGATTGTACAATGAATTTTGTGATTTTATTCTTAAGACTACTTGATGAATTTCATGTCATTTTCCACCACCACCCCCTAAGACTTTTTAGAAAATATTTGTAAATTCCCTGACTTTTCCTATTTATTTTGTAATTTTCCTGACTTTCCATGATGCTGGAAACTCTGCACAAGATTGTGACTGTTGTTTGTTTACACTGGATCAACAGGATTTTATTACTGCTAAAGTAAACTTCCAACAGTAAATCTCAATAGAAATTTTTGCTTTATTTATACGTAATTTCTGTCATAAATAAGGCAAAATTTTGAAATTATTTTTACTGGTGGAAGTTTTTTTCTAGCAGTATTATAATCTCTTTCATTGACATTGGATTGCTTATAAAATCCAGAGGAAAAACTGAATCTGTTGATGGACTTGTCACAAAATGTGATGACAGTAAAACAGACTCATTAAATAAATAAAAAAAAAATGCATTTCACAAAAAAAATCCAGTATGTGAATCCAGTAAGTTTATCATCTGTGTGGTAAATTGGTTTTTTGTGATTTTGCAACACCATTAATTTTAATTGTTTGTTGTTTCATCATCATGTACAAGTCATATTTTCTAAAATACATATAAAAAACTGGTAGAACCAGAGAGAAAAGTAGAGCTCGATCTAAAAAAGATGTTACAGTAAAAAATGTGAAATATTTTCAATCTAAAAATGTGCGTAGAAAAGAAATGGAATCAGATGATCTGGAAAGCTCATGAAATAACCCAAATTTTTGTTAGCTGAAAATGTAGACTGAGCTTTACTGGTGCCTTAAAATCAATCAGGGAAAAAGAGACATTTTTCTCACTCCGTATGTCAATCATCCATAACCAGTTTAAAAATTCAGGTTCATAACTATATGTTACAGGCTGGTGTAAGGAAGTATGAGAACGGTTCGTTCAGTACAAAGTGTGGACACAATTGCATTCCAGCGGTTTTGATAAATGGAAGATCAATGCTCCAAGTAAATCTTGAACCAAAATCTTGAACAGATACGATTCAACCATATACTAAATATTTGTGTTCAGACATATTTATTTACATCAATTCCTCAACAACCTGATTATATTAATGTTATACTTAAATTATCACTTCATAGTTTATATTCATTTAGTGTTATAGAGCTTAACTCAGGGCTGCCAACCTCTGCGAGTAAAAATGTGTAGTTTGAACATCGAAAATGTGTAGTTTTAAGAAATCAAGTGTAGTCAAGTTGTGTGACCGCATTCGACCCCGAAAGGTTAAAAAAAAAAAGTTTGAAATATATTATAAAAAACACTTTTTTTAAAATACATTGATTTAACTATCATACATATTAAAATAGAAGAAATTTTACAAATCAAAATATAAAACTTACCTTTTATTTCATGGATATTCATCATGAAAATTAATTTAACAGCATTTTGGTCAGTGCTACCACCAGTTAAAAGTGAAAATGGCATACTTTTTAAAATAGTAATTATATCAGAGCAAGTTTTATTTGCCATATATTTTAAAATGGCTGTCATTTTGGTTTGCGCGCTAGCATTGTGCTTGGCGATTTTGGAGTATGGGAACATCGCTTTAAAGAGATAACCTGCATGGTCAGTTGCACTTAATGGCACGTTATGTTCGATAAGAAATAACGAAAAAAGCATCTCTGCTGTGGTAATACTTATCGACACGTCGCTTTTGACAAAGAAAGTGTCCAGCATTTTTTCATGTTTCGTTTTCGTTCTTTGTTTTTGATATGTCTGTTTGACTTTATATGACGCAAGCAATAAAATTTTCCCCGTGATTAAAGTGAAAAGTACTTTCGCAAGTAATGCAGAATGCTTCATATCAAGATTTATCTGAAGCACGCAAAAAAAAAGCTACTTCAGCGAATCGGACGTTAGCCAACTCGGATCGGAACTTTTGATCAGAAGTACTTTTCTTTTTTCGATATCTCAGTCACTCATTTTGACAGAGAAATAAAAAAAGTGAACAGGATTAATTATTCAAAATGATGTCATATGCCATATAATATAACTTCTGAAAACGCAGCTTGACTTTAACCCGAACAACAATCCCATACAAAATCAAAACACAAGAAAAGTACGGCTACTGCTAGAGACAGGAAAGATCTTCACACACGTAACCCAATCACAGCGCCGTATTAATATGCGCACGCACTTTGCGTCAGATGTTACGATTCAGGGGATATAACCGCGTTTCATTATCGAGGAGGAAAAGGGAATTTCAAACCTGCTTCGGTGCAGCGTTTAAGGATTGCGCAACTGCAGCGCGCTGATAGTAAACAAAAGCGGAAAAGCGTAATTTGAAGTTCGCGTAGCGTTATGCATAATTTAGAAGCAAAAGCGGAGTAACTACGCCGTAGGCGTAGTAGTTGGCAGCCCTGTTAACTGATTCGAGACAATATAACAATACAAAGTATTGACTACTTTCTTCAGAAATCACTTTGAGTGGATAATAGTATAATTCTGAATATAAGGCACCAGTAAAGCTCAGTCTACATTTTCAGATAACAAAAATTTGGGTTATTTCATGAGCAAGTACAAAGTATTGACTACTTTCTTCAGAAATCACTTTGAGTGGATAATAGTATAATTCTGAATATAAGGCACCAGTAAAGCTCAGTCTACATTTTCAGATAACAAAAATTTGGGTTATTTCATGAGCTTTCCAGATCATCTGATTCCATTTCTTTTCTACGCACATTTTTAGATTGAAAATATTTCACATTTTTTAATGTAACATATGCATTTTCTGTTTCGAATGACGTCATTTTCAAAGGTTCAAAAACCTATCAAGATAATCAGAATTTTTATTGATCTATAAAAAAACTATTATGTTGTGGCCATCACAAAACTTTCTTCTATTTAAATCACGTCAATTAAACCATTTAAAAAGTGCAAATAATTACATCGATTTAGCGCATAGGTATATATATATATAATTTTTGTTTCATTATCTTAATTTTCACTCTAACCCTAGATTCTTCCCTAGATAGCAGGGCCACCTATTGGGCAATTCACACAAAACCCTAATCAGCGTCTATGTATCTCAAGGTCTCCCGGAATCTAAAGTTTGGTTAAATTCTGTGAATTAGTTCTTGAGATATAGCTATCGTGAAAATCATGAAAAACGTAGCATAGCAGCGCCACCTGTTGTGAAGTTTATACCAAAATGTAATCAGCGTCTAATTATGTTATATATTCAGGGCCGTAGCTAAGGGGGTGCTATGGGTGGCTCAGCTCCCCCTAAAATATTTTGAGCCCCCCCTGGAAAAAGTTCCAAGGTCAATAAATGTTCCGAAAATTCAAATGAAATTCTGTTCAAAAATCTAATTTAGTTTTGAGACCCTTTCACAGTTTTGCAGAGTTACTAAATTGTGTCTAAAATACGTGTTTCAACACTCCCTCATCCTATTGGTATGTATGAAGCTAACAGGATGTTTAATTTTGCACCAGTTATACATTCAAAATTTTCATCATCATATACTTTTCTTAGCATAAAATGAAGTTATTACAACAGTTTAATGAGAAACATAGTACCTAGAATGTGAATATGCATAATTTATCTTTCTGCATTAGAGAGAGAACAAAAAAATATGAGCCCCCCCCCCCCCCCCATCGTACACTTCTAGCTACAGCCCTGTATATATTCTAGTGTAACAGAATCTGAAATTTGATGAAGTTCTCTGCATTAGTTCTTGAGATATAGCTATCGCAAAAATCGTGCAAAATGTAGCATAGCAGCGCCACCTATTAGGCAGTTCACACCAAAACCTTATCAGTGGCAATGTATCTCAAGGTATTGCGGAATCTGAAGTTTGGTGAAATTCTGTGCATTAGTTCTTGAGATATAGCTATCGTGAAAATCCTGAAAAATGTAGCATAGCAGTGCCATCTGTTGTGAGGTTTATACCAAAATGTAATCAGCGTCTAATAATGTTATATATTCTAGTGTAACAGAATCTGAAGTTTGATGAAGTTCTCTGCATTAGTTCTTGAGATATAGCTATCGCAAAAATCGTGCAAAATGTAGCATAGCAGCGCCACCTTTTGGACAGTTCACACCAAAACCTTATCAGTGGCAATGTATCTCAAGGTATTGCGGAATCTGAAGTTTGGTGAAATTCTGTGCATTAGTTCTTGAGATATAGCTATTATGAAAATCATGAAAAATGTGGCATAGCAACGCCACCTGCAGGCCAATTTGCACCAAAACTTAATCAACGGCTATGTATATCAAGGTCTCATAGAATCTGAAGTTTGGTGAAATTCTGTGCATTAGTTCTTGAGATATAGCAATCATTAAAATCATGAAAAGCATAGTATAGCAGCGCCACCTGCAGGCCAATTTACACCAAAAACCAATAGGTACTAATTCATATCAAGACTAGTGAAAAATGCTCCAAGGAGCAGTGCAAAAGCAGAATATGATTTTAATTGAGCATTAAAAAGTAATGGACAAGTGCTTCTGTTAATTACTGAGCATGAGGAAGGATAAGGGATCCCTTCTTGGCTACAACTCACTTCAATGCCAATTTTGAAAAAATCATATTTGCGCTTTTTCCATATAAAAGAAATTTGCGGTTCTTTCGTAGAATTTTCCACCGTGCTTTAGATGTTAACCAGGGGTGTAGTCATAAAAATAACATAAGATATATGCTCTAAGCAGAGGGATATTCTAGAATGTGTATACTATAAGCTTTCTTGAAAAACAGAGGGTATATGGTGTTCTATTAAAAAGTCCAGAAGGTGTACGGCGTATAGCCTGTAGTACATCTCTGATGTTAACTGCACTGTTCACTCTGCACTATACTACAAATCAATTTTCTGTGCAATTATATACTTAGGGTATGCTTGGTGGCAGTGCATGAATGTGATACCTGCAGGAACAAGGTATCTGGCATTATGTCGCCTTCCTTTACATTTATGTCTAATTAAGCTGCATCTTTACTGGTTACGTCTTTACACTATACATTTTTATAGTAACTGCGACTGATTTGTTTTCACGGAAAAAGCGCAAATATGATTTTTTCAAAGCTGGCATTGAAGTGAGTTGTAGCCAAGAAGGGATCCCTTATCCTTCCTCATGCTCAGTAATTAACAGAAGCACTTGTCCATTACTTTTTAATGCTCAATTAAAATCATATTCTGCTTTTGCACTGCTCCTTGGAGCATTTTTCACTAGTCCTTCTATTTTTCCATATTCCATAGGGATACTGCACAACTTGTTTTGTATTTTATATATAGAAAATAAAATCTTATTTGTATTGAAATTAAAAAATGCTACATACTCTAATACTCTGGTGTTACAAATTAAAAAAAATTTTAACAGGTTTTTCTATACCAAAACTCTACGGTGGTTTTCAAAAAAAAAAAAAAAAAATCAGTTTTTTACTAAAGTGAATAAAATAATAAATCCTTTCAAAGAATAGATTTTTCATTCAAATATCCATTATTTTTGCCAAAAACAGGAACTTTTTTTATGCAAGAGTAAAGTTTGATACAAAAACCATGCTTCTTTTTTTTCTTAATCCGTATTTATTACGGACTTATTAAAAACGTACTCCACCGCTTTTATAGGAAACGATTGCTTTACTGTGTTGTGGAGCATTCTCATTGGCCATAAAGAGACATTTTAAAAAGCTGTGGAGTGACTCTGCAACAAATGGGTCAAATTTTTAACAGTGCACTGTTAAAAACCTGCTGCATTTTGCTGCAACGCCCTCCACCACTTGTATATAATATCTCTATTCCAACCAATGAGAAAGCGCCATTTCACGGCCAAGTAACCGTTTTCTATACAAGCAGGGGAGTGCGTTGCAGCAAAATGCAGCAGATTTTTAACAGTGTGCATATCCTTGGCGCTATAGTTTACAGGAGTGGTACATTGTTCAAAATTTGAAACTTTTGCTGCATCGCCACTCCATCGCTTTGATAGAATATCTCTATTTTGATCGATGAGAATCCTCGATAATGCATTTAAGTAATCGTTTTCTACTTATCTACTATATCGTTTTCGTATATTTATTTTTTCAATCAGCACCAAGGTGCGCACTTTATTAGAAGACGCACTCTATTAGAGGGCGCATTCTATTAGAATAAATACGGTATATACTTATAATAAATACACTTTGTTAAAGTACAGGGCCCCAATATTTGACAGGTATGCCAGGCATTTTTGCCATTGATGCCATTGTGCTAAAAACAAAATATAAATAAATGAAAAAAATGGATAAAATATAAATTTGGCATGGTGCAAAAAATTGCCTAATTTAAAATTAAAAATCAAATTTGACAGCCACCAGGGCTAGACACCGTGCATAATTATTCAGTAAATGATTCATTAAAAAATGACAAAAATCAGCATGTCAAAAATTTCAAAAAAATTCATAATTCGTTAAAAAATTAAGTTAAAAATAAGAGAAAAAAAAGCATTCTGTATTTTTTTGTGCTTAAGAGTCATTGCACGAGCATATCAGGCAGGGGGTTTCCATCACCATCTCAGAATTCCTTTATTTTTTTTTCTTGTGTTCCCTTGACCAAGGAAAGAACAAATCTCAAATATTTTTGTTATATCTCTTTTAGTTTTGGAGTTATGGGGGGTCAAAGTTCCCTAGACGAGGGGTGTAGAAATAATTTCGCGTCATTTTTGCTACTTTTTTCTCTCAATTGTGACTGGCTCTGATGTGCTTCAGAGATTTTTTATTCTCTAACTGATACTATACCTACAACACTAACATCTCAAATTGAAAATTCATTTGAAGATGGTCAGAGCCCCTAAATAGGGCCCCCCAAAATGGCCCTAATTTCGTAAAAAATCAGTTTTTAAGAATGCTTTAAATCTTGGCTCTGATGTGATACAAAGAAAATTTTTGCACAATGTAGCTAGACACTTTCATACAAAGTGAATTTAAGTTTAATATTTTTTGAAGGTCCCCAGAGCCATCCGGTATGGGGGCCCAAACATGGACCTGAACGCTAATTTTTGTTATTTCAAAGTATTGGTGTAGATGGCTCTGACTTCCTATAAGAAAACTTTTTGCATGGAATTGTAGCAACAACATAGTAGTTTCATAATATGAAAAAATATGTTTTGAAGGTACCACCATTTTCAAGAAAAATCCAATAAAGTACCTACATACTTGAGGCATTCTATTGACACACCTGGGACATTTAGGTGTTATTTTTAAAGGTGTAATGGGCTGTAGCAATATTATAAATTAACTTGGCCTACATAAAAATAATTTTACATCATTGTTGTCATTAGTATGTTCTTTGTATTAACAAAAGAAATTGTCACATTCTACATTTTATTTTTGACTTGTATTACCATATTACACCAGAATGAGAAAACATCATTTTAAACAATATATATAAATGAGTATTATTTCAAACAATATATGTAAATAAGAAAAATAATTCTCAGATTATTGACTTAGTTTTAGTATACAGTCTATTGTATAGCCTAGTGTGGGCTTGTTTGATACATTTTATATTAGTAATGGTAAATGGAGTAACAGAAGCAAATTCAATTGGACCAAAAAATATCCTTTCTGTAGCAACTGTTTCTGTGTCATCTCGTCGTGGCCAATTAAAAGAATCTGAGCCAGGTATTGCATGCAAATATTTCATTGTAGCAGTCCCATCTTGTTCTGATAAAGCAATGACTCTTCCAATGTAAAATAACTTTTCATATTCCACTGCATAGTAAGAATTCAGTTCAATATTGCCTACTACATCTTTTTTTTCCTCAGTCTGTAAAGAAAATGATATTTTTTTAAAAAGCAGAAGATAGTGTAAAATGTAAAAATGTTAAATTTTTTTTAATATCAGAACATACTAAAACATAGATTACCTCTATTTGTTGGCAATGAGCATATAAATCATCTCTTAAGGCTGAAAAAGCACATTCTTCAGCATCTTCCTCCTCAGATCTCTCATCTTTATTTTTTTTAGTTTTACAGTGACTAAAGAATGCCACGATTCTTTCCCGAGTCAAGTATTCATCTGGATCAAAATATTTCTTATTCTGTATGCGCTTTGTTCTCATCAATTTATATACAGAATCTGCTGTTAACTTGCTCCCAGTCTTCTCACCAATATCATAACATTCTTGAAGGAAGTTTTTTTGTTTTTCTGTAAGTCGAATTGGTCTTTTCCTCTTTCTAATGGCCCATCCATTGCTATAAATGTCTGTTTTAGAAGAAATCTGCTGCAGATTGTTTTCTGCTTGTTTCAAAACTTCAATATTTTCAACAAGTTTTGGAGCAATGAATGTTGTTTTCAAGCGTTTTACATAAGCATGCTTTATTTTATCAAGTCCTGTAGTTGGAGTAATTAATGTATGGGTTCCACTAACAAGATGTCCCTGTAAATCCTGTTCATCATTAAAGACACATGTACAGCTATCTTCAGGACAGAGAAGTTGTACTCCTATTGCTTTTTTCTTTTTAGCTTTAGTTGTAATGGAAACAGTGCCTTCTTCAAAATCAGATATTATCACGAGGCCAGATTGAAAAGATGGGTATTTGTATTGTATTTCATGGCCTTTTCCTATTCCATAGTATCTCCAAACAGTCATATGGTTTTCATGATATTCAACGCTATGGATATTGTGAATCTCTGGTATACACAAAGATCCCAATTCTCCGCCTTCCATTGTTGCTACAGCTACATGTCCGTTGGATATACCTCCTTCATATAGCATAGCATCTTTCATTTCTTTGGCAGTTGTAATATTATGACCAGCATTCACGTACATTCGGTGTTTCCTTCTTGCTGTGGCATTATCACGATCACATTGATCTTTTCCTGTTTGTGGCTCTACAAAGTCATGACGTAAAAGAACCATATCATGATTTTTGGCAATGTGGTACTCAACTTCCAATGCAGCAGAGCCAGAATAGCATCCAGCATTATCTGTACGCATATAAATTGACTTCAAGTGCTGATATCTTGATTTTAAAGTTTTTAGAACATAATCTAATATAGACAGGGATGCATGCATATCTTGTTTACACTGATCAAGTACCACCCAATATGTTTGTTTCATAACTTTTTCTTGTTTGGTTCCTTTGAAAAAGCAACAAACAGTTTCCATTGACATTCCCCTCTTTCCAAAAAATTGACTCATTTTTTCTCTGTAATACAGTGGAAGTGTCTTCATGGCCCAATCTTTTATAATAATGACAGTATCCTCTAACAAATTTTCAAATGCATATATTTTTGCTCTGTTTTGGCAAGAAGTTCGGAGTACATGACGTTGCCATTCTAAGACATAATCAAAATTTTTTTTATAGTCGTGTTGTAAATCTAACTTTACTTCTTCTTCACATTCATATTGTTCTAAGCACAATCCTATCTCCTCCAGTGTTGTAATCAAATTTTCACAACTCTTGCATACATCATCATGTTGATGATTACAATCTATCTTGAAGTTTTCATTATTCATGTCACTTAGTGAATAAGTTATGCAGTGTGTTGCACATGAAGATTCAACAGCACAATGCATCCGATAGTTGCCTTTGAGGTATTGCTTTCCACTTTCCAAATTTGCCTTTAGCCGAGTTTTATGATCTAGGTGCAAGTTCATAGAATCAATAATTTTATGAAGCTCATCAAATGCTGTAGCTCCATCAGCACTGTAGGAATCCAATCCAGCCATTGCCTTACGCTGACTAGCCTTACATGTATCCAGAATATGGTATAATGTGCGCTCTGAAAATCCTGTGAAACCATTATCTTTGCAGTACTGCTTGTAAGACTTGATAATGTTTGCACGTATACTTGTCCGGACTACATGTGGAATAACCAGAAGCTCGCCAGTGTCACATTTTAGTGAAGTTGTTCCAAAAGGAACATCTTGAATGTATCCAGATGTGAAGAGATAATCCAGGAAGTCATCTAGTTGGATAATGTTTAGTCTTGATGATGTTTTTCAGGAATTACATCGATGCTTGCATTAGATTTCTGGAGTGCTCTTGATTTATCAACCAGATGTTTTGTTGTTTGAAACAATTCAATAATTTGTTTCTTACTATATTGTCCAGCTGGAACTGCACAAAGAAGCTGAACTTTAAGTCTGTTACTTGTAGCCCTTTTGAATGCATCAATAAGCATTTTCATTTCAGGTGTCAGAAAAATTTCCTCACTATCATCACTTTCCGATGAATCTATGTATTTTCTTAACTCGTCCTCTTGACCTGGTGCAATACCTTCCAAAAACTTCCTCTTGAAAGCTTGCTTAGCTTGATTATACTTTCGAACTGTTTTTGAAATTGTGCTCTTACCATACTCAACAATAGGGCTTTTTAGTTGATGTTTTGCTGGGGAGATTTGAGGATCTAAAATACCGATCATGGAATTAACATCTGAAAGGGACGTGTTGCTAACAGGTATAAACATATTATCAGATTCTCCAACTCCATTGCTGCTCTCAGTTTCTTGCTCAACTGTTTTGAAACACTTGATATATTCTGCTGCTTCTTCATTTTTATTGTCCCTAAGAAGTTTTAAGAATTCTTTACCAGCTTGTTCCTCTTCAATTCTATGTTTGGCACAGATACCAAATCCACTTGCAAATTGACCATGATATTTTGCAATCATCCATTGGCATAAATTTGATGAAGCACTTGTCACAGATGTTTTCTGTTTACGAACAATACCAAGATGACTAGGATGGTAACATTTGCTACCAGTTTGGAAGTAAACACCCCAGTAATCACGGTGACGTGGACATATCTCACTTTCTTCATTCACAATAATACAAAGCTTTTCAATTTTAACAAATGCAGATATACGTTGTATTATAAGATCTTTTTCTGTTAGTGTACTTTTTGAAGGTCCAGGTATTTGTCGATCCAAATGTTTTATCTTGAGAAGGCTAATTTTTTCTGTTCTATTTTTGCAGGAAGAACCACATGAGTTTAGTGAGGAAAGAACGCATAAGCTATAATCTACCTTTTGTTTTTCTTCAGCCATTCTATTGTGTAAATCCTAGTCAATAATTTAAAAATATGTCTGATATTGAATTTTGATTTTGAAAGTTACCTGAAAAAGTAATATAAATATCCATAATATTGTTTCTTTCCATGATAAAAGCATGCAAAGTATAATGTAATACATATAATAGATTGAGTCAAGTCGAGAAACATTGTTATAATGTAAACACATATTCCATTTACAATTCGTTTTCAGAAAGTTTTAATTTTTTTCAGAAAAGAAATTTCAAAGGATTAATAATCTTTTTTTATTGCATTTCAACTAAAATTTCAGTGAAAAATGTAAATTGGGAGTTATAATGAAATTTGTTCTCAATTATGTTAAAAAGAAAAAAAAAATGCAATTTTTTATTGAAAATTCCCCTCAGGAGAAGATTGAAAATTACCTTCACTAATTAAAAGTATTTTCAGACTGATTGCAGATTTACAAAGGTAATTTTATTTTTGTTTTGTTTGTTAAGCCTAACAATAGAACTGTTTTATCTCACATAGTTTTTATTTCAAAATATAAATTTATCTTTTAATTCTATAACAAACACAAAAACATTCAAAAAGGTTTACCCTGAAAAGGTATTTTTGGTAATATGCTAGATATATTTCTTAAAACTTACCTTTTAAACCATTCTAAGCCAGTCTTACTCACCAAAATAACAAACATACCAGAACAAAACATTTCAAAATGGCTGCAAATTAACAGCATTGCCACTCAGTTTTTTACATTCCTATAATAATCTTTACCCTTGTAAACACTGTTGCCATTCATATTTTTCTATATTTACAAATCAAAAAGTTTTATTCTTATTTATTAACTAAATGCTTGATTAAGGAAAAAAATACATCCCACCAAAACCTGTGAATTTTATTGGATTTTTTTAAAAAATGGTGGTACCTTCAAAACATATTTTTTCATATTATTAAACTACTATGTTGTTGCTACAATTCCATGCAAAAAGTTTTCATATAGGAAGTCAGAGCCATCTACACCAATACTTTGAAATAACAAAAATTAGCATTCAGGTCCATGTTTGGGCCCCCATACCGGATGGCTCTGGGGACCTTCAAAAAATATTAAACTTAAATTCACTTTGTATGAAAGTGTCTAGCTACATTGTGCAAAAATTTTCTTTGTATCACATCAGAGCCAAGATTTAAAGCATTCTTAAAAACTGATTTTTTACGAAATTAGGGCCATTTTGGGGGGCCCTATTTAGGGGCTCTGACCATCTTCAAATGAATTTTCAATTTGAGATGTTAGTGTTGTAGGTATAGTATCAGTTAGAGAATAAAAAATCTCTGAAGCACATCAGAGCCAGTCACAATTGAGAGAAAAGAGTAGCAAAAATGACGCGAAATTATTTCTACACCCCTCGTCTAGGGAACTTTGACCCCCCATAACTCCAAAACTAAAAGAGATATAACAAAAATATTTGAGATTTGTTCTTTCCTTGGTCAAGGGAACACAAGAAAAAAAAATAAAGTAATTCTGAGATGGTGATGGAAACTTTTTTCTTTTTTTGCCTGATTGGCTCATGCAATGACTCTTAATCGAATGGTGTAATTGGTTTTTTTCTCCGATGATCACAAGTACCTTAGATTGATGACTGCTATTCTTTTATTTCATTTTGTAAAAAAACTGTTTAACGTAAAGCTATGAATTTTTGCAGGATTAATTAGCATCGCAAAATCTTTAAAATAAACTTTACCGCAACATTCTATCTGCAATAGAACGTTAGATATACCCATTTATGACCAAGTTCGGAAAATACGCAATTTCAGAAAAACCGCCCAGCGAAATAACGTTTTCTCGATGACTACCTCGGGATAAAAAGTTTGTCTTTTGTTTAAAAAAAAAATTAAGTTTTTATCTTTAGTAGTTTTCGAGAAAAGTGCTGTGACACAAAATTTTTGTCCGATTTTCAGAATACTCTACAGTACACCTACAGTATGCCATAAAAAAAAAATAATTTTTGTGCTATGTTGTGCTTCTTGGTCAGACGAACATTTAAAAAAAAAAATCATTAAAATTGGATAAGTATTTAGTTAGTTATTGCAAAAAGAAAAATTGAAAAATCCGTGTGCACCATCGCTCAATCATATTATTGTAGCGCGCTGCCGCGCGCACAATGATCTAACTGAATATAAAATTTTATGAAATTTCGAGCATTAGTTCTTGAGATAGAACGCCCACAAAATTTTTGTCACATACAGACAGACAGACAGACTGACCGACTCACAGACATTTTCTAAAAATAGTCAAAACATGTTCAGGACCTTCTCCTGAACAGGTTATACTGAAGCTGAAGGATTGGCTTCAGCTGAGGATAACTTCCAACAGTAAAAACAAATACATTTTTGTCTTAAATCTGAGAGACATTTTACAGGAATAGGACATTAAAATAAAATTCTATTCAAATTCACTGATGCAAGTTTGTTTCAGTGGTAATCATCCT
This sequence comes from Maratus speculifer, assembly GCA_964019185.1. Taxonomy (NCBI): domain Eukaryota; kingdom Metazoa; phylum Arthropoda; class Arachnida; order Araneae; family Salticidae; genus Maratus; species Maratus speculifer. The sequence goes on from OZ025295.1 coordinate 170,815,887, forward strand.
CTGCAGAACCAGTTACAGTTGAAGCTTTGGGGCTATGTCAATTTCTTTTTAATCATAGTTCTATGCATATAATAAACAAAGTAAAACTAAAGAAAGCAGAATCCGTCTATAATACTTTAAACTGAAAATTTTCATGATTCTGGAAAAACAAGGAAACAAAAATGCAAGATATTTATAACAGACAATGTACCTGCCTTTTTTTTTTCTCTTTATTTTTGAAGAGGAGCGGGAGAATTTTGCTGGTTTTTGCTCACTGGGCTTTAGCAGGATTTAAGCCATTTTCACTGTGTTAAAATATTATGTTAAAACTATTTAAAATTTAGGCACAGAGTTTGATCCTTTATTAGTTAATAACGAAACTTCACTTGTTTTAGTGATCTTCAACACCTCAGCTACACAAGCATCTTTATAACTACATATGACATTCTTTTTATCATTCAGGATCTTTTAAAAAATTTTTAGAACATAAAATTTTGTTCCAATTTTAGAGAATATGTCAGAAATTGAGGAAATAACTTTTTTTGTTCCAGGCATCCTTGATTAAAAGGATACATTAAGAATTTATTTTTAAAATTGTATCAATTTTAATCATTTTCCTGTCCAAAGAATAAACATTTAGAAATCAAACCAACAGATGAAAGAAATTTTTTGAAGCGAAATTTCACAGAGACATATTTGAATAAAAAATGGTTGATCTTGTCAAGGTTTGCTTTTAAAAAATCCTTTAATTTTGATATAATTTAACATCTGAAGCAGCTAAATATAATTTTAATTTAGTTAAACAAATAATAAACCTCGATTTAAATTTATTGTGATAAGTCTAAATTATAATTTTTTAACCCATTAACGCCCCGCGTCCTTTTTTGAGGATGGTTACAAAAACAGCACGAAAGAGGTTTTCCCACCAGTAAATATGAAGATAAATATATACCTTATTTCACGAGACAGAATCCTCGATAAATTTAGATAAAAGTTAATTTGCTTTTAAAAGTGGTGGGAACTATAAAATTTAAATTTTAGCGAAGAAAATAATTCGGGCGTTAATGTGTTAAGGCATGTACATGTTCATGACATCTGACCATTCTATAACAAAACAAAATAATAATTTAAATGCTGGTAGTAAAAGGACTAAAGTTAACAATTTGGAGTAATTGGATTAGGCATTCATATGAAATTCTAAACACTATTTAAATAAAACAGAAACTTATAATTTCTACAATAAAGGCAGAAAAGTACTTAAGTAACACATAAAATTTAGAATAACAATAATAAAAATTTAAATGTTTTACAACTGGTAACAATACCTCAGTTAACTCATCTCTTGTTCTATCCAATTTGGGTTGTTCAGAGTCAGGTGCATAAACTTCAAAAGATCTAATAAACAAAGAAGTACATGTAATTTCAAAAACATATATAACGTATTTCAGATACAGATTTTAATAAACTATTTATATCAGAATTTAACATTCTGTAAATAATATTAATAGAAACAAACAAATTAGTAATTTTTGTTGAACATCAAATATCTAATGTTAGCAAGTTTCACCCGATTCATTGATCAGTTTCTGAAAAGGAGCCATGAATCAAACACTATATATATTGCTGAATTTGATCTTGTTTTTACAGTGTGTCTCACCTAAATAAAGCCACCGTGATTTTGTATCATAATTCAACAAGAAACAAAACCATGTGAACAAAACAAATATATTAAGAAAGACTATATGGAAATGCATATTTACAAAGAATATCTCACTCCCTGCCCCACTTGGTCAGGAAAAAAATGAATGAATAAGAAAAAGGGGGAGATAAAAATGTCCTGCCGAAATAAAACCACTACTGTTAATAGCCAATATATCCACCATGCTTATATATGACTTGAAATATATGATGTGGCATACTATTTACTAATCCCTGGAAGACATTGGCATCAATATTATCCCAGGCCTCAATGATGAAAGCCTTCTTTTCTGACGCAGATTTGAAATGCCTGCCATTGGCATTTAAAACTCTACTGAGGATATCCCAACACATTCTCTTGGAAATTTAGATGAAAGTACAGGGCAGGCGATTCCATGACATGTCCTTAATTATCTAAAAACCATTCCTAAGAGGATTTTGAAAAGGTTATGGGGCTGTTTCCCAGCTGGGAAATCCAATTTAGGCCACCAATTCTCTCTTCGGTTGGCAAGAAACTGGTTTCTGGCAATTTTTGATAATTGGTAGCCAGGATATGGTCTGAGGGAAGAGCCAAGTAAAGTTTACTACCATAAAAAAATTTCTCAACACTACTAATAAGCCTCCATTGTGCTGTCTTTTGGTGAAAATTTCCTCTCATTTCCTCACGTCTTGTCAATAGAAAGCTAGGCAGTCTGAGCCATCCAAACTAATTTTTTTCTTATCTGGAAATAAAACATGATGCCTATGGCCTTCTAGGTTTGATGATAATTGGCTCCATTGACTCTGCGTTGCTTGTGGATAACTTTCAACATGGGCAGACTCAGCATGGGTAGGTAGAAGCTTATTAATGGTGCTTAAAAGCTTCGATGATGGTGGTAAACTTAACCTGGTTTTTCCCTCAGACTATATCTTGGCTACCAATTACCAAGAATTGACAGAAACCAATTTCTTGTATACTGAAGAGAAAATTGGTGGCCTAAACTGGATTTTCCAGCTGAAAAATGGCCCCATAACCTCTGAAAAATCCTCTTAGGAATGGTTTTTGGATAATTAGGGACATGTCATGGAATGGTGTGCTCTGTACCTTCATCTAAATCCCCAAGAAAATGTGTGGAGTATCCTCAGTAAAGCTAAATGCTAATGGCAGGAGTTCAAGTCTGTGGCAGAAATGAAGGCTGCCATAATTGATACCTGATATAATATTTATGCTAATGTCTTCCAAGGATTAGTAAATAGTATGTCACATTATACACTGGTGTGCAAAATTTAAGGACGGAGTCCCAAAATGCCAATTTTCAAGGGATTTTCAAGCGAATATTAAAAAGAAAGTAATATAATTTGAATAACTACTATCCCTGCATAACAGCTAGTCCATATAACCTCTCATTCAGGTCACACATGGTCACAAGAATCACAGTCACTACAATGAAACAAAAATATAGGAAATTTCATACGTCTCTTTTATGAGTCTCAAATGACTACTATATGTGACTCCACTGTCAGATCACTGCGACTGCTGCTTTGTGACAAGTCACCAGGTGACTTTACAGTGTCGTTTCACTGAGACTCTCGTATAACTGTCATTTGGAGGCTCAATTTCAAAGTCATTGTGAATCTCCCATTAAGAGCCCACAATAGTCACAGAAAAAGTACGCAAAAAGACCCGGATGATTATGTAAAGTCTACGGGAGCGTTCTTTTCTAATATCTCGCTCAAATTTTAATATTTTTACATGATTTTTTTGCATAGGCTAGCTTAGGACGATCTACAACCGGGCTAGTTTTTACTTTTTCGATTTTGCTCATATATTTTTTATATTATGATTGTTTCAATTTCAGAACCGGTTTAAACCGGTTTTGAAAGTTAAAATATTTTTTAAAAAAAAATCTGAAACCAAAATCGAAAAAGTAAAAACTAGCCCGGTTGTAGATCGTCCTAAGCTAGCCTATGCAAAAAAAATCATGTAAAAACATTAAAATTTGAGTGAGATATTAGAAAAGAATGCTCCCATAGACTTTACATAATCATTCGGGTCTTTTTGCGTACTTTTTCTGTGATTATTGTGGGCTTTTAAAGTCATATGGTGAGTTTTCACCACTTTTCACAGTGGTTACTTAACAGTAGAGTCTCTATTACCATTTGACAAAGTCTTGTGACAGAAAGTCACCATGTGACTTTAATATGTCATTATTTGGTTATTTATAATAATGCAATATTCACAATGACTTTGAAATTGAGCCTCCAAATCACAGTCACATGAGAGTCTCAATAAAACGACACTGTAAAGTCACCTGGTGACTCGTCCCAAAGCAGCAGTCACAGTGACCTGACAGTGGAGCAGGGTTGGGTTTCTTCCGGAAGAAACCTGTTTCTTCCAGGACAGTGGAAGAAACTGGAAAAAACCGGAAGAAACTGGAAGAAATGGAAGAAACCCCCAGAAACCAAAACAAATGCTCACAGTTAAAGTGTATTAACTATGTAAAAGAATTAAAGTATAACTACATGAAATCTAAATTCGAAAATTTAATTATTATTAAAAATATTATTTTTGCAAAGTTTTTTTTTAATAACAAACTTCAGGTTCAGACTTCAGGTGACTTTTCAGTTGATGGATTTTTACTTTTCTAGAGGTAGAGGGATGGGTTTTTTCACTAATTGCTCCATTTATTTATATATATATATATATATATATATATATATGTAATAATAATTCGACGAAGGCTATGTTCCGTAAACTCCTAAGAATGTTACTTCTAAGTATCAGCAGCAGCACGAGCAGAGTAGTCGCTCCGGCAGTTGGCAAGCAGTGGAAGAGTTGCATTGGGGAATTTCCCCATTATAAAAACAAAATCCATGAGTCTTTCAATTCCTTTATTTATTAACTCATAAACTACGTAAGTTCTTCCCCACATTCACCTTGGCCTGGTCATCAAATATTCCAAAACTTCGTGATTAAGCTGCATTACAAGATATTAGAATTTTTCGGGGAAAAAGAAACAGCATCCTAATATTTTAAAAGTCGATCGCATTCTCGGAAAAAATGACATGGCTTCAGAGTAGTTTTAAGGAAAGATGCATTCTAACCTCCTAAAAGACCAAATGAAAAAATCATTTTCACGATAAAACTAGCGCCCTCCTACTCTGCGTCAATCATTTCAAAAAACCAATTAGGATGAACTCGAGCCTCAAACGGACAAGAATGATCAATTCTAATTGGTCGTAGCAGGCGGTCCTTGGCAAGAACTATATTTTTTCCTCGGAAGAACAAGCCCTTTAGCAACGCGTAGTAACACCTGTCACGCGATGTTAAAAATAAAAAATAAAATCCCAGGAATATTCCAGAAAGTAAAAAGCTTACGAAATACCTCCCGTCTTTTTGAGAAGCAAGAAATAATTTATTAATAACTAAAGTAAGAAAAAGAATTTTAGCTGTTACAAGTTACGAAACTAAGATTGAAATATGTTCCACAAATTTAGAATTGAAGCTAAGAGAGAACAAAAAAAAAAAAAAAAAAAAAAAAAAAAAAAAATGGCGCAAATTTTTTTTATTTTATTACATATATATATATAAAGAATACCTACAAATTGTTTATTTTTCATAAAAAACTATTTTATTTTCATATAAAAGTGCATTATTTTAAACTGTGCAACAACAGTAAATAAATAAATTTGTAATTTTTTTATATTTTTCATCTATTTTGAATATCTCAATGCTGGTTTTAAAAGATTAGTGTTCTAAAAATATTTATGGGTGTGTCAAAATACTTTTAAACTATCCTGAAGTGTAGAACTTTAAAAGAAATCTTCATTTTTTGCTTTCATCCAATTTAAGTTGAGAAATTGATTGCAGCATCCTACTGCTAAAAAACTTTTTTGCTATACTATGTTGTATTGTACTAAGAAAAATAAAGATTTTAATATTTTTTTTAACACTAAGGATAGACCGAAAGAGGTTTTTAAGGCCAAAACCGAATTTAGGTGACTTTCCTATTTTTTGGCTGAAAATGATAACATCCAAAAAAAATTTAAATAATTAAACTGTATGTTTTAAAGTAATTAATACATACATAAATATACATAATTATAAATTAATTATATGTATAGTATTTATTAATTATGTACGACTGTTAATAATCCAAAAACTTTATCTTCATATACAATAATAATTAATTCATCCATGACACAGATTTTCTAATTATACAAGTTTCATTTAATTAAAAAAATATTTTAGTTTTATGCATATACAGACACCTTGATTTTTCATTTATAATGATTTTTGTAAATGATCATTTGTTATTCTAGAACTTTCTCAAAGAATAATCTAATGGAGTTTAAACTAAACATTTTCTATGAGATGATTGATAATTCATGACTGATAATTATAAACATTGAAGTTCATAGCAATACATTCATTTGAGCTGATACAGTTCAAATCAGTGACTAATGTTGAAAATTTCCGAAAAAAGAAATAAGATTTTTGGTATACTGAGTGTTTTGGTCTGGCCGAATTTTCGCCCACATTTTTGGCAAAACTCGAATTTTGGGCCGAAAATGAAACAACTGTATTTTTGGTTGATCTCTATTTAATACAGTTATTATTATACATTACTTACATTAATAAAACTGATGTAAATTTAAATCTTTTATTTAAATAGGTTTCATTCTACCATTAGTCAAGAATATCTACTATTTACTGCAAGTTTCAGAAATTTAAATAATAAAAAAATATGTTGGTTAAATTGAAATGTATAACATTTAATTGATTTTATGCATTTTCGATAAAATTTCTTTTCATTTAGCCAATGGTTGAAGATCTCTAGATAAGTGTTGTGTGTGATCTTGGCTAAAAAGCTGATGTAATTATTAATTTAGCATATATACTTAATTAAATTTGTTTTGGTCCAGTGAAATTGATTTATATAAGATTATAGGAAGATATTTATTATATCTTACAAAATTGAAAATATAAGGTAAATTCTTAAAGAAAAACAGTTTCTTCCATTTCTTCCACTTGGAAGAAATCTATTTTTTCCGGTTGGTTTTTTCCGCGGTTTTTTCCACTGCAGAAGAAACTTGCCAACCCTGCAGTGGAGTCACATATAATAGTCATTTGAGACTCATAAAAGAGATGCATGGAATTTCCTATTTTTTTGTTTTGCCGTAGTGGCTGTGACTCTTGTGACCATGTGTGACCTGAATGAGATTTTATATGGACTAGATGTTATGCAGGGACAGGTTGGAAAAAAACAGGATTTTTTTTTTTGAAGAAAAAAAAAAAAACTTTTTTTTTTTTTGGGGGGGGGGGGGGGGTTAAACCAGGTTTTATTAAAACATCTTTTTTTTTTATTACATATACATCTTATACTATAATGCGAGCAAAAATTGTGTGTGTGTGTGTGTGTGTGGGTAAATTTTATCTCAAAAACGGCTCTAACGATTTTCGCAAAAATTTGGATTTTACCATTTTCGGGCACGGGAAGACCATTGGGCTAGGTCACATGTTCGAGAAAATTCGATTATTGGGTCATTTTGGGTCATAATGGGTCAGGATCAAGCTATTTATATCTAGAGAACGGCTGGATCAATTTTAAGGAAATTTTGTACCCAATCGTTTTTTGGTACGAAAAAACTATTGGGCTGGGTCACATGTTCGAAAAATTTCGATTAGTGGATCATTTTTGGGTCATTATGGGTCAAACCATTTTTATCTAAAAAACGGCTCTAACGATTTTGACCAAATTTTATATTGTATCGTTTTGGATTACAAGAAGACCATTGGGTTAGGTAACATGTTCGAGAAAATTCGGTAAGTGGGTCATTTTTGGGGTCATTGTGGGTCATGCTATTTTTATCTAGCGATTTTCTCACGCAATTTTGACTAAAAATTGCATTCTATGGTTTTTGGGCACGAGAAAAACATTGGGCTAGGTTACATGTTCGAGAAAAAATTTCAATGCGTCATATTGGGTCATTAAGAGTCTGGGTCAAGCTATTTATATTTAAAGAACGGCGTGATGGATTATAATGAAATTTTGTATGTAACAGTTTTTTGACATGAGAAAACTAATGGGCTAAATCACATGTTTGAGAGATTTCGACTATGAGGGTCATTTGTGGGTCATGATGGGTCATAATGGGTCATGGTCAACCTATATCTAAAGAACAGGTGGATCGATTTTAACGAAATTTTGTATGCAACATTTTTTTGGCACGATAAAATCATTGGACTAGGTTACATGTTCGAAAAATTTCGATTAATGGGTCATTTTGGGTCATTAAGAGTCTGGGTCAAGCTATTTATATTTAAAGAATGGCGTGATGGATTATAACGAAATTTTGTATGTGACAGTTTTTTGACATGAGAAAACTAATGGGCTAAATCACATGTTTGAGAGATTTCGACTATGAGGGTCATTTATGGGTCATGATGGGTCATAATGGGTCATGGTCAAATTATATCTAAAGAACAGGTGGATCGATTTTAATGAAATTTTGTATGCAACATTTTTTTGGCACGATAAAATCATTGGACTAGGTTACATGTTCGAAAAATTTCGATTAATGGGTCATTTTGGATCATAAAGGGTCTGGGTCAAGCTATGTGTAATTAAAGAACGGCAGGATCAATTTTAACGAAATTCTGTATGTAACAATTTTTAGAAACGAGAAAACTAATGGACTAAGTCACATATTCGAGAGCTTTCGATTATAAGGGTCATTTGTGGGTCTTAATGGGTCAAGGTCAAGCTATATCTAAAGAATGGGTGGGTCAATTTTAACAAAATGTTTTATACAACATATTTTTGGCATGAGAAAATCATTGAGGTAGGTCACATGTTCGAGAAATTTCGATTAGTGGGCCACTCTTGGGTCATTCTAATTTTATCTAGACAACGTTTCACGCAATTTTGATTAAATTTTGTATTTTATTGTTTTCGGTCACAAGAAAATCATTGGGTTAGGACAGACTTTTGAGAAAATTCGATCAACGGGTCATTTTGGATTATAAGGGGTCAGGGTCAAACTAACTATATCTAAAAAAGGCTCAATCGATTTCATCTAAATTTTGTATCTAATGTTTTTCGGCATGCTAAAACTAAAGAGCTAGGCCACACGTTCGAGAGATTTCGATTATAAGGGTCATTTGCTGGTCATGATGGGTCATGCTAATTTTATATAGAAAATGGTACTCACCATTTTGACTATACTTCGTATTATATCGTTTTTTAGCAAGAGAAAACCATTTGGCTTGGACACATGCTCGCGAAAATTCTATTAGTGGGTCATTTTGGGTCTTAATGAGCTAGGGTCATTCTAATTACATATAACAACGACTCAATCAAATTTTGAAACAAAACGTTTTTTGTCACGAGAAGACTATTGGGCAGAGTCGCATGTTAAACAAAATTATAATAGTGGGTCATTTCGCTTCATTGCTGAATGCTGCCAAGCTAATTTTACCTAAAAAATGGCTTGAACGATTTTGATTCAATTTTATATTCTACTGTTTTTGATTACCTGAAGACGATTAAGCTATGTCACATGCTTGATCAAATTTGATTAGGGGCTCATTTCGGGTAACACGGGTCAGGGTCACGAGAATATGGCAAAAGCCAATAACTTGGTGCTATTTGACAAAATATTGGCGACATATGGCCAAAAAATCGACTATAAAAATTACGAAAACCAAAACATGTATTTGGAGCCAAATGAAAGAATGCCTCCAAATTTGGCTATATCTAGCAAAAAATATTGTCTTTCAGAATGTAAAGAATTTTTTTATACATTCTTTAGAGGATTTGAGATGCATGGTTAAACCAATCAGAGTCGAGCTAAAAAAGTGATTTAGATCGATGTCCTTTCGTTGTAAAATTTAAAATAAAATAAAATTTATAAATATGCGCATAAAAGCATAGTTTTCTTATTGATTGTTTTTCTAAATAATACTATTATAAACATGTTTTACAGCAATAATACAGAGTTAATGATACAGTGAAAATACTATATCGAGTTGAACGCAAAGTTAATTTTGACCGAGCTAAGCTCGGTCTCTCCTGCTAGTGCATATTTATTGATAAAAATAGACATTGTATAAGTAGTATAAATTCAATTGAACATAATTTAAATTAAATAATTACAGTTAATTATGTAGAAAATTGTAAAAAAAATCATATTTTAATTTAAACAGTTATTAATAAAGTCTTATGTTCAAACAATAACCTACTCTACACAGTGAAACAAAAATCTTTGAAAATCTTTATAAATATTTTTTTTTTTTTTCTTAAATAAACATTTGATGTAGTTCGATGAATATAATATTCTTTTCCACAATTTTTTAAAAAATAAATTTGAGATACTTCTTGGGGGTTTTGTTTTTTGAGAGATAATTTGAAATCAACATTTATGGTCATTAGATAAGCAGATAAAAGAGGTGAAAAAATTAGTTTGTTATTATTAAAATACTATAATTAGCACCCAATTTTTGAATAGTCTCTTATTAAACTTCATATTTAGATTTTAATTCTTAAAGATAATCTCCCCAATAGAAAAAAAAAAAAAAAAAAAATCTTTTATAGTTTCAGCAGAATCTTAAAGATCATCCAGTTATGTAGCTCCATATTCAAAAACATTATGCATGTTATGATAGATTGCTTTAAATATTCTGCATTTTTTAATGAAAATATTTTATACTAAACACTGAATATTTTTAGTCTATTTTATCTTTGATCAATTCACATATTCTAAGATTTTTCTTTAGAGCAATGGAAAATGTTCATCAATGCATACTGATTTTCATCCTATACATAATAAAATAACCTAGACGTACTGTATCCAATATTTATTACTGAAATAAAGTGTCAAAAGTAGAAAATATTTATATCCAATAATTTGTGAGTCTTAAATTATAAAGAAAAATGAGAAAATATCATTAGATTTTTTTTTTTTTTGAGAAAAAAAAGTAGTTGGTTTAAACCGTGGTTTGAACCATGGTTAAAACCAATTGGTTTAAACCGTGCCAACCCTGTGCAGGGATAGTAATTATTCGAATTATATTACTTCCTGTTGAATATTCGCATGAAAATTATTGCTTGAAAATCACTTTGTCCTTAAATTTTGCACACCAGTGTATATTTCAAGTCATATATAAACATGGCGGATATATTGGCTAGTAACAGTAGTGGCTTTATTCAGTGGGAAACTTTTTTCTCCCCCTTTTTTATACATTCATTCTTTTTTATGTAATATATACCTTCACTTGGAAAGTTTTCCCACATTAGCTAAATACAATGCAAACACCATCAAGCAATTATACTATCTTATACATTAGATAAAATTTAGGCTATTTAGAAGAAACTTTTATAATAGATTATTATAGTAGAAGAAAAATATGGCCATTATGATTATCAGAAATGGAAATATTTTTTAGTCACCACAGTATTTAAAAAAGAGGGAGAGAATTACAGTGATCTTTATTACTTCCTCTAATTTGAACTTTCCATATTTCATAGTTTACAGGTAAAATGACTGTGACGGACACATACACAAGAGTGTTCTTACAAAATGACTGTTTTTAAGTACAGAATCCCCCCTCCCCCTTAAAAAAAAGATTAAATTCCTATGTATATACTTTGCTCTTATAAAGCTTTTTAGCATGACTGTTTTGATCAACTTAACAGTAAATAGCCCTCAAAATAATTCGTTGATAAAACTGTTTAATTCTGAGTGTTTATCAATCATTTTTCTATAATACTAAAAATTTTTATATTTTTGTATGCAGTAGTTTTCTACTGCTACAGTTTTCTACTAGCAAAGATTTATTTATAACAGCAAAGTTAATTACTTTTTCCTTTAACACAGAAAAACAACAGAAATAATATAAGAAATAAACTTACTTTGGCCATGCATAAAATCCCCAGTGTGTCTTATGGACAAAATGTTTAGAATTCCATTTATCCAGAGTATTTGGAGCATCAACACTGTTATACTGTAACCAAAAGTTATTTGGAATTTCTTTAGGTCGCATTTTTTCCATAAAGGGGTGCAAAATTGGATCTTTATTTACTTGAGTATATGGATCAATTATTATTTTAGGATGTTTTCTCTTCTGCTGCTTGAGTAGACATACAACTGCCTGCATAGCAATCTATTTAAGGAAATGAATCTAATAAAGTAAAACTAATGTCTTTTGTAAAACAATAATTACCTTAATTAACAAAATTTATAGAAAAATAGAAGATTTATCTATTTATTTTGAAAATATCAAGATGTTGAATGTTATTGATATTTTCATATATTTGATATTTGTTTCCAGAATATCAAGGTATAATATTTTCATATATTTCATATTTATTTTCAAAATTTCAAGATGTTTGATATTTTCTATCTTTTCTGTATTTGATGTTTACTATCAAATTTTGCCTGTGTAATATATTTTTGATATTTTCAGTCAAAACAAGTGTAAATTATTGACTGCTATTGTCCATGCTATTCTATAAGTAAAGAACTTTTATGTCTGGCAGAGGCTGTTTCAGCTAAACAAAACAAATACTTTTCCAAGCTTTGTGTTTAAAGATTTTATTTTTAAATGAAAACAAAAAATTATGAAAAAATAATAGAAAGGTAAACTGTCTCATTTAGAAAATCAGTCACTTACAGCTTCATTAGAAAATAATCTTTTCTGGATTTGATTTAGTAGAGGTTAAACTGAACAACATGTTAGGGAATAAAAAGAGAAGACAAGTTTACATTTATGTTAAAATTTTTCAATCAAGAAAATTATTTTGTATTTGTGATTTTGTTTTATGAAACATACAAATTTTTCATATTTGATACTGAATCCTATAATTTTGTGTATGAAGAAAACTGCTTCTGTTTTCAATTAGTTGATCTTCAATTTTGTTCTAACTGATAAAAAAACAAAATGCATTTTTAGAATATTGTTTTATTGAGTTTTCATGTTAAGTACAATATTTTTTACCTTCTAATTTATATTAAGCTTGAAAATTTTATTATATTATTTATAAATTGATTATTTTTAAAATATCGCCATGTATCAAAAAATATATATATAAACACACACACACAGTAGAACCCCGATAATCCGGATCGGTTTTTTCATTTTTTGTTTCAACTTTGAGAAGCAATTGGTGAAAATTTTTTGTTTTATTATTCAGAATACAACGATGCAACAAGTTAATGTTAAAGAAATTAGCCAGTCGCTTCTCAAACTTGAAAAAAAAGCGAAAAACCCGATCCGGATTATCGGGGTTCTACTGTATATATATCAAAATATCATATTTTTCATAATTTCAAAAACACCATGATATTTACAAACTCTGCAACAGCTCTAAAATATGAATCAGTTTTGCATTCAACATTCACTATTAGACACATAGCCAAGTTGGCATCTGTTAGGATGTGTAGGTTAATCAGAGTTTCCCCCCAGGTTTAAAAAAGGGCAGGACGCTACAGTTCTGAAAAGGGCACTTTTTACATTTTTCAGGGCACTTTTTGAATCTAGAAGTTCAAAAAGTCGTGAAAAAACAGAAATTTTATCAAAAAATTGAAAAAAAAAGTAAATTTTGTAAAAAAATCACAAAAAAAGGCAAATTTTATTAAAAGATCGCACAAACAGCAGTTTTTGCTAAAAGATCGCAAAAAAGGCATGTTTTGTTAAAAAATCGTGAAAAAATGACAAACCCCGTGAAAATATCGCAGATAAATGGAACTTTTCACAGAATTTTCCACTTTTTTTCAATTTTTGGGCAAAATTTGCCCTTTTTTTTCGAAAATCTTTTGGCGAAATATGCCGTTTTATCGCTATTTTTTGACGAAAGTTGCTGTTCTCTGCAACTCGTATGACAAAATTTTCCTTTTTACTGCGATTTTTGGAAGAAATTTGTCGTTATTCCACAATCTTTTGAGGAAATCTGCCGTTTTGTGACGAAATTAGCCTTTTTTTGCGAATCTTGCCGGAAGTTAGTCGGTATTTCGTGATTTGTATCGAAACTTGCCGGGGTTTTTTAGCGATTTTTTGACGAAATTACTCGTCCCATGGGACACATATAAGGCTATTTTTTGTGTTCGGTTGCCGATTTTTTGCATTATTTACGAGCTATAGCGCGTTCGGATCATCGCTGGAGGGCTGCGTTTTTTCAAATGTGGGCAAGAAGGGCACTATTTTTTTGAATGAATGACAAGAGGGGTGCTAGTTTTTGGATGAGGGGCAAGAGGGGCGCTATTTTTTAAATTAAAGGGCGACAGGAAATTTGTCACACTCTGTTCTTGCCACTTTCCGGCCATATCTCTATTTCTTTAGTCAATCTATCTTTATTTACATTAACCTAATTACATCCATCCTATTTTACATAGTTTATTCATTTATTATAACCTTTACAGTCTATTATTTACCTTTTTATTAAAATACCATTTTTACCTTTTCATTCAATAAGTTTTGTTTAATTAAATCTGGTTAACTTTATTAATATCTCTTTATTAAAGTTCTCATTTATATAAACAATAGTTACTTAACTTACCTTCCTTTTATTTCCAACAATTTACCTTTAAAACTCCCAGGTTATTTTCATTGTTTTTCCCGTCGTACTCGTATGCAATCGGAAGCTGTAATGACGTGTTTCTTGACCGTCACAAGGTGACGTCATTTGTCTACCGCTCACTTCCGGTATGACGTTTCGTCACGATGGTTTCCCATTTGACCATCGCTTCACCTGTCCTTTTGCATGCGTAATGAATTTCTTTTAGTTTCCCTTCTTGTATAAATACTTTGACAATAGCTTAGATCCTTGTCTTAATGTTTTAGTATAAATGATTACGTTCGTTGCTTTTCTGTGTAACAATTATGTTTAGGTTTATAGTTCTGTTTTATTTACGTGCCTGTCAGTGTGTCGTTCTTCAGTTTTGTTAATTGTTTTATTAACCCAACTTATTTAAGAGACCGCCTTTGTAGTATTTCGTTACATTCTTCTTCCGATGTTCAAGACAGCTGTTAGGAAGTGTTCTCTGGTCAGTAATCTCTGGGGGAAACTCTGGGTTAATATTAGGCATTGCTTTTGTTTACAAAATTTCAATCATTATTTTTAAGAAAAAATTAATAAATAAGGATGTGTAGGTTAATATTAGGCATTGCTTTTATTCACAAAATTTCAATCATTATTTTTAAGGAAAAATTAACTAATAAATAGCCATTTCAAAAACGTAATCTTAAATTGCAATAATTCCACTAATAAATCCATTAAATCTAATATTTAACAATGTATACATCGTCCAATGTCACTAAATAGTAATAGCAATCTACTAAATAAAAATATTTTTCTAAATTATTTTAATATCAGTTATTTACTTTTCAAATTATATTAATCAGCCTTTATTCTAAATATAAATTATTTTAACATAATCGTTCAGCTTTTTGAACAATTACTTTGCCATTTATGCAATTTTTAAAATAATGATTGTTTCAGTATTTTTTTAATAATGCTGGCCGAGCTTTCAAAATGGCGTATCTGGCTTTGATGTTTCTTCCCGGCTGAGCGTGACTCATCATAGATGAAAAGGTTCCAGATCTTTCGACAACCTTCGATCAGAACAAATTCCATGCCAAAATACAGGATTCGCTGCTCAGTATGACTCATGTTCAATGAGAAAGATCTACAAGCCGCGAGAAGCTGAAAAATAAGTCTCTCAGATTGGCTGTTGAGTGCGCATCAGGGAAGAGACTGGAGTAATCTCTGATTTATGTGACAGATTCACCAGAGCATTGGAATAAGGCGAACATATGTAGCTCTCCTGGCCTTTGGCTGGGGGTGATAAATTTGCCGTCGCATCAGTAACAGGTCCTTTTTTTTTTCTCGGCTAAAAAATCTTGGAAATATCTTCACCTCGTGATAATTATTTGTGTTCACCGTGGTAATTCATTTTAGACATTCTTGCAATATCTCCAGTCCCGCTGTTGAGTTAAGTTTTCACACATTTCGGAGGCCAATGTTTTCACAACTTCTCTTAGATTTTTTGGATTGTCTTCTCATCTTAGACATTCTCGCAATATCTCCAAGTCCAGCTGTTGAGTTCAGTTTTCATACAATAAAGAGGTCATCATCGCAGTAATTTTTTCATCGAATCTTCTCAGGCTCAATAGCTTCCTTCCTGAAACATCATTGAACACCTTTTCAACCTGCAGCATTTTACATAGTAGAATATACATCTGGTATGGTACATCTTGGAGTCATAGGCCATGCAAAGCTGTAAGGAGTAGTCTTCTAATACGGTTAATCTCAGTGTCATTGAGATGCATCTTATACCTGGAGGACTGGAGCTTGTGAACTTTTTAAACAATAAGAACTGTAACATCGTAAAAACTGTTTCATCTATCATGGTTTACCATTCGGTGCTCATTCATCACATTGTGTATTAAATAGTGTTGCAGTGTTAATAGTGCTGAGTAACATCTGTGACCACAGTTGATCAATAGTTGAAGTGTTTAAAAAATAATAATAAAGAAGGTATATTTTTATGAAATGTTCATCCTCATTTGCATAACCATCTCGGGGTGAGTTAATTTTTCTACCTTTTTTAAGATTTATGCATTTCAGAATATTTAAAAGATTCAACAAACATTATTAATTTTCATAGTAACAGAATTAAAATTTACAATGCAATGTCTAGTACTATTCGGCGCGAGCTGGCTGTGTTTGGAGAATCTGCTTTCCTGCAATACCATTTTTGAGCTAACTTAGTTTTTAATAAGTTTTGTTGCTTAGTATTGCCTGGATCGCTGTTCCCCAGACATAGCTTAGCAGCATCATTTTTGGTGACTAATTTTGGTTACCAAATTTGGGAGCCAGGCCTTGCCCACTGCAGTATCTAAGCAGATTTTCATTTGTCCTTTTCCAAACCATTAGGTTTTTTTATAGTCAAGGATAAGAAAATCATCAGAGACTTCTGAGTATTTATTTAATAATTTAAATTGTTCTATATTTGCTTAAGTGTATTTTTGTGATCATGTTACAGTTGTAAATTTAAAAACTGTGGCATGACAAAAAATGTCTGAATTCAACATTCCAAATTAATAAATTTAATCATTTGCTGTCAAGAAAGTTTTAATTTGTTAGAACGGTCAATAAATATTTATTTATATATAATTAAATATATATAAGTCACATTCAAAATATACCAAATTTCAAATGTTAATAAAGATATATCTAAAGAAAACAATATTCATTGCATAAAATATATAGATGGTGATTTAAAGTAGCATTTAAATATTCATTTTTAATATTCAATACATATATGCATATGAGTTATAATTTTCCCAATTGAGTGAAAAAGTGCCCAGGCAGATTCAAACAAGAGACCTATTGGTTTAAAGCTGGCCATGTTCTGTCAACTGAGTTATGCTGGATAAAATCTGGCAAACACAATTCACCCATCTAACTTTATTGATAATGGCATCTAATCTGTTATTTTAAACAGTTCAGCAAAATGAACAGTGATATAATAGAACTTAAGCATTGACACAATAATTCCAATTGGTAATGAAATCATATGAGTTGTATTTTTCCAACTATGTGAAAAGTGCTCAGCCGTGAAATCCATTATATTGATATAGCGTTTATTGGAGTTCTATTACTTGTGATTTAGTCTGTCAGGATAAGTTTTAGTTTTAGTCAGGATAGCTCAGCTAGAACAGCATTGGCAGGTTAAATCAAAAGATTCCTGGTTTGAACCTGGCTTGGATACTTTTTCACTCAGTTGGAAAATTATAACTCATATTACTTATTTAGCAATTAGAAAAAATTGTGTAAAAAATAATCACATTCACATATATACATAGCTTTCTACTTTTTGATTTTTATTAAAAAATTAAATATACATATATAGTACAAAATTTATGAAGAAAATGTTTATAAGTAATTGGGAACATCACAGAAAATCCATCACATTTTTGCACTACTATAAATAATAGCAATTAACATACCAAATGCATAAAATCAAATAATATTACAATCATTCTGAGTAAAAACTCATTTTACACAGATTTGATGATTTCATCTTCCTCTATCTCAAATAATATTTTGTCCCCAACAAAAAGCATATGTGCAAAATAAATAAAAAGCAATCTTACCTTTACTCATGGGGAAAATGGTAATTTAACCCATTCGCCTGCTTAAACTGTCATCAGTTTAAGCAGCTGAGGGAGAATTATATATAGTATTATGATTAGAATAATCATTAAAAATAATTTAAATTGTCAATTTTTTTAAGAAAAATTAATCTAAAATGTTAATTAGTACACATGAATATTTAAGTAAATGCATATCAATATTTTTTAAGAAAAAAAATAAGAATTAATGATACCTTTCTTACAGCAAGTGTTTCATGAACAAGATGTGAAACAAACAACTCAACACCCTCCTTAGGATATTTCATATCATAGCGAATTAAAATTTCTAACATCGAAAGAGCTAAATTGTAATGACGCCAGTGCCTACAGGGAAAAAAAAATTTCAATGCTACTTTTTAATTTCACAGGCATAAAATAACAAGCCACAAAAAAGTCGAAAATTGTTTTATCATGTTTGTGTATAAAAAATTAATAAGCACAATAAAATCCGGTGTATAACAAGCATTAGTGTACAATGCAAACCTATTACTTGAGACTGTATTTTTTTATTTTTAGATACATTCACTGTATAATGTACATCCTTTTCTTTACAAAGAAACATGAAATGTACATATTCGATGCTCTTATCTTTTGAAGTCCAAAAAATTACAAGGATTTTCCCTGGCTTTCAAACAATGGTACATTGAAGTGACAAGCGATAAGAAGAACGATATTTTCAAACACAAGCTCTTATTACTTGTAATATAGGAAAAAAAATTATGGTTGAAACTCTAGAAATGGTTGATATGATAGGAAAGAAAACAATTGATGGAGAAAGGAACAAAAACTCTTCGCATAAAAACAACAGCTCACGAATATACTCACTTCACATTGTGCTTTCATGCTTAATAAACAATACATGTGTGGTTATTTTTAACAGAAAGACAATGTCGAAATGTAATTTCCCAAATGATTTTAATGTTCCAAAATGATTACTTACTTATGAATCACAGTAACAGTGATGCTGCAGATGGGATAAAATTTGATTATGTGCCTCAAGAGATATATCAGAAGACGAATATCAAACTTTCCTTTATTTTCAAATCTGTTATTTTTATATTTGGCGTGCAATGCAAACCCATAAATTTTGGTTGCATTTTTGGTATTAAAAGTGCACATTATATGCCAGATTTTACGGTAAATCAAATTTTTTATTAACATTTTAGGTAGAACACACTATTTGCAAAAAATAAGTTACCAACTCCAGAGGATGTTTAAGTGCATTATACTGCTCCAAATTTCAACTAATTTAAACTACAAATAATTCAAGTAATGTACTAGTCATATTTAAATAAAACTGTGAAAATGCAAAAGATTACAAATAAAAGAAGCCTACTGAAGATTTATTTGAATGAGACATCACTATGAATTGAGGAATAAAAATGTAAAATGTTGAAAGTCGAAAAATTTTTCAAAAAAGTTAGGGGAAAAAAAAAAACTATTTTTGGTATACAGTGTTTTTCACTTCACTCCTTCTGGGCTCTTAGTTCAACGTTTAAAAATGTAGTACCTAGCTTCCTTTCATTTAGTGTTAAAATGTCAAATATTATCATTTGAAAACATTTATTTATGTATTTAACATTTTTACCCTTGCTTAAAAATATACCATTGTGACCATGTAAACACTTGACAATATGATCAAGTTGTGTAATGGCCACCAGTTACTGCACATCTTATCACTGGTACTTTCAGCATTCTCTACTACTCTTTGTGTAGCATATTCAACCAGAGATATTTTTCTACTCTTTTTTGAACTATTTCTACTAGGGTTAGCACTTCAAGGGTTTTCCTGTAGCTTGGTATTTAAAATAATTTTTTGTAAAAAAATTTTTTTTTTTTTTTTTTTTTTTTTTTTTTTTTTTTTTTTTTAGGTTTTAAGTTTTTTAACAGAAAATTTTTATTTAACAAATGGGATTGCATGATTTGTATTACATGTTTAAAATTCATATCATTTGATACAGTCCAACATACATAAGAGAACTCTAAAGTGGATAATTTATATGCTAGCATTGTATTTCTATTGCAGTTCAATTCTTAATTACATTAATGATTACAGTAAAATGATTACAATAATTTTTCTTAGAATATAATCAAATGTATATAAACAATATAAAAATATACTCACAAATTACCACAGGTTATCAGTTTTTTCAAATTACTAATCAGCTTATAATAGAAACTGCAAAATAATTAGAGAATGATAAGGATACACATAAACATACATTATAAATTGAAATTTTAAAGCCAAAAATAGATTGTCTGTTATAATACAGCAATGATGTTTTAAAATATTCAATAAAAAAAAACTGTTTTACGTGGCATTTCTTTCAGAACGCTCTTCAAGGGCTTTAGAAAATTCTGATATAGCATTCTCATTTAATATTGCTGAAACAGGTAAAGGCACACTACTGTTCCATAATGCCTTAGCAGCAACAATACATGTATCTGGAATCTAATATTGGAATAAAACAAAAGTAGCAATAAATACCTGCAATAACATTTCCTGGAAAGTTAGAAGTTATAATTTTCGTTAATTAATCTAATTTTAGAATTAGATAACAAAAATACTTACTGTCAATCTTATTTGAGTAGTTGGCAGGTATTTTTGAATAGATGAAGAAATACTATACAAAAGTTTTACAATTGAAGGTTTTTCTGAATGTTTTGAAGAAACAATAGTTGGCCAAAGTTCGCAAATTAACTCCCAGTTGTGAAGAGTTAATAAGGAATTAGCTTTATGACCAAGAACAACATATAATATTCCCTAAATTAGAAACAAAAATAAATAAAATTCAAAAGTAAACTTATTCAACAAAAACTACAAAATAGATAAAACATTTTGAAAACATTTTTCTAAAATCTAAAATACACTAAAACATGTGTTTTTAGGAAAAAATAAATAAACAAATAAAGGGAAAGAGATCACATTTTGAACTAAATAGAATCAAAAGACTAATTTTCCACAGCAATGTATATATTTTAGAATATATCATTCTAGTATAATTATTAATATAAAATTTGGTGCATTTATTTAGTGCTTAACATGCATAGTGAAACAGCAAACCATATTTTAAGGGCGGGGGGAAGCACAGCACAATAATGTACCCCACAAGATAAGCACCAATTCATATCAAGGTCGGACTAAAAATTAAGTTTCGTAAAATTCTATGCATTAGTTAATGGTTTACAAAATTTATTTAGCACATAGACAGACATTGCTCCAAAATTAGTTAAATTGAATTTAAAACATCCTGAACTGTGTAAAATCAGTCAAAAGTTTTCATGAATCCAATACTTTCTTCCTGTAAATGTAGAAGACAAAGTAAAATCTAGCTCTTTCTTTAAAGGTATTTATCTGAGAATAATATTCTGAGATGATAGAATTAATAATACCATTTGATAAGGGAAGAAAATAAGACTATAGGAAAATGCATGTCCAGTTTGAATAGAAAGATTTACTCCTGAAACTGCTTTAAATGAATGGCAGTACTGAATTAGTTTTGTAATATACACTATGCTTTTTTAAAAAAGAATTTACATGTAAAATTTATTTTTCATTAATTATTTTGTATTCTGATCTAATAATATTTTTTATGTTTAATTGTAATAGGGGTAAGTTTTAAGGGGAGGGTGGAAACAGTTTGCACTGAAAATTATAACCAATCATGAAAGTGAAAATGTAAGTAATGAAAAAAATTCTAATCATATACTGCTTATTTATGTACATATTAAACAAATTCTTCTTAATGTATGTTTTAAATTATGTAAATATAAAACACATTTAATGCATTGATAATTACTTAATAAAGACTTAATCTAAAGACATTTTTAATGTCTAAATAAAATTTGTCAGAACTTACCGTAATTTCTGGAAAAAACGCCGCATCGCGGAAAATCACTCAAAAAAATTTAGAAAATGGTCGTAAACGCCGCAGGTGAAATTTCCGCAGTAATCACAGTTAACATGTTAAACAGAAACACATTAATAAGCTGTATTAAGAAATCATAAAAATGAAATTATTAATCAGAAATTAATAAATAAATACAAAATTAATAATATTATTTAAATACCGTATTTTCGGGAATAAGCGCCGCGACCCATATGAGTTTAAAAGTAAAAATATGCTTAGTGCGGTGCAACGGATACGGTGATTTTTTTTCCTAACAGTACCGTAAAATGCCGTTAATCAACTCCCCCCAAACATGACGAAAAATCATAAAATAATTAGAGAAGGGCGCTTACACGGGATTTTTCCACGATCGTTTCAAAAAATTTTCAGGAATGAATCGTGAATATTTGAATGAATAATGAATTTTGATAATTGAAGCAATACTTGAAAAAAAAAAAAAAAATGGTTTAAAAAAACAAATTCTGTCGAAAAACGCAGAAAAAAGGGAGAAATTTTTTTAAGAAAGCATGAAATCAATTTAAAAAAATCTTTAAAAAAAAGCACATTTCATCAAAGATTCATGATTCATTCATTTCATCATGATTCATCACTGAATCTTTGGAATGGGGGAAAAAAATCGGATTCAGAACAAATTTTCTGAAAGTTATAAAAGAAGGGGAGGGAGAAATTCAGGAAATTCATTCGAAAATGCAATTTTCGTTTATTCGCAATCTAATGTGAAATTTGCATAACTTTTTGCGGTCTTTTAATGAAAATTGACATTTTTTCGTGATATTTTGAAGAAATCGAAATTAATTTGTTTTTGCAACCATTTGTCGGAATTCGCGATACATTTTATGTCTGAAATTTTGGAATTATGATCGATTTTTTTTTTATATTTTCGGAAAAATTCAGAAAAATATCACGCTTGTTTGAAGAAAAAAAAAATGCTGGTATACGCCGCATCGGTAGAAACGCCGCATCGCTTGAAATTTCAGTTTAAAACACGTAAACGCCGCAGCGTTTCTTTCAGAAATTACGGTAGTTAAAATTATTGCATTTCTTTCAAAGTAATATAGTTCAACTACAAAACACTTCTGTCAATACACTTTTTTTTTTTTCAATCATCAAAACACATTTTAAAGTTATTTTTGCGAAATTGCTTCAGAGTTCATAAAAAAGATTCTTTTACATGGAGAATATTCTTTTTCATATGCTCGTTTTTAATATATGTTATCTTAATTTAACTAAGATTTTAAATCTGTTTTGATTTAACTTCTGAAAGCCCTGTTTTCGTAGTAGTTATACGAAAACAATGAATTTTTATTAACAAAATGTGAGAAACTTTCATAGTATATTGACAGTGTGATTTGTCCCGTTGAAATTTGAGTCGAGTGCCCGATTCGGAAAGGTCGGGACAAAACCTTGTTTCTATTTCTATAAATCGATGTCATGTTGTTTCCAAACTTCCAGGTTCTGCATTGCAATTATAAAGATGCTAAATCCAAGTTCAAAAAATTAAGGATGGAATTCTTTGTTTACCAAAAATGTTCTCGTCAGTTCTAAATGGCCAGAATCCTTTATGCTATGGAATTTTTTAAAAAAAATTCTCCGATGGAACATTTAATTGTGATGTACAGTGATCAGCAAAATCCTTTTGCTTCTTCCTTCATTCAAGATGATTGGATAAAATAAAATTTGGATTCTATAAAAGAAAAATGTGTCATTTTTTATAAAACCGAATTTGTTCCCTTGTCAGAAAAAAGACGTAAAATCTAATCTTTTATTTTCTAGTCATCTCTCTTTTTTTTTATTTACTGCACAAATTCATTAATATTTCCCGACGCATGAGAAATCTTATTTAATTCAGTAAATCAGCAGAAATTTTCAGATAATATACCTTAAATTCTTCATGAGAAGAGGTTGGGTCTAATTTCAATAACTCCAGAATTTCAGGAAATATAATTTTACATGATGAGTGAAAACAAGTCATACAACTTTGAAGAACTGTTTGGGCAGAACTTCTTATCTGAAAAAAAAAAAAAAAAAGAAAAAAAGAAAAAAAAGAAAAAGAAAAATAAGAAATTGTAGTACATATTTATTGCATTTTAAAGAATCTCACAATGTGGTTCGTATATTATTAAATAAAATAATTTTTTTCACAATAATAATTCCGATCTAAATTAAATTTTGATGATTTATCATTATTTATTAAATTAAACAATATTACCTTTCACTTTTAGCAATTGCAAACTTCATATATTCTTTTCAAAACATTGTGATCACCAACAAAGAAAGAAAAATTTATGTTTGTAGGAGTCAATATTAAAAATTTAAAGCTTTTATTTATTAATATTCTTATTACGAAATATATTCAATGGATAAAACTATTCTCATTTTACTGACAATATTTCAATAATAACCATTGAGAACGTTAGCAGAAAAACAAAGAAAAGAATATTTTCTACTTTTAAAATATGTGCCGTCATGTTTTTTGATGTTGAATGTTGCCATCTTGATATCAATCGTGATCTGCCAATTAGTAGATTTATAAAAACTTTTTACTGCAGATAACATTAATTATGCTACAACTTAACTTCAAAACTATTGATAAGAACACATAGAAGAAAAAAGTAGGTTGATTAATTTGAATTAATCTATAAACTGCAAAGCAGTTCAAATAATTTTGATTAATAACACAGAAATAATACCTCACTATAATGACTAGTAGAAAGTTTCAATAGATCTTTCATTAACTGCACATGAGTTTCTGTAAAATAACGTTTGCATCTTTCTGTTACTCTGAGCTAAAAAAGAAATTTATAAAAATAACTTTAACATGCATACATAAATATCGAAATTTAATGAAATACATAGGGTATTCACATATTTCTGTAATGATTTTGACTTTTTCTCAATAAAAAAAATATAGATAAAACAAATATGGCATTAAACAGAATAGCTTTTCATCTTTTATTTTGTTTATCGGTAAAAACATTTTTTGCTTTAAAATTTTTCTAGAAAATAAACAACTGAATGAAGACTATATATTTGCATTTTACGTAAACATACCTTAATTGAATTTTACAAAAAAAAAAAAAAAAAAAAAAAAAAAAAGTGAAAAGTATAATTTTAATACTATGCATATATGCATAGTTAACTAGTCGGATGTGGCAATCCCAAAGCATTCTATTTCATATATTTTAATACTTCCAAAAAAAAAATGCAGCATCACAAGTCAGCACCACTGGCTAGGTAATTTACACCAAAATCTAATCATCAACAACTTACATCGGCTTCTAACTGAAAGTGAAGTTTGATAAAAATCCATGCATTAGTTTTTGAGATACAGCTATTGTGAAAAAAAAAAATTCTGTAAAAAATTCTGTATAGCAGTGCCGCCAGTTAGGTGATTTACACCAAAAATTAATTAAGACCAATTTATACTAGACACTAACTCAATCTAAAGCTTGATGAAAATTCCTATATCAAATCTTGAGGTACAGTTATTGTGAAAATTATGGAAAATGCAGCAAGCAACACCACCTGTTGGGCGAATTACAACAAAAAATCAAGAACACTAATTTATATCTGGGACTAACTGAATCTGAAGTTTGGTGAAAATTTGTGCACTATTCTTAAGATCAAATTATTGTAATAATGAATAATGCAGCATAGCAGCAGCACCTGTTTGGCTATTTTCACCAAAAAGTAATCAGTACCAAACTACATCAAGGACTAATTGAATCTTAACTGAATCTGAAGTTTTATGAAAATCCATGCATTTGTTCTTGAGATATAGCTAATGCAGATACCGTGAAAAGTGCAGCATAGCAGTACCACCTGTTAGACAATTTACACTAAAAAAATAATAAGCACCAGATTATATCAAGGTCTAACTTAAAGTTTTGTGAAATTTTGTACATTAGTTCTTTAAATAGAGCACCTACAAAATTTTTATCACATACTTACATTTTCTAAAAAACACCAAATTGTGTTCAAAACCTTCTAAAACATGTAAAATCCATTGAAAACTGGAAGTCAAAATTTATCATAAATCCAATATTATACCTTTCCTTGTAAAGATTTAAAAAAAAAAAAGTATTACAAAAGGAGAAAACAATGTTTATATTTGAATGGAAAAAGGTAAAATATAGATGCCCCAATATTCACCATTTATTATATACTAGCAAACTTCGCTGGTCTGTTTCTCTAAAGTAATCTTGAGTTAAACAAAACATAGCTAGCAAAGATGAAATTAGAAAAGAACATTTTCTTAACATCTAATCGAATATCCATAATTATCGTATTCCTATAACCTTACATTATCAATTGCAAGGTAGAAGTTGTGATATAATAGCTCTAAAAACACCAAAGTACTGCACTCAACTATATTTTAGTAGGTTTGTTAGCTTGAATTGCCAGATTCTTGATAAAATTGTAGCTGAAATATGATGAAATGTGCGGTAATTTTTTTCCATCCTTTTAAACCCTTAGGGTCATATCTAAAATTGCTGAAATATGTGTTTAATCATTTTTTCAAAATAGGTTTGTTATCCTGAATCTCCCCCTTCCATCTAAAACTGCTGATGAGATATGGCTAAATGACCTAAAAATTGCAATCACCCCATTAAACACCATTAGGTGGGAATTTCTAAAATTGGCACAATACATTTTTAAGTATGTTTTAATAGATCACATATCCTGAAACTCATGTCTCTATCTAAAACAGCTAATGAGATATGATGTAAAAGTTTCAATATTCCTGTCTTTAATCCTCTTAAAGGTGAAACAAATTTCTAAAATCGCTGAAATACAAGTTGAATTAGTTTTTAATAGGTTGGTTATCTTGAATTTTATGTTCTTCTCTAATACTGTTGCTAGGATTTGCCCAAATTCTAAAATCTTCAACACCCTTTTTAGAAGGAAACTTGTAGATTTGAGAAACACACGTTTAACTATTATTTTAGAAGATTTATTTTCTAGAATTTCACACTCCTACCAAAAATGACTGCTGCAATATGGATAAACGTTTTAAAATTTTTGCCCCCCTGCCCACCTTAGTGGAGGAATTTCAAAAATAGCAAAAATATTTACAGTCTCAAATCCGAACATCCAAATTTCAGAATTCTCCAAAATCCAAAAATTACGCTAAATGTTTTATTATTATTATTTTTTTTTTTTTTCCAAACTCTTGTTTCTTTTTTTTCCAATTTTTTGCATAAGAAAAAACTATTTAAAGTCCCTTTTAAATAACAATAATACTATTGAATTGCAAGCAAACAAAAAAAGGAAGAATGAAAAACCAAATTCTGTTTTCGTCACTGTTAAAAAAAAAAAAAAAAAAAAAAAAAAGTCCACCAGAAAGAAATTGACCAATTTCTTTCAAATTTTCAGTAGGTTGAAAAAATAATAAATTAGGCAATGTAAAAAATTTTTGCTGAAATATAATCAGTTATTAGAAAAATATAACAATATTGCTCCATGGATTCTGAAATCTAATGTTTGCACAATTAGATCATCAAAAATTTGAATGGATAATATTTGTTATGCAGAAAGAAACCATGGTTTTTTTTATTTCTTTTTAACTAAAGTAGGGGTGATTCTAAATATAAAAATATTTTCTGAAATTCACAGCAAATTTTTTGAAAGGGTGGAAGCAGGAGATCCACTCCTGGCACTGTGTATTATTAGTATCTCATTGATGAAATTTGTTAGGAGCCTTTTTTTCTTGATTTTTTGATGAAATTTGTCATTTCTTTTATGATTTTTTTATAAAATTTGTCGTATTTTTTGCGATCTTTTGACAATATTTGCTCTTTTTTTTGGCGTTTTTATAAAATTTTCCTTTCCTTTCAATTTTGATGAAATTTGGCATTTTTTTTTCTGTGATTTTTTTTTTAAATATTTTTTTTTATGTGTGTGACAAATTGAGGAAATTTGCATTTTTTCATGATCCTTTGAAGAAATTCACACCTTTCTCTTGACCATTTGATGATAATGGTAATTGTTCTTTGAATGATTGATTAAATTGATTTTCTTTCAGTGACCATTTGTCAAAATTGGCGATATATTTTATGTTCAAATTTTTTGACTTATAATTGATCCCCCTCCCTCCCTGAAAATTATTGCCTTAATTTTTCAGAAAATTTGGAACAGAATCACCCTGAACTAAAGGTATTCTTATTTTTAAAAAATCATCTCAAATATCTACTTTAATTTAATTATTTTTAAGTATTTTTGTTCAATATTGTAAACATGTTTCTAATGTAAATATTTTGAAGAGAAAATGTAGAATAGTTTTTTTTTTTTTTTGTTTTTTTTACTTAAAAAGAAAAAAATTTTTAATCAATATATATGCCCTAGTAATAAAAATGCATTCTTGACATAAATCATGCGCTTTTTTTTTTTTTTTTTTTAAACAGATAAACTGAAAATGGTGAAATTCTGAATCACCATGGTCTGGAGGGTTTTGGATTTTGTACTGTATTTAATTAGTCTTAAGTTTGTTATCCTGAATTTCTCTTGTTATCATGGATGTCTCACTTTTAGCAAAAACAGTTGCTGATATTGCCAAATATCCTAAAATGTGAAAATTTCCAAAATTTCTGAAAAATGTGTTTAATTATTTAGTTAGTAGACTTGTCATATTGAATTTCATGCCCCTATTTAAAATGGCTGCTGAGATATGGTCAAATGTTCTAAAGCTTTTGACTCATTCCCTTAGGGGCATAATTTCTAAAAATGCTGAAACACATGTTTAATTATTTTTTTAGTGGAATTTTTTTCTGGAATTCCAGGCTCCTACCTAAAATGGCTGCTGAGATATGCCAAATGCTCTAACATTTTTTATATCTAAGGTGTCAGGTGAATGTTAATTTTTCAAATTGCTTTTGATCTGTTTATCCGGCTTTTTTATTTTGATCATTTTAAGTGTTGACTTTTCAAATTGTTGAATTGTCATTGGTTCTCAATAAGCGTGCAAAATTTCAATTTAATCTGATGTCTTAAAGTAAGTGAAAATAACGTTCAAAGATTAAATTAGATACATACATACAGATGAAGCTAATAAAAGCATCTTAAAAACCTCTTTTTTGTCAGACAGAATCAATATTTTCGTTTGCTGCTGCTACCTACTGGCTATTTTTTTTTAAAATAGGGCAGCTTTAAGGTTTTTATTATTATTATTATCTAGTAAATGTTTGGAAAGTCAAAGAATTAATATGGATTTTTTCTGTATTATTTGAACATTTTAAATATGTTTCAAACAATTTTTTGCCTTTAAAAATTTTACATTTTATTTATACTGGTAGTAAATTTTTGAAATTGCTGAATTTAAAAATATTCAGATTTTTTAATTTTATTTAAATATTTTTTCTGGAATATTCTTTATTTTATTTCAAAATATTTTTCTAATTTTTTTTTTTTTAATTAGATGTAATGGTGCTGCGATTTATGTAAAGATTTAATAATTAAAAATTAACAATTTTGATTTATTAATTGAATAATAAAATGCTTTAAAAGAGATATTAAACGTAGCCTTCTGTGTGATCTGAAATCACACTTACCAACATGTTTTTTCTTCTTTTTTCACCGTTCAGTCTGTATAACAAAATAAATAAATATTACCATTTGAGTTTTCTGAAATGTTAATAGATTATAAATATAAACTGTATCCATGTGTTCTTTAAAATTTTGTTGAAGGGAAAAAAAAAAAAAAAGAAATACTAGTGAAAACCTGAGCTGTAATACACAGATTTTTACTTATTATGCCAAATTATTCACACATTTTAAAAGAATTTCTATCCAATGAGTATTTAAAAAATTTTGCAAACATTTTTGGTTTGTCAATAATTCTAAAACTGTGTGGGGATAAAAAAAAAACATTTTTCTAAAAAATTGACAATTTTTGAAAACGAATTTCCAAAGGTTAACTGATATTCTTTTAATTAACTGCAGCATTTGGAATGTAAGATCTTTCAGAATGTGCTTTCTAATTTTAAATGCACCAAGCAATTTGATTTATTTAGGTTAAATCAAAACTATTTAAAAAAAAAACAATCAAAAGGTTGTTCTTTATTTCTTTCCAAAGCATAAATGGGTCCCTGGACATGTGCAAGCACTTTTGTTACCTTGGTAAGAAATGAGAATTTGATAAAAGTTCACTGTCATTTTTAATAAATATATATAAAACTAAAATGAAGGTCTTAAACATGCCTTAAAAGATGCAAATTATTGATAATCAAAAACAAGTCTAAAGTAGCAGCAAAATGTTTTAAAAACTAAATTTTTGTAAGGAATCTAAGTGTAGCTTATTATGTAAAATACTACTGATCAATCATACTAATGAAAATGTACATATGTATTGCAATTTTTATCACTAAATTCCCTTACATTTGAAAGATTAAATAATAAAATTTTTAAAAATGTCAGCAATAAAGAGAAACAACAAAAATCAGGAACCTCCAACCAAAATCTAGAGACTTAATAAATAATCAGCTTCTCAAAAAATTAATAGACTGTAGAACAACATTTCATAATTTGGGCATAGGCCCCACCAGGGGACAATTTCAAATTTGTTACTCATCCATTTATCATCAGTTCCTTTTTTCTTTTTCTTTTAAGTTTTCCTTCACCTGACAAAACCCTGTACCTTTCTTTCTTCTGTCTGTCACAGAGTTAGAGGTCTGCATGGGCCCGGGCTTGGCCCGTGGCCCGTACCCGGCCCGGCGAAATCATTTCGAATTATCTAACGGGCTGGGCTGGGCCGGCAGATTTACAACAGTTTTTTCAACGGGCCGGGCCGGCAAAAAAATTGAATGGGCCAGATGGGCTGGGCTGGGTTGATAAAAAACATTTTTGGGCCTGCCGGCCCGTTCTGAAGATTTAAGCAGAAACGATAAAATATGAGCTATTTTCAACGAAAATGGTTTTTAACGAGAATAAGTATAAATGAGTACCAGTTTGACAGCATCAATATAAAAATGCACAGTGTATCGGCATCAGAGAATTACATTATGTGTAACCCGTTTCAATATTTTTAGCTGACTCATGCCGGTCCGAGATCACGCTTGCATTATTTTTCTACATATAGACTGGCCGGTACTTGACTTAATTGTTTGCAGAAAACATGATTTGTAAAATTATTAACAGCGATAAAGAACTTATGTTAGCTTAGTCTTCGGATATATACTTCTTGATAATTTTTAAATTAATTTCTCAATAATGCGAATGTTTGACACGTTTTCTGATTAATTTTAAATTGTAAAAGTATAAAAGTGATAAGCCTAACTATTGAAGGGATTTGGAATCGAATAGAGTTTTTCTTTTTTGACAAATAAAATACTTGTATAACCTTGTTGAGATATAATAGTTTCTCAAATGATTGCAGGTTTTTCTCCCTTCCCTTGCTATAGCTTCCGGAAATTCTATTCAAAACACTAATTATGACAGTATTTTATTTGTTTGCAGTACTCTTAAATTGCTTGTATCAAAAAATGGATAACGCCATTCGATTATATAGTTTCTGAATAAAGATATATGCTAATCTTATGCGTTTCTGAGGAAAAAAAAATGAATTTAGAAATGTATCAGAAAGGAGCTTCTTTGAATTTAAGAATGAATTTGGATTTGAAGTCTATAATAAAATGATACAGAAATATATTTATAAATCTTCTTTTATTAAACAGCTTCAAAATTAACGATGTTTCTAGCTTTCCTTCTTTTTCTTTTATTCTAGGCCATATTAATTTTTTTATGAATCTTTATTCGAATGTTGAAAGCCTAAGAATCTAAGTAATCATTAATGTTGTTAATGTGTATTTGCTGTAAAATATACTGTAAAATCATTCCATAGGTATGTATGCAGTATTCTTTAAAGAAATCTTAGTTATATGATAAAAATCTGAATTTTTTAGAAATCGTAGAAATTGTAACGGGCCAAAATGGGCCGGGCCTGTTTTCACTGATTTTTGTACGAGCCGGGCCGAAATAACTTTCCTACGGGCCGGGCCCGGGCCTGGAAATTCCGGCCCGTGCAGACCTCTACACAGAGTCCATATACAAAAATTATATAAGTCAGAGAGTTCGAATTTTGTGTACTTACAGCTAAATACCTCGTGACACAACAAATCATAAAATTTTGAAAAAGACTATTATTTTAATTAAAATATTTTTTTAATATCATCAGTTAATTTTTAGGTTATTTTTTTCCTTCTACTTGTTGCATGCAAGTTCAAAGATATAAAAATTATTATGTATGTATCATAAATGAATGGATTAAATAAATCACATGAGAAACACGTTTTTATTTCATCATATTAATCATCTATTTTAACATGCAAAGTGTTTTTTTTTAATTTATTAAATTTTTATTCATCTAAATTACTAGCCGCCTCTGGTGACCAGTTTGCTCTCCCTTAAATTTATGGTACACTTTGCAATATTTTACTTTTATTCATAATTTTATTTACTTGCATACCTTTACTAAACCTGCAGATTCTGATACAGAAATCAACAAATCTATGCGATCAAAGCAGCATTTATGGGAAGAATTTAAAGTTCTGTTCTGGTTGGCACAACTGGTGAAGAAATCCAAAATAGAACCAAAAAACAATTTAGCAAACTCTTTCAATGTTTCTGGTAACGATTAGTCACTCCTTTAATATCTGTATTGGTAAATTCACCTTTAAATTGAAGAAGGGATTTATCATACTCCATATTCATCATAAGGATTTAGGGAATCTAACATGGCCCCAATGCTATGAAATAGGATTGCAACAAACACATCATAAAGTAGATGCATAACCTAATTGATCATTTATTCATAAGGGTTTTGTTCAATTGGTATAATCGCAAATTTTTTTAAAAACCTGCAGTGGTTTTTATTGTTTTCAATGCAGTTTTTGATGAAGTCTTGCTATAAATACTATTAGTTGAATATAAAAATTTGAAATAGGATAATACATAAAAGAAAATACATGGATGACAACAATATTGGAAAAGGGAAAATATGCAGTGATTGAAAATAATAGCTAGTTAAAATCGATTAAGATGATCTACTAAAATACACTTTTCAAAAGTAAAAAAAAAAAAAAAAAAAAAAAAAAAAAAAAAAAAAAAGTGGAAGTTGTGTTTAAAAAATGGTCTGATATCAAATTTCTAAGCTAATATATTATGGTATTTATTTAACATTTTCCATTTAAAAAAAATTACTGTTTGTAAGTCAATGCCTTTGCATATGTTTATAGAAATCTTTTTCACTTGTACTAAATACATCGTAAATGTATTTCGAAAATTCAAATGTTTTAAAATAATGCATGATGGGCTTGGCGGCCATCTTTCCATATTGTACACTAATTTCTATGTACACAAATCCGTAGTTAAAATTTAAAACGTAGAATTGTTACTTAAGCAGACATTTCCGTACTAAAATTCTGATGTTGAAATTTAAAAGTTTTGTTTAATTGAAGGGAATCTATAAATAGATTGCTGGGTGGTAACATGTTAAATATGTCTGTCGATAGTTAAAATCAGAAGTTCTAAATTGTACTTAATGCAAACTTATTACGCTTTCCTTTACAAACTTGGTGCTTAGAAATTTGTGTGAAATGTGGAAAGATGGCTGCCAAGCCCATCATGCATAATTTTAAAACATTTGAATTTTCAAAACTCGTTTACGATGTATTTAGTACAAACGAAAAAGATTTCTATCAACATATGCAAAGGCATTGACTTACAAATAGTAATTTTTTTAATGGAAAATGTTAAATAAATACCATAATATAAGCTTGGAAATTTGATATCAGACCATTTTTTAAACACAACTTCCATCTTTTTTTTTTTTTTTTTTTTTTTTTTTTTGCTTTTGAAAAGTGTTTTTTAGTAGATATCACTTTTTTTTAAGAGATTATAAAAAATTTAAATAATCTGCTCACTCAAATTGGAATGAGTTCTCATAGAACCTCTGTAGTAAGAAATATATGTGTACATTGTATTTATATATCATTTATTTCTTAGAGTAATTTATCATTTAAAAGAGCGAGAATCAACTTCCTTTCTTAAAGTATCGTGCTTTTTCAATTTATACGGTATTTAATTTTGATAAAGAATGAAAATTTTGTAAAAAAAACTGATTGAATCAATATAAAATATAGATCTATAGTTGCTATTTTAGTTAGATATGATACGGAAATCTAGTTTAGCAAGCAAACAAATAATAAATTGAAATTTCACTTTCAAGAATTTGTGCCAATACACAGACACTTACTTGAATACATTTGTGCAGCCCTGTATTTTACCTGCTACCTTTATATTCACACTACTATTTAGCTTAAATTTAATTCAGACTAAAATACTCTTAAAAATAGTAAAATCATACTTCCAGAAATTATCATCCATTGACTGTCATATATCTAATTTTTTGTGTGATCCTGTAAATCATTTTATCTGTATTCAGTAAACATCTTTTAGTATGCTAAATATAATTCAGCATTAATATGCATAACTAATTTAAAAACACAAATTCATTTATTCCTCGGAAAATGGAGCCAAAGATATTTTCTGATTTGTTTGTCTGTCCACGAACAAAAAGCCTGTCATTTACAATATATATAACATATTAAACTCATTTAACTCATTTAGTATTTTGCGTGGTCCTGTAAAACGTTTTATCTGTATTCAGTAAACATCTTTCAATATGCTAAATGTAATTCAGCTTAAAAGTGCATAACTAATTTAAAAACACAAAATCATTTATTCCTAGGACCATTTATTACTTTTTGATTTGTTTGTCTGTCAAAGAAATGCCTGTCTTTTACTATTTAGCTAAAATTTGACTCAGACTAAAATATTCTTAAAACAATAAAATCACACGTCCAGAAATTGTCATTTGCTGACAGCCATATATTGATTTTTTGCGTGATCCTGTAAATTGTTTTATTTGTATTCAGTAAACATCTTTTAGCATGCTAAATTTAATTCAGCATAAAAAATGCATAACTAATTTGAAAACACTAATTCATTTATTCCTAGAAAAATGAAGCCAAAGATATTTTCTGATTTGTTTGTCTTCCCGCAAACGAAATCCTGTAGTTTATTATTGATGTTTATAATTGGTTAATATTGCTCCGGAGGCCATCTTTTCGTATTTGACATTAAATTCTAATGTACCCAAATTCGTTCTTAGAATCCAAAATTGTTACTTATTCAGACATTTAGATAGCAGACATTTCCGTATTTAAATGCTGGTGACAAAATTTAAAAGTTTAGTCCAGTTATAGGTAATCTATATGGTATCGATGGATGGTAACAAGTTAAATATTGGTTAGAAATTTGCGTAAAATATGGAAAGATGGCTGTAAATCGATATGATATAAAATACTGTTGCGTATATAGGGTCCTTTTGATCTTATGGTTAGACAACTTCAAACTCTTGTCTCTTAGAAAAGTAGAAAATAATTTATTTACAGATCTTCAGAACAATAGAGTCTTCGAAACTCACAAATATTACTAGATATTCAAAAATAACTGCTCAAATCTATCGTACAAGTACAGGTATAGATCCCAGACTCTTTATACAACGTCTCAACACTTAATAACATTCAAAACAACACAGATAAAACTCAAGCAAACTTGCTTAACAATCGCCTTGTTCACTCAGTGACTGACTGGTAAATAATAACCACAACAGCTTGTATTGCTCTCCTTATATAGGCTCGCAGCATGTGCGGGAAATTTCCACAGGCTTCTTGAATAATCCAGAAAAACATGGAATAACATTCAATGTATCAGCATATCTAAAGTTAAAGTTATCAATTTTAAAGTTACCATAGAGAGGGAATGGTTACCATCGCCAATAATCGCCAAGTTTGTCGCCAACTTGGCGATATATCACCAAATTTGGTGACCAAAATTAGTCGTCAAAAGTGACGCCAACTTGGCGATATCTTTAATATTTTGCCAATCTGCCATGGACGTACACTGAAAATAATAGACAAGTTTGCTTGATAACAGAGACAATGTAACAAAAACTAATATAAATAAAGGAATGGAGCTTAATAAGATTATTTACATTATTTTACAGTACAAACACTAACTATTTACAAAATTCATAACAATACTATTGGTTAATATAATTGTACAAAGTTGGTTTGGTTGGTACAATTGGTTCGATAGATTACCCTCTTTAAATAAACATTTTATGGTAAAATCGTATCATACAGTGACGTCAAAGTTATTATCTATGTTGATTCTCTACTCACACACGAAGCCAATATCGTTTACCATAGTTCTCTTTTTATATAAAAATCACATTCAAGTCGATTTTTTTTCAACAGTTTTGTTTACATCAGGAATGAAACTTTAAATGCTAATAATTTTTAATGACTAGACTTCAGAAAATATCTCTTCCTTAAAAAAAAAAAAAAAAAAAAAAAATTTATAAGATCTTTTTAAAAATGAACTTTTACAATGTTTTATTTGAAAAAATAATTTTGAAGAAAATATCTGAATGGCAAATGAAACTTGAAGTGGCAGCATCTAAAATGATTTGCTCTACTATAATATAGCTAGTACACAATTGGCAGGTTTATTGCACTTGGCATAATTTCTTAATTACCAGTTTTTTACTTATTGAGGATAGAAATTTTATTTTTTAAAACTGAATTTTACAAAAGCACGTAGCCTGAATAATTTCCTCTCCAAAAATGCATTCTATACTTTTTCTGTCCCTTATTTAAGTCTGTACCTTGAATGAAAAAAAAATGTTTGACGAAGAAAAAAGTGATCATTTTCAGTATCTTGACGTTTTAAAAAAAATCTTGTATCTTTCTTAATAATTATTTTATAAAGATGAGTTTGATCTCAAATTAAAGCTTTTCTTCATTAGACTTTTCTACTTTTTGTTTTATTTCTCTATGATATTTGATTTCTTCAAAATCTTCAATTCTAAAATGCCATGTTTGGTCGATTTAACATGGAGAAGTTGTCTCGAGTATATTAAGCAGTTAAGCGGTCGTTATGTTCTTGGCGTTTATTTGTTTGGCGGGCATATTATTTTTTTCTAGCTTGGCTTGGCAGAATGACCGTCCTGCTTGATAATCTGGAAATGCTTTTTGTGTATAGTATTATCTATAGATAGAAAATTTAGTTTAAATATTTTTCCACAAATAAATAATAAAATAAGTTACAAAATGAATTATGAAAAGTGTGAATGTTATCAATTTTAATTTTAAATTAAGTCTCTTTTCATGATATTTTGTGAAGATAAAAAGACAGATTAAATAACACTTTTCTAATAAGTTGAAAAAATACTACAAAACGTTTTTTGGCCCAAATCCAAAGATGTACAGCCTCACTGCATTTATAGAATAGTGTCAAAATACATTTATGACAGAACATTCACGTCTTTGATAAGTTAAAAAGTGTTAAATGAATATTTGTTAAGACTCTATTAGGCTTCCACCTTGTGAATGTTGTTTGTTTTTTTAACATTTTCAAAGGCAAAGTACTTCAGTTGTTAAAAGGATGAAATTAATGAAAAGTTATATGAAAATAAGTAAAGGCTTTTATTCCTTTATATTATAAAAGCAAATTTTTACTCCAAAATTCTGGTGCTACTGTGACAGTGGAAGGACCAGAATTAAGAGATATATATAATATCCAATTACCTTTCAAAAGATTAAATAAATAAGAGATTTTATTGAGTTAGGCAGGAACATCATAGTGATTATACAAATGCTTTGGTAAAAAGTGAAAAAAAAAAAAAAAAAAGTTGGAAAAATATGTTGAAAAATGGAATAAGATCAACATTAATATTTTTAGAAAAATACTTTTAACTTGGAAATCAAGATGTAATATTATAGTTCAACGAATGGTCTATTAAACTGAACAAAATAAAAAAATAAAATCTGTATATTTCTTTTTCCAAATTCGTTACAAAAATGTAGGAACACACTTGTATTTAAAGAAATAAAAAATAAAATTAATGAAACAGATATACTTTTAATATAGTATTAGGTCAGAAATAGTTTAACATAAAATAAATAACATAAGGATAATTTTTCCAAATATAGTAAAGAGCGAAAAAATTGAAAACAGAATGCTATCTTAAAAATAATCATGGTCTTACAGAAAAAATACAATCCAATTATACATACACAGATGGCAATCTGCCTAAAATGGAATTTTTTCACAGTGTTTAAAGATCACATTTACACAGGTTTTACTACATAGAATAAATAATCAAAACCAACACATTTTAGTAAATCAAAGCAAATTACTAAATCAAAATATAAAAAAACCAGATTTATCTACATATTTTAAATATTTGCTTTCTTAATTTAAAGCAATTTTAAGAGTGCACAGCTTTTCACTTCAATGCTAAGAGTCAAATTTATGAATAAAAAAGAAAGTATAAGAAAATATGAGTAAAATACATTTTGAAAGAGCTAAAAATTGGAATTTATTCAACAATGAATCTCACCTCATGCTGTAGCTGTATACGATCTATTAGTAAAGATCGGATACGTTTCTTTTCACCATACAACTGAAAAGATAGATAGATTAAAATAAGATTAACTATATTAAAAACAATTGATACTACAATTTTAATTAAAATAGTTCAGTAACTTCTTCCTCCAGTTCTATCATATTTCCTTATAAATTAAAATATGGTATTAGAAAAAGCAATTATCTTTATTTTCTTTTTAATCAAAAGATAAATATGCATCAATATTTTTCCCCCTTAACTGTATAATGCCAATACCAATAACTGTATAATGTTTAATAACAGAAGTCCTATCAAATGCTTATTACTAAAATTTTAAGTTCTCAAGAAAACATTTTGTATAGTATTACAGTTTTCTACAATTGCGAAAATACAAAGAAATAAATATTTATTAGATACATAATGCATACAAAAATGCTTATTTATATATTTAAGTTATCTGACTCTTTACAAAATCTGATTAGTCTCGAATGAGCTTCCTATTTATGTCATTTTCTTTAAAACAAGTTTATCACTTTATTAAAACTAACAGCTAAGCAGTAGAATTGAAAGTTCTTAATTTTTTTTTCTACAAGCTTTAAACACATTTCATCACTCTAAGACAGAAAAATTTAAAAACTTATTTCAAACAAACAATATATAAATATTACCTGTTAGAAATTTATTTTAAACATAAAATACTGACTTATGTATTTATACAGGCCAGTACAAAAATACCTTCTTCAAGTTCTTTTCAAATTAAAAAATAATTTACATTATAACAAGACAACATTTGTTCATGTTTGATGGTTTTATTTCATTTTATTTTTTAATATACCACATTTAAGTTGGACAGCACATTAAATTAGAATAGAAGACAAATTTTATTTCATTTTAAATTTTGCACTCATAACATTAAACAAAATAATATAATAACAAAAACAAAGCTTACTTTATTTTCACGAATATTTTTACTTAAACGGAAACCTTTCCATTTTGCATCAAGCTCATCTTTCTGCATTCCCCAGTTAAGCATTAAACTGTGATATAGCTGTGAAATAATTAAGAAATGAAATAAATATAGAAATGTAATTAAGATGACATTGTAAATTAAAAATGGATCCATAAACAATAAATATTATTGCAAAAATTAAAATATATATATATACAGTAAAACCCCGATAATTCGGATTAATTGGGACCAGACCCAATCCGGATTATCGAAAATCCGGATTATCCGGAGAATTAGAAAAAACTGAAATAAAATAAAACATACTTACAGAAAACCACCTTTATATTAAAGTTATTGAATATTTACAGACAGTAAAAATGTTTACTTTATTCAATTCTTCCGAAAATGTTTCAGAAAAGGATTTTTCTATTCAGAATACGACGATTAAACCAGTTAATGTTATGGAAATTAGCCAATCGCTTCTCAAACTTGAAAAAATAAAGGCCCAAACTGGTCTGGATTATCCGGAGATCCGGATTAACAGGGTCCGAATTTGCGGGGTTCTACTGTATATAGAATAATTTCTAATTTAAACACTTTCAACTAAATTGGAAAGTGTTGATAAAAAAGAAAAAAGAATGTGAGATGTTGGTGCCTTTTTAAGTAATGGAGAAATTTTATGTTGCGAAATTTAATGAATAAAATGTACTACTCTATTATCCCATCGACCAATTTCGCCAAATTATAAAAATTGCCAAACTAATAGCTAAATTATACATATTGACATAATTTTTATTTTAAATAACAAAAAAACAAATAATTAGTAGAATATTAATAAAAATATTAATAAAAAGTCTAAACAAAAATCACTTAATGACATTTTAAACACGTGAATCTTATTTAATGTCATTGAATGTGACATTCACGATCATCCATTATTGACATTTAATCTTATAGTTTGGTGATAATTTTTTGGTTGACGGGATAATTTAGTAGTACCGAATAAAATTGTTAAATTTTGCATGAGTTATTTATTTTCTTAAAAGCTATCATTAATCTAAAAAATAAATAAATAAAACATAACTAGTAATTATAAAAGAAGAACCAGCATAAATTTTTAGTCAAACTGTGTGTCAATTTTTTCTCATCATTCAAATTTACAACAAATTTATGTTACTTTTATTTTGAAAGTAAATTTTACCAGTGTACCAAATATTTTTTAGCAGTAATTTTCTTGAAATCAGATTCACTTACTGAATAATTTTGTGTTCCATTCACTTGACATGAGTATACAGCAAATCTGTCAAGGAAATATTAGATATATACATATATTTTTAATAATGATGACATTGCAGCCTCAGCAGTGGCGCCAATTTTTGAAAAATATTGGGTGAGCTCAAAAAAATTTTGAACAAATGCATAAATATTGGCTGGGCTCAATTAATAATGAGTGGATAGAAATATCAAATTATTGGGTGGGCTCGTGCCCCATGATATAAGTTGGTGCCACTGACCATCAGTATCTTTTCTTTATCACTTTTTTCATTTGTATGTGTATGAGTGTGTTCATATAAAACATAAACTTAAATATTTATGTACTTATTTTTATTTTATTTAATTCTCTTTATACAAAAAGAAATTATTAGATCTGTAATTTTTTTAAATTAATGCAATTTTTTAAATTATCTGAATAATGCATTAAATTTAAAGTTGATTTCAAATAATCTTTCAAATAAGTTACCAGAAACAGTTTTGCATGACATTATTAGCCCAGGATTAGGTATTAAAATTCAATGTGGGATGCAGGTTTCTATTTAGAGAAACAGGAAGGGGCTTACAGCAGGGGGAGGGGGGGATTTTAAAAATCTCAGATATGTTGAAAATATATGCTAGCATTTCTTTCTGATGAAATTCTAATGTATGTCTTTTAGCAAAGAACTCTACATTCTAATTTAATGTGATTCCTTAGTTCTGTTTTGATCTTTTAATGAATTTCAAAATGAAGATTTTTCTTTTAAGTCTATTGACAAAATAAGTGGATTCTGTATATTATACACTATATTGCCATTGATTATGGGACACTTGCGATTTTAGACATTTTACTAAATATCTAGAAAAATATATGAGGAATCATCTCGAAACTCTTAGTGTATAAATATAATAGTATACGTCATAGATCTCCGTGAAGATTTTTTACCGAAACTCCATAGGGGACTGTCAACAAATTAAAAAAGAATGAATATCTTTTGAATAACCCTGTCAAAACTAATGTAGCAAAAGCGCTCAAACTCTAGATTATGATTGAATGCCTTATTGTAATACACTGTGTTCATTTTTAAGCAAACAGCATGCATACTCGCAGAGT
Organism: Maratus speculifer; assembly: GCA_964019185.1. Classification (NCBI taxonomy): domain Eukaryota; kingdom Metazoa; phylum Arthropoda; class Arachnida; order Araneae; family Salticidae; genus Maratus; species Maratus speculifer. The sequence continues at coordinate 170,857,434 of OZ025295.1, forward strand.
AATTAAGGTTTTTATAAAAATGGCCCCAAATTTTTCTAAGTTTTTCCCTTATAATTTTCAGAGTTCTTAATATAAAATAATATTTTTTTCAGAAAATATGACAAACAACATTGCACACAGTACCCTGTAATCAGAATTAAAAAATAATAAAAATTGTATGAAAAATGAGTAGGTTTACTAAATAATTTTTTACTGCGCATGCGTCAAAGATATCAAAACTTCATTTGCATATTATGTTAGCTAAATGTATAGAGCGACTTTTGTAAAAGTCTCAAAATTATAGCTTGAAAATTCTGAAAGTAATCGTCTATAGAAAACGGACAAAATCCGTTGTTTCCAAAACGAAGCAAAAAAATGAGGGATTTTATCTAAAAGTCGTCGTAACATCCCGTATTGTGTATTCTATATTGACACTAATCAATGAATATATGGATACAACCCCTCTTGTTTTTGCTTCATTTTGAGAATAACGGATTTTCAACTTATTCAATTGATGATTATTTTCAGAATTTTCAAGTTATGATTTTGTGACTTTCACAAAAGTTGCTCTATACATTTAGCTAACATAATATGCAAATGAAATTTTGATATCTTTGACGCATGCGCAGTAAAAAATTATTTAGTAAACCTACTCATTTTTCATACAATTTTTATTATTTTTTAATTCTGATTACAGGGTACTGTGTGCAATGTTGTTTGTCATATTTTCTGAAAAAAATATTATTTTATATTAAGAACTCTGAAAATTATAAGGGAAAAACTTAGAAAAATTTGGAGCCATTTTTATAAAAACCATAATTACTCTGCGAGTATGCATGCTGTTTGCATAAAAATGAACACAGTGTATTACAATAAGGCATTCAATCATAATCTAGAGTTTGAGCGCTTTTGCTACATTAGTTTTGACAGGGTTATTCAAAAGATATTCATTCTTTTTTAATTTGTTGACAGTCCCCTATGGAGTTTCGGTAAAAAATCTTCACGGAGATGTATGACGTATACTATTATATTTATACACTAAGAGTTTCGAGATGATTCCTCATGTATTTTTCTAGATATTTAGTAAAATGTCTAAAATCGCAAGTGTCCCATAATCAATGGCAATATAGTGTATAAATTTGTTATAATCATGCGTGTACATGACATTTTTTTTTTTTTTTTAAGTGCAAAATTTTAATATTTAGCTTTTTAGGCGGAATTTTTTTTTTTACTACACGAGTTGCAGTTAAGTTATTACATGTGCAAGGTATTTAGATGAACAATTATGCATATCAATAGTAAAAATTGAATTTAAATTTTGATATCATTTTTAGAATATTTAAAAGAATTTCTATGATTCATATCTGTAACTTTCTTTTGGTTATGTTACCTAACTACCTCCCCCATTTTTTTTTTTTTTTTCTTTAAACCTTTGCCAAGACGATTGAGTTAAATCATATGCCATCAAAAACATAAATGTGAAAGAATGCCAAGTTCGTTAACGGTTTCACTAATAAAAGAAGTGAAATCTAACTGGAAACCAAGTTCCTTTGAGGCTCCTTAAATCATAGCTCCTGTCATGCATAATGTTCTTCGATTGCTTAAAATGATTTGTTATGTTACTTGCTATTATTCAATAGAGCTACTTGGCAAATTCTCTCTCATTCAAATTTCTTTATTTAGTTGATCATAACTTAAAGTTAATCACTTCCTTAACTTATCAATATCTTAACTTTGATATACTTATTTGAATACGTGATTGACTGATCTTTGGCAATGACATACTAGACTAAATTGTACTCAGATTCAAATATAAAAGTTGGTGGCTGAAAGCTTGCAGTCGCTCTATTGAATAGTAAATAACATAACAAATCTTTTTATGCAATCGAAGAACATTACGCATGACAGGAGCTATGATTTAAAGAGCTTCAAAAGAACTTGGTTTCCAGTTAGATTTCACTTCTTTTATTAGTGAAACCGTTAACGAACTTGGCATTCTTTCACATATATGTTTTTGATGGGATATCATTATTTTTTGTCAAATATGTAGGTATAGGTTTCTTTTTTGAAAGACTTAGGTTTAATATTAAATTACCTCTATTTAATGTTAATCTTACAGCTATTTCTTGAATTTATGCACCTTTATTTATTTATTTTTTTTTTTTTTTTTTTCCGCTGTCATTTTTTATATTTTCTTGCACATTTCTAACATTATAGTGCATTACTCATTCATCCTTATTATAGGAATATTTTGGAAAAAATTTCATTCATACTTAAAAATATTAATATTAAGGCTGTTTATGGTTTTTTAAATCTTACTAATAAAGATATTTCTTTTATGCAATTCTGTACTATTTGATTATCCCGTCAACCAAAAAAGTTTGTCACCAACTTGGGGACAAAAATTACTTGCTGAAAGTGATGCTAATTTGGCACGTTTTCTGGTATTTTGCCAAATTCCCATAGACTCCCATTGTAATCCTATAATTTATCTAATAATTTTGTTGGAGCAAGGACTGTCACAATCATTTTGACATCAATGTTTATTTAATTTTTTGTTAACTTTCCAAGATTGTTTAAAAATCACTATTTAGAAATTTTTTAGAACGCTTTTCACATATTTTCACCCTTTTTAAATTTCGTATATGTTAACAAATATTTGAACATATAATGACCTTACGTCTGATGTAAGACATATGTTCATCATGATCATTTATATCTTATAAGTAATTAACATGACAAATTTTATGTTTCTAGGATGTTCAGTAACACAGACATCGCATTTTTAGAAAGTTTTTTGCTCCTGCAGCCCCTTTGGGTTATTTGCATCGACAATAGATGTAGCCTATGTTGGAGCAAGGACTGTCACCATCATTTTGATATCATTAATTTTAAGATCGGTTCGTTATTAGCTGAGATTGTTTAAGAATCGCAATTTAGAACATTTTTAAAACGCTTTTCGTGCATTTTCACCCCTTTTAAAATCCATATTTTTTAGCAAATGCCTTTAGATATCATTTATAACTTATAAATAATTAACATACCAAATTTTATATTTCTAGATACTTCAGTAATACAAAAGTTACATTTTTAGAATGTTTTTTGCTCCTGCAGCCCCTTTTGGTTTAGTGGCATCGACATAAGATATAGTTTGATTTGGAGCAAGGACTGTCACCCTAATTTTGATATCATTACTTTTAAGATCGTTTAAAAATCAGTATTTAGAACGATTTTTGAATGCTTTTTGCAGATTTCCACCCCTTTTAAATTTTGTATTTTTTAGCAAATGTTCTTAATGATCATTTATATCTTATAAGTAATTAATATGCCGAATTTCATGTTTCTAGGCTTTTTGGTAGCAGAAAAATCGCATTTTTAGAACATTTTTGCTTTTACACACCCTTTAAGGTTAGTGGCACAGACATAAGATATAGCCTATGTTTGAACCGTGGTGAATACCATCATTTTGCTACCATAACTTTTGAAATCGGTTTGGTCGTTTCAACGTTTAGCACCGATATTTGCCAAAGTTAATGCCAATTTGGCACTATTTCTGGTATTTCGCGTAGTTCCCATAAACTCCCATTGTAATCCAATAATTTATCTTTTAACCAACCATGAATATTTTATGTGATGATTTCTGATTTTTTTTAAATTTATAAATCCAATAACCTACCTCCACACCAAATTTCAACTTCCTAAGTCATTTGGAAGTAATCAAACATTTTGATGAGTGAGTCAGTCAATCAGACAGTCAGTGGTAAAAATAGTGATTTTTAAACGTCAAATTCATGTGAACAGTAAGAGATTTTCTTAAAAAATTATAGGATTTGGTAATTAGAAGATGGTCTTACATGACACAAAAAATTGCAAGAATCTAGGCCAAATAGAATTTAAGTTATTGGGGGGCCAAAAGTGGTTCGTGTAATATAAGCCGAAATGGTTCGTGTAATATAACCCACGGACTTTGTGAACTTGGCTGACACACTGACCTGTGTCTAAATCTGTGACAGCAAGCTTCACACATGCAAACTGAGTATGTTTAATAAATGTTTTGTTTAAATAGCTGGGGATTGCTGAAGTTGAATTGCCAGTTGACTGCTGAATAGCTGAAGCTTGTTGAAAGATTAAATAAGTTTCAATGAAATTCTACGGTTGAAAAGAGAATAACAAAAAGAAACTAGAATATACTTAGAACAGGTATGCAAAAACATAATTATAATTTGATTTTAAATAACTAAAGTTTTCAAACAGTATACCATTTTCAATTAAAAGAAATACTGAGTATTAAGTACAAAAAAATGTTCATATATTCAATAATATTGAATACTGAAAATTAATTGAAAAATTAATTAATATTATATTTAAAAGAAATGTATAAACAATATCAAAACAGGAGAAAAAAACAACTCAAAAACAACTATAAATCATAATAATCTTACTTTGATGACTAGAGATAAAGCTTTAGTGTCATCTTCACAGCATTCAAAAATATGCTCTGTCATATAAAAAGAAGAAAATGATTTGATAAGATAACCACAAAGATAAACATAAAAATATCAACATTTTTAGTCGTACTAATTTTTTAAACAGGAGACAAAACTTTGATTTCACATATTAAAAAAAAAGTAGTACATTTGAAGCCACTTGTTAAATATCCCAACATTTTTTTACGTCAAAATTTCCTTATCTAGAGAAAACCACAAAAAAATCTTTCACTTCATTATCTTTTATTTTAACAACTAAAAACATTCCCTCAAATTCCTTCATATTTCACAAAAACAAGACCATTTATAATAATTTTTTAGAAGTTTTTTGAATGATCTGGGCTCAGGATTAATTTGTCTTATCTCTAATTTACACACAAAATGTTACCAAAAAAATGGTGAAGTGACCTGCATTGCTCAAAGGCATTTTAAACTATTACAGACAGAATGAATATCTGAACAGAACATGCGATAAAATTACATTAGCACACACTCATTCTAGAGTATACTATATATGGATATATATGGATATATAACTCTCTCTATATATAGAGAGAATATAATATAGCAAAGTACAAATTTAATTTGATTATCATAGTTGTTGTTTTTTTATCCGTTTAAAAATATATATACATACTTAAGACTTGTTGCAAAACATCACATATATACTGACGGACATTTCTTCCACCAACATCTATGTCTAAAAAAAAAAAAGGAAATTAATCCCTTATATATTAAAAAAAATATTTATATACATAAAACATTTATATATCTCTTACACCTCACCTTTTGAGCCACAATGTAAAGCAATAGGACGGAAAGGTGGTAAAGAGGATTCTCTCCTAGAAAATATTAAATTCAATGAGAATAATTAAATAACTAAATTTTTAAAGCATGTGTAAAAAATATACATGGTAAAACCTCTATCAAAACTGCATCAAATAGATTTTAAAAGAACTCAATCTGCAGTTCATTTCTGCTAATTTTTTTCATTGCAGGTCAGGTACAATTCAGTTTTGTGTTGGGATTTGATTCTTTCAGGTTAGGTTTGGATTCACCGATTTTTCAAAGAGGATCTTGAAAGTTTTTCTATTGAAAAACTATTTATTTGAATATTAATGATCTTACGTATGTTCATTTTATAAGAAAAAAATAAAATTTGTATTCTATATTAAAATACGTACAGTATAACTTCTTTAATCTGGAAATGTTGCGATTACAGTGCATCCGAATTATAGAAAATTCCAGATTACAGAAGTTTTGTAGCTAAAATGCATGAAGATTAATGATAATACTAATCTCTTCTTAATACGGCAATACAAAAAAGTAAGGAATTGGATAATTGAAAACATTGAGAAAAATCAATTCAAAATGCTCAAAAATGAATGTTTTTTGTTTAAATTATGTATATTTTATGCAGTGTTGCCATCTGTCGTAAATTTTAAAAACAACAAACATAAGATTTTAAAAAAAAATTGTGCTGTCTCTGATTTTTGAATACGTAATAAATAATGCATATCACAAGAATAATAGATTTGCCATGAAAAGTATTAAAAAACTAAATTCTAAAAACAAAAAAATTACAGGGAGAAATGTAACACTTACAATTATATTTTAAAAATTAACTTTATAATTACAATAACGCATTTAAAACTGTGATACATAATGCTAATAATATAAAAAATTAAATGTATAGCAACTATAAATATGAAAGTAAGTCATAAGTTAAATACTTAAGAGAAATAACAATAAAAAAAAGTCTGATTTTGTGATATTTTCGCGACATTTTATTATCTCTAGAAAAAAGAAAAATAAATGAAATTATTATTAATCATGAATTTTTACTACTTAATATCTAAAAAGACACCTAAATTAATTAAAAATGTAATTTGGAGAGTTCTTAAAGCTTTAAAATTGAAAAAAAGTGTTTCGTTATTATGTAAAAATTTCATTTTCTTAACCATTTTCTGTAATTCATTTATATATGATCTATGACGCCATCAAAATAACTAGTTGGATGTGTCAATCCCAAAACTTTCTTCTATCTAATAAGTACATTTTAATATTTTTAAAAAAAATGTGGTGACCCCAAAGTTACCCACTATCGAATTTCCCCGAACATTTGACCTAGCCAAATGAGATTCTGGTATCCGAAAAGCCAAAAACGCAAAATTTAATTAATATTCTGAGAAAATGAGTTTAGTAGTGCCTCATGTTGGGTAATTTATACTAAAACCTAACAAGCATCTATTTATGTCAAGACCTAACAGAATCTGAAATTTGATGGAATTTCGTCCATTAGTTCTTGAGATATAGTAATAACAAAAAATTTGCAAAACGTAGCACAGCAACACCATATCTTGGACAATTTATGCCAAAACGTAAAAAAGCGTCTAATTATGTTATGGTGTAAAAGAATATGAAGTTTGATGAAATTCTGTGCATTAGTTCTTGAGATATAGCTAGTTTAAAAAAACGTGTAAAATATAGCAAAGCAACACTATCAGTTGAAGGATTTATAACAAAACGTAATCATCGTGTAGTTATTTTATATGTCATTTTATAACAAAATCTGAAGTTTGATGAAATTCTGTGTGTTGGTTGTTGAGATATAGCTATCGGAAAAATCGTGCAAAATGCAGCATAGCTGCACCACCTGTTGCAAAGTTAATACCAAAATGTAATCAGCGTCTAATTATGTTATATATGTATTTAGCAGGTATGAGGATCATTCCAGAAGTACCCAATCTGACATGCATGTTTGTAAAAACAGTAGTTTGAAAAAATAACCAAGGGTGTAGAAAATGTTTTAATTCCCAACATTTCCCTCAATCCACATGAAAATTTCCCTAAAATTTCAATATTTTTCAACTTATGCGCAACTATATATGGCAAATTGACTGTGATTCTGATGTGGCATATGATTCTGAGTGAAAAAAAAATTCAAATTCACAGCAATTTTTCTAAAAGGCCACAGCAGAATAGAAGGATGGCTTTTGACGAAATTCGTTTTTATTTTGAGATCTTTTGAGGAAATTTGCGACTGCTTTTTTGCCTTATTTTGACGAAAATTGCAGTTATTTATCCCATTTTAACAAAACTTATGGTTTTCTCACGATCTTTTGACAAACTTTGTGATTATTTTATGATTTTGTGACGAAATTCACATTTTTTCGGTAAATCTTGGGCTTTTGTGATTCTTGGATTTTTATGTCTGAATTTTCATATTAATGACCGATTTTTTTTCTTTTTTTTAATTTTCTGAACTAAGTGCTTTAAATTGTCTGAAAATTCGTCCAGAATCACCGTTGATACATTGTACATATTATAACTATTCTGAAATTGATTTTGCGAAAGTCTCCATACGGTTCTTTTTAATTGTAATTTTAATCTCTGGAAATTATGAAATTCGTTGTTAAAATATTTCTGCAAAATTTCCCCGATTGGTTAAAATTTCCCTCGATCCTAGATTGCCGGATTGGACATATTCTGCACCCCTGAAAATAACTATGGTTAAAAATACAAAAATCCTAAGTTTGAAGTTAGAAGACATTAAGATGTTTAGTATGTGCTTGAAAACCATCAACAGTAAATGGTCTCAGTGAATTTATTAAGCATGGAAAAATTGGTCATAATTATGGGATACACTATTTTCATTTGAAAGATTTTAGTCCAACCAATATCAAATTCTACTTCCGGAGATTCTATTTTTTCATTTATAACAATAAAATATTGGGTGGCAGAATTTAAAGAAGATCATATGAGCTGCCAAGATGAACATATAGTGGCAGTCAACCAAATGAGATGATCACTCCAGAAATGAAGAAAAAATTTAACAAAATAGTATTGGATGACCATCGAATGAAAGTACATGAATTAACAGATGTGATCAGCATTTCAAAAAGCGCTGTACATTGGCATGACTGAAAATTTGGACATGACAAAGCTATGTGCAAGGTGAGTGTCATATTTTCTTACAATGAAATAAAAATAACAATGTGATAATGCTTCATTTGAATGTTTGGCGATGTTTCACATTAATAAAGGCAAGATTTTTTATAGATTCCTAACTATGGATGAAACATGGCTTCATTATTGCATACCTGCAACGAAAGAATAGTCGAAACAATGGACTAAAAGGGGAGAATCAATTCCAAAGAAAATGAAGACAGTTTCATCTGTTGGCAAGCTCACAATCTCAGTTTTTTGGAATACACATGGAATAATTGTCATTGATTATCTTCAAAAAGGAAATACAATCAATATTTAGTATTATAGCAATTTATTTAAGCGTTTGAGTGAAAAATGTCGAATAGTGGGAGTAATAAAATTATTAAATATTAAAGGGAAATTATGAAAATAATTAAAATTAAGTTTAATAATAAGAGATATGTCCATGTACAAATGTCAAAGTCATGAATGCAATGAAAATGTCACATTTTCAATGTGCAAATACAATTTTTTTACACTTTCTTGGCAGATCAGATATACACCACCTATAAAAATTTTAAAGCGTTCAAATTAGTAGAAATATTAAACAAATAAAAGTAAATTTTGTAAAGTTTTTAATTGGCATGATTTCAGCTCATGCTTTCACTATGTTATTATTCTTAGTTATATCATAAAAAATTTTTAACTTCAGAAAAGCGATGAATAAATATGGTTAAAAACTGTCAGCAGGAACAGGTAGGTTGTGGTGGTGAATGGGTAGCAAATATTATTTACTGCTGACTAAAATTTTTTTGTTTGCTCGCAGGATTTTTTTTTTTTTTTTTTTTTTGGGGGGGGGGGGGGGGGATAAATCTTTGTATGTAACCAAGAATCAGGATAAAAATCTAAGTTATATCAAAAGTAAATACCAAGTCAGGATAAAAATAAGAAAGACACCCTATATGTAAATGAGTTATTTTCCACTCTAAAACAACTCTTGTGTGAACCATATGAGCAAAAACATTAAAGTTTATATATATATAATAGATGGTAAACTAATAAGATTTGCAAAAACAAAAATTCCTCTAACATTTTAGATAAAATAGATTTTTTTAGGGGGGAGGGAGGGGGAGAGGGGAAGGAATAAAGAGAATATCTGAGGAAGATATCTAAACGAATTTCAACAGGAAGCTACTACACATTAAAAAGGACAATTTTGAAATTTAGAGGCTAAATTAAATAAAAAAATTACATAAGAAAAACTTACAAAGATAGTTGCTCCCCAGGCCACATAGGTAGTGATACAGAAGCGCCTAAAAAGGCATTGAGTACAATACCCAGACTTCGATGAACAGTTTCTCTAGATTAAAAAAGAAACAAATGAGCATAAAATTTAAATAACTAAATTAAAGTGAAAAATTATTCAACATTTAATAATATACAACTGTTTGTGATATTAACTAAATAATCAAATAACAATAATACTTTTTTAATCCTCTACAACAACAAAAAACTTTTAGGTATTACATATTTATGTAGATATCTTTAAGGTTAAATAAAAATGTCTTTTCTTTTAATAATTACTTCAAAAAAAAAAAAAAAAAAAAATTACATAGAAAAACTTGTTTTGAATCTTATGATTTTTAAAATATCAAAAGAAATTTTCAAATAGCCAAAAAACTATTATTACAACATAATAAAAAATTAGAATTTTTAGTATTCTTAATTTTGATGAAACTACATTGACAGGTAACACTGTTCCACATTTTTCCTTTTTGGCTTCATCTATTGCTACTAGACATAATCAAATTTTCAAAAATATTAAGAAATTTAATGTAATTATTTTAAAATTCAAAGTTAACACAAAGTTATTTTGAATAATCTTTTATTTTTGGCTAACTTCCCAAGAAAATGACACTCAAAAAGATTTTTGCAATATGAGCCTACATAAGACTGAGCTCAAGATCAAAAATGCAATCAAAAATTGTTAAATCATCCACATTAAAATGGCAAGGAAAAAAATCAGTTCTGTGCATATGTTAAATTAAATCTAGAACCTGAACAATTTTAAAGAAAAGTGGGAGGAGGAAATGTATAAAAATGTAAAATAAAATTTGAATAATTAAAAATATATAAGTTGTTAGCTGATAGCATCAAATTTTAAATTTAAGATTTTAGAGTTAAGATTGGTAAAAATAAAGAACTAAACTTTTACAAATGTAACATTCTTTCATTTCATTGAGTAGGTTTAACGAATGACATGATTGCACACTAACTATATCACTTCATGAAAATTTAAATTCTTAATTTAAAAGCAACTAATTAAAAATTGAAGCATTTTTCTAATGAAAGATTCAAGTTGTTTACCGCCCAATTTTGATGGGAACTATCTAGTACTATAAAATGATTTAAAGATTTAATTTTCTCATTCAAAAATCTGTTTTACATAAAACTAATTATTAATCCTAAATGCTAATTCACAACAACATTTCCCGATTTGTTTTTTAAAATCTGTTTAAAGTTGCAAATAGATAATTTTTACCCAACTATGACAGAAATATGCAAACATCACAATTCTTTTTTGTTTAAAATATTGTACAGCTATGGCATTAATTCTGCTACAACAGTGGCATGAATATACATGAATTCTGCTTTCCAGTAACTCTGAAAAAGGAATCCTCACTCAGGATGAGCAAGGGATATTCCCCTGGCTCCTTTACAAAGGTAAAACAAATTGTGCAAAGGCTTCAAAATCAAACACAGATCTTATTCCAAACAGCACTCTGTCATGTAGAGGTCTGTAATGTAACTTTTGAAACTTGATTTCATGAGGCCACATAAAAACCACCAGACTTCAAGAGCAGTTGTACTCCTGTTACCCCTCACTGTAATGAACAAACAGCAATCTTCATTGGCCGTCATGAAAGTCTTAGCCAACTTTGTAGAGACTGTCTCATTATGGATACAGTATCCTTAAACTGTTTCTCAGGGGTGATTCTGGGCCGGGGGGGGGGGGGGGGAGGGGGGGGGGGTCGTGAGCCCCCCTCTCTCTAGCGATCTTCGGACAAAATCGGCGTTTTCCCGCTATCTTCAGACGAAATCAGCAATATTTTAGCAAAATCAGCAATATTTTAGCAAAATCGGCGATTTATTGCGATATTTTGCCGAAATCGGCGTTTTTTCCGCGATCTTTTGACGAAATGGGCGTTTTCCCATGTTTTATTTTAAAGTGAAATCATTTTTTTTTTAGACGATCTTTAGACAAAATTTGCATCTTTACGCGATTTTTTCTCGAAAACGGCGTTTTATTCCCGCGATCTTTTGACGAAATTGGCGTTTTTTCCGTGATCTTTTGATGAAATCGGCGTATTTTTTCAAATATTCTATTGACAAAATATTTTAAGCGATCTTGTATCGAAAACGGCGTTTTTTCCCGCGATCTTTTAACGAAATCGGTGTTGTATCCGCTATCTTTAGACGAAATCGGCGTTTTCCCGCGGTCTTCAGAAGAAATCAGCGTTTTATCTGCGATATTTGTTGAAATTGACGTTTTTTCCGCGATCCGCACAGGAAATTCGTGTTCTTTATCGATGTTTTGACAAAGTTCGTTTACAAAAAAATTGACGAAATCGTCGTTTTTCCACGAAATATTGATGAAATGTATGCTATTTCGGCGATCCTTTCACGAAATTTGTATTTCTACGTAATTGTTTTTTCCGCGCGCAAAACCGTACAAGTTGGCAACTATGCGGAATTGATAACCCAATTTCAAATTTTCGGAAAAGGATGCCTTAAATTTTCGGAAATTTCGGAATTTTCGGACGAGAATCACCCCTGCTGTTTCTATAAATTGACACAATGATGGGTGTTACATTGAAGTTTCTAGGAATCTGCACTTGAGACAGTCCTGTTTCCAGTCTTCCCACGATTCCATCATCCAAATGTGAAAGTTAAAAATTTGAAAAAAATAAAAAAATTAACTACTGCATTTGAATTTCACCAAATGTTGCAAAAACAAAAAGATATTCAGGGAGGTGTGCAAGCAAAAAAATATGAAAGTTGCTACACTCAGTTATAAGGCCTGTTCCTCGATTCTCTCTACTCATACACATACGTACGCTTACACATTTGATGCTTAAGTTACACCTTTGTTTTGAAGCAATATTTTTACCTTTGGTTCAGTTAGTTGCATGAAATTTGAAAAAAAATATGCAAACTAGCTTATTTTTGAACCTGAGGGCATACTATACATACAAAGATCAATGATGATCTAATAGGTTGTGAAACTCCAAAGCTAAACCTGAAATTCACTACTATCAATTATAAGAAAAAACATTAAATACTGCTAAAAATTAAATGTACGATGTGTACTTTTCATAGACATCGTCTCTTTCTTCTAAGATGTCTTCAAATATCAAATCCTCAAGTATAATATGCACCACCAATTTTTAAATTTATATTTTTTTTACAAACAGCATACAAGACACACAAGTAAATACAGTATTAACACGGGAAGTAAAATAAAAGTTGTATTAATACACAAAAATAATAATTCAACATTAATTTTGCTTTGCAAGCTAGTTCTAGGTCAAATTATATTACCTAGGCAAAGTTATTTTCTTTGTTGCCCAATCTTGCAGAGTTTCTAATTCTGGTACTAAAAATTTTTCAAGTAGAGATTTTGCAGCTGATAATTCTTCATCTGATGGTGTATGCCATTTCATTCCTAAGTTATTAATGTCACCAGGAATGCCCCAGTCCTAAACACAATCAAAATGAGACACACAAATGAAATACATTGAAAAGAACATTTACAAGTTATAAGACTAGAATTAGGATTCTTATTTTGAATGCAAATTATTTAAAGAATCTCTTAATAAATTCTTAAACAAAATTACTATCACTGACATTGGTAGTGCTCCTTTAAAATTCAGACTAATGAGAAAAATTCTTCACTAAAATTCAGTTCCAATTTTAAATCCAGATATTGTTTAGAAATTTCATCTTTTTTATAAGCAAGATAATATAACAGAACTAATACGCTAATGAATAGAACTTTTTTTTTTTAAATATTCTACTGCATTAGTTAAGTCAAGGCAGTTGAAATATCTAAAATAAAAAAATATATAAATAGTTAAATGATTAGAGGGGTCTCTAAAGAAAACTAGAGAAGATTGGTCAGCTTACCCTGCCTGCATCTGGTGACAGGCCTGTTACAAAAAAGGCTAGAGTACACTCTTTTATATATTCATTTAATATGCAAATTTTCAATCGAAAAATGTAAGCAGATCAACATGTACTTTTTACATCAAAATAAAAACTGCCATGAAGAATATCTTCTAGTATGTTTTCTTTTCTATGTTACATTAAAAGAAAAGGTCAAGAGTGAGTATTACTCATGCTCAGAGTGTTTCGTACAATAAACATAAGAATTATTAATCATATTATGTTATTGACAGAATTCTTTCCTAACAAAATAATAAGACTTTGTAGAAAACTATACAACGTTGAGTTGGTTACAGAACAGATGCCAACATCTCTTAATTATTCTGGAGTCTGATACAAGACAAACAAGTTTAAAACTAGAAAGTGTTTAAAAAAAAATGTGTCCTTTTTCAACATGGCATTTAGTATTTACTAAATTTTATTTACAACCATTTATTAAATCAAATTTCTGGTTGGAAACACACTTGTCCAAGAGCAGACTCCAAATAATTAAGAGACGTTGGCATCTATGGGTATAGTTGTATATACTAAAAAAGTGTAAATGTCTGTATAATAAAATTTTAAAGACATATGAAATCTAAATATCAAATACTGCTATTCTGTATGACTCTTTTTTTAATCTTATGTTAATTTGTTTTCTGGACTTTTTTAATATTTATTTTTTTTTCTTTCTTCATGAACTTAATTTGGTACTGACAGTAAAAATAATGCATATTTAAACTTCATTTGGCATTTCATAAATCTAGTTGGTTGGAGTTTTATGGCACAAAGTCCCTTTAGGGACATGCTGTGCCAAACTAGGAATTTCATAAATCTAAATTCAATGTAGCAATAATCTTGTTTTGAAATTGTAGCTAAAATAAAACCCTTGTTTAAATTTTAAACTTGACATTATGCTAAGTGCACTTCGAAAGTATATTGCAAATCTGGAACACCACATCTGGTTCATGCCACGTTTTTCTAGATAGGTTTTAACACTAGAGAGGTTTGAAATTTTACACAAGTTTTAAAAAAATATTTCACACCAGAATTTTCAGTTAAAATAGTTTAAATTTTTACAAGAAAAAAGTATTGGATTTGTGAAAATTTTTGAAATCTAGCTTTTGACAGATTTACACATTTTATGGGTCGGAGAACCTGAAAAATATCTTTTTATAAAATGTGTGTCTGTCTGTATGTGACAAAAATTTTGTGGGCGCTCTATTTCAAGAACTAACGCACAAAATTTCACAAAACTTTAGATTCTGTTAGACCTTGATACAAATTAGATCTGATTAGTTTTTAGTGTATATCATTCAACAGGTGGTGCTACTATGCTGCATTATTCACAATTTTCCCAATAGCCATATCTCAAGAATTAGTGCCTGGATTTTCATAAAACTTTATATTTAGTTAGTACTTGATATAACACTGTGCTGATTATGTTTTGATTCAAATTGCTCAACAGGATGTGCTACGAACATAGGGCATTCTAATGCACGAAATTTTCAAAAACTTCAGAATTCTGTTAGTTTGATATAAATTAGTGCTGTTTAGTTTTTGGTGTAAATCACCCTACAATTGGCCCTACAATGCATTTTGACCAATTTTGCAATAAATGTATATCAAGAACTAATACATGTATGTTCATGAAACTCCAAATTCAGTTAGTAAAAAATTCATCCTGGTTAGTCTTTGCAGCAGGCTACCCAACATGTGGTGCTGTTATGCATTTTTTTTTTTTTTTTTTAACAATTTTGTAATAGCTCTATCTCAAAAACTAATGCACACATTTTCATCAAACTTCAGATTCTGTTATAAGTTGACATAAATTGTTGTTGATTAGATTTTGATTTAAACCACTTAACTTGTGATGTTGCTATGCTGCATTTTTCAGGAATTATTAACATGCATAAGATAGAAGAAAGTTTTGGAATTGATCATCGACTAGTTTATTTAACCTTTTTACTCTTTGTATCTTTTATACTTATTATAATAAAATTTCTGATTTGAATCAAAACATATGATAGCAGTCAAAATGACCACTCGTGATCATTCTACTCTTAACTAACCCCTTAGGTATGAGTGACCAGTAGACGTGCCACATAAAGTGTACAGAAACTTTGATTCAGGGTTAGCAAGTTTTTGATGCATGACGGTTTTTACCAGATTTTACCATGGTTTTTAACCATTATGTCAAAAACCCATTTAATTTTTTTTTAACATTTTAATTATTATTAATTTTTACTTTTTCTTTAGTATTAAGTTGTTTTGCATGAAATATTCAATATAAAAAAAACTTAAAGTGTATAAATACTTTTATAAATACATCCAAAGTTATTCAGACAATACCAATAAAAGAACCAATGAAACCAGTATTTTTACATTCATATTATTAAAAACAGTTGAAGTTTGAAGAGAAATAGAAGGCAGATTACCAAATTACTAAGAAATATGTGGATAAATGGACATTATATAACCAGAGTAATTCATATATTACCATACAATAAACCAATGAATTTATCCATCCAAGAAAAATAAAAATAACTGCATTAAAATATATGTATGTACATATTTCTGTTAGAAGATCTATACAATAATCTTAAGCTATTTGGCACAGTCTAAAAAATTAGAATTTTTGAAGAAATTTTAAAACCCATAAGTTATGTCATTCAATTCACTTTAAATATTACCTAAATTAGGGATGCACAACCTGTGGCCCGCGGGCCAAAAGTGGCCCGCCACGGGTTAATGTGTGGCCCGCGAGTTTCGTCAATTTACTTTTCGAAAAAATTGTAATTTTTGTGCATATGTCGCAGCAAAAAATCATAAATATTGTCAATTTACCGCAGGAAAATATAAAATTTTGTCAGCCACTTAAGAATCGCAACTTTTGTTGATCGGGTACGGTAAATATGCGATTTTTGTCAATGAGGCGCGGAAAAATCGCGAATTTTGTCGGTCAGACGTGAAAAATCGCACATTTTGTTGAACGATCAAGAAAAAATCGTCAGTTTTTGTTAATGATGCTCGGAAAAATTCAAAAGTAAATTCATCGGCTGCGGACCACACCCACCACATGTCTTCTCGATTTATCGCGTGAAAAAAAATGCGAATTTCGTTGATCAAACAAGAAAGAATCTTAGAATTTTGTCGATTAGAGATGGAGAAAAAAAAAAAAAAAAAACACACACACACATTCCATTAATAACGAACGAAAAAATCGTGAATTTTGTGATGATGCGCGGAAAACTGAAAATTTCGTTGATCGGCTGCGAAACAATCATGAGCTTCGTCAATTTGTCAAGAGAAAAAAATTACGAATTTCATTTCGCCACGTAATAAATGCAGGTTTCGTCAGAGTTAATCAAAATCGCAAATTTCGTTGATCTGGCATGGAAAATGCATATTTCGTCCCTTAAGGGCGGTAAAAGCGAAAATTTCGTTGGTCGGGCACGGGACTATCGCAAATTTCATTGATTAAGTGTGGAAAAATAATGAATTTTGTCGATCAATCTTAAATAAAATCGATAATTTTGTCGATCGGATGCGGATAAATAGCGAATTTTGTATATTAAGCGATAAAGAATGCAAATTTCGTCGATTAGATTTGTCAATATCATGAATTTCATTGATTGACTTCATATAAATCAGGAATTTCGTTGATAGGGAATTTCATCTAACAGATGCAGACAAATCGCGAATTTCGTCGAACAGGCGCGTAAAATATGCGAAATTCGTTAATCATGTGAGAAAAAATCGTGAAATCACGAGTTTCGTCAATCAATTTTGTAAAAATCGCGAATTTCGTCGATCAACTTTGTATAAATCGCAAATTTTGTAGATCAGCTTCGTAAAAATTGCGAATTTTGTTGATCAGACGCGGAAAGATCACGAATTTTATCGACCAGCTTCATAAAAATCGCGAATTTTTTTTATTAGGCTTGAGAAACTCGTGAATTTTGTTGATCATGCGAAGAAAAATCGCAAATTTCGTAAATCAGCTTTGTGAAAATTGTGAATTACATCGATCAACTCCATAAAATCGTGAATTTCGTTGATCGGCTTCTTAAAAATAGCGAATTTCGTCTATCAACTTCTTAAAAATCGTGAATTTTGTCGATTGGCTTCTTAATCACGAATTTCGTCAATCAGCTTCTTAAAAATTGTGAATTTTGCTGATCAGGAGCAGGGAAATTGAGAATTTTCTCGACTGGCTTCTTAGAAATTGCAAATTTCGTCAATTAGATTCGGAAAAATTGCGAATTCCATCAATCAGCTTTAAAATTCTCTAATTCGCTAATTTTGACGATAAGCTCTAAAAAATTCGCAAATTTTGATGATCAGCTTCGTAAAAATCGCGAATGCCATCGATCGTTGTTTGTTGAATCTTAGTTTTGTTGATCAAGTGCGGCAAAATCGAGAATTTTGTCAATCAGGCATGGAAAAATCGAGAAATTCCTCGATTAGGAGTGGAAAAATTGAGAATTTAGTAGATCAGGCACAGAAAAATTGAGAATTCTGTCGTTCTAGTGTGGAAAAATCTATAATTTCATCGATCAGACGCTGAAAAATCACAAATTTTGTCGATCATGAGCAGAAAATCCCCAATTTTATCGATCACGCGAAGAAAAATCGCAAATTTCATCGATCGGCTTCGTAAAAATCGTGAATTTTGTTGATCAGGCATGGAAAAATCGTGAATTTTAAAGATTGTTTTTTTTTTAAGAATAGGAAATTTTCTTGATACGGCACTGAAAGATCGCCAGTTTTCTCGATAGGCTTTATAAAAATTCCGAATTTCTTCTATCAGTTTCATAAAAAGCGCAAATTTGGTCGATCAGGCATGAGAAAATTGTAAATTTCGATGAAGGTTCACAAAAAAAAAGGGAATTTCGTGGATCAGGTGTGGGAAATCTTGTTGATTGGCTCATTCTCTCTTCTTCGTTCATAAAGTTTTTTTTTTTTGCACCAGTCACTTATGATTGTTTTTAGCACTTTTAATAGAACAAAATTCACTCTCCTGAATAAAGTAAAAGAATATTATTACATCTTGAGTATAATCCTTGTTATATCTGTTATATATACAAAAGTAAAATTTGTTGACATATCGTTACCAACTGAATTTAATATTTTAACTGGATAAATGAACCTATAGGGGTAACCTATAACCTACCCCCCCCCCCTCTCTCCCACCCTGAAACCACATTTTTTATCCGATTGTAGGCCACAGATCACCTCCTTGAAATCGAATTCTGTCTGTTGTGGCCCTCGACCACCCAGACATATTTGTAAGTGGCCCTTCTCTTGAAAAGGTTGTGCACCCCTAACCTAAATAATTTTAAATAAAATGCATACAGGACATAAATAGCTTGACATTATGATACCTTCAATAAATTTCGATAACAAAAATATTTCATGACAAGTCGGGTAAAAATTTACATCGAAAAATATAAGAGCTGGAATGGTCTGCAAGATTCATATAAGTTACAGTTAAGAAATAAAAACTATAGTCAGCGCCGTGCAAAAGGGGGGTCGAAGAGGACGGTCGCCCCGGGTGCGGAAATTTAGTAGGTGCCAAATTTATACTACCAACATCATATTTTGCCTGTCACAAGAAAATGTTTGGGTGGGAGGCCCCAAATTTCAACTTTGCCCCGGGCACAGTTTTCCCTTCACACGCCCCTGACTACAGTATATAAATATATTAATTATTATTATATTTCGATTTTTCTTAAATATTATTTTGTTGTGTTAAATTTTAAGTCCAAGAGCTTTCACTTGATATCAGGTCTTATAGTTTAAAATTTTATTAAATTAAAAATTTTAAGATTCTGTTTATTGAAGTGAAAATAAAAATCCCCATTTAATTGCATTTATGAAATGGATAAGATAGGCATTTTAAAAAAATTATATCTAAGAATATTCAAATTCATTCAATGAATGGTCCATGCTTGACATCTCTTGTCATACCATATAACAGCAGCATTCTTGCATCTCTAAAATGATTTTAATGTATTTTATTAAAAATATAAATTCAATATCATTTAATAATTATAATAACATTTTATTATCATTTAATATTAATGTCCATTGCAGTTAGTAGAATCTATATTAAAAGAGATTATGCAAAATGTTGTTTTTCCATTTTATTCAGTATTTTAAATTTTCTTACATTTAAGAAATGATCTTTTAAATAAATTTAACAAATGTAATTGTGAATAACGGTGAGATCCGAAAGTATTGTACATTTCTGTGTATAAATCAAATATACAATTTTTCTTTAAAATCATCCAAAATTGAAAATCTGTACATAAGCCAGTATATAATTTCAGAAATTTTGTTATACACATGTATAAGCTGACTATCCACTTTGAAGCCAAAATATTGGCCAAAAATTCTGGGCTTATGCATGGAAATATACCGTATTTATAAAATTAAAGTATCTATGGATTATCAATACTCACATCAAGATATTTATGAATTTCTTTTTGACTATAACGATTCCAAGGATCTGAAACACTACAAGATTCTAAAGGATAACACTGCACATAAGTCTTGATTGTATAATTAAGAAGAGAACAAGCAATTTTATATCCATCTTTGCATTTGAGATTCAACGTCCTTTCCAACACTTTTTCAATATTACTATGATATTTCAGTAGAACTTTTCCATCACATCGAACAACCTGAAATTTACAAATAAAATAATTATACATTAAACAGCATACATATATATATATATAAAATGTAGAAATTGTTTTAAAAATGGTGAAATTTAAAAATACAACTGATAAAATTTAAGCAGATTTGTGACTAAAGAATAGATTTAACACATTTTTTTAAATAGAGTCAAATCTGCTTTTTGCATGATCAGATGTAGCAAATTATTGGTTAATAATATTTTATTCCTTGTCCTTTTGAATTTTAAATATTTTAACAATGTTACAGAGATTAATTATATTTAACAACTGAAAACATCATTAGCAGATATTAAAATTTTTCAGTTCAAGTATAAAACAAAAACCTTTAATATTATATTGTGTGGGTTGGAGAAAAAATTTATAGTAAAAATACAGTCGAGTCTTTATAAAACGAAATCCATCAAAAAATTCATTGAATAGAGAACGACTAAAAAGTTTTTATTTAATGTTTAAATTTTGGAAAAAAATTGTTTTTTAGCTGTGTAATTAAGGTTTTGAAATGTTTAATGCTAAATGTTAATTTTATTTTTTATTCATTAAACAGTTTCAAAACAGAAAATGAGCACTTATTTAAAAGCATAGTTTTAAAAAAAAGCGTAAGGAAGATTTACATTTATTTTAGTTAAAGAAATCTGTAATGTTTAGTAGTTTTGATTTCAAACTTTTGAAGTTCTAAAAATTTTCATACTTTAACAAGGAATACAAATTTGAATGGGGAACATTTCCTTCCATTTGATGTCATCTTCTTGTAATGCAGGGTTCATACGCATCTATTTATTCAGGATAGTTTAGGTGTTTTAGTTCTAGAAATTTAAAGAATTGGTAACTACATCTGATGGCAGATTTTTTGTCATTAAATAAGGCAAATATTGAGAATAAAGTCCTTGAAGTGTACGAATCCTATAACGTCAAAAAAATTTATCGCTATTTTTTTTTTTTTTTTTTTTTTTTTTTTTTTTTTTTTTTAATGTTTTAAGTTTTTATTTTCACGATCATTGTCTTTTTCACATGCATTGCTGACAATGCTGTTTAAAATGTCACTATCAGTAGGATACTACACAACAATGACATTTTTATCCACCATCAAAAAGTCAAAGTTCTTCATTTCTCTTGTTAGTTTACTATTATCATCT
Organism: Maratus speculifer; assembly: GCA_964019185.1. Lineage (NCBI taxonomy): Eukaryota > Metazoa > Arthropoda > Arachnida > Araneae > Salticidae > Maratus > Maratus speculifer. Next base: position 170,878,872 of record OZ025295.1, read on the forward strand.
TTAGAATCCACAGATCTAGTTGAAGCAATTTTTGAACAAATGAAGGGATGTCGCTGAAAAAATTTGTTACATGGAGACTATTTTCAATGTAATCATGGGGAAAATGATTGTTTTTACAAAAAATTCATTAAATAGAGAAATTTGCTGGATGGAGTTTCGTTATAGAGAGACTCGACTGTACAAATATTTAAGAAATGAGGCAATGGATTAGTACCTGTTCTTGGAATGCTGTGTGGGCGTCTTTATGATAAATTTAACTCTTAGATGTTATGTGCTATAATAAGGAGTCATTTTGACCATGAAATTGAATGTGTAAGGATGACTTTCGCAATATTTACTTGCTTTTTGATGTAAGGACTAAGCAGCCCTAGCTCTTTTAAAATGTTTTTAAACAATGATGAATAAAAAAAAGAAGGAAAGTGTTTATCATTAAAATTAAAACTGAAATAACATTATTAAATAAAAACTGATAAGAAAGCATCAAATTGCAATTTTTTTTTTTTTTTGGGGGGGGGGGGTAATTTTTGCTGAAAATTTTACCAGCACACACACACACATTTGTGTTGAAACAAGACACTTGTACTGGTAGAAAACATTCCAAAATAAGATAAGCTTGAAATTAATTTTTATTGTCACTGCACAAATCATCAGCAATTTTTTAGAAGAAGCATGGAGCTCTATTGAACCAAGACTCATCCAAAATTTCCCTGGATAGATGCAGTTTTTTCAATGAATTAAAAAAATTAGATTTCTCTCCAAAAATTCATTCTAAAGATTTTTATTAAGATAAAACTAATGTTACATAAAAGTGCAATTAACAATAAATATTGCATTCATCAATTACATCAGTGATAGTTGTCTGGAAACATTAAAAAACAGATGGGAACATCATTGTTGAACATTTTAATAAAAATTTTATTTTACTAAGAAAGGTTATTTTTAATTACTGTAACACCTTTCTTAAGTAAAAAAAATTTTTTATTAAAATGTTTATATAAAAGGTGAATCTTTCTTTTAAAATCTGGTGATTTAAAAAATCTATTGGATTTAATAAAATTTTTATCATTGTTGAAATTCTAAAACCATTCCAATTTGATGTATTGAATGATGATGAAAACAAATAATCAGTCTCATCAAAATACATTATGGAAAATTCTAAAAAACATATCAAGTATATTTTGGAAGAGAAAAAATGGACATAAACATCATTTGTATACAAATATTTTTTTCAAATATGCATTATGTATATTTGAAAAAAAGACTTGTGCAAATCAATTTAAAATTCAACTATTTAAAAAAAAGTTACTAATTCTTTAGCTAAAATATAAAATTTAAAAAGATTGAATAACATTTTTTTTCTTCAAAATAGTATTTTTTTTCCCCTTCTTTTTTAACATTTTTCAAAAAGCTGAAAAATATTTATGACTTTGGTTTGTCTGACCATTCTCTAACTCTTGTAAATGTATCCTGATTGCTCTGAAATTTTCAGGGATACCACTCAGAAAAAAACAAAAAAGAAAAATTATGCGTAAATTTTCACAACTTTTATGTATGAATTTTGTAAGCTAGTTTATAATAAATTAAATTAAGAATTAATTTTATAACAAAGTATTTTTTAACTATCTTGAAAAAAAAGAAAGTATTTTTTTTAAATATGAGCCTTTAACATTTAAATACTTCTAAATGTGCACCTATCAAACAGTTTGAAATATGCTATTAATTCAGTGTGCATGAAAACTTAGCAAACATTTGCTTTCCCCTTCCCGGATGTGATTCTTTGATGAAAATTGCTGTTGTATTTTGTAATTGTTTGACAAAAATCGCTGATGTATTTTGCGATCTTTTAATAAAAATTATTAGTTTATTTCGCTATCTTTTTATGAAGATCACTGTTGCATTTCACGATTTTTTGACAAAAAACGCTGTTGTATTTCAAGATTGTTTAAAAAAATCACAGATTCTTAAAAATTAAAAAAAGAGGAAATCCAACATTTGGCAAGAAAGTGGCATCCCTGAATTTTAATATGTTGTTGTCATTTACTATGTTTTGCATTGAAAATAGAAAATCTCTAATGAAATAACTCTTTTTCAACTTTTGTATATAATACAACTAAAACTTGTACTGCGGCAAAATTCAGTCACTCAATCTGATAAAAGACTATTTTTAAATATTTTGGTTAACTTTTGAGTAACAATAAATTGAAACAAAGGTAAGGAGATAAAAAAGTGAAATATACATCCTTTCAGATTAAAAACTATATGTATTATAATAATAAAGATAGATGTTTGCCTGTATATGATGTTTTCTGAACAGAGTGCAGAACAGGGGTGATTCTGGGTGAAAAAAAAAATTCGGAAATTCACATCACATTTTCGGAAATCGGCAAGGGGGGGTACCCGCGATCTTTAGACAAAATCGGCGATATTTTAGCAAAATTGGCGATTTATTACGATCTTTTGTCGAAATCTGCAGTTTTTTTGCGATCTTTTGACAAAATCAGCAGTTTTTTGTGGGTTTTTTTAAATGAAATTACCTTTTTTTTCTGACGATCTTTAGACAAAATTTGCATTTTTATACAATTTTTTCTTGAAAACGGCGTTTTGATTAACGGCGAAATTCGCATCACATTTTCTGAAATCGAAGGGTGCTGGTGGGGGTATCCGCGATCTTCAAACGAAATTGCCGTTTTCCTGTGTTGTTCAGACAAAATCTGCGAAATTTTTGCAAAATCGGCTATTTATTGCGATTTTTTGATGAAATCTGTGGGGTTTTTTTTTTGACGATCTATAGACAAAATTTTCATTTTTATGCGATCTTTTCTCAAAAAATCCCTGTTTTTATCCCTGTAATCTTTTGACGAAATCAGCATTTTTTTTTTTTTTTTTTTTTTTTTTTTTTTTTAACTGATCCTTTGAGAAAATAATTTTAAGCGATCTTTAATTGAAAACGGCGTTTTTTTCTGAAATCTTTTAACGAAATCAGCATTACATCAGCAATCTTTAGACGAAATGGACGTTTTCCCGCAGTCTTCAGACGAAATCAGCATTTTATCTGCAATATTTGATGAAATTGCTGTTTTTTCTGCGATCCGCACAGGAAATTCACACTGAAAAAAAAAATATATACCACCTTCATCTAGAATGAATAAGTAGTCCTTTTCTAAATCCCTAAACTAGAAGTATAGTTGTCAGAGTTATGTGAATAAGTCTAATAGATAAACCGTATTGATGAAATGATCGAGAATTTCTAATCTGTAGTTTTATAGATGACAAAACTAAATTTTACGAATTGTTTGAACTGCGAGAAATTATTGCTTTGATTTCTGGAATCGATTCATTAGCTGAAATTCTAGCTACTGTAACATTTTTCTTGTGTTTGCATTTATTTGCAGAGAATGTTATATAAGTTTGACAGCAATAATAAAGGGAAATTCTCAGTAATATTTATAGATAAATCAGCGAGAATTTATGAGAATTTTAAAATTGTTAGGTTGCTTTCTGTTTTAAAAAATTAACTACTTTAAAAATTTAAACCTTTCTTAATTTGTTTATCATCTATATCAGTATAATTATTGTTACATTTGACAAAAAAGGGAGACTGGAGCTTTTTATTAAACTTGAACTATTTTGAAACAAAAAAAATCTGATATTTTAATTAGAAAACTCTTGTAAAAATAGTGCAGCATACAAACATCTGTTCTTGTGAACAAATGAAGGGAAAAAAAGTCACCTGTCCCAGTCGCAGACGATATGAAAAATGACTTTCGAATAAGCAGAAAGTTTGTTGAATAGAATGGCTGTCTCATGAGTCGTATCGTCAATCTTGATTTAAAAATATAACGAAAAAAATTTCTCAAGAGTCCTTAAAAGAGTGATTTAGATTAAATATGCGTCTGAGAAAACTAAAATAGCTGTGCCGTGTTAAAAAGGATTCATGTCATTGTTATTTTAGTTATTATCAGAACGTATACATTTGTTCGTCCTTTGTTCTTTGTGAATGTGGATTACATAAAAAAGGTATGAAAAAGGTGTTATTTTTTCTCTTGCTTTTCTTTAAATTTTATGATTTTATTCAAATAAATAACTGCAATCCAACGATAGAAAGCAGTTACATAAATTACATTTTGATAACATTTATTTACTTGTAAAATACCATTCGTTAAAATCACATTTTCTAAAATTTTAAAATGATGTGCAAAAATTTAATAGTCAAAGTTTAACAATATCAGCAAACATTTAAAGGTATTTAAATTACTAATTAAAAAATTTATCTTATAGAATATAACTGTTTGAAAGTTTAATTTTTAAATTTTATATTTACAAAGGGAAAATTTCAAAGTAATTTTTAAGTCTGAAATCATTAAAAAATGAAAATACAGAAGTTGTGCAACCAGTAATAATTTAAATTTTATTTTACTGAAAGATTTTAATTAAAAAAAATAATGTATATACTTGAAAGAATGAAACTAAAATAAATTAATGACTGAATGATGCTAGTTCATTATTTATTTATTTATTTGTTTATTTTTTCTGGATTCTAATTCCACTTTCCGACCCATTTGGTAGGCCTAGGCCAAGCCTAATGAGGCTTGGTATTTATAATTATCCTCTAATCCTGTAAATATAATAATAATAATATACCAGTGTGTGTTTCTATTTTGTGTTTATGGTCTGAATTTTTATACTTTATTTACATTTTAAAAATATTAACGTGATTATTTAATACTTAAAAATTGACAATATTGATGTGAAGTATGTAATTTTCTACTTACTGCAAATTTGAAAAAAATCATTTGTTAGTTTTATGTTTGAAATCCTTTTTTACATGTTTAAAATTACTTATTCGAACATTCGAGTAAATATTTGCATTTTCAACGTTATATAGCATTTAAAATAATTATTCGATTTAAGCACTGTTTCTTTTAGCATGTTTATCATATATTTTGCAATAAAACTATGCATTTTCATATATTTACATAAGATAGTTTTTTGAATATAGGCAGTGAAAATCGAAAATTTACAATAAATTCAATTATACGTAGGTTGATCCAAAAAAAAGTTTACAAGCAGAAGCATTTGAAATGTAATTATTGTGGAGTGAATATTTCTACCCAGAGTGGATGACAGATGGCTCTAGTTGTCCTACAGCGTTTCTACGAGTAAGTAGCATCAGTACACACACACGTAAGAGCGACAGTAATGACGCGACATCTAGAAAAGTGGTCTCGCATAGAGGTGCGAGCTGTAATTCGATTCTTATGGGCCAAGAATGTGGCCACATCCAAAATTCACACACAAATCGTTGAGCTATACGTCATTCTTCTGCATGACAAAGCTAGGCCCCATACAGCTCGCCAGACTCAGAATTGCTGCAAAGGTTCCAGTGGGAGGTCTGGAATCAATCCCCATACAGCCCCGATTTAGCTCCAAGTGACTATTTCCTTTTTCCGGTGTTGAAGCAAAACTTATCTGGAACACGGTTCACCTCAGACGATGCAGTGAAAACAGCTGCTGAGAAATGGCTCAATGAGCAAGGACCTGATTACTACAAAGATGGGATAAAAAGGTTGGTCTAACGTTCTGACAAATGCCTAAACAGGTTTGGCGACTATGTGGAAAAGTAAAGGCCAGATGTGTCGCTTGATTGCCATTTGTATCTTGTATCTATTGTTAAGAAATACTTTTTCTTATGCCTTGTAAACTTTTTTTTGGATCACCCCTCGTAGAAGCAGCAGTGGTTTTTTACTTTGTTTTTAGAATAGAGCGATAAATGACAAATCAGTGTATAATTCAGAATCGAAATATTTTAACCTTTTTTTAGGTAGTTTTGTGTTATAGCAGAGACCGAGGGTGCATTGTCAAATTGAGATATATGGTCCAGTTGTAATCATACAAGACGTATATGTATATGATATGTATAGAACATGTACTTATATATAATATATGGGTATATATAAATGAGGTGTTCAGAAGTGATTCCGACTAACTCCATTTTTTCATAGAAATTCATGTAAAGACATGTTTAAACTTTTCTATGTATCTATAATGTGCTTATGAATTACCTTTGATTATAAGACAATTAATCAACGGATAATCAAAATATGGTGAAAAAAATAGTAGTTTTTTAATAGATAAATAACTATAAATGTTTAAAATAAGCGTTTTTAGTTGATGGAATTAATTGAATTGACTTCTGAATACTTCATGTGTGTGTGTGTACACATATATATAGAGGACATATATGAATGTATTTATATGTATGGCACAAAAGAAGTAAACGATACATATATAATGACGTGGCACATAACAGTGTTTGGAGTGTATTCATATCCTATATATATATACATATATACACATACAAATTTCAAGATGATCTTGGCGAGATCATAACTTTAATTTTGTCGTAATTAAATTTATAGAGACTATTATAACAAAAAAGTACCATATTGGCTGTGTCTCAAGTTGTCTATATTAATATGTGTTTATTGTATTACATAGAAATTTATGTATATTTTATAGTAAACTTTATTGTGCTATTATAACACATAAAATATAATTAGTTAATATCGAATTCTCTATCAAACTTTTTCTAATAGTTGTGTAGCTGAAAGAATCACCAGTGACATAGAACTCGTAATATGTATATTAAATGAGTTAAATTAATTTCATTCTGTCTCTCTATAGTTTAAAAAATAATATTGTATAGAACAGGATATTATTTTTATGTAAATTTATTTTGATAATGCTTCAAGAATTAAACAGAAATGTTTCTTTAGTGACAATAACTTGTAAAATATGTGATTTTTTAAAGGCAATAAATAACAAATAGATAATTTTCAAAAAATTGTATCAAATCAAATTTTTAAGAGTTTTAATTTTTAACATTTCCAGTTATGACCATGCTTTCTGCTTCAGGATATTATATTTTGTAGTTAATGTGTCTTTAAATTTTAGCTCTAATACCTATCTTAGAAAGTCAGGGAACTAGAAATTCTGATTTATGAAACCAGAAGTTATTGTTATGAAATGTAGCCATTTTGAAAATCTAGCTCGAAGCCCGTATTTTTCTAGTTCTGGGAACAAGAAAATTTTGGTCTGCTCAATCAGAATATTGACTAGAACGTGCTAGCCAAGGGAACTAGAATTTATAAGGATGACATGGAACTATTTTTTCTAGAGCCAGAATTTATTTTCTAGATGCCAGAGGCAGATTTTTTTTTCAGTGCACGTTTTTCAGCAATCTTTTGACAAAGTTCGTTGGCAAAAACATTGACAAAATCATCATTTTTCTACGAAATATTGACGTGCTGTTTCGACGATCCTTTCACGAAATTTGCATTTCTCGGCGATTGTTTTTTTCCACTCGCAAAACTGTACAAGTTGGCAACTATGCGGAACTGATAACCCAATTTCAAATTTTCGGAAGAGAATGCCTTAAATTTTTGGAAATTTCGGACGAGAATCACCTTTGGTGCAGAACTGAAAAATTTGACAAGAAGGTGCCTTCATATCTGAAGCTACGTACCTTAAAACCAGTGTCAAATTTTTTTTATTATTTATTTTTTTTTTTTTTGAAAAAAAGGGGGGGGGGGCAGTTTTTTTCCTTTTTATTTTTATGAAAGAATTTTTTTCTACATTTCATAGAAAATTTTCTACGATAGTAAAAAGAATCCAGAATTCCCCTAGCTTTTTTAATCTTTCGGGAAATTGTCATGCAATTTTTAGGAATTTTTCGTGTTTTGTTGCTTTTTTTTTTTTTTTTTTTTAACATTCATGAAACGAATCTGATTTCAATCTTTCAGCTCAGTATAGTGAATTTTTCCCTTTTCAAATTTTCAGCAATTTATGTATAGTTTCTTTTCATTTTGTGGTGTTCTTTTGGTATTTGTAAAAGGAACCCAGTTTCAACCTTTCAGACCAATGTAGTAAATTTGCCAAAATTCTTGTCTTATGTTTTCATGATGCTTTGAAAAAATTTTGTTTTTTTATTATGATCACTCGACGAAATTCACGTTTTCTTTTTGCGACCTTTCAATAAAATTAACATTTTTTTTACTGAGATCTTTCAATAAAGTTCATATTTCTTTATCGTGATCTTTCAATGAAATTTATGTTTTCTTAACATGATCCTTTGAATAAATTCACGTTTCTTTAACTGCAATCTTTCAATGAAATATGTCTTTCTTTACCACAATCTTTTAACAAAATAAATGTTTTCTTTCTGCAATCTTAGGAACTAGGGGAAAAAACCACGTGTTTTTTGGAGAAAATTGTAGTTTTAAGCTCCAAATTATGTTTCTTTTTTTTTCTTTTTTGTAGCAGCTGACATCTGTATTAATAAATGGATTTTTTTTTTTACTACAATTACTTCAATAGACCAAAGCTTTATCTATTGTACCAACATTTCTCTCCAGATAAATATCTTTCATACAGAAATATGTACTGAGTTCTGTTTTTGGTGATATGTCATGAAGAAAGATATGAACATTATAAATCATTAAAATCCAACATTTGAACACACAATTAAAAATTCATAACAGACTCATATGTTTCGCGAGTACTGGGACTTGCTTCTTTAAGGTTAAATTGTTAAAGTGGTAAAATGTTTAAAATCAAAAAACCCTCCAACTGTCAGAAACCCAAATGATTGCAAACACAGAACCAAAATACCATCAAGCTTCAGTAACCAATAGAATCAAACCGGAAATGCAGTTTCGTGACATAACAAATCAAACAGAAAGTTGAGATGTATGGCACACTAGATAAATCATTAACCAAGGAGTTTTTTACTTTATTTATATGGAGTGCTTCAAAAAAGTCTAAAATCAAGTAGTGCATTTTTGGATAATCGTAGCTGAGATAAAACTGAAATTATGACCCTCCTCCCAAGAATGAGAAGCAATAGAGGAATTTTTTAATTCTTGTCTCCTTACATAACCTACGTGTTTTGCAACTCTTTTTCGGAGTTTACGTTTGGTTTGTCCAGTGTATGACAAACTTTACTGACATTGTATATTGCAAATATCCCAATAATCCAGGTGAGAAATTTGATTTTTTAACTGAGAAAATGTTAATTTATTGACTGGTTTAAATACCACTTTGAAATCATAATGTCTTAAAATATTAGCAACTTTAAAGCTAATGATATGATTAAATGGTAAAATAATTAGATTAGAATAAGAAACTGGTGTAGCAGAAGAATCTAGACTATGGACATATTTATTAAAACTATGAGAAATTAATCTGTTAATGTATGATAAACTGAAACCGCGATCCATAGCAACTGATCTAATGTAATTTAATTTTTTATTAAGATAATTATTATCTAAACAAATTAAGTGAGCTCTATTAATCAAATAAAGAAAAGTAGAAGCTTATTGAGAAGGGGGGTGACATGAATTAAAATGAGGGGGGAAGTGTGACAGTAAAGGGTTTACAGTAAATGCAAGTGTCAAATAAAGTTAACTGACGAGTAACTAAAACATCTAGAAATGGTAATTTATTATCGTTTTCAACTTCATAAGCGAATTGAATGACAGAATCTATTTGGTCATTCAATTCACTTATAAGGCCAAAAACGATAATAAATTACCATTTCTAGATATTTTAGTTACTCCTCAGTTAACCTCATTTGACACTCACGTTTACCATAAACCTTTTGCTGTCACATTCCCCCATCATTTTAATTTATGTCAGACCCCATCTCAAAAAGCTTCTGCTTTTCTTTATTTGATTAATAGAGTTCACTTAATTTGTACAGATAATAATTCTCTCAGTAAAGAGTTAAATTACATTAGATCAGTTGCTATAGATGGCAGTTTCAGTTTATCATACATTAACAGATTAATTTCTCATAGTTTTAATAAATATGTCGATAGTCTAGATTCTTCTGCTACACCAGTTTCTTATTTTAATCTAATTATTTTACCATTTCATCATATCATTAGCTTTAAATTTGCTAATATTTTAAGACATTATGATTTCAAAGTGGTAATTAAACCAGTCAATAAATTAACATTTTTTCAATTAAAAGATAAAATTTCTCCCCTGGATTATTGGGGTATTTACAATATACAATGTCAGTGGGGTTTGTCCTACATTGGACAAACCAAATGTAAACTCCGAAAAAGAGTTACAGAACACATAGGTTATGTAAAGAGAAAAGAATTGAAAAATTCCTCTACTGCTTCTCATTATTGGGAGGAGGGTCATAATTTCAATTTTACCTCAGCCATGATTATCAAAAATGCACTACTCTACTTGATTTAGACTTTTTTGAAGCAGTCTATATCAATAAAGTAAAAAAACTCCTTGGTTAATGATTTATCTAGCATACCATACGTTTCAACTTTCTGGTTAGATCTGTTATGTCACGAAACTTCATTTCCGGTTTGATTCTATTGGTTACTGAAGCTTGATGGTATATTTTGGTTCTGTGTTTGCAATCATTCGAGTTTCTGACTTGCTGACAGTCAGGGGGGTTTTTGATTTTAAATATTTTACCGCTTTAACACGGAAGAAGCGAGTCCCAGTACTCACAAAACGTATATATGTCTGTTATGAATTTTTAATTATTGTGGGTTCAAACATTGGATTGTAAGGATTGCGTTTTCCACGCAAGGTTTTTATTGATGAACATTATGTTTTTTAGACCTTAATTTTGTTCGCAGTTCACACTTTGAACATTTTACTGATTTAACAAAAGTTGTTTGATTTAGAGGATTTTGTTTTACCATCAAAGATCCTTGGAAATATTCAAAAAATTCTTTTTTTCTTGTTGAAATATTTTGAACAATTTTTCCACTTAAAGTCAACATTCACAGTTCTTTCCTGTCTTATTGACAATATTACCTACTGTAGCTGTAGATACAGAAAAACCTTGCTTTTTTATATTTCTTACTTTTCTTGACCAAACACAAATAATTCTCTTATGTAATTGCAGAAATATAGCTTACTATCCATCTTTTTTTAAAGTGCCATTTTGCATGCAAACAAAAACTTCAGTTGCCAAACAAGACTTTATTCTTTAAAAAACATATTACTATAAAAAATAATTTTTCTAAGCCTCTGCATTTCTGGTTTCTAAATGCAAGATGAATATACAACTAGTAGCTCACTACTTTTGATATAGCCAAGTCTTTCGACTGTAAGAACCTATCCTTATTTTTATACATTATCTCATGAACTTCATTTACATGAGTTAAAGAAAAACACAAAAATGAGAAAATAAGCAATGAAATGATACTTTTTGCCTGTAATCTATGATTACATGCATATCCTTTTCCATCCTAATCTTCAGCATACAAAAGACTATGACATGTTATTCTATGCTATAGTAGTTAACAAAAGATCCAAATTATACACACACAGGAAAAATTATCACAAACCTCTGATAATACAAGTAAACTAAATAACAATTCATCATCTAATTTCTCTTCATTTGTCAGCTCATCATTTTCAGTCAAAGCTAATATCAACTTGGTAAAATGAGGAATAAATGCTTGTAATCCCTTTTCAGGGTTAACCTACACAGGAAAAGCAAAGGAATACATATAAAATTATGTTCAGAACAATTAGAGAAACTTTATCATTTTATTTTTATTAAAAATCTAAATTTTTTTCCTTGGAGAAATAAACATACAAAAATAATTTTTTCTTTTTCAAATAAAATTACAAAAATCTCAAATAATAATAATATTAATACTGTTAAACTTCAATTTAATGATTGTAAGGATCTGTTGAAAATCATTAAATCAAGGAATACATTAGATAAAGTAAAACTGCATAAAAGTTGCAAGCTCAATAGAAATACTTCATCTAAGAGCAAAAGGGGATAATATTTTCAAAATATGCAAACTGTTTATGGAATCTTTAGTTGTTCAATACATAAACAGCAAAGAGAAAAAAATAGATGTTTCTACTCACTGAAAAAAATTTATAAATATTTGAAATTCACAAAAAATTTCATTAAATAAATTGAGGTTATATTCTTAATTCTAATGAATATAAAGTGACTTAATGAATAATTAAAGCAGTTATCTATCTTCATCTAAAATTAAAATATCTTGATTGTGCAATAGAGTCAGATGAATTATCAGTATTGTAATACCCGGACTGTAAGCTCCTGTTTTATTTGTTTATAGGGGTAATCTCTCAAACTGCCAAACTGATTTCAAAAATAATGGTGGTAAATTGATGATGTGTAACGTTATGGTTAAATGTTGACTTACTAAACACTTAAAAAAACATGGCAATCAACATGTTAAATTCAAGTCATAATGTTAGAAGTTACTTTAAGCAACTTATGTAATTATAAGTCTTCTATTAGGTACAGAAGTAATGATTATAAATAAGCAATATTACTAACATAAGAATAAGTTTGATATCAAAATTAGTAAAAAAAAGAATTGTACCATATTAATAATTACCAGGTTAATTTAATGACAATAAGTGGTTTGAATTCAATATGAAAATTACAATTTTTTTGGCATGAGCTTGATTGTCACTATTCTGAAGACCTGACTTTAATATGTCATAAAATTTAAAACAATTTTCAGTATTAATTCAACTCCAAATCTTTATATTATTATTTTATATAAAATTCTTAAAACTTGGCAATAAAATACAAATGGTTGAGATTAAACATGTAAAAAGTATACATTATGAAAAGGAAAAAAGCACAACAGAAAGTAAATGGAAAAGAAGCAAACACACATTATATAAAATAATACTTACCTTAGATGTTATACGGCACATATTTGCAGCATACTTTCCAGAGACATTTACTTCTAGAATGTGAGTAGTAATAAAAGTTTGCAATTTACTTAATGCAACCTGAAAAAAGAATAATAATTATTATTACTATTATTACTACAAGTCACCTGAATAAATTTAATGAATTTTACATTTTATGTCAGGATTTGTACATGTTTCTTTAAATAAGAGTTAAGAACTTTTAAGGACTTTTTAAGAACCACAATAAAAAAATTTAAGAACCTAAAAATTGAATTAACTGCTGAATTATAATAAACATTTTTAATATAGGGTTTAATTTTTATAAATACAACTTTTAAACATTCAAATGATAAGGATGAATTTTGTCATATGACAGTAAATATTTAGAACTAGTATTTATAGTTCTCTCTCTATTCTAAAAAAAGTAACTATCATTGTCACCACCGCTGACAATGCATTTTTTGTAACCTAAGATGTTTCTTTGCTAATATTAAGAAAGCTACTGCACACAAAAATATGAAAATTAGTGATATTATAAAGAAATGTTTGATAAATATGCTGATGCAGACAGTTTTAAAATCGAATAATAATGCTAAGAAATGTTTAATGTTAAAGTTGGTTAAAATCGTTCACTTAAAAAAGTTTTATAGGAGCAAAAACTATACATAGGAATTTAAACATTTTTAGATCATTTTATATATTAGAAGTTTCTGGTGTGTAGATAGCATTTACTTATTTATTTATATTATTTTATTATTATTATTATTATTTTTGAGGATTTATTTTCATTTTAAATTCAAATTTTCAGCATTTTTATACACTTTTGCATATTTTAGAAAAGGTGATTATATTAAGTTGTGGCCAAATGATCAAAGAATAATATTTCTTTCAAATAAATAGGATATTTACAGATGACTATCACAAACAGAAAAAAAAAAAAAAACTTTTGAATGAGAATTAAATGATTACAAGTTAAAACAGGAAATATTAAAAATTACATCATAAAACTATATTTGCATGTGAAATTAAAAGAAATTAAAACAAAATATTAAAATAATGAAATCATTAAAATTTATTAATGGCCGTAAATGGAAAAAAATTAAGTCATGTTTAAAATAGCCAAACAATAATGCGGCAAATAGTTTAAACTTAAATATATATGTGAGGCATTTCACATTCCTAAATGGTATATCATACAGCAATTTAGTGCTGTATAGCAGAGCTCAGATGCATCTCTATTGTTAAAGTCCAAAGTTTGCCCCTTAATAATTTTGGACCCAATCATCAGATTGTAATGAAATTGAAAAGGTGAAGTGTCCTACTGACCTCAAAGTTTATCAAATTTCATCCGGATCCATTGATTAGTTATAGAAATCCAAAGCCCCTATTTTTTTTTTTTTTTTTTTTTTTTTTTAATGAAACAAGATGAAATGGCAAACAACTCAATTATAACCCGGACCAAGAATCATTCAGCGACATGTAATAGCTTGTTCAAAAGATTTTAATTTAGGTATGTGCCTTTTGAAAGTCCTGTCAAAAAATATCCAATATTAAAGAAATGACATCATTTAAAATTTATATAGAGCTATACCTTCCATAATTTAACATTATAGAAATCTTTTTTAATTACTATTTAATCATTACTGTCAAGTTGCCACCAACTAAAAAACAGCACAATAATTTAAAAAAGAAATGATAGCACCTGTTCTCTTTTTATATTTTATTTTACCTGTTCTCTTTCTCAATTAAAGCTTGTATGCTAGGTATTTGAAAAGGAAAAACAACAAAATTTATTCCATTTTGACTCAATCATAGACTTTTTCCCTGTGAAATCTAAATCCAATATTTTCATCATCTCAAAATTTATATATACACCTCTCATATCCGTATTCACCTTTTTAAAACAGTCAGTATTTTAATTTGAATTTAAAATCATTTTAATTTAAAATATGAAATGTTGATTGTTATTAGCGGGAAACAGTTACTAAACTACTTATACTGTTTTAAGTAAAAATGGAATTTCTGAAATAATCTGCATACAATGAATACGTTTGACAATATTCCTCTGATGTTACATAAGGTAAAATAGCGATTTTTAAAATCTCGTACTTGATTTATTGGTAGATATTTGTTTTTCTAACTCAGCAAAATAAATTCATCCAGTTGAAAATCACAGAGTTCTGAAATCTAAATCGCTAATTTTCGGACAAAGACTTCTGACCAGATGCACAATGTATGTCACTGATCATCTATGAAGAAACTCTCAAATTTTATAAAACATTGCGTTTTATCAATGTGTAATTTCTATTATGTTATTTTCAAAAGTGAAGTACTTCATAGCAGCTGGGGGGAAAATATCACATTTCTACAAAACTTATTCCAGTTTTAAAAATTAAAATACGCACTTTTTAAAATAAAATGATGTAATTTGTATTCCCTAAAGCATTCCTGTATTATGATTCATTTTTCATTCAATTACAATTCATTCAACATCTATAGAAAAGTGTACATATGATGTCATTATCGTGCAAACTCAGCAAAACTCAGCAATGTCATCATTCCATAAACAAATTGGTTATCTATTCATATGTGTTCATTTGTTTGTTTATAATATCTACATATTTTATTGAAAATCATTCATTTATATTACTTCAAAATTTGGAAAATGATTTTATACATGGATTAATAAATTTGTATTCTTTCAGCTATTTATTAAATAACAGCGGAAAAATAAGTCACACAACAATTCTTTAAAATGCATTTTTTTTTAAAAAGAAAGTGTTGTATTGTATGTAAAGTAAATCTGTAATAAACTAAAAATCACTTAATTTATAAATAAAAATGAAGTAAAACCCAAATTCCCCTGGTTTTATAATAGACGATATTTCTTGACATCGTCTCTTAATTATAAATAATATAATATTGTTAATAAAATATTGTTGCTCGTATTTTAGTTTCTAAAATTTTTCCCTTTTTGTGAGTAAATGGCAACAAAAAGTTACAGTAATCTCAGGATTTTTCCCTTTATTTTCAATAGAAATGGAATACTGTTGCCACAATTACAAAAATGGTATTAAAAGCTACAAAAAAATTAATATCTCAAAAATAAATTAAGATACAATTTTCAAACATATTGCATTTGAAAGTGCATTTTTTCCCCTGTGCAAAGGAGTAAAAATTGAAAATGTGTGATGTTTAGAAGTCTAAAAACTTGTAGTAGCACAAATTGCAAAACCAAAATTTTATTTCAAATTTCAAAGTGTTGCTATTCGCAAAATGACGTATGCGTTACACACAGATTTGGTTTGGTATTTATAATATAGATAGAAATATATTTATGCAAAATTTTGGCAAAGATAAAAAAAAAATGAATGAATGAAAAAGCAACCCCTGTTAAATTGAAACATAAAAACTAAATAAATAACAATAGTTATTGAAAGACTTACTTCATATATATCTGGTGAACACTGATTAATAATACTACCAAAAGTACTAAAAAGTCCAACTTCAAGATACATTTCTTCTGGATTAGTTCTTTCTGATACCCTATCCAAGCGACTTGGATTATCAAAGCAACTATTTTCAATTAATACAAAACACCTATAAAAGCACAGGAAGAATTATGTACAATATATTTAAAAATAAGATAGTCTTTACACATTCCCCCTGTACACAAACATGAAATTACGCCAGTAATTTCTATAAACTCTCAGCATGTAAAACAAAATTTTAAAATCTAAAAACTAAGCTTTAAACAGTTCAGTAACTTCATTAAAAGTTTAGATTAAACCTAGGAAGTTAAAAATTTCATTTTAAAAGAAATTCTAAGAAATCTGCTATTTAATTAGTTTTGATCTTTATTTTTTAATCATAAATTTCAAAACATTTAAATTAAGGATATTAAAGCAATTTTTTTTTTCAGTTTCATAGATTAATGGAATAAGAATGCATATAAAACAATTTAACATTTTTTTCTTTCTCTCTCTTTTAACTAACACTGAAATTTTACTAACAAACAGAAATAAATAAGATGAGTATAGATATTATTCCTTCACACTCTATCATTTTTCATTTTTTGTAAGAAGGTTATTTATGTATCTGGAATAAAAACAAATATTTATCACTGAAAATGGTTTTATTGATTTTAATTTTCAAAATATTTTGTGATAATTGATACAATTTTGCATATGTTCAAACTAATTTTCATAGCACTTTTCCCATTTGATTGGCATATCACCAAAACTTCTATTTTAAACTTACCAACCACTTCTTCTGATGTCCAAAATATTGACCATGCAAGCTTACTTTTCATGTACGCAAACAAAAAGAATTCATTGGATGCCAAATCAGGACTCTTTGGCAGATGATCCATCAATTTAATGTTTTGACTAATCAGATATTCAGTTGAATAACAGTTTCTTCCATTTCTTCCACTGTGGAAGAAATTATTTCTTCCAGACAGTTTTTTCCACTGCAGAAGAAACTAGCAAACCTTGCTGCAATATTAATTTTTTACAAATATTTTTCAGCTGGCAAGGAAACATATTTACAATTGCAAGGAAAACTGTTATAAAATGGTAAAACAAAAAGGAGTCAACTTCAGGAAATAGTTTATATAATAATGTTACAAAAGTTTGTTCTTTAATACAAAAATAAGGATCTTTATTTAATGTTTTCTGATAATTATGAAAAATTATTTACAAGCATTTTAATACTTCTTTTAAACCTAGATTTAAATTTATAAAAAAGAAAAGAAAATAGAAAAAACATTAAATACTTTGTGTTTAAATATGTAAAAAAAGGTAACAGATGGAACAGATTTACTGTAATATTACTAATAATAATTTCAGATGTCTTAAATTTAGATCCATACTAAAACAACGATTCATATTTTTCAAAATAATGCATAGTTAAAATTTTAAATTAAAGGTCTCTATTGGGTCGAACAACTCAAGCTGACTTGACCACTGGCTGACAATTTTTATCTTCACTGAAGTTAAATAAATAAATAATCCCAATAACTTTTCAATTGGAAAAAAAGCAAAACAAACAAACTATATGTTTTAATATAATTGTGCGTATATATGCTTATTTTTATACAAAAAAGTATAATTGGTTGTAGCCTACTTTTCTATACATGCACTAAAATATTGATTTTCTTTCACTTCAGGTTTGGGTTGAAGTGTATTACATTCTGGAGTTGAGAATTTTTCTGTCGGTTTCAAGTTGACAGCAACCATAATTGTTAGGTTCTGGTCAAGTACCGGTATTCCAAATTACTGGTATGAAATATGCGGCCAAAGCACAGTCAGAATGAAAACAATGGAATTTTGTGTTTAAGTGTGTTAATTGAATAAACCATAAATATCAATAAATATAAAGAAGATTCTTTAATAATTTTTATGATAAATAAAAGAAAAAAAATAAATAAATGGGGAACAAATAGAAACTTATAATGCAAAACATCTGATTCCAATTATACAATCTAAGGGAATATGAGTTTCCTTGGTCATTAACTTGGAGTTTTTATTCGCCTTGAGATTTCAACAGTTCAAAGAGACTGAACAAATTGTTTGTTCATACAAGCTGATAGTACCAGAACGTGTGTTTTAATTTTATGGAGTAATGATGAATCCCAACTGCTTGTATTTTTCTGAAGAGAAAACATACTCTCTGTGTCTGAGAATCTTACATTAACCAGTTTGGATGTGCAGAATAGATACACTCTATGCAGGCGTCATCACAAAAATAAGGAAATCTGATTCTTTGAAAATTCACATTAGTGATATGACTGCTATGAAGGTAACTGCATTCTGCAGATTGCAAATGAAATTTGCATGGCCAAAATTTTTTAAATCAAGAAACTTTGACGATAATCCAGAAATTAAAATGTAATCGCAACGTCTGGAGTCTCTGGCGAAAAGTTAAAGATTCACAAGTTTGTTGTTAATATAAGAAAATCTTCCACCTTTTAATGCAAGCTCTGACACTGAAACACCTATCAATAAAACAGGATTCAAAAAGGAATACTAAAATCCTCTATATATTATCTAATTAAAATGGCAAAATTATATGAAAGATTTCATTACCCTTTAACTTCTAAGACTGCTCAGATATACTTTTAAATGATAAAAGTGCTTAAAAAACCCTCAGTTTTAGCAGATAATAAATTTAACAACTTCTTTTTTGATACATTACATTATAAATTATATTTAATGTATTAAAACTGCATACTGCATTATCCATTAATATATATATATATATAAATATATTTAATACAAACCTGTCCATGAATTGCAAAACAAAATCTTCAAAAGCAGCAGTAGCTAAGCATAAATTTTGAACATGCTAAAAGAAAATGAAAACTTAATAAATATTTGTCTATCAAAATACTTCAATTACATATTTTGATCAAAAATGAAAGAAACTAACATTAAAAATATTGGTGTGATATAGTAAGGAACAAAAACTTTTTAAAAACACCAAAAAAAAAAAAAAAAATAAAGAAATCCACTGTGTTGTTTCAAAAAAAAAAAATTCTTTTTTTTTTTCAACATTGAAAGAAAATAAAAAAGAAAGAGACAAGTTAAAAAAACAGCCAACAGGAAAGCATAAAAACGTCAGCCAACCTCACAAGAGCATTTCTCAATCAGAAGAACACTGAACAGAAGGGAAATTATGAAGAAAATTACCATATTTTTGGGTGTATAGTCCGCGGCTTATACAAGAAAAAAAAACTTCCAAAAAGCCGCTGAGGGTTATACAAAGATATTTTTAAAAAATTGGAAATCGTGATATTTTTTCTACAATTTTAAACCTCGAAAAATTAAAAAAAAAAAAAAAAAAAAAAAAAAAATCGAAATTTGTAAATTTTTTTTGTTATGCCGTGAAATTTAGAGTGTTCTCCCATGTTTGTAAAGGCTCTTTTTTACTGCTTAAATACAGTTATTTTTGGGTTTGGAAGAACTGTCGCAATTATCGTCAAGTATTGCACTGATAGATCTATAATAGCCATTGTGTTTGTAGAGTATAAAATCCAAAATCCGGAACCCTTCCAACCTCGACTATTCTGAATTTTAGATCATTTTTAGTTTATTTTTCAAAAAAAAATCTACCCTACCCTGTTGCAAAAAACAAAAAAAAAGTGCGTGATTTATGTCATTTCGGAACGATTCAGAGCAGTCAGTCATTTTCGAAACGATTCTGAGGAATCGTTCCTTTACAGAGTCGTTTGATTTCGGAAGGAGTTCAAGGAATCGAACATTTCCGGAGTCGTTTCATTTCAGATAGAGTCTGAGGAATCGTTCCTTTTCGGAGTTTGTGCATTTCGGACCGATTCCGAAGAATCGAACTTTTCCGGAGTCGTTTCATTTCGGAAAGAGTCCAAGGAATCGTTCCTTTTCGGAGTTGGTGCATTTCGGACCGATTCTGAGGACTAGTTCCTTTGGAGAACCAATGACCTAAGATACGTATACATTTTATGTCCGAAATTTTTAATTTATCACTGATTTTTTTTTTTTTTAATTTTTGGAAAAATTCAGAAAAAATATCAAGCTTGTTTGAAAAAAAATACGCAAACGCCACATTGCTTGAAATTTTATCTTAAAACACGTAAACGCCGCAATGTTTCTTCCGAAAATTACGGTACTGATAATCTTAATATTTTAGCCAAATTACAGTAGTTATTATGCATCACGAAAAAAATTGGTAAATTTGTGTTAAAAATTATGACTAATGGCTTCTAATTTCGAACCCTGATTGAAATATACGTTCGTAAATGGTGTATAGCCCGCAACACTATACACAAACTTTTTTTACTACACTGCTCGATTTAGGGGTGCGGGCTATACACCCGAAAATACGGTAAATAAAAATGGAGCTACAAACATTTAAAAAAAAAAAAATTACAAGCAAACGTACAAAAAAAAAAAAAAAAAAAAAGAAAGAAAGAAAGAAAAGAAAAGAAAAAATGAATCTATAAACAAAAATAAATTTATAAGTAAAAATAGTTTTTTTTTTTTTTTTTTTTTTTTTTTTTTTTTTAAGGAAAAAACCCTTTTTATAAGCATTCAATGCTCATCTTAAAAACACTGCCTAACTTTTTGACTGAAAATCTTGATTTTTCAACAAAAGAAGTTCCATTACAATACAATAATTTGGCATGAACACAAAAAAAAAAAAATCACTGCTCTTTTTGTTTCATAAAAAGCATAAACAAGCAAATTTATGAAAAAATATGTAATTTTTGCACTGTTTCAAGAAAATACTAAACATCATTGAAACTATCTTTTTAGAATATCTAAATAAATTTCTCGACAGACAGTTGTATTGTATTACACTGTTCATTTTTTATATATAAGTTATTTTCCACTTTTTACATTTAAAATGATTCATTGTTGCAGTTTCACAACCATCTGATATATTTTGGCAAGAATGTATTAGTACATTGTTAAATACATCATCAGTTACAAATAATATTTAGGGATTTATCACCAGTCCCTGAGGCATACTAATGAAAAAATGCCTGAAAATTAAAGTATTAATTTATAATTCACTTCTAAAAATATTGAAATGCTGTATTAATATCAGACACACACCTGTCAATGAAATGTTTATAATTCTAGCCTATGAGAAAGCAGATGAAAAAATCTATTACAAAATTCCTTTGCATACAACAAGCAAGCTGGGTTAAATAGAAGAGTAAAAAGAAATAGATTTAATGAAAATAAATAATGTACTAATATTGTTAATACTAATACTTGTAACATAGAGAAGAAACCTTTGTGTGTTTCTTTGTTCGCAGTGGGAGGAGGGAAGGGATACACTACTAGACCATTTAAAAATACAATGATGAAATGCTGGTAAACATCTTATATTTTATGTCCGCACAATAAACCACAAAGAGATGCAGAAGCAAAAAACATTCCAAAACTAAATATCGATATTGTTGGGGCTAGAAATTTGAAATTAACTCCTTCAGGACAAAAAGAATTTTTAATCTTTTATCACTGGTTTTTTAAAGCATAGATTTTTTTTCCTAACTGAATCGCGAAAATGGACGAGTTAAATAAATCAAAATTTACTGGGAGAATACTAAGGACTCTGAGTAACTTATGTAACACATATACTGACTGCTCATCCACAAAAGGTTAATGGTGGTAATTTTTAAGATGTAAATACTTGCCATGAATAGTTTACAAAAAAACCCTCAAAAGTCTAGAAAATTCAAGTTTGACATGACTGGTATGCTAGAGGTGGGCAGTTTTGAAAAAATTAGAATTTTAAAAGTATGAAGTAGCAAAAAATGTTCTAAAATTGTGATTTATATGATTACAGTTGGTATAGAAGATTGAAATTTGGAATGGCAGCTACTTTTAATTTTCAAGTCTCAGTAAAATTGTTTCTAAAAATATTCAAAAGGGCAAAATGAGTAGAAAATCATGAGTAGAATATATATATATATATATATATTGTAAGGTTTTGACTAATTAAAATTAAACAGTTGACTTGTAAATTAAAGTCTTTTTAAGGCAGAACTATTGACTGGACAAAATTTTCCCACAGAAAGAGTTATAGAGACTTTTGGACTTGGTGTCTAGGGGTCTGCTGGCATCCTTTATTCTTTGACCTTAGCAATTTGATACGGCCAATATTGATTAATGAGCTGGACCATCCTGGTGACCCTCAGGGAGGAAAAAGTTTCAGTTTTACCCAGACCAAAATTGGCAATGCTGGTGCCAAGGCTTGAGGATCCAATGGAGTTTGTTGGGGAGGAGCTTGAGAGAGAGAGACAGGCTATTCCAATGGCAAGAAAAGGGATGCGGGGAAGAGAGACAGGGTAGTAAGAGAGAGAAGATGGCAGAGTGAAGTCTGGAGGGTGATGTACAGACAGCGGGTGATGCTGGTACCCCTACTCCTGGTATACGAACTGAATTGTTAACAGTGTTTCACTGAACCCAGAATTGTAGCATTTCTAATTTCAATATTAAATAAAACCTTTAGAAGGAACAGAATTACTCTCATTGGCTACCAAAGATACTCTTAAAATTGAGGTGAGAGTCAGTTCTTCACAATATATATATATATTATTGTTAGGGATAGAAACTTGAAATTTGACATGGCTGTTACTATAGATATATATGTAAAAGCACCCACAGAGCAGTTTTTAAAAATTAAAAAATTGTATACAGGAACAAAAAGTTATAAAATTGTAATTTGTGTAACATAACTGAAGTAGGGTTTAGAAGTAGTGATGCACCAAGTAGTGGCCAGGTATCAAATATTCGGTCCACACTGTTAAAAATTTGAAACTTTTGCTGCAACATCCCTCCATCGCTTTTATTGAATATCTCTATTTTGACCAATGATAATGCTCCATTATACAGTGAAGTAATAGTTTTCTATAAAAGTGGTAGAGTGACGATGCAGTAAAAGTTTCAAATTTTTAATAGTGCATGGGTGAATAGATTACTGAATATTCGGCTGAATATCTATATTAATATTATAAACAGGAAAGATTTTATTGTTTGTTTGTTTGAATTAAATAGGCTATGAAACTACTTGACGGATTTTTAAAATTCTTTCACTGTTGGAAAGCTATACTATTTCCGATGAACATAGGCTATATTATATATTTTTTAAAATGAGGGATCCTTACTAAACTGCCAGTAATGTAACCCAAGGTGTAGAAAAATGACGTTAAAAAATCCTTACATTGCATGTGCTGACAATACTATTGATTATCTATACTAATATTATAAAGAGGAAATATTTGTTTGAATTGAATAGGCTCTGAAACTACTTGACGGACTTTTAAACATCTTTCACCGTTGGAAAGCTACACTATTTCCGGTGAACATAGGCTATATTATATATATATATATATGTATGTATATAAAAAAAAAATTAGGGATCCTTACTAAACTGCCAATAATGTAACCCAAGGTGTAGAAAAATGACCTTAAAAAATCCTTGCATCGCATGCGCTGACAATACTATTGATTATAGTCTATATACATAAAACAAAGTCTGGTTCTTTACACCATTTATAATTCAAGAATGGATGGATCGATTTTTATGAAATTTTGTATGAAGATATCTGACACCTTAGATTAACATATATGCTACTTTTTATCTGGCTACCTAAAAGGAGGGTTATGTTTTTAGTAGTGGAAATTAATGGGATGAAGTGGTAGTTACAATTTCCGGTATCAGCAGTGGCACGGAACTGAGCGACTTGCTCTAGACCAAAGCAAAGCGAGAACGGGCTGCTAGTTTCTTATATCTCAGATTGTTCCTAAATTCTAACAATAAACTTTCAATGAGGATAATATGGTTAAGACAAACATTTTTTGAACAAAAGAAAGTATTTCAATCTATTTATTCCATCAAAATTACAAAACATTTAATCAAATATATTGGGTGTGAAAAACAAGCCAAAACTGAATTTTTATTCACAACTTTATCAATAATGAAGATATTTTAACGAGATTTGTTTCACACTGATTTTGTTTGCATTAAATGGGATGATATCACCGAATTTTAGTCAATGATACAGTATGAATACTATCAATGAAATTCTGAATAAAGAAATGTCTACCTCATAGTTTTTTAGCTATGTATGGTAGCATTTTTCAGCACTTATCATATCATTTTACAAAATCAAAGCAAGTCAGCTGAAAATATAGTTATGATATATTATTATTAAAGTTACAAATGAAAATTCAAGTTTGACCTTAAGTGAGATGAGATAAAATGCATTTATGACTCAATAAGTGTATTGCAATTATGGTTTCCTGAACAAAAATTGTTTATCTTGATACCAGTTATTTTGTTTAGAAAGTTATTTGTGAAACAGCAAGAAACTGATTATTTATTAACAAAATTTAAAAACTTGTGTTTGAAGATTATTATGTCCAACAAAAATCTTAATTAGTCATCACCATTAATTATCATTTTAATCCTTCTTCATAGTTAATTTTCTTAAGTTATACTTTAAAAACAGTAAATAAATAATCTAAAACTAATTTATTTTATTTACATATGATTTTGTTTTTAATTATTTTAAATGTATTTATAAGTTGACAGTTAAAAGTAGCTATTGTGAAAAGTTATTAAAAATGTATTTTAAATGGGTTTTTTTAAGTATCGGTTTAGACAGTTATTCTGATATTTGGCCAAACCGAATATTTGGCAGGTTGAATAGTTTGGTATTCGACCAAGCTGAATATTTCATTTAAGAGAGACCCGTAAGAAAAAACATAAAATTTTTATTATTGATTATAAAATAATGAATTTTGGTGTACTACTTAAGAATCTTTTTGTAAGGAATAATTAGCAAAAAAATTCACTTTTTATTAAAAAATATGTTTTTTATGGGGATTTTTATGATATTTTTTTGTCAAAAAATACACTTTTTAAAATTACTACTCCTCATTCAATTTTCAATATTTTGGTATTACTAAAATTTCTTAAATAGTATTATAGTATATAGAAAAGAACTAAGGAGAGATATTTTTAATTTTCTATTTTAATCGGCTAAAAAAAAAAAAAAAAAAAAAAAAAAAAAAATGCATGGTAAATTTTCTTAAATTCGTTATAATTTTCATGTTTACCAATTTATGTAAAATTTTCAGAAATAGTTTTAAAAAAATATCTCTCCTTACTTTTGTTGCAAATTTTTTTAAGATTCTAAAAACATAAACACTTTGTTTCTAAATCATTTTACCATTGAGCCTTAGTACTTTGAACTTAGGCAAAATATGAAAAAAGTCATTTTCAGGAAAACACGTTTTAAATGGCCGCTAGTCCTTTAAACTCTATAGTGAGTACAATTAAAAAAGCTCATTTTCTACCTGTTCCAAGTGTCCCCGAGTTCTGAAATTTTGCATGGATATTCACAAATATGTATTTTATCGTTTTCTGAGATAAAAATTTTTTTGAACTTTTGATGATTTTTGGCCGAAAATGGGGTACGGGTCTCCCTTAACTGGATAGTTTGATATTCAGCCTAACTAAATATTCAGCAACATGCCTGAATATTGAATATCTAGTGCATCCCTCATTAGAAATTTGGAATTTGGCATTTTGGTTACTTTTAAGATTTAAATACTTGTCAAAGAAAATGAAATGAGCTGAAAATCTTCAAAATACATTCTAATTTATCATTTATTTGGAATTAATTTGAGTTTCTCATGAATTTAAGTCTTATGTTTGCCTAAATCAAACTGTGGTTTAATTAGTAATTTCTGAATTATCCATTGTACTACAATTACTTCTAATTAAAATAGGCACAAATACTACTTGGCATAGTTCAACAATTACACAAGTAAAACAGTAGATTTTGCCAGTCAAAAATAAAATAAAAATAAATAAGTTTAAATAAAATAAAAAATTAAAAAATATTATATACAAATATAAAAATGAAACATCAAAATAGCAAAAATCTCTCTATTCATGGTTTATACACTTGAATTTAAATAATATTCAAGAACTTTTCAAGAAATGAATATAAAAATTCTGCTATAAGGATCAGGACTGGGTTTTTTCTAGATGCTGATCATTCTTTTAGCAAAACATATTCGCTGAATTACCAAACATCAGACATACAAGATAGTTTGTAGGAACTGTTTATTATCTTTTTGTTATATATCTCTTTTTTTCTTAAACTAGATGCTGGATCGAGAGTGAGTTGTTAACAAATAGTACACAAAGCGCTTTGTTTAGTAGCATAAGTTTCCTTAGCAACATCTGATGGTAAAAAGGCATGAGAAAAGCTCTTTGAGAAAACCTTATATAAAAAGAAGCAATTTAAATTATTTCTGGCAGAGGGTAGATTTGTCAAAAAAGGAGAAAACTTTAATTTTATTGGCTAATTAGCTTTTGATTAATGGTCTGAGGCTTAATGATGATTTCAGGCTTGGTCATGCTGGGCGCAAAAAGGAAAAGTTCAGTAATTTTAACCTTAAAGATTATCTGAAAATGAAGTCTGAAAGCAATAAATGTTAGGTTGCAAAAGAAAATTATCAGGGACAAGAAACTTTAAGTTGGAAATATTCGTTTAAACTTATAACTTACAGCATTTGCACTTATTTATAAGAACATAATTGATCTAAGGGTTACGTAATTTTCTTTTACTTTTTAATTAAAAAAAATGAATTTATAAAAAAAAAAAAAAAAAAAAAAAAATCTGTACACAGCGAAAAATTGAGGATTGATATAATTCTAAGAAGTTTTTGCTGATTCACAAAATTCATAATTTTTATGCAGGGCTGATTGATGAATTTCACAATATTGTTCTGCAACTGACTAACACTTTTTTTTTTTTTTTTCAAATGACAGATTAATGAAATTAGTCACTTTTTCTGTCACCAATAAACATAATCCATATCAAATTGGATTGATTTTTTCACACAACAAACTGATAAAATTTGCAATTTTTAACAATGATCGGTGGTTATACTTAATAACATCTTTTCGTGACTGATTGACAAATTCTACATCATTTTTTCAAAAATACATTAATAAAAATCCCAAGGTAACTGATATAATTTGCAATATTTTTCAATGTCAACTATTCTCAAAACTCAATCATTTTTCAAGAATTAACAAAGGAATGTATAAATACGTATACTATACAGACAGCAACATCAGATAAATTAAAATGGCTCTAGAATAACACATAAGGGAAATAGTCACCATACTGACTATTTCAAAAAAATCTTATGAGATACCTATAACATTTTTATCAAAACATTTTTAAGACAAATCCTTTAAGTATTTTAGCAGTGGATGTTCTATTTTTTGAGAGGGAAAGATTATATATATTTAAAAAAAAAATGTATGAATTTTATTTGGGAAGGAGGGGAAAGGAAGGGTTATAACATTTTTTTTAAATTCAAGGACTGTTATTATACTTGTGAATTTCAGGCACTTTTAAACACTTGAAAATAATTCCAAGCCTTTTCATTCCTTGAAAATGGACTTTATTATTTTTTTCCCCTTGCACTTTTTTTTTTTTTTTTTTTGTCAAAATGTAAAGACGTGATTAATAAAAAAGCTAAAATAATAATAATTAAAAAAAACAAAAATTGCAGAGTACATAATTACTCATCTAGATTAATTTTTTAGGTAGTATTTCTGTTTTGAATTTCGAAAGATCTGCGTGAAACATGGAAAAAAAACTATAAAAATTGTATATAAAAATCATATAAAAAAATTCATGAAAAAAATGACTGCACAAATTCAAATCAAATTTTATTTTAAAAATATACAAAATATGGGTCCTTCCACGTGAAATCAACCAATTTAAAGAAAACTTGTTGTATCATAGTCACAGATTTTTTTTAAATTTTTATCATAGACAGACATAGTAGTGAAACCCTCAAATCTGAAATTCAAAAGTAATTTTTGCAATATTGGGTAAGATATAGCCATTTGAAAACTGACCATTTTTACTAAATGGTGGCCATCTTGAAATTTTATCGTCTAAAAATGGCCATAATTTGACAACTAAAGGCTCAAATTTTATATATCTGGTACCAATTTGAAGCTATTTGTACAAAGAATGCATATTTCACATCATTCAACAATAGTAAATTTTCATTTCTTTACTTTTTATTATGTGCAAACTGAAAATATCACCCCAAAAAAAAAAGAGCAGATTGTAATGGCCCATAAAAAAATGAATCATCATGAATTTTTCTGAAACTTGGTAAAAACATTGCTCCATCTGTGTGCTTTAAATAAAAAAATTTGGAGAGGTAAAATTTGTTGTTTTAAAATAAATGGTTTTTTTACACATAAGGTGTCATTAACCAAATAATGATCATTTTAGAATCTGTAAACATTCCTGATTCAAAAAATAATGGTTACAATAAAATTTTCTAATATCTAAATTAATGTAAAAGTATATTCAAAACATCATTTGTACTAATTTTGTAGGAATCTGCCCCCCCTCCCCACCCAAAAAAAAATGTAGAAATTGAAAAAATTGAAAAAAATTTGCACTGAAAAAGATAAGAAAATAATAAAGGAATATAATAATGTATAATTATAAAATACCTATAAATGCAATTAAACAAAAACATAATTTGATGAACAAATTAAAAAAACAAAATTTATTTCCTACACTATTTAAGCCCGAGAAGGGACAGATATTAACAGGCATGAAAGTGAGAAATAAGAAAAAAGATGGAAAAATTTTTTTATCTATATAGCGGCACCAAACTCGTTTAGTTTAAGCATCATTTTAAGAGCTACATATACAATCAAATTAAATGTAACTGCACATATTACTGTTTCGTTTTCTTCATAATTTAGAAATTATTAACAATACCCTTTGCTTCAGACATACATCACAGAAATTACCCAAAAGTTTTGTATAAATGATACAAAATATTCTATTCCAAAAACACTTCCTTTCACTTTGAACTTTTAAAGTCTAAAAGAAAATTCATTCTCAAAAGATATTTTGAACATCTTCATTTACATGACTTTCAGATGCTTATATCATATAAGTTCATTTTTCATTTTATGTCTTTTTGTCACAACAATTCAAGAACAAACTCCAACGGTTTGAATAGACAAAATGTCAGGCAATTTTTCAGGCACCCCCCCCCCCACACACACACACACACACCTAAATTTTCTTTGCATTTTTGCATTAATCCAGAGAATGTCCAAAATTGCTTTCAAAAAGGTGGAATTCCTCCTTTAGGAGGAACTCTTTCATGCCTGTATTAAGGTAATTGATTTAGTTATTTCTACATTTAATATTAATTTTTTGAAAAAAAATAACTTAAACCAAGTGAACATTAAAAAATAAAAATGAAATTCAAACAATATGATACTTAACCCCTTGTGGATGAGCGACCACTATATATGCCAGCACTGATCGTACTCAGATCCCGCGAGACTACCATTCATGCCGGTGCTGTTTGTACTCGCATCCCGCGAGACTACCATTCATGCCGATCAAACGGAATGTTTTGTTTTTCACAGTTTAGCATATAAAAAATTTATCCTAACTCTATTTGAATGTATATTAAGGAAGAAGACTTCTCCTTCAAACTAGGAAAGCTAATGAAAACATTTTTTTTTTTTTTAAATCCACGCGAATTAAATTTTTTATGGAAATACTACAATGGGAAAAAGATTATTTTTTCATCACGTCTTTGTGTTTCATAAATCTTTTTACGGGTCTAGTAAAACTTTATTTTTCTTTATTAGAAAAAATTCTACTGAACTTGAGAGGGAAAATTTTGCGGTTAAAGAATACAATCATTAGAAAGCATATAATTCACTTAAGTAAGCATATTAGTAAGCATATGCACGTTTACGAATGACAACATGAACATCTGATTCATGGCTTTATTTTTTGAGCTTTTATCTCGATCAGGAATACTATTTAGTTGCAAAAATCGACGTCATCAAGATTTTGTGTTTTCTTTCTTTTAAAAGGAAAGATTTATCTTTTTTATCTTTTTATTTTATTTCAGAAGTGCTTCGCAGTTAAAAAAAAATAAGAAGAAAGAAAGAAAGAAAGAAAAGTGTTACATACTGATTGTAAGAGCTGATACGCTGATAATATATTCTCAGCACCACTAAATTAAGAATATTTTTCTGCTTTCCTCTTTTGATTTTACTTTTCACACTTGTTTAAATTAATTCGTTTTAAATTAATAATAAATATTTACGCGATATCTTTTATTAAATTCTGACTATTTTAAAGACTATGCACATACATTAGCATGCATATTTTGAATCAAAAATCCATTTTAGCTGTTATAATTGAATATATTCCATGCATTATTTGATGTTCAGTTATATATATTTTTTCAATTTCAAAAATACTTTCAACATTAATGGCATTTTTATCAGTATATTTAAAATTACTATTTAATTTCATTTACTATTAATTACTTTTAATTTCATAACTTTATTTATAGTTTTAAATATTTAATACATAAGATATAACTAAAGATATTTTAACATCAATAAACTCTTTGATGAATGTATTTCAATTTATTATTCAACTCATTATTATTAAACAATCCTTATCTACCAAATTACTTATGTTATGCTATAAGTGATATATTAAAATAAAATGGCTAAAAACAACTTTTGTTTAATATATCACTTGTAGCATAACAGAAGTAATTTGATATTTTAAAGTGATGATTGATATTATACATAATTTTATTTAATATTTCATTTTATAATATATTACTATATATATCTATATCTAGCTATAATGAACAAATTCAGCAAAATGCATATTTTATTTTAAAGTATAGTTTTATTAACTTTTCATTTATTTCTATGGAATACTTTTTATTTGATAAATATTTTATGATTTCTTATATTTTTATATATAATTTTTGAATTTTCAGAACTGCTTTTAAAGAAACATTTCAAATTTGTTTTTTATGTATGTTTCTATAATAAGCAATAAACACTAACATGCAAAAGTTTTCACACGTTTTATTTAATTAGTTTTATTTGTTAATAAAACAGCTTCATTAAAACGCTTATTTTGTTTGAGAAATGTCTTAAAAATTATTTAGAAGCAAAACTATTGCTGTTTTAACAAAAATATTTTTTAAATTAGGAAAATATTTCGTTTGTTGCTATATTAAACTTACATAAGTGATCTGTGATCATACTGTACTATTTTGAGGGCTAAATAATTTGTTAAAATGTTTATTACGTATATTTAAAAAGTCATTTTTATATAAAAATATCATTGAAAATAACTCATTTTTTGTGTGAATATACATAGTAACAACCTACTCAATGCATGTAAATTTCAAAAGTTTACATGGAAAAATGAATTTTTTACAATTTTTTAAAGAACACATTCACGAGTTAGGCTTAGCTGTGCAAAATCCTTCGCCCTGAAGATGAAATTGAATTTCCTCGCTCTGTCCTCAGATGCACGCTTCGAAATGCGAGTGCCGTCGCGAACGGGTTAAACACCCTAGATCTTAGATTCTGCTCAAATGATATTGAAATAAATCTAAGTCTTTTTTTCCAAACTCAACTTGCAAATATTTGTATTGTAGATTTTGTTTTATGTTTATAGCAAGTGTAAACAAAATGAATAGGCAATCTAAAAAGCAAATGTTCTGAAAAAATCTTAGATTTATTTCAATATCATTTGAGCGGAATCTAGGGTGTTTAAGTATTATATTGTTTGAATTTCATTTTTATTTTTTAATGTTCACTTGGTTTAAGTCTTTTTTTTTCAAAAAATTAATATTAAATGTAGAAATAAATAAATCGATTACCTTAATATCTGTCTCTTGTCGGACTTGAATAGTGTAGGAAATAAATTTTGTTTTTTTAATTTGTTCAGCAAATTATGTTTTTGTTTAATATTTCAAGTTTAATAACTATTGCATTCAGATGAACTCATTTCAAAATTAACTGAGGATATCATCATCAGGACTTCCTTTATATGGTATCGTATCACAATTACTGATGTAATTTACCCAGAGCCGTACCAAATCGTATGCCTCATTTCTAAATCGTTAGTTTTTTTACATATAGAACTGAAATCTGTACATACTTCCTGTCTTACTACCAAATATTTCAAAATATCTGTTTCTTTTCCAATATGACGTCATAAAAATGCACCTTTTAATTCATAAATGAATTTCATTTTTTACGATGTCAAAAATCAGATGTCACTTTTCTCCTCAGCGAATTTTTTTTCTTATGAATTATGACGTCATATTCGACAAAAAAACTTGTCTCTATATAGGGATGTCATGGAGGGTATCTGGAAGTATCCGCCATATGCTTTCTGGATTTTTTTAAGGAACACCATATACCCTCTGTTTCTTAAGAAAGCTAATAGCATCTACACTCTAAAGTATAACTTCTGCCTTGAACATATACCCTCTGCCCTCTGTATTTTTTATGACTACACAGGCCTAGGACCGGTGAGTCACTCCTGAAAAAGAGAGGAAAGAGACTAAATCGCAAGAAAAAGAGACTAAAAGAGACCAAAATTTAAAAAAAGAGACTAAAAGAGACCAAAATTTAAAAAAAGAGACTAAAAGGAGACCAAATAAAAAAACATTTTTTTCTCTTCACTTAAATGTTTTTGGTATCCAGAAAAGCACTATAAGATTTGGCACTATTTGCGGAATACATTTTTAATGCATTTCAGTCGGTTTTGAAATAATTGCAAATTTTGTTGATTGGTTGCAGAAAAATATCTCAAATCGCAATATTTCATCATGGAAGAAAATCAAAAATTTACCAAATGATCACAGGAACAATACCATGAAATCCCAGGAAATATAGTGAAATTCATCAAATTATCAATAAAAAACAAATCACAAAATTTGACACATGATCTTGGGAAAAAAAATCGAAATTAGTCAGATGTTCTTAGGATAAAAATCACGAAAATCATCAGATGGTCTTGAAAAAAAATCACGATATTAGTCAAACAGATCTTGTGTTAAATATTATAAAATTCATCAAATGGGTCTCGAAGAGAGGGATAAATCACAAAATTCATTAAATTATTGTAAAATTCGAAGTGCGATCATACAAATAATTGCTAATTTTGTCGAAGGTCACAGAAATAAATAGTGAAATTTATCAACTAGTCGCCAGAAAATAACAAATTTCGTAGAATAAAGCCATAAAAAACTAGTATGTTGTGGCCATCACAAAAGTTTCTTCTATTTAAATCACGTCAATTAAACCATTTAAAAAGTGCAAACGTAGCATAGCAGCGCCACCTGTTGTGAGATTTATACCAAAATGTAATCAGCGTCTAATTATGTTATATATTATAGTGTACCAGAATCTGAAATTTCATGAAGTTCTCTGCATTAGTTCTTGAGATACAGCTATCGCAAAAAACGGGCAAGATGTAGGATAGCAGTGCCACCTATTGGGCAATTCACACAAAACCCTAATCAGCGTCTATGTATCTCAAGGTCTCCCGGAATCTGAAGTTTGATTAAATTCTGTGAATTAGTTCTTGAGATATAGCTATCATGAAAATCATGAAAGACGTGGCATAGCAGCACCACCTGCAGGCCAATTTACATCGAAACTTAATCAGCGTCTATGTATATCAAGGTCTCACAGAATCTGAAGTTTGGTGAAATTCTGTGCATTAGTTCTTGAGATATAGCAATCATTAAAATCATGAAAAACATAGTATAGCAGCGCCATCTGCAGGCCAATTTACACCAAAAATCAATAGGCACTAATTCATATCAAGGTCTGACTGAATATAAAATTTTATGAAATTTCGAGTATTAGTTCTTGAGATAGAGCGCCCACAAATTTTTTGTAACATACAGACAGACAGATTCACAGACAGACATTTTCTAAAAATAGTCAAAACATGTTCAGGATCTTCTAAAACGTATAAATCCGTCGAAAACCAGAAGTCGAAAATTTTCATGAATCTAATTCTTTCTTCTTGTAACGATAGAAGAAAGTAAAAATCAAGGATGCCTGTCAATGGATTACATTGCCTGAAGTTTTACAGCAGTTGAGGGGGTGGGAGGAAAAATATATCTATCGGCATTAATTATGCATTTTTTATTGGGTATCTTTGATAAAATACACATTTCTTTCAGCGATCTTTTCACAAAATTCATGTTTTTTTATGCGATCTTTTGTTGAAATCAGCCTTTTTTCAACAATCTTTTGACAAAATCTGCATTTTTCTCACAATTTTTTGACAAAATTCACTGTTTTCCGCGATCTTTTCACGAAATCGATGTTTTATCCGCGATCTTCAAACGAAATCGGCATTTTCCTGCGATCTTTAGACCAAATCAGCAATTTATCTGCAATATTTTAGCAAAATCGGCCATGTATAGTAATCTTTTGTCGAAATCAGCAGATTTTCCGCGATCTTTTGACAAAATCGGCATTTTTCCAGATTTTTTTTTTTATGAAATCGGCGTTTTTTTCGACGATCTTTTTACAAAATTTGCATTTTTGCGCAATCTTTTCTCGAAAACGGCGTTTTATCCTCGCGATCTTTTGACGAAATCGGCGTTTTTTCCGTGATCTTTTGATGCATTCGGCATTTTTTTCCATGATCTTTTGACAAAATATTTTTTAAGCTATCTTTTATAGAAAACAGCGTTTTTTGCCGCAATTTTTTGATCAAATAATCATTATATCTACAATCTTCAGAGGAAATCGACGCTTTCCCGCGGTCTTCATATGAAATCTGCACTTTATACTTTAATGTGATCTGTGTTATGTTTAATTAAAAAAATTTTCTAACCATTTTTCATTATAATTATAAAGTATAGTAAATGCAAATATAATAAAGGAGAAAAAAAATGTTTTATCCCAATTAGTTTTCCCAGTTCTCTCCATAACCAATTAGCATGCATGTTTTAAAAGATGTTTGTTTACTTAAAACATGCTATTTATTTTCAAAGTGCTTTTATAAATTTAATGAAGTTTCATAAACTGTTTTGAATAAAAGATTTAAAGTATAATAGCTAAAGTTTTCTTAAGATAAATTATGCAATATATTTATTAAAGCAAATGTAATTGCAAGTGTTACCTGCAACTTGCAGTGGTGTGACAGGTTGTCAAATGTAAACAAATGATTGTTGCCACTGCTGGTTTAGAAACTCTGCAATGCTGGACTTGTAAATAATTAACTGTAGCTTTGACATGGTAAGTGGGTGTGTCCAGTTAAACTGGCTTTAGTTTTTGCATAATTTTTGTGTCTGACTGTAACTGTAATTAATCAAGTTGACTTTAACTTTAACTGATTTCATTTTTGATAGTATTTAAAGACCAAGCTGTTGGTGAGATTGTGTAGCACTAGCCTGGCAGTAGTGATGGTAGCATCAATGAAATGGCACTTATGAGAATTGTTGTTTTTTCCCAGAGTTGGATGGAGATGAGTGTTTTTAAGAAAGTTTTTGTGTTTATGTGCCTTGGAGGCGGATATGAGCTGTGCTCATTTTAGTTCACTTCTAACAAGTTTTTAATGCAATAGTTTAATTAACATAGTTTAAATAAAGAAATTAAGTTTGAAAAATTTTGAATATTTTTCTCTTGCCATGATTCACCAACATATGGTCTCATCAACATACAAAAGATCCACGGACTAACAGTGGTAGCAGATGTGCGTGCTTGTTGTTTTAATGGAATCAGCTACTTAAAGATAAGTGTATATTGCTGCTAAATAGAAAATATATTGCTGTTGTTATACATAATGCTGAAGATGGCCGATACTCCAACAATGTCCTTCCCAAAGTTGGGTCAAGATAATTTTAAGGCTTGGACATTTAATGTCAACATGCTACTGTGTAGCCAAGGTCTACATGAATTTATATCAACTGAGGACAAATTAGAAGAAAAAGTAGATACAGCTGGAAAGGTGATCGATGAGGAGAAAATTAAATTAAGATCGCAAAAAGCACTGGCGCTGATTTGTCTAAGTATGAACGAAGAAATTAAAAGCACAGTTTACCAAGCAAAAGATCCGTTTGAAGCATGGAAACTTCTGAAAGCTGCATACGAACCTTCGTCAAGAGCTAGAGTTGCCTCACTTAGAAGAAAATTTATGGAAATAAAATTTAATCAAGCAGAAACCATGAGCTCTTACATTAATAGAGTGCTTGAAGCTGTAAAGGACTTAGAACAAGTTGGGAAGGTTGTGCCTGTTGATGAAGTTGCCTATCAAGTAATCGAAAATTTACCGCCCAGTTATGAAAATTTGATTATGCAGTTATATCAGTTGCCTGATAAGGATTTCACAGTTGATGGTATTCGTCCTTTACTACTGGCAGAGTATGACAGACAAGTTAATAAATTATCCGAGATGCCAAAATATTTAGAGAGTAAAGCCCTCGTATCTTCAAGTGGAAGTCCTCATGTCAAGCCTGAATCAAGGAGATGTTTTAAATGTGGATTACAAGGTCATCTAATGAGAGACTGTAAGAGATATATTCCGAACTTTTCTCGCAGAGGCAGCTGTCAGAAAGTAAAACAAGGACGTTGTTACCAGACTGAATCAAGAAGTGCCCATTTTGTAGCAGCCTTAGTCACCGAAGATGCCTGCACAGAATTTTTGTTGGACTCTGCGGCTACAGATTGTTTTTGTAATGATAAAAATTTGTTTTCTAATTTTAGGTGTTTCAGTAGCAAGGCCAGCATTGCAAGAGGATCGGTCGAAATTAAAGGCGTTGGAGACATTTCTTTGGAGGTAAAATCAGGTGGTACTACAAAGCAGGTAACACTTACAAATGTTTACTATTCACCTTTAATGATTAGAAATTTAATTTCAATTAGAAGTTTGACAGAAATGAACTTTAATGTTGTTTTTGATAATACTTGTGCAGTTTTATATTTAAATAATGTGCAGTTTTTGAAGGTACCTTTGATAAATAAATTTTATGTATTGAAAGCACACTGTATTACCTCACATGAAGTAAACGTGGTAAATAGTAATAAATTGAAATTGTGGCATGAACGGTATGGGCATTTAAACGTTAAAAATTTAGTTCAATTTTCAAAAACCAATAATGTTGTGGGGTTAGATAAACTTAAGGAAGAAGCTTTAGTCTGTAACTCTTGCCATTTTGCCAAAAGCACAAAGCAGAGTTTTCCGGCTATAGATGAGATAAAGACAGGAAAAATTTTAGAATTATTACATCTTGATCTTTGGGGTCCTTCCCCTGAACCTTCCATGGGCGGAGCTCGGTACTTTTTGAGCATAATAGATGATCATTCTCGTTATGCTTTTGTCTATATCCTTAAACATAAAAGCCAGGTTTTTAATTATTTCAAAGGTTTTAAAGCTTATGTGGAAAGGCAGACGGGTAAGAAAATTAAAAGATTAAGAACGGACTGTGGCGGCGAATTTTTATTGGATCATTTTAAGACTTATTTAGTAGAAGAAGGTATCAGACATGAGCGAACGGATGTATATTCACCTCAAAGTAATGGCATTGCCGAACGGTACAATCGTACATTAATGGAAGGGGTAAGATCTATGTTAATACAGGCAAAACTACCCCGTGGTTTATGGGCTGAACTTGTGGAAACACATAACTACCTGAGAAATAGATGTCCTCATGCAAAATTGGGAGGTAAGGCTCCATTAAATGTTTGGATGGGTAGACCATTTTCTGTTTGCCATTTAAGAGTAATAGGAAGCTTAGCTTTTGTGCATATACCCAAAAGGTACACTAATAAGTTAGAGGCTAGATCAAAAAAGGGCATATTAATTGGGTATGCGTCAGGTACAAAGGGGTATAAAATTTGGTATCCGGGCACTACAAATGTTCAAGAGACAAAGCATGTCAAGATAGTAGAAGGGTGTTTGTATAATAGAATGAAAACTAAAGAAAGGGAAGATGTTACGTTTAAATTAAACCCTGCTGTTGAGGATGAAGAGGGCGAAACTGTAGTAGGTTCTGAGGGCTCTCCTCCAATAAAATGGAAAAGGGTTGAAAAAGTTAGACAGAAAGGGGCATCAGCTGGTCAAATAGATGTTTATTATTATCCTGAGGATAAAGTTCGGCTAAGAAGTAAAAGGGAAATTGAGACTTACTGTAAAAATAAAGGTTTAGTTTTTCAGCCTGAAAATTTTGATTTTAAGCCTAGTTCGGAAAGTCAGCCAGACAGCAATACAAATCCACAATTGCTCACTGATAACTTAGAAAATAATGATGAAAATTCAGAGTCTGATGCTGAGGCACATTGTATAGAAATAAAAATTCCCGTCAATTATAAAGAGTCCCAGGAAATGCCAGAAAAGGGGAAATGGGTAGATGCTATGAAAACTGAACTTCAAACCCTTAATGATAGAGATGTTTATGAATTAGTCCCACGCCCTGAAAAGAGTAAAGTTTTAGGAGCAAAATGGGTTTATACTGTTAAAAAGAATGCACTGGGAAAAGTTAAAAATTTTAAAGCTCGCTATGTAGCTAAAGGGTTTAGACAGGTAGAGGGGATAAATTACTTTGACACTTTTTCACCAGTCGTTTCATTCTCATTAGTACGATTTTTCTTTGTAACTCTAGTTGTTTTGAAGGGTTGGATTTGTGAGCATTTAGATATAAAGGGGGCATATTTATATGCTAAATTGACTGAATTAATTTATGTCGAACAGCCTGAGGGTTTTATTGAGAAAGGGAAAGAAAATTTTGTTTGGAGATTAAAGAGAGCCCTTTATGGGTTACACCAGGCAGGAAGAGAATGGTTTCTGGAGTTAAATAACACATTTGCTGAGTTAGGTTTTAATAAAATAGAGGATTGTAATTGTATCTATACCTTTAAGTCAAAATTAATAGTATTGGTTTATGTTGACGACTTTGCAATTTTTGCAGAAAACAGAACAGTGTTGGAGGAAGTTATAAAATTAATAAGGTCTAAATTTGAAATTAAAATGTTGGGAACAATTAGACATTTCTTAGGGGTAAATTTTGAAGAAATAAATGGCGAGTATTTCATGCATCAAAGAGACTACATTGAAAAACTAGCACAGATTTTTAAAGTGCCAAAAATAAATTGTAAATTGCCCTTAACCCCAGGAGTAATGCTGAATACAGCAAATACTGATGAAAAAGCAGAAAATATTCCCTATCGACAGTTAATAGGATGTTTGTTATTCCTTGCCTCCAGATCACGTCCTGATATTCAGTTTGCTGTAATAGCTCTCGCCCAATTTTCAAGTAATCCATCTTATACTCATTGGAGATATTTAAATCAGGTTTTGCAATATGTCATAAATACAAAAGATTTGGCAATAAAGTTATCCAGGATATCAAACTGTAATTTAAATGTTTATACAGATGCTAGTTGGGCTTCAGATATTGTTGATAGAAAATCAGTAAGTGGTTATGTTATATTTGTAGATGAAGTACCAATTATCTGGAGTTCCACTAAACAAAAATGTACAGCTCTCTCAAGCATGGAGGCTGAATACATTTCTCTATCTGATTGTGTAAAAGAACTATGTTGGTTGTTAAGGATAATAGAGAACTTTCTTTTCTTGAATTTAATGCCAAATAAACCTGTCATTCATTGTGATAATCAAAGTACAATTAGTTTTTCAAAGAATCATATAGAAAATAGTAGGACAAAGTATATTAATACAAGGTTTTATTTTGTAAAAGAAAATTTAGAGAAATTCAACTTAAAATATGTTTCTGGTAATGTAAATGTAGCAGATATTTTCACTAAGGCATTGCCAGGTCATAAGTTTTCTTTTTATAAGAATTGGCTATTTGGTTAGGGAGAGATTCTGGGAAAAGGGGGCCATGTGTTATGTTAATTAAAAAAATTTTCTAACTATTTTTCATTATAATTATAAAGTATAGTAAATGCAAATATAATAAAGGAGAAAAAAAATGTTTTATCCCAATTAGTTTTCCCAGTTCTCTCCATAACCAATTAGCATGCATGTTTTAAAAGATGTTTGTTTACTTAAAACATGCTATTTATTTTCAAAGTGCTTTTATAAATTTAATGAAGTTTCATAAACTGTTTTGAATAAAAGATTTAAAGTATAATAGCTAAAGTTTTCTTAAGATAAATTATGCAATATATTTATTAAAGCAAATGTAATTGCAAGTGTTACCTGCAACTTGCAGTGGTGTGACAGGTTGTCAAATGTAAACAAATGATTGTTGCCACTGCTGGTTTAGAAACTCTGCAATGCTGGACTTGTAAATAATTAACTGTAGCTTTGACATGGTAAGTGGGTGTGTCCAGTTAAACTGGCTTTAGTTTTTGCATAATTTTTGTGTCTGACTGTAACTGTAATTAATCAAGTTGACTTTAACTTTAACTGATTTCATTTTTGATAGTATTTAAAGACCAAGCTGTTGGTGAGATTGTGTAGCACTAGCCTGGCAGTAGTGACGGTAGCATCAATGAAATGGCACTTATGAGAATTGTTGTTTTTTCCCAGAGTTGGATGGAGATGAGTGTTTTTAAGAAAGTTTTTGTGTTTATATGCCTTG
The DNA here is from genome assembly GCA_964019185.1 of Maratus speculifer. Lineage (NCBI taxonomy): Eukaryota > Metazoa > Arthropoda > Arachnida > Araneae > Salticidae > Maratus > Maratus speculifer. The sequence continues at coordinate 170,919,593 of OZ025295.1, forward strand.
GAGGTGGATATGAGCTGTGCTCATTTTAGTTCACTTCTAACAAGTTTTTAATGCAATAGTTTAATTAACATAGTTTAAATAAAGAAATTAAGTTTGAAAAATTTTGAATATTTTTCTCTTGCCATGATTCACCAACATATGGTCTCATCAACATACAAAAGATCCACGGACTAACAATCTGCACAGGAAATTCGCGTTTTTCAGCGATTTTTTGACAAAGCTTGTTGACATAAACATTGACGAAATCGTCGTTTTTCCACGAAATATTGACGAAATGTGTCCTTTTTCGGCGATCCTTTCATGAAATTTGCATTTCTCTGCGATTATTTTTTCCGCACGCAAAATCGTACAATCGTATTGTTCATTAGTACAACCGTACACTTCAAACAAAATCCGTAGAAGTTGGCACCTATGAATATCGCTTTTTGATTTTACGATTATTTGACGAAAGCTCGGTTTTATTTTGGCATCATTTGAGAACAATCTCAGGGTATTTTTTTTTCCCGCAATCGTTTGGCGAAAATCGTGAGTTTATTTCGGGATTGTATGGAAATAATTTTATTTCAAGATCGTCTGGTGAAAGTCGGCTTGATTTCGCAATTGTTTAATGAAAATCGTCATTTTTCCGGTGATCAATTAATTAGAATCGCAGTTTTGCCCGTGATCATTTTATGAAAATCGCAGATTTTTAAAAATTAAAAAACGTGAAAATTTGCTGTTTGTTGAAAAAGTGATCCCTGTATATATAACGACCCAATGAAGAATTCTGAGATTTCTTCCAGCAACCCACTGACGAATCTCTCAATTGTTTTTCACAAGATCAACTGACAAGTTTTGCAATATGTTTCTGCCACTGACTGACGGATTATAGGTGTTATTTTTCTTGCTAAAATGACAAAATCGTGATATTCTGCCCCGCGACCGAATGACAAAGTTTATGATTTTCACCCCTCGAATGGTTATCAAATTTTGCGTTTTTATCAGGCGACAGATTGACGAAATTCACTTTCTTTTCAATGTCCGACAGAAAAGTTTTGCGATTCTTGCCCGTGAACGATATGCTAATTTCGTAACCATTTTTCCACGACAGAGTGATGAAATTTAGAATTCTTTCCCCTGCAAAATAGAGACAAATTCGGTAAATTTTTTTCCGCGACTAAGTTTCATTATAGTTCCACGGAATTTCATGGTTTCATACTTCGACAGATTAACATAATCCATGATTTTTCCGCCGGTTTCCGACTGAAAAATTTTACGTTTTTTACCCGCAAACAGTTAACAAATTTCGAGATTTTCTTGCGACATATTGACAAGTTTTCCGATATTTCCTCACGACAAATTGTTGAATTTCGCAATTTTTTTCCCGCTATCAAATGAGGAAAGTTACGATCTTTTTACTGCGATCGATCAATGGGTAAAGAATATTAAAAAAAAAAAAAAAAAAAAAAAAAAAAGTGAAAAAAGAGACTAAATCTGAAAAATATAAACTAAAAGAGACAAATGCAAAAAAATAGCGAGAAAAGCTAGTTTAGCGACTCGCTCCGAGGACTGAACTACATCACTGCCTGTATATTACTGATATTTATACTTAACAATCGGTATTGATACATTGCATATATTGCACATAGTATCAATCAAACGTATTTATTTCTTTTATTTTATGTATGACATCATATTTATTTTCTGTATTTCTTTAGTTAGAAACTTCTTGATAAATTAATCAATGTTTGAATTGAAATTCTGTCCAAAATTGGAATTTAACTTCGACAGAATTTCAACAGTGAAAAACATTCATACTGCTATTACAACTCTGGGCAGGGTTCGACGTAAAAAAGTTGGGGACAGATGTCATAAATGCAACACGTTGGCACAATTGGAACAAAACGGCAGTTATGTGTCTCACAAGTGATAGAAATTGGGAGATAAAAGGCAGGCGTCAAATGACGACTACTGTAAAAACCTTAGGCGTCAAAATAAGATTTTTAGTTGCAGTTTCTAAAATTCATATTAACATTACTGTAATACTGCATATAATTTTGGAGTGATTTGGAGTAAAAGTATAATTTTGAAATTCGCATCAAATTTTCTTTAAGGTTACCAGAGACAAGAAAAAAATCCACTCCCAATATTTTTTTTATTTATTTTTTTTTTTTTGGGGGGGGGGGGGGGGGGGTCGCACCACTTTTACGAATTTTGCGTTTTTTGCTATATTTTGGCCAAATTTGTCGTTTTCTCGACGAAATTTGCAGCTCTTTTTGCGATCTTTCGACGCAACTGGCTTTTTTTTTTGTGATCTTTTGATGAAACTTGCCAGTTTTTTCACAATCTTTTGATAAAATTTGCTGGGTTTTTTCACGATTTTTTTAAATATTTTGCCTTTTTCGCGATCTTTTGCCAAACTTTGTCATGTTTTTTCGCAATCATTTGGCGAAACTTGCCGTTTTTTTGATCTTTTGACAAGCTTTGCCATTTTTTTTGCAATTTGTTGACGAAATCGGCAGTATTATTTCGCAATCTTTTGACAAAATTTGTCGTTTTCTGCAGGGCTTTGAACACCCCCCCCCGCTATATATGTGGGTTTTTTTCGCAACCCGTTGGCGAAAATTACTGATTATTTGGGATTTCTTGAAGAAATTTGCGGCTTTTTTTGCGAGCCTTTGATGGAATTAACAGATTTTATTGCGATCCTATGACAAGATTCTTATTTTTTCTGTAATTCTTTGACAAAATTAGCTTTTTTCTAAAGATTCTGTGACAAAATTAAGATTTGTTTTCACGATCCTTCACAGAAAATTGCATTTTTTTTGCGATTCTATAACAAAGTTCGTCTTTTTCCCAAGATTTTTTTTGACGAAATTAACTTTTTTGCGATTATTTTATGGAATTCGCGTTTTTCTTGCGATTTTTTGATGAAATTTGCATCTCTATTCACAATACTTTGTAGAAATTTGCCTTTTTTTTATGCTATCGTATAAAAAACTTTTACTTTTTTGTTATTTTTTGAAAAAAAAAATCGTTTTTTTCACCCATTTTTTGCCGAAAGTGGCGATTTCTTATACGAGCAATTGATGAAATTTGTTTTTTTTTTCGCGACTATTTCTCGAAATTCGCGATGTTTTTTTAGTTCTGATTTTTCAGACTAGACCATTTTTTTTTAAATTTTTGGAGCTGAATGTCTAATAAATTTTTTAAAAAGCTAGGCGTCAAATTTGACGACCAAGAATAATTTTCTAGTCGTCAAATTCAATTTTTTAGTTGCATTTGACGACTAACGACTGCTAATTTCTAACACTGTGTCTCACATGCTAACCCACCTATCATTGTATATTTATTAATAAATTATTTTCTTGTCACTTTCTTTTTTTAAAATGATACAAATTGTTTTGTTCTATTGTTTTTAATGAACTTTTTATTTGTCACTATTTTTTTAAATAATAGAAAATGATTTAAAAATATTTATGAAACTGGTATTTGAAAACGAAATTTTTGCCAAATCGGCATAAAAAAATTACGCCAACATGGTAAGTATTAGATATCTGTGCAAAAGGCAGAGCGTTATGAATATTTCAAATGAGTTTACATTTTACTATTTCATATAAATAATGAATCAAAACAGGTTTATAAAAATATTAACTTGAAACATAAAAAAAAACAGTTACTTTTGTACCGAAACTCTTTGTGATGTTTTAAAAATTAAATCGTATAGTGTCTTTTCCTTTTAACAATCATCAGAATAATAAATTTAATACAAGTAAATCCAAAATTAAATTTTATCCAATGATTAATTATTTGTAATGTTAAAAGTTTAGGAGCGATTTTAAAAAATCGCCAAATTGGAAATTTAAAATAATTATTTGTAAACATTATTGTTTATATTTGTTCACATTCGATTTGAATGATTAGGTTAATAGGTACTTACGTATTATCGCCACCGCAGCAGAAGTGACTCTATATCGGCCCATTTTCCACCAAAATCTGATATGTTACTTTGTTTTTAAATATAGTGTTTTGAATTTTGAAAGTGTTTTAATTTTAAATAAAGTGTTTTATTTTATGATTTGTCGCAAAAAATTTAGGTGTAGATTAAAAATCGCCAAACCTGTAACTGCGATGGCGTTAATACGTAAGTACCAGTTAATAGAATTGGCTAATTTATTGCACTGTGAAAAGTCTTATGTCAAGTAGTCATTATATCTGTGGTTTAGCCTTAAAAGATTGCCAGGAATTGAGTTTGAAGGCCTAGTTCTGCAGATTTACTAATTTCATTACATACCAAGGATGGTATACTATTATTTTTTACTATTATTCTTTAATACTCTTAATTTTGAAGACTTTTATTTACCTTAATTTATTTTTATTTTCTTTGAATATATAAGGCGGAGAAGAAAATGTGGTATAAGTACAAAATCCTGACACAAATATTTACGCACTGGCTTTGGCACGATTTTTTTCTGATGCCAATGTGTCAGAAACCTCGTTTTTAAATACAATTTACATATATATTTTTAAGTTATTTTCTATTATTTTGAAGAAATAATAAATAGGAAAAAGCTCAATTTGCTTATTTTCTATATTTCTTCAGTTAAAAATCGTCTTGATCCATTAATCAATATTTCAAAATGTCTCTTTATTATAAAAATCATGCTTCATATTTATTATTTTCTGTAAATGATTCTTTTTCTTGGTACCAAATGTTTCAAAATCTCAGTTTCACTTCCAATATGAAGTCTTAAATATGCCGTGTTTAATTCTTACAAGAAAAAAAAATCAATTTTATTTTTCTTTTTAAATCATGTAGAAATGATTAAATGCTACAGAAAATATGTCCATTAATCTCTAGAATTTTTTTTTTTTTTTTTTTTTTTACTCAATTAGGTGCTCCAAAGAAAATTTGTGGCAGTGGGTACAAAATGTGGGAAAATGTCTAGTAAATAACTCGTTCAATGTTAAATCCTGTATTAAATTAACATTAAGGAGTTGCACTGAAAATAAATATAGCACAATGCATATATATGACGATTTACTTCACATATAGGGGCGAGTGGGATGGATTGGGACAGTAGGTTTTTCTCTTTATGTATTCTAGGATTTGAATCTATTCCTATGTGTGTAATAAGAGATCATTTGGTTCATGACACTATACTTTATTCCACCTTAACTTATCAGCACTGTGAAAGGTAGAAACAGTAACATTCCGCCGTGAAAAATAGTTCTCCGATATTTTTTAATCCTATGGTGAAAATGCGTAGAAATTTATATGGTTATGTTTATAAATTAATAAATTCGAGATTTTGTAACATATATTTAAAGTAATTTGTCTGTTAAAAGTATTTAATTCAAAACTAATTTCAATTTTAAGCATACGTATAAAAAAAAAATCTTGGCGTAAAAAATTCTCCTTTGGCGAGGAACCAATTTTCAAGGTTAAATATCTGGCATGCTTTTTAAGCATCTGTCAATTCCATTGCTCTTGTCACTCATCGCATTCTTATTGTTTTTATGAAAAGTTCTGAAGCATAAAACTGCATATTAATATTACTACTAAGATGCTACTTCACTCATGAAAAATCCCGCTCGCTAATATCTATATTTTAAAGGCCAAACTTATCTGTGCGTAACGCATACGTCATTTTGCGAATCGCAACATTTTAAAATGTGAAATTAAATTTAGATTTTGCAAATTTTACTACTGCAAATTTTTTAATTTATAAACATCACACATTTTCAATTTTTACACTGTCGAATAGAAAAAAAAAATGTACTTTTAAATGCAATTTATTTGAAAACTATCTTAATTTATTTTTGAAATATTAATTTTTTGTAGATATTAATAATTTTTTCTAATCGTGGCAACAAAAGTTTTTTGTTTCTATTAAAGCAAATGGAAAAATGAAAAAAAATTATTACTGTATCTTTGTGTTGCCATTTTATTATTAAAAGTGTAAAAAACTTCAAATGTAAATGCGTGCTGTATTCAGAAAATGTCTGTTATAAAATCCGATGAATTTTTATTTCATTTACAAAATTTCATTTAAAGAATATAAATAACTCAGAATTTGCATCAGACTTCAAGTTTTGAATCAAAATAATCTAATTACAATACCATTTTTTTTTTTTTTTTTTTTTTTTTTTTTTTTTTTTAAGGTGAATACAGATGTGAAAAGTGCATATGTAAATTTTGATGTGGTGAAAATGATGTTGGGTTAAGATTTAATGGGAGAAAAATTCTTTGATAGAGTCAAAGTGGAATAAATTTTTTTTTTTTTTTTTTGGAATACTAGCATAAGAGCCTTAATTAATGACTTTATCATAATAACAAGTCTTTATTATTTTTAACTACTTACGTGTACGATTAAAGTTTAATTTTAACAATTTTTACAACTGAGTTTTATCGAAATAGAGTTTTGTTAACTTTAGGTTAAATATCATTTGTTTAAGAGTTAGACTTGCCAATATATAGTACATTTATTGTAACTATTTTTGTAGGTTTATTATAAATCAATGAAATAGTTGATTCTTAAACATTTTCTTTTGTCGAAATTCGACGGGTTCTACCTTGTTACTTTTATGGAAGAAATTTTTTAATTTATCTCATTTGCTTTTCAGTAGGAGGGGGGGGGGGGGGGGAGGATATTTTAAACTTTCAGGGAGAAATTGAATTTTTGACCATCGAAAACCCATAATCTCATTTTTTTCGGGGAGGGGGGGGGGAGCTCATTGTTCCAGAAAGGAATGTCCCCCAGACCATTTCCTGAATTCGACACTGGAGGTCGAGCTTCACAAAAATCCCTTTTTATTTTTTCGATTTTATTTTAGGACTTTTTTGCTAGGATGAATTCACTTTTGAAACCAAGTCTGAAAATTCAAAAATCTCCCCCCCCCCAGAAAACAAAATCCTACTGTCAAAACCTAAAGTAAAAAAAAGTTCCTTGTAAAGATTGAGCTCAACTATCCAATGCAAGAATAAAACCCCCAATAAAATATTGAAATGCAAATGAGATATTTAAAAAAAATCGTCCACAGGATTAAATTGGAGTATTTTTGCATGAGTGAAGTAGCCTTTTCATTTTAAGCAATGTTAGCAATTTATAAATTGCATTTATAAATAATTGAAAATTGCATTTAACACTAATTAGTGTTAAATGCAGTTTTTAATTATTTTTAATAAATGTAAATATCTGTTATATGGGGCTTTGCATATAAAACGTTATCAACGTTTTGGGAATTTCGGACCCCCCCCTCCCCCCATCCAATATCATACGTTATAATTCCTCAAATTGCCCCCCCCCCCCTCCCAGAAATGATATCGTTATCAATGTCTATTTTTTTAAATCTTTAGAATTTATCTCTTTTATTTGGAGTGATATACAAAACTGGTTACATACTTTAATGACTCAAATAAAGACAAGTCAATAAAATATCACTATATATAAACTGTATTTTGTTTAAAAGTATTTTATAATAGCTTTTAATTAGATAATACATTCAATAGGAATGCCTTGTTGCACATGCCCCGCACGAAGAAGGGGGGGGAGGGGGTGGTGAAGAGAAATTTTTAGCAACAAAACAAGTGGGCAACGTTCTTTCTCTCTCTCTATTATTTATTAGTAAATAAGAACTTTATTTGAAATATACTTCATGTACTGTTTCTCGAATCGTTGTATATGCATACACATATGAAGAAGAAAAAGAATATCAAATACTGGGCTATTCCAAATTTTAGAATTAGATATTTTTATAATAATTTGAAAATTTCAAACCAAAAACCATGTTAAAAATAAAAAAGGAAAATTTTGGTTAGATCAAAAAATGATATTGATATCAAAACACAAATCCCTTCTCCCCCTAACGATATCTTGCGATATCATTTGCCAAACCCCCTTCCCCCCTAAAAGGATAACGTTATATTTGCACAGCCTCTATATAATATAGTTTTCCTTAATTATTGTAAAATTTTTACGTACATAATGCTATTGATATTACTAACTAATGAAAATACTAATTCACAGTTTACATAATTTTTGAAATTTCTAACTAATAATTATAATTTTATATTAGTAATTAGAGATGTAATTGTTTACGAAACATACTTTTTATCAGAAATTATGTATTTTAAAGCAGGGGCTGGGGAAGGGGGATAATAAACAATTTATAAAATAATTTAAATTTTTAAAAATCATGACATTTTTACATTCAAATATCTATAATTTTGTATACATTAAAGTTGAGAGATGCTCAGTCTGATAGCGTGGTACCTGGCTTTTTCCAGATTTCCGCCAGTGGTTGGGTATAAATAATAAATTTTCTGTTTTAAATAGTTTTTCGGAAAATTTAGCTTATTCTTTTAACTCAATAAAATTAATGCTTTCATCTTTTCAATAAAATTTTCTTAGAATTCTATTTTTATTTTCTTGATTTTTTAATGTGATTTATAGAATTTTTTGAGGGTTTTTTTAACATTTGTAAGAGGCATTAGGTTTCAAATTTTGCGCTTAAATATATAAATTTTGTCCTCTCTCCTCTGTAATTAAAAAATCACACTGAAATGAAAAAAAATCGCACAGAAAATTCTTTTAAAAAAAATGTGACATTCATGCATGGAATTCAGTTTCAAGTTTTTAGCTTATTTCAGTAAAAATTTCCATCTTTTCAACAAAGTTTTTCTGGAATTTGTGCCAAGTTTTAAAATTTTTTGGGATTTTTAGATATTTTTCACATTTTGTAAGTCGGGCAAATCAACAATAACATAAAACAAAACTGAAATAAATAAAAAAAGGGGGAAACAAAGAAAATAATAATGATATTTGTTATTTTAGTAAATGATTATATAATAAAATTAATTTCATAGGAACCTCAAAACATATAAATTTTTGCACATGCATATTTTCTTGCCAAAATGGCGCTTTTCCTTTTTTATTTGCAATCCTGTGCTTTTCGAGCAAACCCTGGTTTGTACAGCAACGGCTGTAATTCGGCTCTTGTAGCATATTCAGTGCTGCCAAGTTAAAGTGAAACGAAGTATACAACATTTTGGTCTTTTCCAAAAGTAGTTAAGTATTTGATTACAAAATTTCCAGAGATTAAATACATACAATATTTTAGTGACGGATCATGGGCTCAATACAAAAATTATAAAAATTTTACTAATCTTTGTCATTATGAAAAAGACCATGAGGTGAAAGCTGAATGGCAAATTTTTTCCTCATGCCATGGAAAAGGAGGTTGTGATGGTATAGGTGACACTATAAAGTGCTTAGCTACCAAAGCAAGTCTTCAGCGTCCATTTAAAGATGGTATATTAAATGCATTTGATCTCTATAATTTTGCAAAAGAATTTGTTAAAGGAATTGAAAGTTATTTTGTAACAAAATCTGAAATTGAAACCGCAAACAGCCAATTAGCAGGTAGGTATGCAAAAGCATATACAATCATAGGAACAAGACTGAATCACTGCTTTGTACCAATCAATGATTGCCAAATACTGGTGTCCAGGGTGTCAGACAGTTCATCAACAAAATTTATTGCTACTTTGGGAATCAATGATATTGTCAGACCATTGACATTTAAAAGTGAACAATATGTTGCATGTGTATATGGGATCAATTGGTGGATTGAGAAAATTTTATATTACTGTGAAGAACTCAACGACTATAAAATTATGTTCATGCATCCTCATGGCCCTAATTCTTCATATTCATGGCCCAAATCCTCAGATCTTTGTTGGATTCCGCATGAACAAATAATAAAAGAAGTGTCTATTCCTGTAACTGCTACAGGAAGAACATATACTGTTGCACCAGGGGAAAATCGATCAATTCAAGCATTATTTTTAAACTTTAAAATTGATTAAATCCTTGGTAGCTTAAATCTGAAGAAAAAAACTATTATATTATAAAGTTATATGCATGTAAGTAAATATTTTGTTCTTATTTTGTCTAGATTTGTTCCACGTGTAAGTTTAAACTTTGGCTTATTTCTCATCACTTTCAATGTTTTGCCCTGGATTTGTATTATATTATTGTTATTTATTTATTTTTTTGTCTCATTGTATCTAGATTTTTGTTCATATAAATTTTAACTCAGTGTGAACAAAAAATAACAAATGTCAACTCAATTAACTGATTTATACATATTTATTTTATGTAAATTACACAATTGAATAATTCAACTGTAATTTACAGCTAGTATTTCTCCAACATTTCTGAAGAAAATATTATATGCCTTTTTTTTTTTTTTTTTTTTTTTTCATGTATTCTATAGTAAGGTATTTAAAATATTTATGTAAATATATTTTGAGAATTATATTCTCATATTTTGAATGAAATCAAAAGTACTGTAAAAATGAAAATTTACTAGTATCAGGCAGGAAAGTGGCAAATGAGAAAAAAGGTGGAATTTTTTTCCCATCTATACAGTGACACCAAACTTCTATAATTTAAGTGTCAGTTTAACTGCTACTTATACAATTAAATGTAACTGCATGTATGATTGTTATTATAATTATTTTATTTTACTTAGAAAATATTAACACTGTTAAAGGTGTAAATCCAAATATATCTGATATCAACTTATGTGAAGTACAGTCATTAATTTTCCAAAACAAATATTACTCTGATTGGTTTAGATGTGAAATCCCCCCCCCCCCCCACACACACACACTTATTTAAAAAAAAAATACAATTGCTGTGCTAAATTGGTCTTAGTTTCAGGAATACATCTCAAAAAAGGTATAATAGAAATTACACAAAAAAAGAAACTTACTGTCACTTTGAATCTTTAAAGTTATTTTTTTTTCCTTGAATGACTTTTTGAACAATTTTATTTACATGACAGATGTTAGTATGACATAAGCTCATCTTTCATTTTATGTTTCTTTTGCACAAAAATTCAGGAACAAACTCAAAGGGTTTAAGTAGACAAAATGTCTGATAAATAAATTTCACAGTCACTCCTCCCCCCCCCCCCCCCTCATTATCCTTCCAAAATTTTCTTTGCATTTTTGTATCAATCCAGAGGATGTCCAAAATTGCTTTAAAAAAGGTGGAATTCCCCCTTTAGGAGGAAATCTTTCATGCCTGTAGTATTTTAATACAATATATAAATATTTAGTGTAAATAACTGCAAATTGATATTTCTTTATTGAATTATATAATATACACACAATAGAAAATTTCATTTTAACCAATATTTCTTTAATTAAGAATACTTGTAGATTTTAAAACAATCATTATTTGGTCAATGACACCTTACGTGTAGAAAACCATTTATTTTAAAACAACAAATTTTACCTCTCTAATTTTACAGTACAATGTTCCATATATAAAGAAACTGTTACATCTATGCATAATCAAATCATTAATATACAGATAGCGTAAAAAGTATATGAACTAAATTTACTTTTGATTTTTGAAATTATCTTTTTCTTTATATACTTGCAAGCTTATGTAAATCAGCTACTTTTTTCAACTGAAGATTGGAGTACCATTACTTCATCAAATGTGTGATTGATGAAATATTTAGAATGATACATAAAAAGAGAAAAACCTACTGTCTTTTTTCTACCCCATTTGCCCCTATATGTGAAGTAAATCGTCATACATATGCACTGCATTTATAGGTATTTTATAATTATACATTATATTCCTTAATTATTTTCTTATCTTTTTCAGTGTAAAATTTTTTCAATTGTCTAAATTTTTTTTTGGGGGGGGGAGGGGGGCTGGGGAGGAGATTCCTACAAAATTAATACAAATGAGGTTTTGAATATACTTTTACATTAATTTAGATGTTAGAAAATTTTATTTTAACCATTATTTTTTTAATCAAGAATGCTTAAAGATTCTAAAATGATCATTATTTGGTTAATGATACCTTATGTGTAAAAAACCATTTATTTTAAAACAACAAATTTTACTTATCCAATTTTTTTTTTATTTAAAGTACACAGATGGAGCAATGTTTTTACCAAGTTTCAGAAAAATTCATGATGATTCATTTTTTTTATGGGCCATTACAATCTGTGCTTTTTTTGGGTGATATTTTTAGTTTGCACATAATAAAAAGTAAAGAAATGAAAATTTACTATTGTTGAATGATGTGAAATATGCATTCTTTGTACAAATAGTTTCAAATTGGTACCAGATTTATAAAATTTGAGCCTTTAGTTGTCAAATTATGGTCATTTTTAGACGATAAAATTTCAAGATGGCCACCATTTAGTAAAAATGGTCAGTTTTCAAATGGCTATATCTTAACCAATATTGCAAAAATTACTTTTAAATTTCAAATTTGAGAGTTTCACTACTATGTTTATGATAAAAATTTTAAAAAAATCTGTGATTATGGTGCAACACCCATTGATTGAATTCGTGTGGAATGACCCATATACTACATTGTACTAACATTTTGAAATTGGATTCATTTCACTAATGTAAAAAAAATCACAAACACGAAAAAAATGTGGAATATAATGCAATTTTTAACATTTTGATGTAGTTTTGTAAGTGTGGCGCTTCTGACGAATATTTGTTTTATTTTCAGAGGTGTGGTGCTTACAGTGGGTGTGGCGTATACTCCCAAATATAAGGTATTTAGTATATAAGGTTAATTAGTATATTTGTCAAAATACACTTAGTATACTTTGTAGGAAACCTTCTTTGTTAGTAGCAAAAAATGACAATACGATCAAACAAAATTTGATGGCCAAATTTCATTTGAAAGTTCAAGGACAATTATTTAATTTTCAAAAACTGAAAATTAACTTTTTTTTTTTTTTTTTTTTGCAAACATTTCTTATATTTTTTCCAAAATATGTGAACCATTAAAAGAAATTAACTAAATTCAAACATTTCAAATGAATATACAGAACTAATACCTCTGGAAGATCTTCAGTATAATTTACAGCACTTGATACATCTTTCAATAAGACTAGTGTCACAATTACACAAATAAACTGGAATGTGATCTATAAGGAAAAAATATAGAGACGATAAATTTAGAAACAATTATCAACTTAACGAATAAAATAGACAGGACACTTTATCAATCTAGAATGCAGCTTCAAACACTGCTTTAAATGAAATCTGCTGGAATCTTAAGCTCTACAACAATACCACTAGCATCCATATATATTATATATATAAACATAGTTTCATAAAGAAAGACATTTAGTTTGCAATAACCTGGAAACATGCAGCTATATTACTTTCTTATTCAGTTCATTTACAGAATTTGATGAAAAATTAATATTACCAAGTAAAGCCAAAATGAATATTCTGAAAATTAACATTTGAATTGCATGAAAGAAGGAAAGTTTAAATTTTTACTTATAAACTTACAACCAGCATTTACAACTGCAGTGTTGTGCTGAGAATAACATTCAATTTTATAGAAAAACATGCAAATATTATAGATTATAATGAAGGCATAATTTAAAAAGATTATTTAAAAACAACAACAAAAAGAACAAGTGCAGGGTTCATACAGAGTTGGGAAGAAAAAATCCAAGGAATATATGAAAAATCCAAGGAGTCCAAAAAATTTTAAGGACTTGCCTCTTTTGTTGCTATTTATGTGGCATGCACTTGCACAGCCCTAATTCCGCAGGGATTCCGTGAGTTACCCCCTGCGAGAGGGGGGGGGGTATATCCGCGATCTTCAGACGAAATCAGCACTTTTCCACGATCTTCAGACAAAATCAACAATTTATCTGCGATATTTTAGGAAAATCGGTGATTTATTGCGATCTTTTGTCGAAATTGGTGGTTTTTCTGCAAACCTTTGATAAAATTGGCATTTTTTCGACAAAATTTCTATTTTTACACGATTTTTTCTCAAAAATGGCATTTTATCCCCGCAATCTTTTGACGAAATCGGCATTTTTTTTTTTTTTTTTTTTTTTTTAAAGATATTTTGACAAAATATTTGTAAGCGATCTTTTATCGAAACAGCGTTTTTTCCCGCAATCTTTTAATGAAATCGGCATTATAGCCGCAATCTTTAGACGAAATCTATGTTTCCCCATTTTCTTCACACGAAATTAGCGTTTTATCTGCGATATTTGGTGAAATCGCCGTTTTAACTGCGATTTGCACAGGAAATTCGAGTTTTTCAGCAATCTTTTGACAAAGTTAGTTGACAAAAACATTGATGAAATCGTTGTTTTTCCACGAAATATTGATGAAATGTGTGCTTTTTCGGCGATCCTTTCACGAAATTTGCATTTCTCTGCGATTGGTTTTTCTGCGCGCAAAACCGTACAAGTAGGCAACTATGCGGAACTGATAACCCAATTTCAAATTTTCGGACGAAAATCACCCCTGAATCCGCCGTTATCAGCAAAATTGAGGATGATGAATCGTATTATGAAGAAAAAATCAAAGTGTATATCTAGCTGTGAAGGAATTAAACAGTGTAATCACTTTTTGAAATTAGAAACTTAGAGGTGTGTCTGGATTAATTTTTTTACTTTTCTTTCCCTTATGGCCGTGAAAAGTAAATGACTTTGGTGGCTTTAGTATGATCCCAACCAATTACTGCTGTGCTTCTGATGAGTGACGTGCATAAAGATTTTACCATGCGTTTTACAATCATGATTTTTTTTTTCAGGAGCAATATCGTATGCGTGCAAAACCGCAATAAAATTTAAGGAGTTTCTAAGGAGTATTTTGTTTATCTAGGTAGTTCTAAGTACTACTTGGGAACGTTTTTACTTCTAAGTAGTTTCTAAGGAGTCCAAGGAGTCTGTGCGAACCCTGCAAGTGTAAATAGTATTTGCATCCTGAGGGTTATGTACTGTTATGTAATATAACCTTAAAGGTTAGAAAAAAGTGTCCAATTTCTGTGCAAATATACAAAAATAAGAACTGCATATTTATATCTAGAAATTATGATTTAGATATTTTTACTTCATGATAGTATTTTTGCAAATATTATATCATAAAGCTGTGATTTATTTAATCGTCTATATTGCCTAAATTTGTGATAACTGTAAAAGAATGGATTACACCCAGCATTCTCACTGGTTTTGGACTAACATTAGCAATATTCATGACAAAAACTCTAATTAATTTAAAACCCTTTTTTAAACTCTCTAATGTATGCTATATTTCCTTTCGAATATGTTTTATTTTTTTATATTATTGATTTTAGAGCAGTTCTAAATTGAACTATTAGCTACAGAAACCAATAAAACAAGTCCTTATATTAAAAAAATGTAAAAATTTAGAAAAGAATTAGTGAAAATCTGCATAGATACTGATGAACCAATGAAAATCTGCATAGATACTGATGGACCAATGAAAATCTGGATAGATACCGCAAGGGAGGGGGGGTACCATTGGAGGAGCCAATTCTGTCGCCAAGTTTGTTACCAACTTGGTGACCAAAACAACTTGGCAAAAATTATTGCCAATTTGGTGCTATATCGGATATTTTGTCAAATTCCCATAGACTCAATGTAATCCAATAAGGTCCCTCAAAAAATTGTCAGTATAAAAGTTGTAGATAATATTAAGAAGATCCATAATAAATTTAATTAGATTTTATATCTTAAGCAATGGCAAAGTTGGAATTCCCCTCACCCCTAAAACTTTTAAAAAGTTGTGGTATTTTTCAATTTTCATAAAATCCTCCCTATTTCCACCCCCTTGGTCCAATATTGCTGATAAGTGTACTTGGCTGAAATTTTTTGCTGTATTATTTTATGTAAGAGTTTGGAAGAGATTTGTACAGAATTATAGAATTTATCATGTCTGTAAAAAAAAGATATAATGTGCATAGAAAGATAAAGTTTTAACTGGGGGGTGTTTTTAAGGTCTAGGAGTTACATAATTGATATAAATCTATAAAAATGTTTTGGAAGTTCCAACATAAAGGAGAATGTTATAGGTAGTATTTCCTACAAAATCAATCTTTCAACATCCTTATCTCCTTTGTTTTATTTTTAAATGAAAATTGTTACACAGATACGTATTTTTTCAGTTTTCCTCTTCTTATCAAAAATAATTGTTAAAACCCCTTTATAATATATATTTTAAACTTTTTAAAATAATTTTCTATTATTTCAACATATAAACTGTTAATGAAGAAAATTGTATTTGAAAAATATAAATAAATAACCTACCATACACTTCTTTATATCATTGGGATCAATTCCAGGCAAAGATCCCATTAATAAAGGAATAACATGAGAAGGTCCATCAGGATAAAATTTATTCTGTTGTACCAAAGATCTTGCAACTGGAATTATACAATGCATAGCAGCAGTTAAACGATGGGGTTCAGTGAGAGTTTCAAAGGATGGATATAACCTAAGAAAATGGATTTCATAAACATATGGCAGATAAAAAAAAAATTAAAACAAAATCTTTTTAAGGGTGTATTCGAAAAAACGCTTTTCAACCTTCAACAGCTCAAAATTTTCAGATACAATTTCAGACACATTTTTAAAAGTAGAAACATGAAACTTGCTGAGGGGATTCTTGAAGGGACGTATGAGGTGCCGTGTGATGTCTTTTAATGCTCAATTCATTAGAATTTGAGTTATAAAAAATACCTTATCAGTATGACCCTTTTCGTTCCTAAATCACCCACTTGGAAAAAATTGGTTCGAAATGCCGTTTTCGATTGCTTTTTTTGCAATATTTTCTGCATTTATTAAAGAGTCGACAACCACGGCACCTTGTATACTTTCCAAATAAGAGATTTGAAAAGTTTGGTGTATTTGAGAACAAAAATAAATTCAAAAATAAATTGGAAAATAAGCAGTTTGAATCTAAATACACCCTTAAATTCCAAATTTTAAATTCTCAGACTTTTTTTCTAATTTTAAAATCTAATACAGTAGACTATCTCAAATCTGCACAGCTTGGGAACAATGGTTCAGTGGATTTCAGAATTTTGCAGATTTTTGGTCATTGGTTTGTTTACATTAATGCAATCAAAATTATAATGAATGCTTACAGCATAACAAAATATTTAAATAATTAAGTAAAGCAAGTCTTAATAACCAAAAAACTTGATTAATAAATAAATTATTCGGTAAAAAGACCATGGTTATTAGTGACTGTTATGAGCGATTATAAAACATCTTTTACACGATAGATGGCGCCTCTGCGGCGCGCTTGTATGATCGGCAATCCTGCACAGATTCACGCAGAATCGGCAGTCCTGCAATAGCCGCGATGTAGTAAGGTTGTATGTTGTAAATAAATCTATATTATTATTCCTAAATGCTTACCGGCATGAGTTCCTGCATCACCACAACGTACTAAAACGTAACACTGACGACAGAGGATGGGATATGGTGATGCACAACAAAGTTTTTTTTCACCGAACGCCGATCTTTGACATACGATGTTAAGTCTAACACGCGGTCGTGAAGTTTCTGTTGTCCTTGAAAAATCAAGGACAAGTCTTAAAAATGACATTACACTAGCAGATAAGATATGCTGTCTGAAACTTTGCTGTGGAAACTTGCCCATAGAGTTTAGGAAAAATGTAATGAGGAAAAATAACCAAACAGATTTATAAACAACAAACAACTTTTATTTAATTCATAGTTAAAACATATAAAATCAAATTAAAACCAAATTATATAAAAGTCAAATAAATAATCAAATTATATGCTTAATTAAAACAATGAACCGGAGCACCAAAAGCAAACTATTGTATTTCAAAATTCTATCTTAAAATTGTCAATAATAATTAACTTTAAATTCATCTTTAAATTAAACTTCAGTTTCCAATCTAACCCATATTAAACTTTCAATTAAAATAAAATAAATTACATTAATGTTTTTCTCCTCCCGAAAGATTCCACTAACCATACTGAATTACAAAAACTTTCTCTGTAGCTAATTCTTACTGCCACTAAGAATACTACCCATAACACCGGCCACTGCCACTAGCGGTGAACTCCAAGAAATCCCGTATCTGCCACATGAGACTATACTTGGAGGGCGAGAAAGAAAAATCTAAAGATTCCCCATACCGTAGCAAAACAAAATCTTAACAAAGACTCAGCAGCGAAATCCGTCTATAGAGTCTTAAAAAGAAATTGACCTGGATCTCTTTAGTCCTGGTCACATTACCACAAAACGGGAAAAACCATTTAAGAAAGAAAGAAGTTATCTTAAGGGAAGGAGAAAAAGAAACTTTACAAATAAACTATTTCCAATTTAAAAGAAATATAAAAATGAAATACCAACTAATAAAAACATGTCGCTGGTGACGTGGCTGTCTTCGCCTATTCTTGAAAAATTAAAGTTCAAGACTTGACAAACTCCCGATGCATTTATACAGAGAAACACACGCTTCTTTATAATCCTGGTACTGACCAAAGTAAACAAAGTTCACTTTTCATTTAATCAAAAAGACTTTCCAAAAAAAAAACTTTCTCAAACTCATTACATACACCGGTAACAGTCTCCAGAACTTCACTGTAAACAAACATAATTAAGGACAGCACTACGACAAAACGAAACTAACAACGTACATGCAGGCAAAAGAAAAAGCAAAGCACTCACGGTCTTTCCACTGAGCTATAAATAGCTCTCCTGTCCTCCGTTACCGCCCACTTACGTCATTTCCTATGACGACATCCAAACGCCACCTACGGCATCCAGAACATACCTGAGCTGAAGAACCAATAGCGATCATCCACGATAGGTAAGCACATGCATCCAGAGACAGATAACGCCATCTACCTAAAACTGCCATAACCTTTCAGATTACGATTTACCGTGACGATGTTCGCCGCTGTTCGTATTGACAGGATGGAAACAAAATTACCGTGATACAAATTAACAAGTGAAGGAAGACAGGTATGAACGTAAGTTAAACAGAAGTGACCGAGTTATATTTTATTTAAAACAAAGTTATATTTAAATACTGAAATAAAGATGAAAGTATTTAAATTAGACTTTTACTATTGAAACTTAAAATGATTTAAACAGAAATTATTTAATAATATGTATAAAGGATAAATAGGTCTATAGAAGGTAAGATGGATGAAATGGGGAAGAGTGGAATGGGACAGAGTTTGAGTGGAGTGATAAGAATAAGGGGGAAATATAAATATATTTTCCTAACAGTTTCCAGTTGCCGGTAGCGCATGTTCGAACGGAATCCAAAACGAAAAGCCGTGTGTTCTTTGAATTAAAGCTTCAGAAAATAAAGCTAAGATGGGCTCTTTAGGACAAATTAAAGAGTTCGATTTGACAGCTGAATCATGGACATTGTATACTGAAAGGCTCCAGCAGTTTTTCATCGCAAACGGGATTGAAAATCCTGATCGCAAAAGAGCAATTTTCCTGACAGTCGTCGGTCCATCTACTTATGCTTTAATTTGGAATCTCTTGTCACCAGCAGTGCCAGATACGAAGACATTAGAAGAAATAACCAACGTTTTGAATTCGCACTTTGGCCCTGCACCTTCCGTCATTGTGGAACGATACAGATTTAACAGCCGAGTTCAGCACACCAATTGCAAATTTTATAGCTGAGTTACATAGCCTGGCTAAGCATTGCAGTTATGATACATTGTTAGATGAAATGTTGCGGGATCGGATAGTTTGTGGAATTCAAGATGAAGCAATTCAAAGAAAACTTCTCGCGTAAAATCAGTTAACCCTAACAAGTGCTACAGAGATCCCGATGACAACGGAAACAGCGGCTAGAGATGCAAACAATCTGCTTATGTCATCCGGTCTGGAAGTAAATATAAACAAAATACATTCAAAGAAGAGTAATGCACCGAAAAGTCCAACTTCTCGTG
This sequence comes from Maratus speculifer, assembly GCA_964019185.1. Classification (NCBI taxonomy): domain Eukaryota; kingdom Metazoa; phylum Arthropoda; class Arachnida; order Araneae; family Salticidae; genus Maratus; species Maratus speculifer. The sequence continues at coordinate 170,939,370 of OZ025295.1, forward strand.
TGATAAATCAGAATGCTGCTCGCGCGACAAAACAACATTTTGAAAGATACAATCGATGTGGATTGAATCATTTGTCAAACGAATGCCGTTTTAGGAATGCAACTTGCCATTCTTGTAAAAAAAATCGGCCATATCGCCAAAGTATGCCGTTCTAAGAAGAAAAATTCTGGTCCTTGGGTGCATAATGTGCAAGTGGATAAAGTAGAAAATGAAGTGCCACCAGTCTACACATTATTTAATGTCTCAGGTATGGAAGAAACCTTGCCACCTGCTAAAGTTGAATGCTTTCTCCAAGGTAAACCATTCATTTTTGAAGTGGATTCAGGGGCTCCTTTTTCTTTAATGCCATTAAATTTTTATAATAGTGTAAAAGAATATTTTCCTCCTTTGGAGAATACTTCAATAAAGCTGAATTCTTACACAGAACATCCTATTGAAGTGATTGGAATAGCACGAGTGAATGTATGCTAGTCCTGCTCTTTACCTTTGATGATAGTTGGGCAGGGAAAAATTAATTTAGCCGGATATAATTGGATTTATCCATTAAAGTTGATGAATGTTTTCAAGAATCCAAACCAGTCTTATACCATAAACAATTTGCCAACTCCAGAATTTAAATTGCATAATCTTTTAGAAAAATTCAGAGATTTATTTTCACCAGGTTTAGGCATGCTAAAAGATGTCAAAGATGATTAAGAAAGATTCTGCAAAGCTTAAATTTTTTAAAGCACGCCTAATTCCTTATGCTCTTTTGAACAAGGTTGATCAAGAAATAGCTCGCCTCGTTAAGGAAGGCATCCATGAGCCAGTGAAGACTGCTGAGTCTGCAGCGCCAATCGTACCTGTCCTAAAGCGTGACGGACGCATCAGAATATGTGGAGATTTCAAGTTAACAACCAACAAGGTGACTGAATTGGAGCAGTATCCACTGCCAAACATCGAAGATTTATTTGCACAGCTTTCAGGAGGAGTTGTTTTCTCTAAATTGGATCTTCGTGATGCTTATTGCCAGCTGCAACTGGATGAAGAGTCCAAAGATTTAGTAGTAATCAATACCCATAAAGGACTTTTCCGTTACACTAGAGTTCCTTTCGGAGTTGCCTCAGCTCCAGCTATGTTCCAGAGAGAGATTGACAAAATTCTGCATGGTTTGAAGGCTGCTTACTATCTCGATGATGTCTTGGTTTTTGGAAAAGATGAAGCTGAACACCTACAGAATTTGACAGCAGTTCTAATGCGTTTACAGGAAGCTGGAATGAAGCTTAATTCTGAAAAATGTGAATTTTTGAAATCTTCGGTGGAATATCTGGGTCATCGTATTGACAGGGAAGGGCTTCATCCCTTAGAGTCTAAAGTGGATGATGTAGTCAAAGCTCCTGATCCGAAGAATGTTGATGAGCTACGTTCCTTCATCGGTCTCATTACTTATTACAGCAAATTTTTACCAAACATGGCTACCTTATTAGCTCCATTATATGAGTTATTGAAAGGAAAAATGAAATGGAAATGGGAGACACCACAGAAAATAGCATTTTCTAAAGTGAAAGAGGTTTTGAAGAACTCATCACTGTTAATACACTTCGATAACAAGAAGTTGTTTTGGCTTGCGATGCTAGTCCCTATGGACTTGGAGCAGTCTTGTCTCACAAAACCGAAGATGGTGATCGTCCAATAGCCTTCGCTTCCCGTTCCTTAACGGAAGCTGAAATAATTATACAGTTGAACTCGTTTATAACGAGCTCGGATTTAACGAGTCAAACGAGAATATTTGGTTGGATCAATGTTAAGTCTATGGAACAGAAATCACTTTTAACGAGCAAGACCCGGTTTTAGTGAGCAAAATTTTTCTGTCTTGCAATCTTTTTTCTCACTTTTCTAGTCTTTCTGTCTTATCTCTTTTTTTCTTCTCTGCGGTTTAATACTTTTGTAGAAAAATTCCTCCAGCATTCCAATGTCAATAGGGAGGATTCAATAATCCGGTGCAACAGCTGGGGCTTATTGTAAACAGGGGGGGGGGGGGGTGAGAACAGCTGCACCTGCTAATGTGTAGAGGTCAAGTAGGATGGTCAGATGTTCATTCTTTGGCCTGAGTTCGTTGAGTACACGCGACAATTTTTATCCTCTGACTATGTCGAAACGCAAAGCTTTATCGGTTGACGAGAAAGTAAAAATTTTACAGGAGTTGGATGGCGGTGCTAAAAATGTCGAAATCTGCAAAAGTTATGGATTGTCTTCATCTACTGTTTCCACACTGCTAAAAAACAAAGCTAAGTTAATGGATGCATACGACCAAAATAAAACAGACTGTAAGCGACTGAAGAAGTGTTCGAAAGAGGATTTAGACGAAGCGTTATTGAAATGGATGAAGGTGCAACGTAGTGCTGATTTTCCTGTGAGTGGAGTTATTCTAAAAGTGCAAGCAGAAAAATTTGCTGAACAACTTGGATATTCTGAGTTCGTGTGTTCTAATGGATGGATTGATCGGTTTAAAGTTAGACATGGCATAACTTTTGGAAAAATATGCGGAGAAGCCAAGTCTGCAAACATGGCGGACATTGCAAAATTGTTGAGTGAAAAGTGGCCAGGCATCAGAGAAGGATATGCAGCAGATGACATCTATAACGCTGATGAAACAGGGATATTCTACAATGTAACCCCACAGTAAACCTTAAAATTTAAAGGTGAAAAATGCATTGGAGGCAAGCTCTCTAAAAATAGGTTAACAGCTTTAGTGTGTTCGAACATGTCTGGCACTGACAAGAAAAAACTCTTGATTATCGGCAAATCAAAGAACCCTAGATGCTTCAAAAATGTGAAAAAGCTAACGGTAGACTATGATCATAGCCGAAAAGCCTGGATGACTTCAGACATTTTCACAAAATTCATTTCAAAATGGGAGAGACAACTGCGGAGAGAAGATCGTAAAATTCTCCTTTTGATAGATAATTGTTCAGCTCATTCCGAAATCACTGGACTTTCCAATATCAGGATTGAATTTTTGCCACCAAATTCTACATCTGTTATCCAGCCTATGGACCAAGGAGTCATAAGAAGTTTTAAGTGCCATTTCCGTAAGCAACTAATTTTGATGATTCTGGACCGAAGAGATAGAAGTGCAACAGCATCAAATACCAATGTGAGCGTACTGGAAGCTATACGTTTGATGAACGATGCATGGGAAAATGTCACATCAACATGCATCATCAAGTGTTTCCATAAGGCTGGATTGGAGAGTTGTCAAGACGATCAATCCACTGAGGAAGAAGAGGTTGACAATTTCTTACAAACTGCAAATTTGGAAATGACCAAAGAAGAATTTCTAAACTATGTATCCATCGACGACGATTTGATGACCTCAGATGTACCAACTACCGAAGATATTGTAGCTGACGTACTAGCGAATTTAGAGGAAAAACATGGCGAAAGCGATGAGGACACTGATGAATATGAATATGAAGAAACTGAACCACCCCCAACTTGTTCTACTATGTTGGAGTTCGTTGAAAAAATGCAGACCTTTTTTGAAGCGAGGGATGTCAGTGATGATGTCTTCCGGGCGATGAGTCTTCTCCGAAGAACAGTAGCACAGGAAAGAGACAGGGAACGAGTTCAAAGTAAAGTAACAAAATATTTTAAATAGTATGTAGATTAATGAAAAAAATAAATGTTTTGGTAAGAATCTTTTCCATCTTCAATCATTTGACCTCCCAAGCACCCCCCCCCCCCTCTTCTGGTTGCACGCCTGCCTTGAGGACCCGTTTATTACGAGCACTCGGATTTAACGAGTACATGTTACGGTCCCTTTGTGCTCGTTATAAACGAGTTCGACTGTAGTCATATAGAAAAAGAAGCTTTATCCCTGGTCTTTGGTGTGACAAAATTTCGAAAATACCTGTTAGGATGAACATTCACGTTGCTTACCGATCATCGTCCCTTAGTTAATCTCCTTTCGTCAGCAAGCCTGTACCAGTAGTAGCTGCTGCAAGAATTCAACGTTGGGCTCTGGCCTTAGCAGCATATTCGTATACAATTAAGTATAGAAAAGGCAGCTTGCACGCGAATGCAGATGCTTGCAGTCGATTGCCATTGAAGACAAAGTATGCGGATCCACCAGTTCCAACAGAGTCGGTGTTATTATTAACACAGTTAGATGACACTTCAGTGACGAGACACCTAATTGCTACCAAAATTGACAGATGCCCTGACCTAAGGAAGCTGAAATTGTATATTTTAAAAGGGTTTCATAAGAAAATTGAGACAAATTTGCATCCCTTCTTCAGAGTAAGAGATGAATTATCTGTCGAAGAAGACATAATTTTGAGAGGCTCACATGTTTTTATTCCTCCAAAATTTAGAAAATTCGTTCTTGATGAGTTTCATTCATCTCACCAAGGCATAACAGCAATTAAAGCACACACTCGTTCCTATGTTTGGTGGCCAGAGCTGGATAATGATTTAGAAGCAAGAGTAAAGGGCTGTGTTGCATGTCAGCAGAATGCCTCAGCACCTCCATCAAAGTACCATATTTTCAGGTGTATAACCCACACCCGATGTATAGCCCGCACCCCTAAATCAAGCAGTGCAGTAAAAAAAGTTTGTGCATAACCTGCAGAGATGCATCGGTGTATAGACCGCGGGCTATACACCATATACGAACCTATATTTCGATCAGGATTCGAAATTAGAAACCATTAGTCATAATTTTTAACACAAATTTACCAAATTTTTTCGTGATGCATAATACCTACAGTAATTCAGCTAAAAAATTAAGATTATCAGTACCGTAATTTTCGGAAGAAACGCCACTGCGTTTACGTGTTTTAAGATAAAATTTCAAGCGATGCGGTGTTTACGCGCATTTTTTTTAAAACAAACGTGATATTTTTTCAAAATTTTTCCGAAAATTTAAAGAAAAAAAAAATTGGTGATAAATTCAAAATTTCGGACATAAAATGTATACATATCTTAGGTCATTGGTTCGCAAAAGGATCGAATCCTCGGAATCGGTCCGAAATGCACCAACTCCGAAAAGGAACGATTTTTCTGACTTTCTGAAATGAAACGACTCCAGAAGATTAAAAAAGTAAATAATGCCTTTGTGCACAAATGTTTAAAGATAGAAAACCAATGATTATAAATGCATAAATAAAGTATGAGAAGTTAGCAAATAGCTATTTCGAATCTGCGATCAAGATTCTTCATCAGTGCAAAACTCAGTGAGCTAAAAGATCATCAAGAGAAACCGGCTGGCTGTTCAGAACAGGCAGTAACCACCTGCCTGTTCTGAATGCACCCAAAAGAACGCACCCAAACTGGAGTGCCTTCTGCAAAACTTCCTGAACTGGTCTCTTCCTTCTTGTGCGTCTGACTGATAGGATTTCGAATTAGGTCTAGACGTGTTCGGAGAGGATGACCAAACATAGCCATGGCTGGGGATATTCCAGTGGCTGCTGATGGCGTATTGCAATAGTTGAAGAGGAACCTCAACAGCCTCTCGGCAAGAGTCCCTCCAGTCATTTTCTTCAGGGCTGTCTTTACTGTTCGGACCGCTCGCTCAGCTAAGCCATTCGAACGTGGATGGTAAGGAGGTGTTTTCACTTCAGCAATGCCATTGCAAGATAAAAAATTTGCAAATTCTTCACTATGGAAACCAGGACCATTGTCGCTGACCACACTCTTAGGAATGCCGAAACGAGAAAATAGGCTACGTAAAACCATTATCGTTGCACTTGCAGATGTACTCGATACCTGTACAACTTCTAACCATTTCGTCTTGGCATCTACAATTATAAGTAGCATCTGACCTTCCACTGGACCGGCATGGTCAATGTAGATCCACTCCCATGCTTTCTCTGGCATAGGCCAAGGAACATATCGTATTTTCGGGTGTATAGTCCGCGGCTTATACATGAAAAAAACCTTCCAAAAAGCTGCTGCGGCTTTTACATGGTGCAGGTTATACAAAGATTTTTTTTTTAAATTGGAAATCGTGATATTTTTTCTACAACTTTTAAACCTCAAAAAATTTGTAAAAAACATCAAAATTTGTAATTTTTTTTCGCTATGCCGTGAAATTCAGAGAGTTCTCCCATGTTTGTAAAGGCTTCTTTTACTGCTTAAATACAGTTATTTCTGGATTTGGAAGAACTGTCGCAACTATCGCCAAGTATTGCACTGATAGATCTGTAATAGCTACCATATATACTCGCTTATAAGTCGTGAAATTTTAGACAAAAAAAAAAAGAACTTTAAAGTGGGGAGTCAACTTATACGCGAGACCTAAAAATTTTTTTTTTTTTTTAAATTCTATAAATAAAATATCAGAAAATAATTTGCTAGCGAATCGGTGCTGCAGCACCCCATTGTGTTTGTAGAGTACAAAATCCTAAGTCCGGAACCCTTTCAACTTCGACGATTCTGAATTTGAGATTTAGTTTACTTTTCAAAAAAATAATCTACCCTACTCTGTTGCAAATAACAAAAAAAAAAAAAAAAAAGTGTGCGATTTATGCCATTTTGGAACAATTCAGAGCAGTCGGTCTTTTCTGAAACGAATCCAAGGAATCATTCCTTTACAGAGTCGTTTCATTTCGGACGAGTTCAAGGAATCAAACTTTTCCAGAGTCGTTTCATTTCAGACAGAGTCCGAGGAATCGTTTCTTTTCGGAGTTGGTACCCGACCCTGTTGCAAAGAACAAAAAAAAGTGCGTGATTTATGTCATTTCGGAACGATTCAGAGCAGCGGTCTTTTTCGAAAGGATTCCGAGGAATCGTTCCTTTACAGAGTCGTTTCATTTCGGAACAAATTCAAGGAATCATACTTTTCCGGAGTCGTTTCATTTCAGATAGAGTCCGAGGAATCGTTTCTTTTCGGAGTTGGTACCCTACCCTTCACTATGGACCCTGTTGCAAAGAACAAAAAAAAGTGCGTGATTTATGTCATTTCAGAACGATTCAGAACAGTCGGATTTTTTGGAAACGATTCCAAGGAATCGTTCCTTTACAGAGTCGTTTCATTTCGGAACGAGCTCAAGGAATTGAACTTTTCCGGAGTCTAAAGATAGAAAACCAACGATTAGAAATGCACAAATAAAGTATGAGAAGGTAGCAAATAGCTATTTCGAATCTACTATCGAGATTCTTCATCAGTGCAAAACTCAGCGAGCTAAAAGATCATCAAGAGAAACCAGCTGGCTGTTCAGAACAGGCAGTAACCACCGGTAGGTGGACCACCCGTAGGCGGATTCTTCATCACCCGTAGAGATGCTTCATCAGTGCAAAACTCAGCGAGCTAAAAGATCATCAAGAGAAACCGGCTGGCTGTTCAGAACAGGCAGTCTAAGAGTGTGGTCAGCGACAATGGTCCCGATTTCCATAGTGAAGAATTTGCAAATTTTTATCTTGCAATGGCATTACTGAAGTGAAAACACCTCCTTACCATCCACGTTCGAATGGCTTAGCTGAGCGAGCAGTTCGAACAGTAAAGACAGCCCTGAAGAAAATGACTGGAGGGACTCTTGCTGAGAAGCTGTTGAGGTTCCTCTTCAACTATCACAATACTCCATCAGCAGCCACTGGAATATCCCCAGCCATGGCTATGTTTGGTCGTCCTCTCCGAACACGTCTAGACCTAATTCGAGATCCTATCAGTCAGACGCACAAGAAGGAAGAGACCAGTTCAGGAAGTTTTGCAGAAGACACTCCAGTTTGGATGCGTTCTTTTGGCCATGGCCCACCATGGGTTAAAGGCAATGTTTTATGTCCCGTGGGGAAAGTTATGTATAAAGTGTCTACCCCTTTGGGAAATTGGACACGCCACATTGACCAGCTGGGGCTCAGACAGGAAAACCTGATGAGTGATGTTCCGACTCCATTTGACTTGCCAATTCCTGCAGCTTCAGCTACAGAACCTGTCGATTTGCAAATTGATGTTCCCACAAGTACCCCCAAACCTCCTATGCTCCCCTTAGAAGTAAGTTCTCCAAGTGTAAATAAGAAGCCACCTGCAGACCCCCCAGTTCTATCACCACGAGTGTTAACTTGTGATGTAAGTACCCCATGGTCAGACGTTCAGAACGAGTTAGAAAGAAACCAATACGCCTCTAGTATTAGTCTGTTTTGTTTTGTTCCTGACAAACTGCTTTTAGTTTTGAACTGTTTCTGATCCAGCATGTCTGCAGTTATAAACTGTTTTGCTTGCTGCTGACAAACTGTTTTTTAGTCGTGAACTGTTTTATTTTGAACTATCTCGATGTACAAGACTCTATGACATCTTGCATTTTCTTTAAGAAGGGAGGGAATTGTTATGAGTGATTATAATAGATCTTGTACACGATAGATGGTGCCTCTGCAGCACGCTTGTATGATCGGCAATCCTGCACGGATTCCTGCGGAATCGTCAGCCCTGCACTAGCCACGATGTAGTAAGGTTGTATGTTGTAAATAAATCTATGTTATTATTCCTAACTGCCTACCGGCATGAGTTCCTGCATCACCACAACGTACTAAAACGTAACAGTGACTTTACAGGGTTCCCAGCAAAACATGAGGCAAATCCCCTGATTTTCCATGACCAAATCTCAAAAAATTCCCTGCCCAAATTTCAAAAATTTCTTTATCCAAATAAGAATACAATAAAACTTTCTACTTATTTTCACAATCCTTAAAACTAATGTTTTCTCCTTGCGATTGTTTGAGGAATTTTATGATTTTTTCCCCCCTAGACTATTTGATGACTTTCGTATTATTTTTCATTTTTTCTCCAAGACTTTTTAGAAAATATTTGTAAATTCCCTGACTTTTCTTATATATTTTGCAATTTCCATGACTTTCCCTGACTATATTCGAATTCCATGACTTTCCAGATTTCCCCCCACTCAATAATGTAAATTAGATTCTTTAAAGCTCTACAAATCAAAATTAGATAATTTCTGACAGCAAATTGTCCGAGTTTAACATAAATTTGTATCTTTTACCGCATTTGACTGCCTGGCTGCATTCATGAATTACACAAATATAAGCAGTATTAGAAGTTAGTTTTATTTTTTTGGCTGAGTATTGGCACAGTAATGACTAATGAATTGTATTTCTGAGTAACAATTCGGTACTTTGTATCTTAGAGAATACCCGCTACTTAGTAATGAATATATGCGGTTTACAATAGCTCTACCAGTCATGAAGCAATATCATAATCATCACTTTTTCCCATTGCTCTTTATCAGTGAAATTTTTTTCTGACAAAGAGAAAATGAAAGTAGCTCAGTGGCTAAATTTGTGTGTTAGATGTTTATCACAAAAAAAGACCAAAACTATTTTTCACTCAATATGATTTTCGTCCCAATTCTATTTATGCTTTGAAATGAAAAAAGAAAGACTTGCATTAAACAGAGTGACAGCAATCAATCTGAATTCTAAAAAAATACCTATCAGGCAACGCAACCTACTTAAATATTGCTATCTGATCTTGAAGCATGTGATGTGCATATAGACCAAATGTTTTTTTCTTGTATCATGGATATAAGCTGTTATAAGTTGTCAAGAGCAGGACCTGAATACTCCAGGGACAAACTTCCAACAGTATTTTAGAATAACGAAAAAAAAAAAAAAAATTAGGGCAATAATACTATTATGAAGTACTGGTGAACTATTCCTTGCATTAATCGGTTTTGGTCAACAGTAAAAACTTTTTAATATACCCAAACCCCACTCCTAATCTTTGCCCAGAAATGATACCTGACTGGTTCCACAGCCTTATTTGAAAGAAAGCTGTGATGTTATTAGTGTTAATCTTTAGGGTTTTTTTTTTTTTTTTTTTTTTTTTTTTTTTTTTTTTATTTATATATTTAATTTGCTGATATTCTTGAATTATTCGTTTAAATTTCTATTATTTTGTCTGTATCGTAAGAAATTAATGAATGAATGAGGACTAATCAAATGAGGAAAGTTTCCATTCAACAAGCCTGACCAAAAGACATACTAATTCCCAAAAGAACTTTGTCTTGTCATTCAACATGATTAAAAATCAGGCTAAACCAAAATTCTGAAGTAACTACAGGTAACATAACAACAGCACATATTACAGATAAAATATTATGGAAAGTAGTAAACATTAGTGCATTGTATCTGTTAATATTATATTAAGTCCATTTTACATATATTTGAATAATTAATGTTTGGCATTGTGCCTTTTCAAATAATATTTCTGAATCACTGTTTGTTATATATTATGTATTTTTATAATTCAAATTATTTAAATATTTAAAATTATTCCATACTTTTGAAAAAATAATACAAATAGCATAAACTAAAATCTTCACCATCTTTTTTTTTTTTTTTTTTTTTTTTTTTTTTTTTTTTTGTGCTTGAACTTTATTTGAAAATATCACATGTTATTTACCAGATTGTGTTAAAGGAAAGTGGAAAAAGTAACACAACAGATTTACTATAAGACTATTAACTTTTGAGAATTTGTACACAAAAAACTTTTAAAACCAAGAAAGTTTTTTACTGTAATTATGTTTTGATATAATTATTATAATCTTTAATTATGCAATACCATTGCTGTTATAAGACGTTATTTAAAAAAAAAAATTACATGTAAAATTTACATGTAGCTCTAATTGCTCTTAGAGACAATCAATGATTGAAATCAAGTTCTTAAAGTTAAGGAGAAGAATGAAAAAATATTTTCAAAAAATTAACTGCAATACATTTTTTTAACTGATTGTGGCATTTGAGGCATAAGAGTACGATCTTTAGAATATGCTTTTTGTTTTTAACTTTACAAAATGGTTTGGCAGATGGAAGTTAATAAATAATGACATCCCACACCCATCCATGATTTTCATTTTTTCTCAATGCATAAATAGGGCATCTGCTCACTTTTTTTTTTTTTTTTTTTTTTTTTTCCCTTTTAAAAGTACAGAGATGATTGATTTTTTCATGAAAGTTCTGTGTAATTTTGAATTAATAAATCAGCTGATTATCAGAAAATTTAAATTCTGGGTCTCTGTGCACAGAAGAGGCCTTGGATACATCTCACACAAACTTTCATCCTTCTATATGAGGTAGATTTTTCTATCCATTGCACAGACACAGAATGAAACCTTCTTCTATTAGAATAGATATAATAATTAAGATACAGAAGAATAGACAAGATTATAATAGAAGAGCTAGTTAAGTGATAACAAATTACAAAACATATGAATTTAATTTTTATGCTGAATTAATGAGGTTTAACAGTGTTTGCATATTTATAATTATAAAAATATTATGAATAGAAAACAAGAATTTTAAATAATATTCAAATGTTTTATTAGTAATTTGAAAAGAAATAAAGTTGAATTTACCTCTCTAATAAGGGAGGAATCACAAGCTCAGGCCTCACAGCTCCTAAATTCTGCAAAGCCATAAATGAATCTAAACAGCCTCTTTTACTAAACATGGACAATAAAGCTGCAGGTAAAATACTTTTTACAAATTCTGTGACATCATCATCTGTAAGCCTAAATTTTTTTGGAACAGGGGTCATCCATGATATATGTTGGTTTCTTTCCCTAAAGATAAAAAAATTGAAAAAAAAAATTATAATACACTTATGCAAACAATTAAAAAGTAATACTGTATAATCCCAAAATTATCTTTTATAGGGGGCCGGGATCTTATAATTAGGGATGGATATTATTTAGCGTATTAGGATAAAAAACACTGTTACTATGCTGGAACCTAATATTGTGTTAATATGTTACCGAAAAGTCCCTGTTAATTAAATAACATATGGTTTTAAACGACAGCGTCATCATTCATTTGTCTTAATCAAGAAATCAATTTCACACCTCTAAAATAGAACAATATTCACTAAAAATGCCCTGAACCGATTCTTTTGAGACGAGCGCACCTATCTGGCTCTATCTTCACTCTCTAGTCATAGGCAACTCTGTTAGGCGTTTGGTGCTTAAAAATGTTTTGCATTTCATCAATTCCTTATGCAAAAGTAGATAACCTACTTAAAATTAGATAACCTACTAAAAAAAATAAAAACTATTTTCAACCAAAGAGTTACAAATAAAAAGAGAAAAATTTGATTGGATCAAAAATTATATCGATATCAAAAAACAAACATTTTCTCCCCCTAGAGATATTTTACAATATCATGTGCTGGACCCCTCCCTCCTTGCTCTTCTAAAGTGATAATGTTATAGGAGCCCCAAAGTGAACACGCTAGATTATTAGATCTAAATATTTTCCAGGGTTGGAAAAAAAAGCAGGTTTTTTTGAAAAAAACCAAAAAAACTGGTTTTTTTGGTTTAAACCAAGTTTTTTTTTGGTTTAAACCAGGTTTTTTTAAAAACATCTTTTTTTAGTACATATACATGCATATTCATTAATAAAAATAGACATTGTTGGATTATAAGTAGTATAAATTCATTTAAAAATAATTTAAATTAAGTAATTATTGTGAATTATGTAGAAAATTGAAAAAAAAAATCCTATTTTAATTTAAACAGTTATTAGTAAACAGTCTTATGTCCAAACAATAAACTACTCTACACAGTGAAACATTAATAAATCTTTATAAACAATCTTTTGATTACCTATAATAAACATCTGATGTAGTTTGATGAATGTAAATATTATTTTCCACAATTTAAAAAATAAATAAATTTGAGATACTTCTTGGGGTTTTTGTTTTTTTGAGAGACAATTTGAAATCAACATTTATGGTCATTAGATTTAGCAGATAAAGGGGGGAAATTAGTTTGTTATTGTTAAAATACTATAACTAGCACCCAATTTTTTAATACTCTCTTATACAACTTCATATTTTGATTTTAATTTTTAAAGATTATCTCCCCAATAAAAAAAACTTCTTTTATAATTTTACGAAAATCTTAAAGATCATCAAGTTATGTAGCTCCATATTCAAAAGCTTGTACATGTTATGATAGATTGCTTTAAACATTCTGCATTTTTTTAACGAAAATATTTTAAACTAAATATTGAATATTTTTAATCTATTTTATCTTTGATCAATTCACATGTTCTAAGATTTTTCTTTACAGCAATGGAATATGTTCACCAATGCATAGTAATTTTTATCCTATACATGAAAAAATAATAATAATAATAATAACCTAGGCCCACTATATCTAATACTTATTGCTGAAAAAAAGTGTTAAAAGTAAAAAATATTTATATACAATAATTTGTAAGTCTTAAATTATGAAGAAATCTGAGAAAATATCATTAGATTTTTTCGAAAAAAACCAGTTGGTTTAAACCGTGGTTTAAACCATGGTTAAAACCAAATGGTTTAAACCGCGCCAACCCTGATATTTTCCCTTTGTATACATTTACATTACAAATGCATTTTAAATTGCGTTTTGCAATATATTTGCCATTTGTGTTTACCAATGGGGAAAGCATTGATTTATAATAAAAGTAATTATACATAAAACCATTATAAATTAATGTTGATTCTAAGCCCTTTTAGCAAGGCACAGCTCCTGGCAGTTCTTTTTATTTCTTTTATGCACCCAACGGCTAAACTAGATGGGCCCAGCAGTCTTTTTTAATATTTTCTATGTACCCTTTGGCAATTCAATTGATCGCAAGAAAATACTGCGCTCTAAACAAATCAGTTCAAAATATTTTTGGTGAACATGGTACAAATGTGTCTTTAAAAAGGTTTTTTTTTTTTTAAGCACTTATTGAAAAAAAGTACCTTTTTTTAGAATAGTGTTCCCTCTTTGAAAAATTCCCACCCAGCATCCTTTTTTTCCAGAGTCAACACAAACTATTACAAATTACCTACAAAAATTGTGAAAGTATAAATAATAAAGTAATTTATTCAAATTAAAAAAGGTAAATAAATCCATAGATATTATCACACTTTTCCCATACATTTATTTAATTTTATATTTAAAATGATTGGAAGAAAATCTTTAAAACTAAATGACAAAGTACAAAAGTAATTTTTGATAAATGCGTTCAAATGATTGAATAATAATTATTGACTTTTAGTTTAAACAAACTAGAATTGTTTGTACTTACCTATGCAAACGTTTAACAACAGCAACAGGTAACTTCTGAAGAAATTTCTGTATTTTATTCTGAAATTTAATATGCAGATATAAAAAGTTATAGCTTTATTCCTATATATAACACAATTATATATTCATGCTTTTCTACATTTCTAAGATTTTTGTTGTCTTGTCTTATAGAATGTGCGCATATTTATTTTTGCTTAAAATTTTCAATACTAACTCTATATTTTAACTTTTATTCAACTGATTTCTCAAATTTTGAAACTAACACCATTTTTGTCTAATTTTTTTTTCTTCAGTTGCTCTATCAAAGCTTCAATTACTATAAATTCTTGCTACTCTATTTTATAAAAATACTAAATGCAAACCTAAACATCTCAACAATCAAGAAAAATACATTAAAAGTTCATATTAAAATGCAGTTGCAACTACTAAGAATTAAAAATAATCATTTTAGTCAAGAACAATATAGTTTATGAAAGTATACTGCTTGCTAATTTTTTTGTCATAAAGCAGGATTTGCAATTTTAATCTGATATGATAGGGTTACTTTAAAACTGCTGTTTTAACAAACAAAACATGCTGATTCTAATGGTGATCAGCAGGGGACACATATCTGTTTATAAACTTTTAAAAATTGCATACATGCCAACATCACTTAATTATTCTGGAGTTTGATCCATGATAAACATTTGTCCAACTGGAAATTATATTTAATAAAACCAAATAAGAACCATGTTGAAAGAAGACACATTCTTCTATAAAAATTTTATGGTTTTAAATGTATTTGTCATATCCAACATCTCTAAAATACTTAAGAGATGTCGGCATCTATGTAATTGTACTATTAATTAATAATTGATATATTTACAAATAGTTTTACAAAATTTGCAAGTGTTTTCCAAACTTTTATATAATGCAATACCGAACAAATTGTACTGAAGAACATAAATTACTATGTATTTGTGATAAAAGGCAAAACAATTTCTTTAAACAATAATTAGTTCAAATTTTTATAGTTTGTATTTCACTACTTATTATTAAAGCTATGAGCTTATTTTCTTGCAATCATTTATGTAAATGTGAAAGAAGCATTTTACTTAAAGTAAAATAATAAATAAATGAGTTTAAAAATGTAAACATTTAATATTAAGCAAGACATCAAAATAGAATATTTGTCCAGGAAGAAAATAATTTGAACAAATGTGATCTTTAAAAAAGATTAGCAATGTGTTTCATCAAATAAACAAAATACATGAATTCACAGCAAGAAAGTGGAATAGTTGTAATATTTGGATGTGATTTTGAATAAAAAAAAGAAAATTTTATTAAAATGGATTGATGTTTCTGTCATTTTGTATGACATTGCACTTTATCAAGGTAGTTTTGTACTTTGATTTAAGTTCAAGATGAAGATTAAACTCTTAAGAAAAAATTGTAATTACATTAAGTAAACTAATACAAAATGTCCACATTAAATACTTTCAATGATTGAAAAAAAATAATAAATAAAGTAGCATTTCCCAAGTAACTAGATTTCCTGAACGGAAAAGAAATATATATATATTATATATTTAAATTTATCAGTAATGACAAAAGTAAAATGCAAAGCATGAAAGTAAATTTGTAATACTTACTAACCACCTGCCATGATTTGATGGGTGATAGTAAGATTCTAAAGCTTTGAATAGTTGAGTAATATGCATCTGACAACTGGTTCCAGCACCCTAATAAAATAATGAATTAATGAAAATATAATTGAAGTGAAATTATTAATCCCATGTTTCCCAAATGACCCATATTACAATAATTTAAATATTCTGAATAGATAAATGATACTATAAGGGAAAAAAACTATTTTATAATTACATTTAAAAAAATTAAATCACTAACCAATTCAATCACATTCCATTTAAATGACAAAGAATTCAATAAATAAATTTTTTTAGGAGATTTATCATGCACTTATTTTTATTTACTTTATTTATTTATTTATTTATTTATCAAACACAATAAGTAACTGACATTGTTATTTAAATATCTAGGCAAACTTCTGTTTTGTAAAAATAATAGGTGTTATGTAATTAATTAAATAACTTAAAATATCTTTATCACATGCCTAATCTGAGAAACAAATGTTGAATTTTCAGTGTCTAACCATTTTTTAACTTTTATTTGGGTTTGCATGTATGCAAAGTCCTCAGAAAATTCACAAAACATGGCTAACAAAATTACAATAGTACAATGAATCAGTAATTAACAAATCCATCCCTTCGTTGAAATGACAAAAAGTTATTATAATTATTTTACAAATATCTCAGTTATTGTTTGATGTTACAATTGTTCTGTCATTGAATAATTTTTTTTTTTTTTTTTTTTTTTTTTTTTTAATGACAGGCACAAATAATAATTCAAGTGCCAATCAAAATTTGTATGTGTCCCTGTGAATAAATTATGACAGGAGGGTCATTTTTAAATCGAAATGTATTATGCTTTCCTAGAAAAACATGCTTAAATTTCACAGATGAGAATTTACTTCAATACTTGAAGTGACCTAAAAATAAAACTACATATGAGAATTATTTTCAAAAGATAGTGCGCTGCTGTTCATCTAAATATTTTATAATAGTGCATTAATATATTGTTTTCTTTGTGTATATTGTGGGGACAGAAGAATATTTCCATACACTAATAAAATTGAAAAGTTCTTTTAAACTTAGAAAAGAAAATGAAAAAATAAATGTCCACTTGAAGAGTGTGTATGTGTTGATATAATGTTTGATGAAATTGTGAATATAATTTGTATTAAACTATTTGACAAAGCTGGCAATACACAAAATTTTTTCCCAACAATTTTTACCAAAAAACCTTGAATTCATATGATTTTCTATTTATTAAATGAAAATCTCTCCAATTGAACTAAGATTCCCCCCCCCCTTCTTCCCAGTTTTAGTGGTTGTTGATTTAATTTTTGAGATTTAGATGCATTAAGTTTTCAATTCTGGTGAAAGGATTCTGAAAAAAACCCAGCCTAGAAAGGTTCATTACATAGCCATAAAGTTCAATACTCAAATGAAATCTACAATTTTAAAAATTGCGGTCTGTTTTATTGAATCTAATATTGGTCTAACTTTATTAATATTTGTAGTACAATGTCTAAGGCATTATGTATATTTAAAAAATAAATCAGGAATTTCTGTAAATTATTCCTATATTTGTTACAACTACAGTAACTGATACAGTCGACTCCCTTATGAAAGTTTTCACCGAATACATTTTGTCGTTTAAGAAGTAAGTTTATATTCTGAATAATTGTGTTTCCAGCCCCGACTGGCATTATAAGAAGACAGCAATAACAAAATTAAACAAAAATTGCAAATATAACAAAAACATACATTTTTATATCATTTTGATTGCAATTTGAAATTTTAAATGTCAGATATTAATTAAACATATTTTTATTTCTATCTATATTCTTTTATATATTTTTTTTTTACCCATATGCATCCCCGTGTGGTGATCAGGTTAGAATTGTCCCACTGTAGCTCATGCATGTCGTAAGAGGCGACTAAAATGGTCCCCAATTCCAAGGTGTGTGGTACCGTGCTGAGGGAATGAGTGGCATCTGGGGAGATTATGTCGTTAACAGTCCCCTTGAGGAACCAGGTGGAACCTCGTTGACTAAATGCCTCGCACCTGTACTGGGAGGCTATGCAGGTGTGGACCTTTTGTTCCTCCCAGTTCTCCGATCCATTTATGGATTTAAAAAAAATATTAAAAATCAAAAAGAAGAAAAAAATATAGGGTTGGGTTCTCTCTTGGGAGGCACCCAACCAACTTGTGAAACAGCTTCTTTGAAGCAGGGTCCTAGCACCAAGGAGGACACCAGCAACCTTACTGCTGTTGGAAGTGGTGATGCGAGCAGTAGCTTGCAATACACTAACACTGCAGTCAGGGTGCAGGGAGTACTCATAAAAGCGCAAAGCAGCTAAGAAGAAAGAACAGAGAGCTGCAGCAGAATTAACTGAGGAAGAGAAGGTAGGGGGAACCAAAAGACTTAGGTCTGAGGTTTCAACTCCTTCTCCTGCTCAAGCAGCATTGAAAAAAAGACCACGGACGGAAAACCGGCCACGGTCTTTTGAACGGCTGTAAAGGCAGTCAAGATGGCTATTGTGAAGGAATCTTTTCCTTCTCAGAAGCTATCTGATAAGGACCTTGACTGCATCCAGGTGGAAATCCTAAAGCAGATCGATCTGATTTCTTCTGGGGATTTTATGCCCAGAATTCAGAGATCTGCTTTGCAGGCTGGATCCCTAATCGTCTTTTGTGACGATACTGAAACTGGGGCCTGGTTGAAAAAGGTCTTTGATGGTAACAACGAGGTGATTGGTGACACAGTACTCAAAGTCATGAGTGCTAATGAACTACCAAAGCCTGTGAAGGTTGCATTTAAGACCAGAGATGTGTACACAAAGGAGCCTAACTTGTTGCTAAAGTGGATCAACCGGTTAAACCCTGAGTTGAAGTCAGAAGAATGGCGTGTTCTCCACAAAGTAGTAGAACCACATTCTATACAATGGGGATCGTTGAGGTTGACAGGGAGGATGCTGAAGCGATTAGGCAGGTAAACTTTGGTGCATATACAGGCCTGGACAGGAGAACATTTAAAATCATAAGTGATCCCAATACCAAGGTGAAGGAGAAGGAGCGTTTGGCTGAAACACAGGCAACCTCCTCTCAGGTAAGTGATTCAGATACTCTTTTCTGATAGGGATAGTGAATTACTTAAAATTAATGAATTGGAAATCGATACCAATTCTGAAGGAACCCTTCAACCAAACTCATCCTTTTCTATTGATGAGATTGAGATCGAGTTGCAGGATTTTAATAAAAAGGATCAGCAGGTTAAATCCTTGCCTGATGCAGATGGGAAGGGTGGTACCTCTTCCTAATTTCCTTGCTGTTTTTATCTTAACCATGGATAACAGCAGTAAAGTAGCACAAATCAATCTTCACCATAGTTGCTCTGCATTAGCCGTTCTAGGCAGGAGGCTTGCTAGAGGTGATTTTGATATTGCATTAATTCAGGAACCCTGGACACTTAATGGTAAAATCCAAGGTCTGAATATTAAAGGGTACAAAATCTTAATGATGCTACCTGTGTAAGGCCTTGAGCTTGTATTGTTATTAACTCCAGGCTTAATGCATTAAATCTTATTAATTATCTCGATGGTGACAATGTTGCTATCAAGGTTATTCATGAGTTTCAGGGACATAAAGATGAAATTATCTTAATGTCTGCTTATCTTCCTTTTGAAGAAAAAGATCCTCCTTTCAAAGAAAATGAAAGCGCTTATTGAGCATTCTATTGAGGAGAATAGGAAGTTAATTGCTGGCTGTGATGCTAATGCTCATCACATTATATGGGGCAGTACTGACAGCAACATACGCGCTGAAGATCTTCTTGAAGACATATTAGGTTTTAACCTCTGTCTTCTTAATAAAGGCCGCAATGAAACTACTTTTGTTACAAAAAATAGAAGGGAGGTCATTGATCTTATTATATGTAATAGCTCTTGCTATAATCATATTAAGGATTGGAAGGTGTCTGATGAAGTAACTATGTCTGACCACCAACTAATTGTTTTTTCTGTTGCAGGACCTGCAAGACTTGTAACTGAAGGTAGGAACCCCAGAAAGACTAATTGGGTTCCTATTATGAGGATATGGAGGGTGATACTAGAAATCTAGTTGGTAAGTTGTCCTCGATAGTCGATTTGGAGCTGGTCGTTGACCAGTTGCAACATGCCATTCTCCAGTCGTACTATCAAAATTATAAGGCTACTATTACTTGTAAGGTTAGTTCCTTGGTGGTCTAAAGAGCTCAGTATTTTACGTAGCAAATGCAGAAAGCTCTTTAATAGAGCTAAGAAGAGTGGTGATTGGGAAATTTATAAAATTTCTCTCACCAATTACAATAAAGCCAGGATGCCAAAAGAAAATCTTGGAGGAATTTTTGTAGTGGCATTAATGATGTTCATACTATGGCAAAAATTCTGAAGATTATGGCCAAAGATAGGAACTGTAGCTTAAATACTATTAAGCTTTCAAATGGCAACTTTACTAATTCTGGAAAGGAAACATTGGTTGAAATGCTAAGAGTTCATTTTCCAGGTTCTAGTGCTGTCACTGATGCTACTCCCTTCTCTTCTATTTCAACAAATAGTTGTGGGAGGAGTAAATGGGAGACTGCAAAGAAGGTTTTAGTTGTTACTTATGATAGGGTTGTTTGGGCTATTAGGTCTTTCAAACCTTTCAAAACTCCTGGTATGGATGGCATATTTCCTGCTCTTCTTCAGAAGGGTATTCAGCTCCTTGCTCCGGTACTTTGTAGAATTTTCAGGGCATGTATTGCCTATGGACATATTCCTAGTGCTTGGAGGCATAGTAAGGTTATCTTTATTCCAAAAGAAGGGAAAGATAACTATTATGAGGCTAAATCTTTCAGACCTATTAGTCTCATCTTTTCTGTTAAAAACATTAGAAAAGCTTATTGATAGGTATATATTAGGGAAACTGTGCTGAAGGCTTTTCCACTTTCAGACTCGCAGCATGCCTATCAGCCTAGCAAGTCTATGGACACTGCTTTGTATAGTCTTTCATTCATTTTAGAGAAGACTGAGTTCTAGAGAAGCTACGTTAGCAATCTTCTTAGATATTGAGGGGGCCTTTGACAAGGTCCCTCTAGAGACTATTCTTCGAGCCCTCATAAGGAGGGTGTTGATGATACTATTGTTAATTGGATCAGGGTTCTGTTATCTTTTAGGTACATTAACACTTCTCTTGGTGGTGATAATTACACTGTCCATGCAAATGCTGGGTGTCCACAGGGGGATGTTCTCTCACCTATCCTTTGGTGCCTAGTTGTTGATTCACTTTTGAATGACATAACTTCTTCAGGCTTATCTTGCATAAGCTATGCTGATGATGTTGTTGTCATTGTTAGAGGCAAATTTATAAAAACAGTTTGCTCCCTTATGTCTGATGCACTCAGACGCATTGAAAAGTGGTGCAATACTGAAGGGCTTTCAGTTAATCCACAAAAGACCACAATGGTTGCCCTCACAAATTTGAAAAATATTGATGTGCAAAATATTATGTTCTTTGGTCAGGCACTTACATGCTCTGATGATGACAAGTATCTTGGCATCTACTTTGATTCCAAACTTAACTGGAAGAGGTACTTTGAGTTCTGTCTAAACAAGGCGAAAAAAATCTTTTGGACTTGCAGAAGTGCTGTTGGCAGAACCTGGGGCTTAAGTCCCAAGACTATCCTTTGGATCTATAGGATGATTATTCGTCCTATAGTTACTTATTGTTCCATTGTGTGGTGGTCTAGAACTAGGCTGGATTCAGCTAAAATAGAACTAAACAAGCTTCAGTGGATGGTTTGTATTGCTATGACTGGCTGTATCAGAACCACTCCAAGGCTTCTCTTGAGCTTTTGCTTGGTATGCATCCTCTCTTTATGTGTATAGAGACAGAAGCTATCATATGCATGAGGAGGCTTAAATAGGCCATTGGAAAGCTTATTCAGACTATTTGTCTTGGAAAAACTTTGATAGAGAGGTTATTGGATATCCTCTTTTTGGCATGCCTAGTGATGGAATGCCTGTGAAATATGCCTTTGATAAAGCATATCAAATTCTTTTGCCCTCACGGGGTGATCAGGATTCAGTTTCTACTCATATTGGCAGGAAGTGCTCTATTTGGTATACAGATGGTTCAAAAATGAACAAAAATACTGATGCTGGTGTCTGTTGCCCAGTTGATGGTATTACGTATTCTTATCCCTTGGGCAGTTACTCTACAATCTTTTAGGCTGACGTCTTTGCCATTATTATGTGCTGCTGTTACATATGTTGACATCAGTTATTTGTAATTTATCTAACTGTGATTTTATAATATTCAAGATATAACTGTGATTTATAATATTTTATATAACTGTGATTTAATGTTCTATGAAACTGTGATTTATTATATTTTATGTAACTGTGATTTGGTAACATGTTTTATCTGTAACTGTATGGTTAACTGTAGCAGCAAGTAGACTGTCAGCTGAATGTTTTGCTGTGATGCTGTGTGCACAAGCTAGTCTCAATGCTAAAGTCTAAGCATGTAATTATTGAAAATAAAGTTTTATTTTATTTAAAATATTACTGAATATAGTTAGTAATTAACTAATAAAACATGGTGTCAGGATGAAAAACGAACCATGTGTTGCATTTTGTCTGATGCAAAGGGATTGAACTTTGTTTATCCGTGTGACAATCTCTGAGTTGGAAACAAGCTTGAGATTGTTGTGGTCTCTGTGTGAGAAACTGGCAAAGTTTGTTCATTTTATTTATTTTCATCATATGAACTAAGTGTTCCCTGAGAAAAAAAATGGAGATATTCAAGCCACCAGGTGATATTAGTTTTACATGCAACAATATAGCTGAAGCATGGACAAAATGGACTCAAAAGTTTGAAAATTATCTTATAGCATCTGAAAAAGTGGACAAGACTGACACAGTAAAGATTGCAATTTTACTTAACTTCAAAGCTGGTGAAAACAAAAGCAAGGAAAAATTCAAAGATGTTATAGAAATGTTTACAGACTATTGTATCCCAAGAAGGAATGTTGTCTTTGAATGATTCAAATTTGTTTTCTTGTTCTCAAGGGGAAGGTCAGCAGGTGGACAATTATTTAACTGAATTAAAGACTTTGTCTTCTACTTGTAGCTTTGGTGATCAAGAGGAAAGTCTTATCAGAGATAGACTAGTTTTGGGTATTCGAGAAAAATCCTTACTGGAGCGATTGTTGAGAGAGCCTGACTTGACACTACAGAAAGCGGTGGTTTTTTTAAGAGCAGCAGAGACGAGTAAACTTTAAATTGAAACAGTTAAGTCTACTTCCCAAGTTCATGAAGTGAAAAAGAGTAGTGACAAAGTTGTCAAAGGAACAGCAAAGTTCAAAAAGAACATTATTAGTGTCAAAAACTGTGCAAGGTGCAGAAAAGATCATAAAAAGTATAACTGTCCTGCGTATGGGAAACTGCGTGCTAAATGCAAGGGTAAGAATCACTTTGCGTCTATGTGTAAAGCAGTGGTGAAAGCTAATTATAAAACAGTAAACCACATAGTGATGATTTTAATTTATTATATATCAACAGTGTCTCAGAGCAAGTGATGGACTCTAGTTCTGATTGTGAATTGGTAAGTGTTAATTCTTTAGATAATATGTGGTTAAAGAAAATTAATGTTGAAAATAATTTGATTGAATTTAAACTTGATACAGGGGCTGAAACTAATGTGTTGCCATTGTCTGTATATAAAAATATGAATCTTCCATCAAATGTTACATTGAATAAGACTAATATTACATTAATTTCTTGTGGTAATTTTAAATTAATACCAGAGGGTGAGTTATTGTTGCATTGTACTGTAAATGAAAGTGAATTTTAAAATTTATTGTAGTTAATGTGTCATCTAAGCCTATTTTAGGGTTAAAAGCATGTCAAATGTTAAATCTTATTAGAAAAACTAGTATATAACCCCCGTCAAAAATGACGGAATTTTGACCTGCATTTTATTTTCGTAAGACTTCGTACAAACAAACAGAATGAAGATTTTATTATTAAGGAGTTTGTATTGTAGAAAAGCATTATTTAAAATTAGCAATACAAAGGATTTTTTTTTTTTTTTTTTTTTTTTTTTTTTTTACTTGATATTAAGTTTCTGAAATAGTTCAACAATTGGGCAAAACATACAGCAGTATTTATCACAACAATGAAAATAATTAGCAAAGTAAAACACATTTTCTGAAAATTTCACTAAACATTAAAAATTAATATTGATTTTTTTTAAATTTAAAATGCATTATTTTACAAAAGCAATGGTTCCGCAGTGATTTTAGCCATATATATAAGGATATGAAATAGATTCCTAGATAATTGATTAATAAAACTTTATATTTTATTTTTAAATATGGGTTTGGCTCATCTAGTAGCAGTTAATATAAACAAACAACAACATTTAAAAAAAAAAAAAAAAAAAAAAAGTTTTGGAAACAACATTAAAAAAAAAACTTTTCGGAAAATTTGTAGTTATTTATAGAAAATATCGAACCAAGATGAATTGACTTAGATCAAAATCAATTTTTAAATACTCTATGTCACTTAAAAAATTCATTCCTTATTAATGAAAACCAAAATCTTTATTGTTATTTCCTTTGTAAAATTTTAATTTTATCACGCCAATTTTTAAAAGCTTAGCTTATATCCACTTGAAATGTGCTTACATTGTAAACGAAATTTACATTTCTTATGAAATGTAATTAAAATATAAGCAATATACAGTCATGTATAACTTATACTAATTACAACAAAACAGGTATTTTTTTTTTTTAGCATAGTAATTTTTGAATATAATAACTTTGAAAAGTAAGAAAAATTCTACTTTAATAATAGAATGTGGAAAAATAATTTTCAATCTCATTAATGCAGTTATTATAATATCTCATATATCCATTACACCTTGAGGGAAAAAAAATATTTTCTTTATAATAGAAAACAAACTTTGAAAAATTAAGTTGATAAATGTTGACATCTTAAAAATAATAATAATAATAAAACGAAATTTAAATTATATCTAAGAAATCATATGAAAATTATTCTATTTATTTATAGCTTGGTATTTTAAAATTATATAGCGGAAACGTTCAAGAGAAATCTCTTACACATCATTACATCTTGCAATTTTCATTTATTACTAACTATAAATCCAATGGAAAAAATTATTCATTCGCACTGATGCTGATAGATGGCAGCACAATAAAAGCTGAAGCCCGTCCACAGTGCATAAATCCATAAAAAAAACCATGGACTTGAAAAACCATTGAGTTTTTTTTAATGTTGTAAACTTACTGCCTATAATAAATGTAAACAAAAGTGAAAAATATAATTTAAAATGTATTTAAATGTTTTAATATGATTTTACAAATACTTTAAAATCATAATTAGATATTTTTATTGCTATTATTATTTTAATGAATCACTAAGAGTCATTCATTTCTCTTTTGTGAAGCCATCGATTGTTTATTTTGTTTATAATAGCGTACGTTTAAATTGGAACTTAATGTATTGTAATTGGATATGATATACATGTTTTATAAGGAAATTTGCCCGACAAACATTATTTCAAGCAGAAGAAATTATCATTTAGCTGTCATTTGTTAACATATGTTTTCCATTAGGCCTAACATGGCGTTTAGCAACTGTGGATTTCTACATTAGAATGGTACGCACTGGAAGTGTTCTACACACTTCTCTCCAAACGCATTTTATTATAAGTAGATTGATGAAATTCAAACTAGTAGTAAGCAAAATGTTATAAATGCATACAGTGAGGTATTCAGAGGTTTGGGTAGATTTCCTGGTGACCCATATCACATTGAGTTAAAGCCTGAAATTAAACCAATTATAGATCCTCCTAAGTGGGTTCCTTTAGCCCTTAATAAGAAACTTAAAGAGACTTAGGGTAATTTGGAATCTAAGGGTGTGATAAGAAAAGTAAAGAAACCTACAGACTGGGTAAATAGTCTTGTGATTGTTGAGAAACCTGGTGGGAGTTTGCGAATCTATTTGGATCCTAGAAATCTCAATAAAGCGATAAAAAGAGAGCATCACATTATCCCTACTGCAGAAGAATTAATTAGTAGGTTGGAGGGGAAAGAGGTGTTTTCTGTTCTTGACTTAAAGGATGGGTTTTGGCAAGTGCCATTAGATGAAGAAAGTGCAGATGAGATATCAGTTTTTATGCATGCCTTTCAGCATTGCATCTGCTCCTGAGGTTTTTCAAAAGAGGAATTTAAACTTATTCAATGACATTATAAATGCAGAAATTTATTTTGATGATGTCATAATTGCAGGGGAAAATGAACATGAGCATGATATAACATTAACAAAAGTTTTGAATAGAGCAAAAAGCTGTAATGTTAAATTTAATCCTGAAAAATTTCAATTCAAAGTTCCTGAAGTTAAATATGTAGAACAAATAATTTCAAAAGAGGGAATCAAAGCTGATCCGCAGCATATTAAAGCAATTACTGGTATGGAAACTCCAACTGATAAGGCAGGTGTTAGAAGGTTCCTGGGCATGGTCAATTATGTATCTAAATTTATACCAAATGTGTCTAGCATAACTTCTCCCTTAAGAAATCTTATAAAAGATAGAGTAGAGTTTAATTGGGTTGCAGAGCATGAAGCAGCTTTTAAACAAATAAAGGATTTGTTGAGTTCTTCAACTGTTTTGAAAGTATTTAGTAGCTCAAAGGAAGCTATTATTCAGTGTGATAGTTCGAAAGATGGTTTGGGAGCTTGTCTTGTACAAGAGGGTCACCCGGTATCCTATGCCTCCAGAAGTCTCACTGAAACAGAGCAAAATTATGCTCAAATAGAGAAGGAAATGCTTGCTATTGTGTTTGTGGTGCAAAAGTATCATAATTTTGTGTATGGAAAAAAAAATTTACTATTCAAACTGATCATAAGCCTCTTACTAGTACTGTAAATAAACCAATGTGTAACATTTCTACCAGGTTACAAAGAATGTTGTTAAAATTATTAAAGTACCAATTTGATATTAAATATGTAAAAGGTACTGAAATGTTTCTGGCAGATACTCTTTCTAGGGCATATCTTAAAGATAAAGTAAATGATGATCCTGATATGTTAAATGTTATTCATACTGTAAAACAACTTCCCATGAGTGAACGAAGGTTGGCTCAATTTAAGGATTCTATTCAGTTAGATCCTGAATTAAAGTTAGTTTATGAGTATTGTGAAAAGGGTTGGCTTGATCATGTTCGCAAAGCTCCTAATAACATTAAACAGTATTTTAAATTTAAAAGTGACTTGTATATTGAATTTGGTTTATTATTTAAAGACTCTAAAATTTTTGTACCATCTTCACTTAGAAATAAAATGTTGTCGTTAATCCATGAGGGACATTTTGGTATAGAAAAGAGTAAAAACAGGGCAAGAGATATTATGTATTGGCCTGGAATGTCTCAAGACATAGAATCTTTGGTAATGACATGTGAAGTCTGTCAAAAATTTCAAAGAGCAAGTTAAAGAGCCTCTTCTGTCACATGTAATCCCTAATAGACCATTTGACAAGTTAGGTATTGATATTATGGAATATGGAAATGTAAATTACCTTGTTATTATATGTTATTATTCAAAATGGATTAAAGTAGAGAAATTAAGTAGTAAGAATGCAAAAGAAATTATTAATAAGTTAAAAATTTGTTTTTTCTAAATTTGGGGTTCCTTCAGTTGTTGTCAATGACAATAATCCATTTAATAGTTTGGAATATAAGACCTTTGCCAGGAAATGGGATTTTGATTACAATTTTGCAAGTCCAAGATACCCTAGAAGTAATGGCATGGCTGAAAAAGCTGTTGGTATTGTTAAGGCTATATTCAGAAAAGCTTTTGAAGATAATAAAGATTGGGTAGTTGGAATGATGGAATATAGGAATACGCCTATTTCGGGGTTGAACTTATCCCCCGCTCAATTGATGTTTGGTCGAAGACTAAAAACTAAAATTCCCATACACAATAAACTGTTAAACTCAGAAATATTTAAAAATGTAGAGGAGAGAATAATGGGTAAACAAGAAAAGCAAAAATGTTACTATGATAAGAGTACTAGGGTACTAAAACATTTTAATCCAGTTGATACTGTAAGCACATATAATTTTAATCAGAAAACATGGGAGCCTGTTCAAATAATTTCTAAATGTAAACATCCTAGGTCATATGTTATTCAAATTGGCTCTGGTAAGAGACTTGTGAGAAATAGGATACATTTAAGGCCATCACAGATTCCATTTGAAATTGAAAGAGAATTTGATATGCCTAAAGAACCCGTATGGCACGTCGTAAAAAGACCCCAAAATTTAAATGACTATGTGTAATTAAAGATCTTCAAGGAGGGGTGTTACATATGTTGACATCAGTTACTTGTAATTTATCTAACTGTGATTTTATAATATTCAAGATATAACTGTGATTTATAATATTTTATATAACTGTGATTTAATGTTCTATGAAACTGTGATTTATTATATTTTATGTAACTGTGATTTGGTAACATGTTTTATCTGTAACTGTATGGTTAACTGTAGCAGCAAGTAGACTGTCAGTTGAATGTTTTGCCATGATGCTGTGTGCACAAGCTAGTCTCAATGCTAAAGTCTAAGCATGTAATTATTGAAAATAAAGTTTTATTTTATTTAAAATATTACTGAATATAGTTAGTAATTAACTAATAAAACAGCTGCAGAATTTGTTTAGACATTGGCTACAGTAATAGATGTATACACATTTGTTCTGATAGTCAAGCAGCACTACTTGCTTTAAGTAAGCATGTTATAACCTCCCATATAGTTTGGGATTGTTATACTTTACTCTGCAAATTGGCAACTGGCAACAGGGTTACCCTATACTGGGTACCTGGGCACTCAGTTATTAGTGGATGGCTAATGAATTGGCAAGGAAGGGATCTATCACCTCTCTTGTTGGTACTGAGCCAGCTATTGGGATCTCTAGTAATCTTATTAGAACTACTGTCTTTAAGATCTTTAGAGAGAAGCAATATGCAGATGGCGTAACATTAAGGGACAGCGACAGGCAAAAGAACTTAACCGTAGTTGTCCTAGTGTTAGGCATAAAGAGCTTCTAATGCTTAACAGGAATGGCATTAGGAAAGCCATTGGTCTTTTAACAGGCCATTGTCCTTTGAAGAGGCACCTTACTATTATTGGTGTAAAGAATGACCCAATATGTAGAGGTTGCCTTTATAAGGAAGAAACAGCTGTGCATGCTCTTTGTGAGTGCGAGGGGTTTTCTGCCCAAAGATTTGAACACCTTGGTTGTCATTTAATTGAGCCCTGGGAGCTCTATGACACTCCTTTGAGATGTCTGTTGAATTTTGCTTCAGCGACTGGCCTTTTTTAGGATTTCTTTCTGGGGTTAGTACAATAGACCTCTGATCATAGTGCTTGGTTCTTTGAACCCTCCATCTCTAAGTCTAAGTCTACCCATATGCAGCAGCGTACTTCATACAACATCTTTGTCATATGAAAGTGTCCCAAGCATAATATTTTGTATTTACAAATACCATTCTGTGCGATAATTATAAAATTAATTTGCTTTTCTTCTTTTTTCGTAATGAGACACATAGCTTTTTATAAAATGCTTAATTTGGCTCATGGTGTAAACAAGTTTGACATGCCTGTTACATATGCAAAGATTAAATAAGAATTTATTAATTTATATTGATTTAGGAGATTAATTACTTAATTTGAGCAAAAATTATATATACTGTTACATATCAATTCCCTTAAAATTAGTAAAGTATTAAAATACATAACTAAAAAACTATTGTCCAAAAATATTTCCTTATTTAAAATAATAAAAAGAAAGTATTAAACTAAACCAAACAAAATTATTAATATGCATTTTTTTAAAGTTTAGCATACAATTTAGCAATTAGTTTACATATTTGCAATTCTGATTACAAATTACTAGAAGCACCATGTATGTGAGATTGCAATATTATGCTTCCATTATTGAGAAATTGTGTTCTCTACAATCTTAATTCAATAAAGTATCAGTAAAATTAGTTAAAAAAGACTTACAAATGAGAACTGTATAGTTAAAATCAGGGGTGTGTGAAGAGAAAACTACACCTGGGGCAAAGTTTCAATTTGGCACCACCTCTCCAACCTTTTTCTTGTGACAGGCCAAAAATGACGTTGTTAGTATAAATTTGGCACCCCTAGATTTTTGCACTCGAGGCAACTTCTCCCTTCTCCCTGTACCGGCCGCATGGCCAGTACATGAGGAAAAATGGGCGGTGAAAAATTGTCTATCAGTGGCCACCTTGTGGCCTCTTTTTTAGAAGGAAATAATACAATTTACTTATATTTCATCAAGGATTCCACTTTTTTAGGTTTCAATATATTTATATTATCATATTTATTTGGGCTGTTCAGATTTAGATTAAAACTTATAGAAATTTTACTGCTTAATATTTTTAAATAAAAAGTGGCCACTAGTTTAAACAAAGTGGCCACTTGAAAAACTAGTCTTAATGGCCAGTGGCCAGTAACGAAATTTCAGAATTTTGCCCTATAGGCGGGGGTGGGAGGGGAGGAGAGAAAAAAGGCTTCTTAAAAACCATGAAAACTTCCGGCACTGCTTTAACTTAAGCTAGCTTTTTTGCTACACTGCCAGTACAACATTTCAATTTAAATAAAGTAAACATACTTACCAATAAAGATGCAATAAAATTTGTTATGGCAATAGTATCGAACAAGGCACCAACATGACAAACTTGTATCTGAGTTGATTGACCAGGCAAATTAAAACTTCTTAAAAGCTTTGTAAATATCTGGGAGAAAACAGGTTAAATAAATTTACCCAAATATATATATATATTCCTATACTATAAATGAACAAATGCATAAAATTATACTTGAACAAAAACAGCAAAGTACAATTAAATTATATTATATCATGCATATATTGAAGGCTATAAAAATCAAATTTTTCTTGCATATAAAATATTAATTATTTTCATTTGAGCAAAGAGAAGATTGAAAATATTTACCATAGGTATATATGGCTCCCAATTTATGTATCCTATGTTATCTTTAGCTAACCGGGAAAATAACCACAATAGGGACTATGGAAATATAAAAAATGCATATAAATAAACAAAAACTATGAAAATTAAAAAAATAATTATAATTTGTTATACAAGCACCACAAATTATTCATTAAATAAAGATGATAAAATATTAGATTTTTTTTTTTTTTTTTTTTTAATTAGCTAGAATCATTGCATGCCAATCAGAGTATAATAACAAAAATTCTTTAAAATATTGTGAAAGTCTAAAAAAAGGGGGGTTAAAACCCATAACTTTCCAATAGAAATACAAATTAAAATAAGAATGTTGAATATTGTAAAAGATAGGTGATAAAACTCTTGTCATTTTAAGGTACATCATATTCAGATTATATATATATATATCTTTTTTTTTTTTTTTTTTTTTTTTTTTTTTTTTTTTTTTTTTAAATGTTACCTTTCTTATATATCCCTACATAGAAACACATTACACATTAAGTGGAACATCTATATATTTAAAATGCTAAGGCATGTAGTGCAAAAAAAAGCAGCTATTTCTCTTTTGTTGATCACAATGAGTGATTTGTTTAAAAAATGAAACCTATTAAACCTAATTTTAACTGACTTTGTTATTTGTTGTGGTACTTCTTGCAAAAAATGAGTTACTTATGATTACAAGATTTTGATATGATGAAATTGTTCTTCTAACTGTGTGTCATGAAGTGACATTTCAGCAATTGATTGACAGGTGAGAATGCTAAGGTGTAAAAATTGATAACTTTTGAATATGTTGCTCTTTTTTTTTTCTAAAAAATTAGTTTACAGAGTAAGTTTATGATTTATGCAAAAGACATGGTTTTTGCTGTCGAACAACACTGATAATAATAGCACTAGTAGCTTACAATGAAGAAAATTATAGCCAAAATAGTCACATCTGTACAAAAATAGTAGCATAACCATTTTTAAAAAAGAGATGAAGAAATGTATCTACAGTAGAGGGCCAGAAATCCACACTGTTTGAGAGAGGACGTTGTACGGATTTCGGGATTTTGCGGATTTTAGGCCATTGAAATAAGAATAATAATAAAGATTAAAAATAAATAAATAAATAAAAACATTAATAGCAATAAAATATTAGATTTTTAAGTTATTTTATTGTGAATGAAAAAAATTTGAAAACAATATAAACAAAATAATTTATTTTTTTAACTTTGTAAACATTTGATCAATAGTTGTCGGTTTCAAAACTTTAGAATGCTCTAATTTAAGTTTTTTTGCAAGTTATAAATAGTCATTAATTCCTGTTTAGTAATTTGTGGGGTAAGTTAGAAATGTGCAGGCAGAGATGATTCTAAATAATGTATGAGCAAAGGCCCTTCCAAATTTTTATTGTTTAAAATATATTGAAACATTTACAATACATAAATTACATTGCAAAAAAAATTTACATTAACATACATTAAAATTGAAGTAAAAATAAATTTATAATGAAATATTATGTGCATTTTTGGGTAGAAAATCTAAATTAGAAAGATTTGCCCTATTTGCCATACCATTTTGAATTATCTTTTTTCCCCTGTATTTTATTCTCTCTGTGATGATTTGTTTTGTATAATATTTCGTGTTTCTGATTCAGTTTCCCTCTTTTCCTAGTAATTCAGAAATAGCAAAAATCCTAACATGTGCAAAACCTACTAAAGAATATAAACAATACTTTTTTTCAGATTGTCTTCAAGCAAAGATTTGTTATGTGCCTGGTTCTGCCTAAGCAAGTGCAAAACAATGCCTATGTGTTAAATATAAGCTACAAACAAATTCTCCTCTTTTCAAACCTCCACAACTTGCACTGAACATTTTATTTATAAAACATTTTAAATTTTATAAATAAGCATGTTTACACATGTAAATTTTATTAATAAATGAAAAACTCACACCAAAATTAATAAAAAATATTCAGCTATTATGTTTTGATTTTTGGGCATGAGGCCCTGTGCTACCATACCTGTCTACCCCCCCCCCCCTCCCCTAAAGATGGCTCTGGTACCTGTCTACAAAATGACTACCACCCATTCAGAAGAAGCATCAGGTCATGTCATATATTTTTTCCTGTGCAATTTGTGCGTCATCAGATACTTCAATTCTCACAGCAGATGATATAAATATCAAAGTGAGATAATTTTTCTTTGATTTATTTTTTTATAACTGAGATTTTATTGGGATAAGAGTCTGGAATTAAATCTGACTGCTTCACAGGGTTTGTGATTTTTTTAAATCTCACACAGTATTATTGTTATTATATGACTTTTAATTTGTAAAATATAAATTATACATACACACAGATGCATGTATAAGTATTATCAATATATGTTATTAATATTACACTTTACATTAGAGATGGGAAAAACAGTTATTTTTTGTTAACAGGTTCCATCACTACACCATTAGCTTGGTAACATGTTACAATAACCTAATAAATTTTTAACGTTTTACCAAAGGCTAAAAATTTGTTTAAATTCGTACTTTTAGGAGACCTTTTTTTAATTTAGGTGATATTTATAGATTTTGGATAAATATTTGCAGGTAAAAAACATTTTTCTCCTTTTTGAGTAATATTTTGCATTTTTTTTCTTTAAAATATTGATGTCTGAAAAAGGGTCAAGCTCACATTTAAGATTTAATAAAAGATAAATAAGTTAAGATATTTAAGATAAATAAGTTTTTGTACTTCAGCAGTGGAGATGAGAAAACACAGTATTCCCGGATCAGTATTTACGGAAAACAGTATTCAAGGACCTAATTAGAAAGAAATTGGGTCCTTCAAAGGACCTTTCACAAAATCTTTCATCTTCAAACAGGACCTTTTACAAAAATTTCACCCTTCAAATAGGACTCTTCTCAAAATTCTTTGTATTAAAAATTGACCTTACACAAATCTTTTCCATCTCCAAATTGAACTTTTCATAAATTTAAACACTTAAAAGTAAAATCTGACGTGTCACTTTTACATATACAATTTAAATATATGTTTTTTAAATGCATAGATCGTCTAACAAAACCCCAAATATAAAGATAATTTAAAATTCCCAAAATTATGATTGATATTTATATAAAATATATAAATTTTTTCCTAAAGTTTCACAGAACAGAACCCTGTGTTGAAAGTATGATCAGGCTCCTTGTATTGTATATTTTTTTTTTTTTGACATTAGCGTCTATTTTCAACATGATTTATTGCTTACAAACATATCCCCATTTGACAATAAAAGAAAATGTTTCAATATCTATAAAAGAGACCAAAATAGAGTAATTACATATTATAGTTTAACTGTTTACTTATATTCAATAAATAAGACTGATCATACTAAAATAAATGGTTTACTCTGTGTGTTCTAAAGCATTGTTCCTTTTTTTTCATTTAAAAGTACTTTTCCTTTTTTCTAAAACACTTCACTTTTTCATTTATGTCATTTATCGAATAATGGTGATACGATCAACTGTGTATTTTAACTTATCCATTTACAGCATCCAATAACATTGTGAGATATAAATTACATTATTTGAAATAATTTAATAAAATTTTTAAAACCTAATTAGGTTTAAGGCAAAATTTTTTAATTAAAATATTTTATTATGAAAATTACATGAACAATTAGTTTTTAAAACGTCGTCTTCGCTTTCATACGGACAACAGTCATATTATTTTTTTCCAAATTGAAAAAGTATTTTTTTAATTTTAACAAATTTTTAAAGTATTTAATTTTTAAAGTATTTTTTTAATTTTAACAAAACGCTCTATAAAATAGAAATCTCACTGCTTTAGTAAAATTAATTCAAAAAAAAAAAGTTTCCTAGCAATCATAGTTATGACAAAATGTATAATAAATAAATAAATAAACAGCTTTACCGCGTGCGTACCAGTCTAGATTAAACACATTCATATTCAAAGCAACAATATATTTTTAGAATAATGTAATTGCTTCGTAGTTATATATTACAAGTAACTTTAATCTCTTAGAGGAATAATTAAATTTTTTACGGATTGGAATTGAAACGAATACTATCTCATGTTGAAAGGGAACATAACATTTGAACATTTAACAGTTGGTATAGAATATTTTATACAGACAGATAATTAAAACTAGAGATAAATTTTATTCCCAACAACAGAAGAAGGAGAAAGTTTGCCGTAAGTTTCCCAGACGTACAGATGAGGCAGTTGAGTTTTACTAGGATGCGTCTGTTATTGTTAGTGGGAGGGGTGACTAATGAATGAAATAAAAGTGATTTTGAGTGTAGGATTTTCTTTTTCATTGGTAAAACAGTTTATTGTTATGGGTTGTTTTTGTTTTTGTTTTTTTTTTTTTTGGGGGGGGGGGAGGCTGAAATTTGGGTTTATTTGATTGGCGTGCAAATCTAGATTTACTTGACTCGTTTTTAACCAAGGATTTTTTTTTTTTGTTTGTTAGTTTTCTCTTAGAAGATAATTAAAAGTTTGAAAACAGATTTTTTAACTTTATTTTCATTACAGTAAAAAGTTAAAATAAAACATTTTTTTTGTTTTATTTTAAGATTTCTTTTCAAGGTAAATATAAATTCTAGGTATTGTTATAAAATTAATAGAGAGTTTTTAATATTCTGTTACTAAAAAACAAACTTCATAGTAGTAACAGTGTTTTTTTTAACTGTTATGTTAAATAATGCCCACCTCTATTTTACATAAAATATTCAGAGGTAAAATATTAGGCTGCAGAAAAATCTTCATTACACAAAATGCATGGAAAAGTATAAACCGGATGTCAAAAATCAATAAAACCTTAAAATTTTTAAACAGATTTGAAAGTTAATTGTAAATTAAGTTATTAACTTTTGTTTTTTATTTTGTTAAAGTGCTGGTACAGAAAAACAGGTTTAACAACTTTATGAATGTATTTCTATTTTTTGAATGCAACAAACCATAGAGAGTAAACATTTGTTTCACTGAAGTAGATCAAGCTATTGCAGTAAAAAGTTAGTTGATCATGAATTCTATAAGTTTTTGAGTATCAGATTTTTCAATAACGAGGGATGTAGTGGAAGGTATACATGGTGTACACCATTATCCTCTGAAGTTTTTTAAGAAGCTCCATATACCCTCTGTTTCTGAAATAAAGCATCGGCGTATACACTACCAATGAACATTCATGATGTCAGCAATACCTTCTGTTTATAGCGTATACTCTCCGCTATTTTTGCAATTACAACTCTGTCAATAACTGTGACAAACCTTATCTTCCACCATTCTAAAAAGGCTCAGATCTGCTATGTTAGATTCAAATGAAAAATCTCTGAATGGTTAAGATTTAGGTCAAACTTTAATATAATAGACAATATATAGTGAAACACACAAAGTCATACAGTTTATTTTTAACTCAACTTACAGAAGTTTTTCTAAATACTAATAAAATATTCCAGTATTTAATATATTTCTGCTTAGATTTCCTTACTGTTGCTCGATTATTTTGAAAGTATTTTTTTCTGAACTTTCAGTTGTACTTTACTTATTGACAAAGATTAAGTTATATTTTTCGAAAAACTGTTTGATTATCTGTATTACATAAAATTAAATTACATTAAAAAGTACAGTAATAAGTTTGCTTACATCTTAAATTTATTGAAAAATAACTATAAAGAAAATCTGATTTAAATCAATGATTTTTTTTAAATAAATTAATTTAAATTGTGATTTAAATTATGATAAAAATCAAGCTGATTTAAATCAACAAACCCTGCTGCTCCATAAACAGCTAATTCTATATTTAATATTAAATGTAATTTATGAACTAACCATAGTATTAACTGTCAATCAGAAAAAAGTTAGTTATGATTTTCATCCTAAAATAAAGTCATATTTTTTTTATTTTTGACACCAATTTAACATTTATTTACTTGATTTATATGTAATTCTAGATGATAGTCATTTACATAGCATGAAACACAGATTTGTTTACCATACAAAATAAATTGATTAAATTCTTTATTCTGTTAGGAAATATCTAATTTAATTGCATTTTTGGTTCATAATAAAAATTTATTATTTTTATATCATTATTTTGAATTTAAAAATGTATTATTTATTCTTATTTATTTTATAAGATCTTTTATTATTTTATTAAAAAAGATTTATTACTTTAGATCATTTAATATATTTTATTATATGAAAATACCCATTTTATGTCAACATTTACCTTGCAATGCAAATGGCATCTGTGGTTCCTAAATATTGATTTGCATGAGTTTTATATATATATATATATATATATATAATCAACAAAATATTTTTAGCTCACAGGCTATCATAGCCTGAGAGCTTATGTGGCTGTCCGTTCTGTATGTATGTTCGTACGTAATGCGATAACTCATGATAAAAATATCCGATCCACTTGAAATTTTGTACATAGGTATATCTTGATAAGGTGCTTCCCTGATTAGTTTTTGGAGTTCATTCGATATGTATAAGAGGGGGAATGGGGGACTCATGCCCCTCCCCTTAATTGATATAAATGGGTTTTTCATGCAGAATTAAGTTTTCGTTCAAAATTTAGATATAGGATCATTCTGATGGGGCGATTCCGTGACTGTTATTAGGTGTCCATTGAATAAATATAAACACGAGGAACGGGGGTTCTAATGCCCCTCCCCTTAATTTATATAAATGGGTTTTTCAAGCAGAATCGTCAGATTTGGTTCAAATCTCTGAATAGTTTTGGAAGTTTAATGGTTAAGTATAAAAGAGGGAAATAACTCTTCTTAAATTATATAAATGCTAAATGGGTTTTTATTAAGAATTATCAAATTTGCTCTGAATTTTGGATATAAATTTTTTATATGATAAAGCATGTCCTTGATAGTTTAGGAGGTTCAATGATCAAATATTAAAAAAAAGGGGGGGAGAGCTGTTTTATTTCCCCTTATTATTATTATTTTTTTTTCGAACGGAATTAACCCTTGAAAATATAAGGCTGTAATGTACAATCAGTATACGTAGCCTGTGAGCTCAATGCCATCAGTTTAACTGAGCAATATTCTTTTTTAAAAGGACTTATTAATTTTTATCCTTTATGTGTTCTTTTCTTTATACAAGAAAAGTATAATATTTTCTGCTAATAAAATGTCATACACATAAGTAAAATTGTATTGGCATAGTATATTTAAATATCTACATGAAAAGTAATTTTCCAATGTAAATATCATATTTCAACTTCAGATTTATAAACTTAGAGATAATTTATTTTAAATAATATTTGTGAATGAATTTAGAGATAGTCTCTTTCATTCCAGTAATGATTAAATTACAAGATACATCAGAACTAACTAACTAGTTTAAAGTTTATTCCACCAACCTAATTGTTTCACAATAAAATTGACGAACCTTTCAGAAGTATATTTGCCAGAAGTCAAACGCCAATAAAATAGAAAATCAAAATGAAAAATAAAAGATTTCTTAAACAACACAGAATCATAAATAATACCTAAAATTCTACATTGCAAAGTACATAACGCAACAAACAGTATGCAATTACTATTTAAAAACATAGACCTAAGTATAAACTTTGTTTGGAATCAGAAATTTCATTTTACTTACATTTTCCCAACTAGGAATATTATGCAAGCTTTGCCAAAGCTCCATCAACTCATCAAACCATAATCTATACAAAAGACAAATAAAATTAAGGATTGCATCGATAGAGCAACTGAAGCATCAAATTTAATCTGCCAATATGTATTATGTATATTTCCTACAAAATTATTCACTCAGGCTAAATTATAAGATTTGGTATAATACAACATGAGCAGTAATCAGGAAAGAGGGCCAGTGGGAATGTGAAAGGGTGGGGAGGAAGGTAAATAAAAATAAAAGTGCTATATTGCTTTAAAAATAATAATAAATACAGTTGTTTGCACTCATATATTTTGTACATAATTTCCTACGCATTTGTTCAAGTTTGTTCTATCTGCTGCACCACAACAGATGCATATCACTGTATAAAGATAAAATTTGTTTTCACTACTATGAACTTAACTCATATATTCAATGTGATAATAATGTCTTTTTTTTATTATTATTTGTTTTTTGTTGTTGTTGTTTTTTTTTTAAATATATATATATGCAAAATAGCTTTCAGAACTTAAGGGGTGAAAATTTTAAGTTAAGTATGACAAATAAAACTATTTTTTCAGAATAAAAGAAACATTTGGTGAACAATAATAGTGAAATTTTGGTAAACCATGTAGTAGGTGAAGAAATTATTTCTTCAATAATAAACCCAATTAAAGACAGTGAAACTCCGTCAGTGCCTGTGAGAAAAATAAAGTGTGACTAAGGTTTGTTTTCTGATGAATTTTCTTTTAAGTTCTAAGAGCAGCAAAGTTGTACAAACTAAGAAGCAGAGTTGTACAAATACTGTAGATAGAAGTGAACAATAAAGAGAGGAGGCTTTTTTTTTTTTTTTTTAATCTTTTTCTCTGAAGCAGAAAGATAAATTAGTGTACAACCCTTGGAACAAAGTTTCCGATCATTACATCAACACTACCATTTTTTGTGAGAAAAGATTATTTATTCTCACTGCATAAAAATGAAACAATTATTAGCGATAATACATTTGTATTGAACAACTATATGCAATAAAGAAAAATCATTATACACCAATTTATAAACAGAAAAGTTGTGATTGAAATTTAAGCACCAAAGAAAAAATTATCCAATCATGCTTTGATTTGGAAAAAAATAATCGATCACTGTAATCAATATTTCGTAAATCTACTTTTATTTCAAATGACAGTCGAAATTCTTAGTGGAATAAACTCAATAAAATTTTTACATTCATTGGGAGCAACTTTCCACCAGCATTCCCTTATAGATTTACGTAGTTCTATGGCATCTGTAATTCGTTAAAAATCATTTTTTCTTTTTAATATATTCCACAGATTTTCAATGAGATTAAGATCCGGACTATTGGGCGGTCAAGTCATGGTTTGAATTGGTATATTACCTGCATTTTGTAGAAATTTCTTCACTGATTTGGTGCGTTGAGGAGCTGCGTTGTCATCTTGAAATAAGAAGTCATTTTGATCCCCAAACCATTGATCGATGCTAGGAATCAGAAAATAGTCTAAAATGCCAATGTAAACTTCAAAGTTTACTGTACGTAACACAATACACAACTTACCGACGCCTTCTGATGTCATATAGCTCCAAACTGTAAATGAAGTGAAAATTTAGTCCTCGTATTGACACATTTATCATTGAACTTCTCACCAAATCTCCCCCAAACAAATGTTCCATTGTCATCACCTGTTCCAAGAGATATCCGAGATTCATCGCTAAAAAAACTTTATTCCATTATCAAGTGGCCAGTGTACATGTTTTTTACACCATTGCAAGCATTCTTTTCTATGATTCTTTTTCAAGTAAGGTTTTGTTTTAGCTTTACAAAATTTAAATTATGTTGCATTTAGACTATTGCGTACAGTGCGGTCACATACCTTTGCGTTATACTTAGACCATTCAGCATTGAGTCGTTTTGAATTGTTCGCCATTTTCTTTTCGCTATTTCGTCAAGTTTTCTGTCCTCCTTAGGCATTTTCATTCGTGGACGTAAACATCGAGGTAAATTTTCCACACTGTTAGTCAACTATATTTTTTACGAATATCACATATTATACTTTGAGCACAGTTTAATAAAACAGCAACTTTCCTTTGTAAATTTTCCTCTTGCAACAATCTAATCATAAAGATTTTTAAATCGAGAGACAATTTATTTAAATGAGCCATTGTCCAGCACTTCAGAGCTGCTTTTGATCTCGCAGCTGGAAGATTTCTTTTTTTAAATAGGATTCAGATATTGTACGCATGCTCAGGCAGTCCTATATTTCTTCAATATGCAAATTTCAAACCTGTTTCCTCAGTGATCGAGTACTATTTTCCAACTTCCGTCTTGATCACATATTTTTTTCTCACAAGGAAACTTTTTCGCATGCCATATAATTATAAATTATATTATTGTTATACTGAATTCACTTTTCATTTATATTTTAATATGTGTTCTTTTATTTGGCATTTTGTAAAATGCCCCTATGATCATGAATCACAAAATATATGCTTTGAAATGTAAAAATCATAAACTTGATAACACTGATCGGAAACTTTTTGCCAAGGGTAGTATATTCACATAGTAGGTACTATGTTTCTTATTATACTGTTATAATAACTTCATTTTGTACTGAGAAAAGAATAGAATGATGAAAATTTTGAGTGTATAACTGATGAAAAATTAAACATCATGTTAGCTTCATATGTACAAATAGGATGAGAGAGTATTGAAACACTTTTTTTAAAATACAATTTAGTAATTCTGCAAAACTGTGTGAAAGAGTCTCAAAACTACATTAGATTTTTGAACAGAAATTCATTTGAATTTTTGGAACAGAAATTCATTTCGTGACAATTGGAATTTTTTCCACACGGAGCTCAAAATATTTTAGGGGGGAGGGGAGGGGCTGAGCAACCCATAGAACCCCCTCAGCTACGGCCCTGTGTACAAGTGAATAGGAGATAGCTGTTTATAAAATCTAAAAGAAGCTTCTTCAAAATAAAATGAAAGTTCTCAAACAAAAGACAGTACAAGAAATACTTAAAAGTAATAAAAATAATTTTGGATATTAAAATGATAATGTACAAGTAAATAAAAGGGATTCAAGTTTAATTTGCTTAAATTAAATTATTATATGCTCTTCTTGTAAATGGTTACAGTAAGTTAAAAAAATAAATAATTTAAACCAAAATCTGCAAACTTCTAAAATCTGAACAGACTCTGGTCCTAAGCTCTGCAAATTTTTGAGTTTATTATTATTATTATTATTATTTTAATAATACACTTACCATTTTGGATGAGAGGTACAAAGGATGTTACTGTTTTCATCAAAAATTGTCATTTTTTATATTTTAGCTGAAGTTTTCTCTTTTTATATAATTTTGTTTTCTTTTCTAAAGTATAAATAACCTCCTGCTGTGCCAAAAAGTGCTAAACAGCAACAATTAAAAAACACTTCTTACAAAATCTACTAAATATAATCATATAGGTTGTAATTGCTCATATATTCCATTTTACTA
Source organism: Maratus speculifer (assembly GCA_964019185.1). Lineage (NCBI taxonomy): Eukaryota > Metazoa > Arthropoda > Arachnida > Araneae > Salticidae > Maratus > Maratus speculifer. Next base: position 170,981,301 of record OZ025295.1, read on the forward strand.
AGTGTTATGTTCCTATTTTAGATTTATTTGATTCATATTTGAATTTAAAGCATAACTGTACATAAATATATTTTTAATAGCTGTTTATGTCATGGACTGATGGCACTTTACTGTTGTTATGGAACATGAGCCAGAAACAAATGCTGGACTATTTACATTGTTTTAAGTACAAATGGAAAATTCTATCAAAATTGCTGCATGTGATAGATTGTTTAAAAAAAATTCATGCTTGAAAATTATTTTTAAAAAAACATTAAAATTTGTAAATTGAGATATAATTTTCAAACAAATTTTCCCATATATAAATCCTAATATTTGAAAACTTAAACTGAAATTCTGTGATGCTCAGAAGTTCCAAAAATCACAACAGAAACTAAATTTATAGGTCTCGTATTACCAAACTAATATGAAGTCAGCATTACTCACAGATATTTGCTGTACTACATAGATGTAAATAATAAAAATTAAAAATACTTACTTGAAGCCTTTATGATGCTCAGAGGGTGGTAACGTAGTGCATAAAAAAAGTTCAAAATAATTTATTGCTCTTGCCATTTCACTATCAAAAGGACACATATATGGCCTAAACTCATCAAGTATTTCCTGAGTTGATTCAACTGAAAAATACCTAAAGACAGAAAAAATTAAGCCTTATGTATAATTATTAAAAGTCAAACACTTAATATGCATTTAAATTTTCTTATACTTATAGAAAATTAAAAAACAGTTCTTGAAAGTTATGAGTTTCTGTAAAGTAATAAGAAAATTGTTAAATTTAAAAATATGCGTATATGTACAGTAAAACCCCGATAATTTGGATTAATTGGGACCAGACCCAATCCGGATTATCGAAAATCCGAATTATCCAGAGAATTATGAAAAAATGAAATAAAATAAAGCATTCTTACAGAAAATCATCTTTATGTTAAACTCATTGAAGAGTTATAGACAATAAAAATGTTTACTTTGTTTAATTCTTCCAAAAAAAGATCAGGAAAAGTTTTTTTTAATTCAGAATACGACGATGAAACAAGTTAATGTTATGGAAATTAGACAATTGCTTCTCAAACTTGAAAAAAAAAAAATGACCAAACTGATCCAGATTATGCAGGGATCCGGATTAATGGTGTCCGAATTAGCGGGGTTCTACTGTATTTACATGTTATTTGATGTAATGAACACATATCGCATCACAAAAATGTTTTGCCACAAATTGTTCAATTAGTACCCTCGAAAGCTAGATCAATCTTACAGCATTTGATTGAATTGTATGAAAATGTAATACACTAATATTTTTGATGTACAACACAAATAAAGCACAGGATGTGTGCAAATACAAAAACAATTGATTAATTAATATGGAAATCAATCTTGTACCTGGAAAACCAATCTTTACAAAAGAGAGATTTATTATTATTATTATTGATGATTTATTAGACTGAAAACTAAATTTGATTCATTATTTTTACATTAAAATATTTCTACTCTCTACAAATAATAAAAAATGATGATGATTCATTTTATTTCATATCTATTGTAATGTATTCAATTTCTCTCAGCTGTCGATATAGCAATGATTTTTGTTATATATTTCAGTAATTGTTAAATATATAATTATATATATATATATATATATATATATATATATATATTTTTTTTTTTTTTTTCCCCAGGGTTTTCAACACTACAGAAAGAAGTAAACATTTTGAATACTAACCATAGAAAAAACTCAAAACATTCCACACATAATTTTTTTTTTTCAGTTCACAAGAAATATGTACAACAGACATTATTTCAAATAGAATAAATTATCATTTAGCTATCATATGTGAACATATGTTTTCATTAAGCCTAATATGGCGTTTAGCTATGGTTGATTCACAGATCAGAATGGTTCGTATCAGACTGGTTACCTACACTTTTCTCCACTCTGATTCTATTATAAATAGATTACACAATTAAATAAAGAGTTATTTAGTTGCATGAAAACTTTAGTCTTCAAGAAACTTCCATTCAAACTTTACTAACGTTAGCTTTTGTCCAACTCTAGCTTTTTATATATAATTCTATTTTTATATTCTACTCGCGCTGCTATATTCTGAAAAATAAATTTTGCAGTACATTTCTCTTGCACATGTTGTCACAATTGCAGTTAAAATGGCTTTATAAAAAAAGCGGTGACAATTGAATTAAATTCATGTAAAAGATGTAATTTTCAATGAATAGGGGGATGTGATAGTACCAATAAAGTACTTTTTATACTTTTAAGGTACTGCTTGCACTTTTTATTTGAAATGAAAAAAAAAAAAAATCTATCAGCTATATTTAGTAGCTCAATGAAAATTTTCTGCAAGGGATCGTTTCTTGTCTGTGACAGTATCACCAAATTTAAATATGGGTTGCTTGCTTGTTTAATAAACAGTAGATCTAAATAATGCAAACATAAAAATCCAAGGTTGTGCATTATACAGAATTTTGTGTTGATAGTATGTGTGTGTATAGAATTTTGTGTTATATAAATGTATCTCATAAATACAGGCAAATCTGTCTGAATCATATCAAAATAAATTAGATTATCTTTATACTGCATTCCTGCATTATCTTGCTTAATCAAAAATTGTACAGTGGAACCTGCTAAAGTGACCACCTGGCGAAAGTGACCGCTTTTGGAAAATTTTACTTGTGCTCATATAAAGTAATATGAGAATTGTCCGGTAATGTGATGACTTGTCTTAAGTGACCAGTTAGCCTGTCATTGTCAATGTTATTTGAACCTGTAACATGTGACCATCTATTTTTCTGCCTGCCGAAAATTTTCAAACAAAAAGACTAAAGCGACCTTTTTCATACAATTTTTTTTATCCATTAAAAAAGTACAGGAATTCATCTCCTATTGTTACTATTTCCTTGATGTGTAAAGTGACCACTTTGTCCTTTATTATAATGATATTTCTCTTGTCTTAAGTGATTTTTACTGATAAGTTTATTTCCGCCAGTCATAGAAATGTTATTATTATGCAATTACAATAAAAATAAAAATGTGTATGAATTACAGCGTACCTTGTAGTTATGTGTTATTTAAATCAATTACTATGGATTTTCAAAAGAAATAATGCGAGTTTTAAGTAAATTATCTTCTATATAGTATATTTTAAATTAGTGATTCAGTTAATATTGTTGTTAATTAATCAGTTTAATACCTACTGTAGTGCATTTCTCCTTATTTATATTTATTTTTTGAGATTACAATATTTTAATGTGCCATTTTAAAAGACACTCAATAAAGTGATTACCTCTGTATAGTGACCATTTTAGCCTGTCCCAACGGTGGCCACTTTAGACAGGTTCCACTGTATATAATTTTTTGTATTATATAAATCATACCACATTTTGATAAATATACTTTTTAAAAATTGTCCAAATATACCTGGACTCAAACCATTCATTATATTGTTCATTTTCAAAAACATTTATTCTGGGCAACAATGAAACGATTTCCAGAAAGAAAAAAAAATATTCGAAAAATTCAAAAAAACTCACTAGCATGCATGAAGACTGTTTGAACACAAATTGAAGTAATGATAATTTTGACATATCTTGCATGGAAAATAAAGTTAATATTTCAGACTCTAAAGAAGATGAAAATGAAATTGAAATACAAAACATTGAAGAAAGTGTAGAAGATAAATATGACATTAAAGATTCGTGGAGTGAACATAAACTTTTTCAAAAGAACCACAAAGCAGCATACATGAAGACTGTTCGGACACAAATTCAAATAATGATAATTTTGATATATCTTGCGTGGAAAATAAAGTTAATATTTCAGACTCTAAAGAAGATGAAAATGAAATTGAAATACAAAACATTGAAGAAAGTGTAGAAGATAAATATGACATTAAAGATTCGTGGAGTGAACATAAACTTTTTCAAAAGAACCACAAAGCAGCATACATGAAGACTGTTCGGACACAAATTCAAATAATGATAATTTTGATATATCTTGCGTGGAAAATAAAGTTAATATTTCAGACTCTAAAGAAGATGAAAATGAAATTGAAATATGAGACATTGAAGAAAGTGTAGAAGATAAATATGAAATTAAAGATTCATAGAGTGAACACAAACTTCCTCAAAAGAACTACAAAAGCAGAAAGCAATTGTGAATAAGTTCAGATACTGAATTGCATAGCCAAACAGAAACCTAAAAAAATGACGGAAGAAAGACATTGCTACCAACGGTACTGAAAGGGAAGAATCGGGGAATAGTTTTGAGTGGGTAGTCTCTCATCACATATTATGTTCAAGGATACTTCAGGCCTAACTAATTATGTGAAGCGAAACATGCTTGGTAATGTTAGAAGCACATTTAGACTTATAATTGATAATCGTATGACGAATTACATAAAAGCTTGCACTGAGCTTGAGGCCAGAAATGTCTTACAGAAGGACGATTGGAAAATTTTTATTGAAGATATATATGCATTTGTGGATATTTTGTATGCCCGAGGAGCCTACAAAGCATGAAATTTGAAATTATCTTATTTGTGATTTAAAAAATATATATATATAGAAACTTTTTTTTTTCAAGAAACTATCAGTAGGAACAGATTTTCAGAAATTGTCCATCAGAAATCTCCATCTGCTTTGACAAAAAAAAAAAAAAAAGAGTGAAAGGGGTGTTTGCTTAGAACTGACAAATTTGGAAGCCCTTTGCTGATAATAGCCAAGCTTATTACAAACCAGATCAGAATATAAACATAGATGAACAACTGCTTCCCTCAAAGGCAATATGCAGATTTCTGCATTGTATGCCCAATAAACTGGACAAATTCGGAATCAAGTTTTGTTTAGCCGTAGATGTGTAAAATAAATATTGTATAAATGGCTTTCCTTATTTAAACAAAGATGAGCTTAAACCATCAGGAGTACCTTTGAATGAAGTTATAGTTTTGAGTCTTGTAAAAAACTATGTAAATTGTGGGGGAAATATAACAACAGATATTTTTTTTTCTTTTTTTTTACAAGTATACAACTGGTAAAGAAACTACTGGTAAAAAAAAAACAAGTCTTGTCAGAACAATGCAAGCAAACAAAACAGAATTGCCAAAAATAATTTAAGTGCGAAAATAGTTTAAGTGCTTTTCTCCACAAAACTCTACAAATCAAAGGAATTGTTTTAACAATCTACAAAAGTAAGCATTTAAAAAAAGTACCACTTCTTAGCTGAAATCATAAAAATTGCTTCTAATCAAAGACAAATTCCTGCAACTGTATCACTTACAATCAGATTAAGTTTGGAGTAGATATTGTTGACCAAATGGCCTGCAAATGTAGCATAAAAGCAGGGTGACATAGATGGACTTTTTTTTTTGTAGGTATATTATAACATTTTGAACTTGACAGCAATCAATGCGTAAATTTTATACAGACTTGTGATGAAAATATAATGAGAAAACAATCTTTATTTCAATTAGCCGAAGAACTCTCCAGTGAATACAATTGCCGCAGAAAAGAAGTCTCACCCCAAAAACAAGAGCTGAAAGTAATAAATTGTGCTTCAAAAATTTTAAAAAATTGTTTATGAACGCAAATCTTACCAAATTCAATTGTGCAACAAAAACAGAGCAATCAATACCTGAAATGTAAGCGACAAATATGATTGAGGCAAGTGTTCATCTAAGATAGTATGACTTGTAAAGTATCTGCCTCACCATTATTTCATACATATCAAATGTACTATACTATAAATACAAACAAAAACTGTTTTTTTTCTTTTTAATAATTAATATATTATATGTTAGAAATTGTTTTTGTTTGTTTTTTATTAAAAATTAATAAATTAAATCTTATTTTTGTTTAATTATATTCTTTTATTTACATTAACTGAGTCTGAATTTACAATGACAGCCATACTCAAAAATCCATCAATTTCACGGGTGCGGTAAAACTAGGTATATAAAAACATCAGTAGTTCTAGTGTTAAATTCTGTCCCTTTTATAAATAGACATTAAAAAAAAAAATCTTTGCTTTAAATTAAATAAAAATGCAACTACAATAGGATCTATAATAACTGAATCTATGTATAATCCTGTCTTACATGGAAATTTTTCATAGTCACTATGAAAGGAATATGATACGACTATACTTCATTAAGATTAAAACCTGCCTAAAACAGAATATTTTTTATGGTACCTTGCTATTCCACCATATTAAGTTTTAATGTCTTTGTGCTTTTACATGAATATATTAAAAACGATCATAATCAGTTTACATTGACAAATATGGATATATAGGTTGAAAAAGAAAGGAAAATTTTATTCATTCCTTGTACTCAAAGAAATGTTTATTTTGTAGCTACAGAAATTAATTTTCCACAAATTAATTGAACCTCAGTCTCAGAAAGACTTCACAAATTTAATACAATAAAATAGTCAAAAGTCTCTTTAAATAAATGAGCAGATATGTTGGTGACTTGAAAAACGGAATGTAACAAAATGTTGAAGCATCTCTGCACATTGAATTCATAATGAATATAAATACATGTATCCTAACAGGATTTTACATAGTAATCATGGGTTTTTCAAAACTTTTAAAGTTAATACAAGTTTTGAGAAATCCATGATCACTATGAAAAGGCTAATTTTTCAACAGTACTTAAACCAAAAAAAGAAATAATAATAATAAAAGCTACTACATACGGTCGACAAGAAAATACAAGGTTCTTTAAATGACTTTCTAAGTTGCTGAAATAAAAAATAAATAATTAAATATGCATAACTATGTATATATAATATAAATAATAGTGAAAACAATCAGAAATCAAGTATAGAAAGAAATACAGTTCTGTTAGAAAGTATAAAATTTTGTAAAAAGTTGTGGAACAAATAAATTCTACAACGATTACTAACATAGTTAAAGAATACATAATTAAAAATTCAGGTTAAAAATTTACAGAAAAAAGTATCATAAAAAGTGAAAAATGAATAAAATATTTTGCATAAGTTTCTGAAGCCTTGTTCTCTATTTTTTAATATTTAAAAACAATTTTTTAAAACATTTAAAATTTTTTTTATTATTTTTATGATTTTTATATTGTGTATATGGAATTTATAACAATAAAAACATGAAAGTACATTATATAATGCAAAAACTCAAACACAAAATATGATAAATTTATTTTAAGCTCATATTTTATTAATAAGTAACAGTGTTTACAAGAAATCTTGAATGTAGATATTTTTGTCAAACTGTGTTCTATAAAACAAACCATTTGGCTGTATGGTTAATATATCAGCATCCTCTGGTGAATGCTTCAAACATTAGAAGCAAATGTCCTCTAATTATGCATGTAAATAAAGAATTAGCCGTATAATGAATTATTTATGAGATTCATTTAAAGTTTGTTTGAGCCTCTTAACTATAGAATAATAGAGATTTAAAATATGCCAGGCCAAATTTTACTGACCTTTAAACAGATCTGGCAAAAGTGATAAAATGATTCTCATACAGGATGACTCAAAACCGGGACTGAATATTTTGGTCCATGAAGATCAGGAAGAATGAAATCAGTCTGGCTTGGTATGAAAAAAAAAAGTTTGGCCCGAGTCTGGTCCGGCACTTCAGGAAAAAAAAAAAAAAAAAAGGCTCGGCCCCAGCTTATTTAAAAATCTCTATACAGTACTGTATATGAGAGATAATTGTGAAAATGCATTTTCAACATTGTGTTTTTAACTAAATTTTTCCATGTTGCAAGCTGTATATAAATTCTATGGATCACATTACACAACAGAATTCAGAAGAATTTTGTCTATGGTCATGAAATGCTTAATGATGATTTTTAACACTTCCCAACATAGTTAAAAGTATTTATGAATTCAGTTCATCTATCTGTCTGCATTCTAACTCACATAGATATTCTTACATTTTTACATAATTTATATATTTTAGTGATCCAACAACAGTAACAGTGCAGCATAGCAACAGATGATTTTCGTTTAAATCCTGTGGAAAAAGTCAGCAACTTAAAAATGTTTTGGGCTAAGAAAAATTGCTGCAATTTCTAGATTTATTATATATTTCATATTTTCTTTACAAGATGCTTACTGTAGAAAATATAGAGAATAGCATTTATCATTTATTTACCACGAAAGAATTCAGCTACAGTACCATCAATGAGCGATCATAGTTAGAAGTGCATTTACAACTTTATTTTTCAAGTTTAACCAAATTTTTACATACCTTGAAATATGTTTAAATGCATGATACTTATTTTTAAGTTTAACCAAATTTTTAGTAACAGCATTTTTTATCTAAATTACATTTCAGCTTAATATGTTGTATGCACACTCTGTAATTAATATACAATATAATACAGTATAAATTATTCAAGCACACCTTAGTCTTTAGGTGAAAATTGATGAAGATGAATTTTGAACAATGTTATATATTTTCTTAACTGAATTAACATTTTGCATAATACGTAGTACCATAATTTCTAGTAGATAACCCACACTGTTATATAGGCCGCATCAATAAAAAACAAAAGATAAAAATTCAATCTTTATCAGATAAGCCACACAAACAAAAATGCATAATTTATTTACATTGAATAACTTTGCTAATTGATTTTATGCAGAAAAAAAAATGCACTCTTTGATTGTATTTAAAGAAAACAAATATTTTTAATAAATAATTAAATAAAAATAACTTGCCATTTATTTATATTGTAATTTATTTACTTATGATGAATTCATCCATTTTCTTTTAAGGATAGCCGCAGTATAAAATTGAAAAAGAAAATCGAAATAAATCACTAAAAGTTTGTTTAAATAAGCTTCTTCAACTGTAACAAGCTTAAAAAAGATAATATAAATTTTCCATGGTCTTTAATCATGACTTTAAATGAAAACAAATGTAAAAATAAATAAAACTTAAACAGCACGCAAGGCAATAAGAGACTGTGCTTATAAACCACAACTAACTTTTGTACATGGACACGACCTTGACCTAAAGACCGGATGACAAAAAGAAAACTATTTTAAAACTAATGTTTCTGAAATTTGTTTTTATTATTTTTCAAGCAAAAAGTGCAACAGTAAAAAAAAGTTTTAACTCAAAATGATGTTTTGTAGAAATTGTTGCTGATATCAGCTGAAAATTTGTCATTTCTTATGTGACCTTGACCAGGGGCCACGCTAAAGGGGGGGACAGGGGGGGGGAGCCTCCCCCCCCCCCCCAAACATTCCCAAATGTTGTTACACTTGGCAAATTTCATTAAAATTTTAATAAAAACTGTAATATATTTCCTATTTTTAGATAGAAGTTGCAAAAGTTACAACTCTAATTGGGAATATTATTGAACTTTTTACAAATAAGAACTGTATTACATTTTCTAAGTATGGTAATTTGGCAAAATTATGAAACAAGTTGGCAAATATGAAAATTTGACTTGGCAATTTAAGGTCTTCTCCCCCACCAATAAAAAGTCTTAGCGATGGCCCTGACCTTGACCAAAAGGCAGATAGGCTAAAAAAAAAAAAAAAAAAAAATTCAGAGACTGGTGAGACAGTAGGTACAAAGATTTTCTATTCCCTTAATCTATTTCCTGATGAATTATGTAAAAAGTATATCGATTTAAAAATAAAACGAATTATGCAGTATATTTTGGTGAAAATAAATAGATTAAGAAAAAAGTTGTATGTTTATCTTTCTCTTATTTCTTTAAAAAGTACTCCTTTTTTTTTCTCATTAAGATGAATGTGCGGGTGGTTATGTAAATGAAATTTCTGATAAAATTCCTTGTTACACATTCATAAGAGAAAGATTTTGCTTTGGTATGAATGCGGAGGTGAGTATTGAAATGAGATTTCTGAGAAAGTTTTTTGTTACAGACTCCATAGGAGAAAAGTTTCTTGTTGATTTGAAAGAAAAGATGGATATTTAAATTAGATCACTTGGAAAATCATTTGTTGCACACCACACATATAAAAAGTTTCTCTTTAGTAGGAACGTACAGGTGAATGATTTTTAGGATGAGCGAAGCGAATCCTCTACTAGTCCACTCAAATTACATTTTGTCGTACGCTTTACAAAAAGACTATCCAATATTTTAACTTCGAATTAAACACAAAAATAAATTATGATCTGTAGATTTGCACAATATAATTTTTTTACAATAAAACGTTAAAAAAAATTATTATTTTAATTAATTTCTTTTACATGAATTTCCAATATGGACGCATTTTAGCAAATAAATAAAAAATGAAACGCGTATATTTTCTGAAAAAAATATAAATCATGGGGTAAGTAATTATAGATAGAATCATGATTAATTTAATAAATAAAACATTTTTTCATTATTCTGCAAAATCGTTTGCACAGATGACAATTAAACATTTTAAAAGAATTGTATTATGGATTTTTTTTTTGTAAAGTGGCAACAAAAGAATTGCAAACAAAAATATAAACAAATATATAAATGAAAAATTAAAAGAACTGCGTGAAGATGTTGCCTCGATTCAAGCTCTTTATAAATAGACTAAAGCAAAGTTGGCCGATTCAGAAACGACAAATAGACTTTAACCATTTCTTACTTTATCATTTGGATTTAAAGTAATGTTACGTTCTTATTTGTGGGCCTAAAAAGGTTTAGTGAACGGTACTTTAGACTTTGTTGCACGTATTAAAGAATATCGCAAGCCACCAGACCAGATATCGCGAATAATCATGGATAAATTTGAATACTGCAGTAATTTAACTTATAAGAATTGGTGTGTGCCGATTTTCCCAATAATTAAATTCTGGAAAAATGGAAGCCTAAATTGCTCAAGGAAAGAATTTCTTCTGCAGTTAGCTTTTGCTGTTATAATTCATAAATCCCAAGGTTTAACATTAGATGAAGCAGTTGTAGATATCGAGGATATATAGACACCAGTTGGCTTAAAAACATACGTAACGTTGTCGAGAGTGAAAATCCTTCAAAATTAAGCATTCAATAGAAATTTTCCTTACGAAAAATTCTACAATATCAAAAATTCTCATACGCTAACATGTATAAAAACGAAGAAGTTAGAATAAAATGTTTTACAGTTAAAAATTCATAGTATCAACGGAAGCAGATTTCAAATTTTTTCCAGAAAATAAGATTTTGAAGAAGTAACTTTCTTCAAGCTCTCTTCAAATATATTATTCTAAAATAGCTATCAAAGATTATCGGATGTTAATTACAAAGATTGGAAACATGCATATTTCAAACAACTTTAAAAAACACCAGTGGCTACTGGAAATTGTAAAAACATCTTTAAGAGAGCTTTTAGTTCAAAATTTACAAATATTTTGCAAAAGTTTGCTTCGAAAATATTTTATTATGCCAATCTTACATCATAAATAAAAAAGTAAAATGCGCCAAAACATAAAATAAAGTTTTTGTTTAATAAAGGTGCAAAAATAATATTGAAAAATATTGTTACTTTCAAATATCTGTTTTATAAAATAATGCTTCGCGAATCCAAACAAAGCATGGCTTTTGCTAGTCTGTTAAGATATACAGTTCAAATATACTTTCTGGGACATAAAAAACTTACAAAATTTGCAGGTATTGTTATTCTTAAACTATGTATAATCAAAAGACATTTTTCATTGTTTTGGTAAAGACAAAAGATATTGCATAGCAAGAGAAATATTGTTATCACTTGATCAATGTCTTTTATAACTATAAATTATTTATATATACAGGGTGTCCGAAAAGTCTGGAAATGGCTGAATAACTCGAGAAATACCTATGAGATTGAAAAACATAAATATACGTGTTAAATATTTTAAAATAAGCTACTCTGTGATACCAAATTTGACCTTCGAAACCGCCCCCCTGGGGGTCAGCGGGGGTCCAACTTTGAAATCTTAAATTATAACCCCCCATTTTTTATTGCAGATTCGGATTCTACGGACAAAAATACGTAACTTTTGTATTTGATGTTTATTTCAAATCTTCGTTTATCACGGTGTAACCGAGCATATTAAATCGATACATATTCCCGCTTTTCCAACGGGATTTTCCCTAATTGAAACTGATTGGGCAGAATTTTTGACGTCAAATTCCTCGTCTTTTGTAGGAATAGTGTTTCCTGAAAATCACCCGTGGCGATTATTCCAATAGTGCTACACCATTAAAAATTTGACACATTTGCTGCAGCGTCACTCCACAGCCATTATAGAATATCTCTTTTGTGACCAATGAGAATGCTCCATAACATAGTAAAGTAATCGTTTTCTATAAAAGCGGTGGAGTGACAATGCAGCAAAAGGGTCAATTTTTTTACAGTGTGCTTTACTGTGTTATGGAACATTCTCATTGGTCATGAAAGAGGTATTCTATAAAAGCTGTGGAGTGACGCTACAGCAAATGGATCAAATTTTTAACTGTGTAGCACTACCGAAAAAATTGGCACGGGTGATTTTCAGGAAACGCTATTATTGCAAAAGACGAGGAATTTGATGTCATAAATTCTCCCCAATTAGTTTCGATTAGGGAAAATCCCGTTGGAAAAGCCGAAATATGTATCGATTTAATATGCTCAATTACACCGTGATAAACGAGGATTCGAAATAAACATCAAATACAAAAGTTACGTATTTTTGTCCGTAGAATCCGAATTTGCAATAAAAAATGAGGGTTATAATTTAAGATTTCAAAGTTGGACCCGCTCTGACCCCCAGGGGGTCAGTTTCGAAGGTCAAATTTGGTATCACAGAGTAGCTTATTTAAAAATATTTAACACGTATATTTACGTTTTTCAATATCATATGTATTTCTCGAGTTATTCGGCCGTTTCCAGACTTTTCGGACACCCTGTATATATATATAAAAGAATTCACTTGATCACAAATCATTTCAATAGTCAGACCTTCGATTTTAGCCTTTTACATTAAAAAATGAGTCAGAAAATGTATCAGAAAGTTTTACGTTGTTGAGTAGTTGATTTCAGAACTACTTTTATAAGAATTCCTAAAAATTTAAAGTGACTATGAATATGGAAAATATAGTGAGTTTAGATTTGAGAGCAAAGTTAAACGTTGCTACTACAGTGAAATGCTGAAAATCAGAATGTCAAAATATCAGAAAAAATAGTAAACCGAATATTATTAAAACACCATCTTTAAAGGCTTTTCAGAAATTTAAGCTTCATACTTTCTGATACATTCACAGACATTTTCATTCGTAAATGCATGAAACTTGCAAGGGTTAGAATTCACATACCAAGAAATCAGATGGCGATTTTCTTGTTTTCTTACAAAAGCAATGAATCTTCCAAAAGAATCTCTCAAAGATATGCTTCAGTGTCTAAAAGTTAGATTCAATGGGAGGGATATGGGAAATACAATTCAATGCGTTAAAAACAAGTTAAAAGAAAACCCTTTTACTTTTTCCTAATTAATACAAATGATGTGTTTCAAAAACGGCACTGTCCAGATGATTCCACATTTCCATGTTATTGAAAGCATAATTTAAGAATAGGATACAGTTTAAGAAAGTCTCTGATATCAAAATAGGAAAAAGTATTAGAAGTCTGAAAATAATCTAGTTCCGTATAGAGAGTCATGTGAGGATTATGTGGATAATGACCCAGCAATGGCCACAATATGATCTCTACTGCACCGAAATTATGACTGCAAATACAATGTGATTAGTAAGAAAAAGTATTTTTTGATGGCGGCACAAAACAGAAATTGCTGCTGCATTATATTCAGTATTTTAATAGAATTATTAAGAAGTGATTAATCAAACCACATCCCAAAGTATCTTTGATATTTATTGACTATGTGAAGTATGAATTTATCAGTAAAAAAAAAATTACTCTTAACTTATCTACTTTAAAATAGTATCTATTTTTTTTTTTTTTTTTTTTTTTTGTTAAAATTTTAAAAATGTAACACTTTATTTTTGTAATCAAAGTTTATTCCTAGTTTTTTCAAAATATACTATTTTTTTTCCTTGTTGATTTCGGAAAAGTTTTTTTTTTTTTATTTTTTTTATAGCTTTTTGCAATATTTTGCTTGCAACACCTGGTTAGAAATTTAAAAAATTCATCGAATAGGCACACAGACAAAAAAATAACTCTTAAACATGTATAAGCTGTGGTTTATCTCCCGGACATTACGGTATACATAGAAATCTAAAGATCAGATACAGGGATGTACAGAAGAATTTGAATCCCTTTCTAACTATAGATGATAATTTGTTGAAATTATTAAAACTCTGTTTTCTAAATTGTTCATTTAGGATAACTTCTCCCCTTCCTTCTTATTATTTTTTGCTTTCTTTCTTTATTAGTAATGGCGTTATTAATAATATATTTAGAATTTTATTTATTGTTTTGCCAATGGGAATTTTTTTTTTAAATATTTTTTAGCATAGAGTATGGAGTTAATTTTGAACAAAATTTATAACTTTATTATCAGATCACTGCATATTACTTTCTGACACTAGATGACAATATAAATACATAGATTTATTTGGTACTACTCAGGGTTGCTGGCTTTTAGCCGGGCCAAAAAAAGCCGGCCGGCTTTTTTTGGTTTTATCCACTTAAAAAAAGCCGGCTAAAATTGAAAAAAGCCGGCTTTTATTTTTAAAGTGTTAATTTGTATTGAATCTATATTAAATTTTGATTTATTTATTTTAAATACATTTTTAATAATTTACAACTAAAAAAGTTATAAATTTATATGTAATTTTTCAAATAAATAAGCCTTTATAACTGCTAGGAGTCAACTGTGAAGGCATTATGTCTGAAAAATATAAATCTTGGAAAAAAGAAAATATACTCAAAAAATGTGTTTTAAACTTCTACATTTCATAGTTCTACTTATATTACACATTCTTAAGAATTATATTTAATGGAATTATGACAAAATTAGTGTTCCCTATAGCATAGCTATAAAAAGGGCAAGGTGCTATTCATTAAAAAGGGCACTATTGTATCATAAAAGGGCACTTTTTTCAAGAAAAAAAATTGTTATTGCCTTTAGAAAGGGAAAAAAGAAAGCAGCAAAATACATAATTTTTAAATATGATGAATCAAGTAACATTAATTTTGAATGATTTTATGATATAAAAATTAGAATTACAATTAAATTAAAACATGATTGAATAGTTTCATGTTCTTCTTCTTAAAGAAATGAAAATATTCTATCATTTTTGGAAATTTCACACAAATTTAGAAATACTACGAAAGAAAAAAAAAAAAAATTATCAAAAATTTCTGGGTAAAATCAGAGGTGCATTTTATTACTTTTAAAAAGGGCAAGGTGCTGCACCCTTCAAAAATGGCCTAAAATGAACACTAACAAAATGAAACACATCAAAGCATTCATGGAAACATTGTTACAGGTCAATATGTAAAGATTAAGTCATAAAATGAACAATGTTGAAAGAGAAATTAGGAAGGATTCAATATTTGAGAAAAGTTTAATATATAATTACATTAAAAATTTGCTGAATTAAAATTTTGAATAACTCTTAGTTATTTAAAAGTGCATATATGCCTACTTGCATGAATGAATATATTCATGCATATGCTGATTGAGAATACTGAAATAAATTGTGAAATATATTATGAAATCTGCATAATTCGAAATACTATTTTCAATAGTGAGAAATGGTGTTTTTTTATATGCATGATTTTAAATGTTTATAGCGAATAAAACATGACATTTTAAACACTCTTAAAATTAGTTAAGTAATAAAACATGTAATTAAGTAACCTTTAATTTTATAAAGCAGTAAAATGGAAAAACAAAAGTAGGATTAAAGGTCAATGTAAATCAGAAAAAGCACTTAGTATGGCCATTTTATAATTTAGCTGATATATTTGCAATTCTGACTATAAACCACTAGCAACTCCATCAATGTGTTATTCTAGTATTAATGTCTTCATTATTGAAAATTTGGGCTATAACCCAATTTATCAATGAATCATAATTAAAATCTCAATTTTTCATATTAAGAAATAAATTTATTAAAGTAAATTAAACATCATTAAAATTAGTTAAAAGACACTTAAAAATGTGTTGCTTATAATAAAAAGGCTTCACCGTATAAAAGCCAATTATGGCCAAAAAAAGCTGGCTAAAATCAATAAAAGCCAGCCGGCCTGGCTTTTTTTAATTTTAGCCGGCTTTTTTGCAACCCTGGTACTACTAGGTTATCCCGTCGAACAATTTCGCCAAATTATACATATTGACATAATTTTTATTTAAAATAATGAAAAAACAAATAATTAGTAGAATATTAATAAAAATACTAATTAAAAGTCGAAATAAAATCACTTAATGACGTTTTAAATGACTTTATCGTATTTAATGTGTTTGATTGTGACATTCACGATCATGCATTATTGGCATTTAATCTTCTGGTTTGGCGATAATTGTTTGGTCGACGGGATAACCTAGTAGTACCATTTATTTTTGCCTTAAATTATTGCACTGTATAAATATTGCTACAACATACTACAATAGTAATAAAAAGAAAATGTTAGTACTCATATTGTATTATATGCATTTAGAAATCTAAGCTTTAAAAAAGATTTTTTTTTTTCATTTTTATGGATTTAGCTCTACAGTAACATAAAAGACAAAGAAAAGAAAGAAAATCTGCAAAGATTTTTTTCTTTTAAATAATGGACAGTATTTATTTATTTATTTACTTTGGAAGTGCCAGCATTCCGAGGCTTTCAAAAGGAGAAAAGACAACTCGTTCATAGAGGTCATAGAGTGGACGCCACGGTAAAATTAAATCTTCTCGCGTTAATAGTTCTGTTTTCCTAAAACAATAAAAAAACAAATGTAGTTAAAATAATATATCTGTACCAATACCAGTAAGATATATATATAATAAAACTGAGCTGATATCATAAAAAGACTTACTTGAGCAATGAGTTCAATAAAACACAGACTTTATTTACAAAGGTAAGCTCTACGTCTGGTATGATTAAAAGTTCAAATAACAGCTTTATGAAGATAACATGATCTTGCTTTGAAAACTTCCTTCCATACAACTGAATGTACCTATGAATAAATATATTTAATTAATAACATATAATTGAAAGAAAAGGTAACTTTTTTTTTAAATACAGTAGACTCCCTCAAATCCGCACAGCTTGGGACCAGAGGTTGTGCGGATTTTAGAATTTTGCGGATTTCTGGTCACTGTTTTGTTTACATTTTTAAACAGTAATTTGAGTGCAATTAATTGAGCAATCGGAACTATAATGAATGCTTACAATATAATAAAATATTAAAATAAGTAATAATCTAAAATAATAAAAATTTAAAATGATTAAAGCCCTAACAGCAGAGGTCAAGTTAATAATCAATAGTGTATGATTAAATATTCATTGTAAAGATTAAATGTATTTTTCCAAAATTATTCAACAAAGCTTGCCTCATAAAAGTACATTACTAATTCACATCAAAATCATAAAATAAGGATTTTTTTTTTCAAGTTTAGCCAGGCTTAATAACCAAAAAATCTTGATTAACGCATAAATATATTTGGTAAGAATATTGCGATTACCAGTAATATCAGAAATATCTTGAAATTTTTCCAAAAAAATTTTTTTCTTCCTTCATGAAAAAAACATGAATAGAGTATTATTAAGAAAATTACAAATTAAAAAATATATGGAATTGATACAAAACTAAAAAAATCAAATTTTGCCCCAATATCCGAATTGAAAGTTTCATTGTTTACATCCATAAAATATGTACGGATTTTAGAGAGTTGCGGATTTCTGATTTGCGGATTTGAGGGAGTCTACTGTAGTAAAATTAACTCTGAGTTTCACATACTTTTATTTTTGAATCCGAACCCATACACATTTCTTAAGAAAATTAGTTGAGCATAGCAAATGAGAATTTTGAGAGAATTCCAAGACAGAATTTATACTTTCTAGATAACTAGTAGTAGTGTTCATTCTAGGCCATTTTTGAAGGGTGCAGCACCCTGCCCTTTTTCAAGTTTGCAAAATGCACCCTGCCCTTTTTAAAAGTAGAAAAATGCACTACTGGTTTTACCCAGAGATTTTTAATAAATATTTATTTTATTCCGTAGTATTTTTAAAGAATTTTTTCATTTCTTTAAGAAAGAACATCAAACTATTCAATCATGGTTTAATTTAATTGTATTTTTAATTTTTATATCATAAAATCATTCAAAATTTATGTTACTTGATTTTCTTACTTAAAAATTATGTATTTGCCGCTTTCTTTTTACTTTTTCTAAAGGTAATAAGAAATTTTTCTTGCAAAAGTGCCCTTTTGTGCTGCAGTAGTGCCCTTTTTAGCGAATAGCACCATGCCCTTTTTATTTCTAGAGTGAACACTACTAGTAGCATAAATTTCCAAGTCACTGAGAAAGAAAGAAAAGGAGGGGGGAGGGAGAATAGGACTTCTAGATCAGCCTCTACATTCATCATCAATTAAAAGAAAGGGTTATTAGCGATTTTTAAGAATAATTCTCTAGAGCCACTGAAGTCCCTCCCGGAGAAAAATGTCACAAATTATACATTAAATGATGTTAACCCGCAAGCATCATCCTTCAAAAATCGTTTTCCCGCATTCATCGTTGTAATTTTTTTTTCTCCTCACCGAAATTAAATTGAAAGTCATGTAAATCCATATGACATACAATTTGGAATTATTTCTTTTATTCTAAGAAGCTCATTTATGCTGTTTGTGTTAATGATGGCGACAAAATGCAGATGAAGACTAGTTGTATATAGCAAAGGTAGTGATCACGTTTCCATTGATCAAGATGTTCCAACATGTAGTATTCTACACATAGAGGAAATGTGTGCTAATGCAAAAAGTGAAAATAATGGTGAAGAAGCAGAGGATAATGCTCATGCCGATGAAGCATAGCCTCCATTGCCAAATCTGTCTATTCAAATTACGGCTTTGAATCTGTATGAACTCTTACATATGCATATAAAATTACAGAAAATGACCAGAAAAATGTTGTATACCTTGAAAATTTATTTTTTCATTAAAAAAAAATGGAAAGCCAAAAAAAATTTTTTTTTTTTTTTTTTTAAATAAATATCAATTTAATTTCGATTTATTTCTTTTACAGTTTAGTAAGCAATATGTTAGTATTTATTATATACTGTAACTGTATGCATTGCATGCATTAGTAATGCAAGAAAATTTTGTTTTTTCATGTTTTGAAGTTTAAGGCAGAGTTTCCTCCAGAGGGTTTCAGGGGGGGTGCGCCACCCCTCCTGCCCTTTAGTTTAAAAAATAACGCCCCTCTTGCCCCTCATCCAAAAACTAGCGCCCCTCTTGTCGCTGATTCAAAAAATAGCGCCCTTCTTGCCCCGCATTAGGAAAAACGCAGCCCTTTAGCGATGATGCGGACGCGCTTACAGTGCATAAATTACGCAATGATTAGGCGAAAAGACCAAAGGATTTTGTTAAAGGACTGTGGAAAAAACACAAATTTCGTTAAATGATCGTCGACAAAAAGTGAATATTGTCATCTGAAAGCAGAAAAAAGTGCGATTTTTTTACCAAAGGGCCTCTGAAGAAATGCAAATTTTGTCAAAATGCAACAGACAAAAAGCGCGAATTTCATCAAAAAGCCACGGGAAAAAATGCGTTTTATTTTGGGGGGGGGGGCCATCTTTTCACGATCCTCTGGCAAAATTCACGTTTTTCCTGCGATCCCAAAACGAAATTGACGATTTTTCTTCACTAATTTAAGAAAATGATTTTTTCGATTATTTGTCGAAATTTGCGATACATTATATATTTTATGTAAGATTTTTAGAGTAACGACCGATCTTTCTTTATTTTCTGAAATAACTACCTTAATTTTTATAAATTTTGGAAGAAATCTGACAGAATCACAGAAGTGATCCTAAGCAAAAAAAAAAAAAAAAAAAAAAAAAAAAAAAAAAAGAAACGAAAAAAAATATATTAAAATTCACAGCAAATTTTCTAAAAGGTTACAATGGAAGTGGGAGAAAAGAGGAGGCGATTCCACTCACGTTATGAACTATGTGCTTTTTTTTTTTCGCACTTCTTTTTCGAAATTTGCATTTTTTCGTGTTTATATGTAACAAAATTAGCGGTTTTTCACTATCTTTTGACACTTAAGAAAATTTGCCGTTTTTTCGCGATTTGTCTTTTTTTTTTTTAGCAAAATCTGCTGTTTTTTCACGATATTTTAACAGAATCTGCTGTTTTTGCGATCTTTGATCAAAATAGGCCGTTTTTTCGCGATTTTTTTAACAAAATTTACCCTTTTTTTTTTCCTTTAATCAATTTTTTTAGCAAAATTTTTGGAATTTTTTTTTTTTTTTTTTTCCAATTTTAACGAAATCTGTTTTTCTACAATTTTTAGAACCGCTAGATTCTAGATTCAACTCTATAAAAGTGGCCTTAAAACCCAAAAAGTGCCCTGAAAAATGTAAAAAGTGCCCTTTTCAGAACAGTAGCGTCCTGCCCCTTTTTAAACCTGGGGGAAACTATAGGTATTTACGTATTAACGCCACCGCAGCAGAAGTTGCGCTAATAATACAGAGCAATCTTGTTGTTCGCATGCATGCAAAAAAATGAGAAAAAAATAGCGCTAAAAAGGCACTCAAAGAGTACTGAAAAATAATGTCAAAAATCAGCAAACAACAAGGAATCCAAAAGATAACTGTGAGCGTGTACAAACAAGGTTGCTCTTTATTGATGCATCAGAGCAACTTCTGCTGTGGTGGCATTAAAACGTAAGTACCGGTTAATTTGATTTTTTTTTTTTTCGTACCCCTTGAAAAATAATGGATCGAGGTTCTACTTTAAATTCCCATAGGGTGTATAAGAAAGGTTAAAAAGGGCTGCCAAACACAGAGTCCTACTAAAACAGCTTACAATCAACACCACATATTTCGAGTCTGCTAAAAGAGAAAAGTAAGTAAGTATATACGAGCTAATCCTGTCATGAATCTGATCTAAGAAAATTATACTGTTTCCAATTAAAATGAAATAATCAGCTTCAAAAAGAACCTTATTCTGCTGTCAAACTCCACTTGGCATTTAAACATTCCGATTGTAGAATAATCCTATTATCGTCCATCACAAATGGCTATAATAACATTTTCTGTAGGGATAATCTCATTTGTGGTTTTGAGTTTCTCAGAGAGACAATCAATTGCAGAATTCTGGAACTAATTAGTGATTGTCTTGATTGTTATTTTCTAGGATGACATTTGTTGAATTATCGACAATCCACAGATCACAAAGGTAGAAGTCAGAAGGAACACCCTTACGTCTCTGCAGGAGTAAAATGTGTGCATTAAACACATTAGACATATTTAAAGTTATTGTACCGATGCTGGGCAGCGACGGATCGGTTAATTGTATATAAATGCAATAAAATGGTAAATTGTATCACTTAGTCTGTCAGTTTAATGCTGCATAAAAAAAATAAATCAACTTTAAAAACCAGAATACTATGAAATAAATATTCAACTTCAACAAAGTGCTCGCATTTTTTAAAATAAGAGATAGAATAAAATCACTTCATAAGTGAAGCAAATTATAAATAAAATTACTCAACATAACCAATTCTTTGAGGAAAAGCGCAGAAGTTAAAAAAAAAAATAAATAAAATAAAATCATAGCGTTGTTAATCAAACCTGAAAATGACTTTTTATCGTCTTAAATATTCGATATAACAGGAAAAGAATAAAATGATTTACCACATACAAAAAATTTAAAAAAAAAAATCATACATGTAGCTACTACAAAACTGCTTGAAATTATTTTTAAAAGAAAGAGCCTAATAATACTTACTTTACTAAATGTGTTACCCAAAATGATATATCTCTCAAATTTCGACACAGCACTGCTTTACCCAAATTTGTTTTAATGTCAACTAAATATTTCAAAGATTCTTCATCAATATCATCTGAATATACAAGAAGTTTATTATAAATAAGTTCTTTTTGTGGATTAAACCCAAGTTTTTCGAAGCGATCACCCATGATTATAAAAGCTACGAAATTAATAACACTATAGCCTTGCAAAACATTTAAATCATTTTGTAATCCTGTGATTCAGTGTTTTGATGGTTGCAGCCACATTGGTTTCTAACCATGAACATAGAAGAGAGAGAAATTGTTCGGAATAGAGTTTGAAGGAAAGAAATCGGCATCGAAATGTTTTTGTAAAAAAGCACTGATGTCGCAAGGTTTTATATTTCTACCAATCATTTGTTAGATTATTGAAAAGCAGCCAATGAATGCTGTCCATTATCTGACTATAGGGCATTCCAATATGACGTCAGGAACATTACCGCCCAAAATCTTCTGTCTGCGCAACTTCATGCCCATATTATTGGCATCTTTCAAGTGAATGTATGGTTACCATTTTGGCTGCTTTATCGCACTTTATTTAATTGCCAAATATTTTATTGAAGTTAGTCTTAAGCATTTGTTTTTAATAGAAAATTCAGAAATCTTTGCGCTATCTAGACTTGATTGTAAATGAAAGAAATATATCACGTAAGTGTTTTGTAACTGTTTTCTATTTAATATTCTGTCCGATTACTTCTTGTTCAATATTTCGTATAATTTTTTGTCTGTTACGTGAATAGTAATATTTCTAGTGCTAGAATCATGCCTGCTTTTTAAATACTTGTAAACTTTTTGTATATTTTTATATTAAAGCTTATTTATCATTATGATAAGTATACTAGAATATTTTATAGAAAAGACATTGTATACTTTGAAAAATATTTGTGATATACATGCTTGTTGATTTTTTTTTTTTTTTTCAATCAATACGCAACTACAATATTCCCTTCTAGTTCCTACCAAGGCCAAGTTAGCCTTGGTTCCTACAAGATATATTCACAATCCTTCACAGAAAATATATATTTAAAAATATTTTATTATAGCTTTTTTACTTTTAAAACAGTCAATTTTGCAGACCTATTAATATGAAAACATATATCTGCCAACTCCCCCCCCCCCTTTTTCTACTCAAATAAGTATTTTATTTGCTAAAAGTTTTATTTAAATGAAATGAAATCGAATAAGTACCAAATAAATATAACACAGTTTATGAATTTTCTGAACTCATTTAAGCTAAGCAAGTAAGAAAAATCATGCCTTAAGCATAGATTATGAAGCACTTTCTACAACTTCCTGAAATCATTAACAAAACTTTGTTATACATCTTGGCGATGAAGAAGAATGTAGTAGTGTGATTAAAGTACGTTTTTAATCCTTCATTATTTATGATAGTAGAATATAATTTATCTTATTGTAATTAATATTGTTGAAAAATTGCATTTCTCAAATTTAAACATAGATCGAAATCATCATAAAAGTAAATAAATAGTTAATGACGATTGTTTATAGTGCCTAAACGTTCAATGAATGGGTAATTTTTCCTTTATTGTATTTAGTAACAAGATTCTCAGTTGTCAATTTAACATAAGGTTTTGTATCAATAAAATTATGTGCCTTAAAAAGGTTTAAAGGCAGATTTTTTTCCGCAAAAAAATTTATCATACTACTTTGATTTTGTAGTATACTATATAAATGTAAACTTTAAAGTAATTTATTTAGGTGAATTAAAAGGAAAAAAATGCATAATTTATTTCATGGTATTTGATGTCATATTAAAGTAAACAAGGGGTATATTTTTAATACTTAAATCTTGTTTTATTAAATCTTGTTCTGTGCTCTTTCAAATTTATAAAATGTGGATTTTTTTTTCTTTTCAGTGTAATTTTCTGCTCATCACATCACTAACAGGTCCCAGCATATTGATTGAATGTGTATTGTCTATGCTGTATGGTTTGCTAATTCACTTCATACCATTGACAATACTTTCTCAATTATTCCTACATCTGTATACTAATGTTAGCTATGGAAATGGGAAATAAAGAGAGGCATTTTCTGTTAAGTTCAGAATGGTGAAGGATGGAAGATAATGAAATTGCACTCTACTTCAATGATAATTCATGGTAAAATTTGGATTAATGATATTAATTATAGTAATTCTTATTTATTTACTTTTTGCTTTCTTCATTTTAATTACATGAATTTCATCAATGGTTATTATTATTAATATTATTATTATATTATAAAGTTGCCATATTAAAGGTAGTGGCAGAAGTATTTATATATTTTTAACTGCATAATATTATATGTATATTCTTCAACAACAAGTCCCTCTTTATAATGATTACATATTAAATAATAAAACTTCGTTTTAATGACTATAAAACAGACCACACACATCATGTGTTTCAGGCTGGAAACTTAAGCAGCCCATCACCAGCCAATGTAAACGTGTCTGTAATGAGACAAGATCAAAATGAACTTCGTGACCGTGATTTTTGAATGTTCATTCGTGACTATTTGCATGTGCTTTTATTTTATATTTAATTGTGATTTATCACCAGTTTTTCGGTGCTATTTCATTAGTGGTTATACATACTCGTAGAGATTTAGACAGGTTTCAAGGCTTAAAAAATGTACTCTTCATCATGCATGACATTTAAAAGCCAATAAATTTGAAAGAAATTTTAAGAAGAAAATGTCTTATCTAATCGCAAATTTTCAAATATTCAATAAGACCACAAAAGTCTAAAAAATCTATTCAGAAAAACAACAAAAGTCTATTCAGAAAAATTAATGCTTAGCAATTAAAAGATAGTGTTCATCCTGAAAAGATGGGTTACATCAATTAATGTCAAATTATTGTTGTTTGAATGTTTTAGGCTTTATATTTATTCTACACTAAAATTTAATTAATTTCAATAATAATAATAAAAAAACAAAATTTATCCTTTGTTAAGAAAAATTTTTGCAGGTCATATTACCAGAATCTGAGTTTTAACTGTTTTAAAGTATTGCCTTTTATCTTGTAATTATATTGAAATGTGTGTGGACTGCCTCAACATTTATTGTAATCAAAAATTTACATGTAGCTTAAATGTTTTACTTTATCATAAAATTTGGATAAAAAAAACTGATAAAGTTCCCTCTTACAATGATTATATGTGCTTGTATAAATTTTGGTGGGTTGCATTAATTAGAGCACCAGATATAATTGTTTATGTGTAATTCTATAAATTGTAATTACTCTAACTTTTGGTTGTTTTAAGAAAAGAATATCTCTAAATGATCCAAAAATGATAACATAACATTTAAAAAAAGGAAATAATCTCTCCTTGTAATCATTATATTTATCCATGGGGGAATAAAAAAAAAAGGCTACATGAATAAGGGGATGAGTTATCCCTTTAGGGGTGACGAATGTGGTACATGATATCATAAGATATCTCAATGGGCAGAACAGGGGCGTAGGAAAGGGGGGGGCTCAGGGGGCTCAAGCCCCCCCCATTGGATTTTATCAGAGGCAAAAAAAAGGCAATCAGAGGCAATTAGGCAAAAAAATTTCATTTAATAAACGCATTCAAATTATTTCGTGATAATGAAAATTTTAAATATTTGAAATTCTGTTGCTTAAACTTATGTAAAATAATAGATATGCTTAAGCTCATCTATAACCTGAAAATTCTAATAGGTTTTAATTTGTATTGTTAATTTGTTAAAATTCACAAAAATAATAAATTTGAAACATTCTAGGAAGTTCGAACAAGTTAATCTGCAATATTTAATAGCGATCAATTTCAGTAAAAGGGGGGGGGGGACTAAAAGCATATTATAGTAGAGTAATAGAACTGTTAGAAGCAACATTTGTAATAGGAAAAAAATAGATAAAGCTTTTTTTTTTCTTTTTTTTTCTTCTTTTTTTAATTCTCTGGGGACGGCAGTGCTTCGAACTCAGATCTGACTGGTATAGCACGTGAACAAAACACGTGTCTAGCAAGAGGGGGAGATTTTAGTGGCACGTCATTGGTCGAATTAAAACTTATTGCTAGCAGTGGATTGCGTCATTCCCCTGATATTTTCTGAATAGAACAGAATTTCTTCCGAAAAGATGGTTTTCAAAATCATTTTGATTTTGAGTTTGCCTTTCGTGTTATGATTTGTTAAGGTTTAGTTGAATTTTATCGTCCTAGGTAGCAGTTTATGTGAACGTTATATACGATACCTAACAAAAATAAAACTGCACTATGAATTCTCGTAAAAGACCGAAAAAAAACATTGTTGAGTTTTTTCTCTTCTAAAGTTCCAAAAAGAACGGAAGATTCTGAAGTCATGGAAGAAAAACGTGAAGAATCAAGTTCTGCAGTTAAAGATGAAAAAACTGAAGCGAGAGAAGCTATTAGCATCATTGGACAAAGTGATGTAAATACATTATCTAAATCGTTCTCTGAAAGTAATATGGATATAGGACTATTTATTGGCGATGGCATTTATCTCGATGACTGCCAAAAATTAAAAGTTTTAGAAAATTCATGGAAGCCAGATCCATCTTTTTCTTTCCCAGCAAACCATAAAAAAAGAAAATTTCAATATCACTGGTTTGAAAAATTTCCATGGTTAAGTTACTCTGCAAAACTTGATGGAGCATTTTGCAAAATTTGTGTAGTATTTTCAAATGGGCAAGGTGGTCAAGGAAACCAGCGATTGGGTAAATTAGTTTTATCGCCTTTTTCACAATGGAAAGATGCTTTAGCATGCTTCACATCGCATCAAATGTGCCAATATCATAAGAATTACGTTATTATGGCAGAAGAATTCAAGAAAATTATGAAAGGGCAAAATGAAAATATAGAAATACAACTTCATCAAAACAGAAATCTGTAAAAATAGGCTGAAGCTCCTTTCCGTAATTAAAACAGTTATTGTTTGCGGAAGACAAGGATTTGCATTACGTGGTCACAGAGATTCTAAAAATATTTCTGTTGAAGAAACAGGTAAAAATGAAGGTAATTTCAGAGCTTTGCTTCGATTTCGTTTGGAAGCTAGCGATAAAGCTGAGGGCTTAAAGGAAATTCAATCAGGTATGATTTCAAAAAAATATGCAAGTCCGGACATACAAAATGAAATCATCAAAATATGTGGAAAGACTATACAAGATGAAATAGTTGAAAAAGTCAATAATGCGAGATGTTTCGCAGTTCTCGCAGACGAGACTACCGATATTTCCGAAAAGGAAGTTCTGACACTTTGTATCCGTTATATCGAGGAATCTGATTCTTCTTGTATAATAAGAGAAGACTTCTTAGACTTTATAGAAATTGAAAATTTATCTGGGGCTAATATCGCTGATACAATATTGTCAAATCTCAAAAAACTTGAAATCGATATTTCCTACTTGCGGGGCCAAGGTTACGATGGGGCCGCTTCTATGTCTGGAAAATTGAATGGAGTTCAAGCAAAAATATTGCAGGTGCACCCAGCAGCATTGTATGTCCATTGTTGCAACCATGTGTTAAATTTAGTTTTATCAAAATCATGTGTTGTCCCTTCAATTAGAAATTCCCTTGCAACTATTCAAGAAATAGTCACCTATTTTAGAGCTTCGCCAAAGAGAAGGAAATTTTTAAAGAGCAAGCTTCTAGAAGAAGAGTTTTTAAACAGTAAAAACACATCCAGAAAAACGACTTGCCTTAAAAAATTTTGTGAAACTCGCTGGGTAGAACGCCACGAAGCTATTTTTACATTTTGTGAATGTCTGGAACCAATACTTTCAACCTTGCTGGAAATTACTGAAGACGCCACTTCCGAAACCGAGGCATCAAAGAAAGCTATGCTGTTTTACAATGCTTTATGTCAAAGTAGTTTTTTAGTATCGCTTTTTGTGGCAGAAAAATGTTTCTCATCACACACAACTTATCAATAGCCCTACAGAAACCGGATATTGATTTAATATCATCTTATGAAGCCATAAGTGATGTGACAGAGATTTTTAGAAAAATGCGTGAAAATTCTATATCCAAATTTTCAGCTATATTCGAACGAGCTTCCGAAGTCGCAAAGGACTTAAATTTAGAAATTAAAAAACCTAGACTGCTAAAAAAGCAAATGCATAGGGATAATACACCTAGTGAATCAGCAGAAGACTATTACAGAAAAACAATTTTCATACCTTTCATGGATTTTGTTATTCAAAATATGATTGACCGTTTTGAAAATCATAAGAATATAGTTACTAGCTTATACGCAATACTGCCAAAATACATAGAAAAATCTTCAGTAGAAAATATCATGCAATGTGCTGAATTTTATTCTTCTGACATAAAAAGTTTTCCGAATATTTTACAAGCTGAAATTGAAATGTGGTTCGAAAAATGGTTAGCGTTAGACAAAGAAGAAAGGCCAAGCACTGCGATAGAGTCATTATCAAAATGTAATGCGAATGTTTATCCCAACATCAAAAAATTGTTTAAAATATTATCAACGCTTCCAGTATCAACAGCCACTCCAGAAAGAACATTTTCCACATTGAGACAGTTAAAAACTTACCTTAGGAAGAGTGTGAAATTCTCGGCTTTCTGGACTTGCACTGATGAACATTCATCAAGAAATAAAACTAAATGCTGAATCCATTTTGAACACAATGGCTTCGAACCGCACTTACCTTGTATTATGATGACAAAATTTGTAAGTATATATATATTTATTTTTCTAAGCACTGTATTTTATCGAAGAAACGCCGCATTCGTCATAATCACTGTATTCGTCAAAACTGACCCCCCCCCCCTTCAATAACCTTTAACTATTGTAATCGCTTAACTCATATGAATGCTTCTTTTGTGGACAGCGTTGCATTGATCTGACTTCAATTAACGTTTTCTGAATAATGTAAAGTAAGAGATGTCTTATAATTTGAGTTATCTATAACTTTATTTAAAATATTTAAATCAAATTTTAAATATTTTAATGTAATTCGATTCGGGTTTTTCGATCGATCTTCCAGGTTTATAATATCGTTACTTTTAGTGGAAAATTCAGATATAAAAAGTTCGCGAATTTCGAAAAAAGCGCTAAAAAACATAAATTGCTCAAAAATTAACGAAAAAACAAATTTCTCTAAAGAGTCGCGTAGTAAAAACGCAAGTTTTGTAAAAAAAATCGTGAAAAAACAATCTATACGTCAAAAAATCGTAAAAAAACAATAAATTTCATTAAAAAATCACGAAAAAGCGACTAATTTCGTCTTATAAGCGCGAAAAAACAGCCATTTTTTTTAGAAGATTACGAGAAAACGGCTAATTTGTGTAATAAAATGAGTCAAAAACATTAATTTTGTCAAAAAAGCGTGAAAAAACGGCAAATTTCGCGAAAAGATCGAGAAAAAACGACTAATTTCTTCGAATATTGCAAAAAACGACCGATTTCGTCAATAGATCGAGAAAAAGTGACCGATTTCGTCAAAAGATCGAGAAAAAACGACCGATTTCGTAAAAAGATCGAGTAAAAGCAGAAGTAAACGTCGCATTTGGAAAAAAATAAACTTTCAAACTAGTAAACGCCACGGTGTTTCTTTTATAAAATTCGGTTATATTTATGAAAAATTTCTTTCGTATTGTAGTGTCATATTTAACAAAATTGTGAAATTTAGCCTATTCTTTAATGTTTGCTTTTAAATAATGTGCATACACATATTTTTAATTGTGAATAAATATATTTATAATTCTACATAATTACTAATTGAGATGTTTTATCCTTTATAGATTTTCTCAGTTTTGTAGTTATTTTGTGCGTATTGAGTTAGAAATTATTTGAGCCCCCCCCATAATTTTTAAATTGCTACGCCACTGGGGCAGAAGTAGTCATCTTTAGATATTGTTAGAATTTTTGATTCAATCAAAATTTTCCATTTTTTTCGTAACTATTTTGTTAATAAATTGTCATCTTTTTTTTCAGTCTTTTGCCTGTTTTTATGAAAATACAAAGTTGTTATTAAACTGTTAAATGATTATAAAATCATTTCATTTCAAAACATGGAACACCCCAGCATTTGACATTTCTATTGTTCTGCCATATGCTCATATAATCGACTGTTAGATAAACAATGTGGAAAGTAAGTTTGAAATTATATTTGTGTTTATTATAGACCGGGAGACAGAAGCACAGACAATCTTATTGAGTTCATGGGAGAAAATCTAGGATTAGTTAAATACAGTAGAAGATCTTTATAACGCAATTCCATATAACGCAATTCTCCATATAACACACAACCTTTCAGATGTAAACAATGAATTTTGCCATGAAGGAGCACCTGAATTTTAAGACTGTAAAAAACTGCTACTGTCTGAAAACTAAATTTAATGCATTAGTACAATTTTACCTCCTTAATTTAGAACTTTTAAAGGAAAAAAATTATTATTACAATGAATGTTTTTGAAAATGAGCAATATAATGAATAAATTGGGTCCAGGTGTATCTGGACCATTTTTAAAACGTATATTTAACAAAATGTTGAATGATCGCAATAATAGAAAAATTTATAATCTGGATAAGGAATGCAGTATCAAGGTAATTCTAATGTATTTTGATGTGTTTCAGACATATTTGTCTATATTTATGAGGTAAATTTGATGACGCGTGATATGTGATCCATATAACACAAAATTCTATATAACGCACAACCTTGCGTTTTTAGGTTTGCGTTATACAGATCTTCTACTGTATTGATTTGCATATTAAAACACAATTGGTTTATCAAGTCCTATCTTGGTGGGAAAAACCTAAAAACTTAATTTTAGCAGTTATCTTGTATGTTTACCATTGTGCTTTAATGCAGCCAAAAGTATGAAAACATGGAGGATTGGGAGCAGGAAAAACTGAAGGATTTAACAGATTTAGGTAATTTTTTTATGTATAGGATTAAAATCAGTATACATTAGTGAACTTATCTATTGCTCTAAAGAAAAAGCTTCAAACATGTAAAATTATCAAAAATAAAATAGATAAAAAATATTCAATATGTAGTATAAAATAAATATATATATATATTTTTTTAAACTGCAAATTATTGATGCAATAAATAACATAACATGATGATCTTTAAGAATTTACTCATGCTGTAAATAAATTTTTTCTTGATTGGGGAGATTATCTTGAAGAATTAAAATCATAATATAAAGACAAATAAGAGAGTATTCAAAGATTGGGATGCTAGTTATAGCATAATAATAATAATCTTTATCTACTGAATCTAATGACAAAAAATGTTGACTTCAAATTATCATTCCAAAAACAAAATCCCATGAAGTATTTGAAATTTAATATTTGAATAATTATGAAAAATAATATATTTACCAAACTACTTTACCAAAATGTTTATTATTGGTAATCAAAAGATTTTTTATAAAGAGTTCAGAGTATCAATGTTTCACTGGATAGAGCAGTTTATTCTTTGAATAGAAGACTGTTTTCTAATACTGTTTAATTAAAATATGATTTTTTTCAAATTTTTATATAAATTCACTGTAATTATTTGATTTAAATTATTTTAAAATAAAGTTACACTACTTATAATCCAACAATGTCTATTTTTATAAAAAAAATATTCATATATATGTAATAAGAAAGGAGGTTTAAAAAAAACCTGTTTAAACAAGAACAAAAAAAAGTCTTTTTTTTTAACAGGTTTTTTGCCAACTCTGAATGAAACTAGTAAAATGTGTGGAAAATAAATGTATAATAAAGAAAAAGAATTTTTAAATACTGATAATGTTATCATTGAGGGAATGGATCTCGGAGGAGGGGGGGGGGGGGAGGTGTCTAAAATTACCAAAAAGTTTATGTTATACATGCATTGTACTGACCCTAAAGACAGTTATAGTCAATTGAATATATCATTGTATTTATTTAATACTAAAATTTGACGATGAATTCTAAAAGAAATTAGGTAGAATAAAAAAATAATATTTTTTAAATTAAGAGTCTTTGCATCCTACATGGTATGCTTACCAACCCATGCCCAAACCATGAATATTCTAAAAAATGCTAGTTGCTCTGTTTTATAGAGATTACCCAATCGTAAAAGACTAAATAATATTATTATTATGATTAGTATCACTCTTTCGTAATCTACTTAATAATCATTTCATTTGACTGGATTATTTTCAGGTTTTCAATGTCACATTTGCTGTTGTTGTGTCAGCTGTTTTGTAATTAATTAAATATAAAAATACATTTGTAAATAAACTCTCTCATTAATGTTAATCTTATGGAGGAAATTTTTTAAGATATCTTGCGCGCATTTTAATTTTTTGCATTGGCCAGCTGAGAATGATCTGACTCTACATCTGCCCTTCTTTACTTTTTCGATTGTGTTTGCAGATTTTTTTTTTCAAGAGAATGCTTTCACCTTTGAAACTGGTTCTGAAAATGAAAATGTCCTAATTAAAAATATCTGTAAACAAAATGAAAAAGTAAAAAATGCCCTTTGTATAGATTAATCTCTGCTAGTCACTGAAAAAGAATTGTTTAAAAATACTGAAATACAAATGAGATATCTGCAAAATAATAATAATAATAATAAAATATTCCATTGGATTAGTATTTGTGAGGGTAATTTCATTCAGTTGACTGAAGTAGTCTTTTAATTTTCCTCCATTGAATAATTTTTTTGAACATGATAATTTGTTTTAATATTTTCTTACTTTTTTAATATTCACATGTAAATATATTTTTCAATAGAAAAGTGTTTGGTATTAATATTATCTGGCCTTTTGTGACATGATTTTTCATAATCAGAGATACATCAAATTAATGTATTTTAACAGAATTTTTATGCACATGCATGTGCCCCACCAATGGCCGAGAAGTTCTGTTCTCGAAACTGGTTGTCTGGCGGGTGTTATATAACCCAATCATTTGAAGTTTTTGTGGTTTTCTTCAAGTCTTCAATTTCCTTGCGTTAAATATAGGTTAAGTTCCCTTAATAATTGACTGTCATAAACACACACATGTATATGGGTGATTCTCAAAATAGGGGACAATTTCAAAAATGAAATCTTAAAAAAATTACTGTTAGCAAAATTTCTGAAAAAAATATGTGTTGTTAATATAGTATTAGGTATACTTTTCATGTAGTCAGCAGAGCTAAATATTTAAAAATTAACTTAAAAAAATAATTAGTATTTTTTGAGCCATGCTAATGACAAAACAAATTGAATGGAATAAATATATTAAGAAATTTTTATTTTCTTCCTGTTTAAATATTTTTTTCTACGTTTATTAGCCTTCCTTTTCAACAAATAGTTTCCATTTTTACATATATACATATAAGGGGAATAAAAACATTACCAAAGAGCAAACTTTGTTTACATGAACAACATTCTGACACTAACAGTATAAGAAGCTGTCTTAGTGATTTTCTGACAGATTTAATGCATATTTTAGGGATAATAAATGCAATACCTAAATTTATATGTAAAATTAAACTTTAAAAAGGATACAATATAAGTACTAGTTACATTTATGCACATAGGAGTCTTTAGCATGGACAGAAAAACCATGCTAATGACACTGATATTTGTCCATGCTAATGACAAATTTTAATTTAAATAAGATTATGAGCCATAATATAATCACAATGCAATAGTCCTTTCTGGGGCTTTTTAAAACACAAAAGTTCTATGCAAATAAGTAAAATAAAAATTTTAACTATAAAATAAACATGAAAATTATTATCCATTCTAATGACATACAATTGATGTACTCGCCTAATATTCAACTTCTATTCTTAAAATACAATACATGCTTCTATTTTCAGGCTGGAATAAAATGGCTACTTGTTGCCATGGAGAAACTTTATATTTTCAAAGTATTGTCATATGTGAAAATGAAATTTTGATTAATAAACAGCTGTTATAGTATGACCTTGTTTTGAAAACAGAATATGGAGGACAAACTTTAATTCTCTTTTTATATACTATAATTTTATTTTTAAAAAGAAATTTATTGGATAAATCCTCTCCTTGATTAATTTAAAGAAAGAATAACATTTGTTTTATTTTATAAACATGATATTAACTCTTGAAAAAGCTAGTATATACAAGGCACAGCTGCTGTGGACATCCATGCTAATGACATTTTGAACATTTATTCTGTTATTTTAAGGTGTTTTTAAATAAAAAGTGAGTAATTCTTGAGTGCAAATAATGAATAATATTAAGACAAACATATCTAAGTATAAAAACATGACAGAAAACCTCTCAATTTTTTTTGTATGCTGAAAGACATAAATTGTCCCCTATTTTGAGAATCACCCATATATATTCACATATACATATATATTTAATACTGGAGCCCGGTTAACCAAAAAATTACATTGGGTAACATAAATCTTGCTGATTTTGATCTAGTTGTTAACTCGCAATAATTTTAATACTACTTTTATCTTGACTGGACACAGGAACTGGAGTCCTGTGAATTTTTTCCTAATAAAGACGAACTCTTCACATTTTTTAACAATTCGTTTGGATATAAAATGCTTTATTTGAAAACAAAACAAGCTGACAGGAACGATAAACATCAGTTATTATTATTATTAAAACATCAGTTAAATGATGGATCGATTGCGACATGGGGCTGCTTTTTGTTCAAAGATGTGGAGCCATTTGTATATGTTTTTAGCAAAATTTAATTCAAAGACACATGTACAAACTCTTTCTGGCCATCTCTCACTTGTTGATACAATTATTGCAGGGAAAAAAAAAAAAAGAACGGCTATAACAGTGAGATAAAGTGCCTATCCACAAAACATCAGTTCCACAAGAAAAATATTGAAGTCTTGCAATGGGCGCTCAGAAATCCAGTTTTAAATCCCATCGATAACTTATGGTGAGATCTAGAAGGTTGAATTTATCAAAAAGGAAGGCATTTTTTCTCATCATCAGAACACAGGTTTATGATTAAGGATGAATAGCACAAACACAATCCCGAACAGTGCAAAAATGAATGATGTCGAGGAATGGTGGAATATTTGCAATCACTAAACCTCAGAGGTGGTTACATAATATATGAAATATTAGTTCCTTTGGCTACTATATTGAATTTATTTGCTGTCCTTATAGTTTTTACACAGGGAAAAATGGTGGGTTTTTTTTTTACAATTACTTTATTTTCGTAATAAAATACTCACAGTTTAATTTTGTTGATTTTTTTAGTAGCTTTTCAACTTGATACCTTTTATAAGGAAAAAAGATTTATTTGTTTTGAAATTTTCAAGAAAATCAACATTTTTTGCTGTTTTTATAGTTTTTACGTGCAAAGTAGTTATTAATGGGCGTAATCAAGAATTACTGCTTTTATATTTCACATTGATTTTAATATAAATTTATTAATAGTTTAAATAATTAAAAAAACTTTTTTGAATAGAGAAAGAAACCTGTAATATGTTTGGGTCAATTTAGTATAAAAATCAGATGACTTTCATGAAGATATAAATTAATGTTTATGAAATGGGTTTAATTATATCATCCTCAAAATCATGTTCTTCCAGCTGTATCAAGATTTAAGATAATATGGATATACAATGACATTTCCTGGTCCATTTGGATCCAAGAAACTCAAAATGTCAAAAATGGGCGTTATTAATTGAAAATTCAAAGTTTGTATAATTTTTTTAATGTAGATTACTTCGAAAGCATAATTTATACACAATAATAATTAATAAACATTATGCTCAGTCTGATTCCTAGAGTTTATGATTATTTTTGGTGTAATTAGTTCAGAATAACCCCTTTCATTCCACTTATCACCATTGATGCTCTGGAAATTGGTAACTGAAAACTAAGATTTTTTTTTTTTGCTACGCGTGAAATAGAGTTTTTGCAATGCTGCAAAAAGTTCAATTTTCTTTAAAAATTACAT
Source organism: Maratus speculifer (assembly GCA_964019185.1). Lineage (NCBI taxonomy): Eukaryota > Metazoa > Arthropoda > Arachnida > Araneae > Salticidae > Maratus > Maratus speculifer. The sequence goes on from OZ025295.1 coordinate 171,017,115, forward strand.
ATTTTTTTAACTTAATAAGAATTGTTTATCAGTCAGTTAAATAGGAGATAAATTTAACTTTTGTTACAATCTGACAGTAATTACTTTTGCGAGTCAGATATTTTGTAGCAAGAGGTATTTTGTTCTAGCCTTAAATCATGACTTTATCTATATACAAAATGCTAAATTTATGTTTCACTATAACAAAATTTGGTACAGCGCAATTTATGCTGCGGTGGCGTTCGCAGCATAAATTGCCCTGATGTGCCAATAAAGAGCAATCTCGTTGTTTGCACGTGCACACAGTTATCGTTTGGATATCTTGTTGCCTTGTTGTTTGCTGGTTTTTGATGCCTGTTTTGCTCAAAAACAGATCAAGATGCAATTTTATTTTTTTCAGGAGCAATAATACAGGAGTTAAACTCTATATTTGGCCATTTTCCACCGAAATCTGACTAACTGCTTTTTTTTTAAATAATGTGTTTTGAATTTTGAAAGTGTTTTATTTTATGATTTGTAACAAAAATTTTAGGTGTAGATTGGCGATACTTAAAAACCATCAAATGTTGCGCACACAGTTATCGTTTGGATTTCTTGTTACCTTGTTGTTTGCTGGTTTTTGATGCCTGTTTTGCACAAAAACAGATCAACATGCAATTTTATTTTTTTTCAGAAGCGATAATACAGGAGTTAAACTCTATATCGGGCCATTTTCCATCGAAATCCGACTAACTGCTTTGTTTTTAAATAATGTGTTTTGAATTTTGAAAGTGTTTTATTTTATGATTTGTCGCAAAAATTTTAGGTGTAGATTGGCGATACTTAAAAACCATCAAATCTGTAGCTGCGGTGGCATTAATACGTAAGTACCCAAAATTTATACAAAAAGAAATGGTCTAATAAAGATTAACTTTATTACACTAAAATAATTTACAGAACACTTTTCCCATGATTTGCAAAATTCTTATGATAATTTAGGGGTGATTGTGTTCAGGTTATATACCTGAATTCAGGTATTTTGTAAATTTACAGTACCAAAATTCCAATTTTTATGATAGTTCAATTCTTAAAATAAAATATCAATTTCATATGATTGCTAAACATAATTAAAATTTATATATTATGTAATTTGGCCTTCCTGTTATAGATATGTTGTCTTTCCCCCTTGTTCCCATACAGAAACATTTCCTTGCTAAAATTTCAGGTATTTTTTCATGAGCCCACAATCAGCCCTGATAATTAGAGTTCAAGGGAAATATTTAAATTTCGATAATTAAGAGAAATGTACGAATTTTATTCCTCGAAGTTGCAGGATTTTGTGTCTAGCGTATTTTATTATTATTTAAAAAACCTATTACAATTTTTCAATATAATCATCATTTTATTTAATAATAGATCTTTCCATGATTAAATTTAACATTTTTAAATTTGAAATACATACTAGAATTTCCATATAGTTATTTAACCATGGAAAGTTTGTCATTAAATGGAGCGAATATTACTAACCGAAAATTATGTTGTAGATTTTGTGAATTAAAAAAAAAAAAAAATCACTCGCTGTTTCATTCCAAAGCTTGCAGAGTCCAAAAGTGTCAACAGGTTTAGATTCCTCGTTATCAAAGATCATGTTTTCAAATCAACAACAAAATGTTTTTTACCATCTGATATTTTTGTCTTTCTTTTCTCAAATTATTTTCATAAAGCATGGTTTTAATTATAGGTGCATTCAAGGTCCGAGTTTAAAGGGGGAGGAAGAAACAAGGTATCAAGACCTAAAGTATTGATAATTTGTAAATTATTTGGTGAAATTCTAACCCAGGGTGCCATGGATATTAAAATTTTTTTTGAGTGCATTTTTTCTCTCTTGATGATTACTTTGGTTTCTTATTCTAAAATTGTTTCGATCTATTTTAATTTTTTTTGTTGTGGGAGAAAAAAAAACTTCTCTTGTGCTGCTTGTCTGTTGTTTGAGGATTATTCGCTTAATGAATTCTCAAAAATTAGAGCACTAGTCAGAATACATATGTTCAACAAGAAAAAGAATATTTGAGCAGCTTAAGAATTTAGGCGTGCAAAGTTTTCTTGAGACAATGGTGCACCGGCTGGCGTGCCAGTCTGAGCCTGCCCGTGACCTCCCTTTTGGATCTGCCGTTGACACGTACATACATCCTTTTTTTGTACATTCACAATCATTTTACTTTCTCATTTAATAACTACCATGTAAGAGAAAATAAACAGTCAAGTGCAAGTATTACTCACACTCAGAGAGTTCTGTACAATAAACATATATATTATTAACCCTTGGGGACAAGCAACTGATATATGTGGTATTTAAAATTCTCAGAATCCTTCATTATTCTCACCAGTTATTTTTTATTGTAAAGTTTACCTTAATTAAATGGAATATTATCACTATTTATGTACAGAAAATTTCTGTTTTGAAATATCGGTGGTTAAAGATTAAAAATTAAACATTGTGAAGGAGCTAACTGTATTATTAAAAGAAAATCATTGCTGAAAGAATAATAAGACTTTGTAAAAAACTATAGAAAGTAGGATTCGTTATCGCTGTATGTACTAGAAAAGTGTGATTGGATAAACCATAAAAATTCAAAGCGATATGAAGCCAAATATTGCTATTCTGTATAACTCTTTTATTTTTTTTATCTTATCTTTATCTATGTATAAGGAATTTAACTCTGTACTGAGAATAAAAGGTACTGCATATTTAAACTTCATTTCACATTTCATAAAAGTAAATTAAACTTAATAATAACCTTTTCTTTAAGTACTTTTATGTTAACTGAGAGCAGATCATTTCAATAGTATTACCTCGCCAATGCAGTGTTTATTTTTTGTGATGTAGATAAAAATAATGCTTTAATATTGAAATAAAATGCCTTGGTTTGCCTTATTATTTTCTGTTTTTCTTCCTCTTTATTTGAATGAAATAATAAAAGATTTATATTTTAAATGAGATGAATGCAATATAATGATTATGGCGAGAACATTGTTTGTCAATATATAAACTGTGGCTAACTAATAAAAAAATGTAGTTTTTCACAAGGAACTGTTCTAATATTAATAAAATACAGTAAAAAATTATAAGTAGGAACTCCTAAGGATTTTTTAAAAGGTCTGCTTTATTAATTTTATTATGTATAATGTTATGGTTATGATATTCTTTTTATTGGGACTGTGATATTCCTTCTTGATCATTGATGCAGGATTTTTTGAGACAGCCCTATCATTACATCAGAAGTTTCATGGCTTTGGTCAAAAAAATACTATATAATTATATTTGCTGAGTGCAATCTGTCAAAATTTTTTAGTGTTTAAACTGTACCATCAAATTTATTTTAAGAAAAATATCTACAGCACAGATTCAATTTGTTCAGGCTAATATTAAAAGAATGCTGAATTCTTTAGAATAGTGATAAATGCTATAGAGGGAATTCTAAAATGCTTGCATTTTATTGACATGAATATTAAAATATGAATATGTTGAATTTCTCAATATCATTGATCTTACTCTAGCATTTGGTTTATTTTCAAATTTAATAAATACTAATTCAGAAATATAAAGAAATAACAGAAATTTTAAATATAATAATGCGGAAAAAAAATTCAATAGAAAAGCGAAATTAAAAAGGAAGTAAAATTCATAAATAAGTTGTGATGACATCTACAATGAATCCTTCATGCTTTTGTTAATAAAAGAAAAAGCGTTCTGATTCGGCATTACAGCCTAGTATATTAAAATACAATTTTATCTTTTAAAAAAGGAGCGTTTTAGTTCGAATTACAGCCTGGTATATTAAAATACGATTTTATATAAATAATATTTATATATAAATAGATGAATATACAATAAGCGTTAAAAGTGAAACATTAAATAAATATGCAATTTTCCGCTCGCAATATGTCAATCAATCGTTATATTTTTTGTAATTATAAATTTTCTTTACTCCAAAGTAAATAAGTTGAGTAATAAAACAATTTTTTTATTACAGCTGCTTATGAAACTTTTTTATCTACTATATATTTTTTAAATATTGATAATCATAATTTTTCACGTTGATTTAATTATTATTCTGAAATACATTATAGTATGTGATGTTTCATGTAACTTGTGTGTTTACATCTATAATATGTCAACAAAAATATACGAGGTTGCCAGAAAATCGCCAAGAAAAACGCCAAATCTCCCGCTTCATTAGAGGTGATGACGTCACTTTTGTAGAGAAACATAAAAATCACGTGACTGCTGCCATTGGAATCCCTTATTTCTGTCCACAGTTCAAGTTGTTCAAAAGTAGCATCTGAATTTTAACCTGAACCACAAAATGATTATACTCCTATTATTCCATACTCATATTCTGACGTAATGCTAGTGTCGAGTTGAGAATATGATTGAGAATGACAGATAAACAATGAAACAGCGTTTTGTTGAAGTTGAAAGGACGAGATGCCATTAGAGTACCTGGTGACTAGAGAATGGTGACTGACGTTTTCAGTGTGACAGTTGAAAAGTGACTCTAAACCACAGACTTCTGAAATTAAAACTATCATATTATAAAAAATATATAAGCAAAACCGAAAAAAATAAAAACTAGGCCGATTGTAGATCGTCCTCAGCTATCTTATGCAAAAAAAATCCTTTAAGGCTGGGATTACACTGTTAAAAATCTGCTGCATTTTGCTGCAACGCACTCCCCTGCTTGTATAGAAAACGGTTACTTGGCCGTGAAATGGCGCTTTCTCATTGGTTGGAATAGAGATATTATATACAAGTGGTGGAGGGCGTGGCGTTGCAGCAAAATGCAGCAGATTTTTTACAGTGTACGGTGCCTCGCTCTGTCTTATCTTACGCTCGATCGTAGGATGGGCGTTCCTGCGATCGATCGTAACTTCGTATTACGATGCCTCAGCGTAAGTCCTCGCGCTTAAGCGTAAGTCCTCTTGCTCTCAGCCAATCAGAGGCCGTAGTCACTTTTGTTGTGGTTGCGCGCGCATCCATTTGTGCTGAAACTTACGACAGCTTTCGAACTGCCTTAAGTTACGCCGCTACCGTTACCGTTTGCGCTTTGTTTACATCGTAAGTCTCTACGTCGATCTTAAGTGAGGCACCGTAATATCGCCCTAAAAATATTAAAATTTGAGAAATTTGAATATTTGAAAAGAAAGCTCCCATAGACTTTACATTATCACCAGGGTATTTTCCAATGACTATTGTGAACTCAGCTTTACCCAGAGTTGCTGTGCAGTTATGAAGGGCTGCCTCTAGGATCAGCCTATGGACGTCGAAACCAAGCTTCCCTCGAAAATTGAAAATCCGGCTGCGCCGCACTTTTGGCACCCTCCAAAGAGGGCGATCACACCATTACACAACTCCCATTATCCGTGGCCACCTGACTTATAAATGAGCCATTCGTGGATGCAGTGAATCGTCTTCAACAACCTCCCCGTCAAGCATCATTAGCACGAGTGTCGTCGGTTTTCCGGGCTCTTCTCCCACTGAGGGATCTGCTCGGAACCGCTCATAAGTACGACCACAAACGGAGTGGATAAAGAAGGTGTCTCATTCTCCAGATCTAGGCCCACAAACAAGGATGTAGTGAAGGGTATACGGAGGTATACGCTGTATGCCTTCTGGATTTTTTTAAGGAACACTGTATACCCTCTGTTTCTCAAGAAAGCTAACAGTATATACACTCTAAGGTACATCCTCTGCCTTGAGCGTATACCCTCTGTTTTTTTATGACTACATCACTGCCCACAAAGGTCCTTTAAGCTCTTTCCATGCGCGGTTTTCACGTAGGTTTCCTTTGCAAACTGTTTTGGGTTACTACAAGTATTGAACCCCACGCACTTCTGGATGCTACCGATAAATGAGCCGTGCACTTCCCTGCGCACGTCACACATTCCCAAACTCCGGACGAACAGCCGATTGCGATAGTCTTCACCACCCAAAACTCGAAGAGATCTTCAGATGGATGGAGCAAGCAACGGGAGCACTCATGACTGCTCCCTTTGCTTGGTTCCCATCCGAGTCATTCCAGCGACCCGTGAGACAACGACGCCGAGGCCCACAAGCCAAAGCCAAGCATCCCCGAGAAAGTGTTGCTTTGTGATTGATCCTCAAGATAATACCCTACGATTGAGGGAAGACATTCGTTGAGGCCAGGCGGAGAGGCGAAAAGCGCCACTAACGGAAGCCCTCGAGGGATGGGGAACGCTCCCTGACCTCACAAACACGGTATCGCTCAGGAGTTTTTCGCCCCCCTTCCGGGATGTAACCGACTTACGGGCGAGCCTTAAGACGCACGTGCTGTGTAGCATCCCGGAAGATAGGACTAGATGCTGGTAGTTCAACGTAGAGGGACCAATAAAACTCCCCCCCTCCTCATGGCACAAACATCGCCTAACGAAGGTTTTTCTTCCAACCTCCTCCCGCTCCTGCGAAAATTTTCAGGACACACTGGGGGGGGGGGGAGGGCTGAGGTTATGGACTAGACGCCGGTAGCCGGCTGACCCGGCAAGCTCCACTTAGGCGGCACCATTGGCTTCTCATATAACTGGATTTAGAAATCGCTACCTTTTCTGAAGCTTGTACCTCCCCCTCCCCCCCCGCATTTCGTGATGGTAAGGAGAATGCGCGTCAAACCGGTTTCTCACGTCGATTCCACCAGCCACCAAGACCTTTTTGGACTGTGTTACGTTCTTTTATTAGGAGAATGAAAGCAGAAAATTGCCTAGAAGGGATCATCGCCAAAAAAGACACCCTTTTTTTGGGGGGGGGGGAATATCTGGCCAAATCTCGGAGGTCCTAGCTTCAACGATACCCGAAGAGAACAAAGGGATCCGTTATCTAATCATCCCTGATTTAAGGACGGCACAGACACCGACTCGCTAGTGGATTAAAGAGTCCGGAATCCCGCACGTACCGCAGTTTCCCCACCTCCCGGCCGGGGAACTGCGCGAATCCCAACGAGGCTACGCCACCTACCAGAGCTCTTGTGGTTCATAGGCACAAGTCTCCGACAGGCCCTTTCCCCATGCAATGAAGCTCCTACCAGAAAGGCGAAGGTACCTCTAGCCATTCCCTGAGGATGAGGAAACCACCTCCAAAGTAGATCGAAGTGACTTCCGGGTCGAAGATTTATAGCGTGAAAGTTATGTTTGAGAAACTGCTCGGTCTAAATCACTAGCCACAGAAGCTCAATCACGCAAAAGATGTGCTAGACCCGGATCGACCGAGAGTTCCTCTCACAAGTGTTGTGTCACCGCATTAACCGGTGAACGTCCGCTCAAAATCTCTGCGAAGGTGGATCCTGGGAGCGACCTGCCGGCTGACGGCCGACACCCTCCTAGGGCGGACTCCCACGAGGGGCACCCAGCTTCATGCTAGTCTGCCGTCACAATCGCTCCCTGGTAAAACGGGGGCACCCGCAATCTCCTTCTACTCCGGAGTTGGCACACTACTGCCCATGCTACAGCAGAAGCAGGGGCTCATTTTCTGGCTTGGCCAAGCTTCTACCAACAGTAACTCTAGAAGTTGCTGTATGCTGATCCCGGAGTCCACGCGACGCTAGAGAGCCCTTAAGCTGTGTTTACACTATGGTTTATCAGTACTACAAGCTCCGCGAATTCTCCCAATCCTGGTTTATGAGGGTCTGCGAGGCATGGTCTCTGTGCTCTAGACCATGATTTTAAAGTACTAGACCCAACCAATCAGCATTCTTAGTTGTTTATTCCGCTATTTTAAAAGTTAGAGATTGCTCTACAAGGCCCGCATTCTCTACTCAGGCTCCCCGTCAGTCAACTGGTGGTCCTATCGCTTCAGCTATCCCGAGGCTAACGAAAAAGACATGCTACCGCGGTGCATTTCAAGTGTCTTTTTTACAGACCGCTAGCGCGACGTGTTGCTCTTTTCGTATGTCTTCATTCGTGCATTCGACTATCACGTGATTCCAGCGGCCTGTAAAAAAAAGATTCGTGGAATGAACCGTGGTAGCCTGTCTTTTTCGATACCTTCGAGCTATTCTTTGCCCATAGTCACCATGCAGTCCACAAGGGACCTAAATCCCAATGGTCGTCTCTGGAATCGGACTATGGCCGTCACTATCCGGCCTACTATGAGAACTGTAGCTCCGGGGGGGTTAGTGCGCGACGGAGTGGATAAAATAAATCATGAAATAAAGACCTCGTTTGCGTAGGATGAAGAAAAATGTCTTGTTTATTGAACAACATACATATGATTTGTGTGTCTACATAAAGCCTGCTTATAAATCATCGTCAATATTACAGGGATGAGATAGCACAAGGAAATTTTACAACACAAGAGATATACACCTGGGAGCTCCACACAAAGAGTGCGTGCAATGGAGCCAGTGGGATACGAATCCACAATCTCCTATGCTCGAAGGCGATTAGCGGCAGGGTGTTTTGACCACTCGGTCACAGAGGCCCCAGAAAAATGTCTTCAGAAAAATAACTGTTCCCCGCTAGTGATAGCAAATAAAGAAAGAACATGTTTACAAACAAACACTTCTATCAATCAATCTACCATTATATTTTTCTTATAGCGATCATTGCAAGAATCATATTGGCAACGCAGGCCAATCATTGAGATAAAAAATTTGGTCTCAAACGGGATGGGGGGGGGGGTACTTGCTGCATCGTCACTCCGCCGCTTTTATAGAAAACGATTACTTCACCCTATTATGGAGCATTTTCATCGACATTTTCATGAGTCAAAAGAGAGATATTCTATAAAAGCGGGGGAGTGACGATGCAGCAAAAGGGTCAAATTTTTTACCGTGTAAAGGTCAAATTTTTTACCCTGTTCGCACTGGGATAGTTAAGTCACTTAACTTTTAAGTCACTTAAATTTTTTGAAGCGGGATACCCGGAATTAGGCTTCACCTGTTCGCACTTTCTAAATATTTTAAGTGACTTAACTTGGCCAAAATGACATCTGGGCATGCGCATAAGTTCGGAAATTTGTAACTGCAACTTCTAACTGTTTTTTGTTTACACAACAATTATCGTGCCATATTTCAATTAAAAATTAATTTTGTCATCCTCCCAATATATTTTGCAGGAGGAAATAACAGGTTAAACATTTTCCATTTTTGACCTTTGATTACAAAAAAACCCCACAAACACACGTGTTAAGCAACTGGGGAAAACAAATAACAACTTGAAACAATTTATAATTATTTGTAGTACTCAACTCCAGCTATTTAACAATCAGAATTAAATATTCTAAAATTCAGAAATAATAATTAAATATTTAGAAGGCACATTTCAACTTAACTCATAGTTAAGTGAGCATCTCAAAAGTTAAGTGAGTTTCAGAAATTTGCTTAAGTGGGAATCTTGATTCCGGGTACGACCGCTTCAAAAAACTTCAAGTTAAGTGACTTAACTTTCTCAGTGCGTACAGGGTATAACACATATTGCAATGATTATTTTCAAGATGTAATTATAACACTTGACTTTTTTCTTAGGACTAAATTTTGTTTCTTTAAAAGTGTTAAAAAACAAACATAAGTGGCAAATGCTGAATAAAAAATGTGAGTTTTATGAACGAAATTGACGATTTTTCCGCGTCCGATCAATGGAATTCGCAATTCAATCACGCCTAATCGAAAGAATTTGCGTTTTCCTTTTCGAAACCGATCGAGAAAATTCGCATATGAGATTTTTCCGTGTCTGATCGACATAATTCACAATTTTTCCCCACCCGATCGGCGAAATTCATGATTTTTTCGAAGCCGATCCACGAAATTTGTAATTTTTTTCATGTCTAATCGAGGAAATTCACGATTTTTTCGACCCTAATTGACGAAACTTACGATTTTTCTGAGCCTGATAGACGAAATTTCAGATATTTCCGTGCCCAATCGATAATTAGCGCCTTTTTTCCGTCCTTAATCGAACTGACTGACGAAACTTGCATTTTTTCTTCCGCCGAAAATTGATGAAATCTGAGATTTTTTCTCACGATAAACTGACGAAACTCACGATTGTTCATCAGCCGCTCAAGGAAATTTTAAAACTTTCCGCGCACCATTGACAAAATCTGCTGATTTTTTGTGTCCTATCAACAAAATTAGCGATTTGATTTGAACAAAATTTCCGAATTGACAAATTTTGCAAGTTTTTCGTACCCGATCGCTCGAATTCACGCCTTCCTTTCACGAAGCTGATCGACCATATTCGCAATTGTCTCGTTCCCGATCAAAGAAATTGGCAATTTTTGTGTGCCATATCAACGAAATTCGCGATTTTTTCGTTCTCGATCAATTCGCGCTTTTTATGAAGGCGATCGACCGTATTCGATATCGAGATTTTTCCATGCCCAATTGACGAAATTAGTGCTTTTTTCCGTTCTTGATCGATGAAACGCATTTTTCTGCGCACAAATAATGAAATTCGTTATTCTTATCTGAATGACGAATTTTAGGTAGATTTCGTAAGAAATACTACCTATTGCAATCGCACCAGTTTATATATATATATATCTATCTATCTATCTATCTTCATATATATATATCTCACTTTTTTATGGACACGATAACTTCTATAATTCTGCACCAATCTCCACCAAACTGGTACATAAAATCAAAGGGTATAAAATCTCGGCTAAGTTCGTTAATGGGCAAAATCGGACCAAGGGGGTCGGAATAGGGGGCGTTTTTCTGAAAACCGAAAAAACGCCATAACTTCTTTATTAAAGTAGATATCGAATCGGTTTAAAGTTTATATTACTTCTTAAAAATCGGCCAAAAGTATATGCATGACAGATTTTTGATAAATTTAGAAGTGGGCTCAAGGGGCGAAAAAAACAGGGATTTTGAGAGAAAAAAATTCATAACTTCGTCAATTTTCAAGATATCAAGTCCAACTAAATTTTTTGTAAATGTTCTTAAAATTATCTAAAACTTTTGTATTTACAAGTTTTTGATAGGACCAACTTTTACCGATGAAAAAAATTAAAAACGAAAAGAAAAAGGGCGCTGAAAAAAGAGAAAAATCCATAACTCCGTCAATTTTTACGATATCAAATCTGACTAAATTTATTTTACATCTTTTCAAAAATATCTACAACTTTTATATTGACAAGTTTTTCATAGGACCAATTCGTATAGCAAAAAAAAATTAAACAAAAATAGGAGTTGGAGAAAAAATCTCAAATCCAAACTGCTTATATTCTGACTCATTTTAAAACTCATTTTTGATTCTAAACGCATCCAAATGGTAGATCCTCTTATTTAGAAACTGTATAAAGTGACGCATTGGTCAATTTTTTGATAAAGACAGAATATATTTCAAAAAAGGCTACCAAAAAGGGTATTTTGAACAGAATTTCCGAAAGTCATCCGGACTGAAAATTGCAGGAAGTATTCAAATAAGAAATTGCGTTTTTTTCTGACTCGTGTTTAAATCCATTTTTGTTCTCAAACGCATCCAATTTACAGATCCTCTTATTTAGGAACTATATAATGTGATGCATATTGGTCAATTTTTTGATAAAGACGGAATATATTTCAAAAAAGGCTACCAAAAAGGGTATTTTGAACAGAATTTTCCGAAGTCTTTGTGATTTGAAAATTTAAGGAAGTATTCAAATAAGAAATTGCGTTTTTTTCTGACTCGTTTTTATATCCATTTTTGCTCTCAAATGCATCCAATTTACAGATCCTTTTATTTAGGAACTATATAATGTGATGCATTGATCGGTTTTTTGATAAAGACAGAATATATTTTGAAAAAGGGTACCAAAAAGGGTATTTTGAACAGAATTTTCCGAAGTCTTTGTGATTTGAAAATTTAAGGAAGTTTTCACATAGCAAATTGCGTTTTTATGACTCGTTTTAAAATCCATTTTCGCTCTCAAACGCATCCAATTTACAAATCCTCTTATTTAGGAACTATATACTGTGACGCATTGGCCAGTTTTTTGATAAAGATAGAATATATTTTTTAAAATGCTGTCAAAGTGAGTATTTCGCACAAAATTTTCCGAAGCAATCATGATTCAAGAATTAAGGATGTATTCAAACAACAAATCGGTTATTTTATGACTCATTTTTAAATTCAATTTTTTTCTCAAATGCATTCAACTGACAGTTTTTTGTTATTTAGGAGCTGTATAATGTGCTGTTTTGGTCGATTTTTTTAATAAATTCAGAATCTATTTCAAAATATGTTGTCAAAACGGGCATTTGAACTGAATTTTTCTTAAGATGATTCTGATAAAACCAGTTTTTGCAGAAAAATGAAATTAAAAATTTTTTATAAACGGCCAAATGAAGTTATTAAACTGGGTTTATCTCTAATCTTTTTTTTTTTTTTTTTTTTTGAAATGAGCACTTTTCGAAATCTACCTCCGCCTATAGGCCCAGCCGACAGGGATTTTTTTTATTTTTTTTTTTCGAACGGCTTTTATTTTTTTTCCGCCTTAAATTGATGAAATCCGTGATTTCTCTCGTGATAAACAGACGTAACTCGTGATTGCTCTACAGCCGTTCAAAGAATTTTTCAATTCTTCCGCTCATCATTAACACGTTCGCTGCCGCTTACGGAAAGATGTGATGATAGTTAATGCCGCACTGTAGAAGTGGGTTTTTTCCAGAAGCCGTTTACTTTTTATAACAAAGAATCAGTGAAAGATTTTCCCGCGCTAGCGCGTGACTGGCTATTGAGACATAACCCCACATCACGCGCTGGCGCGTGATCGGCAACGAATGTGTTATCAAAACTGCGATTTTTTTCGTGCCCTAACAACGAAATTAGCGAGTTTTTCATATCCGATCACCCGAATTCGAACATTTTACGAAGGTGATCGACCATATTCGGGGTAATTTTTTTCCCGGCCGTTGAAATTGGCAATTTATGCGTGCCATATCAACGAAATTTGCTATTTTTTTTGTTTCCGATCGACAAAATTTGCGATTTTCCCGTTTCCGATCGACTGAATTCGCAATTTTTACGAAGCCGATCGACCATATTCGCAATTCTTTTGTTCCCGATCGACCATATTCGCAATTCTTTTGTTCCTGATCGACAAAATTCGCGATTTTTCCGTTCCTGATCGACAAAAATAGCAAGCTTTTTGCACTTTATCAATGAAATGCGCGATTTTTTTCGTTCCAGATCGACAAAATTCGCGATTTTTGGTGATCTATAGACATAATTCGAGATTTTTCGAAGACTGATAGATAAAACTCGCGTTTTCCATGTCCGATAGACGATATTTTCGATTTTCCCGCGCCCGATCAACGAAATTCAGATTTTTTCGCGTGATAAGCAGACAAAACAGGCGACTTTTCGGCAACCTGGGAACAAAATTTGCAATTTTTTTTTTCTTGCCCGATTAACGAAATCTGAGATTTTTTGCATCCAATCGACAAAATTTGTGATTTGTTCGTGCCGTATCAACAAAATTCGTGATTTTTCTGTGTCCGATCAGCGAAAATTAGCTATCCTTAAGTGTCTGACGAAATTTTCAATTTCCTTTTCGCAAATTGACAAAATTTACGATTTTCTCCTGCGACCTATGCACAAAAATTTCACTTTCCAATTATAAATTGACGAAATTCGCGGTTTGTGCTTTCCTATAATTTACAAGCATCTATTTTTTATTTTACAATATAAGGAAAGGGCATGTTTACAAACAAATACTTCTGTCAACCAATCTACAGCTACATTTTTTGTCATAACGATCAATGTAGGAATCATCTTGACGACGTAGCCCAATCATATCATACTTACTTATGCATTGGCAAACTTAGACCAATCGAATTCCCGGAGTTCATCCGTACCGTGTCAGGCGTTAAAGAACGGACAGGTTTTTCTCCCTTATCCACAGTCATTCGTCCACAGTGACGTCAGCTGCCCTTTCCTTATTGGTCATTTCTGTCCATCAATTTTGACATTCTTTTATGTTTCGTAAATTTTTTTTAATTAAATTTTTAAAAATTCTTAAAAGGGAAAAATACAGGCAAAATGATGCAATTTTTAAATGAAAGGGAAATTACCGAATGTAATGAGTATTCCGAGTTTGTTGTATGAGTTTTCCAAAAATATTTAATAGTTTTAAATATTGACGATTTTTGTCCATCCGTTTTGACATTATTTTATGTTTCGTAATAATTTTTTTAATAAATTTTGAAAAATTCTTAGAAGGGAAAAATACAGGAAAAATGATTCAATTTTTTAACGAAAGGAAAATTACCGAAGGTAATGAGTATTCCGAGTTTGTTGTATGAGTATTCCGAAAATATTTAACAGTTTTAAATAGTGGCGATTTCTGTCTATCAGTTTTGACATTGTTTTATGATTCGTAATAAATTTTTAAAAATTTTTAGAAGGTAAAAATACAAGCAAAATGATGCAATTTTTGGACGAAAATGAAAGTGCCCAATGTAACGACTATTCCGAGTTTGGGGTATGAGTATTCCGAAAATATTTAATAGTTTTAAATATTAGCGATTTATGTCCACCAATTTTGACATTGTTTTATGTTTCATAGTAAATTTTTTAATGGATTTTCAAAAATTCTTAGAAGGGTAAAATACAGGAAAAACGATGCAATTTTTGAACGAAAGGAAAATTACCGAATGTACTGAGTATTTAGAAAGTGGGGTATGAGTATTCTGAAAATTTTTGATCGGCGGAAAACCTTCTCTCTCCCCCCCCCCCCCCCGTTTTTAACCTTCCGAAAAATTGCCTTGAATTTTGTAATATTTTTTTTCTGCTCAGAATCACCCCTAATCAGGAGCTTTTATGCTACAATTCTGGATTTTAAAAGGAATACCAGGAGAAACCCGCCCTTTCTCTGTTTTAGTTTTTCAGATTTTTTTTTTTCTTTTTCCCAGAATCACCTTTCATCAGGAGTATTTTTACTGCAATTCTAAATTTTACTTTAAAATAGCAAAAAAAGATGATGCTACAACAGGCACTAAATCGGTGGCGAAGTTTTGTCCTCTATTTTCTCTGAATATTGATGTGAGAGAAGGACTATAAATATATTCAGTGGTCATCATAGAGCAAAATCTCACAGGTGACAGAGAACATCTCCATATATTTAACTTTCTTCTTTTGCATTAATACTGAGAGAAGAGGAAAGCCATAGATCAGGCCCCTATTTAATTGCAGCACCATCTATCAGTGCTATTGTAAAGTAAAATCAAGAATTACAGTAAAAATCTGCTAACATGTCACATAACACTCTTCAATATGTATATATATTTTTAAATAGCGGTCACCATTTGCAAGTTACTGAATTTTAAAATCAGTCAGTACATTTGGTATGTTTCCTTTTGTTGTATATAGTTTTTATCTTAAAAAACATACTTTCTTTTTCAAAATTTGGATCAGCCAGAACTCTTCTCGCAAGAGTGAAAATCCAATCTGAAACTGACCAAAATCTAAAGTAATTTATATCAATTTACCCTCAAATCCAGCTAAAAAATCAAAGTCAACCCAATCCACAGCAAAAAGAAAAAGCGAAATTAAACAAACCGCAGTAAAAAAGTAGAAGACCACAGGACCAGCAGCAAAATATGCAGTCAATCAGAGCCGAACCCAACCTGCAACAAAAATGTAGAAATTAACCTGACCTGCAGCAAAAAGCAGAAGTTAACCAGACCCAAACGCGACCCACCACAAAGAGTAGAAGTAACACTATCCACATTGAAAAAATTAGCCTCAATGCGCATATCAGATAAAAGTCTCTAAATTTCTAAAATTGCCCCCACACCCTCTTGACTGCCCATTACGTAAAATCTGCCCATTACGTAATTCATTATACTTTATGTTAATTTACGTTATATTTTATGGCTGTGTTTTTTAAATGTCAGCTACTTGAAACTCACTAAAATTACATTTGTAAATTTAATTTGCATAGGGAAGGATGGGGGGTTGGGGGAGGGACTCAAATCCATGTTTACTCCTGGCGCAAAAAAAAGACTACTTTCAGCCCTGGTTTGAGTACAAGGTTAAATTACCGTAATTTGGAGCAAAAAAATCATAGATTTGAAAACTATAATTTGTTTAAGAAAAGGGGAAGAGGAAAAGAGCAACTGTGCACTTATGAGCTTATGACTAATTAACCCTTTCGGGTCTGGTGTACTATTAATAGTATATGTCTTTTAATGGAGTATTTCTTTTGCTACTATTTACATGAAATAACATTAGCAAAAAAAGTATGGATCTATTAGTATAGATCTATGCATTTACTACATGACAATATTTATGGTTAGGCATTTAGTAATAATAATAATTATTATTATTTGCTTAATTTTCTTTGTGACATTTGCGATTCTTTTATTTTAAACATATATTTCACTAATTAAATTTAAAATAAAAGTTATTTTCCTAAAAGAATCATGAGTAACAAAGTGCAAAAAGTATTAAAAAGTTGTAATATAAGTTAAATCTTATTGTAACACAATACTTTCTAAACATCTCTAAAAATTCTTCCTTAGCATGTTGTCATATGAATATTAATAGAAAAGTATGCAAAACAACAACATTCATTATCTTTCACACAATGAAATAAAGACTAATTTATATGGATAGCTAGTGTTAATGTTATTAACGTAAAAGTAATTTTTTCTAGAAACTGAAAAATGATTCGGACTTGAAAGTGTTATAAGCGATATTTCTATCAGCTATATTTAAGGGCTTGAGAATAAAAATTTTCTGCAATGATCAGTTCCCTTTCTATAACAATGTTACTGTGTTTTTGCCACCGATGAACTCCTGTCTAGAACAAGATGTTTCTTTGAATCTGATGTATTTTGTACCAAACGAGTGAGAAAAGCGTACAAATGAGCGTTAAAAGAGGACAAATGATTAGATGGCTGAAATCATTTAATGTTTTAAAAATGTAAGAGAGTTTTTAAAAATCGAGATTTAAAGATATTACATTTTTGTGAGAAAGGGGAGGGGAAGGGATAAAAAAAAATAGTCTACAGTTTAGAGGGAGGTGGGATTTAGATCATTATGCATTTATTATTAGAAAAAACATTTAATTAATAATTTAATTAAAGAAATAACTATAACTAAATGAAATATTGTTCATATAAAAAAGATGTTTGTCCCTAAGTATTTTCAAATTTATTTTCTTTTATTAATATTTTCCACCTTTTTAGATGTGTCAACATATAAAAGTGCAGTAAAGTGAATTGTCTATTTTGAATCAGAATTTCTTTCCAAAAGAGATCAACATAAACTGCAATTTCCACCCCCCTCAACTGTCAGCGATTGAAAATATTCATCATTTTTTCCATAACCAATTTACAAACTTTTTAGTTCTTTTTAAATGAACAATAGCCTTCTAAGCCTATTATCATGCTACTTTTATTCATAATTTAATTTACTTATTCAATTCTTCCCAAATCGGTAGATTCTAGTAAAGAAATTAAGAACTTGGATATTTATATTAGCCAGACACTGGGGATAAATCATGAAACATTGTTATCATCCCATTTTTTTTGCATTTCATTACTTTCAATTAAAATACAATCCTCTTACTGATTTTATTTAAAATACAATTTTAATTTAAAACAAACATTTAAAATTCATAACCTTTTCAAATTAAAAAGAAAGAAAAGAAAAAAATAATAGATATTATCATAAACCATGACATTTAATTTCAGCATTCAATTATTGTTTTAACACACAAAAAATAAAAAATGCTAACTAACGAGTTAAAAAATTCCATTGGCAAGATTTTCATCTAGCTAACATAAAAATACTAAGAATTCTTTGCTATCATTACAGCTTTTATGAAGTTTTATCAGAAAAAATAATTTTGACTGAAAATGGCCTCTTTGCATATGAAAAATGTAATTGTTTATGACCAAACAATCATAATATAGATGAAATGGATGGACTTATACACGATGGAACAATATTTGGCAATTTATCACTTACGCTCAGTGAAAAAATGGGTTCCTGGCATATAAAAAACGAAGTTGTCAACCCAGAAATGTTGATGAAAATCACATAACTTAGGCTTTTATTAGAGAGATTTTATAAAAAACTAGCCGAACAAAATGGATCAGATTAATTAAAAATTCCTAAAGCAAGGAAAAGTTAACAAATGCTACAGCAAAGAAACAAACAATAAAACATTTTCATAAGTTTATCAAGTACTTTATTTATCACAAACATGACAAAAATTGAAAGTTCCAAAGATAAGACATTTAACACAAATAACATTGCAAAAACATTTACATGGCTATCAGATAATACAAATGACTAGATCATTTGGCTTCACATCAAAATAATGCATACAAAAAGTGTGCATTTTTTAAAAAAGGAAAAAGTTTAGAAAAAATAAAGCAAAGCCACTTTACATATATATGTTTACACATATAAGTTTGTCAGAATCAAACACTTATGACAGTAATCAACATCCTTTTTGCAATGAGTGGGATAGGAATATTTTCATTAAAAATATTAGAAGCAACAGGAGCACAGAGATAATGTCCAAAACCTGATATAACATATAATAAAACATAAATGCTGAGCAGTAAAAATGCATTTAAATTATAAAACTAAAAAGCCACAATAAATTAGGGCAAAGAATATTAACCACATGTACTGATAACTGGAGTTTAAGTACTAAAATGCTGTGTTTTTTCATAACGCAAATTTTATTACCCAAACTCTTTATCTCTTAGAATAGTGGTTTTCTAAAACCAAAGTGGAGGACCATGCTTTTAAATTATATTTAAAATGAGCATCAACATTACACATGATAGTTAATGAATTGAAAAGGTATTTTTATAACCAGTAAATCCTTAATTTGTTCATTTAAATGATCATAAGTTAAATTCACCTATTATTTCAGGTTTGTGGTGTAAAGCGACTTCAAGTCGGAATCATAAATGCTCCTTTTATGTTTCTTCTATATATATGTATCCAATAAGTTCAAACAATATGCTGCTTTTGTACATATAAAATCACACATAAGTTAGGTTTTTCAGTAAAACCCACATTTTTATATTTTTAACCACTTGGAAAATGGTTTTGTTCTCAATTGAGAACAGCTATACCTGTGACCTATCTGAATCTTTGTGGTGTCTGCATTTTATCGGTCCACGAATATTAATGTTTAATCCATGGCATACATAATACATGGCTCCGTTATTATGTAAGCCACATTCTGATCATCATAAAAATGACATTTCTGCTGAGTTTTATTAACTTAGTGGAAAACATTCCAATATTTTGCTTTGGGCAAAGCATGTCCACACTATTTTATTTATTTGAGATTTTGTTTCAAAACAACAGGGAAAAGGTACAGTATTACATGAAATTGGTTTGCAAAAAGTACGAAATTCAACTGTTCACACAAAAACAAGAAATGGTTCAATAAAGTACAAGAAATATATTTCAGTATTTATAAAATAAAATATTTTTATAAAATTTTTAAGGTTTATAAGCAAAGAAATTGAAACCATTGTCACACAAAGAAATTGAAAATGTATGTACAGAATTAGTAGGAACTGAAAGAAAGCTTTTGAGCTTGAAAAGAGCACATTTTAAAACAGTTCAATCAGTAATTTTAGAAGAATCTAAATGTAATTTTTTCTGACTCAAAAGTCAACAAAACAGTTGAAGTTTCTAATTAATAAAGAGTTACTTATTACTAAATATTGCAAACATGGCAAAGGAATCTGCATTAAGGTACACAATATCATAAATTAAAAAATTCCCAGCATTAGTATTTGCTATAACTTAATCTGAATTAAACTAATCACTAGTATTTTGAAATGACAGAGCACTTGTTATAAAAACTGTATAGCTGATAGATTTAATAAAATTTCAAATATGGACAGCAATCTGATAGCAGAAAGTTCAAGATGGGAGACGGGCATCACAGATTTTATTTCCACTTTGAAGATTCTTTTCCCCATTGGAACTTTACTTAGCTTTATATTATGTTTAGCTCTTTATTATTTTAGCATAAAATCTGAAGATTATTATTATTAAAAATGAATAAAATATATAAAAATGTTAATTAAAGTGATTTTAGATTAATTTTAATGTTTCAATTGCAAAATATTTTACCTGCAGATTATTTTCTGTTGCTGAAAGATCTATCGCAGACAATTGTAGAATTGTCTGCTACTGGGGACAGCAGGCAGTCTTCTACACAGGCCTCAGGGAAAATTACCAAGCTATCTACATAGTAGATGCTATGAGCTTCTATTACAGTGATAAAAATCTTTCACAGATTGATATATTTTTGTTTCAACATTTATCTGGAATTTTTCTGACAGTTTTAGCCAATGAAATGGAATATCAGAAACAAATCTATTGGTTTTGTCGAGAAATGTTTGATTTTTCACTTAACTCCTACTCATGTTTTATGATATATTTCTACATTTAAAAATTATTATTCTTATAGAAACTTAGATTTTTTCTAAGATAAATGTTAACATTTATAACATTATACTCTCTTCTATAAAATCTTAAGACCAAATAAAATTAAAACAATACATTATTTAAGATATATCAATCATATATATATTAATGATCTGTATTTTCTATTCCAATATCAAATAGGTAATAAAATTCAACATTAAATCCTTCATGTTTGCTTTTTATCTATGGAGTTAGATTAAAAGCAGAAGATTCATGAAAGTATGATTGCTAGATATTTATTACGTCATGTTAATAAAATAAGAGTTAGTAGATATAAAATTGTACAAGTTCCCCCTTTTTAAAATTTTTAATTCATTACACATTTTTCTCTTTTTTACAATCTTTGCAGTTTTTATCCTTTGCTAAACATTCTGTAATGTCAGATACCATATCAGGAAATAAAATAATTTAAGTTGAGATTAAAATAATTGTCTCCTTTGAAAATCCAAAGACTATGCCAGATGCCATACTAGAGAGTAAAATGACATAAGTTTATTAAAAATTTCGCATCTATTAGAAAATTTAAAGTCTATGCCCTCCCATCCCCTTCAATTTTTAAAAATACAATCTGACCCTGATTCTGATTTCAAGCGAAGAATCTTTTCCTGTTTTGAATCTTTACAACGAATTTATGCAATATATTTTCAAAAACATTCATTTGGTTTATAAATTTGTTATTGACGGCAAATATTATAATCATTTGCTGCACATAACAAATGTACACAATACCACGTGGAACAGACCATGATCTCTGTTAAAAATGTGGTTAACAAGAAATATAATCATAAATAATAATAAAAATAAAAGGGTTACTGTAAAGTACATTCTGTTTAAGAATACTGCTCTGATTCTCTCATTTCAATGTTTAAAATTTGAAAGCATTTGAAAAAGCTCATACTTTAAAAATCACATTTCATTAGCAGGAATTATATTAACATATTTCCTATGAATAATATCTATAACATACATTCACTAAAATTTCTTAGTTAATATGACTAAAGACATATACATACGTACATCAGTATGTAAATGTTTAGTCATTCAAGTCTACAACTTTCTACATGTTTAGGGGGTGGTGAACAGCTAAAAACGTGCAACGCTAATGGTCTAATATGACAAGATACATTGGTGATATTTCCTATGAAATCAGAGGTTATACATTGGTATATATGAAAGAAAATATACAGATAACATACAGATATACCCCAATATTTTGTATAAAATAATCAAATCTTAAATTTTCCAAATTCTCTAACTTTCACTGTCAGTAATTAGTAAAATCACATGCTCAAGTAAAAGGTCTCAGTATACATAAACTCATCATCAGCAAACACATACCATTTTATTTAAAAAGAAACAAATAGAATTATTTTTAATATGTGACTATGGCAAAATTATAGAGTAAATGGTAATGTTAAAAATAAAAATGCAAAATTTGCCACTTTAGCAAAATTTTGCCACAATTTATACCTGTAGTATATAACTTGGATCTCAGTATGTTTTACATGGGTATGATTTTCAATATAATCAAACATACAAATGAGAATTTATTCATTTTTAAAGTTTAATCTTGTATTAAAAAAAATTCTTACTATTTTTAAAACTTTCTTAGTTTTTTTTTATAAAAAAGATAATAATAATAAAAACTTTTATTGATCTACAACTTTCTTGCACACTACAGGCTTCAAAAGAAAAATAAATGAATAACTAGTAAACTTTATTCTAATGTAAAATTCACATAAAAATCAATATAATCAACATATGTACAAGCTGAAATGATTTTAAAAACATTTCAATAATAACAACAAAAACACAATAAAAATGCACTAATAAATATATAATTAAATCAATAAGATGATACATTATCAAAAACTGAAGCAAAACACAAGTTAACAAACATTTACCAAAAATTGTTAAGAACATGATTTAAAAAATCAGTTTGAGTACTTTCAGTAAAACTTGCATACACAGACACATAGAGAGTAATCATATAAGCCCGATGACAAAATCTGATAAATTAAAACCTTGAACACAAAGATTTTGCTGGAATGATGACAATGGATAATCTTTTGTCATTTATAATGAAGTGTTAAATAAATAAGCATGATTTAATAAAAATGAATGGGCATAAATGCAATAATACAATGGAATAATGAAAACTGTTCATATAGAGTATATAACTCAACATAGATGATTTGATGCATTTCCATAAATTTCAAGTTAAAAGAAGAAAAACAAGCAAAATACTTCAAGTAAACATCATCTTACCTACAATATTTTAACATGAAAAATTCAATATAAAATATAAAAACATACTGTACAGAAAAAATTTACATAATAACTATATTTTTTACCCAAACTATTATTAACACCAATAAAATCCTAAATAAAATAGCTCATTCTTGGCACTAACTATACAACTATACAGTAAAAAAAAGAAAAAAAAAACCTTAACATTTATTGTAAGTTTAAATAGATTATAAAAAGAAAACAATTATAATTGCAGTTGATATATTTTTTAAAGATTTGTTTCGATTTTGCTTATTCTCAAGCAATGGGATAATAAACTTTTTCAGCAAAGTTTAATGAGATTAATGGTAATGATAATAATAATAAAGAAAAATCAAAATATGGAGAACATAATGTATGCACATAATATTTGAGCTGCAAAAAGATAATTGTAATTTTTAGGCAGTCAATTGAAATGTCCTTTAAAAAAATAAATAACATATTTAGTCTAACTAGGGGATGCCAAAGTGGTCAATAACACTCCACAGGGTTCAATATGACAGTAAGAGAGTTCAATGGGGAAAAAAAAATATTTAAAAATCCTTTTATTAGATAAAAATTAAAAAAGCGAAAGAGTTAGTTGCACTTCACCTCTAACGTATGATGTTATGCTACAATTTACATTGGATGTATAGAAAAGTACAGAAAATTGGTTTGAGCATACCAGATTGGACTACTGTACTACCATTTTCTACTGAAGCTGAAACTATCAAACATACTTTACAGGATGAAATTAATGAATTATCAATTGATCTTGTAACTAACATACTTTTAAAAAATGTTGTTTTAAATTAATTTTTGACAAACATAAATATTGCAGAAAATGACAAACTGTCTATAGTAGTACTCTCATTCTTGCTTTTACTTCCAAAGTTGTATATGGTTACATCTAGTTTCAGCCATATTAATTCCATCCCAATAGAATAAAGAAATAATTAAATTTTGTGAAGATTTAATGTTGAAATTTTGAATTTTGAACCCTCTATAAAAAATTCTCCAATCGCAGCCATCATACTGACAATGTGGATCAATTTTAAAACACACAAAAAAAGTTTCATTGTAGTGGATTTCATTACATACATGTAGGTTATTCCCTCCAAATAGGCCAAAATAAGAGTTATGAGGGAATGATTGTGAGAGAGCAATAAATTTTAACGAGATATCTATTTCCTTTTTTAATGTTATCTGAATTGAGATTAGGTGAAGTGGGTTTTAACAATATCTAAATACTTTATTACCAAATCAGTAATAATTACTAAATCTGTAATAATATTTTAAAATATTTACCTGTATTCAGTATAAACTGTTGAGGAAGAGATGAGGTTAAAATCATAACCTCATCACTTCCTCATTAGCCTCTACTGAATACAGGTAAGTATTAAAAAATATTAATTATCATTGATTTATAAGTTTTTAGATATAGTTAATGCCCACTAAGCCTAATCTCAATCCAGGTTACAGTAAAAAAAGTAAATGGGCATTTTGTTAAAATGCATCATTTAATCATAACTCTTATTTTGGTCAATTTGAAAAGACAACCATGTATATTAGACATGCATATAAATAAGAAATGATGCAAAAATAATATATAAGCCTATTTTTTTATGTTTAAGGAAATAGAAATGTAATGTGTATGTGCATGTGGGGGGAGAGGAGGGGAGGAGAGGGTGGATAAGTAGTTGAGAAACTTGTAAGGGAGAGACAATGGTCTAAAAAGCTTGGCAGTCCCTGGTCTAAAAAAAATACTGATTTTACAAATTTTAGCTTTCAATCATAAATAAAAAAGAATTTCAATCAGTAATTTTTATAATTATAATAGTTAATCTTATTGCATATTAGTGCATACAGATCTCCATACCCTTCAATTTTAATAAATGTCACCAGGAACGGGAGGCAATTCACGTTTCTGAACATATTCACCACCAGTAATGGGGCCATTTCTGGGTCTAAAACTTGAACGCAATGTTTGTGAGCCAGCTACATCACGTATTACTGGGTTGACAAAACCGTGCCCACTACCCCCAAAAGTTGAAAATCTAGTGGGCAAACCAATATTACGCATCATGCATGGCTGAAAACGATTTCCAGTCATGCAATCTTGATTCAGCTCTGAAGTGTAAGTAGGCTTAGCAATGCCATTTCTGTTGAGAGAATTTATAGAATTTTCAACCATGACTACACCATATGGAGAACATTTTGAATTAGGGACAGGTCCTACTTCTTCATATAGGGAATCTGGTGATGGTGGTGAGCACACTTCATAGATGTTTTCTGACTGAAGAGACCTTGAAGATGTATGCCACTGACGTTTGCCATCAGAATCTTTCAGTTTTTCCATACTTGGTGAAGGGCTTGGAAGTGAACTTGGGGCAAGTTCAGTATGAGGAAGGACATTCCTTGGGAATACCCAACACACTATGAAAACAAACAAGGAATTATAGGATTACATTAATCTAAATGTTTCTTTTTCCTTTTAAATATGTAAACAAATAAAACATTAAATTTTTTTCTGTGACTAAAATAGCAATAGATAAATTCAAAGTTTTCTCTATTTTTCAAAGAATATTAAGTAATATTTATTTTAATAAAATAAGAACTGTTAAAAAAGAAGGCAATCATTATGAGTAAATATAATTTATGGATATAAAATGGTACATAATAATAGTAACACATTATCTAGATATATTTTTTAATGCAGATTGTGGAAATATTTTAAGCAATAATAATAAAAGTTTAAAGCAGGGGGAAAATACTCACTGAATTTTTAGAAATCCTTATAAAAGTATTAAATGAATTGATTACACTATATACTGTTGTTTTTCACAAAATAAGCAACTTTAATAATCTAAGATTTAAAAAATAAATAAATAAATAAAAGATATTTTGATGAATTTTTGGCAGTATACATCATGTGGACAATGTTTATTCTGTTCTTAAATCAAATAAACTTTGAATTATTCTGATTCTTTATTTTGAGTTAGATTAAACTAATTTTCAGCATCACTGTTCATGCTGCTAGCTGCTATAGAAACTAATTTGGTTCTTTCAACTTCAATTTAATCATAGCAATAGAATAATCAATTCACTGGAGTGTTTTTTCACTTTCAGAAAAAATTGAGGGGAAAAAAAACAAACAAACAAAAAAAAAAAGGAGCAAAAAATTAAAATAAAGTATAATGGACTAACATATTGCAAGCAAACATAAAGTAGCTTCTTTATCATAAATGTAAAAATGTTGTAGACATACCAAATAAACTTTAATGAAAAGAGGTCAAAATTTACTACACTGGACCAAAAGATTAATTTTTTTTTAGAAATGCGCAAAAAACACCGCACGGAAAAAAATTGCAGAGCAGAAAATTAATTAAATTGGACTAAACGTTGAAAAAAAAATTCCATATCCTGTGTCGCTTTTTTTTTTTTTTGCACAATTTTTGGGCACTAAATGTTTTGATCTGGTTAATGTTTAATCGTTGAATTTTGAATGGGTTTTTGGTTTTAGAGTTCTTGAAGCTTATTGGTTCATTAGTATCACGTGAACCATTAGTCAGCTGAATTTAAATTCTGTTTGATAACTAATTTGCCCAACACATTCAGATGCATCTGTGCTTCTGTCAAAGTCCTTTGATTGTAAGATAAGTCTTGCTTGTTCTGCCATTTATTTTTGTTAGTTTTATTTTATTTCTTTTTGTTTTTAATTAGGATTTTTGCATTAGCTGCTTAAAATGCACCTTTTATTGGCCAATATATCGATTTTTACATGAGTTATCCTTTTAGAGATGAAAGATTCAGCAATCAATTTTGCACTTGATGTTGGATTTATTCCTTTAGCTTCCCTGCCTTTCCCTAAATGTTCTGATCTAATGAAATAACACAAATAAGGATGTTAAATTGAAGTAAAGAAGGGTCTGTTGCCTTTATAGTAAAACAAAATCAAACACAGATTCTTGTACAGGTACTATCCTGTACTAAATCCTATGAATAATACCTTTTTTTGGAAATTCTAAAATTCTTTATTGCAACTTTTTGGTTATTCTCTTTGCATTTGTATTCGAAATTCAAACAAATATTTTGTATGAGCATTTGTGTAACTGGAGAAAAAATAGAAATGAACTGAGTTTATCAAAAAAAATTCTATGTAATTATTTTTCTTATCTTCGAGAAGTTTGTGAAATTCACACTTCTTATGGATATTCTCTATTGGAGGACCCGGAAAAACTATTGTAATTGATAAAACATTTTTATCAATTAGGAAATAGGAAGGGGTCAACTTACCCCAAATCATACAGTAATTATCTTAGGCATTTTTTGTAGAGGGGACAAAGAGGGATGTTTTTTGGGGTAAATAGCAAAAAAAAAAAAAAAATATATATATATATATATATATATATATATTTGGTCTTATATTGCAGGTTCTTGTCATAAAGATATGTCCATTGTCTATACAGATTTGGCCAAACAATACCATGATGTAGAAAAACTATTTTCCAATTGTTAGTTTATTTAGTTTCTCACTTGTTAGTTTATTTTGAATGCTGCTAAAATTTTTGTAACTTTATCATAACAAATTTTTCAAGATGGCGGAAAAACTTAGTTTTTAAATCTTTATGTTATTTATGAATCCATGTTTTTACATCCTTTTTTGTTTTTAAAAATGGTACAATAAAATAAAAATTAATTAATTGATTAATTTAATTAAATTGATTAATTAATTTAAAATAATAATTTTCTGCCACCTTGAAAAAATTTTCATGCCGCCGAAATACATTTTGGCTCTTTTTCTCCAAATTTAGTACATGGCACATGATATGGACCTCTTCCTAACATTGAAACTAAATTCCTCTTATGAATGTCAAAAAAATAGTGTGGAATGAGAAAAAACATTAAAAAGCACAATCAAAAATAAATTAATAATAATAGTAATAATTGTAATTTAACAAATTATAACAACCATTTGGAAAATAAAATTCTAATCAATATGACAGATTCAGATTAGTTTATCCAATGCAAATGGTCAGTTAATGGTTTAATAATAATAAGCTCGGCACAGCTTCAGTCGTTTGGTAGCTTCAGAGATCTGAACCCACCATTCTTGTTTTTCAGTGCCTTTGATTTAATAAATTTTCTTTTAAATTTGTCTGGTTTAAAATATTACCCCCCCCCCCCCCTTGAACCTGGCTTCTGCTAGAGAATCGCAATAACAGAAGAAAAGCTAAAGGATCACAGACATTAAAAAGCTAAAAAAATAAATAAAATGTGAACACACAAGATCTATTTTTGACCGAAAACAAAAATCATTTTCTAAATGGTTAAAACAAAACATAACTACAAAAAAAAAAAAAAAAAAAAAAAAAAAAAAAAAAAAAAGGCTGAAATTTTATATATAAAGATTATTTTAAGGACTGGATTAACTAAATTGAGCTAAATACAGAACTCCTTTTATATATCTAAAACATGCTGCAGAATGTGAAAAAATGCCAAAAATCACTATAAATTCAAAAATTATATAGTCAAAATTTATTATACTGATCTACAAGATTAAAATCAGACTTCTACAAAAAATGTAAAAAATCCCTACAAATCATGAAGAAACATTAAAAATAGAATTAAAAGAAATGGCAAAAAATTAATAAAGCACTGTATGAATTAAAAATAAATTTCTGAAAAGACAAAATTTTCTGTGTTGGGCTAAAAGAGTGAAACAGGTTCCTTTTAAATCCCTGCAAAATGAAAATTTCTAGGACAAAATTTAATATACAAAGAAAAAAAAAAAAAAAAAAAAAAAAAAATCCAAATAGCAAATTTTTTAGAAAATGCAAAAACTGGCTTCAAAGTGCATAAAATCAGACATGCAGGTATTTGCCAAATCTTGTAGCTCTGGACACAGTGGTCTCTTCAGAGCACACACATGTAAACAAAGCAACAACTTTATTATCATAGATTAATATCATATTATAATTATGAAATTAAATGAAATACATAAAGCAATGTTAAATTTATCCTACTTACCATGTGGCATAAATGCTTGACATCTAAAAAGAAAAAGAAAAGAATACTTAGACATAACATTTAAATGAAGAAAATGAGCTGTTAGAACTAGCATAAAAGAAAAGGTAAAAAGCTAGCACCAAGAAATAATTATGGCAACAAAAAATTTTAGATAAAAATTTAACTCATCAGAATAGCATTACATAATTAAAAAAAAAAAAAAAAAAAAAAAAATTGGTGACTTTTTTTTTTAGTAATAAAAATCTATTTTATTATTATTTTTTATATTTGACCATTTTTAATATTTTACTATCTTTTAGAAAGCAATACCAACTTAGAGAGAAAGAAATATATATACATAGGAGAATGATGTTATTAATGCTTTGAAAATTAAAAGACAATTTCTTTTTATTGGCATTATATTTGCTCGTATACAAATGATGATTAAACTTTTTTCTGTTTTAATCTTTTAATGTATTTTTAAATATATTTATCACAAATCAAGTATTTAAGGAATATAAATTATGTAAATTTATACAAGTTAAAAAAAAAAATCAGACATAAATTAAATCCAACTTCCATTTATATTAAAAGTTTCTGAAAAAAATATTAATTTTCCCCAAAAAATTTATAAACGTACAGTTTTTTAAGGGGGATAGTTTACCTCAAAACTGATCAAAAAATTTTAAAAATAAATGAAAGCCTGTTTAATTATGAATATTGTAAAACCTCATTTTTACCCATACGACAGTTTGCAAAAATTTTGTTTATACACCCACACAATTGATAACTTTAAATGTTTTTTTTTTCCCCTCTAAGTTCATATTTTTTTACCTTCATGTTTTAAAAATGCTAAGGCTTTTTATTTATTTATTTATTTATTATAGAGATTGAAAATTTTTTGTACATGATCTTTAATGCATATGGGTTAAATATGTGCATGGAATTAGCTGTAAGGTTATTATTTTAAACAGAAGTATATATGAAGATATGTAAGATTTCATCACTCTACACTACATAGTCAATAAAAAATTTATATTAAATGTAATATTAGATTATCTAAAAATCCATGCACATATTGTGTAATACACATTTGACAATATAAAAAAGTTTTTGAGTAATCTAAAAATATTAATATTTAAAGTAGTATGGATTTTAAAATGTTTAACTTTTCTTATACTCTTTAAAAACTTTAATTAAAAATGCAGTTTTATTTATTTATTTATAGCAAAATGTACTATTACTTGATCACTGACAGTAGCGTAGCTATGTTTTTTGGTGCCCGGGGCAGCAAGAAATTTTGCGCCCCCACCCCAATATAGATATATAACAATTTCTCTCAATTTGGCGCCCCTAGGCCTCCGTGCCCGGGGCGGATGCCTCCCTTGCCCCCCCTTAGCTACGCCACTGATCACTGAAATGCAATCAGTTTGCCATTTGAACCAAAATTTAAAACAATAAAATAAAATAAAAAAATGTTGTAAATATAAACTGCCCCCTTAAGAAAATATCAAAAGGTTCAAAGCTGTAAAATTCCCAATTCTGCCTAAAATTTGTAACATTTAAAAGCTATAAAAATAAGTAAAAAAAAATTGAAAGGCTCGAGACGGATTCGAACTCACAACCTTCGGATCTGTAGCCTCAGACGCTGCCGCAGCGCCATGGAGCTACACACAGAAACCATACTAATAGGTATTTAAAATACACGCTGAACTTTAACTCCCAGTTTCTCAAAAACTAAGACCCATTTGAAGAACCCTTTTACCAGATTAATTAGTGGTATGAACCCTACAACATACTTTGAAATCATCAAAATCTGTGCACACCATGTTTGGTGGTCTCCTTGTCAGATAAAATTTAAAATATTCTAAAATTTTATTATTATTTTTTTTTTTACATCAGTATGAATGGAGATTTTAAGTATCCACAATTTGTTTGAAAACATCTATGGTACCGGGCAAAGCCGGGCGGATCAGCCAGTATATCTATAAAATATACATTAATAATAAACTTATTTTTTATTTATAAAATATATTTATTTTTCACATCACAAAAGAGGATATTGTACTTTTTCTTATTACTTAAAAGTAGACTTTAATTCCAATCATTCAATACCAGGAACTTACTTCTACAGTAATTTGTTGAGGAGTTAGTAAGGGATGTTTACTCTTTTTT
Organism: Maratus speculifer; assembly: GCA_964019185.1. Classification (NCBI taxonomy): domain Eukaryota; kingdom Metazoa; phylum Arthropoda; class Arachnida; order Araneae; family Salticidae; genus Maratus; species Maratus speculifer. The sequence continues at coordinate 171,048,003 of OZ025295.1, forward strand.
TTACACAACTGTACAAGGTGAAAATACTTGTTACTTAATGTATAAAATGACACATAAATAATAGACATATTTTTATTTTTATATTGTTTGAATATTATTCCCATTCCAAAACTTTTCCACAAAATGACAAAATATTATTAAGTCTTGACTTACAGCTAAAAACTTGAAATAGTGAAGTTCCAATAAGAAAAATTTTAACTATTTTATGTATAAAAATAAAATTTAACAAATAAATAAGTTGTTCTAAATAATTAAACTGAAACTAACACAATAAAATAATGATACATATTATATGTGTAAATACTGAAATTAACAAATCATCATCTTTTTAAGTTAGTGGTTTAATTATACTGATTTCATATCATAATTCATTTAATTACTCAGAACATTTATATTGCAACACTCTGTTTATGTCTAATGTTTATGTACAAAAACAAATGTTTTTAGAATAATTGAAAATCTAGGTGTAACTTACGTTCAGTCCATGTGTGCAAGTTTGAAATTTTGTCAAGACTGAAAATATTTTAATTCTACCCCCCCCCCCCTCCTCCCCCATTTCACTGAGTAAGCACATACGCACCCACATAACTTGTGTTGTTTTTACGACCCTGTTTTTTTCTCCCATATTTAGCCAAAATTTGAGACTCTTCAGGGATTATTTGCTGAAATTTTCTATTTTTCGTCGAAATCCACTTATTTTATACGATCTTTTGACAAAATTCACGAACTTTTAACAGAAATCGTGTCTTCTCTGCAATCATTTGATGGAAATTGTGGTTTTTTTGCGCTCATTTGACGGAAATTGCACCTTATTCACGATCTTTTGACAGAAATCGTGTTTGTTTCACGATCTTTAGGCTGAAATTGCGCCTGTTTCGTGACCTTTTGGCTGAAATCGCGTCTGTTTCGCGACTTTTTGGCAAAAATTGCGTCTGTTTTGTGGTCGTTTTGCTGAAATCACGTCTGTTTTGCAATCTTTTGACAAAAATGCATTTCTCTGCAAACATTAGATGAAAATTGTGGAGGTTTTGCAATCATTTGATGGAAATCGCTTCTTTTTCGTGTTTCTTTGACAAGAATCGCTTTTTTTTTTTTTTTTTTTTTTTTTGTGGTAAGCTTTTTAGAGAAAACATATCTTTTTAGCGATCCTTTGACGAAATTAATGTGTTTTTCACAATCTTTTGTTGGAAATGCCAAGTTTTTTGCGATCTTTCAACGGAAATGGCGTGATTTTTGTGATCTTTCGACAGAAATAGCTGGATTTTTGCGATTTTTCGACGGAAATAACGGGACTTTTGCAGTTCTTTCGACAAAAATAGCGGTATTTTTGTGATCTTTTGACAGGAATCTCGTTAATTTTGCAGGCTTTTGATGGAAATTCAAGCCTTATTTGGCAATCTTTTACAGAAGTAACATTTTTTGTGCGATCATTTCACGAAAGTCACATTTTTCGCAATCCTTTGATGAAAGTATTGGGGTTTTTTCCGCGATCCGAATCCGTCTTCTGGAATTTTTCCGTCTCGTTTCCGTCCTCGAGAATTTTTAAAAGATGGAATTTCGTCTGTGCACGGAAAACTTTCACCCATGTTTCAGTCATTGAACAGAAGCCATTTTAGCTTTACACAAGCTATTTTTTTTTAAAAGTATAAATTAGATTGCTTTTAATAACAAGCTGAATATATAACAGTAATAAAGATATAAATGGTGTTTTCAAATATGTATTAAACAATAGTTTGAATATTTTTAGTCATTTTTCCAAGCATGACAACTGGCACAATTTAAATTATGATATACAATTTTATCAAAACTTAAATATAGTACAACGTACAACTAAATAAAAATAATTTATCCTTACTAATATTATAAATCGGAAAGTGAGTTTGTTTGTTTGTTTGTTTGTTCCGCTTTCACGCCGTAACTACTGAACCGATTGCTTTGAAATTTTGCAGACGTAAAGTTAGAAGTCCGGATTAAATAATAGGGTAATTTTTATTTATTTTATTCAAATATTTTCCTTAATAATTCAAAATTTAATTATTTTTCATACAAAATCAATAGGCATTTTTCAGATAAAATTTAACTATTTTCCTTTCCTGTTGCCAAGAAAATAAAAAATTGGAATAATAATTTTTCAGCGGCAATGAATTTTTAATAGAAAACTTCCACGCGAAAAACTATAATAAAATAATTTAAAAGAAAATAAATATGACGTCATGTTTGAAATAAAAATAAAAGGTGTATTTTTTATAATACATTTAACAAGGATATTTGTTTAGTTAATGGGAATTTTTGTGTAAAACATGGTGACATAAATTAAAAGTAAAACGAATGAAAAAGAATTATATTTTTAATAAAATGGTGCACTCATGAAAATGTGACGTCATAGTTGAAATAAAACAGGTAGTTTATAGCAGTCGTTAAAAATACAAAAGGTATGAATATCAGTAGCTAATGGAGCGAGATAAATAATGACGTCATATTTAAAATGAATCAGAAATATTTTTTACTTATACTAATTAATAAGTTATAAGTTACATACAAATGAATATTTTTATTCAAAACTCATAATTATCAATGGAAGAAATTTTTTTGTGGGGAAAAGGTGGAAAATAAAATCACTGATTAATATATTTTTGGCTCGATTTTTTAACACTTTTGAACAAAGTTGAAAAGTTATTATGCTTTCGGTTTGTCTGTCTGTCTGGTCGCTTTCTAACTTTCGTAAATATACTCCGATTTCCATGAAATTTTTGGATGTTCTTAACGTTTACCTAGCACGAATACCTATTGAAAATAAAGTTTCTACCATGATTAGTTTATTTACAGGGATAGTCAAAAAATTTCCTTATATTACGGCATTATGGGGAAAAATCGTTTTAATTAAATTTAACAATGTTACTGCCTGTAGAACATATTCAAATTTATATGCATTTACAAAGTGCACTAAAATATGCATTTTGTAAAGTATGTAGTGAAAAGGGCACTTACTATTCATTTACAGGGTCAGACAGAAGAATTCAATTGCATAGGAATAAAGGGAGGAACAGTTTCTGACATTTTAATTATGGTAAACGATTTCATGTATAATCAAATTGATATATGTTGCTGAGGCTTAATGTAAGTTATTTCATGCATAATACGAAGTGCATAGCATTTACAGGGACACACAAAAGATTTCAAATATTATATATTCTATCCGAAGTACTGTATATCATGGATGATGACTGTTGCATGGATGAAATGCATTTTGAATTATGATATGTGCTTTTAAGTTTCGCTAAATGTATGCATATTAAATGGAGAGTATAAATGGTAATAGTATAAATAGTTAAATTTAGATATACAGGGTTACACAAAAGATCTCGGAAAGGTTACTGAATATGAGCGTAATTTACTTAAAGGTGGTTTTTAAATAAAATATGCATTTTTATTTTGAACTGCATTTAGTAAACTAAGAAATGTTTGTAGTATATATATAAAATGATAAACAGGTTCCCGCAAAGAACTGGATACAAGGTTGTCTTCGGATGATAATTTCTGAAAATGTAATTTAGGTAGTAATAAGAAATATTTTTGTTTGAAATAAATTTTAGAAAGATACTTTCGTGTACTAAAGGCACTTGGAAAACTACAGGGCTGAACAAAAGAATTCAAGAATGTTTCTATCTATTAGTATTAATCGCTGAAAGGAAAATTTTGACCAGCAAACAAATTAGCAAATAGGGATTATCAAAAGTTTTTTTTACCATAAATTCGCGATAAAAAGTTAATTACACATGCTTTTCATCATCGAAATTTTTTGCTTGATTGATCAATTATTTCTTCTTTAAATGTTATGTGAACGAAGTCACGGGTAACTGCTAGTAATAACATAAATTACCATTTAATCAGTTTTTAGTTCGATTTAACAACACTAATCATTGCTGAAAAAAAAAAAAAAAAGTGTATAGAAAGTTTGATAGGTTTTCAACATGTCATGTCAAAAAACACTTTCTGACATCAAAAACATAACTTAGGCATTACAACTAATGAGCAAATAATGAAGGCTAATATAGAATGTTTTGAAAACTTTAATCATAATTTAAGAGATAAAATTATATTAATTGAATAAATAAATACCAATAGAAATATAAGAAATTACTTACTTCTTTATTTTCAGAAGCAATATAACAAGGGTTACAAGAACAAAAAGAATTCCCACCACAAAAGGTGCTGCAAGTGGAATTAAAGATGTGTCAGCCACTGCTATAAAAAAGAAAAATAAAATATAAGAATACATTTTTTTTTGTTACTTTGTTATTTATTTTTCCTTAGAGTTATTAACAATAAGTTAATGTGCATATTATACACAAAAATATGATCATAAAATGCATTATTTTAAGTAGTCCCACAACAAAGTTTCTTAATTTTTGCCCACTATCTTGCTTTCTGGTTAAGATATGTAAAAAATGTGTATCATTTCCTTTCCAGTTTGGACTTGGATCTAAGATGCATTTTAAGCAGAAATTTTCTATCTGGTTTTAAACAAAGTTTTTGGTGGAGGTTGTCCAAAATTTTAAACATTTTAAAAAGTAATAGTTATTATCATACACATTTTGAAATTTTTAGGAGTTAAATACAATTTTTTCACAGCCTGAGTAAAACAACCAAGAAAAAATGTTGCTATTTAGGAGTAAAATGGTTCTTAAAAAAACTTTTGTTGTCTAAACTCTGAGATTTTTTGCAGTCATAAATATGATAATTCAGCTCTCGTGAAAAAAAATATGGATATTTAGTTTGAAAAAAAAAATATTTTCTTTTCACTTTGATTTTATTAATATAACAAAAAAAAAAAAAAAAAAAAATAGTTCTTATATCAGAGTTTCCCCCAGAGGGTTTTAGGGGGGCGCTCCGCCCCTCCTGCCCTTTAGTTTAAAAAGTAGCACCTCTCTTGCCCCTCATCCAAAAACTAGTGATCATCTTGTCGCTCATTCAAAAAAAAATAGCGCTCTTCTTGCCCCACATTTGAAAAAATGCAGCCCCTCAGCAATAATGCGGACACGCTATAACGCGTAAATTACATAAAAAATCGACGAAGGAACGCAAAAAATAGTTCTTATGTGTCCCACAGGACATGTAATTTCGTCAAAAAATTACGAAAAAAGTCAAATTTTACATTAAAAAATTGTGAAATAACAACTAATTTACAGCAAAATTTGCAAAAAAATAGCTAATTTCGTTACAAAATCCCATAAAAATGGGTTATTTCCTTAAAAGATCGTAATAAAATGATAAATTTCATCCAAAAATTGCGACAAAACGGAGAATTTTGCTAAACAATTCACGAAAATCTGAAAATTTCGTCAAAAAATTGCGATAAAATGGAAAATTATGTCAAAAGTTTTGCGAAAAAACAAGTTAATTTTGCCAAAAATTCGCAAAAAAATGCAAAACTTGTCAAAATATCCCAAAAAGATGGCATTTTTCGTCAAAAGATTTGCTTAAAAACAGCAAATTTTGTTTGAAAATCGCTATAAAATGGAAAATTCTGTCTAAAGATTTGCAAAAAACGACTAATTTTGTCAAAAATTTGCGAAAAAACAATTTGTAAAAATATCCCGGAAAGAAGGCAGATTTCGTCAAAAGATCGCGAAAAAATGCAAATTTCGTCAAAGAAACACACGCACACAAAAAAGTTAATGCCAGAAGTGAATTTTTCTGTTTTAAAAACTAATTTTCCTGCTTCAAAATTGTGCTTTTAATGCACAAAAAACGGATTTTCCAGCTTCACAATCAAGGCGTACGAAGAGAATATTGCACCCGGGCATAATTAGAATTTGAGGCCTCCCCCCTCCCAACTTGTTTTTGTGACAGCCCAAAAATGACGTTTGTAGTGAAAGAAATGAAATTTGGCACCCACTAAATTTCCACGCCCGGGGCGACCTCCTCACCCCCCCCCCCTCCCTGTTCACAATTCTCTTTTGACTGTCCAAAACTTTCTAAATGTGAATCCTGTAAGCACCTGTTTATGAAACAAAAAAAACTCTTTATTCAACAAAAATATTCTTAAAAAAAAAAAAAAAAAAAAATGTTTTTTTCAATAAATCAGGCTTGCCCCTTAACAATCTTTTAACAAAATCGGCTGTTTTTTCACAATCTTTTTACATAGTTTTTTTCACGATCTTCACAGAATTTGTCATTTTTTCGCGATTTTTTAACAAAATCTGCCTTTTTTGCGATCTTTTAACAAAATCTGCTGTTTTGCGATCTTGTAACAAAATCTGCTGTTTTTTGCGATCTTTTAAAAAAATCTGCCTTTTTTGTGATCTTTTAACAAAATTTGCTGTTTTTTAAGATCTTTTAACAAAATCGACTGTTTTTTCGCGATCTTTTAACAAAATTTATATTTTTTTTCCTTTTGTTCAATTTTTTTTTCTATTTTTTGACGAAATTTCTATTTTTTTAATGTTTTTTTGAACCATTAGCTTCTAGATTCAACTCTTATAAAAGTGCCCTTAAAAATCAAAAAAGTGCCCTGAAGAATGTAAAAAGTGCCCTTTTCAGAACAGTAGCGCCCTGCCCCTTTTTAAACCTGGGGGAGACTCTGCTTATATCTTATTGGGCAATTTCTATTTTTGAGGTTACAAATATAACTGAATCCAATTTTTCTTTAAAATTTTGTTGGGAAAAAAAAAGAAAAAAAATTTTAGTAATGAAAACTTGAGCAGAGGTCGAGCAAGATCGCTTCAAAACTCCTCGGTTTTTAGTGCCTTTGTCAAAATTTTCATCCCTTTTATTTTGTCAAAATACTTTTACTTATACAAATGTTTTAAAATTTTAGTAGCTGATGTAAATATAATCTGTGGCTTGCAAAGCTTTTGACATTTCAGCTATGCTTATTTTAGTTGTTCGAACACCCATGCTGAAAATATATTTTGCTTGATCACATTTATGCCAACTGAACTGTGATCTTAGTGGTAGCAATCATCAGAAAGATGTGTATATCAATTAGAGATGTGTCATTTGTTGAGGAACGATTCCGGCAGTGGAACTGAAGGAATAATTCCTGTCTGTAAAAAGGATTCGGTCCTTTTCAGAACAATTCCAAAAAGGAACAACTTTGCAAAATCGGTCCTTTTTGGAAGGAATCTGCAAAGGACCGAATCCTCGGACTCGTTCCGAAATGAAATGACTCCGAAAAGGACCAAATCCTTGTACTCGTTCTGAAATGAAACTACTCTGAAAAGGACAGATTCCTCAGACTCGTTCCAAATTGCACCAACTCTGAAACGGACCGATTTCCTCGGACTCGTTCCGAAATGAAATGATTCCGAAAAGGACCGATTCCTCAGACTCGTTCCGAAATGAAACGACTCCGAAAAGGACAGATTTCTCGGATTCGGTCCAAAAAGGACAGATTCATCAGATTTGGTCCGAAAAGGACTGATTTCTTTTAAAATAAGAGATTTTGGTTTTATTAAAGCAGAGTGTATTGCCCAAATGCCCTTTGAATGTGTATGAAAAAATATGGAGAGGGGGTTGAACAAAGAAAAACGAAAGAAGGAGAAAAGAAATTGAAGCTGTGGGTGGGGGGGTAAACGTTTAATAAACTACAACTGCGCATTATAGTCTCTTAAATTTAATGTTCAGAAGAATAGAAGTATATTATTTTACTTCATTTAAGATATTGTCTGTTAGAAATTATTTACTGTCATCTGTGACTTAATTACAATACTATTTGAGCTATTTGTGCAAATTTAATCTAAAAGAAATAATTTATGAAGTGTTTTTTTTCTATTTGAGTGGAAAAATGCTCCAGTTGGGATTCGAATATAGAAACTTGACATGCTTTATCGATTAAGTACCAGGATCCGAAGGTAATGGAACACCATATAGACTTAGATACATGCACTAATACTTTTTCTAATAGGTAAATATATCATACAAAATGATATTTTTTTTCTAAAGAAATTTTCAAAAAAAAAAAAAAAAAAAAAAAAAAACTGGTTTGAAACAGTTTTGAATAATATAAGAAATACATCACCATGTCATAAAAAATGCACTTTAGTGGGATAATAACTGATTTTCGATTATTTTAATAGTTACGCACTTTTATATATATTTCGGTTTCATGTTAATTTGTATTTGAAAAATCTTTGTCAAAAGAAAAATAAGACCACCTTCATAGCATGCATAGTCACAGTGACGTCACTGTGAGTCACATCACATCTGTGACCAAAATGGCACCACTCAGTGACGTCACATTGTGACTGAGATGTGACTGTTTTAAAAATCTTTAGAAAATTATAAAAAAATTTTCAAAACATTTTATTTACTTACAGCGTCACAATGCCTTACGGGCAGCTAATACCGCTCATGTACCATTTTATATCCTAGTTTAGCGTCTTGTTTTTCTCTCCTGAAGAAGATGATTAAAAAAATCTTGAAACTCTCTGGTTTATTACATAGAGGAAAATCTGTTTGAACAATAGTCCAGGCAATAGAGACCATATTGGGTCTCTACCTAGCAAAATTCATGGTAGTTCTGGAAAAAGGCTTTCTTTATGTTTTTTGATTTGCTGAATCTGAATTTTCAACTTCCCACCAAAATTTTCCTCAGCAACTCCCCCAAAATTTTGTAAAATGCCCCTTTCCTCTCCCAAAAACGTTGTTTAAGAAAAAATTCAATGATTTTATTGTTTTAGTTAAAAAGTATGTAGAAATTTTAAAAATATACAAATTTTGCAACAAATACAATGCATGACTGTGACGTAAGATGAACGGGAAGAGGGGAGCCTGCCTCTCAACATGCGCCGCGGCGCTGCATGCACTAAGTTATGCAATTCCACTTTAATTTCTCAAATCTGAGACAAAATAAAATTAAATTTTGGTGAGATAAATTAAAGATAAATTTTTGGTGAGAAGTTACAAATTCGGATTCAGCGATCCAAAAATCACAAAGTATGTCGATTTCTAAGAACTAACATTAATTTTGCTAGGCGAAATCCTCGATTGCCTGAACTACAAGGATTTTTAAAAGTATACAAATTTTGCAACAAATACAATGCATGACTGTGACGTAAGATGAACGGGAAGAGGGGAGCCTGCCTCTCAACATGCGCCGCGGCGCTGCATGCACTAAGTTATGCAATTCCACTTTAATTTCTCAAATCTGAGACAAAATAAAATTAAATTTTGGTGAGATAAATTAAAGATAAATTTTTGGTGAGAAGTTACAAATTCGGATTCAGCGATCCAAAAATCACAAAGTATGTCGATTTCTAAGAACTAACATTAATTTTGCTAGGCGAAATCCTCGATTGCCTGGACTACAAGGATTTTTAAAAGTATACAAATTTTGCAACAAATACAATGCATGACTGTGACGTAAGATGAACGGGAAGAGGGGAGCCTGCCTCTCAACATGCACCGCGGCGCTGCATGCACTAAGTTATGCAATTCCACTTTAATTTCTCAAATCTGAGACAAAATAAAATTAAATTTTGGTGAGATAAATTAAAGATAAATTTTTGGTGAGAAGTTACAAATTCGGATTCAGCGATCCAAAAAACACAAAGTATGTCGATTTCTAAGAACTAACATTAATTTTGCTAGGCGAAATCCTCGATTGCCTGGACTACAAGGATTTTTAAAAGTATACAAATTTTGCAACAAATACAATGAATGACTGTGACGTAAGATGAACGGGAAAAGGGGAGCCTGCCTCTCAACATGCGCCGCGGCGCTGCATGCACTAAGTTATGCAATTTCACTTTAATTTCTCAAATCTGAGACAAAATAAAATTAAATTTTGGTGAGATAAATTAAAGATAAATTTTTGGTGAGAAGTTAAAAATTCGGATTCAGCGATCCAAAAAACACAAAGTATGTCGATTTCTAAGAACTAACATTAATTTTGCTAGGCGAAATCCTCGACTGCCTGGACTACAAGGATTTTTTGTAAAACATTTTTATTAAAATATTGACTACTAGCTTTTGCCCGTGGCTTTGCTCACGTTAAATACAATAAACTATGTAATTGACCTTTTAAAAACTCATAGAATTATTGAGGGATAAGTGGAAAAAAAATTTACTTATTATTTTTATATATTTACTTTATACAGAAAACAACAAAACCAATTAACGAAGCAAAACTAAATCCAAAACCAAAGCGATTGTCCTATTCGTTAAAAGACTCAACTTTCGCTTTAAAGTTTTAGGGGAATCCAGAAGGGAGGGAAATTCAAACTCATTCCCATTTGGACATACATTAACCCATTTTCGGCCAAAGGTTCGTATACGAAACATTTCGATAAATATTTTTTTTTAACACTCTGTCACTTTTTTTCAAGAATTTTATTTTTCTTCTATTTTTTAAGGCTTTTGAAGACATCCATAAAATATTAGTAATTCAATTGGAGTAAACACTTTCTCTTAAAAAATTTTCAAAACACGCTAGAGTTTTAATTTGAAACGCCTTTGACAAATTCGACTTTTTAAAAATATATTATTATTCCAATTGAAATGAATTATATGTTTTTAAAATAGATTAAAGTTGCAAATTCTGTATATGAAATAAGAATAAAACAAAAGTCATAAAAATATTATTCATATTCATATTATTCATTATAAGAAATAATATTTTATATTATTATATAAAATATTATTTCTTATATAAAATATTATTTTTCATGCACGAATCTTTTTTTGTGTCTTAATGTATGTAATTTAAGCATATTTCAATAAAAATAATGCTACATTTTCTGTGCTTGGCCTAAAATGGGTTAACAATACCAACGAACATACGTTGTTATTATTTACAATATGACATTCCAGTTACTAATTTATAAGGCCTTTTGGCAACCAAATTAACATTTTTACATTGAAAGATATTTAAGACAATATTGAAACTAATTTACATAAATGCTTAAATGAGAACATTAAATAATATATAACCAAATGTTGGATGCAAGTAATATTTTTCTCGACTTCCATTATTTTATTGCTTTGTATCATAAATCGCTGACATTGACATGCATTAGATATAATTACATTATATATAAGGCACAATGCTACATTATGACTATGAACAGTAAAATATTAATCTAGTAATAATGTTCTTAACATCAGTAATTTTCACATATTTCATATATATCACGATTATCTATTGAAATTATGTTTTATGTTAATTATTTACAGATAGCTATATAATAAACTGTAGAATAAACTATATTAGCTAATGAAGCAGTAATTATTTGACTCTTCTTAAAAATACTCAGAAAACATGTAAGTGGGGGGGGGGGGGGGGGGAATTAAGATCTTGGTAAAGAAAAATATATATCCGATGAGCACAGGATAAATTAGAATGAAACATAAAGAGAAAAACCAACTGTCCCATTCTCTTCCACTATCTTCTTTTTTATTGTACGGAACACAGAGAACACACAGCATTATCTTGTTTCAAAAACCTATCAGCGCCATCTATCGGAATCCATGAGTAACACTTTAGCTTTCTACCTTGAAGTTTCAGAACGTTCCACACAAACTTCCACCCCTTATTTTAGGGAATTGGGGGGTTAGAAAGTGACAAAAAGTAGCCTATGTCACTCTCCATCCCTTCAAATATCTCCACTTAAAAAAAATCACGTCAATTCGTCGCTCTGTTTTTAGGGGTGCAGTCGTAAAAATGACAGAGGATATACGTTCTAAGCAGAGGGTATACGCTCAAGGCACAGAGTATACCCTAGAATGCGTACACTATAAGCTTTCATGAAAAACAGAGGGTATACTGTGCTCCCTTAAAAAAATCCAGAGGGTATACGGCATATACCCTCCACTACATCCCTGTCCGTTTTGCCATGAAAGACGGACAAACAGACACAAACACACTTCCCCATTTATAGTATTAGTATGGATTGATAAAGAAAAATATATATCGAAAGAACACAAAATAAATTAGAATGAAACATAAAGAGAAAAACCAAGTGTCACATTCTATTCCACTCTCTCTTTTTTTATTGCACAGAAAACTGAGAGCACACAACGTTATCTTGTTTTAGAAACTTATCAGTGCCATCTATCGGAACCCATAAGTAACACTTTAGCTTTTTATCTTGAAGTTTCAGAACGTTCCATGCAAATTCTCCCCTCCCCCCCCCCCTAGTTTAAAAAAAAGGAGGGGGGGGGGTTAGAAAGTGACAAAAAGTAGCTTATGTTACTCATTATCCCTTCAAATACCTCCACTTAAAAATCACGTCAATTCGTCGCTCCATTTTGCCGTGAAAGATGGACAAACATACACACTTTCTCTTTTATAATATTTATAAGGATTTCAGAAAACATAATGTCTAATACAGTACCGGACCTCAAATCCGGACTGGTCGGGACAGCGATCGTTCCGGATTTCGGAATTTTCCGGATTTTAGGTCCTCAACCAAAACAATAGTTAAACAGATATGGTACATGCCCCTGACAAAATTTTGCATGCCGTTAAGCAAACTATTTCGCATATCGCCTAGTTAGGCTTAGCGTAAATAAAGCCAAATAGACGAATTACAAAATAAGAATAATAAATAAAAATAAGGATAAGAAATATTTTTAAATACTACTGCATATTCTTAAAAATATTAAAACGTCTTTTGGAAAACGAAAATGCGTTATTGCTCGCGAGAGCCGAGTTAGGCCTAGGAATCGATATCTCGAATCGCCGTGTTAGGTATAAGTAAACAGAGAAAAACAGATTACAAAAACAATCTAAAATAAGGATTAACAATTTTTTTAATACGGCACATCACATTTATTAGCAACATAAAAAACATTTTTTAGAAAATGAAAATCACTAGAGCCGCATTAGGCCTAGGAGTTTTATAACGAATTAGACTCAATGAAAATGAACAGAGAAACATAAATTAAAAAAAAAATAATTTATAAGAAATCTAAGGTTGAGGTAGCATTAATATAAATAAAATAAAAATAAACATTTATGAAAAAATAATAAAACGTATTTCAATGATCTGCTTTCATAAATATATCAGATATTTTCAGAATTGAGAATATGCACAGTACAGTATTATATGAACTCTGTAGTGTTGCCAGATAAAAAACTACCATTTTTAACTACCATTTGCCCCCAAGTTTGTTCTGAAACTGTAGCAACGAGTTTCCAGTGATAGGGTTTCTTTCCCACGTTCTTTCCTTTATTAAAAAAAAAAAAAAAAATACTTATCTCCGTTGCTAATTGACGAATTTCTTTCAAATTTTCAGCATGTTACAATAATAGCAAATTAGACAGTGGTACAAATTTTTATTAAAATATAATTAGTTATTCGAAAATTAGGATACCCCTTAAAAACGGCCACTATAGTGAAAAAAAGGAAGCGAAGAAAAACAAGATATCCATCTGCCATATGTTTTGCTTATTCACTTGTTTATTTAACTGTACGAAGTAGAAAATCAATGTTATCAGAATGAGATCATTAACTTTCAATGGATTAGTTTGTTTTGTTATGCAGAAATAAACCTTGTATAGATTCCCCCCCCCCCTTTTGAAATAAGGAACAAATATTTTTGGTACGGTATTTACATACAAAATTTTTCCGAAAGAGAAAAAATGTTAAAAAAATTTAAAGTGGAGGAGAAGGTGTAGTAAAATATGTTTACATATAAATATTATAAGTGTATTGTAATCCCCTTTTAAAAATAATTCTCCCTTGTGGTTATTTATTTTTGGGGGGTGGAAGGGGGTGCAATTTCTGTTTTAATGAAGAGTAATTAGTAAATTTGGATTAAAAGTAATGTAAAAACAAAACATTGCAATAAAATTAATGAATTGAGTCCAATTGCTTAGTTTAGAATGACTTGGAACTGTATTATGCACGCACGTTGCGCCATCTATGGACAGTTTTTAGAATTTTTTAATCAGAGATCGTCGCGGAATTTCAGATTTCGTTATTCGTTCCGGATTTTGGGTCGTCCGGATTTCGGGATTCCGGATTTGAGGTCCGGTACTGTAATAATAATGATAAAAATAATAATATAACAGTAATAGTGATGGTTGGGGTTCGAATAAATTAACCGCGGTTCGCTCCCTTAATGAGGTTCCCCGTTTTGAGTATAAAAACAAGAAAAAAAAAAAAAAAAAAAATCGCGAGCTACATATAAATTATTGTTTTTCATTTTTTTTTTTCAACTCTGCGACATATATGTGAAACTGCATACTTTATACTTTATGCTTGTAATTAGATTTACTAATATAAAGTATATGCTTTATGCTTCATTAGATCTTTCTTTAATAGATTTATGTTAATCTTCGCCTACCAGATAAGTTCAAATGTCACGGCAGGTACATTTATAGTAATATGTCTCATTAAAAAAAAAAAAAAAAAAGACAATTTTTTAAAATATGTGGGGTTTTTCTGGGATATTCTATTCTTGTGAGTTGAACATTCCAGAACAAGTCACATATTTGCAAAATTTTACCTTTTTATGTGAAAAATAAATTACAATGTATCTATCTGGATTGTTGCACACTCCAGGTAAGGAGAAGGTTTAAGATTGCATTAAATTAGTTTTACGATATACAAGTATTGGCATAGTAAAACAATCATAATTTACAGTAAAGACGCTTATTTTGTATGATATGTTTTATTAATGATTTTAATGCTAATATTTTGAACGTGTACGTGTGTACAGATTGGTAAACCTTTTTTATAATTGAAAAAAAAAGAGCACTATTACGCCTATTTTTTCTTAATTATTGATTTCCAAAGAATGAAAGTTGAGATTGATTATGTATTTTTTTTCCCTTTGTCATTTTAGTTCAATTTCTTACAAAATAATAATAAGCAGGCATGAAAGTGGAAAATGAGAAATAAGGTGGAAAAATTCCTTCATCTATAAAGTGGCCCCAAACTCATACAATTTAAGTGTCATTTTAATAGCTACATATACAAATTAAATGTAACTGCACATATTACTGGGGTTTTTTTCATAACTTAGAAATTATTAACAAAATCCTTTGTTTCAGGCATGCATCTCAAAAAAAGATATCACAGAAATTACCCTAAAGTGTTGTATAAATAGTACAAAATATTCTATTCCAAAAACACTTTCTTTCACTTTGAATTTTTAAAATCTAAGAAAAAATTCATTCTTAAAAGATAACAAGATATTGGCAAAGACATTTTGAACATCTTCATTTACATGACTTTCAGATGCTTATATAATATAAGCTCATTTTTCTTTTTATGCCTTTTTTCCACAACAATTCAAGAACAAATTCCAAGGGTTTGAATAGACAAAATGTCAGATTACTAAATTTTTCAGGCACTCCCCCCCCCCCCCCACACACACCTAATAGCCCTCCAAAATTTTCTTTGCATTTTTGCACCAATCCAGAGAATGTCCAAAATTGCTTTAAAAAAGGTGGAATTCCTCCTTTAAGAGGAACTCTTTCATGCCTGAATAAGTTAATTAACTATGAGTTTGCTTTAACTCAGTGTACAATGAAAGGAAAAAAATCGTTTCTCGTAATAATTTATTATGAAAATTTCAATTCCGCTATCAAGATTGATACTAGAAAATCCCCAAATCATACCTGGATTAATGCCTGTTACTCTGAGGATGGATAATATATATCTGAGTTTGAATTTCGATCAAAGTGAGGCTCCCTTCACCTCAAACTAAATATGGTGTTTCAAGCCTAATACCAAAACTTATGTTTTTACTGAACTAAAAATTACTAGAAATACAATACTAAATTTTATAAATTTTCATTGTGTATTATTATTCTTTTTCAACTAGAACATTTATTTATTTCTTTTCTTCTTCTTTTTTTTAAATTACGCAAAGTTTTCTAAAAAAGTTTGAATTTAATAAATTTTTTAGTCTATTTTCAATATTTTTGAAAATAAAAAGTTTAGAACTCCAAATAAAAAAAAAAATCAAATTCTCAAACAATAAAGTTGGTACTATCTATAACAGGCTTAAAGCAGATGTGTTTCATTCAATCGCCAAACATCGTCCACAAAAAAAAAAAAAAAAAAAAAAAAAAAAAAATAAATAAAATAAGGGGAGGATTTTTTAATTAATATTACTACAATTACAATCTGTAATGTTAATGGATATTCTTTCATTTTGTTTAGTTTAATTAAACCAATCGATCGGTTTTCAGTTGAAAGCTTAAAAAATTTTTATTTTTAAGAAATAGAACTTTGAAATTTGGTGAATCACTATTTTTTTGACGGATATAACATTTACTATATATATAATATCACATATGTTATATGCATTATAATATTTATATATGTCTTATAATAATTATTTTATACATATAATAATATCTTATATATCAATACCCAAACTCTAATGACTATTTTCGAATCATCTGAAGGAGCGTTGACCATTTCTCTTAAAACAATAGTAGAAAAGTTCAATGACTTCATGAGTTATAGCATTTCACAAACTTCAAGTCCAAACATAAACAAATATATTGGGCATCTGCGATACTCTGTGCTGCATGCGAAATTCACCCACACCAACAAGAGGCGCAATAGTAATGATATAAGTGGAGAGAGGCGTGAGGGGTATGGGGGCATGAAATAAGAGATTAGTTATAAGTAGCTTTTTTGTTGTTTATTAAAATTTTACAATTTTTTTTTTGAAATCATCTGTTTAAAATATTTTTTTAAAAAAGGGAAAACGGTAAGAAATGCTATGAAGAAAGATGTATATGTAAGAAAATAAATTAGTAATAATAAGCTTTAGGGACTGCATGTCGTTCATTGAAATTGCAAAGGACCGAATCCGGAGGTCATCCTTGCCTCAGAATTCATTCCCTTTTTCTTAAAATCGTTCTCACACGTTTTTTTCCTTGGAATCTTTTTTTTTTTTCAAAATCTATCCTTTTTTTCTCGGATTTGTTCCTTTTTTTTCTCGGATTCCTTCCTTTTCTTTTTCTGTTTCGTTCCTTTTTTCCATTTTGTTCCTTTTTTTCTTGGTTTAGTTCCTTTTTTTCAGAACGATTTCAATCGGAACGAATCCGAAGAACTCGTTCCTTTTGGTGAGTGAATTCGGCTGGAACGATTCCTTAAAAGGAACGATATTGCCCATCTAATATCAGTATTTGGCAGACTTTTTTTAATTCAGAAAGCTACCACTATTTTTGAATAGTTAATTGTTGTCTAATTATTCCATCATTAAATAAGGGGAACATTGATTTCACTTATGAATTTAATAGCACCCTTAATAAATAAAAATAGAGAACTCTCTTATCGTGCAATATTAACTGATGTATATAGACATATATATGCCCATTTTGAAATTTAAAAGAAATTACGATAAAAAGATAATCAATTGGAACATATTAAAGTGTGGGATCTTGAGATTTTTTTAAAAATTAAAATTTTTACAGTATTTTACTTATAATATACATTAGCCCAGTGATAGAGGAGGAAAAAAAGGTTGAACTCAGAATTAATTAGAAGAAATCTGGAAATTGTTTGAATCCATTTTTTAGATCGAGAATGAACATACTAAGTTTTCTCTCTCACAGTAAATGAGTGTTACTAATTGTGCCCTTTATCTCAAAACATATGTTAAAAAAAAAAAAAAAAAAATGTAAGATAACGATTAGAAAATATCCATTTTATCAAAATTAAATTATAAAAATGATATATTTACGCATAGGTCTCATATCAACATCTGACAACAAGCTGCAAACATTACAGCTGCCAGATAATATAGCTTTGTCTTGAAAATTTGCAGGCAATGGTGGAGGAGGTCCTATATCTAAAGGTGGGCTACAGATGTCACACTCATTTCTAGGTAACATTTCTTCAAGCAGTTCACTCCAGTGGGCAGGAAAGGTTTCCATTGTTCACATTAAGATCCTGATAACACTGTAAAGACAATGAGTAAAATAACACATGAATTATATATATATATATATAAATTATAAAGATCTATAGCTTTATTTTTTAATCAAAATAGTTCAGGAAAACAATATACAATACAATAATATTAGTATAGCAAGTAGTGATGTCACAGATGCAATAGAGCATATTGATATTATTAAATAAATATTTGTGTTATAAATGTATATACATATGGCTTATTACCTATTACAAAACACATAAAAAACTTTATTTCTAAATTCCAAATTAGAGTAACTGCATTTTCTGCTACTTCTGAAGAACTGAATTTCTAAATAATTGCTCCCAAAACTATTGCAGTCTCAATTTAATGAATTTTCTGGAAACTTTTTTTTCCCCCACATGCATTTATTTTTGCTTTTAATTACATGCAAGAAATTAGACTGTTTGAAAATCATACATTTGATAAGCTTTAGTTAAAACAATGTAAACAAAAGTCAGCATTTTAAAGATATGCATAGTGCTAATTAAACACAATAAAAACGTTATATGTAATGTTTAAAGGGAAATCTTCTATATATTGGAAAATAACATACTTCGGAAAAATAGTACAATAATATATTAACAATTTTTGAAATATTTACACAAACATTACTTAAACAGTGGATAAACAAACTGATGTCATTAAATATTTAAAAACTATAAAATTATGCAATGATTATGTACATATTAAAGTATCAGAAAATAATATATAGTTTTTTTTTTTTTTTTTTTTTTTTTTTTAAATAACATATTAAACTATGTCGAAACACTTATACAAATAATAAACGTAGAGAGAAAAAAAAACTTCATAAAAGCCATCCATACCTGTCATCTGAAGCAGGAATTAAACAAGAGAGAAAAACCATACAGAGATTGTTTTCTAATTTAATGTCCAAAAAATATACTGTTACGAATCTATAATTAGGAAAATAATAACATAGATTCTATTAAAATTTACAAATATTTTACAAAAAGAAAACTTGGCTTACTTCTCAATTTGTTAACAACTGATGACAGTACAAGTTAAAGTGCAAGTTGTTTCTGTAAATATGCGAAAAGTTATAAAAGTAAATAATATTTTTGACTATTTAAGTTTAAAAGATTTATAAATTACATGCATTTAATAAATAAATATTTTAGATGTTGTTTTTGATTCATTATTAATGAAAACAAGTAAAATATTTTATGAGATTTTGGCAACACCAGCCCTACCGCAAAAAAGTTAAAAGCCTGATCGACACGTAAATAATGAACAAAAAAGTGTTGTAGTTGGCAATTGTATTTTAGTATACTGTTTGTTTATAATTTGTATTATAATCGTAATTTATAGTAATGGGATCTTTTTTAAGAGAAAAACAGATCAGTAAGTTGAATTTTGTAACTTTCAAACCATAAACAAATTTAATATCTTTCTCGTAATGAAAAATTAAAAATATTTCCTGTTTCATTATCATTACAATATGTTTATAATGTAACTATCATGTTATAAATAGTACTTAAATATTTTGCGATTTGATTTTATATGTATCATTCATCTGTTTTCTGTCTATTATGCATTTGATAAAATCAACATATTTTGTATAAATTTTATTTATATTTGTGCATTTAAACTTAATGAATAATGAGATTGTAAATAAGCTTTTATATCAGTTAAAAAGCTATATATTGACTTTTTTTGTTATTGTTTTTACAGATGCTTTAAAGCGAATGCTGAATTTTAATCAAACTTTAACTAAAGCATCAGTTGCTGAACCGGTTTGGAAGGTAATTACACTTTGATATTATTTATCATATTAAAGGCATGTAGTTTTTGATGGACTTTTGTTGCGCTAATACTTAATTACATTTACAACATTAGTTAAAGGGAAAAAACCTCTGAATTTTGAAACTTGAGGCAGTTTTCTTTGTAATTTTTAAAATTTTTAATTCTAAATTACAGACCTCTGATGGCGTATTTATGATAAAATATTTTTTTTCTTCTAAAGATTCAGTAAGAACTTTTTGTTAGTTGTCTAAAGTAAATGTCATGTAATGTATTATAAAGCATATTTGAAAACTAAGATACATAAATATAATAGAAAGGTAATGTTTTGGTGAATACATTGATACCAATAAATTTCTCTTGACTGATTTCTCTTTCCAGTTCTTGGTT
The DNA here is from genome assembly GCA_964019185.1 of Maratus speculifer. NCBI lineage: Eukaryota > Metazoa > Arthropoda > Arachnida > Araneae > Salticidae > Maratus > Maratus speculifer. The sequence goes on from OZ025295.1 coordinate 171,068,046, forward strand.
GCTTGCTATAACTGCTTTGTTACTACTCTGTTATCCTATCGAATAAAATACTATCGCCAAATTATAATATTAAATGTGATTAAATACGATTATGCACGTATTTAAAAGTCATTAAGTTTTGTTCATTTCAACTTTTTATTTGTATTTATCTTAATATTCTACTAATTATTTGTTTTTTTATTATTTGAAATAAAAATTACGTCAATATATATAATTTGGCTATTAGTTTGGCAATTTGTATAATTTGGCAAAATCGGTCGATGGGATAAGAGTAGTATCGCTGCTTTAAATCAGAGTTGAGTAAAATATGTATATGATGGTTGTGTCAATAGATTATGTGCATGTGACATCATGCAACCCCCCCCCCCCCAAAAAAAAGGGCACTTCTCAATTTGTTAACAAAGTAAACCTCCCTTCCCAGAACAATGAAATGACCCTCCCAGAAAATGTGAAAGTTTGCGTTCTCAGTGGTTAAAAAGTACAATTTCCACTCCAAAATTCTGTAATGTCCTCTCTGCCTCCCTGTATCCACAAAAGTCCTTCCCAGAGAAAAGTGTCTGAATTCAGCCTTAAATATAGCATATTATAACCACATAAAAATTATGTCCATTTTAACTTTTAACCTTTTTTTTTTTTCAATTTAGTTCAAATTTTTGCCTACAACACATTGAGTTGTCATGCAACAAGTCAGCAATGTATAAATGCTCATTCCCAAAATTTTTAAAGTGCCAATGTCTCCTAAACACTAAAGTACATTCGTCACATTATGAAAAAATTGTATTAGGAATTCAAAGTAAAAAGTAATTTTAATGTGAACAACAAAACAGACTAAATATATCACAAGTGTACATTTAATTTAATCACAAAATTCTTTTAATTTGGGTATAAATTAAGTGCAATATATAAATTTTAAATTATGTAAGTTCAGAATATAAAGTTGGGCAAGATACAGGTTAAAAAAGAAATGCCAGGGTTCGCACAGACTCCTTGGACTCCTTAGAAACTACTTAGAAATGAAAACGTTCCCAAGTAGTACTTAGAACTACTTGGATAAACAAAGTACTCCTTAGAAACTCCTTAAATTGTATTGCGTTCAGAGATGCCGCGACGCGATATAGTGTGTAAAATACGCAAAAAATCGGCGACGGGACGCGGAAAAATAGCTCTTACGCGTCCCGTAAGACGCGTAATTTCGTTAAAAAATCGCAAAAATGGCGACTTTCGTTAAAAAATTGAGAAATAACGCCTATTTTTCGATAATTTTCGTTCGAGAATTTGAAAAAAAATGGCTAATTTGCTCAAAAAATTTCGAAAAAACGGCAGATTTCCTCAAAAGAGCGCTAAAAACGACAATTTTCGTCTAAAAATCGCGATAAAACGATTAATTTTGTCAAAAACTTCGGAAAAAGCGGCATATTTTTTCAAAAAAATTCGATAAACGACAAATTTCGTCAAAATTCGCAAAAAAAAAATGGCTAATTTTGTCACAAATCTCAAAAAAAGGCAAAATTTCTCAAAAAGTTGCAAAAAAACGACAGATTTTGTCAAAAAATCGCGATAAAACGACAGATTTCGGCAAAAAATCGCAATAAAACGATAGATTTGTCAAAAAATCTAAAAAAAAAAACTGATAGATTTATTCAAAAGATTCGCGAAAAAACGGCTATTTTCGTCACAAAATCTCAAAAAAGCAGATTTCTTCAAAAAATCGCGAAAAAACGACAAACTTCATCTAAAAATCGCTGAAAACGGCAAATTTCGCCAGAAGATCGTGAAAGAACTCAAATTTTGTCAGAGTCATGGGGAAAAAAAAAAAAGTTAATGCCGGGAGTGAATTTTTCTGTTCCAAAAACTAATTTTCTTGCTTCAATTTTTTTTTTTTTTTTTGGCTGCTTTAAAAACCGATTTTCCTGCTTCACAATCGGTTTTTGACTGCTCCAAGTCTTTCTGAGTAAATGTGACTCAGAAAAACACCCATTTATTAAACAAAAAGTTTCATCACTTTACTCAACCAAAGTATTCTTTTTTTTCAGTAAAAATGTCTTTTTTAATAAATCAGTCTTGCCCCCGTTTTTTTTTTTTTTTTTTTTGTTAAAGAAATGCAAACAATAGTGATACTTGTTATCTTCTACATTCAAATCTTCAATATTTTATAAATAAATTTGTATCTTGCACATTTATTTTTAAACAAAGAAAATTTCTCTTAGTAGTTTAAAAAAATACATTATTGGTTTTAATTATTTATTTATTATTAAAGCAATAATTATTGCATTTTATTTTTCATTTGCGAATAAACAAGTTCAATTTTTGCATAAATAAATAAAATAAAATAAAATAAAATCGCGTTTGTAAAGCGCACGTTAAACCCTGTATGCACGTCATTCATCAGAAACACAGCAGTGACTGGTTAGGATCATACTAATAGCCACCAAAGTGATTTACTTTTCATGGCCATAAGGGAAAGAAAAGTGAAAAGAATAATCCAGACACACCTCTAAGCTTCTAATTTTAAAAAGTGATTACACTGTTTAATTCCTTTACAGCTAGATATACAATTTGGATTTCTTCTTCATAATAATATGATTTATCATGCTCAATTTTGCTGATAATGGTGGATTCAGGGATGATTCTCGAAACAATAGTGGAGAAATGCAAATTTCGTGGAAAAATAATGATTTCGTCAATGTTTTGTCAATGAACTTTATCAAAAAATCACTGAAAAATGCTAATTTCGTGTGCGGATCACAGTTAAAAAGGGCAATTTCACTAAATATCGCAGATAAAATGCAAATTTCGTTAAAAGATCGCGGGAAAAACTGCCGTTTTCAATAAAATATTGCTTACAAATATTTAGCCAAAGCATCATTGTGAAAAAAAAAAAAAAAAAAACTGCTGATTTCATCAAAAGATCGTGGGTATAAAATGTCGTTTTCGAGAAAAAATCATATAAAAAATGCAAATTTTGTCTAAAAATCTTTGAAAAAAATGTCGATTTCATAAAAAAAGAAGAAAAAAAGACCACGGGAAAACGTCGATTTCGACAAAAGATCTCAATAAATCGCCAATTTTGCTAAAATATCAGATAAATTGCTGATTTCATCTAAAGATCGCGGATAACCTCTCCCCTCTCGCAGAATCTCTGTGGAATTGGGGCTATGCAAGTGCATACCACGTAGATAACAACTAAAGTGACAAATCCTTAAAACTTTTTGGACTCCTTGGATTTTTTATGTACTCCTTGGATTTTTTCTTCCGAACTCTGTATGAACCCTGGAAATGCATAAGCTAAGCAATTACGATAATATTCACAAATCAATATTTCTTATTTTCATTTAGTCTTAGAAGAAGTACATATAAAAAAAAAACAAGAATGTGTGAATATAATTCTGCACCATAAAAATCAAAATATTTAAAGCACTTGTCTTCGAAAAGAACACAAGAAAATTTATTTAAAAAAAATCTTATCATAGGCTATCACAAGGGTGATTCTAGTCCTGATTTTCTAAAAAATTATTGCATTCTTTTTTGAAAATTCAGACATTAAAAAAAAAAAAAAGAAAAAAAAACGTATATTTTGACAAAAGGTTACCCCAAAAAAATAAATTTCATCAGAGGATTGCAGAAAAAATGCAAATTTCAACAAAGAATCCCCCCTCCCAAAAATGAAAATTCTGTTAAATGATCGCAAAAAAACCCACTAATTTCATTAAAGGACCACAAAAAAAAAAAAAAAAACACGCATTTTTTCTAAGGATTACAAGAACAACATGAATTTCATCAAAAGGTTGTGTAGAAAAAAGTTAATTTGTCAAAGAATCTTAAAACAATTTTTTATAATTGTGAAAAAAAATGGGTGATATTCCTATTTTTTTCCAACCAGTTGACAAAATTCATTTTTTTTTTTTTTTTTTTTTGTTGATATTTGCAATTTTTTTTCACTTTTGTCTGATTGACAAAAATGTGATTTTTTTAAAAATCAGCAATTGATAAAAATCACGGTTTATTTCAAGAGAAATTAACGAAATTTGTTGTTTCATTTCATGAATGTTTGATGAAATTTATGGTTTGATTTTAGCCTAGTGATCGATGAAATTTGTCAGATATTTCAATGATGAATTTTACAAAGTTCATGCCAATCAAGAAAATTCCGTCTTTCTCTTCATGACCGATTTAATAAATTGATTTTGTAGAAATTTGTGAAATAAATAAATAATTCAAAGAATTCTACTAATTTGTAGAAGAATTGTATGCCAACACCTACCTGTAAGAACATATCTGAATCAATCCCCAGAACTACAAATTTAATGAGTAGGGCCCAATTTTTTTTCCAGCTGAAATTTTTATGCATCACAAGAGAATTGTGGTATACCACTGTTGTTAAAGTAATTCATGGCACACATCAAATATCATTTTTTCCCCCTGATTCTATGGACATCACAGTTTTAGAAGAAAGCAATAAAGTTACAATTCTGTAGAAATGTAGCATTCATGTTTAATCACATTTTTTAACTATGGTCAATAAGAATGAAAGAAAAGTGGTAAATATTACGGTGTTATAAAGGAGAAATAATCCTACGATTATTTAAAAAAAAAAAATCAAAAATTGTTCAGTGGAAAAGGGGCTTTCCTATGAGAAGCATAAGAGGTCAAAAGTTCATTTGCAAAGCAAAAAATTTAGTTCCCTTGTGGCAATTGGCAACCATGAATTTGCACTTAGGGGAGAGGTGGGCACCTTTCAACACTTTTTGCAAAATAATTATTTTTGAAGTAATACTGCTTTAAAAATTAAAGTTCTAGGTGCTATTTACTAACTTCATATTTGAGGTATCCTCTTATTTTTTTTCCATGATTTCTAGCCAAACACAAAATACCAAATTTTAAATTTTTAGTGAAGCAAGCACTTTGTTGAAATGTGCCCCTCCAGGAGGGCAGTTATCAACGGGAGGTGGGGTACATTTCAACAGTTGAAGAATTCCTACAAATATCATACATTTTAACAAAATAAACTTTATTCACAAATATAATGGATGTATATATAATGGATGTATTAATATAGTGAATTGTTTTAGGTTCTATGTATATTATTTTGTTTTTAATTAAATTGAAATGTATGGAAAATGTCATTGCAAATACAACTTGAGCTTCTCCTCTGCTTAAATTTGGTTGAGAAGTTTTATTTTAATATCATTCCGTTCAATGTTCGTATATATATATATATATATATATATATATAACAAAACCAAAAGAAATTCCAAATCCCCAAAATACATGGAAGTCTTCATCAGGGAGGCCCCTCCATGTAGGGGTAAATAAAGAGAAGTTTCTGAAAGGATGTAGGCTCATAAGCTAAATTACATCCTTAGCCCCCAACTTCTCAGATTTCAGAAATCAAACTCAAACCTTCAAAAATATTATAAATATATACAAAAATTTTTTAAAAATACCAAAGGACAAGACCAAAAATTACACAAACAAAAAAGGAAAATTACCTACAAAACTAAATATAAAAAATAAAATTGTAAAATACAAACCCCCAGGAATACAAAACCCTCTTCAGCTAGTGGGGCCATTCACTAGCGCTTCAATCTCGCCCTAAATTGAAATCAAGCATCCGTAAGTAAAGAAACACTGAGACTCAGAAACTTTCAGTTAACATATAAGATGGATAACAGTTAACCATTAAAATCTTTTTTAAACCACTCATAGCCAATTCTAGATCTGTTTTGTTATTGCAAATCCTGCGGATCCTATTAACTTGTGAATACATAATATTTTTTAAAACTTTATTGCTAATACATGAAAACCAGTAAGTGAGGCTATTAACTTCAAAATTAAAATCTTTCCTTTTATCATAAAGTCCAATCAACCATTTTTCCTTGTTTTTCCTAATTTTAAGATCTAAGAAAGTAATTTGTTCACCATCATCGGTTCGGTTCAGGACGAGCTCTTTAGGGTAAATGTTAAGGCTTATTTCCTCAAAATTATTGCAGTTAAATACTATAAGATCGTCTACATATCTAAAGAAGGAAATATTATTGAAATTTTTTTCGTAAAAATATAAAAATAGATTAGAGAACGCACTTGAAAAACTTGTTCCCATTGGCACCCCCTTATTTTGTTTAAAATAATTAATTCCATTAAATAAAACATTTTCAAATAGGCAAAACTTAATTAAATCAATCCAAAACTTCTTATCTACTTTTAAAACATATTCAAATTCAACATAAATATTTTCAAATACCCCCACAATCAAATTGTGAGGAATGCTGCCAAACAAATTCTCAAAGTCAAAAGTGTTTACAGAAGTAATTTTCCATGAATTATCATTCAAAAAATCTAAAACTTTAAGGTTATTGCCAATGATTGTATTGCAATCAAAAGTTTCTATTTCCTTTAAAATTAAATTCAGCAAACCAAACAAAATTTTACCCGCTTTGCAATTATAACTATTAGTACCACAGGTAACGAAGCGAAATTTTACTGGTTTCTTATGAAATTTAACAGTCGCAAAAAGGTAAGGAAATACAAAGTAATTCCTACTAATTCCAAATTTTTTATCAAAATCTAAAATACGTTTTTTTATTTTAGAGGGGTTTTCAGTTAACGTTTTATAAGATTCATTACAGGTATATTCCTTCAAAAGAAGATTCCTATAGAAAACTTTACAAATTAAGGCAAAGTTACTACTTGCTTTATCAACAGTAGCAATAATAAACTGTTCTTTTAATTTAGCTATACTGGTTTTTAAATCGAAATTATAATGAAATTTTTTAGAACAACCCTTATTATAATAGTCTCTAAAAAACAAAAAATCTTTTTTAAATAATACCATAAACTTTAATTTCCATTCTCTAAAATCCTCAAAAGGCCAACTATATTTATATGAAACTTTTAAAATAAAGGCATCCAAATCCTTTTCCATAAATTCTATAATTTTAAGATTACTATAATTAAAGTTTAATCTAAATCCAGAACCCAAACTCATAATATTCCTTAACTGAACATCTTTTACAATATTTAAATCTCCTGAAACAATATGTCCAAAATCTGGATTAATATAATCTTTATAGCAGTCTAAATCACAGTAACAATCATCCCCTTTAATTAAATCAATATTCTTACTATAATCATTATAGTTACAAATAAGATTTTTTAATGTCCTGTCATAACTATAAGTAATTCTAATTTTAAAGCTATTTTTAAGAGGGAAAAGGCTATTACAATCTTTCAGAATATTCTTAAATTTAATAGAATCAAAAATCTTATCTCTAAAACACAAAACAAAATTTTCAAGAGTTTCTTCACTTATAGATTTTATTTTATTTAAATCACTGAAACCAGTTTTATATTTAAATAAATCAATAACAATATCCTTTATATACTGATTTTTAAATTTATAACTATCGAACTTACTCCTCAAAAACCATTTAATAACTTTATTTTTTAATCTAAAAATTTTATTTTTTATTTCATTAATATCATAAAAATTAACATAATCTTTATTTATAGAATCAATAGTATCAAAAATATCTGCTTTAAATTTACTTTTTCCTTTTCCTCTACTCCCTCTCTTGTTGAAAGTAAAAAATGAATCCTTTAATCTAAATTTACTGAAACCGCAAAAATTACACCTATTAACAACATTAATACCATTAAATTCTGAATTCAGGCCATAAGGATAAATTGTTTTAAGTCTGTACATAAACATATTTTCAACTTTTAATCTATCTTCCCTATTGGGAACTATATCCAAAATATAAATGCTAATACTTTTAAATTCATGTTTTTGAAAGTGCTCAGTCTCAATATCGTTACAATTTTTGTTATTTTTCTTTCTTATATCATTTCTATGCCCAGTAATCCCCGGTAAAAAAGCTACCGTACCAAATGTTTATAGTTGATCTAAAATTTAGAAAATCTTTAAAAAAATTTTGTATTTGTAGTGATAAACGATGTCTTACTTGTCCTTATGCTGGCAAAGAACAGATTGAAAATGATCAAGATATTTTTTGTAAAACTAATAATGTTGTTTATTTTTTAGAATGTGGAATCTGCAAATTTGGTTATATTGGACAGACTTCTGGTAGTTTAAATATTAGGATTTTAAGCTACATTTGGTACGGTAGCTTTTTTACCGGGGATTACTGGGCATAGAAATGATATAAGAAAGAAAAATAACAAAAATTGTTACGATATTGAGATTGAGCACTTTCAAAAACATGAATTTAAAAGTATTAGCATTTATATTTTGGATATAGTTCCCAATAGGGAAGATAGATTAAAAGTTGAAAATATGTTTATGTACAGACTTAAAACAATTTATCCTTATGGCCTGAATTCAGAATTTAATGGTATTAATGTTGTTAATAGGTGTAATTTTTGCGGTTTCAGTAAATTTAGATTAAAGGATTCATTTTTTACTTTCAACAAGAGAGGGAGTAGAGGAAAAGGAAAAAGTAAATTTAAAGCAGATATTTTTGATACTATTGATTCTATAAATAAAGATTGTTAATTTTTATGATATTAATGAAATAAAAAATAAAATTTTTAGATTAAAAAATAAAGTTATTAAATGGTTTTTGAGGAGTAAGTTCGATAGTTATAAATTTAAAAATCAGTATATAAAGGATATTGTTATTGATTTATTTAAATATAAAACTGGTTTCAGTGATTTAAATAAAATAAAATCTATAAGTGAAGAAACTCTTGAAAATTTTGTTTTGTGTTTTAGAGATAAGATTTTTGATTCTATTAAATTTAAGAATATTCTGAAAGATTGTAATAGCCTTTTCCCTCTTAAAAATAGCTTTAAAATTAGAATTACTTATAGTTATGACAGGACATTAAAAAATCTTATTTGTAACTATAATGATTATAGTAAGAATATTGATTTAATTAAAGGGGATGATTGTTACTGTGATTTAGACTGCTATAAAGATTATATTAATCCAGATTTTGGACATATTGTTTCAGGAGATTTAAATATTGTAAAAGATGTTCAGTTAAGGAATATTATGAGTTTGGGTTCTGGATTTAGATTAAACTTTAATTATAGTAATCTTAAAATTATAGAATTTATGGAAAAGGATTTGGATGCCTTTATTTTAAAAGTTTCATATAAATATAGTTGGCCTTTTGAGGATTTTAGAGAATGGAAATTAAAGTTTATGGTATTATTTAAAAAAGATTTTTTGTTTTTTAGAGACTATTATAATAAGGGTTGTTCTAAAAAATTTCATTATAATTTCGATTTAAAAACCAGTATAGCTAAATTAAAAGAACAGTTTATTATTGCTACTGTTGATAAAGCAAGTAGTAACTTTGCCTTAATTTGTAAAGTTTTCTATAGGAATCTTCTTTTGAAGGAATATACCTGTAATGAATCTTATAAAACGTTAACTGAAAACCCCTCTAAAATAAAAAAACGTATTTTAGATTTTGATAAAAAATTTGGAATTAGTAGGAATTACTTTGTATTTCCTTACCTTTTTGCGACTGTTAAATTTCATAAGAAACCAGTAAAATTTCGCTTCGTTACCTGTGGTACTAATAGTTATAATTGCAAAGCGGGTAAAATTTTGTTTGGTTTGCTGAATTTAATTTTAAAGGAAATAGAAACTTTTGATTGCAATACAATCATTGGCAATAACCTTAAAGTTTTAGATTTTTTGAATGATAATTCATGGAAAATTACTTCTGTAAACACTTTTGACTTTGAGAATTTGTTTGGCAGCATTCCTCACAATTTGATTGTGGGGGTATTTGAAAATATTTATGTTGAATTTGAATATGTTTTAAAAGTAGATAAGAAGTTTTGGATTGATTTAATTAAGTTTTGCCTATTTGAAAATGTTTTATTTAATGGAATTAATTATTTTAAACAAAATAAGGGGGTGCCAATGGGAACAAGTTTTTCAAGTGCGTTCTCTAATCTATTTTTATATTTTTACGAAAAAAATTTCAATAATATTTCCTTCTTTAGATATGTAGACGATCTTATAGTATTTAACTGCAATAATTTTGAGGAAATAAGCCTTAACATTTACCCTAAAGAGCTCGTCCTGAACCGAACCGATGATGGTGAACAAATTACTTTCTTAGATCTTAAAATTAGGAAAAACAAGGAAAAATGGTTGATTGGACTTTATGATAAAAGGAAAGATTTTAATTTTGAAGTTAATAGCCTCACTTACTGGTTTTCATGTATTAGCAATAAAGTTTTAAAAAATATTATGTATTCACAAGTTAATAGGATCCGCAGGATTTGCAATAACAAAACAGATCTAGAATTGGCTATGAGTGGTTTAAAAAAGATTTTAATGGTTAACTGTTATCCATCTTATATGTTAACTGAAAGTTTCTGAGTCTCAGTGTTTCTTTACTTACGGATGCTTGATTTCAATTTAGGGCGAGATTGAAGCGCTAGTGAATGGCCCCACTAGCTGAAGAGGGTTTTGTATTCCTGGGGGTTTGTATTTTACAATTTTATTTTTTATATTTAGTTTTGTAGGTAATTTTCCTTTTTTGTTTGTGTAATTTTTGGTCTTGTCCTTTGGTATTTTTAAAAAATTTTTGTATATATTTATAATATTTTTGAAGGTTTGAGTTTGATTTCTGAAATCTGAGAAGTTGGGGGCTAAGGATGTAATTTAGCTTATGAGCCTACATCCTTTCAGAAACTTCTCTTTATTTACCCCTACATGGAGGGGCCTCCCTGATGAAGACTTCCATGTATTTTGGGGATTTGGAATTTCTTTTGGTTTTGTTATATACATTTTTTACATTTCTTTTTGTAGCATTTTGCGCATTGGTCTGTAAAAAACTGTTTATTTGTTTCTTCATTTTTTAAAAATTAATTGAATGGTTTTAATAAAATTGTGTATATATATATATATATATATATATATATATATATATATATATAAAATTTTTGAAGAATTTAAAATATTTTAAATAGGGATGCACCGGATACTGATTTTGACGGATATCAGATACCGGATATCCGGTATCCGATTTGCCTGCCGGATTCGGATATCCGGTACTAAAGATGTTTTTAGTTAATGGTGAATGTTTCTTTATTTCTTTATCCAATGCCATCTCAAATAATAAATTGCAAACATGTTTCACACAATCATGACATTTTAAATGTATTGAAATATATTTTTCAAAAACTATATATCTTTGACTATCAGGGCTTGAAATTCAGGTTTTCCCAGGTGGAGAGAGTTTTTCTCATAACATTTGTAAATTCAGGGAAGTTAAACTATATGAGAGGGAAAAAAATATTTTTTTAACCCTATTACTTTTTACATGCCACTTAAATATTTACAATTTATACCAACATGACAAAATTCCATTGAAATAATTTAAATCAACAACTCAAGATAATTATCCAAAATGTTTATTTTAATTAAAACAAAGGGAAGGAATCAAGCTTTATATATATCATATCTGTTTTTTAATTTTCACTCAATGTTATGGGCAATTAATAACCGAGTTGCTAAATGATTTTTTTAATTTAGATTTTGTTCGATTTTGTGTGGTTTAGAATATTTTATAGGTTACACTTTAAACAAACGGAACAGAACAACTTTTCTAACACATTAAATTATCCGAAATACTTGTTTGTGCTTTTTTCTTCTTATTTTTTTTTTTTTTTTCTTAATTTTGTAAAATCTGATGTGCATTCATTTTTAATTTGCTTGCACGAATAATGCATGTAGGTGATTGTATTGTCAATATCCTTCTGTGATTGTATGTCACTTAGTGGAATTATCGTCAATACCGTAATCCCTGGCATTTTAGCTAATTGAATTATGTTCAACTATGCATTGGAATTTTAAGCCCATATGTAATTCTGAAAAGGACATAGTCAGTAGACTTCTTCTATAACATGAGAAATGGTTTATTTAAATAAGTCATGTTCTAATTTCTGTGAACTACGCACATCAACTATTTATTATTTAATGGTTTAAATAACAAAGAAACCATTATTTAATGGTTTCTTTGAAGTTCATAATTTTTTTTTACAAATCATTTGGAAAATGGTTGTTGTTATCGATCGAGAATGGACTTTGTGGTGTCTGCATTTTATTTTGTTTATGATTCGTCCAGGGATATTAATGTTTAATCCATGACATATGTAATATATGACTCTTATTACAAAAATCATGTTTTGATCATCATAAAAATGATGCTTTTACTGATTTTCAGCAACTCAATGCAAAACATTTTAACATCTTGCTTTGGACAATGGATGTCCATATTTTATTTATTTATTCTACAAAATTCTTTAAATTTAGAAGAATTTTTATTTGAATAGGAAATCAAAATGTAATTGTTAACAAAGAAGAGAGTAGAAAAGTTACAAAATGTGCAGGTACAAATTATAAGATATGGAGAAAAATGAATACAAACAGAAACATCGTATGAAAGATCTTCTTTTAAATAAAAAAGAAGAGGTATGATTATTGAGCCCACTGATGATGAAATGTGTGATGATTTTGAAAAATGAAAACATCTAATGTTGAACCATTGATTGTAAAAAGACATGTTTTCTTTTTTTCCAATGATTTAATAAGATGAGATAACAAGATTTAATCTCATTTTGTTTAGTGCTAATTCCAGAAGCTCAGACTCTAGTGAACATTACTGCTCTTCTAGTTATTTCTTGCTCCGGCACAAGAAAAAAATTTGCAAAATACGTAAATCGGTCATAGAAAAAATATCGCTCATTTTGTCCACCATGGCAAAAATAAATTTAAAAAAATTGTTGACCAGTCTGAAAAAATTTTAACTTTGAGGGAACTTGGCCAGTGGAAAATATAGCAGAATTTGTCAATCAATTACAGTAACATATCGTGAAATTTGTTAATCAGTCACAAGGAAATATTATGAAATTCGTCAGCCAATAACAAAGACAAAACACAAATTTTTCAACTGAACACAGGAAAATTATTGTTAATTTCATCAGAATGCTACAAAAACAAAAAGGGAAATTTGCCAATCAGTCGAGAGAAATAAAATGTGAAATTTGCCAGTTGCTCTCCAGAAAAAAAATCAAAATTTTGTGTGACGAGCAAGCAAGAAAATTTTGTGAGAAAAATTACAAAACTTTTCAGTCAGACACAGAAAAACAATTTTGTATAATTGTCGTAAGAGCAAACTGTGAGATTTGTCAATTGATAGCGGACAACGTCACAAAAATAGTCAGTCAGTCCTGAGACTTGATCGCAACTTCACAAAAAAAGATATTTGAAAAGTAATTCTTTTGGAAACAAAAATGTCTTGCCCACACAATTTTTTAGGGCATGAATACTGCCATTCCATCCCAAAATTCAAACCCTGTATGTGTATATTAATAATATTGAATAAAAAATGCAATTCAAACATTTAAATACTCTGGGTATTTGTCAATGAACTGCTGATAATTGCTAATAATTTGTACAATAACATGCTGATAATTTTTAGAACAAATTTTACATGTTTATTAATATGGATACTACTCTATTATCTCGTCGACCAATTTCACCAAATTATACAAATCGCCAAACTAATAGCCAAATAATACATATTGACATAATTTTTATTTTAAATAACGAAAAAACAAATAATTAGTAGAATATTAATAAATATTCAAATAAAAAAACAAAATAAAAATTACTTAATGATATTTTAAACACGTGAATCGTATTTAATGTCATTGAATATGACATTCACGATCATCCGTTATTGGCATTTAATCTTACTTATATTTTTGCGATAATTTTTTGGTTGACGGGATAACCTAGTAGTACCTTAATATGTCTATAATTATTAAGTATTTTTATAAAGAAATAATAGCACCTTTTTATAATGTAAACATAAAATGTCTTACTAATATACCAATGGTTGAAGAGTTATCTCCAAACATAGGTTTAATTGATGATTTTTTTCATGTTTTAATTATTCAATACTGTTTTACTTTAAGCTACATTTAATTTTATTTTAAGTTAAATCAATTTAAAATTTATAAGAAAAAGCACCTTTCAATTTTAAATATTTATAATGAAGTCACGAAAATAACTATTTGGATGCACCAATCCCAAAACTCTCTTCTATTTCGTAGATCTCAATGTTAAAAAAAATATTTACAAATATTAATACTACTTCAATATTGTACCAACTTTGATTTTAATCGAGAATTTTTGCTGCAGTCAATTAATTAGATTAAGAATGAGTTAATCTCGATCTTAATATTTATTAAGTATTTTTTTCGTTATTCTGTTTTACGTCAGCTGTTTGCGAATAGCCAGTTTTAGCAAGATACGAAGTTCCTATTGCTGCACGAACTGAAAATTCACTTTATAAAACAATTATGAAAAAATAAAAAATAAATTACAATAAAAAGAATATTGCTCTGTTAAACTGATGGCATTGAGCTCACAGGCTACGCATACTAGTGTATATCACAGCCTCTATATTTTCAAGGGTTCATGCTGTTCGAAAAACAAAGTAAGGGGCCGATAGCTCCCACCCATTTCCTCTTTTTATACTTAGTCATTGAATTCTCTAAACTAATCAGGGATATGCTTTATCACATAAAAAAACCTATATCCAAAATTCATAGCAAATCGAATAATTTTTCGTAAAAACCCATTTATATAATTTAAGAGGCGTTATCCCCCTTTATACTTAAACATTAAACTTCCAAAACTTTTCAGAGATTTGCCTTATCAGAAAGAATGTACATTCAAAATTTAAAGCAAATCGGATAATTCCGCATAAAAGCTCATTTATCAAATTTAAGAGGGATTGGGGGTAATCGCCCATATCCCTTTTTTGCTTAACAAAAGAACTCCACAGCTAATTAGGGAAGTATCTTATCACTATGAACCTGTATCCAAATATTAAAGCAAATCCGTTAATTCTGCAAGAAAAATCATTTACCTAAATTAAGAGGGGTAGTCCCACCATTCCCCCATTTATACATATCCAATGAACTCCCAAAAAAATCAGGAAAGTGCCTTATCACAATGAATCTATATCCAAATTTTGAAGCAAATCGGTAAATTCTGCATGAAAAACCCATTAAACTAAATTAAGGTTGGGGGGGGGGGGGGGTGTTACTTGCATGAAAAACTCATTTATCTAAATTTAAGGCAGGGAATTAGCCCCCCCGTTCCCCTTCTTTGTACTTATCCAATGAACTCCCAAAACTAATCGTGGCGGTGCCCTCATCAGAATGATCCTATGTCTAAAATTTGAATGAAATCTGATAAACCTGTATGAAAAACCCATTTATCGAAATTAAGATTGGGGAATTAGCTCCCTGTCCTGTCTCTTAATACTTATCCAATGAACTCCCATAACTAATCATGGCGGTGTCATCATCAGAAAAATCCTATGTCTAAAATTTGAATGAAATCTGATAAATCTGCATGAAAAACACATTTATCAAAATAAGGGGTGGGGAATTAGCCCCCCGTTTCACCTCTTTATACTTATCAAACGAGTACCTAATACTAATCACAGAGGTGCCTCATCAGAATGATCCTACGTCTAAATTTTGAATGAAAATTCATAATTCTGGATCATTGATATAAATTAAGGGGAAGAGTATTACAGGGGTTGGACAAAAATATGGAAACATCTTTAAAAAAACACGTTTCCTTGCCTAGTATTGTGTATGGTACCCGTTGTTATTCAAAACAGCTTGCAGTCTTCTTGGAATGGATAAATACAGTTTCTGTATGTTTGCCAAGGGAATATTGTACCATTATTCCTGCAAAATGGTGGCAAGTTCAGATAACGATGTTGGCGCTGGATAGCAAGAACGCACTTTCCGCTCCAATGTAGACCACAAAGATTCGATAATATTCAAGTCTGATGACTCTGGTGGCCTGGGGAGATGCGAAAATTCATCCTCGTGCTCAGAAAACCAGTCCTGGACAATGTTAGCTGTGTGAACGGGGACGTTGTCGTCTTGGAAGATACCATCATCATTGGGGAACAAAGCTTGTACCATTGGATGGACTTGATCGGCCAAAATGTTCACATAAGTCTGAGCAGTAATACGCCTTTACAGAGTTATCATGGGGCCAGAAGAGAACCACGATATGGCTGCCCAAACCATCACCGAACCCCCGCCATGTTTCACTTTTGGCAACAAGCAGTCTGTATTATAGGCTTGAGATGGCGTTCTCCAGGCGTAAACTCGGCCAGAAGTGGGGAACAATGTGAAAGAAGACTCATCAGACCATATTACGCTCTTCCACTGCTCTATAGTCCAGGCTTTATGACTTAAACACCACTTTTTCCTGTTACAGGCATAAGCATTACTGATGGATGGCTTTTCAATTGCAACACGGCCAGCAATTCCCTATTTATGAAGCTCCCTTCTAATTGCTTTGGTACTCAGAGGATTTGGTAACACGACATTCATTTTAGCAGTAACTTTTGCAGCTGTGGTCTGCTTATTTTTCGCGATAATCCTCCTTAATGATCGTCTGTTACGATCTCAGCACACACCTTCGTCTGTGCTGTGATTTAGCGGATGATGTTTTTTCCGCATTTCAAATATGTGGAATAAATCTTCGACACAGTACCTCTTGAAACACTAAAAACTTCGGCTACCTTGCTTACGGAAGCACCCACCATACGCGCGCCAACAATTTGCCCACGTTCGAAGTCTGTTAACTCTGACATAATGCAATGATAACCTCACATATCAGTGCTCCAACAACGTCTGAACGGTGAAGCGATTTTACGAAGTTGTATAGGTGACGTCAGTAGGCGAAAACTCCAGTGCCATCAACATAGTTCATTATAATCAATCTTTCTTTTCAAACATGCATTTCAAAAGGTGTTTCCATATTTTTGTCCAACCCCTGTAGCTCCCGTTCCCCCACTTATACTTATCGAATGAATTCCCAAAATTAATCAGAGAAACGCGTTATCAGAATATACCTATATTTAAAATTTCAAGTGAATCGGATATTTTTATCATGAGTTATGGCATTATGCATTTACATACATACTTTTTATGTATGTATGTAAATGCGTAATGCCATAACTGACATGACAGAATGGGCGGGCACATCAGCTCACAGGTTTTGATTGCCTGTGAGCTAAATATCATTATTACAGTACCATCTTCCGGTGAAATATTTTCAAATTGAAAGAAGACCTGACAGCCATTCCCAGAAATGTATCCAAAGAAATTTGGTTCAAATCTATGCATAACTTCATACAGTGTTTGTTAATAGAATAATTAAAATGGTGCGAAAATTGTGATTACAGCACCGCCTTCAGTGAAATGTTTCCATAATGAACATGGACGTGCTGGCTACAGCCAAAAACATGCACAGAATATTTGGTTCATTCTATGTATAAATTCATACACTTTTTGATGATATGATCGTATGATGGCGACATTGGGATAGACAGAGGTTTTGAATAAACATGTTTATGGGATATTAGATCCCTGAAGCATGTAAATTCGTCGAAAAAAGTTGATAACATTACTTTCTTCTATCCAGGATTGAAGAAAATAAAAATAGGTTTGTTTAATTGTTTAATTTAAAAACCAATTAACCCATTGTTTAAATTAAAAGAAAGAAAATTAATAAAATCATAGTTTAGTAAACAACTTCAAATTTTATAAAGACTAAAGACAGAAAACCAACGTTTAGAAATGCATGAATAATGCATGTAAAGGTAGCAAACAGCCATTTTGAATTTATCATTCACTCCTGTAATTGGTTCTGTGTCACCTTGCGCTTCTCTGTCACTTTGCTCAGCTTAGCTTTTTCTAGCACGCTGAGTCTTGTCCTGATGAAGAATCTCGATAGTAGATTCAAAACGGTTGTTTGCTACCTTTTCATGCATTGTTTGTGCATTTCTAAATGTTGGGTTTCTATCTTTATACACTTTTGCAAAAAGGCTTTTTATTTGCTATTTTGACTTCAAATTTTGTTTTACAATCTGAAAGTAAAGATAAAATTTTCTAAAAGATATAAACATAAATTCTTGAATTTATTACAGCGTTTAAACATAAATAGTAGGAAAGCTGGCAATTCTTTAAACTTTTGAGAATTACCTTTTACTCATTGATAGGGAACTTATTATAACATTTCATCTTTTGAATTGTAAACAAAAGTTTTTAGGCATTGTTTGGGATCAAACGATTACTGTTATTCATCTATATTTGCTTTGCTGCATTCTGCCGGATATCCGGTGATTGTGATTCGGATATCCGATGATATTTCGGATATTGAAAAATCAACCGGATATGCCGGATATCTGGTACATCCCTAATTTCAAAACAGTACTTTAAATGTAAAAACCCTGATTAATAAGCTTACAATAGACAATTATTGATATAGGCCTATCATGCTTCATGTAGCCATAAACTGTAAAATTATTCTGAAACTTTTAAATCTGACCTAGGTGTTGATCTAAAAGGTTACAAGCCAGTTTTCATAATTGCTTAGTTAAAAAATGATAAGGAACACATTTCATCACTGTTGATGTTGGAAATGTACCCCCATCAGCTCTTTTGAAATCTGTCCCTTGTGTATACATTTTGGTTAGAGTATTATCAAAGATAGTAGAAAAAGATTTGTGACTTATTGATAGTGTATTTAGAAGAAGAATTAAATAAGTTAGTAGGTGAATAAATAATACTCACTTAATTAAAAGATTATTGGCTGATAAACTGTTTCAAAATCAAAATTGGCTTTTTACTTTTGAGATGTTAAAACTTGTTTCACTGAACTACACCACAGTTGTAAAAAGAAATCGCTGAAAACTAAATGTCAACAGTTATGCATACTAAAAGCTTATTGGCTTGCACATTGGCCAACATTGTGCAGTATTAGAAGTCAGAAATTCCGGCTGTTGAAATGTGCCCCCCCTCTCCCCTATACTACAATGTGAATAAGATCGGCTTGGCATTCCAGCAATTGGAACTCTAATAAGCATGATTAAACAGTACTTTTATTCCCAGTCTCTTGGAAGCTATAAAATAATGAGAGCAGCAGCATTTTGAATCGATTCTATGAATAGTAGACTCCCTCAAATCTGTACAGCTTGGGACCAGAGGTTTTGCGAATTTTAGAATTTTGTGGATTTCTGGTCATTGCTTTGTTTACATTTTTTAAAAAGTAATTTGAATGTAATTAATAATGGAATCATAAGTATAATGAGTGCTTACAATTTGTTAAAATATTAAAATAAGTGATAAACTAAAATAATAAAAATTTAGATGATAAAAAAAATGGTTTTTAAAATGATAAAAATATTGAAAGCAAAGGTCAAATTAATAATCAATAATGTGCAATTAAATATTCATTATAAAGATGAAATGTGTTTTCCTAAATTATTCAATGAAACTTGCCTCATAAAGGCACATTACTAATTCACATCAAGATCATAAGTTATTGAAGCTTTATTTCAGGTTTAGCCAGACTTAATAACTAAAAAAGCTTGATTAATATATAAATATATGGTGGTAAGATTGTGATTACCAATAATATCAGCAATATCTTTATTTTTTCAGAAATAAATTATTTTTTCTTCATGAAAAATCATGAATTCAATAACCTTAACAAAAATTACAAATTAAAAAATATATGGAATTGATATGAAACTAAAAAAGTCAAATTTTGCACCTACATCTGAACTGAATGTTTCATTGTTTACATCCATAAGATATGTGCGGATTTCAGAGAGTTGTGGATTTGAGGGAGTCTACTGTATTGTTTTAATATTATTATTTTATTTATGTTCAGTTTTATGGATAATTTATTAAAATGAAAATATTTCCTGCACTAGGTTAATGGATTTTGTATTTTATTTTAATATAAATAAATATCAGAAGTTTGTTTATATAGTAGATCTTTAAAATGCGTTTCCCTTAATGTACAACTTTCCAGATATTAGTAATGAATTTTGTAAGCACCTGGATTCTTACATTGTAAAAAAGATTCTACTCTCTGGAAGAAGAAATTTGATACATTAGTTCAACCTTATCTCCTTAGTTCAGAACTTTTAAATGAAAAAAAATATCATTGCTTGAATAAAAGTTTTTGGAAATGAGTAATAATATAATGAATGATTTGGTCCTTGCATATTTGGATCATGTTAATAAAGTAAATTTAACAATGTTTGGAATGATCTACATTATGCAAAAATTTATAATCTGCATAATTCCTGGTCACAAGGAGGTCAATAAGATACTCTATACTGCATTTTTATATGTTTCAGATGTATTTGACCATGTTTACAATATAAGTGTGCAGTATGATGTATAAATAATACTAAATCCTATGTAATGTGCAATATGTTTGTGTTATAAAAATCTTCTTTTGAATGTGTATTTTCAGTTACTATTATTACTAAATTTATTTATTTATTTTTGCAGATTTTGGTCTATGATCGCTATGGTCAAGATATTATTTCTCCCCTACTTTCTATAAAAGAGCTACGTGAAATGGGTGTTACGCTTCATTTGTTAGTATTTACACTTTTATATTTTGTTATGTTAAGAAGTGGAATGACGGGCCTATAACATTTGTGCCTTAGATGGCATACACAACAGTTCTATTTGCACAATTTTTTTTAAAAATGATCTTTTTATATATAAAATTTGTTTTTCTTTTTTGATATAACAAATAAAGCTTTGTTTACGACATTCAGACAATTGCAGGTAATGTAATTATTTTTGCATAGATTAATGCATAGAAAAATCCCTTTTTTGTGATGCTATGCAACATGTTACTATTTTGCCTTTCTAATACAAATTAAAAAAGTATTTCATAAGGTATCCCTGAATTAAAATGGCATGCAGATCCAGTTTTGCTAGGCTGAAGGTCTGTTCTCAAATCCAAAAAAGCTATCTTATGACAAGTTTTTATGTATTTTTGTTCAGTAATGCATGAAAATAACAGGTGTTGTTGTTCAGAAACTATCTAATTGAACTGTTTTTTCCTTTTTTTTTTTTTTTTTTTTTTTTTTTTTTTGCAAATGCCATAGATTTTTCAGAAAATGTTGCAAAAGTAGCATTTTGAACTGAATTTCTGCTCAAAAGAAGAAGAATTGCTTAAAAAGGGGTGAAAAACATGTTTGTCACATGATAAAAATTGCTAATAACTCAATAGGTAATTTATTTATCAAGAAATGGAAAATACCATTTAATTCCAAATTCTTTCCAAGCCTTTCTATTTTATATTTTTCCATTAAAAATGAGCTTGTAAATGTGTCGAAAGATTTTGTACAGAGTTGCAGAGTAGTTAAGAACAGCCTTAAGGGAAAGTAAGGTAAAACTACATACCTTATTATTAATTGCTTTTTTAAGGCAGAATTTTCAACATAAATTTAACAAAACTCTGCATAAATGGGTCATTTTAAAAATAAATGTTCCTTTTGGATTCCCCCCCCCCCCCATATTAAATATTAAATAAAATGATCTTTGTCAGGATTGTATTTAAGAATAGAGATTGAATGTTAGCAGCACACTTAAAAAATATATATGATGATGATGATGATATGGTTATTCTTTCATCCCTATAGCAGTTATGGCTTTTGCTTTGAATGATGCATTACCCAAACACAACGGCAATACAGAGTAATTTTATTATTCATTACGTATTTAATACTCAACAAATTGACAAACACACCATCCATGTCTTATCCTGGATTTGAACGTGAACCCTTCAGTGTGGCAGTAGTTGCCGCTATTGACCATGCCACTAAGGCGACAAAAATATATGCATTAACAGTTTTTCTCCCAGGTTTAAAAAGGGGCAGGGCGCTACTGTTCTGAAAAGGGCACTTTCTACGTTCTTCAGGGCACTTTTTTGATTTTTAAGGGCACTTTTATAGAGTTTAATTTAGAATCTAGCAGTTCAAAAAATCGTAGAAATACAGAAATTTCGTCAAAGAATCCGGAAAAAAAATCCAAAAATTTCGTCAAAGAATTGGAAAAAAGGTAAATTTTGTTAAAAGATTGTGAAAAAACAGAATATATTGTTGAAAGATCGCGAAAAAACAGTCGATTTTGTTAAAAAGATAGCAAAAAGCAGCAGGTTTTGTTAAAAGATCACGAAAAAACGGCAAATTTTGCTTAAAAAATCGTGAAAAAAACAACAAATTTTGTGAAAAGATTGCGAAAAAAAAATGTCAAATTTTGTTAAACGATGATAAAAAATAACAAATTTCTTCAAAAGATCTCGAAAAACCACCAATTTTGTCATATTTAAACACGAAAAAACACAAATAAAAAAAAAAAAGCACATAGTTTGTAACAGAAGTGGAATCTTGTTCGCATTTCTTTTTTTTAAAAAAAAGGGGCAAGACGAATTTTTTGAAAAATACATAAAAAAAAAAGAATACTTTTGTTGAATAAAGAGTTCTATTTGTTTAATGAACGGATGCTTTCAGGAGTCACATTTAGAATGATTTGGGTAATCAAAAACAGATTGTGAACAGACCTTCCCCCGCCACCCCTGGGCGCGGAATTTTAGGGGGCATCAAATTTATACTACAAATGTCATTTTGGAGCTGTCACAAGAAAAAGTTGGGAGGGGGGGGGCGTTACTTCTGGCATTAACCTTTGCCCCTTTGACAAAATTTGCATCTTTTGATGAAATCTTCCCTTTTTTTGGGATATTTTGATGAATTTTGCTTTTTTTCGTGAATTTTTGGCGAAAATAGTCCTTTTTTGAAAATCTTTTGACAGAATTTTCCATTTTATAGCGATTTTTTAACAAAAGTTGTCGTTTTTTGGGATCTTTTGGAAAATTTTTCCACAATTCCGTAAATAGTTGTTGATGTATCTAAATATTATTATTTCTGATTTTTTTTTTTTAATGTGAAAAAAAGTTAATTAAGAATTAAAAAAACATGGACTTTTACTGCTAACAATTCCTTTTACTGCACATATAGATTCCAATCTCTGTATGTATCAGTGATGGGAAGTTTAAAATCTAAATTGATATTGACATTCATTTATTGGATAATTGCAAATCCTGGATACAAAATGATGATTCATGATTTAACAGGTTTCCAAACATTATTTCTGGTTTCCGTAACTGATAAAACGAAATTTTATATCAGGTCTCTTCAAAAAATGAATGAATGAAAAATTTTAATTTTCCAGGAGCATCAGATATTACATTGGTGTATTTCAAGGATATCGTAAAAAATTTTTCACAACCAAACACAATTAGAGGGATACTTTGTGTTTTATCAACAATAATGAGTTTTGACATCAACTTTGATGGATTTAACTTTGGTTAAATAACAAAATAAATAAATAAATAAAAATAGTATTTTCAATAAAATGTAGCTATTTAATTTTATTCACATTACTTAATATTTCTGAAAAATATGCAATTTTTTATAAAAACTCTCAATATTTTCATATTTTATTCATTTGTTCAAAGGTGCCCCTTGCCTGTTTAAAGGTACCCCTAGATGGGGCAGGTTTGAACAGAAATCTTTCAACTTTTTAAATCCTCACAACTTATTTAATTTATGTGTAAAATGTCTAATATATGGTTCATATGGTGAAGAAATGCATTGTTTTTATTATATAATATTTAAAACACAATAAATATAATTCCAGTAAGAAATATATTGGATTTTGTATGCGGGTATAGTACTAAAACTACAGGGACTTAAATAAAGATCATGAAGCATAACTTTAAAAAGATATATCAAAAAAAAAAAAAAAAAAAAAAAAAAAAAAATCAAATTGTTGCTGGGACTTTTTTTGGTAGGCAACTTGAATTTTAAAAAAGCCATTTGAAGGCAATAAATGCAATTCATTTGAAATTTCAGAATTCCATTAAGGAAAAAAATATCTCTGAAATATCCTTTTCAATATTTAAATTTAATTCTAGGCCAAAATTATGGGAAATATAACAACATGAAGTATTGGACTTTTACAATGTGCTTTATTTTTGGAATGACCCAATTACTTTGCAATTATCCTTGTACAGTAATATTTTCACAATCGTAAGTGTATGATTTGTTTATTGCATTTTTATTAATAGATGCTTTTTTTGAAAGGACCAAATCATCCAGTTTTATCTCACACAGAAGTTAAATGGATATATCTTATCTGGAAGACTGTTCAAATGAGTCAAATATGCAATATCAAATTTCACTTGATTCAACAGTTTCATCCTACTTTCCCATATTAATAAAAATAACAGAACCACTACCCAGACATACAGCATTCTTCATCAAATCTACAAAAGCAAAAATATCATTAATAAATACTTTTCTATAACTTCCCTTTAAATTATCTGTTGCATTAGTGATAAATATAAAAATTACTAATACAGTAGACTCCCTCAAATCTGTACTCCTAAAATCTGCAACTCTCTAAAATCCGCACATATTTTACAGATGTAAACAATGGGACATTCAGTTCAGATATAGGTGCAAAAATTGATTTTTTCAGTTTTATATCAATTCCATACATTTTTTAATTTATAACTTTTGTTAAGGTTATTGAATTCATGTTTTTATGAAGAAAGAATAATTTATTTCTGAAAAAATAAAGATATTGCTAATATCATTGGTAATCACAATCTTACTAAATATATTTATGTATTATTTAAGCTTTTTTAGTTATTAAATCTGGCTAAACCTGAAATAAAGTTTCATTATTTTATGATCCTGATGTGAATTATAATGTACCTTTATGAGGCAAGTTCCATTGAATAATTTAGGAAAAACACATTTCCTCTTTTATAATGAATATTTAATTGTACATTATTGATTATTAACTTTCTTTCCTTTTAGTATTTTAATCATTTTAAAAAATATCTAATTTTTTATTATTTTAGTTTATTACTTTTTTTAATATTTTAGTATATTGTATGCATTCATTATACTTTTGATTTCATTATTAATTACATTCAAATTATTTTTTCAAAAATATAAACAAAGCAATGACCAGAAATCCGCAAAATTCTAAAATCTGCAAAACCTTTGGTCCCAAGCTGTGTGGTTTTGAGGGAATCTACTGTACTATCTTATTTCCTTTCTTATTAAAGTACATACTATTAAATGAATTAAATTTTTGATTCACAATAATTAATGGCTTATTCCAATATATAGCAAAATTACATTATGACTTTTGTTATTTAATTCATTGAAGTTACTGACCTTATTAATTACAATTTCATATAAACAACTTATGCAGTAGTATTTTTTTATACAAACATATGGCACTTTACAAAGTCAACACATATTCCTTGAAAATTTTTGGGAATCATACATAAAACCTTTTGCTATCCCTGGTCTTGAATCTGCCGTAAGGATTTGGTACTATGATTGACATATCTTTGTTTTAAATTAATATTATCATAAAAAAATTCTCAATACTAAATATTAATAATTACGTAAATCAATACTAAGCCTTAATATAAGAATGTCTTAATTTCATTATGAAAATGAGAAAAGGTTAAGAGAAATTAGTTAAAACTATCGTAATAAATGCTTTTCTAATGCATTTATTCTAATAAATGCTTTTCTAATGCATTTATTCTAATAAATGCTTTTCTAAATGCATTTATTCTAATAAATGCTTTTCTAAATGCATTTATTCTAATAAATTTCTTTATAAATTGTATAAAACATATAAACGATTACACAAAAGAATTTGTAAGCATTACTGAGGATAAGTGTGAATTGCTTAAAGATGTATATAAACGACTACAGAAAAAATTTATAAGCATTACTGAGAATGAGTGTGAATTGCTTAAAGATGTATTTTAGTTTGAGTTATGCAACTTCAAATTGATTTTCAAGCTCAATAATTAGTTTAATATAACTAAGATATATTTGTAGCATATATATTAAATCATATACAAAGGCTATGCTTAGAACTGAATATATAGGTGCCTGTGGATAGTCACTCCTAGAAGAGCTATTTCAGTAGTTTTAAGCATGTTTTTGCCTGAATTAAATTTCAGCTAATATGTGTCATGTATAAGAATCTGTATGTAATATACAGGTCTGTACAAAGGAATTTTCAAGTACATTTCCATTTATTGGTACAGATTTCTGGAAAGCAATAACTGTGTTATGCACTTTTTTTTTTTTTTTTTTTTTTTTACTAAACTTAATTTTAACTTTTTTGTAGGATTTGTACAAATCTGTAGATCATATACACTACCTGACCATTGATTATCGTTCACTTGCGATTTTAGACATTTTGTTAAATATCTAGAAAAATACATGAGGAATCATCTCGAAACTCTTAGTGTATAAATATAATAGTATAAGTCATACATCTTCGTGAAGATTTTTTCCCGAAACTCGATAGGGGACCGTCAACAAATTAAAAAAGAATGAATATCTTTTGAATAACCTTGTCAAAACTAATGTAGCAAAAGCGCTCAAACTCTAGATTATGATTGAGTGCCTTATTGTAATACACTGTGTTCATTTTTATGTAAATAGCATGCTACTCGCAGAGTAATTAAGGTTTTTATAAAAATGGTCCTAAATTTTTGCAAGTTTTTTCCTTATAATTTTCAGAGTTCTTAGTATAAAATAATATTTTTTTCTGAAAATATGACAAACAACATTGCACACAATACCCTGTAATAAGAATTAAAAAATAATAAAAATTGTATGAAAAATGAGTAGGTTTACAAAATAATTTTTCATTGCACATGCATCAATGATATTAAAATTGCATTTGCATATTATATTAGCTAAATGTATAGAGCAACTTTTCTGAAAGTCGCAAAATCATAACTTGAAAATTATCAAAATAATCGTCAATTGAATAAATTGAAAATCCGTTATTCACAAAACGAAGCAAAAACAAGAGGGGTTGTATCCATATATTCATTGATTAGTTTCAATATAGAATACACAATACACATACTACTACATTTGGATAAAATCCTTCATTTTTTTGCTTCATTTTGGAAACAACGGATTTTGTCCTTTTTCTATAGACGATTACTTTCAGAATTTTCAAGCTATGATTTTGAGACTTTCACAAAAGTTGCTCTATATATTTAGCTAACATAATATGCAAAGGAAATTTTGATATTGTTGACGCATGCACAGTGAAAAATTTTTTAGTAAACCTACTCATTTTTCATACAATTATTATTATTTTTTATATCTGATTACAGGGTATTGTGTGCAATGTTGTTTGTCATATTTTCAGAAAAAAATATTATTTTATATTAAGAACTCTGAAAATTATAAGGAAAAAACTTGCAAAAATTTAGGACCATTTTTATAAAAACCTTAATTACTCTGCGAGTAGCATGCTATTTACATAAAAATGAACACAGTGTATTACAATAAGGCACTCAATCATAATCTAGAGTTTGAGCGCCTTTGCTACATTAGTTTTGACAAGGTTATTCAAAAGATATTCTTTCTTTTTTAATTTGTTGACGGTCCCCTATTGAGTTTCGGGGAAAAATCTTCATGGAGATCTATGACTTATACTATTATATTTCTACACTAAGAGTTTCGAAATGATTCCTCATGTATTTTTCTAGATATTTAACAAAATGTCTAAAATTTCAAATGAACGATAATCAATGACCAGGTAGTGTACAAGTACATAGCCGCACAAAAGAATTGGAGCACTTTTATGGCTATAACCAGTAATTGTTGATTTGTTTTGTAAAATGTTTACTTAGGTACCTTCTTTAACATTTTAAAAGGCTAAGTTTTGTTAAAGATATCTGGAAGTGTTAGAAAGTATTTCATAATCTATGCTTGACATATAATTTTTCTTTCTTGTTTTAAGTTAGCATGAAATTATTTTGGCTGCTTGTTGTACTATTTTAGTTGTCATTATTATTTTTTTTATCATAGGTTATTAAAGCAACTATTTTAATACAATTACAGAGGTTGATCCAAGCAAAATTTTGGTCTATTTTAGCCCCTTCACAAAAATTTATTTAACAAAACAAGCTAGTTTATTACTTTTTTTAATATTTTAGTATATTGTATGCATTCATTATACTTTTAATTTCATTATTAATTACATTCAAATTATTTTTTCAAAAATATAAACAAAGCAATGACCAGAAATCCGCAAAATTCTAAAATCTGCAAAACCTTTGGTCCCAAGCTGTGCGGTTTTGAGGGAATCTACTGTACTATCTTATTTCCTTTCTTATTAAAGTACATACTATTAAATGAATTAAATTTTTGATTCACAATAATTAATGGCTTATTCCAATATATAGCAAAATTACATTATGACTTTTGTTATTTAATTCATTGAAGTTACTGACCTTATTAATTACAATTTCATATAAACAACTTATGCAGTAGTATTTTTTTATACAAACATATGGCACTTTACAAAGTCAACACATATTCCTTGAAAATTTTTGGGAATCATACATAAAACCTTTTGCTATCCCTGGTCTTGAATCTGCCGTAAGGATTTGGTACTATGATTGACATATCTTTGTTTTAAATTAATATTATCATAAAAAAATTCTCAATACTAAATATTAATAATTACGTAAATCAATACTAAGCCTTAATATAAGAATGTCTTAATTTCATTATGAAAATGAGAAAAGGTTAAGAGAAATTAGTTAAAACTATCGTAATAAATGCTTTTCTAATGCATTTATTCTAATAAATGCTTTTCTAATGCATTTATTCTAATAAATGCATTTATTCTAATAAATTTCTTTATAAATTGTATAAAACATATAAACGATTACACAAAAGAATTTGTAAGCATTACTGAGGATAAGTGTGAATTGCTTAAAGATGTATATAAACGACTACAGAAAAAAATTTATAAGCATTACTGAGAATGAGTGTGAATTGCTTAAAGATGTATTTTAGTTTGAGTTATGCAACTTCAAATTGATTTTCAAGCTCAATAATTAGTTTAATATAACTAAGATATATTTGTAGCATATATATTAAATCATATACAAAGGCTATGCTTAGAACTGAATATATGGGTGCCTGTGGATAGTCACTCCTAGAAGAGCTATTTCAGTAGTTTTAAGCATGTTTTTGCCTGAATTAAATTTCAGCTAATATGTGTCATGTATAAGAATCTGTATGTAATATACAGGGCTGTACAAAGGAATTTTCAAGTACATTTCCATTTATTGGTACAGATTTCTGGAAAGCAATAACTGTGTTATGCACTTTTTTTTTTTTTTTTTTTTACTAAACTCAATTTTAACTTTTTTGTAGGATTTGTACAAATCTGTAGATCATATACACTACCTGACCATTGATTATCGTTCACTTGCGATTTTAGATATTTTGTTAAATATCTAGAAAAATACATGAGGAATCATCTCGAAACTCTTAGTGTATAAATATAATAGTATAAGTCATACATCTTCGTGAAGATTTTTTCCCGAAACTCGATAGGGGACCGTCAACAAATTAAAAAAGAATGAATATCTTTTGAATAACCTTGTCAGAACTAATGTAGCAAAAGCGCTCAAACTCTAGATTATGATTGAGTGCCTTATTGTAATACACTGTGTTCATTTTTATGTAAATAGCATGCTACTCGCAGAGTAATTAAGGTTTTTATAAAAATGGTCCTAAATTTTTGCAAGTTTTTTCCTTATAATTTTCAGAGTTCTTAATATAAAATAATATTTTTTTCTGAAAATATCACAAACAACATTGCACACAATACCCTGTAATAAGAATTAAAAAATAATAAAAATTGTATGAAAAATGAGTAGGTTTACAAAATAATTTTTCATTGCACATGCATCAATGATATTAAAATTGCATTTGCATATTATATTAGCTAAATGTATAGAGCAACTTTTCTGAAAGTCGCAAAATCATAACTTGAAAATTATCAAAATAATCGTCAATTGAATAAATTGAAAATCCGTTATTCACAAAACGAAGCAAAAACAAGAGGGGTTGTATCCATATATTCATTGATTAGTTTCAATATAGAATACACAATACACATACTACTACATTTGGATAAAATCCTTCATTTTTTTGCTTCATTTTGGAAACAACGGATTTTGTCCTTTTTCTATAGACGATTACTTTCAGAATTTTCAAGCTATGATTTTGAGACTTTCACAAAAGTTGCTCTATATATTTAGCTAACATAATATGCAAAGGAAATTTTGATATTGTTGACGCATGCACAGTGAAAAATTTTTTAGTAAACCTACTCATTTTTCATACAATTATTATTATTTTTTATATCTGATTACAGGGTATTGTGTGCAATGTTGTTTGTCATATTTTCAGAAAAAAATATTATTTTATATTAAGAACTCTGAAAATTATAAGGAAAAAACTTGCAAAAATTTAGGACCATTTTTATAAAAACCTTAATTACTCTGCGAGTAGCATGCTATTTACATAAAAATGAACACAGTGTATTACAATAAGGCACTCAATCATAATCTAGAGTTTGAGCGCTTTTGCTACATTAGTTTTGACAAGGTTATTCAAAAGATAGTCTTTCTTTTTTAATTTGTTGACGGTCCCCTATTGAGTTTCGGGGAAAAATCTTCATGGAGATCTATGACTTATACTATTATATTTCTACACTAAGAGTTTCGAAATGATTCCTCATGTATTTTTCTAGATATTTAACAAAATGTCTAAAATTTCAAATGAACGATAATCAATGACCAGGTAGTG
Source organism: Maratus speculifer (assembly GCA_964019185.1). Classification (NCBI taxonomy): domain Eukaryota; kingdom Metazoa; phylum Arthropoda; class Arachnida; order Araneae; family Salticidae; genus Maratus; species Maratus speculifer. Next base: position 171,098,697 of record OZ025295.1, read on the forward strand.
TACAAGTACATAGCCGCACAAAAGAATTGGAGCACTTTTATGGCTATAACCAGTAATTGTTGATTTGTTTTGTAAAATGTTTACTTAGGTACCTTCTTTAACATTTTAAAAGGCTAAGTTTTGTTAAAGATATCTGGAAGTGTTAGAAAGTATTTCATAATCTATGCTTGACATATAATTTTTCTTTCTTGTTTTAAGTTAGCATGAAATTATTTTGGCTGCTTGTTGTACTATTTTAGTTGTTATTATTATTTTTTTTATCATAGGTTATTAAAGCAACTATTTTAATACAATTACAGAGGTTGATCCAAGCAAAATTTTGGTCTATTTTAGCCCCTTCACAAAAATTATTTAACAAAACAAGCCCCTTCACAAAATTCATTTTAATAACACAGGTATCTTCACAAAATTCTGTTCTATAAAAACTCTTCATTAATTGTGGGGTTCACAGCCATAGTTGATAAAGTCCTTAAAAAAAAGAGAGAGAGAGAAAACAAATTTTATACATCTTCTAAATGAATTTTTTTTTTTTTTTTTTTTTTTTTTTTTTTTTCAAAGTGGATTTGGTTTACTATGGTTGTGAGCCCTTCAATTATTTTTATTTTGTTAGGTTTTGAAATGTATAATTTGCAAACAAAACAAGTTCACAAAGAAAGGAAACTTTAACAGAAGAGCTTAAAGATGTTACTTATTAATAAATGATTAGTTCAAATTTGAATAATTGCATTTAATCTTTTGTTACAAATTGTTATTTTTTACAAAAATATAATAAATTCCACAAAAAACTTTTCACAAAATGGGCCGCAAGAAAAAAATCCTGCATCAACCCCTGCATAGGGCTGTGTCAGCCTTGTCTTATATATAACTTGGGATTAGAACAAAACAAATTTATGCCCTCACAAGTTTTAAACAAAAAGTTGTATGGAGGGGGGGGGGGGGGTATAAAACTGAAAATAAATGTTCATTTATTTGTGTAAATAAAATATTTTTTCATTAGAAAATATTGAATGAAGCTATATGCATACAATAATCTTAAACTTTAAATTAAATAATTTGAATTATGTAAAAATGCCTTAAAAATGAATGCAGTTGATCTTTAGCTGATCTTTTTTTCAGAAAGTGCAAATTAGCTATAATTAAAATTTAATTTCCTCTTTATAATCTTATCTAAAATGTATTTACTAAAACAAGGACATGCATAAAATAACTACAGTGGAGCATCGTTTATACGACGCCGAAGGGACTACCGAAAAACGTCGTATAAACGATAACGACGTATAATCGATTTTCACCTCCAAAACTAGAATCAATTTTGTTTTCACTTAATTTTAATGTTTAACGTGATGATTTGCATGAATTTGTAACTAAACAAACCAAAATAAACAAATAATCTTAAAAACTGGGGGGGGGGGGGATTAGTAAGCAATTTAAATACGCGTACCTTTATTTATGTTTCACCGAAAGGTTCCTCATTTGCAGTACTTCATTTCCTTTCCATTTAAAGTTAAACATCAAAAACCCCGCGTGGCCAACTAAAAGTCGCCAAAACTGATAACAGTTAGAAAGATAGTCTATTTGCAACTTAAAACAGGTCGCGAAAGCTGACAATCCCCGAAAAAAGAATGACCCCTCCCAGTGTAATAGCTGATTTTTCAGACTAATCGAACACCAGCCCACACTTTTATAATGTACAGTGCATTTAAACATGCTCTTTGGTGTCATTCGTAGCTGCCAACTTCCGCTCTTTCGTAAAATACACAAGAAAAATAAACAAAACTAAACCTATACAAAATCGAAAAATCGACGTATAAACGATTTTGAGCGTCGTATAAAAGATATATTTTTACATTAAAATGAATAGGAATGAATCGGGACCACATTAAAACGTCGTATAAATGTAAACGTCGTATAAGTGATCGTCGTATAAACGATGCTTTACTGTATCATCATTACTCAAAAAGATTTATTTTTTTAGGCTTTTGCATTCTGACCGAGAACCTATACCAGATGTACCAGTCATATACTTTGTGATGCCAAATGAAGAAAATGTAACAAGAATATCACAGGTAAATACTTAATTATGCATATTACAACAGTTAATTAACTATACAGAAGTATGTCTATTACTTTTTAATGATTTTGTTTTAAAATTTAATTTCCAATTAAAATTTTGTATGTAAACCATATTAATGTTATTCCTGTGTTTTATAGGACTTTAGAAACCAGCTATATGATAGCTATTTCTTAAATTTTATTTCTCCTATATCTCGTCAAAAGATTGAAGATTTGGCCAGTGCATCTATACAAGCTGGATGTGTCTCTTCAATCAACTCTGTATGTTGTTATTGTTTGTAATGTAACTAAATGTGTAATGTATACGCTATAGTAGCCAAAATTATGGAAATCTTTAATTTCCAAAGTTTGATTGTTTATAACAACACTTAATTTTGAAGTAAAGCTTTAAAATTTATATCAATGGATAGATAATTTAAGTCAGAATGAGATGCAATAATGTGAGAATGTTTTTATGTTTTATTTTAATAGCAGTTCTCAGGAAACTGAAACATACAGAAAAAATTAGCAATGCTAAAAATTTCTCGTAGGTGGTTAATTCTTATTTAATTGAACTTTAGTATTATTTGTAGCCTTAAAATACTTTTCCTTGAAATGAGCTGTGTTTTTCAGTTCTGTGACTGTTTTAATATGAAATCAATATTCAACTATTGTTTCATGAATTAGGTATAATTGCACAGTTATTTCTGACAAACAGTTTATTTTTAGTTATCTCTCTATAATTTCCATTGAATTAATGTTGAGATTAGCAGTAGGTGATGTTGATATACAGTAGACTCCCGTAAATTCGCATGCCTAAAATCTGCTAACGCCAGAAATCTGTGCATTTTTTTCAGTTGTAAACAATGAAATTAAAGAAGGCGCTGAAGTCAGCAGCTAAAGCAATGCAAATAATTCTTTAAATATATATATTTTTAAATCCTTTTTAACGTCTTCCTTTTTTTAAACATCTTTCAATTTAAATACTGCAGTGTTAAATAATATGTTTCTTAGACGAACGATGACTGATATTTAATCAAATTAATCATTATCGTATCGTAGTTGCAGCATAATATAACTTTGAATGGCCATTTGGTAGTATTTGCAATTCACGTGGTAGGATAATTTTTGCTATATAAATTTATTTTAATAGTTCTATTACTATTTTCGTATCCCTGCTAGTTACGAAACAAATTTGGGATCTACATCCGGTTTACTAGTTACGATGACTGATATTTAATCGAAATAATCATTATCGTATTGTAGTTGCAGCATGTTTATAATTCGAGGGGCAGGAATATTTTTCTTGTATAAAATGAATATGTTTTAATTAATCAAGCTTTTTTTGTTTATTAACAAAGGCAAAAAATTTTTCTTTATAAAAATGATTGATTTTTCCTCATCATTATTTATATTTAGTATTGCATCTTAATTATTTACTTTATTTCAGGGCTCGAAAAATAGGGATCCCGGGGAACCCAGAAATCCTTTTTGGGAACGTATATTTTTTCACTCAGGTTCCCGGCCGGGAACCTAACCTTTCGTCGTGTCCACCAGCGATGCCGCGGACGCATTATAACGCATAAATTATACAAAAAATAGCTCTTAAGCAGCCTGCAGAATGCGTAATTGCATCAAAATATTACGAGAAAGGCCCAAATTTCAGCAAAGGATCATTGTAAGAAACGCTAATTTCATTAAAGGATCGCAAAAAACGGAATGTTTTGCCAATAAATCTTGGAAAAATGACAGGTACGTTAAAAAATCGCAAAAAAAGGCAGGTTTCGTTAAAACATCTCGATAAAACGTCTGATTTCATCAAAAATCATGAATAAACGGTAAATTTCATTAAGAAATCATGAAAAAACGGCAAATTTCGTCCAAAAATACCTAAAAGGCAACAGATTTTGTTACACATCGCGATAAAACAGCAGGTTTCGTTAAAACATCACGATAAAACGGCATATTTCGTCAAAAAATGCAAAAAAACTCTGGCAAATTTCGTTAAAAAAATTGCGAAAAACGTCATTTCGTCAAAAAATCATGAAAAAACAACAAATTTCGTGAAAAAGTGCAAAAAAGACAAATTTCATCAAAAAATACTGAAACAATAACAGAGTTTGCCAAAAAAAAGTGAAAATGGTCCAAAATTCATCAAAAAAAAAAGCTCAAAACTATGAAAATTTCATTAAAAAATTGCAAAAAAAGGCAAATATTGTATAAAAAAATTTAGAAAAACGATAGGGTTCGTAAAAATATTGCAATAAAACAGCAGGTTTTATTAAAACTGTTGTGGTTACTCTTAACCACTGCCATATTTTTATTTAATTTAATTTATCATCTATTTTTGCTTTAATCTTTATTCATTTATTATATATTTTCAATTCTAAAAATTATCTTAATTCTTGCTTTTTTTAATCTCCCCTGTAAAGTTCTTTTTATTACCTAACTTTTTGTTGATTTCAAAATGTTGAAATCAGTTAGAATTTTGTTCCTTCCGGTTGTGGAATTTTCCTGTGTTTTCTCGAATGTTCGATGGGGTGTGCACTTCCGTTTTATGGCTCCTCTTATTGTCCAATCAGATACTATTCTTCTGATGCGTAATTTAAAAATAGGTGCGTCCTGATATCCAGTTTTGGCCCCACATCTTTCTGGTGAGATAAAAGTTTATTCTTAAAAATGCAGTTTCCCTATTAGTGGCAAAACTCTTGGCCTCTTTATTTTATCGCCACCTCCTTTTGCCCTGCCAGTTGGCGTATTTTTGAATTTATAGCAACCCCTCCCTTCTTCCTTTGGCGGCAGCTGTCGTTTCGTCAGAGAGCGCAGAGGAGAAGCCAGCAGAAGTATGGTAATGAACGCCTGCGGTAATGATGTGTGGGATCCCAGCTAAAATTGTTTGTTCGGTTTTATGGTAAAGGATCAGCATTATTATATAAAAAAAAGATGTAATTTTTCCAAAAAACAAGGAAACGAATTTATTGCTTCGTGGAGACATCTAAAGGTTTGTTCGTCCATGAAAAATACTACTTATGATCTCCTAAGAAGTATTTACGTATAATAATATATTTCGAGTTGAAAGAATGTTTTGTTTTCTGGAAATAATGGTTTTTCAAATTATTGGAACATCCGTTCGTCTAGAATTTCCGTTCGTGGTACGTTGTGTGCTCTTTACAGAAATGAGCACACCTTTGTTTTATTGCATTTCAACATTTTACCCCTTGCTCTCCAATTGAATGAAAAAAGGTATAATCATTTGGAAATGAGTTTTCTGTTATTAAAAATTTGTGCAACTCCGGTGAGTCTTCTATGGTCGGCTCTAAAAATAAGAGAGCTATGGCTTGTTATAGGTATTATATTCTCTAGAAAATGAGAATTTATTTTATCTTCATAAAAAAAAAAAATAAATAAAGATATTTCTTTGCAAGAACATTTTCTGTGCCTATTCTTTTGTTTGTATCTGCTTTCATGATAACTCAAGTTTCTGCAGCTAAGCTCTATTTTTATTATTCAATTATTTCTCCTGCTCATGATTAAAAAAATTGTATAACTGTGTCGATCAATGTCAAGTGGTCTTTTGCGGCCAAATCAATGCAGTGTACTCAAAATGATCACATACTTATTCTTTTCAGAACGGCTCGTTTTTTGTTCCATTCCAAACACCACAAAAACATAGAGATAAAAACGGCTGATTTCATCAAAAAATCGCAATAAACACATTTCGTAAAAAAAATCGATACATTTTGTTTAAAAATACCGAAATAACAACAGATTTCGTTAAAAAATCGCGCAAAACAACGCAAACTTCATTGAAAAGAAAAAAAAAAAAGCAAATTTTGTATATATATATATTTTTTGAAAGACGATAGGTTTTGTTAAAAAATGTAGTGATAAAACGGCAGATTTCGTCAAAAAATCGCAAATAAACAACAAACTTCATTAAAAAATCACTATAAAACGGCAACTTTCGTTAAAATACTCACATATAAATTTTTCTGGGAACTTACACTTTTCACCTGGGAACTTATATTTTTCATGTAGGTTCCCAGCTGGGAACCTTAATATGTTTAGAATTTTCGAGCCCTGTTTATTTTAATATTTTTCTAGAATTTTATTTTATTTAATAATTTTTTTTTTGTAATAATAACTTGTTTTTTAACTATTTATTTATTTAAATATTTTAATTAATTATTTTAGTGTTTCAAATTATTATATGCATTGATTACAATGCTTAACTACCAATCAAATTGATGTTTCAAAGATGTAAACAAATCAATGACCAGAAAATCGCAAAATTCTAAAATCCGCACAACCTCTGGTCCCAAGCTTTGTGGATTTGAGGGAGTCTACTGTATATATATTTCTTCAATTTAATCAGTACTATGGCCAACTCTATTATATTGATAGCATCATTTTTTTTAATGATATCTGTTGTCAATAAATTATTCTTAATTGGCATCAAACTTATGAAGCATTGCCTTAAGAAAATTAAGCACTTAATCGCCGCATTTGATAAAACTTTATAATTTCAGTAAACTACAACTTTATAACTTCATTGAAAAGTAACATTTGAATATTAAGGCTGTTCTTAAATCAAAAATGGCTACTTTATGACATAAGTTTTAATTTATTTTTGATTGGAAATGCACAGAACTAGCAAGTGTTGTGTTCAAAACTATTAAATTAAATTATCCCCCCCCCTTTTTTTTTCAAACATAATAGATTTTTCAAAAAGCAGATCAAAATGAGCATTTTGAACCAAATTTCTATGGAAAAGAAAAGTAATCACCCAAACTGGGGTGAATAATATGTTTGTCATATGATTGAAAATGCTTATAAATAGGTAATTTATTGATAAAAAAATAAAAAAATTCAGTTCAATTCCGAATTGCTTCCATAGTCAGCTCTACCAATGTTACCTTTTCGTTAAAAAATGAATTTGTAAATGTGTCAATTTAGCAGGGCAGTTGAGAACAGCCTTAAATGAAAATTGTTTTTTTATCTTCTTCTACCAGCGGCAATAGCAGCCAAAAGAGAAAATACATCCAATAGCATTTCAGCTTGAAAAAAATATAATAAACTTTTTTGAATATTTAGTGTTAAATTTATGACAATAGTAATAGTATAACATGCAATTTTTTGTAAAACAAATCTAATCTTTTGTTTTATTCTAATCATAATAATTTATAACTTTACTAAGTAGATATTATTTAGACATTTATTTTTCACACTAACTTTTACAAATGCATGTATTTCTTTATGTGTGTGGCATTCTTTAAGAAATTATTTATTTTCCATTTTCTGGTATTTCCTTCATAGTTAATTATGAATTTATAAATTTATATAGGTGTTTGACCAGTATTTAAACTTCATCACACTTGAAGATAATATGTATATATTAAGACATCATGATTGGGGCTCTCTAAATTATTTTGGTAAGAGAAATTTATTATGCATTCTCTTTCATACATGTATGTGTCTAGTTCATAAGCAAAAATGAAAATGCACCTTATATCAGCTACAGATAAACTAATGTGTGTTAAAGCATGCGCGTAGCCAGGGGGGGTGCCCTGGGTGCCCGGGCACCCCCCCCCCCGCTCGCGCAGATCCAAGATTGATTTTTTTTTTTTTTTTTTTTTTTAATCAAAATTTAGAAAAGAAAAAACAAGGAAAATGTAAGCAAAGTTAGTTCAGTTAGTTAATCAAAACTAACAGTCTATGTTTTGAAATGTGATTCTTTCTTTTTTTCTTTTTAAGAAAATTATTTTATTCATCTTTTTTAAAACTAGAATATTTACTAGAATCTGTATTAATCACAGTAAATCAAAAAAATTGGTTTTATAATCCCAATTTGATGTCGTTTCTTTACGGAATTTTTTTAACACCTGTCTATTGCATGCATATTTCCATAAAAAATTATAGTAAATTCTCGACAAGGATAGAAACTACTATTTATATCTTTGCTTTTGTTATCTAAAGTCTAGATAGGAGTGAAAAAAATAATTGAAAGGAAATACAGATGTGAAACGATAATTCCACCATGTGATTAGCCTGGAGAACGGAGGGCGTGGAAGGTTGTACAAATTAGAGATGAGACAGGCTCAGCTCCAGCACGAAAGCCCGAGCCCAAACCCGGGTCCGAAGCGGGCACGGGCTCTATTTTCATTTTAGTGTTCGGGCCCGGGGGGGGGAGGGGGGGGGGGGGGCTCGGGCTCATTCTTTCTGAGAATTAAAAAACATTTATGTGTAGAAGAGATTGTACGAACTACTATTTTCCTTTTAAAATTATTTATTTTTTTTCAAGTCATTTCAGTGTTATTTTGATCAAAACGAAAAGAAAATAAAAATATTATTATTATTTTTTTTAATGTTTCAATAGTTGATTGTTGCTTCAAAAGCAAATTTGTGATGTATGGAGATTTATGTCTACTGCATTTCCGTCGACGATTAATTGATAAGGCGCCTATCAAATAATCAGAAATAATAAATTAGCTTCTGGTTGGATTTTCGTTTAAGGCAGAAGATATTTTTTAATTCGATCGTCTATTTATTTATTTTGTTAGAGAATGATTTCTTCGATTTTGATGCAGACTAGATGCTTGAGGTTTGCAAATTATTTGATTGTGCACGAATCATAATCGTTCTTCAAATGACAACAGCATTGTGATTTTTTTTCTGTTTGTCATCATGAATTTTGCTTATGCTGATTTCCCTTCGTAAGTAAACATATTTTACATGTTATTCCTATAGAAAACATTCGATTAGTTTCTTCTTTTCCCATAAAAACAACGGAACTTTAAGATAACTGTATCAATGTTTTAATTTGCGTTGATTTTAAGGTTCCCGTCAGTCATGGGGAATTGTTAAGAGAAATGAATTGATTATAGATAAATGTACAGGGTGCATTTATTCATGAAACACACATCATTAACATATCCATAATTTTTTCTTATTAAAGGAGAAAAAATACGAGACTTTTTTATGTATAAAGTACAATTTTATTTTATACCAAACTTTATTTTATATACTATTTTTTACCAAACGATTCATGCAATTCTTCACTCCGAGCCAATTTCGGGCTGGCATCTTATTTATTATTCGTAAAAAATATATTTATGTTGCACATTTGTTTAGCGAAATCTTAAGAAATGAATTTTTTAAAATTTACTTTTCTTCATATTGTACAGCTCTACTATTATGATTTATGTTATAAGTAGAAGTTAACCCGACCCGCAGTAAAAAAGAAGTCATCCGGACCCAAACGCAACCCACAGTAAAAGAAGTTAACCTGACCCACTGCAAAAAGCATAAGTCAAATGGACCCAAATGCGAACCACAGAAAAAGTATTAGTTACAGCTTGGTGCGAAAGGGTGGGGGCGGTCGCCCTGGGTCCGGAAATTTAAACGATGTCAAATTTATACTACCAACGTCATTTTTGCCTGTCACAAGAAAAGTAGTCTGAGGAGGGGGGGGGGGGGGGGGGCAAGCTGAAATTTTGTTCAGGCGCAGTTTTCTGTTCACACGCCTCTGATTAGTTAACACGACCAGCAGAAAAAAGTAAAAATCAAATGGGCCCAAACCCGACCCGCTTGAAAAAAAAGTCGACCGGACAAAAACCCGACCCGCAGAAAATATAGAAGTTAACCAGACCCAAACCCGACCCGTAATGAAAATATTAGCCCTGACCCGCGCATAGGATGCGAGTTTCCCAATTTTTAAAATCCCCCCCCCCCCCCCGAGGACTCTCCAGATCCGCCCTTGGCTCGGATGGTCTCGTGCTCCAATGTACTAAAAATCTTTCGGGCGCGGGTTTCAAAATTCGAGCCCGAACTCATCTCTAGTACAAATCTGTGCTTCCTCTAAAATAAGAAATGATGCTACGCAAAATTCAAATTAATACGGAGGTTGGTTCGTTGGTTTGCTAAATTTCGTTTTTTTGGGATCATATTTTGACATTCGTACGGACTCATTTTTTTTAACAGGAAAATTTTATTTATTCATGAGTGGAAAATATAAGAATTATTTTTCACTTTAAACTGCGTACAACAAGTTATTTCAATGCTACTTTGATCAAAATGACGGGGGGAACTAAAGTTGTGCTTATTTATTTTAGTATTTTATTGCTGTTTGAAATGAAAACTTGTGATAATTACAGATTTATGTTTACGGATATCTTTATTTTATATCCATCATGTTTTATTTATGTTTATATATCTTTTTCTTATCCATTAGCAGCGTCGTGCGAAAGGGGGAGCGTAGGGGGCAGCTGCCCCGGCGTGGAATTTCATGGGGCGCCAAATTTATACTACCAACGTCATTTTTGGCTGTTACAAGAAAAGTTGGGTGGAGGGGGCGCCAAATTGTAACTTTGCCCCGGGAACAGTTTTCTCTTCGCACGCCCATGTCCATAAGATTTAGTTTTAAGCAATTTCTCATCCTTCTTCACGCAATGAAAGATTGCGTTTGGGTCCTTTTTAAAAGAAGTTCTACACAATTATACCTTCCGCAAAAAACCTGTCTAAAACGGAAATTTGATAGGTTTTATGGGGTTCCGTTTTATTAGGTTTTATTACATAAGATATTATTTGTACCCAACATATTCAGGTTAAAAAATTTGGGCACCCCCCCGTTCAAGAGGCTGGCTACGCCTATGTTAAAGTTGCATGTGTTTGTGAAAAGACCAATATTCAAAAATACATTATAGAAAAAATAAATTAAAAGAATAAATATTTATTTATGAATCAAAAATATGTTCCGTTAATTATTGGAAGTAATGTGAATAAGAAGAGGGAAAAAAATAAGACTTTTAATATCTTCATAGCAAAAAGGTATTTTTCTCTTTTTATCACACATGTGTGATGTGTAAACATAAAAAATTGTTTAATGCATATAATTTTATGTTAATTTTTACTAATTATTCAGACATTTGTTTATTGTATACAGTGCACAAAGTTGCTATAGCATGTTTCAAATACAGAAAGCATTTAAGATTCTGAAACATTCACATAAACATTACTAATTTGATGAAGATAACATGATTCTATTTTATGAGTGATTCTGTTATTAAGTGTTCTTAATTTAAAAAATTCTCTTATCTCTAACATAAGTCATTTTGAATTATTTGAACTAACTCCTCATTGAAAACTTAATCTTTATTTATATTCTTTTTGATTACAAGTTAAGCTAAATTATACCAATCTAATTAAATTTCCATAAAAAGATTCATGCATTTCACTAAATACATATTACTTGATAGCCCAGAAAAATCTTAAATTTGTAAGTGGGATTTCAGTTGACTTTGAGTTTTCAAAATACACCTGTGATCAGACGTCTTATACATGGAGTGTTTATACTTTTTAGAACAATTTCGAGACCATTTTTTTTTAGTGTTTAAAATATAAAGATTAGTTAAGATTAATTTAAAATATAAAGATTCTTTAAATGTTTCTTCTGATAATCTTGTTTGTGGATTATAAGACTGCTTTGGCAAAGAGGAATTGTAAGCTTGGCATTCTTCTTTCACTACTTTTCAAAGTCCATCATCATAAAGAGCTCTTTTCTTCAGACCAAAGAGTAAAATGATAGGTGACTTTCCAAGAATATGTTGGAAAGATATATACCCAATAGTTGTATAGTTTGAAAAAATTTTTGAAAGAATATAGTGGTAGTTTTTTACTATGATTGATGGTTTTGTCTTGGTGCAGTTTCACTCTGTGAAGTCATTGAAATAAAGTTTTAGAATTTATTTGGCAAATATTAAACGTAACACATTCTTCTGATAGTATGATGAATTAACTTTAATATTTTTTTCTGTTCTTATTTTTAATTTCCCATTATAAGAGAAACCTTTGACAATCATAAAGCCTTTACTGAAACATGCTTTGCATTCTTGGACCCTGATTTGGACATCTTTTTCTCAACATCTTCAATAATAAAAAAACCATTTTTGATTGCAATAATTTAGATAAACTTACACATCACATCATAATGAGGAATAATGTATTTACATTTGTCTCCTGCTAAGTGATGTTCATAGTGTGATCTACAAAAATGTCTTTCATTGCACCATATGACTCGGTAGAATAAAAAATAAGACAGTGGAAATAAAAAACAAAACATATGTTTTTGCTTTTTTTAAAGCCTGTACATTTTGGTTTATTCTTTTGTTTATTATTGCTAGCTATGTATTTAAAGACTTTGAATATATTTCTGTGCCTGCAGATTTTTACTTGTTGCCGATTATTTCACTTTAGAAACATTAGAAACAGTATAAAGCTTTTTTAGGGTATTCATTTGGGAGTTTTTACTTTTTTCTCCATATAGAAGTACTTTTAGAAAGGATTTCACTTTCCAATTAATAATATTGTTTGTTTTGCACTTATGTATTTTTTTCTATACAATTTATAGATTTTTTTTAAAAATTCAGAATAAGGATATAACTCTCCAGGAAGCAGAAAAAAGTATCCTATAATCTTCAGCTTGTTTACATGTACTAGTTTGAAAGAAGGTTAAATCTGAAAGTATCAGGCAAAAATTTTAATTTCAAATAGTAATCTGTTGCCAGAAATTTTTACTCAAAAAATTTGCATTTTAAAAACCCTTGACTTAAATTGTTCTAAAAATGTGTAAATACCATCTGTAATATGAAAGTTATTTTTGAAGAAGTACATGTTTCTAAAAGGATTTTTAAATGTCTGTCGGCAAAGCACTATACATAGAAAATTAAAATATTCTAGTACTAAAAAACTTGTTTTTCACGCTTTTTTTAACCAGTTGTATAGTTTATTTTTTGTTGATTGATTAATTAATATAAAATTCACTTTAGTGTATATTATTATATGCTGAAATGTTGTAGTTTTTTACATTAATAATTTATTTGTCAAATATACTTCAATTCATGTAGCATACGAACGCTAAAATGTTAGTGATGAATTAACTACTTCATAATTTTCTTTTCTCTTTAGCTGTAAATAGGGGAGATGTAAAAGATACTGAAATGGAACAGATTATTGATAGCATTGTAGACAGCTTATTTTCTGTATTTGTCACTTTAGGTATGCTACTTTTGCTTATCTGTTTAAAAATTAAGTGTTATGAAATATTGCACATATTTTGAATGTGAAGTGACATTTTCATTCTATTTTCATTTGTTAATTTAAGCTTTAATACATATATATTTGTATATTTATGCTATACATGTACATAAATATGTTTTTGTTATATTGTTAATACAGTGAAACTTCCATTTACTGAAGTCTCGCCATTCCACTTACACATTTTGTTAGGAAGAAAATTTGTTAAATAGAAATCATCTGAAATTCATGAAATTTTTGTAATAAAATACACATGTATGAAATGAAAAATTCTTCTAAAATGGAAATATTGGAAAAATGTATTTTCATTTGGGCAGTAATTTTTGTCTTATGTAATATAGATGTATAATAAAAAATTAATTAGAAAAATACATAATGAACTGAGATAACGAAGTGTAACATATTTTCTCTCTCTCTCTCTTTTTTTCCCTCAGTATTTTAAATTCTTGATAAAAAGTAAAGTCTGTAACATTACTTTGTGCCAGTTTCTTTTAAAAAATTCACTGTTCATAAAATATTTTACACTATTATAAATATTCAAACAATTTATCTGTAACTTTTTCATGAAACTGGTATTTTTTTCTCATTGTATCGGAGGCTTTTAGCATTTCTTCTTTTAAATGGAAATGATTAAATGTATAAATAATTTCATTTTCATACAAACTGCTGAAATAAATTCATGCATCCATCGCAGCAGCAACTTCTCTATTTAAATGTTATACACACATGACAGTGGAATAAAATTTGTTATATAGAATTTGTTTTTTGTAATATGCAAATTAATTTGCATTTTTATAGTGTTCAAAATCATTGTTCAGCAGAAAATTTCGTTAAGTAGAAAACTTTGTTAGAGGAAAGCTTGACTATATTTCAATTTTTAGTTATTTCTGTACTTCATATCAATAGAAAATAGAAAAATTATTTTGTAGGAGAAACAAAGACAACAATTATTTAAGAAAATTCATATCTGAAATTTCAATTTTTTGAAAATAGTAACTTTTATGTAGCTAAAGTACCCAAATGATCAAAAAATAGCACAAAATTCAAAGCTATAAAAATCACACTGCTCTGGATTCCTTTTACTGATGTGGAAAAATCACAGCAAATCATGGGAAAGCACTAAATTATCAAAAATTGCCTTGGACAAAAATTACTTTATTACGCTAAAGAATTAAATCAAATTTTATTCTACAAATGTCGAAAAAATCTCTATGGGATGCAAAAAAAAAAAAAAAAAAAATCTGTTGTATGAAATCAGAATAAATGTTATTGGACAGAGAACAGAATTTACTATATTAGGTGTAAAAAAAAAAAAAAAAAAAAAAAAAAAAACATAGATCAAGAAGATATGTAAAAATCACAATCACTTAAAAAATCATGAAAAATCAAATTTACCATATTAAGATAAAAGTTTCAAATTTAATGTGATATATGAATATTAAAAAGTCACTGTAAAACACAAAAATGCTAAAAATTGGGATAATAAGGTGTTAAAAAATCAAAAATTGTACATGAGAAAATTTATTATATAGGATTAAAAATTAAAAATCCTTTACAATTGGGGAAAAAGAAAAAAAAACTGCTGAAATTTGTTAAAAATTGCTAAAATTCAAAAATTGCAAGGGGGAAAATTTGCCATAATAGGTTTGAAACAACTTCATACTATTTTAAACAGAATTCCTTTTAAAAATGTCAAAAATTTGCTTCACTAAAATCCAAAAATCAAGGAAGGGGAAAATTAACAATATTAAGCTAGAAGTTTGAAACAGAATTTTATTTCTGAATGTCAGAAAATTGCTACAAAACTTGAAAAAATCACTAAAAATGAGATTGAAAATTGTATTAAAAATTGCTAAGGGCTACATCGGCGTAAAAAAATTTTAAATAGAAATATGTTATGAAAGACAAAAAACAAATGAAAAATGCCAAAAATATCCAAAAATTGCTAAAAACTTCATTGAATATCCCATTAAAAATCACTAATAATTTTTTAATTAAAAAATTCAGAATTTATCACATAGGCTAAAAGTTTGAAATCAAATTCTTGTTACTAATACCAAAAAATTTCCAGAACTTGAATTGTTAAAAATTGAATTAATAAGCACCAAAATTCAACAATCAAAGAGGACAAAATTTACTATATGAAGATAAAAATTTGGGACCAAATTTCCTTTCTAAATGTGAAAAATTACTGTGGAACTAAAGAGAAATGCTAAAAACTACATTAAAATTTGTAAAATATTCAAAAATTATTGGTTACAAAATTTAGTATACTGGAGTAAAGCATTTCAATTAGAATTCTTCCATAAATAATAAAAAAAATCGGTGTAAAACGCAAAAGCATCGTAATTGAAAATCATTACGAAAATGAAAAAAAAAATTGCTAAAATTAAAATTGCATAGGGTTAAAAGTTTTAAACTCGATTTCATTTTGAATGTCAAACAATTTCTGTAAAACTCAAAAAATTGCTGAAAATCTCAGTAAAAATCACTAAAATTCAAAAGTCATGGAGGAATTACTACAATAGGATAAAAGTTTGTAACCTAATTTCTTTTTCAAAAGTGTAAAATTCACCACAAAATTCACTGAGTTAAAACATTGTAATTGTAATTATTTCATTAATAATAAAAAATCAATGAGAAATGCAAAAGATTGTTAAAAATCATATTAAAAATTGCCAAATTTAAAAAAAAAAAAAAAAAAAAAAAAAAAAAAAAAAACTGAAGAGGATAAATTGTCAATTAAATATTAAGCTAAAAATTTAGAACAGAATTCCTTTTATCAGTGTCATGTAGCTCCAGAATGCAAAAAACTGCAGAGGAGAAAATATACTATATTAGGATAAGTGTTTAAAGACAAATTCCTTTTCTAAATATTAAGAAATGCTGCAGGACTTTAAAAAAATACTAAAAATCACATGAAAATCTCTAAAATTAAAAAAATTCTAGAAGACAAAAATTTACTATATTTAAAAAAAAAAAAAAAAAAAAAAAAAAAGAATGCCCTCTTTTCTTCCCCCCCCCCTTTCCCCTGAAATCATGTAAAAAAATTAAAAACAACAACAACAAAAAGCAATGAATTCAGAATAACCTTTACTGAAAAGAAAACAAAATTTATTGGTATAAAAGATTAAAACTGTTTCTTTTTATTAATGTCAAAAAATCACCTTGAAACATAAAAGTATCGCTAAAGATCACCTAAAAAATTATATAAAAAAAAATCTGATAAAAAAATCTAAAATATGGGCTTTGAGATGCATAACTTATATAGAGGTACTTTCCTGCCAAATTTTGTAATTCTACATGTAGCAGTCTCTTCAGAATCGCATTGACAGATATACACACTCACACACTAATTTGTTTCCTTATTATTATAGATTTTTTTTAAATACTCAGCTGATTTTTGTTATTTTGGACTGGGACTGGGTATGGGCTTTAATAGTAGTTTACGTTGTCTATGTCAGTTGCTTAATCAAAAAGAAAAAGAAAAGTTTTTTAATTGTGAAAATATGTGCATAAAACATTTTGATTCTTAGTATTTTGTTTTTATTTAAAGGAGTGGTGCCTATTATTCGCAGTCCTAGAGGCAATGCAGCTGAAATGGTTGCTGAGGTATATTTATATTTTGTTGTTTTCATTTTATTTCCATAAGCGAGGATTACTTAATAATATTAATATTATTATTAATATTATATTTTAACTTTATGTACTTAAATCCAACTTCAGTTTCTGTCAACATCTTAAATAGCATCATCTGCTTACTTATGTATGAAATATTTAACTGATCTAATGCTAATTCTGAAATTACCAAAAAACTTAATTAGAAATTTATAAGAAAAACAGCAACGGAAAGAAATGATTGAGTTAACAATTGATCACATAATGACATCAATCTGTAGTGAAAAGACAGTATGATTCAGTAATCTTTTTATCATATCTACTGTGACATCAAACTGTTATTTTGCATCGATAAAATTATTTTGGTTTCTTGTTATTTGGCATAAAAGCATTACAACTCTTTTTTTTTTTTTTTTTTTTTTTTTTTTTTTTTTTTTTTTAAATATATATATATATATATATATATAAGGGAAATTAGAAAAACTTTTGAACCAGCCAAACTATGGCAATGGAATGAAAATTAACCTTCATAGATAACTACTGAGTAGGTAACTTTAAATTAAATTTCAATAATATCTGAATATTTTAAAATTTAGTTGTTTATTTTCCTTTAAAAATTCACCAGTTCACATCTGCCAATATTCTAGGCTCTTCTTTTTCCTTTCTTTCAAAAATTTTTTGTCCGTAAAATTGAGTTATTTTATTTCTCAGTTCATGCATTTTATAACTGTGAAATTTTACATATATTTATATCTACTAGTACCCTAGGTACTTATTTTCTCTTTCTTTTCTTTTAATTTCTATTTTTGAAATTGGGCTATTATTTTATACTTTATGCAGGCATTTTATAACTGTGACTCTTTATTTCAGGATGTCCCAGGATCATTGGGACAAACTCTAAGGGGTAGTAGGGTCATTACAAGGATTTAGAATTGCATAGTAACAATGGTCTGAAACAACTTTGTTTCCTGTTAGTGGTGTTAACATCTGCAGATCATAGCATCTTTTTGCAAGACTTACATGAGCTCCAAGCTTATATGACATGCTATGCCATAATGTGTCAGGCACCATATGTGATTTCAACATGATGGGGCACCTCCTGATTATGACAGATTTGTTCATGAACATTTGAATCAGACGTTTGATCATTGATGGACCTGACCACCATGCTTTCCTGATTTAAGTAGCATAGATTTCTTTCTTTGGATTGCACTTAAAAGTGCTGTGTATCCAACACCCATGAATGTCTATATGGATCTGGTTGTAAGACTTCTCTGTGCTGCTCAGATATCCAACAAAATCTAGGTGTATTTGAGCGAGTCTGCCAATCCATGGTTCGACGGTGTGATGCATGCATCAATAGCAATAATGGAAATGTTGAACATATTTTGTGTCACTTTCTCATATCATCTACCAGTCCACACATAATATCTTTGATCAATAAATTATATCAGATTATCCCAGTCTTGTGTCTCTTCGTTTCTTGTACCTGTCATACTACTATCCCATGATGTTTCCGACCATGGGTTGCTATGCAAACCTGAATCCTTGTGATGCCTCCGACCTCTTGTCAAAGTTTGTCCCAATAATCTATGAACAGCCTACATATTGCCTTTTGTAAAAATACTTTTTGGAAAGCAGAAATTAACTTTATAATTCATAAAAATAATTATTTAACTAATTTTATATAAAATTAGTTAAATATTTTCAAAAACATGATCTTTTTTATCAAGTTTTTATTTTTTCTATTTTTTTTTTTTTTTTTGTAATTCTGTACATTTATTGTACATTATCAGACTTTTTATTAGTAAGTGTTTAGATATTGTATTTGTAAAGTCTTTTGTCTTTAAAAGTGATTATTTTTCTTCCAGAAATTAGATAAGAAAATAAGAGAAAACTTAAGAGATTCTAGAAATAGTTTGTTTGCTCCTGATGGAATGCCCAGTCCTTTTGCGTAAGTTTCATCATTTTAACTTTTAAAAATCATATTTTTGATGAAAAAAATGATCATAGATTCAAGTTTTAATATATTTGATTCTTAATTTGCATTGATTCCATATACTTAGGGTGAAATAGTAAATAAGCTAGCATTAAAATTAGCATTCCATTAAATCTGATTTAAACGTGGCATTTGTGAGTTTCTATGAGATTTCCATCGTTAAATAAAGTTAACCAAACTTCACAAGCATCGGAAATAGACTAGAAAAGTCATGTTTTTGAGTTTTATCTAAAGCAAAAGCAATAGGTTTTAACATTTGTAACAAGTATTTAACTTCTTTATAAATCATGATATTGTATACAATTTTAACAACTGCTATGTCCTTTAATATCTTCATGATCTTCAATTATTTGCAAATAATATGGCCAATTAATCATGAAAGATTCCAAACTATCAAATTCCAATACAAATTTATTTTCTTTTAACTAAACTAATTCACACTATTTTATTTGTTGTTTATCCTGTATAAAATGTGTGTAAGGAATTTAATCTAAAAAAGTCTCAGATTATGTCACAAAATATATTTATGCCAGTTGTTTCCATTTTCTGCATGTTAAAACTGATTCTATTTCTGAAGGCAAAAAGCCAACCCTGATTGTCACTATTTCCTTCAAGGATAAAATTTTCTTTTTTTTTTATCCATAACTTGACTGTTTTTAACTTTGTTCCTGCTCTTTGACATTAAGTAATGTTTGTTCACACAAGCTTCTGTAAAAACTGTCTTGTTGAAATCATTGCAGTCCTCCAGCACAAACGTTATTGCATGCGAAGTTTTCGCCAATTAGCATGACAAAACTAACAGAGATGAGTACACTGCACAACTATGGTTCACTCATGCCATGTACCTGGCAAAGTAAAAACAGAAGTAAGAAAGGTAGATGTGCAAATTTTGGATCGAAGATGCTTAACAAATATTGAAAATGATGTACAAATACAGAACGGGCAGGGGGAAAAAAAATCTAGCCTCATTTTTAAGTGTCCCTTATTCAGGGATAAATACATTACATGTCTCATAGCAAAGGATGAGACCAAAGCTCTTATATCTTAAATAGAGGTGTTCCTTATTTGGAATGTAAGTCCATTAAAGCATAACTATTTTAAGTGAAATAAAATTAGAAATTTTTTTATTTGAAGCATTTTTTTTTCTTTGACATTTTCTATGTTTTAGAAGTTTAAAGGGAAAAAATTACCTTTTGGGGAACATATATATTTTTTATTTTTATTTTTTTAAATTCATTTATTTATTTTTTAGAATTAGAATTTTTTACTTGACCATTGGCTTGAGAAAAAAGTTGCAGTGAGGATAAAAAGAAATGTACCCAATTGATGGCATTCAGTTCACAGGCTACCCATACTAATTGTATATTGTACTCTTATTTCAAAGAATAATGGCCCTAAAAAAATAATAAAATGGACAAAAAAAAGGTCAGCTAGATTAGAGGGGAATTAGTCCCTTATTCCCTCCTTTATACTTAACCAATGAACCCCCAAAATTATTCAGGGAAGCACATTAACAAAATAAACTGGTATACCAAATTTGAAGCAAATCGGATAATTCTGCATCAAAAACCCCTTTTATCTAAATTAAGAGGGGGGATTAGTCTCCTGCTCTCCCCATATGCTTAACCAATGAACCCCAAAATTAATCAGGGAAATGCCTTATGAGAATAACCCTATATATGCAAATTGAAATCAAATTGGACATTTGTATCAAGAATTATCATGTTACATACATACCAGGTTGGCAAAAATCCGGGTTTTTGTACAAAAACCCACCCACCCGGGTTTTTCTGGGTATTTGTGGGTTTTTCTGGGTATTTGTAGGCTTTTCTGGGTTTTTGTGGGTTTTAGTTATTCTTCTGTATATTTGTGTATTTAATTATATATGTATGTACTCATTTAAAATTATATTTATTAAGTTACATTTTTTAATTACATCTGATCTATTTATTACTAATTAATATTATTTATAATATCAGTTAATAAATTTATTCTATTCTGATATTAGTATTAATACATCAATAGAAAACTTAAAACTAATATCAGAATAAGTTTATTTACTGATATAAAATAATTTTCATACTATTAATAATTCATGTTAATTATTACTAAAACTATTATTAATACTACTTTAAGTGATAAAAGTGAATTCTTATCACTTTTAAATACATTTTAGTTATTACAATGAATAGTTAATTCTACTTTTGTAATAACTATAATAATTAAAATTGCTATAATAATTAGTAACTATGATAGTTAAAATAGCTGACTTTGCCTGCTAGTGGGACTGGTCCTTTTATAAGTAAACCTCGAAGTGAACAAACTTCGAATTGGATCCACACTACCTATGGCACTGCATAACAGGTCGAAAGCATGCATTACTAGGCCCCTCCTTTTAAACAAATCTCTAATTTAGATGCACATCTCAAACCGTATCTCCACTGGCTACAACACCATGTGGAGGATGCTGCACATGTACAGAAGGACCCTTCCTTTCAAATGAATCTATAATTTATATGCAAATGTCATGCAAAATGTATCTCAAACTGGACATACAGCACTGTATAGCAGGCATACTGTGCACACACTACCATGTAGTGCACTACATTCTTAACAAAAATATATTTGAACAAAACTCTGTTAAACAACCTATCTGTAGATAAGTCAAGGGAGTGGCGTTTTAAGACAAGAAATTAAGATTTTTGCAGAAATTACTACAGCAAATAACAGTATTTGTCACAGCATTCTTTTTTATAAATTTTTATCGTATGTTATAAGTTAAGCTATCTTAAAGTTTGAAGCAGATTAAGCAAGAATTTTAGATTTTTACAAAAATTAAATAAAACAATAGTGGTATTTGAGGGAAAAAGTGTTTGAATTTTAAAAAGCAGCTAACAATTATATCTTCAGCTCTTGATGAGCTGCAAAAAAATACAACTACATTGCCATGTTCTGTTAAGAGTAGTATTAGATTATTACTCTTATTAGTACTCTAGACTTATTTGGAGAAACTTGATAAAATCAGAAGAATTGAAACAACACAAGGAAATTATGCTGAAATGCTACAAACAGATCATCGGGACTGAGCATTTTTTAGCTAATAAAATGGATGCAAAGTTTAGAGGGGAAAGACTTAATTTAATGGAAAAGGAAGAAACTGATGCTTGGATAATGCAGTATTATTCACAGTAGTTACCTGTAATATTGGCATTTAAAATTAAAGACAGACTATTTTCCTAAATCACTTTTCTCAGAAAGTATTATGTCACAATTCTCAGTTTCAAAATGGTGGGAAATTCTTAAAGGAAAAATAGTGAAAAAGAAAAACAAGTTAGATTCTAATTTTTGTAGTTTTTTCCAATCTCTGCATTCTGTTTCATCTAGCTCTATTTCCATCGAGAGGATTTTCTCTACATTTGGAATTTGGATTCATATAGTCTAAATTACAGAACAGACTAGGCTAGAGCAGTATGAAAAATTAATAAAGAATTATAAATATTACCATAAAAATTAAAGTGAATGTGATTTTGATCGGTAAACTATAAAAAAGATCAATTATAATTATTTTGTATTACATTGCGTAAACTATTTGGAATATCTTTTTATAAAATAAATATATTAAAAAAATAAATATTCTGAAATAAACTACCACCTAATTACCACAAATATGACTTTTTTATGTGATTTTTTAAAAAAAACACCTAGGGCTTAAAAGGTAAATTTGTATTATACTATAAGGAGGATTTGCAGATTCAGAAATGATTTTTAGCAAAAACTCACTTTTAACAAAAACCCAGGTGGGTTTTTGTTGGTGGACCCGCCAGAAAAACCCACCCGGGTTTTTCTGGGCTGGGCCCACTATGCCAACCCTGATTACATACATACACACATACATATGTAGATATGCATGTACATACATGAGGACATATGGGCATATTAGCTCTCAAGCTTTGATAGCCTATGAGCTAAAAATTGTGTAAATGGTACTTAAGAATAGTACAGGAAAGGAAGCAAATTCCTAAAGCTTTTGCTATTAAATTTAAAAACATTTTTTCCTGAAGTCTGCTTATTTTAATTTGGGGGATCTGAAGAGAAAAGCCTGTGTGTGTGCAGCAAGGTGGGGAGATTTTGTGGAAGATGTGCCTTTTTATTGTTTAAAAATAATAAATAAATGTTAAAAAACTGAGGTTTCTTATATCTAGTAATGATTCTTATGCAGTTTTATTACTGAAAGTTTATTTATCTCTTTATATGAATAAAATAAGTTAAAACGTAATGACATTGTTTTATAGATATAGTTAAAAAAAAAAAGAATTTTAATGTTAACTCTTGGCCTGCATAATTTTTTTCTGGCTTATTTCTAATGTATCTTTTTAAATAACAATTTGATTCTCAAATAATTATTAAAAATACGCCCTCCTCTTTATTATTATTATTATAGGTAAAGAATAGATGCTATATGTTTCACATATATTTTTATTTAATTTGCATCAAATTGCACATGTGTATTAAAATTTCATTTAGATACTTTTATTCATGAAAAAGAAGATTAGAAGGTTTTAAACAGAAAAACAATATTTTGTTTAAAAAATCTTTCATATTTAACTATTACACAAGGTATTGTAAGTTATTGTATGGTTTAAATTTTAATACACCATTGTTTGAATAGCATTTTTTTTTCAAAGTATATCTGCATTCAAATCAAGAAAATTAATTTTTGAGATGTCTTTAATTGAAAGTATATTAAATTTAAAGGTTTAAGTATTAAAATATATGATTAAACATTTTTATTCTATTTGCAAAGTATATTAGAAACATTTATTTGTAGCTGATAAAAGTCATTCAAATTCATTTTGTAGTTTTCAGAGACCGTTGTTGGTAATATTAGACAGAAATCAAGATATGGCAACACCATTACATCATACATGGACTTATCAAGCTCTAGCTCATGATGTATTGGTATGTAAATTGCCTTTCTTAAAAATCAATGCTATCTCTGTTGTTATTTTTTAAATCAAAGTTATTACCATTTATGTTATTTTATACTACAAAATAAGATGAAATCCTGCATCATGAAATAATGAGGAGGTTGAAAGTGTGGGTAGGTGTTATAGCTAAAATTGTAGTGTTATATGAACTCTATATTTTTTAATTTTCTTACTTACAGTACATTTAACATATTTTCTGTCTAATGTATAAAATTAGCTTTATCAGTAATTTTATAGTAGCTTCATAATAATCATTACATAAGCTTTGTAATAATCATAGTAATTTTACATAAGCTTTATAATAATCATAATTTAGTATGAGCTTATAATAGATTTTAAGTTGAGGTCAATGTTATTAGTCTGTACCTGTACCTTGTTAAGATGAGACTCTAATTTTATGCTAATCACATGTACTTTTGGAACAAGGAAAAGCTCAATCCCCTATGCTATAATTCTCTTAGTGTGTCTATTGTCAGGTGAGGTGAGGATTCTGCTGACTTAGTTTTCTCTCTGAAGACATGTAAGAGTTGTGGGAACAAATAGCTACTTCTTTTGTGAAAATCAGATTTCAAGAGCAGATAAATATAGGAGAGGGGAAAATCTGCATTCATTGTATCTAACAAAAATATTTTGCCCTTTTCCTAGCAAAATTTTAAATGATGTACCTGGACTGGGCTGGTGTTTGGGTGACAATTTTCTATGGTTCTAATCTCTCCAGTGATTTCCCTACTTGTTATGGGTTCTTTTATTCACAAGTTGAGTCTTACGGTTGTGTCTGCATGTGCGATTGTGAAGTTTTATTAGAGTAATTGGTTTTAACACTAAGTAGTTTTTCAGTGTTTAGACCATGCATTCCAAGTGATCATAAAGGCAACGAAATTTCACTCATATTCATGTTGTGTGTTGTCATATTGTTTTTTCATTTGGGTATGTGTGCATATCACAATATTATTATTATTTTTTAAACTTAGTTTTTTAATAGAGTGCAAAAAGTATAACATGATAATTATTTGTAGTTGTCTGTAAAATTTTTGTTGTAAATGTAGCTTTTGTTCTAGTTTGATATTTTGTCGTTTGTCAGTATATTTTTTTTATTTGCAGAAATATTGAAATTTCCTATTCCCACATCTACCATTGTTTAGCTGTACAGTAGACTCCCTCAAATCCGCAAACCAGAAATCCGCAACTCTCTAAAATCCGCACATATTTTATGGATGTAAACAATGAAACTTTCAGTTCGGATATTGGGACAAAATTTGATTCGTTTAGTTTTGTATCAATTCCATATATTTTTTTATTTGTAATTTGTTAATAATACTCTATTCCTATTTTTTTCATGAAGGAAGAATAAAGTTTTTTGGAAAAAATTCAAGATTTTTCTGATATCACTGGTAATCACAATCTTCTTACCAAATATATTTGTGCATTAATCAAGATTTTTTGGTTATTAAGCCTGGCTAAACTTGAAAAAAAAAATCCTTTATTTTATGATTTTGATGTGAATTAGTTATGTATTTTTTTTAGGAAAGTTTTGTTGAATAATTTTGGGAAAATGTACTTAATCTTTATAATGAATATTTAATCATACACTATTGATTATTAACTTGACCTTTGCTGTTAGTACTTTAATTGTTTTAAAAATTATCTAAATTTTTATTATTTTAGTTTATTACTTATTTTGATATTTTATTATATTGTAAGCATTCATTATAGTTCTGATTGCGCTATTAAGTGCACTCAAATTACTGTTTAAAAAATGTAAACAAAGCAATGACCAGAAATCCACAAAATTCTAAAATCCGCACAACCTCTGGTCCCAAGCTGTGCAGATTTGAGGGAGTCTACTGTATTTAAAGTTAAACAAGTAAGCATTCTTACTTGATGTGTGAGATGAGAGTTTTATTTCCACATTAAATAAAATTGTAGATTAGAACTATTTTGTTATTTGGATTGCACTTGAAAAAGATGTTGTTTATTTGCGCTGATATAAAGATTGTTGCAAGAATCCAACTCCTTTGTATTTTAATAGAATTATGAGGGGTCCATAAACATTCTTAATCAAAATTCATTCTTCATTGTTCTTCACAGTCTTCATAATTTTTATACCTGCGTGAAGTCCAACGTGAAACTAAAACTATAAGTAAAATGTAAATTCAAGATGTTCCTTCTTTTAACCATTCTAAATCTTTTGTTGTTGTTGTTGTTTACATATGTGAGGATTTTCTCACAA
This sequence comes from Maratus speculifer, assembly GCA_964019185.1. Classification (NCBI taxonomy): domain Eukaryota; kingdom Metazoa; phylum Arthropoda; class Arachnida; order Araneae; family Salticidae; genus Maratus; species Maratus speculifer. The sequence goes on from OZ025295.1 coordinate 171,124,675, forward strand.
TTTGGTATTTTGCAGTTAGCACTGTTGTTTATATTCATTATAAAAGTGCACTGCTTTTCCAGCGTTGTGCACATCATTGGTGATCATTTTTGTGCCTTCTCTTCTTCAAAGTTCTGATTGTATCGTAGATGACAATGCACTCTTTGCACATCAGATTTCCCTTTCTGATGACTGTTAGTTTTCATTTTCAGCATATAATTTTTATATTTTCTTGTTTTTATATTATTAACTACATTTTGTTTATTAATTGTACCTCTATCAAAACAAATTCTGTTTCAGCTTTTGGGCCAGTGAGATGGTATTGTATTTAACTGAATGAATCTTTCAAAATTTTAATGAAGATGATTTTTAATAAACTTTTTTTGTAATTCTTTGTGATTGTTTAAGTTATTCTGTAAATTTGGTGGTCAAGATGGAAGACCTTTTGCTACAGAAATTCATAAAAAATATTGCAGCAGAAATTGGTATAGATCAATAAAGAAATAATTTTATATTAAAAGAATGTCTTAATTTCTGTAACATTATACCAAACTAGATTTTGATAGTAGCAAAATTTCTTTATTTTCTAATTTTTGACTTCAAAGAATGAAAGTTTGGGTATTTTCGGTACACAATAACTAAATGCATTTAGCAACTATAGTTTATTACCATTATAACATATTGACTACATTTTATCTAAAAATTTCTTTAAAATTATAAATTTTTTTTCCTCAACTTTTTTACTTTAAATTTTATTTATATTTTTTAATTGTATGGCACATTTTCAGAAAAAACACCCTTTTCCTGTTTTTATAAAATTTAATTTGTAGCAACTATGAATTTAGAAAGTCATGAGCATATTACTTGGGACAAACAACTTATTTTTTTATTATACATCCAAAAGAACAAATAAAGAAATAATAATAATAATAATAATAATAATAATAATAATAATAATAATAAAAACTAAGCAAGTACAGTCAACTGTGAAATCTATATATTTAGAGATTAAGGGTTTTGCAGATTATACATTTTTGCAAATTATAGATCATCCCTTTGCTTACATTTTATTTTTTAAAGCTTGAATAAATTAAGAAAAATTGTACAAAAATTATAATTATAATGGAGAATAGAAACATAATACAACATTGGTTTTATATGTTTAATAATTAAGTTAATTTAAAGAAAAAATAAATTATTTGCTGTACAAATTTTACGGATTATGCATTACGGATTGTAAACATTGGCACAATACATTGGTAATTTAAGTTTTGGTTTATTTTCAATCATTTTTCTCTGCACACAAGGACATTTAAATATTTTATTTACATTTTAACTGTTAATGACAATTTTCACTATTTACCAACCTATCAATTACCAACATGTAGTGTATCTATCAATTACCAACATGTAGTGCAAATAATAGACACTTGCAGATAATACATCTGTGGATTTCACAGAGTTGACTGTATCTTTATTTTACATAAAAAAAAAAAAAAAAAAAAAAAAAAAAACCATAAAAATAAATAAGAAAGTAAAGTGAGCAAGGAAGGCCAAATGTCTTGGTCTTATGCATTTTTGAATGGAAAGTTTTAGATAATCATGATTTGTTTCTAAAAGTGATGTATTTATACGTAATTCATATTTTTTTTATTGCATTCCATGTATTTTTTAAAAATTTGTTTGTTTTTATTTATTAGTATAAGTGATTTTATTGTATGTCTATGTGTAACTTCCTGCAGGATCTTCAACTAAATCGTGTCACAATGGAAGAAACAACTGAGAAAACTAGCCACTTAGGGGCAAAGCCTCGTAAGAAATCTAAAACATTTGATCTCAGTGCAGGGGATAAGTTTTGGATGCAGTATAAAGGAAGGTAATTGTAATAAATTGTATACATTTAAAAATAAATTGGCTATATGCTTAAAATATGTTTGTTTTTATCTCTTTTTTTTAAATCATGATAAAAAAATTTATAGAATGAAATCCATAAATTTATTATCAACTTTGTTACTATTATCATATGTAAAATTTTTATTAGAAATTTCGATTAATCTTTTAAATAATATATATATAGTTGTTTTTTCCTGTAATAATAGTATTGGTTGAACAAATGGATCACCAGATTTGAATTTAATAATAATAATAATAATAAGTTCTCTTGCATCTTTTTCTAAAAACATTTTGAACTGGTTTGTTTAAGACTGCCTTTTTATCAGTAGAATTTTGTGATATTTTCTTCAAATGACTGAGGAAATTTAATGCATGTTCCCTCAACTAATCGAGGAATTTTCCCATGATCGATTGATAAATTTCTTAATATTTCTTTTTTTTCATACAGTTGATAACATGTCAAGTATTTAGATTTCTCCCTTGACATATTTGTTAAACTCATTAGTTTTTTATGCATTTCTGGCCAAATTTTTCATTTTTTTCCATACTATCGATTTAAGAAATTTTGTTACTTTTTCCATGCTGGATGATTTTATTTCTTATTTGTTTATTTTTTTAATGGCATTCAATTAGTAAATTTCATATTTATTTTTTCTTGCAGCCAACCAATAATTTTCATTTTTTTTTTCTTTGTTTGCAATCAAGTGATTGTTTATCCTTTTTTCCCTTCAGCTAATCAACAAATTTCATTATTCTTTTTAACTTGGCTGATTCATCAAATTCACAATTTTTTTTTCTTACAAGCAATTAACATATAACGCATAAAAGGGTACAATAAAAAGAACAGTAAAAAGTACCATAGCATATGAAGTAATTTGAAAAGGTCCATCAATTGCATAAAGTCATCAGTAAGAGCTGCCAACTCCTTAAAGTAGTCAAAAGGGCTACCAGGTGCATAAAATAACATAAAAGAGCTGTCATGTAAATAACGTAGTCAAAAAGCACCATCAGTTGCTTAAAGCAACAAAGTGTCGCTTGGCATTGCACTTTGTTGTCTAGGCTCAATACTAAATAACTGAGTATTCTTTCAAATTATTCTATATAAATTGATTTCATAAACTTAATTTTAAATAATTATTGGCTAAAGTCTAATTTTCATTTTCATTTGTTAAAAAAAAAAAAAAAAAAAAAAAAATGTTAACAAAAATTATAGGACACTCTGACAATAGAAGATTCTTCAATTTAAGTGTAACTTTATTATACTTTAGTTGCACAGGATTTTTATTAATGCACATTTGGTAATCCATAAACAACAAATTAAAATTTGAATAACATGTTTGGTACTTACGTATTAACGCCACTGCAGCTACAGATTTGGCAGTTTTTAAGTACCTCGAATCTACAATCCAAAACTTTTTGTGACAAATCATAAAATAAGACACTTTTATTTAAAATCAAAACGCTTTCAAAATTCAAAACAATTTATTTAAAAAACAAAGTAGTCAATTGGATTTTGGTGGAAAATGGGCCGATATAGAGTCACTTTTGCTGCAGGTCGTTAATATGTAAGTACCGAATGTTTTTTCATTTATATCAAACTTTCTTTTACATCATATTTCTTTAAATTACAATCAGCATTCAAATTTATTAGCTGGCAGAGACCATTAGAAAAAACATAAAAAATCTTTTCCTTTTTACCTAAATTGGGATGCATGTTCAGAGTTGTTTGCTTGTGTAATGAACATTTTTTTTAATTCAGTGTATCATACTATTTAGTAAAACATCATGCATTGTTTTTTTAAATATCATGTGTTATGATCTGAGGCAACTTTGGATGATTGTTAATACACATTATTATGAACAACATTTGATCTACTTACACTACAAATAAATAAATAACAATAAAGTAAAATATAAAATAAATAAAAAATCCAAAATCAAGTGCTAAGTTAGTTCTAAGAGTCACAAAATAACATTGTTTAGACCTAAATGTCCTGTTATATGATTTTTCTGTTTATATGGTTTTCTATTCTTTTCTTGCAGTTTTTGATTTTTGAAGAACTATTTAAATATTTTTTTTCTTTGAACTTTTACATTTTCAAGCTTCTGTTTTTCCTTTCTTCCTTTTAATTTATCAAGTTTCATATAAGCTAAAGCCCAGATCCTTTTATTACTGTTCATTTCGCATTGATCTTTTAATGCATGCAGTAATTTTTTATATAGAAATGATTGAATAGCTTTAAAATTGTTTTCAGCCCATTCCCTATTGTGGCTGAAGCTGTCCAAGAAGAATTGGATTCTTATAGATCATCTGAGGAAGAAGTTAAAAGGTTAAAAGCAGCTATGGTATGCATAACTTAATGGATATTCTTAAGTATTAACTTAATGCATATTATTGATTATTAAGATATTGTAATTTATTATTAATGAATGTTTCATCACAAGTTTTAACATGCATGCATCATTTAAAAGAAATATATTTACAAATAATACACACATAGGTACATACAAGTAATACATCTAAAAGAGTATTTTCTTTTTTCTATATTTTTTTTCTTCCTTTGTAGTAGTTAATTTTTGAATTGATAAAATTTTATATGTTAGTTGATTTTAATATCTATGTTCATTTGGGTATCAAAATATAGACAGTTTATGATCAAGGATGATTACATTCAGACTAGACTTTAGATCTAGTTTTACTGTAAGTGATCTGTAATTTATTTTTCCATGTTCAAGTTAAAAATTCAAGAATACACAAAAAAAAAAAAAAAATGCAACTCAAACAGAATCTTTTACAGGCAGCTCAAACTGGGTATTTGTACTGGGCTATCATTAATTAGTTGTACCAAAATGTGTATTCAAGTCATTTTTCTACCATTGAACTATTTCTCTTGCAATAATCTAGTTAAACCTAGCAGATTTGTCCTTATTTTGATTATGAATATCTGAGTCTAAATTAATCTTTCTCATTTCCTCCCTCCTACCTTTCAGGAATACACTTTATTTTTTTTAACTTACCATAGTAGGAATCCTTTTGATTATAGCACCAATAGGAAATTTATTTTTTCGATTTTTATATGCTTTTACTGTTGTTATACAAAATATTTTTGCTTTTAATAGATTCTTAAGTGTCATTTTTTTTTTAACATGACCTTAGATTAATTTTTTAAGCTACGCTCCTTATTAAATTTTGTTCATGCAGCAGAATATAAAGTTTGTCTGTTGAAAGTATTTTAACCGATGTTTTTCAAATTTTCCAAAATCTGTTACTACTAAAGCTTATGATTTATTTATTGTATTATGACATACTTTCACAAAATAATAACAATAATAAAAATACTTTAAATAAATCTTTAAAACACAATTCATAGAGTTAAGAAAAGAAATTGCTGAATTCTCTTTAAATCTTGCTGTATTTTCAAAAATACTGATTAAATTATTTTGATGAACTACTAATCATGTTCTGTATTTTGATAAATAAGTACATCATATGTCTGTGTCATCAGACATAAGCATTTAGTTAATGAAATCCCCCTATTTCTTATATCTTATTTTGGAACTAATTATAAGACCCTGCTTATTATATTTTTTTCATTTTCTGTGATTATTGGAAAAATAGATTTTTAAATAACTTTATTTTTTCATGTTTCAGGGATTAGAATCTGATAGTACAGCTGATGAAGTGATCAGTTCTGTGTCGGATAATACAGCCAAATTAACATCTGCTGTCAGGTACCACTTATTTATAATCATTTCTTTGTTAAAATTTTTATTTTTATTTATTTTATTTTATTTTTTTCAATTTTACGACATATCTAATTTGTATTATTTATTATTTCTGCATTTTAAAAATGTGTATTAAATAATGTTAATTTTTATTTTTATAATGTCTAGTTGTTATTTATCTTTCATTATATTTTTCATTTTCATCAGATACATGCTTAATCATTATTATTAATGTCATTATTATGATTGATATATTTTGATTTGATTATAATGATATTTTTAATCAATTAGAAATTATACTTATTTAAATTTTTGTTCCATCATTAATTTTAATTATCATTAAGACCATGGATGTTGACTGAGCAAATAGTTTATTAAATGAGCACACTGCACAAACACAGAACTTGGCTTTAAATTTCATATTAATTTTTAAATTTTGACCCTGAAATGATACATATCAGCAGTATAGGTCCACTAAATCTGTTTATTATCTTTCTGAAGTTAACATGCTACCCATTCGAAAAATAAATGTTATGTTCCCAAAATTGAACTATCACCATGTTGTGTTATCATAGTTCCATTTATATTAATAAAACTAAGAGTTTGTAAGTTTGTCTCTGTACATTTTTGTGTTGTAATGGATGAAGCCAGTAACATTATTTTACAGATATATTCCAAAGTTTTCTCAAGATACCTTGAATAGATTTTCCTAAGATTCAATTTAAAAAAAAAATTAAGTTTGAAAAGATTTTGTATTACATTTTTGAACTAGATTGGTACTTTTATCATTTGCATCTTTGTTTCTAAAAGCCGTAGTCATATTAATTTTAACACATTTTTTCTAACTGGAGTCTTGGAATCCCATTATCAGTGATTTATTCTGTTGAGCTAATTCAGACATGAAAATTGATGTCACAATCAACAAGGTTTTGTAGGTGAGACAGATCTGCCAGGTTTGCCCAGAAATAGCTAGATCTATTGTAGAACATTGGCAATTTATGTAAAATATTCCCAGTTCGAATCTTGACTTGGACACTTTTTCACTCAGTTGCAAAAATTACTACTCATATGAGTTAAATACATGTTAATGTAAGTTATTTTCCAGTGTCATTCATTATTTCATATTAGCTTTTACCAAAACTTTTATTTCTTTAAAATTACTTCATATATATTTATTATATGTTCTAAAATGCTGTTGTATAAATGATTTATTTTCATGATGAGTTTGTAAGCATCATTTGAAATTTCCATGTAATTACCTCTATTTTTTGCAACATACTTATTTCTCCTAAACAGATCTAAATCTTACATATAAATTCCTTCATCAGTTAAAAAATATGTAAACAATTTACACATATAATTGTAAAATCGATCAATTAACTTTTCAAATTTTCATTTTGGTGTTTTAAAAAGTAATTAAGAATAACTATAGGAAATAAAAATAGTATTTATAAATTTAACAAGTATCTGCAAAGAAATCATGACATCAAATATACCTTTGTACATGAATCATTTGTAATGTCAAAAATATTGTAAAGTATCAATTTAACCAAATTTCCTTGTTAGAAGATAGTATTATACATCATGGATTGCAGATGATTTTGTGTATATAATTTTAAGAAAATTGCACTTAAATTAAGGCTTCTGTTATAATAATTCTTTTTACCCATGAGAGATAAACTATATTATTCTTATTTTACAACATTCTGTTTTTAGATTTGTGCATAAAATATGTATTTTTTTTAGCACTATATGAGACTATGGTATATGACTAGTGACTATAAAGGCTCTTTGAATGAATTCCTAATAATCTGTGTAAACAGAATGATAAATATTAAAAAGAAATGTGGATGAAAAAATTAATAATTTTTGGATGAAAAAATGAATAATTTTTTTAAAAATAAATACTTAATGCACCTTTTAATCTATAGAACATTTTTGTGTGATTTCATAGTTTCTATAATGATTACAAGAGATTAAAACTAGAATAAATCATTCCTAAGATGTTATTTTGAAATTATATTTATTATTTGCTAGTTTTATATAATTTACATATTTTTAGGTGAAAGGCAAAATTAACAACGACGATAACAACAACAAGTGAATAAATAAATAAATAATTTCACAATTCTGCTTTACATGGTCTATTTGGAACTTTCCTTATATAAAGGGTCTTAAAGATAATTAAGGAGATATATTTATTAATGAATCTTAAATTTGATCAGTTAGGATTTTGTATTATCACTTTAGTTTTCAGTTTTTACAATTGAATATTTATTCTTTGACAATTTCTCTAAATTTAAATAATTTAAATTTGTGAAAATACCACAGTAAAAATTTTTTCGTATTGATTAAATTTATTATTATTTACATTTAATCAAAGAGCCCTTATAGAATTTATTGTTCATAATAATGTATAATGATTTACATAAGAAAATGAATTGATGAATTATAAATTAATATTGCTTGTAAAATGAGTGAAATATTAATAATAGTTTGCATTTATCCTGTACTTTTCAGTTCTTTACCAGAACTTTTAGAAAAGAAAAGGCTAATTGATATGCATATGTCGATAGCTACAGCTATATTAGATCACATTAAGGTAATAAAATGTACTTTTTTTTTCTAAATTTATGTAATATTTTTCAAGATTTAATAGTTATTCCCAATCGCATTTTTTGTGTCATTTTTATGATAAATATAGTATAGATTTCTGAATGGTAGAACAGCATTGTCTATTAGCCAACATATTACCCAAATTTTAAAATTATGAGGAAAAAAATAGCAATGGCCAAAAGATACAATATTTTTTTTATTTCTTTAATATTTATTTTAAAATACATATTTAAAATAATTAATGTAAAAAATTGGACAAATGTCTCTTTTAATTATGCTCTCAAGAGTATGTTAGGCAATTTTTGCATCCTTTACCCCACCTTTCATTTAGTTTATTTAAAAAAAGAAAATTGTATGTAATTTTAGTGATGATATTTGTCTCTACTTCTAAAAGGATCCGCATCAAAATAATTGTTCACCAAAATATTTCACTGGAGATAACTTTTCTGCTCAATATCAGTGATAAATACTATTCCTGGTAAAATTTTTAACCCTTTGAGGGCTGGTGGGATACATTATATCCCACTTAATTTTAATTTAAATTTCCTCTAGAAACTTTAAATTTTTACTTTTATAACTTTGGTGAAAAATAGCTAAAAAATTGCTTTTCTCTATTTTAAAATAAAAATTTTCAAAAGTTCCAGTTGGAATTCATATTAAAGAAACATCATTTCTTGCCTCTCAAAGGGTTAAACAATATTTGATCGATATGGATCCAGACATCAGCAGAAGTATACAGGTGCATTAAGGTTTAGAAAATCATATTTTATGTTACCTCAAGGTTTATTCAAAATAGAAGAAGAAGAAAATGTGAAATTGATAAGTTTTTACTTAGATATGTGTATATAAATTTAAAGTAATAAAATTATATTGCAATACATTTTGAATTAAATTACATACATTTTTAAAAAACAACCTAATGGTAAGTAAGCTAACAAAAATAACCTAAAGAGTTGTAATGCAGAGTTAAAATTCACTTTCTAATGTTTCTTGATGATAACTTACTAAATTAGCTCACATATTTATAATAATAGAAGTTTGTAAAAATTAGATATATTGAATTTTTTAAAAAAATCTAGCTGTAATATATATTTTTTAATAACAATACATCAAAAACAGCATCAAAGCACATTATTATATTGTCTATTTATGCATATTAGGTTACTGAAAAGCTATCTGTAGATGTATTGCAATTTTCTACATTCAGTGTATATTTTGATATGCATAGTAATAAAGTAATTTAATTAATGGCACTAGATGATAGAAGCTTGTATATTACTTATGTCTATTTATTATCAGTAATGCTTGAATGATCAAACTAATGTATATTGTTAAAAATGTCTTTAATGTTTTCAGAGCCGCAAATTAGATGTTTATTTTGAAATTGAGGAAAAGATAATGGGTAAAGCTACATTGGTAAGCTTGTTTTTATTTTGATATTAAGGTAAAAACTTATTAAATTGAAATTGTTTATAGTGAACTTGGATTTGGCCTATTATAAAAATGCAACTCTGATGCATAAAAAGGAAATTTCAAAAAATGGCAATAAAATTTTTGTACTAAAAATATGTTTCTAATTTTCTCATTTTTCCTAACCTTATCCATTTTTCATGTGTTAATTTATCTGTGTTCTGTACTCTTAATGTTATAGGTTAAAGCATGTCATTTTAGAAATTATCATCATAAATTTTCATTTATGCATTCCCTTTTAAATGTCTTACTTGCTTATTTTCTAAAAGTTGATAATTGTACTAGTATTTTCTTTCTGAGTTCATTAAGATAATTAACAGAGAAATAGACTATTTGGATATTCGTTTGGCACAGTAATTTGTTTGGTTCCCCTATTTTCAAACAACAATGTTCATTACAGATTTGTTGGGGAAATATTTTCATGGTAAACTTATACATTGTTTGCATGAGAACTAACAAGCAGATTATTGTCTGAAAACAGTGATATGCAAAAAAGTGACTATACCCAATCCCTGGAATGTAGGGAAAAAATCCTAAAAATTAATATTTAAAAAATATTTAAATTAGTAAGTAAATGGTAAGCAAGTTTTTTTCTTTCCTGGAATTATGTCTTATTGATATAAAAAAAATAATTGAAAAATTGTTAAAGTGAATGCTAATTTGTCATTTGCAATTTTAATTTCATTATTCTAATTGAGAAATGTAAAACTGCATCAATTAAACAATTATTCTGAAATTTTCAATAATTAATCTGAATTTTTACTTATTTGCTTGTTTCTGTATATAAAATCTTAAATTTGTTTAACACAAGAACTCTTTTACAGCAAGCAAATACTGCAATCTTTTTGTGCTCATTATAACTGAGTTTGTGTTATGATAGCTTCTTTAACACATTTTCATAAAAATCTAAAATTATAGTTCTGCAAAAAAATTTAACCACTTGGAATAATTTATATTTTGTATCATAATAAATAGTAATCATTCCATGTTTATGTATCAGACTTGAGTTATGTTAAATCAACTTAATTCAGATTTCACTGAAATTTTATGCAAAGTCAGTTTTTAAATACTATTACAATTTTGTGTATTGTAATTAGTTAATTTTTATATTTTAAATTAATTTATAAATAATCTTGGTTAATTTTCTTCCTTGTAATAACTGCAATGAATAATATCTTTTGATTTATATTTTATATTATTTTTAAAATGCATTTATTAATACATATTTAATTTAGGAAAAATCACTAATGGATATGATTACAGATCCTGAAGGTAAATGTTAATTATCTACATTATGTTAACCTTTTGAAATATATATCTTTATATATTATATGAGTATGTATTTTTTTGCAGCTGGATTGCCCAGTGATAAATTACGTCTCTTTTTAATCAGTTTTATCTGTGGACCTTCAATGACCGAAGCAAGTATTAACACTTTCTTTAACATACTTTATTATAGAAGCTTCTTTGGTATGTTATTTTATATGTAAAGGGGTGTTTAAGAAAATGTACATCCTTTTTTTTTTTTTTTTTTGATATGTGTGAAAGCTTAAATGTACGTTTAGAAATATAATGTGTATTATGTAACAGTTTATAAGTTAATAAAATAAGCTATTTAAAAAATTTTAATATTGAGAAATTATTAGTTTTTTGGAGTTAAATTCATGTTTCTTATTTTCTTTGTTTTAATTATTTACAAGTACACTTGCATCTGTTATTTTAGTGAAATTTTTGGAAATGTTCTAGTTTTGTTAAAAGTATAGTGTCCACTTAATTATATTACCTTTAAATAAAACATAAAAACTTAATTTCATATATTTCAAACTTAATAATTTCAAATTTTCAAATATAATCATAAAAAAGACAAAAAGTCTGTTTGATTCATTTCTTTAACAATTCCGTTTCCTTATAAAATGCATATCTAATTTTAAGTGGGTTTTTCCCCCTTGGCTCATTTTAAGAAAAATCAACAAAATTTAAACTTTCAATAATTTTGAGGAAATTCTTCAAGCTGTAATTCTTAGTTGCAATTTTTATGGATATGGTTTAAATATTTTGAGTGGTAAAAATGTACTTGAAAAAAAGTTTATTTTCAAGTGCTTTAAAATTTAAAAAATGGAATAACAGTCTCGAATTTTTTGAGGAAATTTGGCTATCAAAATTGATTTGACAACCTTATTGGCATTGTTTACTACTTAGTGACAAAAAAAGTGTTATAGAAAATTCTTTCTTTTTCTTTTTTTTTCTTTCTTTCTTTTTTTTTCTTTTTTTTACTTTCTTCTATCTTCAATAGAAGAAAGTATTGTAATCGAAATTTTTTTGACTTCCGGTTTTTGACGGATTTACACGTTTCAGGGGTCAGAGATTCCAAAAAACATGTTTTTACAAAATGTCTGTCTGTCCGTGTGTCTGTGTGTCCGTGTGTCTGTCTGTCTGTGTGTCTGTATGTCGCCCTTCTACCATCAAAAAGTGTATGAAGTTATGCATAGAATTGAACCAAATTTTTTGTGAATGTTTTTGGCTGTGGCAAGCAGGTCCTCCTTCAGTTTTGAAATATTCCGCCGGAAGGGGGCGCTGCAATCGTGATTTTTGTGCCATTTTCAATGTTGTACCGACCAAAAGTATATGAAGTTATGCATCGAATTTAACCAAATTTTATGTGTAAGTGTATGACTATGGCTAGTTGGTCCCCCCTGAATTTGAAAATAATCGGCCGGAAGGGGGCGCTGCAATCGCGATTTTTGTGCCATTTTCAATATTGTACTGACCAAACGCATATGAAGTTATGCATCGAATTTAACCAAATTTTTTGTGTAACTGTATGACTATGGCTAGTTGGTCCCTCCTGAATTTGAAAATAATCGGCCGGAAGGGGGCGCTGCAATCGCGATTTTTGTGCCATTTTCAATATTGTACCGACCAAAAGTATATGAAGTTATGCATCGAACTGAACCAAATTTTTTGTATAGATGTATGATTGTGGATAGTTGGTCCTCCCTGAATTTGAAAATAATCCGCCGGAAGGGAGCGCTGCAATCGCGATTTTTGTTCCATTTTCAATATTGTACCGACCAAAAGTACATGAAGTTATGCATCGAATTGAACGAAATTTTTTGTGTAAGCATATGGCTATGGCTAATTGGATCCCCCTGATTCTGAAAAAAATCCGCCGGATGGGGGCGCTGCAATAGCGAATTTTATACCATTTTCAATATTGCACCGCATAAAAGTGTATGAAGTTAGTTCTAGAACTGAACTAAATTTTTTGCATATGAGTATTTTTTGGTAAGGCAAGTAGGTCCTCCCTAAATTTGAAAAAAAAAATCTGCGTATTATTCTATTGTACATCGACTCGTGCAGAGACGGAAATTCGTTTTTACTCCTATTAATTGATTGAAGCAGAAATTTAACATGAAAATCAAAGTTGGTATGGTATTGAATTAAAATTAATAAAGCATTAAAATGAGTAACTATTTTTTTTTAAATATTAAAATGTACGTATGAGATAGAAGAAAATTTTGGGATTGGCACATCCAACTAGTTTTTTTTTTAACTATAAAATTTATTATGAAAGTGGTAAATAACAGCATTACTTAATAAGAAGAAGTTTAGTTTTAAATTATTTTTAATCTTGAAATAAATTTCTTTTCAAGCAATTTTTAAGTACCTGTAAAAATGACTTATCATAAAAAGAAACTTCATTTGACTTTAGGCTAATAGCTGTTGCAAAATGCTTTCAAGGAAGAAAACTATCAAGGAAGATACTAGATACTAGAATACTAGGCATGGCACTTGTCTTAAAAGCTGCAAAATAAAATTGTTACAGTTGTTATTTTGTATGCTATAGTTATCTTCTGCAGTAATGTAATGAATGATGTAAAAAAGATGTGATAATGGAAATTAAGAGAATAAAAATTGTTTCTTGAGTCAGAAAATGTAAACAGATATATCCTATACATCAATAATAAATAATATATGTAACATATAAATTGTACATGAAAATTAGACAAAGTCAATTATTAGCCAAGAAAAAAATATCAAAATTTACAATAATCATTCTTTTGGCCATCAGATCTATTTCTATTTTGAATAGCAATTAAATAATCATCATATTTTTTTAATTCGGATGCTATATAAACTCACTTAAAATATGAATCCCAAATGCATCTATATTGATATTAATTTCAGATCCTTTTAATTAAAAAAAATTATTATTTATTTATTTATTATTAATATTACTTTTAAATGAGAAAGAAAGAAAAGGAATGGCAGTTAACTTATAGCATTCAATAAAAAACTAAACTGTTTTATCTACAAAAAAAATAAATAAATAAATAAATAAATAAATAAATAAATAAATAAATATGGAATATGCTCATTGCAGGCTACTACTGCACTTAAAATCATACTTTAATTCACACTTTTGCTTTATTGTTGTTAAATTAGATTACTTGATTTAAGAGTGTGAAGTGTTTATTTGATTTCTTTCATGGAAAGATGTCAACAGAAAAGTAGACAAATACTAAAAAGAAAGAAAGAAAAAAAAAAGATCAAGCTGTACCTTTTTAACTTTTTAAGATGTATAAAAGTTTTTAAAATATAAAAGTGTTGACATTTACAATGTCACATTACTGTCACTTAGTACAGTACTAGCCTGCAATGTGCATATTCCATTTTTATTTATTTATTTATTTATTTATTTATATATACACATGAAAGAAGATTTTTTCTCCCATTATTAAGTTATAACTGTCTATGTTATAACTTACTAACCATCCAATAAGGATTCTTTGAAATAGACACACAGTGTGGAGGTTCTTTCATTTATGTATTGGACTTATTCTAAAGCCAGTTTAATGCTTCCAATGTTGTACATAGCTAAACAGTCTGTATGAATATTTAATAGAGTCCTTGAAAAAGCTTGAATGTTACTGGTCCTCAAATGCATGAATCATGATGGAAAAAATATAAAATTTTTATTCATAGCTTTTATTACTAAATACTACATTAATTCTAGAATTTAAGTCATTTGTTTAATTTCTTTTGTAATAAATAGATGTTATGAGAAATGAAATTACAAATAATTTTCACAGTAGTTAAAATATTGAAAATTGTGTATTTTGCAATTGTAATAAATCAGTGTTTTATTTCTTTCTTCAGGTTGAAGTAGATCAATATATAACTGCCTTAAAAGATGCTGGATGTGATATTGAAACAGTACAATATATGAGAAGGTGGAAGTATGTAAACTTTGGATTAATTTTTATTTTGATAATAAAACATTGATATTTTATTTTTTATATCTTGCATAGTTATGGTACTCATCTTTTATTGATGCACATTTGTAATTACTTGCCATTCTTATTTATTTATAAGCATTAAATTAAATTTAAGTTTGCTGTTATTGATTTATTGCCAAAATGCCAATGATGCTTACTGTAGTTACCCAAAACTGTTTTTGTTGTCTATTTGTTAATCTGCCTGTCTGTTCCATGATAACTGACACAAAAAGCCTCCAATTGTAGTTAAGTAAATATATACCTGGATTTAACTGTATAGATTTAATTTGGTTCATTCATTCAAAAATATAGGACATTTTCTTTCATGTCATAATGAGAATTCAAATTATTTTAAAATTTGATTATTCATTGAAAGGAAAATGTCACATTTAAATAATTGATTTAAATGTTAAATTATGAATGCTAAAGTTTTGATATGATGTCAAATTAATTTAATTGGTTTAGAAATTCACTAATTATTAAAATTTTAACAATTTCAAAATGATTAGATTTTTGAAATTGTTAATTAAAATTATAGGGAAATTTCAGTTGATTCAAAATTATCAATTCGAAAAATGTAAAACATTTTACTTTTTAATTTTTTATGATTTCTAGTGTATGTCTTTTTTTTTTCCTGTTTAATTTAATCACTGCCTTGCAACTGTTGAGAAACATCAGAAAATGCAGATTTTAGAAAATTGCAATATTCTGATACAATATTTCATTAACAAAATAAGTAGCTTATCTTTGGGTGATTTTAATATTTTTCCTATTGAATTAGATGTTTTGATTTACATAAGAACACTTTTTTAAATCAAAGATAATTTTGACATAATTAGCAAGCTATGGATTTGTCTTTATTGTCTAATTTATCTTTGTAGGAGAATTTTAGTGTTCATGTTAGCTTATCAAATCTTTTTAATGCTTTCATTTATAGCTCTTGTTACGGAGCTAAAAAAAGATTCATCACAAGAACCATATGCTAATTTTGTTGTTTACATTGAAAATTATGAAAAGATGTCTTGAATTTAGACACAAATATATGATATAATATGCAAATTTTATCCGAATGCAAAAGTTAAAAAGTTTTTTTTTTCAAGCATTAAAATCTTATAATATTAACAAATGAAAATAAGTTTAAGACCAGTATCTTTTAAATCTAGCATAATGAGATGATGTCATGACTAGTATTTTATGCAGGGTTCATCTGTGATGATGTTTATAGGTTACTAGTCGCTAGATTTGAAATTTTGGGATATGAAACTGCTTCTTTGAGCATGGTTTATGGAAAATCATTGACTAAAGAAGAAAAGTTTAAAATAAGAGCCTTTTTGGACTGTTGGCTGACTGAATGGCAAGTTGCCCTAAAAATAAATAAATTTAAAACTGTTATGCACAATTTTGTTTAATAATACAAGAAAAGAAATGGATGGTTATCAAAATTCTCAGCTCATTGTTAATGGAACATTTTTAGAATAGCAGTTCAAGATTGTGCTTATTCTTCTATTATAAAATCTCCTCTAGAACTCTCATAGACATCCAGAACTGTTAGAAATGTTTTAAAAAGTTCTGAATGCTTGAATTATGGTAATTTGAAAAACAAGTCAAAACTACAAATTTATATATATATATAAATACATCCAAAGTTATTCAGACAATACCATTAAATAAACCAATTAAACCAGTATTTTTAAAATCATATTATTGAAAACAATTGAAGTTTGAAGTGAAAAATGGCAGATTACCAAATATTTTTAAAAATATATGGATAAATGGACATATATAACCAGAGTAATTCATATATTACTATACAATAAACCAAAGAAACCAGTATTTTTACAGTCATCTTATTGAAAACAGTTGATGTTTGAAGTGAAATAGAAGGCAGATTACCAAAATAATGAAAAGTAAATGGATAAAAGGACATTAGAAGGTTTCTTTATTAAACCACTCTTCAGGGGTGCATAGTTTAACAAAACAGCAAAAACATCCAACCAGTTTCTGTTATGAGTCATGCTAAAAGCTAAGAATTCGACTCACAATGCACCCGACTGGCTGAAAGCTATTTATTATTACAAATTAGTAAAAAGATATTCATTGAAGAAAAAAATAAAAACAATATGACAAAATAACAATAATATAATAATCCTTAAAAAAAAAGTATATATATACTAAAATATTTACCATACCCAAATCCTAGCATGATTTGTAGTTCAAGTGAATCTACATTAGATATGAATTACATGTGACTTTCTAATAGTTAAGTTTATGGTCATAGTATAAATCATATAGATAATAAAATTAAAATTGTAACAATAATTATAAAAATTAGTAGAACATATATTATGCTATAAAATTCATACTACATTTAGAAAAAAATAAATGTTACTGTTAGAAGTATTATATTTTTATTTTTAAACAAATATTAATATTACTATATTAATTATTCAACTAGAATATGTTACTTTAACTTCTAGTACAAAATATGTTTTAGTGCTGCCATCTATATGATTAATATATTAATTAAATTTTATACTTATGGTGCTGTCATCTATTATTGAAGAATTTTATTGGAATAAAAATAAATTATTTAATAGCTAAGAATTTCTAAGAATAATTTCTATTCTAATATTTTACAAATAATTTCTTTAAGACAAATACAATAGACAACCATATCTTATCTCAATAACTTGATCATTTTTAAGTTATGCATATTATTTTTTAGGTAAACATAAACTTTAATACTATGTGTAAAATTAAACTTTTTTGTTTAAATATATAATAATTATCTATTGTGTATTATCCAGACAACACCGCCCTCCTCCGTAATCTAACATCTAACCCACCGAACCATCCTATTATGCATATTTTTTAATTTTTTGTATTTTTTTTTTGTATTATTTTTATTTTTTATAATTTTTTAAAACATTTTTTTACGCAATGTGTTAATTATTTTTAAGATCATGTAATAACTTATTACATATTAAAGATTATAGGAGTTCTTAACATCATATGGTGCTGCATAAATTAGCATATATATATATATATATATATATATATATTAATGCAACTTAAATCTGCATCTTCCAATGTCTTAAAATTTAATCTTTGGCATAAATTAGTTTTTATGTATGCAAAAATATTTAGTTTTGATGGTACAGATGATTTAAGCTTTTACTGGCATGATTTAGGAAATAGAAACAGCTCTTTCTTAAATCAGGCAATACATCTGTTTCATAGTCTAATCAGATTTAAAATTCATTTAAATTTTAACAGTTCAAACTTATATATCAGACACAAACAATTTTCCAAATTAAAATCAAAGGAGTTTTTAAAATCATTTGATGAAAGAGAAAAAAAGACAATTCTTAACAAAAGAATACCAAAATTAAATCCATGTCTTGCTATTCAAATGGGTGCACATCATTTTGTGATGTAATAAATCAGTGCTTTATCTTTATGTATGATGCGTGCCGATCCAAACATGCCCCATGTATCAAAGAATAAGGTAACAATAAATTGATGAGGGTGTTTTTGGTTTGGATAAACTTTAATGATGCTCAGCTGTTTTCTGCAGTGTTCGTTATCTTTATAGGCACATTTTGGACTGAATCAAATCAATATTTGAGATGCATTATTTCTTATCAGAAGATGTTAAAGGAATTTTTTTAATGGTATTTTATCATTCTATGCAATTAAATTTCAATGAGTCATTGAGGTATAATAGAATCTTTATAATTTATTTCCCATTATCTTGACATTTTATGTAATTCAACAGTTCCTTTTTTTAAAAATTCTCTAAATGATTTCTTCAGTTGTACAGAGAACATTAATTTTAAAATAATTTAAGTGGTATTGTAGCAATAATGATAGTTGAATATATTATTGAGATTAAATATTTTTATTTTAGAAAAGATTTTTTGATCATGCATAGATTTTTGTAGGCCCTTATTTTAAAGTTGGTGTAATGATTTATATTCACTGTAAATATACTCAAATTAGTATGATATTTGGCTATATTATTGAGGTAGGTTACGAAATTTAATCCTTTTGAAAATAGTCATTGCATTGTGCAGTTTTTAACTATTTTATTAAATTAATATTATTTAACTTCAATAACAAGTTATTCTTTAAGTTTTATGGGTATTTTCTGTGTCTTGTATTGTTTTAGAATTTGCATTAGAGTAATATGCAGTAAAATATTATGAGTATAGAATTATACCCATCCCTTATTCTATATAACTTTACATTTTTGGTGGTTTAACATCCTCTTAAATTCAAATTAGATTGAGTTTTCAGTGCTGCACTGTATTTAAGAAACTTAACTGAATGGGTATTTGTGCATAATCTTGGAAAATGTGTCTTACTGTAAATGCTTAAATTATGCTTATTTTCTTTGCTGTTATTTTGTTGCCCTAAATTTTGGAATATTATTTCAGGACTTATAGTAAGCTATCATCTCATTCTACTAGTCAGTACAGTGGTGGAACAAAGACTGTAAGGTACTTAATATAAAAAATCTTGATTGTGTTTATGTATATTTTTGTTTGTTAATAGTTAAATTACATGGTTCATTTTGTGTCTAGTATGTTCTCTAAGTTGATGTCTCATGGATCTCAGTTTGTGATGGAAGGCGTTAAAAATTTAGTTGTCAAAAAACATGTAAGTTTTAATTTTAATCTTTTTAGTTAAATTTTCTTTTTTAGAAACTTATTATATTGTTGTGTTTATACAACAAATGTACCAATGTTCAGATATTATATCAGCTAAAGTATTTTTTATTTGGTAGTTACAAACATTGTGAATTAGTAGAAAGTTGAATTTGTTAAAAACATACACTGATTTTTAGATTAACTTTGTATAACTTACTTTTATAGACTACTGACTCACATTTTCTAAGATCCTCTATAAGGATTGATCTAGTCCAGGGTCGGCGAACCTATGGCACGCTGAGGAAAATTTTTGGCACGCCATTAATTGAGAATATAAATCAAGATATAACAGAATTTCAGAGTTATTTTAAGAAATTGGTGATTGCCATTAAAAAATAAATAAATAAATAAAAATCCATTTACGATTGTATAATTATTTTCACCGGTGAATAATATTAAAATCAAGTATGAACTAATTATGCAATAAAACCAATTCATCATTCATTCTATTAAATGAACATAAGTATAAACCTCAAATTACTTTTCATCCAAGATAGTACATTAGAAATTATGTTTAAGCACATTAATTTTCTTTATTATTACTTTCTAAAATATATTTATTTCCATAAATACTGCAGTACATGTTACCCATGTTTTTAAAATTCCAATAAAAATTTTTCAAGTAATTTCTTGATTTTATCTTATAAATAAAATTCATTTTCAGGGCTGCCACATGTGACTATTTTTTTATTATAACTGGCATTACTTATTTAAATCAGAAATTGGTATCAAACTCATCGGCAACATTTGTAAGAGAAATATACTTCAAAATTTATATTAGAAAACTACTTGTGCAAACACAATATAAATATAGTCTTCCATGGTGGCACTGTATTTTGTAGATGGCACGTCATGGCCACGAATGGCATTTTTTAGAAAAAGTTGGCACGGGGATGATAAAAGGTTTGCCAACTCTGATCTAGTTTGTTTAAGGGAGGTTCTTAAATGACAATGACATGTAATTCAGTATTACAGAGGTGATTGTGTTCCAGTTATATAAAGAAATTTTGGAAAATTATGATTTTTCAATACTGGAATCCCAGTTTTTCTCAAGTTACCTTAATCATTCATAAAAGGGAAATATATATATATGGCAAATTTTGACATCATTGCCAATCAACAATTATGTCAATTGTTTGTGAAAAAAATGCAAAAATTCACAAAAATAAATAAATAAATAAATAAATAATCAATCCTGCAAATGTTATGAAAAATTGCAAATAAATAAATAAATAAATAAATAAAAATAAATAAATAAAAAAGAATTTTGTAAAGGGATTACAGGTAAAAGGCAAATTTTGTCAAAGATTGGAAAAAATAAAGGGGGGGATTTTGTCTAAAGATATAGGAAAAAACATTGATTTTGTCTAAAGATCACGAAAATAGTGTAATTTTCATAAAACATTTGTGGAGTACTGCAAATTTTGTCAAAGGATTGCAGAAAAACATGAATGTTGCCAAAAAGATTGCATGAAAATGCAAATTTCATCAACAGATCACGGAAAAAAAAACTGAAATTTCAACAACGGATCACAGAATAAATAAAATGAATAAAACTTTAAAAAAAGATAAGATACATAACTCAAAAGCAAAATGCAGCAAAGATCTTTGGTCGTGTGGCAGGTGAAATCAGTCAGTAAAACCATAACTCAGCAAAAAAAAAGTAATAATATTAGCCATCTAATGTTAAAGAGAGAAAAGCAAATTTTGGTTCTGCCATCTACCATTACGAGGAAAAATAAAAGGCTTTAAAATAATTAATGTAAAATATACTGATATATATACATAGATTTCTAAACAAAGGGGCTGCTGGACAGAACTGGGCTCCTGTAACAGAAATCTTTATTTCGACATGTCAGCATAACCCAAATCCTAGAATGAACTTATGTTAGTCACTCCTAATCATTTTAATTCAAAGTATTCATAGTGCAAACTCATGCAATTTTTTTATATCTAATACAAAAAATAACAGTGATCGTTCGTTTCAATCCTGGTTAATCCCTTCGATATAAGTGAGGCAACTGCCTTCATTACCAAATTGCGTTGTGATTATTTTTGAAGATGGAATTAACTTATGGATCGTAAATAAAACATAACTTTGAATCAGATCATAATAGAATTAAATAAAATAAGACTCATGGTCGAAAAGATACCAACAATTTTTTAACAACTAACATATAAATTTATTTACAACTATTTTACAAATTGTCGGTGCGTCATAAGACACATTATTCTCAATATAGATAACATAAAAGACAAAAAAAAGCACTATTAATTCTACTTGTATAATTATTGTTTTTAATACTATGATCTTGAATACCAATTGGAGCGTGCAGAACCCCCTACTTGGCATTTTGCCCTAAACATTTTGGGAAACAATATAAATTATAAGAAAAACCGTACCTTCATATTATTTCGTGCCCAGCACTCAGTTAAGGCTTGCATTCGGAAACATCACAGGCGGTCACCCATCATCACTGGTGGACATCACATTCGGATCATAGGCTATCACACATCATCGCTGGCGGGCATAACATTCGGATCATCGGCGATGTTGGTAGGTCCTCCTTGGAATTAATAACACTTCTCTTCTAATACATCTTCGCATCCCGGAGCGAACTTTTCATCTGATCTCTTCAAGAAAAAAGTCTATATTCTTTTTTTTTTATGGCGGGCGTGGCTAATACTCCCCTTCGATTCAATCTGCCCGAAAAATGACCATTCAGTCTCTCCCCCGGCCTATTCCTGCAGCAGATTCGTTGGCTTCTTCTTCGAGCGTGGGGGGGGGGGGGGGGGGGCTGGCTTCTCTTGTCGGCAACGCGCTCCTAGCCGGAAAAATGACCGGTAGCCTCAACTAGAGAAACGTGTGCGGTCTCGCTTAAACCATTCTTGACGTAAATGTCAAGCGATTGTTATGCGAGAGCCCAAAACTGGTGCCTTCTAGATGCCAGTTGAGATAGGGGTCTGCCTTGCTCCTGACATGAATAGCGTTAGACATACACTAGTATTTACAATCCCTATACAAAAACATCAAAGGATACAATATGTATAATATACCATTTATATATATATATCTATAAATCACGGAAGATTGCTGGATGCTTATGTTCCCAGCATCTCCCCCCCCCCCCCCCCCCAACTAAATGAAAAAAAAAAGAAACAAACAGACAAAAAAGTATTTTTTCTTTCTTCTTTTTTTTTTTTTTTTTTTTTTTTTTTTTATAAGTGTTTGGCAATCCTGAAAGATCAATCACTGTTTCAGAGTCTGTTTGTGATTGCACACTTGCAACGCCATCAGTTGTCTAATTCTGTACATCACAATCTAAAATGATCATCATAGAATGCCTAGATTTTTTTTTTTTTTTTTTTTTTTTTTTTTTTTTTTTTTTTGTCCATGTCTGTAAAGAAAGTTCAGGTTACATAACACAATGATTCGCAGTCTCTGATTGTATTGCTACTGGCTTATCTCCCCTGCTGGGAGGTTGTTGATGTGTGAGGATTCTTCTTCTGCGTTATGCATCAATACTTATATTGTTCCCATAATTTTGCCTAAAATCGCGAATTTCCGAAATAATAAAGCAATGATAATATATATACATATATATATATATGTATTTTATTTATTCATTTATTTATTTATTTTAAAGCTGTTATTATGTCCAAAACTAGTTACTGAAATAGTTTAAGAACACATTTCTGACTCATTTTTCCAATTACAAGTATGGCTGTTATCATAACGTACAAACAATGCATCACCATATTTATATGCTACACTATAATTTTTTTATATATGATACACATTTTATACCATTCACATTATCTCAATATGAAATCAATACACACAATTGTTTATATTTACAATTTTGTTGTGCAGGATGATTTTCACCCTTAGCACTATTCCAAAACTTATAGTAAGTGCTGTTGTTTCTGTTTCATTCCTTATACATATTGAAAAATTAATCTTACAAGACCAATTTTATCCTTTTTCTTTATATAACATTTATACATATAATATAACCTGTCCACTCAAAAAAAAATCCCAATTTCTAAAATTTTTTTGTCATTCTGATGACCGCGGAAACCATATACTTAAATAAAATTTTGTTAGTAGTTAAACTCTACAAGTAATCCATTGTGTAAGCCTTATAAGCATTTTGTTATGTGCTGATATAAAGAAATTTTATTTATTTATTTATTTATTTATTTATTTTTTTTTTTTTTTAGCTAATTTGAAACTCAAACAGGGAGGGAAAAACAAAAAGCTACCACATTTATTGATTTGTTTATTTATTTTCTCCTACCAATGCTACCTTATGTCTCCTTATTACTTATATAATCCTTATTATTATACCCCTTTTATTATATATCCGTTTTATTTTTTGTATCACTATTATTAATGTATTTACTTCCAAACCCTTTTACCCAATTTCGAAATCTATCCTTTTCGGAGCATATAAAAACAATGATAGTTCATGACCCCGCATGCCTTGGCCAAGTAAATCAAAATCTTCTGCCCACAAAAGAATTTTTTTACATGCAAAGTCCCAAAACCCCCAATGTTGGTTGCCCCGCCAAAGATAAAGTTATGCAAAAGTTTTTTTTTTTTTTTTTTTTTTTTTTTTGTATGGATCTGAAAAGGGCCTTTTTTTTTTTAAACTGAGTTCCCTTTTCGTCTTAAAATATAAAGAGGTATTATCTCCCTGTGTCGCCCAAACAAAACCACTTTTGAAAGGAGTAATTATTAATATTATTGTTATAATTTTATTTCAAAATGTTCAATGAATCTGACTATCTAAGCTATCTTTACATTCATTCAATAATTAATCTTAAGAGGAAAAGCGTTCATCCACCTTATCTTATATAAATTTGCCTATCAGCCGTAATACTTATTTATTTTATTTTATCTTCTTTTTTTTTTTTTTTTTTTTTTTTTTTTTTTTCATGTATGGCTCTGAAAGGAGCCTTTATTTATTTATTTATTTTTTTTAAAATTAAGTCTTTGTGACAGTCTTGTACAAGCTAATCCTCCGTAACCTATATATCTAAGTAAGAGTGCCCTTACCTAATCCTCAATATTCTGTTCCGAGTCTGATTCATTTAACTCGCCCTTAGTTTTTCTGGCATTCCTCGTCGTAGGCTTGGGTGCAAAAAGAAATTGTATGTGTCGACGTATTGTTGGCCCATTTATTTTGTCTTTCAGACGGAGCACATAATTATTGTGTCGAACAACTTTTACTACCACAAAAGGCCCTTCAAAACGAGGGTGTAAAGCCCTAGGCTTGCCAATTACTTTTGCGTACACCTCTTGACCCACGTCTAACTTTTTAACTTCCTGAAGATCATTTTCTTTGATATATTCCGCCATAATTTTTTGTTGGTTAGCTATGGCTTGCCGGTGAACTGCCCTCATATGTTCTATCCTATTTTTAACGAACGCTTGAGTGCACGTTAAATCCGGAGCACTTAATACCGTAAATTGATTTTTAATTTCTCTACCAAAGAATAATTTTGAAGGCGAATAACCTAGTGCTCGATGGATCGTGGTATTATAATTAAGTTTAAAATATTCGAGTCTGGTGTCCCACTCAAGAGTGGAATTGGACATTGCCACCAAGGATGCCTTAATCGATTTATTAATGATTTCAGCCAGACCATTCCCACAAGGTTTGTAAACGCTTGTCGGGTGTAGATCTATATTTAGTGTCTTCAAATATTCTTTAAAAAGTGCACTGCAAAAATATTGTGCGTTGTCTGTAACTATTTCGGAACACAAGCCGTAGGCTCCGAAGTACCTATTTAAAACGTTCAAGATAGTTTGGGACTCCACATTTCGTAAAGGGACTGCTTCTAAAAATCTAGAGCCTGCGTCTATGATAGTCAGAATGAAGCCATTTTTTCTGAGGGTCATGGGTAATTTACCTACTATATCCATTTGTAGACTAGCTCCGATTTGTAAATTTCTTTCCATTTTTTCAAGTGGTACTTTGATCGTCTGATGCTGCTTACTGCAATTACATCTTACGCAATTCGTGCAATAATTTTTTATATCTTGGTACATTCCGTACCAGAATAAACGAGTTTTGACAGTTTCGTATGTTTTTCTAAAACCAAAATGGGGTCCATGTGCCTCCGCCATAACCGTAAACTTAAGCTCGTCCGGTACAATTATTAATTCTGGATATTTCCCGTTTTGTTTTAATACCAGCGTTTTATTCTCGTTTAAATTATACTTTTTTGTTATTCTGTTGTTTTTCTTTGACTCAACCTTTTTTATAATTGTGATTAATTTTTCATCCTCATATTGCTTGGCTCTAATGTTCTCTTCACTCAAGTTAAGATTTACTTTGAATAAGTTATTCTGTAACTCGTTGCTACTAGTAATATTATTTACTAAGTTTCTAGACAAAAAATCCGAAGGATTAATTTTCCCTTCGATGTATTCGATATTGTAGTCATAGTCGCTGAGATTTAAAATCCATCTAGCCACTATATCCGACTGCATTTCAATTTTCAGCGGATATGTGAGAGCTTTGTTATCCGTTAAAATAGTAAATTTTCGCCCTAACAGCATGTGTTTAAAATGCATAACTGCGTCATGAATAGCCAATAATTCGAACTTCATGCTTGGGTAAGCCGTTTCTGACTGCTTAAGTTTTCTACCGTAAAATTCAATAGGGACTAAGTATTTATTATCTTCCTGCGCAAGGACACCTGATATTGCTTTCTTTGAACCATCAGTTATTAAAAAGAACTCCCTATCAAATTTTGGCGGTTTAAGGGTAGGGTTGCTCACGATTGCCTCTTGTATATTTAAAAATGCTTGTTCCGTCTCCTCAGTCCATTCAAATTTTACATTTTGTTTAGTCAATTCAACTAGAGGATTGACAATATCGGCATAATTTTGAATAAGAGTTCTGAAATAATTTGCCAAACCTAAAAGTGACTTTACCCCCTTTTTATTTTTAGGTCTAGTTAATCGTTGTACCTTCCCCACGTTTTTTTTCTGATGGGGCATATCCGTTTTTATTAACTTTGAAACCCAAAAATTCAATTTCCGGTTTACATATTTGCACCTTAGAGGGTTCAACTGTTAAATTGTGATCAATTAGAGTTTCCAAAACTTCCTTTAACAACTGTGTCATTCCCTCCGGGCTGTCTTCGGCCAAAACCACATCATCTATAAAATATCCTACTTTGTCCTTAGGAAAGTGTCCCAGGACCTTATCCATAAGTTCGGCGAATTTTGTACTACTTATTTTAAGCCCAAAATTTAGGCGGCACGGGGCGTACTTCCCACACTCCGTCACAAATGCTAATTTGTGCCGATCCTCCGGGCGTAAATTAATTTGGAAAAAAGCCGAATGCAAATCTAATGTTGTATAAAAATTTTTTCCACTAATTGCCTGTAAAACATCTTTTACGTCCGGTACCGGATATGGAAACCCCTCTAAAATCTCGTTTAACGTCCTGTAATCCACCGCCATTCTATAGCGAACCAAGTTTTTTTCCGTACCTTTTTTTTTTACAAATAATACCGGAAATGCATAATCTGAATCTGATTTTTCGATTATTTTCGCTTCTAACAGTTTTCGTAGTTCCTCCTGCGCATACTGCTTAACTGCCTGGGGCGTCTTATATGGTTTATGCTGAATGGGAAAATTGTGGTTTAATTGTATTTTGGGCAATACCAATGAAGATTGTCCCAAAGATTTGTAAGACTTCGAAAAAGCATGTGCATGACTCATCAATAAGTCTTCTATCATTTGTTTAAAGTCCCCTGTTAAATGATCTAAATTAAAATCCGATCTATCAAGCTCCGCTTCTCTCAAAGCCCTAACTTCTTGCAAATCCAGGTTATTAATTTGATAGATTTCTCCATCTTCAATCTCATTAGGCTTTAAATTATTCTTACTAACAAAATCCGAACTGATAAGTGCGATCCTAGTATCCGTTCTAATTATAATCTTATCTTCTGTATTGTTTGTTACAATTAAATTAATTTTATTAGTGACTGGTACCTCATGAATTGAACATTCCGTAATTAAATTTTTAAATTCCTCTGTTGGTTCAATTAAAATCAGCTGATTAGGCTGGACTGCCTCAGGACATCTCAACGATATTATTTTCGTTTGTCCTGGGTGTAAATGTGTTTCTTTCTCTATACACGCAAATATTTCATTTCCTTTAAAATGACATTTAATTTTATTTGTGCGCACTGCCTTGGTGATATTTTTCATTTCCGACCCCCTTTTATTTACACTATTTACACTAACTATTTCCTTATTCATAACCTGCGGTTCCAGGGCAATTTCCGTATTTTTTAATTTTAGTGTTTTCTTATCAAAATTTAAAATCATTCTATTTTTTTTTCAAGAAATCAAAACCTAGCAACATAAAATGTTCCTGTCACAAACTCATTGTTAATTTTAAATGTAATTTTTATACATTGCCGAAAAGGTATGACTGAGTTATCGAATGTGTGGATTGTTACCCTATTCGCCAAGTATTTAATTTTTGCATCCATTTGTTTGAGCGCCTCTAAAACCTCCGGTGATAAAAGCGAAACTGCGGTCCCGCTATCCAGCAACATGTCAACTTTTAACCCAAAAATCTGTAATGCAATGATGGGAAGTTTATCCTTTCCCGCTGAATTCACACTAGCAATCACGAACTTATTCCCCCTTATCGGGAATCTACCGGGGTCTTTCTTATGACTATTATTTACAACTGCAGATTCCCTTAAAAGTTTCCCGAATTTGACTTTCTTTTCCCTTTGTGTCTGTCCGAAACATCTCTCTTATTTTCTTTTTCCTGAATTGAATTTCTATTTCTGTCATGCTGCGGTTCATCCCTGGAATAGTCATTTCGCCCTCTCCTATGTTCCTCCGATTGTTTACGATTTCCATAATATGCATCGTAGCGTGCAACCCCTGATCTGTCATCTCTGTTATTATAGCTTCTATCCGAAGAATCCCTATTCCATGGAGGACTATGATTGAAATTTTCATAAAAATTTTCAAATCTATTATAATCCTGATAATTTCTATCCCTGTGAAACCTTTCATAATTAAAATCACTATACATTTGTGCACTGGGAAAATAATTTTGTGATACTGGCGCTGCAAATCCATAGCCTTCCATCGTCCTGTAATTATTCGCACCAAAATTCTTATTTGCAAAATTTCTCTGTCCCTGGTTCCGAAATTTAGTATTTGAATTTTTCAAATTGTACCAACATTCGGAAATGTCATGCCGATTCGTATTACAGATTTCACATCGTTTTTCTTTCAAATTATCTTCCCTAACTTGGGTTTTCGTTTGTAATTTCAACTCGTTGACCTGAGCAGTTAATTCTGCTATGGCCGTAGCCTGCTCTTTATTTAATTGTAATAAATTCGTACAAAAATCCTCATTTTCTTTACTTGTATTGGCTGTTATCGCATTAATCTGATCTAAAACAGTCGATTTATACGTGGCTTCGATCGTCTGAGCTTTATCGCACAATTTCCCAAAATCTTTAATGTCTAATTTTCGCAATTCCAACGCAATATTTGGCAATATTGCTTCCAAAAATTTATTGGCTTTTATTAAATCGAATAGTTTATTAGCTCCCACCTCCGTTGCCTGGCCAGAAGCACCTAAATACATTGATGCGGCCTTGTTAAAAACTTCTATAAAATCTTTCATGTTTTGATTTGGGAGTTGCTTAATTGAGTTAAAATTTATCTGTGCTTCAATAAAAGAATCTTTTTTCTGAAACAATTCCACGATTTTTCTTTTAAACTCTGTATAATTCTTTTCCTCATTTAGCGTCTGGTCAGATACTAATTTCTCACGGGCCGTACCCACAAATTTAGCTTTTAATATCTGTAATTTAAAATCCTCTTCTACGTGGACCCGATCCAATAATTCATCGAATTCTTTCAAATAAAATAACACATTGCTAATCTTTTTTACGTCAAAGGGAACAATCAATGATAACATTTGCGACAAATTCGGTTTTAACGGGTCGTCCATTTTAATCTCTAACGTTTTAGATTTCAATTTTGATTTATTTCTTTTTACCACCCCTGGCTTAGATTGATTTTGTAAACTTTTCCTTCCTCTTTTCCTCGGCATATATTGTCCTACTTGACATTCATTACCCTTATATTATATATTTTTACACAAATAACTTTGCAATACAACTTAACTCCTGAATAAAATTTTCTATAACACACAAGAAAATATATGAATATATATATACACTGTCCCTCAAAATCCAAATACAATCAAATTCAAAATAAATGTATAAAATACACATGGAAAATCAGTACCAAAATTATTAATTTTCTAAACCGCCCTTTCTTCTTCTTATTATTATTATTTTATTTCATTTGTACTCCCGCTTTTTTCCTTTGCGGCATCAAATTGGTCTTATAAATTCACATAAAACACTTCTTTTTTTTTGTTCAATAACATAGTAAATGCCATGTACCCCCAAAATATAATCATTACAATAAAATACCATAAATAAATTCAATGTGATGCAAAATCTATTTTAAAATTCTTTCAAATTTTTCAATATATCATATAATTTGAAACCTTATTTTATAATATTACTCTTAAAACCTTTCCACACACAATTATAAGATTGTTTGTTTTCAATTTAAAACACAATATCATCAGTATAATCATACTTAAACATATATATATTTATTTTTAGTATAACACATCAAAAAATAGCCATTTTGGACGAATGAGTCAGAAACGTTGTAGCACACTCCATTGGCACCAAGTTTTACTTTTAAAATTTAATTTAACATTAAAACCATGAATAGCGCGTAGAATTTTGAGTAAAACTAACATTATGAATTACTATTAACTTTTTGTAACAAAAACAATATTATTAATCTCCGGAACTCATCCGAAAAGGTCACGGTACCAGATAGGTTTATAGGGCATATGCTGGACAGAACTGGGCTCCTGTAACGGAAATCTTTATTTCGACATGTCAGCATAACCCAAATCCTAGAATGAACTTATGTTAGTCACTCCTAATCATTTTAATTCAAAGTATTCATAGTGCAAACTCATGCAATTTTTTTATATCTAATACAAAAAATAACAGTGATCGTTCGTTTCAATCCTGGTTAATCCCTTCGATATAAGTGAGGCAACTGCCTTCATTACCAAATTGCGTTGTGATTATTTTTGAAGATGGAATTAACTTATGGATCGTAAATAAAACATAACTTTGAATCAGATCATAATAGAATTAAATAAAATAAGACTCATGGTCGAAAAGATACCAACAATTTTTTAACAACTAACATATAAATTTATTTACAACTATTTTACAAATTGTCGGTGCGTCATAAGACACATTATTCTCAATATAGATAACATAAAAGGCAAAAAAAAGCACTATTAATTCTACTTGTATAATTATTGTTTTTAATACTATGATCTTGAATACCAATTGGAGCGTGCAGAACCCCTTACTTGGCATTTTGCCCTAAACATTTTGGGAAACAATATAAATTATAAGAAAAACCGTATCTTCATATTATTTCGTGCCCAGCACTCAGTTAAGGCTCGCATTCGGAAACATCACAGGCGGTCACCCATCATCACTGGTGGACATCACATTCGGATCATAGGCTATCACACATCATCGCTGGCAGGCATAACATTCGGATCATCGGCGATGTTGGTAGGTCCTCCTTGGAATTAATAACACTTCTCTTCTAATACATCTTCGCATCCCGGAGTGAACTTTTCATCTGAACTCTTCAAGAAAAAAGTCTATATTCTTTTTTTTTTATGGCGGGCGTGGCTAATACTCCCCTTCGATTCAATCTGCCCGAAAAATGACCATTCAGTCTCTCCCCTGGCCTATTCCTGCAGCAGATTCGTTGGCTTCTTCTTCGAGCGTGGGGGGGGGGGCTGGCCCCTCTTGTCTGCAACGCGCTCCTAGACGGAAAAATGACCGGTAGCCTCAACTAGAGAAACAGAAACGTGTGCGGTCTCGCTTAATTGGCTTGTAAATCTACCAATAAACCATCCTTGACGTAAATGTCAAGCGATTGTTATGCGAGAGCCCAAAACTGGTGCCTTCTAGATGCCAGCTGAGATAGGGGTCTGCCTTGCTCCTGACATGAATAGCGTTAGACATACACTAGTATTTACATTCCCTATACAAAAACATCAAAGGATACAATATGTATAATATACCATTTATATATATATATATATCTATAAATCACGGAAGATTGCTGGATGCTTATGTTCCCAGCAGGGGCAATGCAACAATAAGCAATAACTAATGTATCCAAAACGTGTTAAAAATGTAATGAATAACTTACAATGAAAATAGAGTAATCTAAGAAAGAGTAGTATTAAAATAAAAAGTCTGAATTTGCACATCAAATGTAGCAAATGAGGTGCATGCATACTATAACAAAATTTAAAAGATATTCAGATCTTGGTGTATACTATATAGTACTTTGGATACATTATTGTATTTGAAATCTTTTATGTGTCCCTGTAAATACTATCTGCTTTCTGTTATACAACTAAGTAACTTGTAGTAAACCTCAGCAACATGTATCAATTTCATAAAATGTGAAGCAGTTTAATATAATTAAAATACGCCACAAACAATGTTTCCCTTTATACCATTATGTAATAGTATACTTTTTTAGGCCTGTCAATTAATAACAAATATTCTTCATAGCACACATTGTACAGAATGTATATCTTAGTATATACTTTATAGATGCATATCAATTTTATTATGTTTGAAATAGTGTAACATCATTAAAATGCATTTGAAACTATTTTTTCCCTTTGGACGTAATGTAACGGAATACTTTTGATTGTACCTGTAATTAAAATATATGCCTCATTTTCATAAAATTTGAAATAGTAAAATTATGCAACAATTATGTTTTAAATTTAAAATGATTTGGTTGGTAGTTTTTGCATTGTTATATGTGGACAGACAGATGGACGGATAGAACTACAGCTATAGGTGCTATATATTTATATGATTATGAATGCACCTAAAAAGAAAGGAGGGATCAAATTATATATAACTAATCACTAAGAATTAATCTAAGAAAAAATAACATATCCATGCACCAAGAGGTACCAACTTGTGGAATTTATGATAAAGATGGGTGTTAAATCACAAAATCCAAGGTTTATATATATATAAAAGATATAAATAAATATACACAGTGGAGTCTCTCTATAACGAAATTCCATACATTGAATTTCTCTATATAATGAATTTTTAGCAGAATGATCCCCTTTTTTCATGATTACTTTAAAAACAGTCTCTATATAGTGAAATATCTATATCCATATAACGAATTTTTTCATAAAATGTTCTTTATTTATTCAGTTTTAAAGAAGCTTCAAAATCACATGGAATGGTTTCTATCACTTATTTTTGATTTAATGTTCAAGGCTGAGTTTTTTATATTGCTTCTCTACCTTGTATCTTCTTGTTTTTTAAGTCCAACAAATTCATTCCACCAGCCCTCCACCCACATATCTTTTAACATCCTTCGAGAAACAGTGTCAATTTAATTGTTACACATATATAAGCTGGATCAATGTGGTAATTGAAGTCAGTGTTGATTTCATAGGGTGGCTTAGGGGGATATTCGCTCCCGGAGCAATTAGATCGCCCCCAAAAATTTGAGATGTGTTTTCAATGGCAAAAAAATGCAATTTTTCCCTCTCTCCCGAAGAAAAGGGTCTGAATTTAACTGTGATTGAATTTGAAAAAAATGATTCTGCTGAAGACGTCATTAGACTTAGAAAAGTGTATTGAGGAACTTTATAAAGCTTGGAGATTGGATGTAACTGAAGAAACAATTTACAATTGCTTCAAAAAGGTCGGATTTTCTATATTGGAAGATAATGTGGATTCTGAGGATGAAGAAGACGTGACTTGAGTAGACTTAATTAAGGATTGCGGAAATGTTGAAGAAAATGTTGCTCTCTCTGTTTTTTTAGAAGTGGATGATAATTTCACTAGTGCAAGGTATCTTATTTGTAACGTACACTGCGTTGTGCCGAGAAATTAATTTAATTAGATTACTTTAAACTTAATTTATTAACAAGATAACTCTTTTTATAATTCAAATAATTATTATTGAAGTATAGTTATTAATATCATAAGCTGGTATTCCTGAAACTAAAATATGTAAATAAAAAGTTACTCACACCAAATATGATACATGTAGAAAGCAGATAAACAAAGCAATGATTGTACTTGAACAAAAATTAATTTTATTGAAACATATTGTCAACAAAGAAGATCAGGATCCGTATATTAAAGGACTATTTTTCAATTTCCAACATGCTTACAACTATTTTATTTAATTACACAAATTATTTTACTTAAAAAAAATATTTAGTTCCAAGGCTATACAACTGTTTTCTATGTATTGAATATAGTCACACCACACTGATCTCTTTCATACTGAGAAATGTAGGGTTGCAGAGATATTTTTGCATAATCGACATAAAATTACAAGCAGCAGGTTCACTTATCCGAATCACAATAATAATCCAATTCTAGGTAAATGAGAGACAAACTTTCTTGGTAAACTATTGGAGGGAACCATTATTTTCTATTCGACAATCATTGTTGGTAACTGTATAAAGTCCAAACCAAATAATGCATCAGTTAAGCTATATCCTATTGAAGATGAACTAGAGAATTACCAAGACATTAAATCCGGAAAACAGATGCCTAGGTAATTAAGTGATGAGAGGATTGGATCTAGATGATCTCATTAGCGCCGATATGGTTTGTCATTTGTCAAAGGAAGATGCCCATCGATCCGGATGCTACGAAGATATTTCGTGAAGAGACTCTACTATGCGGGGAATATTCTGTTCTAGCTGGTGAATGACTTAAAAATTTCATTTATTTAATACGTTCAAATGCTCATTTGAAAATCAGACTTTGTGTACGCAGTATTGCACCGCAAGTAGGAGATTGCTCATTAGGCCTTACGGCCCAACGACAAAAACTTCCCTCAACTCACGTGCATGTTTGACAGAGGAAAATTGCGAACAGACTGAAAGAAAATTCAAAAAGACGCCGCCGAAAGTGATTATGTTCTCCGCACGCCGAACCAATCAGAAAAGGGGAAAAAAGGGGCTTGTTGAATGCAGATAGATCTTAGACCAAAGTTAGGTCGAAAAGTAACATTGAGTGGCAACGTCAAACAAGTGGGATTTTAAGGGACGCTAGTGATTCCCAGAAAAGGGTGATTCAGGAGATAGGAATTTCCGTTCCGCAAGAAGATGATGTTCTAAAAACTGCGCGGGAGTATAATGGCGGTGTTGAATTGAAGGAAAAATGGCACGCATAATTTTAAAGAGAGAAAAATCTAGAAAAATATTACGACACATATCTGATTAAATACTAGCTTAATCTTGCTGAAATTTTACCAGAATATTAAGAAAAAATAGATTTATTTATTAAATATAGATTTAAACATGAATATTAAAAAATAAAGGTTTTAGATTTTATATATTTCGGACTTAGTAAATATTGCAAAGAAAACGACATCATGAACCTTTAGAAATAAAAGCAAAGTTAGCAGATTGGTAAAAGTAAATAATATTATTGATTAAATTAATAAATATTGATAAAATGTGGGAATTAATATTAAATAAAATTTATTGTTAGGAAAATGTAATTTATTATACGAAATATGGGATTATTTAATAGAGATTGAATTTTAAGTTTTGTTAATTTTATTAAATAAATATAAATATTTATTTTATGCAAATTAGATCTAAATTTTGAATCGGAAATGTTATGTAAAATTTTATAACATAATACTACTGATAAAAATATTTTTAGCAGTTTTATGAGCATTTATGGTGAAAGTAACAATGAGTATGAGAACGAAAACCTACAAGAGAAAAAACCATCATGTAGTAAAATGATACATTCTTTTGATCTTATAAGGAGAAAACTTCAAATAGAGGGAAATGTTCCCAATGCAATCTTTCTTTCCTTGCTAAAATGGGAAAAATTTTACGAGAATGTAATAAATTTGGAATCAAAACTACGAAATACTGGAGGTTTCTTCGTCTAAAATTAATGTAAGTTTTTCTTATGTGATTTTTATTAAACATTTAAATAAATGTTCTCTTTTTTGAAACTGTTCAAATAATTAAGAAATAGGATATTACTTTAATATTTATAGTTAAGCACTTCAAATTTTTAATTAAACATATGAAAAATAATACTTTTTCAAAATTTGCACATTAAATAGGAATTTTAATGGCTTTCTCTATTCAATGAATTTCTCTATACATTGCGAATTTTTTACTGGAACAATGGATTTCATTATATAGAGACTCGACTGTATATAATTTAATTTTTTAAACTTTTTTAAAACTTTTTTTAAAAGTATTTTGTATGTGTTTTAATACTTTTTCAGCAATCTGCAACCCATCCTCCATAATATTGCTTTTGAATTTATACATTTTTATAATTTATATGCATTCTGTATGCCCAAATATTTATTTATGTGAATTTATCCATTAACTATTATGAGTATATATATTTCCTCTTATAAAATGTTAAAAGTTTTACAGAAATACAAAATCAGAAAGAGAAAAAGGTAATTAAGTTGAGAATGTTTGAAATCTGTCAAACTCATTTATATTATTTAGCATGGGCCATTTTTATTAGCTTATCCATTTTGTAAAAAATGTTTGTTCAAAGAAATAAACTAATGAGTATTCGAAATATGCTGAACTATAATGCTCAATTTCTCGAAATCTAAGGCCCATTTGAAGAAATCTTTTCACCTGAATAGTTAGGGCTATGCCTTCTACAACATACTTTAAAATAATAAAAAACGCCATGCATCATGATTGGTGATCATCTTGTTAGAATCAATTTCTCTTCTTGGACTATAAAGGTATCTGTTCAACAAGTCATATTAGCTATCTGACAAATTCTACAGTATTTGGTTATAATTATTATTAATCTATCAATTCATTCATAGAATGTGTTCTTTACAGAATTTGCCAATTACAAGAATTGTCGATTCTCTAATGGAGATGAAATCTTTACCAGAGACTGATGATTATAGATATTTTGATCCAAAGCTCTTAAGACCTACTGACAGGTAATGGATCAAATAAAAATGAAACCTTCTTTTTAATTGGTGATAACAATTTGATAATCTCATACATTGTCAGTAATTCTTAATAAAGTATTTAAATTCATTTTAAAATGAAACAAGTTGGGCATTAATTGGATTGAAAATTTCAAAAACTAGACACAGTTACTTTTTTTTAAATTTTATATAAATATATATATATATTGAAAAAATATTTTTGAAGATAGGAACATATGTGTTCTAAGTTCAACAATTAAACAAGAAAAAACTGTGATTGAACATGATGTTTGTTATTATGTGTTTAACCCTTTCTTGTGCAGTGTTGCCGGGTCGGCAACACCTAAAGTTCCCCCTGTTTAGAGACATAAAAACTCTGTGAATATTTCAAAAACTACTCTAATGGCTACTTTAAATCTTTCTTATGAGTTCTAGATCACAGCACCACAGAGATCAAATTTTACTGTTTTTAAATAATAGGTAATTTATTTTATTCTAATACGTGCTTCACAGCAATGCTCTTCTCACTGCACTTATCAATGGTATACTTATGCGGAGTTACCACTTCGGCAACAGCTGTATAATTAAAATGGTTTGTGCAATCTTTACAAAATTATACCTGTATACTCCTCTAGGCCTAGAAAGGGTACTCCTCTAGGCCTAAATAGATTGCCTAATTTTTTTTTCTTTAAATTCCAACTTTAAAGAGTAGTGCGCCAGAAAGGGTTAAACGAATAGGTGTCATTGATTACAGATTTTAAATATCACTATTTTTCAGTAGTTATCTTCGCTTCATTTAATAGCAGTATTATGTGATTTAATACGCTGAATATTACTATTTTGAAAGAGTGGTATTCACAATCTGTAATGTTTAGCATCTATGCACTTAATGTTAATCTTTAACCCATTATTGTACACCATTAGATGCTACAAGTTTAACTATACATGAGACAAATGTTCATTATGTAAAAATATATATTCAAAATATGTATTTGAAAGATCTATCTATTTATCTATATATTCCCGTATAATGTTAAAAGTTACACATGTACCTATAATTCACATATATGTATACCTGTCATACATAATTCACATATACTTATGTTAAAAGATTTTTTTAATATTGTACTACATAATGCTTTTATTTGATTTAAAATCACTATTATAAGTTATTAATTTATTTTCTGAGAATTTTAGAAATACATGCTTCACTAAGCACACCACATGGAAGTTTTTCTGGTGAATTTACTCAAGTATTTAAAAATTAAGGACAGATGTAAATCATTTCTATTTTTGTTAAATATGTACCTAATAAAGATAAGATTAATATCTTTTGTTTCTGTTTGTTTCATTTGTAGAACATTAAATCCCATTAAGAGAGAAAAAAATATCCAAAGGTTTTTTGTTTTTTTAATTCTTATAAAATAAATAACTAACAACCAACAAAAATCTTTAGAAATTTCAGATGCATAGGAAGTACAAATACATTCTTAGATATCTAACTTTTGCATGTAGCAAAGTTTTTGTTAATTTCTGGAAAATTTTAAATCATGGATTTATGTAGTTTCTGAAATCTTGATTCAATTAAGTAGTTCAAATTTTGTTTTATTATATTTGGCATGCTTTTCATACTTTTTGTATTAGTTTTAGGCTTAAATAAGATTAACATTTCAAAATAATTAAAAAAATAATAATTCCGAAGTATGAGTCTAAAAATCATTCAAACAGTTTAATAAATCTTTAAAATCTATTTTGTAGCCTATTTTTTTTATAATTACAGCCTAACAAAATATTATTTATGCAATAATAATAATAATGATTTTTTATGTGATATTTTCAGGGGCATAAATGATGAAGTATATACTAAAATGATATAGTGATGCTAAAGATTGGTTGTTTTTCCTTTTCTAATATTATTGGCAAATATAAGTTTTTGGAAGACATCTTTTTATGAAGATATTGAAGAGAGTCAATTTTATTATTTTTTCCTTATGTATGACAAAAATAATGGTACACATAGTTTAAGTACATTCAATCACCACCAAGCATTTCATAATTGAAATTGAAAATTTTGTTTTCTGTTTGTTACACAATAGTATAGTTATTTATTTATTTATTTATTTATTTTTAGAGTTTCTCTCTCTTATAAAAAAAAAAGTTGGGAGAGGAGAATGAAATAGATATTGATTTGTTTATTTATTAATGGCAATCTAATCAATCATGTTTTTATTTTCTCCTTATTTTATCAATCTGTTGAGTTAAAAAAAAAATTCTGAAAAATAAATTTTCTAAGATATTTAAATTCAAAAACTCAAAATTATAAAAACAGTTTTTTGTGTGTGTGTGTGCATTTGGGGTGGGGGGGAGGCTATGAATCTGTTTTCCATGGTTCTTTATAATTTAAATATTACTGTCTGACTGTTTAAAATTAAATTAAAATGTAATGACTTATTTCCTCAGGTTTACATAAATCTAATTAATAACTAAGAAATAAATTTGCAGTCAAAATATCTAATAGAAGTAATTTGTAAATGTGTATTAATGAATAATTTTTTAAAATGCCTGTATAAAAACATATATATCTAAACTTGTTGACTAATATATAATGTCTAAATGATAATTAATAACTATAAGACATTTAATCATATTCAATTTTTACAGCTCTTCAGTTCCTAGAACCCGTTCACCATTCCAAGATGTAAGCATTATGTTTCTCTTTGTTACTTTCACTTAATATGGCTATAATCTGTACAATAGAAAAGAAGCATATTGCTTCAACTAGCCATCTTTATTTGTATAAATTTATCTTAGATTATAAGCAGAGTATAATATTTGAACAAAAACATTGCATTTCTTAGACAAGTCTGGCATTTCTACTGCAATCACATCTTATTTTGCATTATACAGGGTAATTACAAAATACTGATGCACTGCAAAATAAAAAAATAATAATAATAATTATTATTTGATAAAACAATTTATCTTCTAATTTTGTGATTTGTAATTTTAATTTGTGCAGACAATTTTTGTATTAAGGCAAAACATTTTGAATTAGTTTAAAGATGGAAGCCGAAAGGATGATGGTTAAATAGCCCTTTGATCATGGGTTCTTGCTCGTAACAACTTTAACAAATTAAAATGTCTTGGTTTTAATAGAACATTTATATATGGAACTATAAATTATTGGTTCTTTAAGGATTGATCTAGGCTAGTTGTAAGTATTTGGTTTATCCAAAAGAGTACATCATAAAGTTTGTTAAAATATATGCAGACATCTGTAATGTTCTGAAAATAAAATAGCTCCAGAACAATGTTATTCATAAAATTATGCAAGCCATTATAAACAAAAACCTGGAGTTTTGCCTTTATTGCAAAGGAAAAATTCAATATTTGATTGTTGCACAAGTAATAAAAATGTTACAAAGATGAAATAAATTATTGAAATGGCAGAGTAGCAAAACTATTGAGAGAATAATTTTCTGATGAAAAGCTATTTTGCATTGAAAAATGTTATAATGCTAAAAATGCACTTTTATATTCAGCAATTTTTAAGGAAATGCCCGAAATCATTTAAACTTTTAAATGCTTTGCAAGAATTCTGCTACTGTTTGGGCTGTAATGTCAAAGAATGGAAATTGCCCCTAAAATTCTTTGATAAAGGGGCAAAAATCAATGCAAAATATTAGAAATGGGACATATTGATTAATCATTTATTGTCACTTGCTGACAAATTGTATTCCAAAAAGAATTGGATATTTTATTTTAGTAAGGTTTTTTTTTTTTTTTTGTATCTTTGTTTACTACTAAATCAACACAGGTAGGTTTGAGATCTGCATGGGCCTGGCCCACAAGATGTATATGAATTTTTAAAATGGCTAGGTCGGGCTGGCAGAATTAGAACAATATTTCAATGAGCCAGGCTGGCAAAAAAATTAAATGGGCCATATAGACAGGGCCAATAAAAAAAAATTAATCTTCCTACCAATCTGATATAAACACAGCAATAATAAATTGATATTGATAAAATGATATTGATCAAAGACATCAATACAGAAATGTAATTCGTCCAGTGTAGAGATCAGCATCGGACAGTTACATTGTGTCTAACCTAGGCTTAATATATTTTTTAGCAGTTTGGCTGAGCAGCAGACTGAGATCAGGCTTGCATTGTTTTTCTAAATAGTCAAGCCGGGTCAGAACTCAACTTAATTGTTCTCAAAATGTGTAGGGCAGACAATATGTTTTGTAAAAATATTAATAGAGACAATGAACTTCTGTTGATATAATCTTTGGAAATATACTTCTCTGTGGTTCTTATAGGTAATTCTTAAATTCACTATTCAACAACGCAAAACTCATGCATTTTCTGACTAATTTTTAACTCTAAAAGTATAAAATTAACAAGCCTGACTGATGAAGGATTTGGTATTAAATAAAGTTTTCCATTATTTTTAAATACATTACTTGTTGAGATATAAGAGATTCTTGTCATGTGGCTGCAGATTTTTCTCCCTTCCCGTGCTGTCACTTCTGGAAATTTGATTCAAAATGCTAAATTCGACATTATTTTCTCTGATGTATTGCTTGTATAAAAAAATAGATAACATCATTCAATTACACAGTTTTTGAATAAGAACACCTGCTAATCTTATGCATTTCCGAAAAGAATTTAGAAATGTATAAGAAAGTTTCTTCTTTGGATTTGAGAAAGTTTTTAATAAATTATATAGAAATATTTATATAATTCTACTTTTTATTATACAGCTTCAAAAGTTATGATGTTTTTAACTTCCTTTTTTTTTTTCTTTTATTTTAAATCATATTAATTTTTTTAATGAATCCTTATTTGAATGTTGAAAGTCTAAAAATCTAGATAATTATTAATGTTGCTGTTGTGTATTTTCTGCATCATCATCCCATCAAAATCATCCCATAAATATGTATGCAGTATTCTTTAAAGGAATCTTAATTAGATGATAAAAATCTGAGTTTTTTCGAAATGGTAAAAATTGTATTGGGCCAGATCGGCCTGTTTTCACACATTTCTGTACAAACCGAGCCTG
This sequence comes from Maratus speculifer, assembly GCA_964019185.1. Classification (NCBI taxonomy): domain Eukaryota; kingdom Metazoa; phylum Arthropoda; class Arachnida; order Araneae; family Salticidae; genus Maratus; species Maratus speculifer. The sequence continues at coordinate 171,166,563 of OZ025295.1, forward strand.
ACCTAGAGATGTAAAAACACAAACGGACCATGTTTGGGCTGAAATTTTGATTTTTACACTGGGTCGGACCAGTCCCGAGCCTCGAAATTCCAGCCCATGCGGACCTCAACAGGTAGACTCCATATTAAATGCAAATTTATCAGGTAAAAATATTGGCCACCATATTTATCAAAACTTAAATTTTTTAGGTCATTGTTTCTTAATGTTCCTTATGGAACCATGAATGCATATATGCATCTTGAGAAGCTGAATAGAGCAATTAATTTTGACAGCGATTTAAAAAAAAGAGCAATATTAGTTTTATTTAATATTTTATTGATCAGTAAAGTAAACTGTTTAAAATAAAGTGGTGCCATTAGAATAAAATTTGTGTAAGAAATGCTGCTCCTAAATGGATTAAAATGTTCTTCGCAAAAGCCTCATCTTCAGTGTATTTTTTTTTTTTTTAACTTACATAGAACATGGCAAAAATCTGGATATTAAAATAAAAGAAAAGCTAAAGATATTGTTTATAGTTATTATTTTAATACAATATCATTAGTTTATACAGTAAAATTTTGACAATGGAAACACTAGATACAGGAAAAAAAAAATTTTAGTGGATTTCTGTTGTGCTACATATAGTAGTGGGGTTAATTATGTGCCAAACCACATGTTAAAATATGCCAAGTGGTTGTGAATCTGAAACAATGAAATATTTTAAATTTTAAAATGTAGAATATAAAATTAAAAGAAGGAATAAAGAATGTAATAATTATTTTTAAATATGCATTCTATTGATTATTTGTTTAACATTAAATTGTGATTATATGTTGAAAAAACAATTTAGAAATTCTGAATAGATGGTAGCACATATATTAATTTCTTTATTTACGTGTGGAACCATTTCTTAGTATCTTCTACACTTATGATTTGTTCACAACAGCCGTTAATAGGAGAATTTAACTTCTAAAAGAAGAGCAAAATATCAAATAGAGAAATTTTAATTAGGATTTTTATCAACCAAGTACTTATTTTTGACATGTAGATTCAACACAATCAATTTAATTCAATCCATATGCTCTAAATCTCATAACTGCCAAGTATGAGGAAACATAAATGTACAGCTGAAGTAATCATTTAATATTTATTTTAATTAACATTTATTAAGGGATTTTGAATACTTATTTCAAAATAAACACCAATCAACTTCTAATTTAGTATATTGTTTTCAGAATCTTCAATATTCATTAAGATGTTTCTGATGGGTCAGGTTCTAATCATATAAAGTGCTATTTGGGTCAGGTATAGAATATGATTTAGCAACTAGAAGAAAAAGTATACTAATTGAAAACAGTTTATAAAGCATCTTATCAATTTTATAACATATATATTTTTTCATTAATTTGTATTTTTTACTAAGTATAAATCAGAGCTGTGAACTTCCCATAACTGGGCCTATGCTATTTGGTCTAGGAATTAATTTGTGCGGTTTTTAATAAAAATTTAAAGCTTTATTTCAAAATCAAAATACATGAATACGTTAACAAAAATATTGTCCATCGCTAGCCACTACTTTTTCCCATCTTTCAGACAATTTACAAAATCCGTGTTGAAAGAAGTCCTCAGTTTTCAAAGCGATTCAATCAGAGATCCATTTTTCTATACTTTCTGAAGAAGTAAACCACTGTCCAATCAAATTGTTATTCATACAATCAAACAAGTTGTAGTCTGAAGGGGCAATGTCTGGTGAATACGGCAGGTGGGGTAACACTTCCCATCCGACATTCTCCAAATATGTTTTGACCGGTTTTGCGACATGTGGTCAGGTGTTATCATGTCGAAAAATAAGTTTATTAAGTTTATTATCCCATTCTGGTCATTTTTAGGACAGAGCTTGTTTCAAACGTATCAACTGAAGTCGATAACGTTCTCCATTAATAATTTCACCAGGTTTTAGAAGTTCATAGTACACCACATCTTTCATATCCCACCATATCCTTTGCACAGTGAATATTTCATTTTGGTTGTGATGGACCTGGTTCACCTGGCATTACCCATGCTTTTTTTTTCATTTAGGATTCTCATAATAAATACATTTCTCACCACCAGTAACAATCCGATACAAAAATTCTTTATTTTTCTGTCTTTGAAGCAGCATTTTGCAAACGGTTTTTCTTCTTTCAACATCTCTCTCTTTCAATTCATATGGAACCCAATTTGACATCTTTTGAATCATTCCCATTCCTTCGAAGCGTTTGTAAACTGTTGTTTGATCAACCTCTAATGATTTTGCAAGTTCTTCCTGTGTTTGACATGAATCTTGATCGAGCAAGGCTGTCAATTCTTCATCTTCAATTTTTTTTGGCTGCCAAGGTTGTTCTCGGTCTTCCAAGCCCTAATCACCATTTTTAAACCGTGCAAACCTCTTCTGACACATTCGTTCAGCTAGAGCATGGTCACCATAAACCTCCACCAAAATAAAATGACTTTCGGTAGCACTTTGCTTCTTGTTAAAGTAATGAAGAAGACCTCCCCCCCCCCCCGCAAAAACACTTTAACAGGCACAAAATTTGACATTTTTAGTTGGATAAAAATTGTTGTTTACGCTTAAACCAAATGGCATATACTAAACTGGATGGGCAATAACAGTAGTTAAAAATGCATGTTTGAACAAACGAAACTATGGGACAATAAGCTAGTTACGCCATCTTTTGTAAAACCACACGAATTAATTCTGTTGACCTGATAAAGGAATGTATTGTAATGGAAAAACATGAAACTATATTCAAGAAATTAGGCAGGATTTAAAAAGTAAATATACAATGCTTTTACAAGGGTGTTTTTAAAATTACTATTTTTACTTTTATGTCTATATTTCAAAAACTATGAGTGAAGCATAAACAAAATAATTTCATAGATTGGCAGCTTCACTCAATCTGATTTTGATTCTGGTTTGTTAATTCTGGCTCTTGTGAAGCCTTAGCAGGAAAAAATTAATGTTGCACTGCTAAACTAAATAATAATATATATATATAGTAATTGATGTTGATTTGTAGTATTATCTAATGGTTCTATATATATATATATATATATATTTTAGTGTTTCATTACATCTTTATAAGATTACTAAAATGCCATTTGTTTTCTAGTTTCAAATGTTAGTGCAAAATATAAAGTTTATAGACAAAATTATAAACAAAGCTATCTTTTAATTATCTTTGTTTAAATATACAAATTATTATTGTTGGATGTCATAACTTCTGTATGATTTTGGGTTTGATTCAAAATTTATAGCTGAAATGTATCATTTTAAATAAAATTTCTTACAGATTTTGTCTTTTTTTTTTTTTTTTATAATCTTCTTTAAACATAATCTCTTTTTCATGATAATTTTTATATTTTATATATCTATGTATAATTTTACAATTATATGTAGATTAGAATATTTCATTTAATTCTGTGATTGTCAATATTGCTAGATTGTAATTTTTTTAATTTTACAGGCCATAGTATTTGTTGTTGGAGGCGGAAATTATATAGAATATCAAAATCTCATTGATTACACTAAGGTAAGGATTTTTCTTTTTTGTCAAATACTTACCATTTTAATTAACAATAAGAGAAGCTGTATTTTTATTTTTTTTAATTTCCAGTTTTCAGGAATGCTTATATTATTATGTACAAGAACTTATTGCATCCCAAATGAAAATAGCTGTAGTGACAGATCAGTTGAACAGCTAGAAAATAACCATATTTAAAGCAGTATGGAAAACTCTGCAATTTCTTAACTAATGAATGAAACAGTTTTCCCCTTTATTTTAACACATTCTTAAAATTTTATTGAATATTCAAATGCACATACATTTAGTAATATTAATTAATTAAATCATAATGGTGAAAGTGGTTAAATGAGAGTGTACACAATACCAAAAAATATATTTTTAATAAAAAGGCTTCAAAGTTAGCTTATAACTTTACAGCAAATGCTTTTATGTAAGATATTTTTAGCCATAACTTGTGTTCTAACTGGTATTTTTGTAAAATTCTTTTTGCTGTGGATTTACAACTTTTGAAGGTATCCATTCTGAAATTTGTGAAAAACATTTTTTTTCTTTTAACTGCCAGTGTGATCTACCCCCTTTTTAAGAGAATATTAAATTCCAAAGAAAGTACCATAGGAAAAAAAGGTAGAAAATATAATATCGCTCAAACTTTCAAATAAAAGGTGATGCAATTACAATTCATGGTTTTATTTTTTAAAAGTCATACAGTGATTTTTATAAATTTAAAAGACGTAACTGTAAGCATTTTTGAACTAATGTCTTCAGTAAGTTAATTTTTAGCAAAGGATCAATGTTAAAGGACGTGTGAAAAAAAAGATTAGTCCATTTTCTTGCACATGAGCAAACAATATATGTTAGTCTAAGTGATAATTTGTTTCTACTAGTATCTGGAATTACTTTGGCTAGTGTAAGTCCCTATGACTAATACCCCCAGGGGAATACCTTCTTTAGGTATTCACGGGCTTCACAACCCCGGGGCACCTGAGTGATCTTTCTCCTTTCCTTTTCCTCTTACTCCTCTTATCTTCCTTTCATCTTTGTTTCACTCTCATTGTGGTTTCCTCTTCGGAGGTGAGGGCAATTCTGTATGAGTCGATGTCATCCTGCATATCGACTCATGGAGAATTGTAAACCACCCATGTGTTGGCCGTGCGTGGCGACCCGTGTCCCTGGAAAGGGGGATCCTGGCAGTTGAGGGAAACCAACACACTGCTTTGGCCTCTGCTTCAGGTAGACGGGAGGTGCATTTGGTCCCGTATGCATCAATCGGCTGGTCAGCTGACTTTTGTCACTGGCTCTCTAGGGATCAAGTGATCGAGCAACTACTAGTCATCTCGTTAAGGGTGGAGACTGTCGTAGGTTTGTCTTGTGACCGTATGGGTCCTGGTTAGCACTGATGCACGAATGTGCATCCCCTTGTAGGGCTCGGGAGAGGGTGGTGCGGCCGGGGTCTGAATTTTATTATCTTTTAAATATGGATGGAATCACTTCTTTTCCTTCTACTTCTCTCCCTAGTGGAGATGCCTCCTACCTAGTGGAGAGCAACAAACTGCACTGTCGTCTTCATTTACTCGCTTTTTCATTGTAAAACGTACTGATAGCCACTCTGATTTCTCGTTTAAAAAAACTTCCCCATTTATGATAGCAAAAACTTTCCAGTCTGTTTTGGGAGATGGTCATTCTCTGAAAAAATTACAATCTGGCGATTTGCTGGTTGAGGTTTCTACAACAAAACAATCACAATTTCTCTCAAATTGCACTACAATAGGCACATTTTCTGTTTCTGTACAAGCACATAAAACTTTAAATACAAGCCGCGGAGTAATATCTGAACCAGATCTTTTATACTCCACCAGGGATGAACTTTTAGAAAATTTAAAAGACCAAAATATCATAGATGTACGCCGTATCACCATCCGTAAAAATGAACAGATAATTCCCACTAAACATATTATTCTGACCTTCAATAGCACCTCTTTACCACCTAGAATTAAGGCAGGATATCTGAACTGTAAAGTCAGACCCTATATACCAAACCCTACCCTCTGTTTTAAATACCAGCGTTTTGGTCATACTAAAACAAATTGTCGTGGATCCCTTACCTGTGCACGTTGTGCAGAAGTGGGCCATGACAATAATTTATGTGAAAAATCTGAACGCTGCGCTAACTGCAAAGGAAATCATACAGCATACTCCCGCAAGTGCCCTAACTGGAACCATGAAAAAGAAATAGTTACTATAAAAATAACTCAAAACTTATCTTATCCTGATGCCTGCAAACTTGTTGAAAATAGAACCCCATCTGTTGGAATAACCTACTCCAGCTTACTCAAGAAACAATCAACAGCCGTAAGACACACAGCTACACAAACTGATGTCACATATCCACAAGGTGAATCAACCGTAACACAATTTACCAACACCCCATTCTCTGAACCAGTTAAAATAATTGATCTAGAGAATAAACGACAGAAATTGACAGCTGTATCCAATAAGTCATCTCAACCCCAAATTAAGCCAAAACCTACCACGAATACCAAAATAACACAAAAACCTGATACTCCCAGAAAACATAATCTAAATAAAAGCCCTATAAAAACAAATAAAAAGAAAACCTCAACTTTAGCCTCTCTACAGTGGAAGACTGTGGGGAAGGGGAGGCAAAAATCTGGCATCAGTTCAGTTATAAAAAACATTAAAGATCCCAAACAACTGAAGCATTATGCGGATGAGGTTATGGATGCCGAGTTATACTGCAGTGACTCAGATGCTGATGAAAATATTGTGTTCGAAGAATCTGTGCCTGACTAAACCTATAAAATTACCTCATTCATGACTAATATTATATCGTGGAACTGCCGTGGATATCACAATAAACACGACGAAATCCGTTATATCCTCTCGGACCATCAACCATTAATCTTAGCTCTACAGGAAACTTATCTAAAGCCCACTGACAAAGCAAAATTACGCTGCTATACAACCTACCGGAAAGATATGACAGCTAATGGAAAGGCCATTGGTGGTGTGGCTCTTTTTATTTCCAATAATTTACCCCATTCTCCTATTTCTTTAAATATTAATCTTCAAACTGTCGCAGTCCGTGTACATATTAGACAACTCATAACAATATGCTCCATTTATTTACCTCCAAATCAAAATATTCAACCAGCAGATCTGGATTCTCTTCTTCTTCAACTCCCCATGCCTTTAATTATGGTAGGAGATTTTAATGCCCATAGCCAACTGTGGGGTAACTCTGATAATAACCGACGTGGAGATATAATAGAGAAATTAATTTCTGACAATGGCTTATGCCTACTTAATAATGGTGATTATACTTATTTTCATGAACCGAGCCGTACTTTCCATGCCATAGACCTTTCCATTTGCTCCCCATCACTCTATCCGTTATGAAACTTCTGGGTTTCAGATGACTTGCATGGCAGTGACCACTTCCCTATTTTTACTGCATTGACTAATCCTGATGGTGGTTCTAATAACTATTCAAAAAGGTATGTATATGACAGAGCTAATTGGCAAACTTTTACTGCTCTTGCAAATATTACTGATAACATGATAGCTGATGATATTGACAAAGCACTTGATAATATAACTCAATGTATTATCAGTGCTGCTGATGCTAGCATTCCAAAAACTTCTTCCTCACATAAACATAGAAAATCATGGTGGAATAGTGACTGCCAGGCGGCAAAAAAGAAACAACAAAAAGCTTGGGGTCTTTTTCGGAGGTACCCAAATAACAATAACTACATATTATATAAAAAAGCAAAAGCTGAAGCTAGAAGAGTGCGACGTAAAAGCCAACGTGAATTCTGGGTTAACTATGTATCAAGCATAAACTCAAATATCTCCAGTAAAGAACTGTGGGCTAAAGTGAAAAAATGTATGGGCATTTACTCAGAAAATCACATTTCTATTTTAAAACATAACGGTCAAACTATCACCTCTCCTAAGAACATAGCTGAGACTATAGGGTCTACCCTAGCTTCTATTTCAAAATCAGACGCATATCCAGAACCTTTTTTATCATACAAAAGACGAACTGAAAAGACCAGGATTGATTTTAATTCTCATAACTCTTTTTCATATAATGTACCATTTACTATGTCAGAACTTTTAAAATGTTTGCAAGATAGTCGCTTATCTGCCCCAGGTCATGATGGCATCACCTATATCATGATCAAGCATTTGTCTGCACCCTCTCTTGACGCTCTCCTTTCTTTTTATAATAGAATTTGGATGGAACAGATTTTTCCTCGAGCGTGGTGTAGAGCTATTGTGATTCCTTTTCCTAAACCTGGAAAAGATGCTTCCAATCCAAGTAATTATAGGCCTATCGCACTCTCTAGCAACCTTTGTAAATTACTTGAAAAAATGGTCAATTGCCACCTCGTGTATGTTTTAGAGACTAACCATATGCTCACTGCTTTTCAAAGTGGTTTCCGACGTGGTAGGTCAACTATTGATAACTTACACCATCTTGAACATTATATTCGAACAGCCTTTCTCAAACGCAACCATTTGGTGTCAGTTTTCTTTGACATGGCGAAAGCCTATGACAGAACATGGCGATACGGAATTCTCAGAGATCTTTTTAACATGAACTTCTGCGGGAACCTTCCAATTTTTATCAAAAATTTTCTTGCCATTCGACTTTTTCAAGTTCAAATTGGGGGAACTTTGTCTAGCTTTTATGAACAAGAGGAGGGTGTACCTCAGGGCAGTGTCCTAAGTGTCACCCTCTTTGCTATTAAAATAAATGATATTCTTAGACAACTCCCTTCTTCTGTGAAGGGAGACTTATATGTTGATGACTTCCATATTATGTGTATGGGACATGATATCTGTTTTATTGAAAGACAGTTACAAACTGCCATCACCCACATTAAAAAATGGTTTCATTATTTCTCAGGACAAAACTTCTTGTGTGCATTTTTGTAGACGTAGGGATCTGCATCCAGACCCTGAAATTTTTATTGGTTCAACCCAAATACCTGTTGCGGACAGCGTTCGCTATTTGGGTTTAATTTTTGACAAGAAACTTACTTTTTTACCTCATATTTTAAACTTACGGACGAAATGTGAAAAATTACTGAATATACTTAAAGTACTTTCTAACACTTCTTGGGGAGCAAACCGTACTTCTCTTATTAAAATATACAGGGCTGTGATCCGGTCAAAGATCGACTATGCCTGCTAGGTCTATGGCTCAGCTAGAAAATCTGTTCTTGAAAAACTTGACACAGTGCACCATAGCGCACTTCGTGTTTGCTCTGGTGCATTTCGTACATCACCTCTTTTGAGTTTATATGTTGACTGTAATGAACCTTCATTACATTATACCCATGAAAAACTTTCTTTGGGGTTGTTTTACCGTCTCCTTTCACATCCTAGTCATCCACTTCATACATACATTTTAAACTCTGACAATGATATTCTTTATCAAAATCGTCCATCTTGCGTCCCGTCTTTTGGAGTCAGAATGAGAACCATAATCAGCAATAGCCCTTTGAATAATATTGAGGTGAGCACATGTCCATTGCATATGTATCCTCCCTGGAATCCACCTGTTATCACAACCCTCCATCCTTTCAAAGGTTATGACAGAAAGAACTTAGCCCCTACAGCCTTTAAACAATTATTTGCTGCACATCGTGCAATTTTTAACGATCACTTGGACATTTATATGGATGGCTCAAAAAATGGTAATATTGTAAGTTGTGGTATATACTGTGATAGTATGACCCTTAGTTATCGACTTCACCCTTCTACATCTATATTTACAGCCGAATTGATTGCAATTGAGAGAGCCATGGTACACATATCTAATCATCAAAACACCTCCTTCATAATTTATACTGACTCAAATAGCTCTATTGACGCATTAAAATCTTTTAAAAAGCATTCTTATGTTTCAGACATCCTGGACCTTTATACTAAATTGACTAGACGTGGCTACAAAATTTTATTTTGCTGGGTTCCTGGACACATGGGCATTCCTGGTAATGGAAAAGCTGATCAAGCGGCAAAACTTGCTTGTAATCCATTGCATCATAAAATCCCATTCTCAGACGTTAAACTAATTATAAAACATTTTATTCATAATAAATGGCAAGAGAGCTGGAATTTCGAGAACAATAATAAGTTGCATTGTATCAAACCAACTATCATGACCTGGCCTCCGAACTATCCAAGAAAAACTGACGTTTTTCTGACTCGTCTGAGAATTGGACACTCTAGAATGACTCATAAACATCTTTTACTACGGGAGGATGCACCCATGTGTCCACACTGCCACTTTGATTATCTAACCATTCGTCATATTCTGATGGACTGTCCGGGCCTCCGACACTTGTATCATTTCTATTTTAATTCATCATCACCAGTCTTGACGAACCTCATTGGGGAAACACCTCATGGGGGAAACACCTCATGGGGCACTCTTTGCTTTTTTAAAACATGCAGGCTTTTATTTTATGATTTAGGATTTCACTATTTTTTTATCTTTGACATTCTTTTTTGGCATTCTGGATGGAAACCCCATCCAAATGCCTTTTTGAAATTAGCAATTTTGCATTTCATTGTCTTTAGTTTTATTATTGTTTTATCACACTTTTATGACTATATTTACCTCATCCAGATAGCTTTTTGTTTTTAAATATTCGTTTAATTCCATGTTTTTTATATATTTTGTCTTTGTTTGGCACAGCATGTCCCTGAAGGGATTTTGTGCCATTAAACCCTATACAACCAACCAACCAACCCTATGACTAATAAATAAGTATGGCATATGTTAGAGACATGGGAGGGGTCAAAGAATTTTCATTAGAATGTTGAATTTTAATTACTTAAGCCACAGATTAAATAAAAAAGTTGGATCACATTAGTATCATTGTCTTGCAATCAAATAAGAAATTAGGAAAATTTCACAGTGAAACACATTATCAAGGACAATATTCCACAGTATAAGAAACTCACAATAATTTCTGAAAAAGATAGGTATATCTTAAGCAAAATTGTTGATTGATTGTGACAACAGTAACTTTGTCTAAGAAAAGTTTCTGGCATAGATAATATTTTACCTTTATTTATCAAAACAGTGAAAAAAAAAAAAAAAAATGTGCCTGTACCATATTTTACTTGTTTGTAATCTGTAGTACTTACTGTTCTTTTAAGCAGAAATTTATAAAGAAACTGAATTTATTAAAATAAATGGTACCAATGCAGAATTGCTACAAATCTGAAATATAACTGAAAACATAAACATATATTAAATTATTAGTTAACAACTTTTATAATTAGCAATCTTAGTTTAATGTTTTTGTGCTGACAGCACTGAGAGGTGACATTTGACAGATGTCTTCATCTGGTAAGGGACTCTTACTTCATAACGTGCCTCAGGGATGTTATGGGAACACTTGGTGATATAAATGTTTTCAGTTGCTTATGATCAATTCTATACTTCAAGAATTGTGCCGAAAGAAAACATAAAAAACCAAGGAAATTTGATAGAAGCCCTGATTATGCTCTTGGAACATAATGAGTAATTAAAAAAAAGCGTAAAAAAAAAATAAATAAATAAATAAATAAATAAAAAATACATAGCAAATCATTAGGAGTACAAAGGTTGGGTGGTGGATGAAATATTGAGAAATTTATCTTGGAATATTTGTGTTGATTTTTTTTCACAATAAATTTCTATTTTATGAAGAAAGCTTGTTTTATTTATAAATCCACGAGTATTTAATCTGTGTATACCGAAAGTAGTTTAACAATCCTCTAGTAAACAACAAAACAAAGCTGCCTATTCTTCATAATGTAAAGTTAAGTGTGTAACTAATAATTTGGTCATCCACTGTACTTTAACAAATTCAATTACATATTTCATTTTAGTCATAGTAATTTAACAAATCAGATTATAAAATATTCTTTTATTGATGTTTGTGGTAGCAACACATACATGGAGATATAAAGGTTTCTTTAAAAAAAAAAATTCAAGAAATTTCCACATTTTTTTGTTTACATCATGCAGGCTTTTCAACCAAATTTAATGTGTCTTTCACCAAATAAAATACAGTAAAATTAATGTGTCATAGTTAAAAAATAAATGTATTCAATATTTGATGAAATATGAGCTTTTATATTAACCCATTTTTAATTTCTCACAGACAAGTGAAAAAAAAAAAAATCTTTTGGCTGTTTAGTTGTCAACTATGTGAGGTAACTCATGTAGAAAAAACAATCAAATATTGTAAAAATTCATAAAGATATTGTTGATTTAGTTAGCTTAAGTTGTTTTAATATAAATAAAAACAAAAAATCATACATCAAACATAGATTATGAAACAAGTTCCACAATATTTTAAGAAAATTTAATCATTTAATGAGATGAAAAATGATGTCTAAGTAAACAATTTAAAAAATGCATAACAATTTAATAAAGTTAGGAAATGCATATCACAGTTGTAAATTCCCTTTCAGCAATTTCCACCAATAAATGGAAATGAACACAAAATCTTAAGTGCTGTCCTGCATATCATCTATAGAATTCATACACACAAACTAATTGGCAAAAAATATTTTGAAACATGTATTGCAACTTGAGAATTCACTTTAGCAATTATTGTTCTTATACAATACTGTAACTGAATTTCTTTGCGTGTCTCTGTGAATGCACAATGAATGTTATACACACACTTTACTGTAGAAAGCCTCTGTAGAAAGCCTGTTGAGTGTTGTTCCCTGCAGACCATAATATGATAGAATTCTTGTGTGTCCATGTAAAAGAACTACATACTTCATTTTCAATACAAAACATGACATAGTAAATTTCATTAACATATATCTATTGTATGACATTTTGAGCATATTTAAGTGAGATTGAGCATGTCCAAGCAGACAACAAAGAAAAACAGACAAACTAAATTCATAAACACTTTTCAGTTATGTTGGAAAGTGTTAAAATTGTTTTTATCTCTATAGAAATTACCAAATTTAAATTTTTTGCATGACAAAGAAATTGACTTGCATGTTAACTTTGGCATGCATGCCATAGGTTCTCCAATTGTGCCTTAATTAGTTAATTATTATTTTTCACATATGAATAGTTAAACAATAGTTCATAGAAAAATTCACATTTCATCAGATGTTTAACATTTTTATATTCTAATTATAGTATATTGTTTCGATTTTGTCAGGTTTCCAGAAAGTGGCATAAAATATGGTTTAAAACCCTGCTTGCTATACTGGAAGGACTTAGAAGTTTCTTGAATTTTTAGAGACCTTTATATCTTCATGAATATACATCTATTTTTACAACAATAAACACAGATATTGTATAAAATCTACATGTGCTAAAGCTACAAATCATTTCTAAAATTTTATTTTATAGTGTGTTCGTAAATGTTATTTTCTTAATTTAATCTGTTATTGATTTCATTATTGCTCTCTCAATTAAACCTTCACTGAAAAATATGAAGTCAAACATGTTCTGTATGTTCTGGAAGTTTCATAGAAATTTCTCAAGTATTTCTCTATATATTCAACAAAATGTCTAAAATCGAAAGTGTCTGTCAACTTTCACCCATATAATATAACTTACATTATTTTTCTATTTATATATATCATTTAACTTTATTGGAACTTGCATGTAGTGTTATTTCTTATGAAACTTATATTTTGTGTATTACTTTAACAGAATTGTTTATATTTTATTAAAAAAATGTAGAAATTAGTATGCATTGTTTTTAATGACTTTATTTATTTGTTAGGGTAAAACAAATCCTTCCCAAAAGAAAGTTATCTATGGCAGCACAGATCTTGTAAATGCTGATCAATTCCTGAAACAAGTATGTTTGCTTTCTATTTTATTTATTTATTTAATTCTTTAATATGCTGAATGATATATAATTTTTATGTAAACTCAATTTTTAGGTGCGTTCGTAATTATGTAAATACATAGCACCTATTGTTGTCGCTCAGTACATCCATCTGTCTGTCCGTCCACATATAACAACGCAAAAACTACCCAACCGAATCATTTGAAATTTAAAATACATAATTATACCATAATTTTGTCGAGTCATTTGAAATTTTATGAAAATCGGATGGATAGATCAATTACAGGGACAATCAAAAGGATTCCGTTACATTACGGTCAATGGGGAAAAAAATTTCAAATGCATTTTAATTGTTTGAAATTTAAAACATATAATTATTACGTAATTTTATCGAGTCATTTCAGATGTCATGAAAGTCAGATGCATAGATCATTTACAGGGATAATCAAAAGTATTCCATTACATTACGGTCAATGGGAAAAAAAGTTTCAAATGCATTTTTATGATGTTACACTCATTCGAACATAATAGAATTGGCATGAATCTATGAAATATATACTAAAAGATGCATTCTGTATAATCTGTGATGCAAAGAATTTTTATTATTAAATTACAGGGTCACACAAAAGTATTCCACTACATAATGCTACACGGGGAAACATTGTTTGGGGCGTGTTTTAATTATATTCAACTATTTCACATTTTATGAATAAGATATACGTTGCTGAGGTGTAATAAAAATTACTTTCTGCATATTTACAGAAACACAAAGATTTCGACTACTATACTCTATCCGAAATACACTCTACTATATCAGCAAGATCTGAATATTTTTAAAACTTCATTATCGTACGAACGCACCTCATTTGCTACGTTCACATGCAATTTCCAACTTGTTGAATATTATTTTGCTTTGTTTTTCAAAAAATTCCTTCTGTTCTTTTAAGTATTATGTTTAATTTTAACATTGTTAACTTTTCAATCTAATGTATAATTTAGATTTTATATCTTTCCATACCTTTCTGTAGAGTTTAAATATCAATTTTTTTTTTTCTTAACAGTCTTCTTGTTTCTTGGTCTATCTATAAGTTAAGTTGGGTTCTTTTAGCTAAAAGCTGAAATAATATTTTATATGATGAACTGAAAAATTTTATTTAAACTGTTTAATAAATTTTTCAAAATATTTAAAGTAAATTTCCTTGAGGAATGAGTTTTTATCGATCTTTCTATAGTCTGTAGAAAATAGATCAGTTTTTGTTATAACTACCTATTGTGATGCCTCCGTGGGATACTCTTGAATTTTCACCGAAGCGGCAATTTCAAAAGGGCGACATTCTGTCTTGCCTATTTTCTGCTTCTCTGAAAAACTGTCTCTTGCTAAGATGAATTGATACACATTATTTCTTTCTACTTTTCCGACCTTTGTATGGGATTTTTCTTAAATTTTGTACTGTCCGGGGGTTTTCTTTCGGAAAATCATCTAATTTCCTACACTAATTAACTTGACTGAAAAATTTATTCAGATCAGCCTCAAACACTTATTTTTGTTATAACTGCAAATTTAACTTAACTAAAAAAATTGTTCTGGTTAATCTAAAGTTCAATTTTAATATGTTGTGTGTAGTTATTTTTAAAATATGAAAATCTCCAATATCAATCTGTGTGGTTGTGTACTTTGGGAACAGAAATTTATTATATGATGAACTCTGGAATTTTATTTCAACTGCTTACAAAATTCTTCAAAATATTTAAAATAAATTTCTTTAAGGAATGAGCTTTTGTTAATTCTTTTGTAGTTTTTATAAAATAGATCAAACAAAGTCAGTTTTTGCTATAACTACCAATTTAACTTGACTGGAAAATTTATTCGGATTAGCCTCAAACATTTACTTTTGTTGCAATCAGCAATTTAGCTTGACTAAAAAATTTGTTCAGATTTGTCTGAAACATAATTTTAATATATTGTGTATTCTTCTTTTAAAATTTAAAAATCATTAATATAAATCATAAAAAAAGTTACTGAATGAGATTTTTTAAAAATCAATAACCTATAACTTTCAACTTGTACCAGAAAAAATTAATAGAAATTTTTGCCTTATTAAATTAGCAGATTACAGTGGTTAAAAAAAGGGTAAAATTTAATGTTAAATTTCTGTGGTACAAATAAGCAAGAGATGTTGGCAGCTATGATAATCTTTCATTATGCCATTCATTCTGATGTATTGCTCTTTTTATGTGTTTCCCAAAAAGTTTTGTACGTTAACAGGATTTTTTAAATAAGTTTTACATGGTCAGCTATAGTAAACAGAATATTTTATCATAATTTTTGTTAAAAAAATTATATGCATATAAATGAACATTTTGGACACTTTTTTTTAAAAAATATGTATGTGATATAATAAAATTTCCCCTTTGTCCTTTCCAGCATATAAAGTTTAAAATCATTGAAACTCATCTGTTTCTTCTTATTTGTCTATTTATAGTTTTATTACAATGATAAATGGAAAAAAAATCTAAATTATTAAAATATAATATTTATTATTATTATTATTTTTTTTAAGTTGGATAGAATATTTTGTTTCTGTATATTCTATATATGTACTGATAAAGGTTTTTTTTTATTAAAGTTATACCAACTTGGAGCTGAGATGCACTGACAGAATTACCTTGTGAAGCATAAGGACTGGGACATTTTAAAGTGCAGTTTTTGTACATAGCCATATTCTATCCATAAATATACACATGCTTTGAAATTTTATTCATGAAGAGAGCAGGCCTTGATTTTTCATTTTGTATTTTATGAACTCATTCGTTTTCATTAAAGTATATATTTCTTAAACTGCTGCATTCTTTATTTGTTTTAATCTTTTAACATAAATAATTATATTTTTTAAATTATTTTATCAAACACAATTTGATAATATAGTCTTACAAACAAATAATGCATGTCTTCAAAATTACCTTGTACTTTTTCTAAGATATCAAAAGGGCAGAAGGGGGGGGGGGGTGATAGGTGGGGAGAAAAGTAAATACATATTTAAATAAATAATACACACTTATTATATACATTTTTTTTAATCTTTAAAAAGTCTGATTTATATAGTTTGAATGAATTTTTTGATCAAATAAATGTGAAATTTTATATGTGCATTAAAAAATTGTCCAAGAGAAGGGTATAATTGTTCCAGTTGTTTTGGATATCATCTGCAATGGGAAAGTTGCTTGCTTATTTGATATATATGTACATAATATAATCATTAACCATGAAAGAAATATTTTGGTGTTTAAAAATTTGTAAATCTGAGCTGGACGAGACACCCTGACTAAAAAAACTTAGTTGAATTTGTAATCCAAAACACACCTTATCTTTTGCCTCTTTTCCAATCTTCTTTAAGATTCTGGAATTCATTACTGGAATCAAAGCTTTATGTTTCTTCAAAATTATGATGTCTGTTGTTATAAATAGTGGTATCCAACACAACCTTTTAAAAATATTTCTAAATATTTATTCTGCACCTTATAAATACAACATACAAGTAATAGTAGAATTAATAGCTTCTTTATAAAAATGTATTTGTTTACATTAGTAAGAACATTTACATCGATTTGAATATAATACATTATACAATTTTTAGTATGGTATTAATAAATTATAAATAAAAGCATATTTTATACACAATCTTTTATTACAATGTTCTAAAAGTTAAAAAAAGTTATAAGACAGTTGATTGATTTTTTTTCTCCTTTTTTTTTAAGAAATAAATTAAATTTCAAATGAATAGAATATTTTATAAATTTGTTTAAAATAACCCAATGTACAATTTTAAATCCATCTTCCTGGAAAGAAAAAAAACTAATCAATATAACCAATGAGAACGGAACTCACACCCATTCTATCATTAAATATCATTTAACATCAAATTATTGTTTAACATAATTTAATATCTAATTAATATCATTTAACAACACAAAAAATGCTATTTTAAATTTCTGATAAGAATTTGGATTTTTTAAATAAAAATGAAAGCTAAACTGACAACTTGACATGAACATAATTTGAAAGAAATTATCTTTAAAATATTTTAATTTCTTATATATTTCTTCAAATAATTAATTTCTTTTGCCACAAAGAATCAGACTCTGATAAATCTTAAAGTGCAAATTTTATTCCGATAAGATTTTTAATGAATTTTTGAAATGTGAGCATTTTTTCGAGACACTGGGTATAAATATATGAAAATTATTTCAGTGTTTTAGAACAAAGTATTCAAAAACAATGGTTTCAAGTAAAGTTCAGTCGAATATTCTGTTTCTTTTTCGTATATGGTACAAAATCTTAGTTTAGTTGCAAAAAAATTTTGAATATTTGGATGAGATCAAAACTTGATCTAAACTATCTTTTTTCTTAAAAAGTCGCTTCTTCTTTGATGAATTTTCAGCATTCCTTATGATTTGAGCTCTATTTGCTTAAATTAGAGCCTGTTTAATTTCTGCCATGAACTTTACTGTTTATAATTACTCAACACACATATGACTAAATTTTGAAAACTCCTTCCACATGCCTGTTAAAATCTGCAGACTGGTGCTAGAAAATTTTTATTTTGAATACTGCAGAAGTTTTTTGAATGTGCTCTAAGGAAGATGTCGAATAAAACAGTGATGATCATTTACAAAAGTCATTATAAAAGGTAAAACAAAGTATGTATAAATAAAACATTTTTTAATCAGAGGAAGTTTGTAT
Source organism: Maratus speculifer (assembly GCA_964019185.1). Classification (NCBI taxonomy): domain Eukaryota; kingdom Metazoa; phylum Arthropoda; class Arachnida; order Araneae; family Salticidae; genus Maratus; species Maratus speculifer. The sequence goes on from OZ025295.1 coordinate 171,184,712, forward strand.
AATTAAGAAAATGTTCTGTGTTATTGATGAACTACATCTTAATTCATATAGAAATTACAAGTTTTGGTCATAGGCATAGAAATTCAATTTGTAGATAAAATTTCCAAAAGGAAGCACATATATATGCATATGTGTTTGTTAGAAATATGTTTCTTTATATGTATAATCAATTAATAATAAATGTACATGTGTATTAATTACTTTACATTTATTTTTAGACAGTTCTGTTTTCACCTGAAATTAGGAAGATAACCAAAATTTGCTTTTGGTCTTAATCCCCTTGGAAATGAGCGTCACATATATGTGCCACATAAATGCTCAGAATCGTCGATTATTTTTTCCAATTTTTATTGTAAATTTTGGCATATTTAAAAATGGCAATTTTGTGCTTCAATTAGGCAAAAATTCCTGTTTTGAAAAACCAGTTATACAAGATTAAAAATTCCATAAAAGATGCTTGTCGCAAATGGGTCAATAACTTCTTTTGGTCAAACACTACTTTCATGTGAAAGAAGATGACACATCTGCAAACAGTCTCAGGAAAGCATTTTAAATGTATTCATTTTGAGGGTACCTCCTCCGCAAGATGTTTTGCTTCCTGTAAATTTCCTGGAATCTCACATCTATGTACAATTGCACTGAGTTTTTCAGTCAGGCAGCACAAGACTCTGGATTGCTGTGCACTATCTCGTGCTCGTCATCTTCGTTTTTACATCTGATGTTTGATGATCGAAAACCATATTTCATATCTTTCACCCACTCCTCATCCATCTCCAACACCTTGTTGACAGCATCTGTGCAGTCTGAAGGAGGAAGCTCTCCACCATACTCTACAGGCAAAATTGAAGGGTGGATGTGCTTATGAAGGAGGCTCATATTTGTTCCAAACACTATAACCTGATTCAGAAAAATAAATAAATTGATATTAAAGAAAGCAATCATTAAAATACAACGTTTAAACACACAATAATTAAAAATTCTGAACATACGTTTTGCGAGTACTGGGAACTCGCTTCCTCTGTGTTAAAAAATGTAAAATGTATAAAATCAAAATAACCCTCAACTGCCAGCAAGTCGGAAACCCAAATGATTGTAAACACAGAACCAAAAATTCCATCAAGTTTCAGCAACCAATATGCTTGAATAAACTTGCATTAAATTATAGTTGGATTGATCTGGAATTGTTACATGTTATTGAGAATTACTATGTCATGTTCGGTACAGAAAATAAAGTGCATAGAGCTTATATTTTATTTACAATGACACTAAAAATAATTCTATTACATTATGGTTCATGGGAAAATAGCATAACTATATTTATAGCACCTATTGTCATTGTCTGGTCCATCCATCCATCTGTTTGTTTGTCTGTCTTCATATAATAGCGCATAAACTACCAAACTGTATGATTTGTAATTAAATACATATAATCGTTGCAAATGATTTTAAATTTTTTGAAAATCCACTCGCTACTTAGTAAAAATTTTCTCCTATCTTTCAAATCCTATCATTCATAAATAATTCAGTCATATCCCATGATAGGTGTTGATTCTAGGTTGACATGGTGATTATGCCCCATTTAAGTGGCAATAATATTATTTCTGTATTATTGAGTTTAATATTATGTAATCTTTATAAATTTTCTATTCATACATTTTCCCTTAAGAGTGCAGCAGCTCTTACACCAAGATCTGGATATTTTTAAAACTTTGTTATAGTAAGGACACATGCCTCGTTTGATAGGTTTGAAGTGCCATTTCCTATTTGTTAATTCGTATATACATTTGTGGTTCTTGAAAACTTCAATTGCTGTTTATATAAAATTAAATAATGCGCAAAGTGTAGTAAAAAGCAGTTATTTGAAGAGCTGACGTTGAGGCTCCTGATCTGCAGATTTACTAGTATAAAGATATAAAAACATAAAATTCAAGCAATGCTTCCGAATTCAACAAAGTACCGACTCTTGGTTAGTTTGAATATATCGTCATTTTAAAACCATAGAAATTCAAGGGTGTCCACTGATAAAATGGGGTCGTTCAAAAATGTAAAATTATACAAGTCCGAGAGTGTACACTGATCAAAACATTGGGGGCACTTAGTTCTTGGTTCATTTAAGATTATAAAATCATACAATTTCGAGAGTGTACAATGCCTAAGGAAATGAGGCACTGTCACTAGATCCTTTTGGATAGATTTTCATTTTAAAATATAAAATTAAACAAATTCAAGAGTTACGCTGCCGAAGGCAGTATGGCCTCGAGTGTAGATTCGTTTGGTTAGATTTCACATTTAAAAAGATAAAATATGCAAATTCAAGTGTATACATACACGAAATAGTACTCCGATTCCAGATCCGTTTAAAATATAAAATCTTACAAATTCGAGAGTGTATGCTGACGAAGCTAATGCCCTTGCCCCCCCCCCCCTTTAATTTAGAATTCGTAAAAATATAAATTCGACGGTTTTTACTACCAAAGGCAATGAGGTCTCGACTCTAGATTAATTTAGATATATTTTCATTTTTAGTTATAAAACGATACAAATTCGATTGTCTGAAGGTAGTTAAAAGTCCTCAAACCTCGGTTTGTTTTAAAATATAAAATCTTATGAATTCAAGTATGTACGCTGCCAAGGATAATGAAAATGTATCCAAATGAACATAGTCATGGCCTACGTTCATTTGGATATATTTTCATTTTAAAATATAAAATCGTACAAATTCGAGAGTGTACGCTGCCGAACTCTAGATTCGTTTGGTCGTGCCCCGATTCTAGGTTCGCTCAAACATATAAATTCACAGACATTCGAGAGTGTACGCTGCCGGAAGTAATGAAGTTCCGACGTTAGATTCGTTTGATACACTTTTATTTTAAATGAAAAAAAAAAAAAATCCTAAACATTCGAGGGTGTATACAGTCGAAATGGCGTCCGTTCTAAGATATTTGAGTGTGTACGCTCCCGAAAGAAATGGGGTCTAGATTTTAGGTTCGTTTGGATAGACTTATTTTAAAATATAAAATACGGATTTGAAGAAGCAAGATATCGATGGCAATGCTCCAGTTGCCACGTTCTTTTAAAAGTTTACAAATCTGAGAGTGTACGCTGATGAAAGCAGTCCCCTCAACCAATTTTTAGGCCCGCTTAAAAATAGAAATTCGAGGGTATAATCTGCCAAAGATGATAGGGTTTCGACTTCAGGCTCATTTGGATAGATTTTTATTTTAAAATATAAAACGATACAATTTCGAGGGTCTACACTAACAAAATGTTGCCTCGATTATATGTCCGTTTAACATGTAAAGTCATACAAATTCAAGAATGAACGTTGGCGAAGGCAGTAAAGATCCCCAATCATAAATATTTTAAATATTTATAAAATTTTAGTGATACGCTACCGAAGGCAATAACGCTCTGACTGTTGGTTCATTTGGTTAGATTTTCATTTTAAAATATAAAACCATACATATTTGAGAATGTACACTGCATAAATGTTATCCCAATTCTAGGCTCGTTTAAAAATATAAATTTATAGAAATAAGAGGGTCTACGTTACTGAAGTCAATAGGCAGGGCCGTGCTTAGGACTTTGGCGGCTCTGGACGAAATATATTTTGGCGGTCTGGTCACTGGTCGAAATAATTCGATCTTTCGTAATTAATACTCGGTTTTAAAACAGAGCAAATTAGCTCGTTTTTAGAGTCTCTATAATATCTAATCGGCAGTGGCGCGAGTACTTTTATACGAGGGAATTTTTACGTATTTGTATCATCCTTACTTCCATGGGTGTACCCAAGGATGTGTTGGGGGAGAAGGTGATAGGGCTGCTAAAGCACAGCCCGAAATTTTCGAAAGTTATATGAAAAAAGTGCTGATTTTTTTTCTTTCTTTTTGAGAAAAATTTGTAATTTTTTCAAACATACAGTGGATTAGCCATTCTTATTAATCTCATTTTAATCCACATTGCCATGAATGAAGAGAAAGGAAGGGGTGATGGAATTTCAGCCTTTCTCTTTTTGAAAATTAAATGAAAAAAAAAAAATCCTTACTTTTTTAGATAAATCTAAGATCGACATTTTTTTCTTCTGTTTTTCATCGATATAGCCATTCTCGTTAACCCCATATTAGTCCACATTGACATACAGCATACCCAAAGATGGTAAGGGGGGGTGATGAAATTAGAGCCCCCTTACCTTGAAATAGTCGATAATGAAATTAAAATTTGAGCAGATTTTTTTCTTTTGTTTGAGACAAATTTCTATTTTTTTTTTCATTCAACGGATTAGCCGTACCTAGAGGTCTGCACGGGCCGGGCTTGACCCGTACCCGGCCCGGCGGAATCCTTTCGAATTTTATAACGAGCGGGCAGATGTAGAATAGTTTTTTCAACGGATCCGGCCGGGCCGACAAACAACATAAACGGGCCGGGCCGGCAAAGAAAATGAACGGGCCAGACGGGCCGGGCCGATAGTTTTCGGGCCTGTCGGCCCGTTTTGAAGTTTTAAGCAGAGACGATAAAATATGAGCTATTTTCAACGAAAATGGTTTTAACGAGAATAAGTATAAATGTGCGTTATGAGCCATACTAGTTTGACAGCATCAATATAAAAATGTACAGTGTAGTGATCGGCATCGGAGAGTTACATTGTGCATATATGCACAATGTACTAAATGTAAAAAAATATAACTGGTATAAAATGTAAAAAAATATTAACTGGTTATAACCAGTTAATATTTTTTTAGCTGACTCATGCCGGGTCGAGATCAAGTGTGCATTATTTTTCTACATTTAGACTGGCCGGACCGGAACTAGACTTAAATGTTCTCAAGATCTGTAGGGCAGAAAACATGATTTGTAAAATTATTAATAGCGATAAAAAACTTATGTTAGCTTAATCTTTGGATATATACTTCTGGATGGTTTTTAAATTAATTTCTCAATAATGCGAAAGTTTGACACATTTTTCGATTAATTTTAAATTGTAAAAGTATAAAAGTGATAAGCCTAACTATTAAAGGGATTTGGAATCGAAAAACGTTTTTTTATTTTTGATAAATAAAATACTTGTATAACTTTGTTGATATATAATAGTTTCTCAAATGATTGCAGGCTTTTCTCCCTTCCCATGCTAACGTTTCCGGAAATTCTATTCAAAACGCTAATTATGACAATATTTTATTTGCTTGCAGTATTCTTAAATTGCTTGTATCAAATAATGGATAACGCCATTCGATTATATAGTTTCTGAATAAAGATACCTGTTAATCTTATGCGTTTTTGAGAAAAAAAAAAAAAAAAATTAGAAATGTATCAGAAAGGAGCTTCTTTGAATTTAAGAATGAATTTGGATTTGAAATCTTTAATAAAATGATATAAAAATATTTTTTATAAATCTTCTTTTATTAAACAGCTTCAAAAGTAATGATGTTTTTAGCTTTATTTTTTCTTCTTTTATTCTAAGCCATATTAATTTTTTATGAATCTTTATTCGAATGTTGAAACCTAAGAATCTAAGTAATCATTAATGTTGTTAATGTGTATTTCCTGCAATATATACCGTAAAATCATTCCATAGATATGCAGTATTCTTTAAAGAAATCTTAAATATATGATAAAAATCTGAGTTTTTTAGAAATTGTAGAAATTGTAACGGGCCAAAACGGGCCGGGCCGAACTGTTGAATTTTACAACGGGCCGGTCCCGGGCCTGGAAATTCCGGCCCGTGCAGACCTCGAGCCGTCCTTTATCTTTAGTACTATATTAGTGCTCAATGACACCACATTATACTGAAAGAAATGAAAGGGGTTGTTGGGATTACAATCCAATACCACAAAAGTCATTTTTTTTCTTTTTTTTTTAAGCAAATTTATATTCAAAACCGATTATCAAATACGATAGTCTATTTCAAAACCGAATCTATATTCAAATATTATCCTCTACCGCTCAAAAGTAGCCGCTCTTTTCTCTTTAGTTCCATGTTAAAGCTCAATGACACTACATTCTACCCAAAGAAATGAAAGGGATTAATGGGCTTACAGCTCAGGAAATTTTTTGACGGAATATGTGTTTTTTCGCGATTTTTTGTCTGCAGCTTTTTCATGAAATTCACCTTTTTTTTTAAATTATTTTTTGAAATTATTTTTTCTGTGGAACTCTAGGGGAATACCTGTATTTTTTAGAGATATTTTGTCGAAATTAGCATTTTTGCCCCCGCGGCTTTATGAAAATGTTTGCTTTTTTCCGTAGTATTTATACGAAACTTGTTTTTTCCGGGCCCTTTTCGCAATCCTTTGCCGAATTTCACGATTTTTTCCGCAGCACTTTGATGAAATTAGCTTTTGTCTGCGGCCCTTTGACGAATTCGCATTTTTTAAAAATGCTTTGACGAAATTCGCGATTCTTTTGCATGATACTTTGTCGAAATTTGCAATTTTATCCTCGGGTTTTTGACGAAATTTGTGTTTTTTTTCGCAACCCTTTAACAAAATTTGCGTTTGTTTTTCGCGACTCTTTCTCGAAATTCGTGTTTTTCAGCCGTCATTAGACGAAATTTGAATTTTCTTCGCGATTAGTTGTCGAAATTTACATTTTTTCCGCAATCCTTTGTCAAAATGCGCGATTTTTTTCGCAACCCTTTACGAAATTAGCTTTTTTCCAGTGGTTCATCGACGAAATTCGCATTTTTTACAATTCTTCAACGAAATTAGTTTTTTTTCTTGGCCCTTTGACGGAACGCGTGTCTTTTTGTGAATTTTTGTTGAAATTCGCGTTTTTTTTCGGAGGAGGGGGGGGGGCTAATCTTTTGTCGAAATTTGCAAATTTTCCGCAGCCATTTGAGGAAATTCGCGGTTTTTTGAGATCCTTTGACGAAATTTGCGTTTTCCCACAATCATTTGTCGAAATTAGCTTTTTGCCATCGACTTTTTGATGAAATTATCTTTTTTGTCACGATCGTTTATCAAATTTCGCATTTTTCAGCAGTCATTAGAAGAAAATCGCGTTCATTTAAAGAAATGTGCTTTTTCTCTAATTGACGAAATTTGACTTTTTCGCGCGATCCTTTGACGAGATTCTTGTTTTTTTACGGCCCTTTGACAAAATTCTGATTTTATCTGCGGTCTTTTAACAAAATCCGACTACTTGCATATTCCTTTTAACCAAATCAGATTTTTTTTTCTGCGAATGATTGACGAATTTGATATTTTTCGACAACCATTTGTCAAAAATCGCGATACATTTTTTCAAAGTCCAAACTTCAAACTGATGACGATTGTTTTAAATTTTCGGAAAATTACGGACAAATTTAGCCTTTTCCCTTTTGGCTGCGGCCTTTTTGTCTGAAAGGTTGAATTGCTATCTTGGTCTTGTCTCGTTGGTCTCCCACACCCCATATTCAAGATTCAGACATAAAATTGGTAATTAAACTGAGAAAATTTTCAAAATTGTTGGCAAAATTTTACGGTTATTGAGTCGAATTTTTTTTCATGTATAAAACATGATATTATCGGAATATTCTCTATCAGGAGCACCAATAAAGATTTCTATTCGGTAATTCCAAGTTCTTTAGAGTAGAAAGTATTTCTCTCTAGTTCATAATGTATAGGTGTAACATATGTTGATAAGAACTGAATTCGGCAGGTTACGATTGGTTTTCTTTTATTACCTCAAATTATCTGCGAGAGATATGAATGCCTAATGACAAGGCGTAATATAAACGAAAGTATAAATCCTAAACAAATGTAAAAAATATAAATTTTTTTGCGGCCCCCAAATTTTGGCGGTCCTGGGCAAATGTCCGACTCGACCCCCCCCCCTAAGCACGGCCCTGTCAATAGGGTCCCGATTCTAGGTTCGTTTGGATAAAATTTTATTTTGAAATGTAAACTATAAATTAGAACGAGAATGCTGTTGTAGTCAGTGGGGTATTCTAATTCTATGTTAATTTAAAAGTATAAAATCTTACAAATTCGAGAATATACGCTGATGAAGGCATCGGGGGCATTCAATGTTAGGCTTGCTTAAAAATAGAAATTTGAGGGCTGCACACTGCCAAAGGCAATGTGGTTAACGCTATAGATTCGATTGGATAGATTCTTATTTTAAAATGCAAATTTAAAGGGTACGCTGTCGGAGGAAGTGGGGTACTCCGGTTGTACGTTCATTGAAAATCTTACAAATTCGAGAGCATAAACTGACGAAGGCAGTGGGTGTCTCCCAATTTTAGCTGCGTTTCAAAATATAAAATCATATAAATTCGAGGATGTAAGCTAACGAAACCGGCACGGGCTCTAATTTAGGTTCCTCTGTAACTATAAATTCTTACAAATTCAAGAGTGCACACAGACGAACACAGTGGAGACCTCCAAATCTAAATTTATTTAAAAAAAAAAAAAAAAAAAAAAAAAAAATGCATAAACATGAGTGCACGCTGTCGATAGGAGTGTCCCTCTCCATTCCAGGTTCATTTAAAAATATAATATCGCACAAATTTGATGGTGAACGCAGACGACAATGTTGCCCCTGACTTTAGCTTCATTTGGATGAATTTGGTTGAAAAGTGAAATTGTAATAGACTGACAGCGAAAGAAATATAACATAATCCAAAGAATAGGACATTATTAATAAAATATTTAACGATTTTAAATATGTTTTGATATTGTTTTCTATTTTATAATAAGTTTTTTTTTAAAATATAGTTTTTAAAATTTTTAGAAGGAGAAAATAGAACGTCAAATGATGCTGGGGGGGGGGGGGGGTCGCACAATCTTCCTTGTAGCTACGTCTCTGATCGGAAGGACCTAATTAATGTGGAGCATATATTCCAAGATCCCAGGTATCCCCTAGACGTTACTTATTTTCTCACAAGTAAAATGTATAGGATAAAGTAGTGCTAGTACGTGCTATGAGCGTAGTGATACCTGCTAGCTTGGACCGACGCCACTGTGGGGTATTTGAAGAATCTGGCTGGACAAAAGTCGATTTCATTAAGTACAACGCACGATCGAATGGAGGGATACAGGTTGAAGCTGAATTTTTGGGGAATCCTGTCAGGCCCGTAGCCAGAATTTCGCTTCGGGGGGGGCTCAATCTTGGAATTTCCCCTGATCTAACATCCGTAATTAGCACAATTCAACAGGTAGATAAAAAATAAACAAGTTTTAATTTAAGCTATATTCTGGCACATAATACTCAGCGCCTATCTCAAAAGTTGCTATTTTGTATTTTTTGTTTTCTGATATAATTGTTGGTTTTTAAGAGTACTTTTAGTTTCCAAACCGATTCAAAAAAGGTGTTTTTCATGGGAGGAAAGAACTGCAACGAAAATAAAAAATCACAAACTAACAATGTTTGAGATGAGCCTCATGTATCCTATGAGAAAAAACGTTAAAAAATATTGAAACGTAAACAATAATTGAATAGATTTGGAATATGGGACTAATATTAGCACGCAATTAACTCGCATCGTAAAAAAATGATCTATAGAAAAAATTAATTACACGTATTGTTTTTTCCAAAGAAAAGATCGCTACATATATATGTAAGCATATATTTCGCATTCCCTGATATCAATTACAAATGCAATATTCAATTTACAATGTACAATAATGGATATCAACACTAGAGCTACAAAAGCAACCTTCGAGATTTCTTTTCAGCCATGATACTGAGTACTTTATCGGGATCCACAGTAATGTCCCAATGAATAGAAATCATAGCGAGGCTACTGAGTCTCTCATCGGCCATAACGCTTCGAGGTAAAGTTTTAATTCTTTTCATTGTTGAGAAAGATCTTTCGGCACTGGCTGTTGTTACTGGAATTGTTGCCAACACTGTCAGCAGGTGTTTGATCGTACTGTAATATGTTGCATTACAGTATTCTAAAACTTCTAGAACCTCAGTGTCTAAGACCAATATTAGCTATTCTCTCACACCATAATTCGTATTCGGCTTTTACTTGTGACATTGATACTTTATCGTCAAAATATTGAGAGAGATTCTCCAATTGGCTTGCTTTTTCTGCAGAAGAGAATCCTGGTAGAAGTACTTGAAAATCTGATAAAATGTCTTCGTTTGAAATAAATCTGTCATTCAGATTTTGAATAAGATTTTCTACACAGGGGATAAAGACCGTAACTCTGTAATATTCTTCAGCAGATGTAATTTGAGGATTTGCACGCGCTGTCTGCCTAAATGTTAGTCTTGGAATACTTATTTCCGTTTGGAAGACCTCTTCCGCAAGTTTTGATGCAGAATTAAACATTTCATGAAAGATTTCCATCGCATTTTTTCTATGTTTCCGTAAAATAACAAGGATATCTTTCGCATGAGTTATTGCAGATATCATGTCACGAGATTTTTCTTGAAGTAGAACTGACAATGGCTTTGTCAGGCTGAAAAGTTTGTCACAAACAAACAGGCTTATCAGAAAATCACTCTTCTCCATGACTGCCAACAAAGCTTTAGCTGTTGAAGAAATCGTCCACGTGTTCTCCGAAATATTTCCTAAACTAATGCAAATGCATTGAAAGAGCTCGACAAAAGTTAGTATACTTTCATGCCTTTCGATAAATCTTGTATCGCAAAGGCGGATAAGTCGCTTTCTTCTGTTTTCTGGAGCATATGATGAAATAGCTTCTTGAAGGGCTAACTTTGCCTTGGTGTGATTCCTGAAAAATATTGTTACTTCATTAACAGTTCCAAGGCAGTTTCGAATGGCAGGAATCGTCATACTGTTGGACAGTGCAAGATTTAATCTGTGGCTTGCACAATGTACGTATCTAGTGTTTGGATACTTCTGACGAATTCTGGATTGGACCCCACTAACATGACCAGCCATATTTGATGCTCCGTCATAGGCCTGTGCGACACATGCAGACATATCAAGATGTAGTTCATCACAACGTTGCAATATCACATTTGTTAAGTTTTCAGCTGACAAGTCATTAACTGGTATGAAACCTAAAAAATCTTCTCGAATTATTGGGGTTTGTGAATTTTTTAAGTAGTCGACATATCTAATACAAAGGGCTAGCTGTTCTGTACTTGAAATATCCATAGCTTCATCTGCAATCAAGCTGAAACATATCGCTTTATTAATTTTGGAAATTAGTTCCTCGGTTACTATATCCGAGCATATTCGAATTATTCCATTCTGAATATCTGGGCTAAAGTAAGTAGCATTTTTGCGGCTATTCATAATGTGCCGTTTTAATTCATCATCTCCGGACTTTGCTCGAAATCTTAAAAGAGCTCTCAGCTTACCGTCTTTTTTTACCGGTTTCTCTAACGTTAGAGGACCGCTATCATTATCACCTCTAAGTGGCAGTTCCTGTTCTGCACAAAATAAGATCGTTTCAATTATCGGTCTAAGAGCTGCTCTGTTTTCTTCTTTCTCTGAAGCTCTTTGGGAATCCAACACCGAGATGATATCTTTCTGTTTTCCTGAAGAAATCTCAAGAAATTTATTTGCTAACATAACACACTGTTTGTGGTAATCTAATTGCATATGTTTTAAGAAAACACATTTAGCTTTTTTCCAATTTCTAAAACATGTAGAAACTAGCTTTCCTGGTTTTTCATGACTTCCTTTACCTATCCCTTCGTGGAAAAACAAAAAGCAAGGTTTACAATAAACACCATCTTGCTTTCTGGAATAAGCAAGAAAAGGAAATCCTGTCTCTGGATCTTTAATCCATTTCTCTTGAAAACTTCGTTTTTGTTTCTTCCCTTCAGTCATTGGAAAGTTGTACGGCTGTTTAGGAAGCAAAACTGAATCAAGAATGTTTCTCTTGGTGACATCATCTAAGTGATCTCTAATTACATCACCAATATCGAATTGAGTTGCTTGCCATACTGTAGACTCATATGGAGTACTTGAAGAATCACCACGAGAGTCAGTTTCTTCCGTAATGCTAACATCGAAACAATCTTTAGTTTCAGTTTCTAAATAAGACTTGCTTCCAGAAGAAGTTGATATTATTGGAATTGAGTCTATGGAAGTCGCTTCTACATTTAGTGCACCCGCACTCATAGTGCTGTTCTGTAATTCTGCAATTATATATTTTTTAAAAATAATAAATTAAAATAAAATAAAAATTGTATTTTAACAAGTTACTACGACTATTTGGAAAATATTTTCAAAGACTATATTTTAAATATATAAATGATTTCTATATTAAAAAAAACAATAATAATAATAAAATAAAAATAAATAAATTAACTATAGATGATGCAAAATATATTTCAGTTTTAAGATTTATAAGACACGCTTTTATTTTATATAAAATGATGTCATTCACATCCGCTGGAGAATAGAACATTTATATGTCTTAAACAACTTAAGTATGCGTATGACGTCACCATCAAGAAGCTTGAAAAAAATCGGATATTTAATGATTTATATACCTTTATTTTTTTGTGACAAAATTATAAATACTTAAAATTAAACATACTTTATAATATTTCCAAGTTTTATCAGAAATAATTCATTTACATTTTTTTCCAAAATAACATGCAATTAACTATGTACTTTTCCGTTGTTAGGGGTAAATTGCAACAAAAAAATATATGATCAAAAACATGACTTACGTAATAACAGAGTTATAGATGACGCATTCAGAAGTCAATCCGATTAACTCCATTTTTTTTTTTTTAGAAACTCAGGTAATGATATGATTGTGTTGAAAATTTCCTATATATCTATACAGATCTTATGAATTATTCTTAATTATAAGACCATTAGTGAGCATAATCAAAATATTGTGGGAAAAAAGTAATTTATAGATATACAACTTTAACTGTATAAAATGTGCTTTTTTATTTGATGGAGTTAATCAGATTGACTTCTGAACGCTTCATATTACGTACGACATGGATTAAGCATTCATATTCCTGGACCCATAATAAACAAATTTTAAATGAAATTTTAGTTCTACAATTTTCGGAACTACAAACTTTTAAACTTCTAAACATCGACATTTAAAATTTTTACACCGTTGCGTAGAGAGGGGGGGGGGGGAATGCCCTTTTAGGGGGGCTCTGGGGTTGATCGATACGGAAAAACATGAAAACAGAGCTCTCGCTTCGAGTCCATATAAAAACAGAAGTATTCAATGTAATTAATTTAAACTTTCTGATATTTTAAAGGTATGTTTGTAGTCTTACAAAATTATAAAGTGAAGCATTTCAATGTAATATAATACAAAATATAGCAAAATTTATGTAACACAATTTTCGAAAAAAAAAATTATGTGTTATATCATCAACACCAAGATATTTTAACGTTGAATTGACATAAGAACCTAATTTTTGCTTTAAAATGATCTGGAAACTTTTCTCTATAGAATGAATTAAGGATATAACTATCACTCAAAAACAACATTATTAAAAAAAACTCAAATTTGAAAATTTAAAAAACTCCTAAAAAATACAACTTTTTTTTTCATTAAAAATACTCAAAATATTAAACTATCTAAACTATATTAATTCATTCTATAGATAATGATGTTATACGCATGCAAAAAAAAATTAAGCCATTCCATCAAATAGTTTTTTTTTAATCTTGGTGTTAGTCGTCAAAAATCATGTTTTGAGAAAACGCGACTTAACGTTGAAATTATATGGGTGCGGCTACGAAAGTGTCGATACATAAATGCTTATAACTCCGTTAAAAATGCAAATATTTTTATACGGTTTTTTGCATTGAGTTTAGAATTAATTGAATAATAAAACTAGATCATTAAAAAATCGATTTTTTTGAAAAGTTTTCAACCTCTGAGCCCCCCCCCCCTTAAGTGCAATTTCTTTGAAATCTTTATCACAATTTGTTTTCAAATTATTATGATTAAGTTTTTATTACTTTTTTGCCATCGTGGCAATAATCAGAGAACGAAAAATAACTTGCAGAATCCAACCAATAAAAAGATTAAGATGTAGTACTTCAGATTTCCCAGTTTTCTACCGTGGACAACAACTATTTTCCAAATACTTAAAAAACTAATTAATTAAAAATATGATGCCATTTGAAAAACTACTTTTGCTTTTTCATAGCATGATATTTTCTTGTTAAATAGGAGCTTCCATTGACAAACATTTAACACTTTTGCGTCAATCTCATCGAAAGAACAGACAAAATAGAATACCGCATTTTCCAGCATACAATTGACGACTCAAAATATTCATTTCAACCCATCAGCACATACGGTTTCTCGAATAACTATATTTTTGCTTATTATGCAAATAAAACTAAGCAAAAAAAAAAAAAAAAAAAAGCTTGAAAGAAACGTGTTTTAACGTAAGACAATTTTTTTATCGACATTTTTTCAGGGGGTGCATAACTTTCATATTTATGACTGCTCAAAACCTCAAAGTGTTCTGACAAAATGACAATTTTTAACTACTGAAATAGACCAAATGAAAAAAAAAGTCTTTTTACGAGCTATTTTCCATTAACTATCAATGTTTTCTTTTATTCTTTCACACGGGCTATGAAAATTAAACACGTTTTTAAACCCTAAAAATGTCAAAGAGTTTGGAAAGTAATGACTATTTTTCTAAAAAACGTTAAAAATACAGGTTGACCTTCTGGCCCCACACTCCCTTTTTGCGTCATATTTCAAAATTACTCATTGGCACCGAAAATCAACATACGGAAATAATGATAATAACAATGTACTTTCAATTAGAAACACGGCAAACCATTTTTAAAAAATACGACAATTAACAAATTTTAAAAATGTTTATTCACCGAAATCACATTTCGTTTTTTCCGTGGGTTAACATTACGTAATTTTAGTTTATAAAACATACATAAAATTTATACAATAACACTGAAATTTTAATACTATATAGCTAATTACCATGATACCTTATAGCTAATTATCATGAGTCATTTTGGCTCAGGTATGGTTTGATTTAAAAATTAAAAAATCACTTTGAAAGAAAAAAATCACTCACAATTTCGATGTAAAAAATAAATAGTTAAGCGTAAATTAGTGATTTTTTACAATTATGAATATTTTTGCACGAAAATTTTTGCATCATAAATTATCTTTTCTTACATATTTTTCTGAAATAAATAAATAAATAGTAGTGATAAGTGAATCTTAGAAAATTTAGTAATGGAGGAATTGTTTTTAAAACTGAAATTTTGATTAGCAGAAAAGAAACAACAAACTAAAAATCATCTCCTTCGCCATCCCGTCCCCCCTCCAAATAATAATAATAATAATAGAATCCCAAACAGTACACTAATTTTAGAGGCTAATGTTTAGAGTGATATTACCACCATAAATTGTCAACACCCTCCCGTTTACGGCACGAAAATTAGAACTTGATCAAAGAATCGCAGAAAATTCGCAAATTTTGTCAAAGAGCTGTGGAAATTGAATTGAAGGATTGCGAGTCTCGTTGTATAATATGATTATTTTTTTTTTCATCAGATCACGAGAAAAGTGTTATTTGAATCGACATATTAGATACGATAACCTGTTTAATTTGCATTTTTTTTTTTAAGAAACTATTAATTTTAACTATATTATAGGCATCACATTTTTATTAACTTTAACTATAATATAATTGTAAGAATTTGAAGTGCCAATAATTCCTTTCCACTGTTTATTATAGCATCTATTTATTTACATTTTGTAGCTTTTTCTCCCTTAAGAGCCGAGTATCTAAAAATCTCGAAGCATGTGTTCATTAAATTTAGTAAATTATACGTCATTTACACTTCCTATTTCCCGTCTTAGAACCTCACGTTTTTTCGAGATCCTCTGACGAAAACTGCATGTTTTTTTCGCATTTTTCTAACCAAAATCACACTTTTCCCTGATCCTTTGACGAAAATCGCGTTTTTCAGCTATCTTTAACAAAAATAGCGCTTTTCCATTGATTATCTCGAGAGATTTTTATGATCGTTTTATAAAATTAGCTTTTCTTCAGCGATCTTTGACGAAATTCGTGTTGTTTCTTCATTTTTATTAGAAATTAAGTCCCATTAGCGACGGGAATGTTTCGGTTTTGCAACTACTGGCTCCTTAAAAATTTGGAGATCTGCATCTATTCTAATACTCAGTGTTGAATTCAGACACTTTTTCCCGGAAGGGACTTCTGAGGCATCGGGGGAGGACATTATGGAATTCCAGGGGGGGATGTCCCCCGGGCCACCCCCTAGATTCATCACTGGGCTATTTATCTCTCCCTTCCTTTATGGGCGAATTTTGAAAAATTTCGAAATACAAGTTTATTAAATTTAGTTATGTTATAGACTAAGAAGTTTCAAGTATTTGTAGCGACATGCGAAAGGGAGAGCGAAGGGGGCGGTCGCCCCAGGCGCGCCAAATTTACAACACTAACGTAATTTTTAGCGAAAAAGTTCGGGGGGGGGGGGTGCCAAACTGTGACTTTGCCCCGGGCGCAGCTTTATCTTTGATTATCTTTATCATTGATTTTTCAGATAATAATTAATTATTGATAAATTTTATTTGTTCTCTTTTACCCGTTAAGCTACATTAGGAACGCGGTTGACATATGTAACCCATGACATTTAAATTTTTTTTTAAAGTTTGTATTTTTTATGTTCTTTGTCGGATTTTCTTCCTCTTCTTCATATTTGTATAGTTCGTAAACAGTTTCAACTGTTGAATATAAATTTTGAATGTGTATTTTACTGTTTTATAAAGTTGCTTTATTAAAAAATTTTTTAAGTTCGAAAACAACACATTAAAAATTGGTCACATATGTCTCCCGCGCGACTAAATACGTAACAAATTTCGCGCGCCAAGAGTTGTTAAAATCAAAATTAATTCATACTTTGCTTCCCAGTATACATATGTTTATGTTTAGACTTTAAACTCTCCAAGTTAACAGAAAGCAGGTGTAAATTGAGTCACAATACATATTTATAAATCACTAAATGCCACATTATATCATAGAATTGTGTTAATAGACAGCAAAGCGCGTAATAAAAAGATTTTTTCTTTGAAAGAACAACAATAAAATTATTAATAATAATGATAATAAAGCATTACTTACCAATTTCATCATTTTTCTTAAACTTTTTAGTAAATAACGATTCAATGGTGGGCTGAATTTTTTTAACACGTTTCATTTTTGAGCTTATGAACACTCAATCAAAAGACTAGTATTGCCAATTAAATTTTTAATATATCTCTTCACACAATTCGAAATGACCCTATTCTGACTATAAAAGAAGCAAACTGCTGAAGAATCCCTGTCCACACCTAAAGTTATTAGTACAAAAGACAAAGAAAATTTCCCAGACAAACAGACGTGAATGTTTTCTTTCTGTTAAAGATTCATACACAAATAACGTAAAACAAGCAAAATTGCACAATGAAGCGCCCAAGAGACGCCGACATGGTGCCTTTGAATATTTCTCGATGCCAATTCTTTGCTCCATTCCTTTTCAAAATTTCCTGCTTATTTTTATTTATTTATTTATTATTTTTTTCCCATTTAAAACAAAAAGCCATTTCAGTTTTCACACCATCATTAATTTTCAAATGATTTTACATTAGAAGTGCCTATCAATTACACTTACCTAGTTTTAAGGAGGATACAATTAGGTAAAATTTCGTTTAAACAAAAACTTATTTTTGAGTCATAGATTCGAATAAAGGATCCGAATAAAAGATTACTGAAACTGCAATTAATAAATTGTTATGTTTACTAGCGATACACAGAATAATGATTTTGGCCGAATATCGAGTATTCACCGACAGATAAACCGAATATTCGACTAGTCGTATAGAAGCTCTCAAACCAAATACAGAATATTCGGCTTGCCGAATCAGTGTTCAATTCACTGGGTGGCCGGGGGGGGGACATCCCCCCGGAAAATTTGAAATTTTGGGTTTCCAATGGTCAAAAAGGGCAATCCCCCTGGAACTCTATAATTCTCTCCCCCTCCCCGGGAGATACAAAAGTCCCTCCCGGAGAAAAGTGGCTGAATTCAACACTGCGCCGAATGCTTTTAAACCAAGGCTGCGGAGTCGATGGAAAAAATGGGACTCCCGAAGTTTTAACGACTAATATAACGAATATTATTAACGAATTAAACGAATATTCTGTGGATGACAGAATACGCCAAATAGCGAATAGATACCGAATATTCGGTGCATCCCTAATTTTTACAGCTTAAAATGTAAGTAGTTTTAATGAAATGAAAGATAAAAACAAGAAAAACTCAATAGTACTCAATACTCAAAATTGCATTGTCAATTTTTATTACCATTAGAAATAAGTTTGAAAAGTCTTTTTAAACTTTCGGGGGGGGGCTTCAGCCCCCTTAGCCCCCCCCCTGGCTACGTGCCTGAATCCTGTGATACCATTTTTATCTTGTTTAAGCAAACGATGACGTCCTGTTATCAGTTGAAGTTAGAGTGTTCCGTTAAACGCATCGGCGTCAGATCGTTGTGCATTATTACTTTCTATTTTGGAAAGTGAATAACTTTATTTTTGAAAGTATTTAAAATCTAATCGTTATGGATAGTGGCGAGGCAGGTATCTATTATTATTTTTTTAATTTTTGAATTAAGAGAAAGATAGTTTTCGTATTCGTAAAATTAATTTAAAATAACGTATATTTTTCTATTATTTTTGTCCCTTATTTCTGACTTCACGAAGGGTTTAGTTATATTTCAAGCTTTTCCAAGCAGAGTTACTTGTTGTACCAATAAGTATACACCCTTTATTTTGTGTTTTCGTTTAAATTAGTTCTGCATTCGTCTGCTTTTGAAAATGAAGGTAATATAAATATGCACTTTCAAATTTCTGAGTAAGCATCCGAAATTACTATGTACAGATATTTAACTCATATTTATGATATAAATTTTAAAATGAAAAATATTGTTATGATTTATTAGAAAGTGATCATATTTGTTTACTTTTCAGTCAATCTTATTGAAATGAATTTATATTAATTTGCAAAAAAATTGCTTTAAAATAAGGTATTCATTCGCTTTTATCTCTTTAAAGCACTTTTCAGAAAATGAAAGGAATTTATTGCTTGTTGTTAACTTTTTTTTGGTCTAAAAAATAAGTCGCATCAATTTTACATAAGTTTTTGTTAAAAATTAGTTAAAGATTGCAAGATTTTTAAAAAATATGAGAGATAAAATAATGTTATCTATCAAAATTGTACATATTTATTATGTATTCCCTTTTCTACATTTCATATTTATTTTAATTTGGAATCTTCGAATGTCAAAGTAATGACTAGAAATGAATTTTTTAATATTATGCAAAAGCAAAACCATCAAATGTAAATGGTAGACTGAATTTTCTTGAAAATTACATTCTTAATAATGATACTTTTGATGATGATGAATTTAAAAATTTCAAGCACAATTTTTCCCAATTTAAGAGTAAATTCAAGAGCAAATGGATCGCAGCCCTTCACAAATTAGATATTTTTATGAAAAATAATTAAGGACTGGCTTGAAGGTACAGTAGAAATTTCAAGTAAAATAAATGGATCAGGGGCGACAGCAAAAACTTTCACTGAATCCAATGATAGGACAAAGCGGAGAATGTTTGAAAGTTTGAGGAGATCAACAGATGTGGAAGTACTTACACATGCCGTTCAGTTAAAATTAGAAATTTCAGATAAGATAGATGTTGCCCATGTGTCAAAAGAATTAACATAATCACCAAAGCAATCATCCAAATATAAAAAAGCATATTTGAGAACTCAGCAAACAGAAAAGAAAACACAAATATCTCCTTTTTTTAAACATTATCATTATTTGTCGAAACTAATCTTTCCAGGAACCAATATGAAATTATAAGACGATATTAAAATAAATGTATACCCGAGCTACAGTTTTCTACAACAAGCTGAAATTCATTGTTATCCAGAAAGTCAATCTTAAAATTACCGAAACTTGCGCATAAATCAATACTTAAGAATAACTTAATTTAACAGTGACACGATTATTCATTTATTTGAAAGAATTTTTGGGAAATTTAAATTAAGAGTAAAAATGAGCATTAATTCTTATATGTAAATGGGGCAGTGATGGATCGCAAATTTGAGAGTGATACCTCTTCCTCTTTCCATATTTCAGAGCTTATTAGTTCCAATTCAATTAATTTGCAACATAAACAACAAAACTATCTGGCAAAATCTATTATATGCCTCACTACTACTACACCGTCAATAATACTCCAATGATACATCTCCTTACCACACTAATAATGCTATTTATCATAATTATCATTTATTCTATAATACTAATTTTGTTCAATAAAACCAGTACAGAGTTGTAAAACATCAATGATTTTTAAAATAGTAAACAATATTTATTACATAAACGTTTCTGAACCGTTTAAATTAGTTTAAAACAAAAAAATAATTTTGGCCGCCCAGATTTGACAAATACCCCACTGTGCGACGGCCAATTTACGGTACCAGGTATCAAAGGTAGGTAAAAACACTACGAACTTTTCTTATTTTCTCAGTCTTGATTTTTATATATGATGCTCAGGGAACTATTTCAATGCTATATGTAAGCTCCCAGACCAATTGCATGGTCCAAACATCTTCCCAGACATACATAAAGTGTCGCTATGAGCGCGAGCAGATAATTAGATAATTTTATAAATAGCTTCATAAAACTTATGTTATTAATGGTCTAATGGAACATGTTATAACTGAAATCACAGCTGCACTGAATAGACACGTTGGAATAATATATACTGAATACCAATACGCTCACACATATACAGCTCATATTCAAAATATTAGAATAATTACTTTTCTTTTACAATTTGAAATATTGTTTGGTAATGTCTTCTAATGCAAAAATGCAAACGATATTTTTATTAAGAACTTATTGTTGATTAAACTTATTTGTTATCTTAAAATTAATATCATTTTTAAAAGATTAATTAAAAATATATATTTTGAAAAGTGAATATATTAGAATATTTATTCAAGTAATTCAAAATATTGGAATATTTCAAATTAATTCCCCTTTAAGTATTACCAATTCATAACTGACATTCAATAAAAAACATTCATTAAATTCAGACGATTTTATTATAATCAGTATTCTTTTTTCAGTTTATTTGCTTTATCATCTTAAAATGGTTTACTTCGGTAAGTTGAGCGCGCTTCTTTTGTATGTCTGGGAAGATGTTTGGCCCATGCAATTGGTCTGGGAGATTACATATAGCATTGAAATAGTTCCCTGAGCATCATATATAAAAATCAAAACTGAGGAAATAAGAAAAGTTCGTAGTGTTTTTACCTACCTTTGGTACCTGGTACCCGTAAATTGGCCGTCGGTCCAAGCTAGCAGATATCACTACCCTCATAGCACGTACTAGCACTACTTTATCCAATACATTTTACTTGTGAGAAAATAAGTAACGTCTGGGGGCCCTGGGATCTTGCTCTAATAAAGGGGTGGTTGCCCGAGGCCCGCCTTTTTAATATAGGCTTCTATGGGAACAATAAGAATTTTTATTAAAATGTGCCAAACGATAAAAATTTATTTCAATGGAATCAAACTTAATAGATTTTTAAAAAATTAGAAAGGTTGTGCCGTCGTTCTTTTCCTCTCTGCTTCCCGTTTTATTTTTTATCACATCAAGTTCTGTGGGTGGAAGATCCCGCATCGTTTTAATTTTTATTTTAACCCTTGGATGACCAGATGGAAATTTAAATCGTGAAAGGCCACGAGGGGTCATTCAATGATCCTATAGTTAAAAAAAATAAATAAAAGAAAAAGAAATTCCACAACTTAGCTTTTAAAATTAATAAAAAATATATATAGAAGTTGGAACTAGATAGAGAAATAGAAAATGCAATATTATAGGAAAAAAGGATTGACCCCACTTGGTTATCCGAGAGTAGAAATCTGCACAGGCTGAAATTTCCAGTCCCAGCCCGCTGTAAAACTCAAAAGTTCGGGCCGAACCTGGTCCTGCCCGTACAGAAACCAGTGAAAACAGGCCCGACACAATTTCTACTTTTTCGAAAAAAAAATTCAGATTTTTATCAAATAATTAAGATTTCTTTAAAGAATACTGCATACATATTTATGGCGTGATTTTACAGCATATTTTACAGAAAATACACAATAGCAACATAAGCGATTATTTAGATTCTTAGACTTTCAACATTCAAATAAAGATTCATTAAAAAATGAACATGGTTTACAATAAAAGAAAATAAAGAAAGATAAAAACATCATAACTTTCGAAGCTGTATAATAAAAGTTAGATTTATGAAAATATTTCTACATCATTTTATTAAAGATTTCCTCAAGTCCAAAGGAGCTTCTGATGCATTTCGGAATTTCTTTTCAGAAACGCATAGTATTAGTAGGTGTTTTTATTCAGAAATTATGTAATCCAATGGCGTTATCCATTTTTTGATACAAGCAATTTAAGAAAATATTGTCAAATTTAGCGTTTTGAATCGAATTTCCGGAAGTAACAGAATGGGAAAGGAGAAAAATCTGCAACTACGAGACAAGAATCACTTATTTCTCAACAAGTACATACAAGTATTTTATTTACTGAAAATGGAAAATGCTATTCCACTCCAAATCCCTTTAATAGTCAGGCTTTTCACTTTTATACCTTTACAATTAAAAATTAGTCAGAAAATATGTGAAACTTTCGCGTTGTATAGAAGTTAATTTAAGAACCACCAAAAAATATATTTCCAAAGATTACGTTAACATAAGTTCTTTATCGCTATTAATATTTTTTACAAATCATGTTGTCCGCCCTACACATCTTGAGAACAATTAAGTCGAGTTCCAGTTCGACTATTTGTAGAAAAGCAATGTAAGCCTGATCTCGGCCCGGCACGAGTCTGCTAAAAAAATAATAAGCCCAGGTTAGACACAGAGTAGCTGTCCGATGCCGATCTCTATACTGTATTAAGTTACATTTCTGTATTTCTACTATTCTGATGTTTTCAAACTAGTTTTGGCTCGTGACGCACATTTATACTTATTCTCGTTAAAGCCATATTCATTGAAAAAAACTCATATTTTATCGTCTTTGCTTAAATATTTATAACGGGCCGGCATGGCCGCTAATTTTTTTTTTTTTTTTTTGTCTTCCCGTATAACCCGTTCAGTTTTTTGCTGGCCCGGCCCGCTAAAAAAAATCTAATTCTGCCGGCCCGGCCCGTTAAAAAAAATTCGAATCCATTCCGCCGGGCCCGAGCCTGTGCAGACCTCTATCTAAAAGTTAAAATGAGAGCGAAATAACAGTTGACTTATATACTTCATTAAAAAAACTAAACTGGCTCATCCATAAAATAAATAACAATAACGAAAAATCATGCGTCCAGCATAGACTATGAAACACTTTCCAAGATATTCAGAATACTGTAACAAAAACTTTATAGTTTATTAAGAAGAAAGGTGTCTAAATAAACAATTTCGAAAATGAATAACGCATTTTAAGCACAACTTCTGAAATCATCATGAATAGGGCGAAAAACATGCGAATTTTTTTGTGCCATCCTGTACTGCCTAACTTTGTGTATCTATAGATTCACATATACAGGGTGAGTCATAAATATCGAAACAATAGGCCATCACCTTAAATATTGCCCTTAGACCCATACTGCCAATTGCAAAAATTCATAAAATAATGTGCATTTTTTGATAAGATAAATCGCGACTCCATGGGTGGGTCTAGTTGAAAAGTTACGAAAATTAAATTTTTATACGGCCCCCGTAGGACAAAAATTCCGATTAGGAAAACTTTCCTTATTCAGTCCTGAATAAGACACAAAAAGTTGCATCTTCATATCTCCAAAATTCGCAAAGTTATAGCCGTTTAAAAAATTCAACAGGTTTTAAGCGATTAGACACAAATTGAAATGCGCGCAATTCAAAAAACAATGTTACTTTAACAGTTCTAGAAAACGCGTAAAAAATCTATTTCTTAAGTTAGAATTTTGATTTTTTTTTCTTTTTTTTTTGTGATGGTTAGCCTTATAATTTGCTAAGAAAATCACATTCTAAAATTTCTCATACAATTTATAAAAGTTTCATGTGGTTAGTACTGGTTTAAATGGGACAATCAAAAATCGTTATAACTCGTAACATTATTCATCGGATTTCAATTTCTTTCCATTTAATTAAAGATGAAAATCTGATTTTAGTTTTGTTCCAAGGCTTTTTTTATATTAATTTTAAAACTATTAAAAATGTTTATTGAAAAAATAATATAACTTTTAAAAAAATCGTATTTTTAAAAACAAACATTTTTTCAAAAGTAAACATTTTTTCAAATTTGCCGAAACAAAACTAATGTAAAAAAATAAAAAATGACGTGTTTCAAGTTCTTTTTTCTTTTAAATATTCTTAACATTTAATAGTTTAAAGACAAGAAATAGAGGATAAAAAATTCATTATGCAGAAAAACGAAGTGTATTGTTTAAATGTCCGTCAGTTATTTTAAAAAAAATGCTTTTTCTAAGATGCAGATTAAGTCTTTTTTTTTCCTTTTAAATTTACCTCTGACAACTTCAGGCTTTTTATCGTCCTCCAGAGGACTGGGTCTAGCGCACTTTTCATAAAGGAGGGGATTACTTCTCTCAACTTAGGTGCCCTCTGGATGAAAATTTCAAACCCGGTCTCGACAAAACCCGTATTAAAATCACTGTCTATGACTGACTTAATACGTGCATAAAATAAATAATATTCGGCTCAATCGAATGTTTTACGAAAAGCATATAGATTTTAAAATCTTTATTTTACAAAAAAAAAAAAAAAAAAAAAAAAAAAAAAACTTTAAAATTATTTTTTTAAAATAGATTATTCAAAGGCTAAACAAATTAAATACAATAAAACCAGTGAAAAAAAAAATCTGCCTATGACGGAATTCTGTCTTAAACGGAAAATATGTTGATCCATGCAAAATAAATGCAATAGTACCTGAAAAGAAAATAAGCTCCAATTACATCTTCTAGGGAGAGCATCTGTCTGTAACGTATTTTTTCTTTCCTATGTGATTCCGTCTTAAAAAGTTTTAGTGTATAACATTTTTCAGAGTCTCCAACGCATGGGATATGGATTAACGATATTAAAATATAAGTGAAACATTTACATATAAATAGAGATTCATTGATAAAATAAATATATTACAGCCTTTGGCGCTTCTTTAATAATAAAAAGTATAAATGTAAAAAACGAAAAGCTATAAAAGAATATTTTGGTCAGAACTCCTCCATATACAACATTTTTTTCCCAAGCCGAATTAAAAAACTATGTAGAAATTTGCGACTGAACCGCGCTATGATTTAAACTATTTTCCAGACCGGTCCGGGTTATGATGTTGACATTTTTTCAGGCCACGCCGAACTTTTTCCCCTATGGGTCGGTTTGGGACCTGACCTAGATATTTTGACCCGGACAGATGTCTGGTATACCAATTTAGCGTAAAACTATACGCTGCTATTTTGTGTCCAAAGAAAAAGCGCTATCTTAAACCGATTTTTATTAAATTGCAATTTGTGAATGTTCCCTAACAAGCGTTGAAATTGAGTCAAGAAATCACAGTTTAGAGGCAGGGAAAAGTGGTGTAAGTCAGGAAATTTTGAGGATTTTGAGATTTAATATCTCTGTGGGATTTTTAGATACGGAGATGAAATTTGTTTTGTTCAATTTAGGAATGGATAAGGAATAATTTCCTAATTGGGAACTTTGCGCTACGAGGGCCGTATAAAAATTTAATTTTCGTATTTTTTCAAATAGACCCCCCATGGAGTTGCAACTTATCTTATCAGAAATTTCACCTTTTTTTATGAATTTGTGCAATTGGAAGTATGGGTCTAGGGGAAATATTTAAGGAGATAGCTTATTGTTTCGATATTTATGACTCACCCTGTATATTACATAGTATTCCCAAAAGTAAATTAAATTAAACACACGCAGCACAATTAAAACTTTCCATACAGCTGTTTGCAGCATCAATAAACGGAGATGCACTTCAGATTTCACTTAAGCCCTTAAGGAGATCCACTTAAGCCCAGTATATCATCTGTAGAATTTATACACACCAAGTAATATGCAAAAACGTAGTTAAATTTTAAAACACAAATTAAAACTGAAAATGCATTTCCATCAACTATTCATCATAGTCAGTACGGTAACCAAATATTTTAATGTTTCCCTGTAAATGAACGTTAAATTGTATGCACACCAGTTTCTACAAAAAGCGTTTTGTAGTATACCTCAGTGATATATAGTTTAACAGCATCATGACTTACTCGCTTTCTAAATTTTTCACGAATAAGATGTTTGAACAATTTCCAAACCACATCTGCCAGCGGTGGAGTATTCACACAGTAGGCCACTTTGAAGCGGGCCGGTAAGCAATCCTGAAAATAGAATGCAAAAAATTAATAGACAATAGTGCATCTTAATAATTTGAATTGACACAGAGAAAGAGAGAAAAAAAAATCTTCAAAGGAATTGATTATTACTTCTAAGGGAACCAATTTTCATGATGGTCGCACATAGCGTTGAGATCTAGTGCATTTAAAGCCATATATTACGATGTTTAAGAACCAATGAAATTTTTTTGTTAAAATTCTATTTTTGATTTTGCAGCTGCATAATTTTTCTGAAAATGAAATTTTCAAAATAACTTATCGGACTATTAACATAGACTTTTTTGGGGGATTTTAAAATACAAATCGGTTAGTATTACATATGCAATAATGCAAAAAGTTTAAAAATTTCTTTAAGCACCTACGAATTTAATTTTGAAAGATTTCAACATTATATTAATATTTTGGAAAAAAGTCGGCGTTTCTTTCAAAAGTAGAGTTTTCCGGCAATCCTAACCGAATGCCATAGTTGGTTCTCTTTCTCATTCTTCACTAGGAATTATAATGTCCGACCCAATTAGGCAAAGTAAATTTTCTTTAAATTGTATAAAATTATTAATTTACTTTAAAATTACTTTTAACAAAAGTCAAAAGATCTATCACTGCAATATTTCATTTATTTTAATTATTCGAAACTTTATGCCTTGTGACTTCAAAATAAAATAATTTACTTAACTTGTATTCATCTAAAATATATATATATATAATGATTATGAAAGCTTTTAACAGAAATATATTTACTGTTTATACATTTATCATCTGCACATCTGCTGCTTTCGTAAAAAAAAACCTTATTTTTTTATGCTACGAATTATCAAGCAAATCACCATCTGATTTTATTCTAATACATTCCATTTATATTTTCAAGAGATAAAACGGGATAAAAATTATAGTGCCGTATTTGGAGACTTAATTCACTTTTTACGTGAAATGAACAAATAGAAATACAATAATAAAAATTAAAAATATAAAAATACGTAAAAAAATATTTTTTGAACAAAGTAATTTTATCGGTTATCTAGTTATTATGTACAGGGCTACAAAATGTACCACGTCTCGATACTAGGTGCGACCCGTATCAAAAGTAGTTCCATTGTTAGCGTTGCAAGGCAACCCGATTTGCTCGAGACATCCCGTTTTTTTGCGTTTCCAAGACCCATCCCGCGGGACACAATAAAACTCTCGATTTTTCATAGTGCAAAAATTATTTTCAATTTATTTTATAACCATGCTGTTAGTCTGTATCAAGTGGAGCTTAATCCAATAACACCAGTGGAAACAGAACTTGCCTATAACGGAGATTTTTGGATTTCGCAGAAAGAAATATCGTGCAAATCTATCTTGTTAGACGGAATAATTTTCCGATTTCCAGCTATTATGTTTTTATATGTTCTAATGTACTTTGTTTAGTAAAACTTGTGAAAATAGAGCCTGTTTATAACGGAATCCTGTCTTAAAAGTAAAAATTTCATAGAAGAAATTCCATACAATTATAAATGTTCAATCAAAAACAGTAAATCAGATGAAAAATGAAAACAGAATCTGCGTACGACGGAAACCTGTCTTAGATGTAAAACTCCACGGTTTAAGCGTTGGTATTTCTTACGTAAGAGAATACGTAAGAAATACCAACGCTTAAACTCGTCAAGACAAAAAACTGTCGAAGCTGAGTTTTGTTTCGGATTTTACTTTAAAATCTATTAAAATAGAAAGTCAAGTGAAAGGAAAACTTTTTTTTAGACAAGTTTTAATCTTGACAGATACAAGGTGCGGCCTTTAATTTCTAGGACTGATCTAATAAGTCCAGAAAATATTATATGAAATACATACCCATTTAATGTGTTTCGAAGTAACCACCTGCTGCAGTCATTTCCGTTCGCGGCTGTATAAGTTTTGGAAACAACTTTTGAAGTCTACTTTCGAAATGCTCATAGTTCCTTAGTCCTCTTTCGCAATGCTTGACATGTACATTAGTGCACGTCCCCGTTTTCTTGATGGTTTCGACATACTTAAATATTGTTCCCTTAGGTCTTGTGTCAAAATTTGCCGAAATACCTCCTTGGAATGTTCAGTTCATTTTCAAGTACTCAAATAGTGGATCGGCGATCTGATGTCACAAACACACGAGCTTTCTCAATTGTTTCTGGTGTGTGCTTGGAATGTGGCTTCCAATGTGCGAGTCATTTTTGCGCACAATGGACGGCGGCCATTCCAAATACGAGTATCCATTCAAAAGTGCGTGAACAGGATAATGCTTCTTTTCCATACACTTTTTTCAAGATTTCATGGGTTTCTGTGGCAGTTTTGTCCAAATTGAAGAAAAATTTGTTTATTCTCTGCTCTATATTGACTTCAACAACAAAAATTTAACAACTATGTTTTAATGAGTGTTTCTAGGTCAACCACTGGCTTCTGAAGGACGACGACGTCATTGGACATGTATAGATAAATGGCTTTTCAAATAGAAGCATTGCCGCGTTCTGACAATTTCCGGTTCTCGTAGAGTTACCTCAGTCCTGGAAATTAGTGGCCGAATCTTGTATAACCATAGGGTATGTTTTACGTTTAAGGCAGGATTCCATCATAGATAGTTTTCTTCTTCAAAGGATTTATGTAAATAATATGATAGTTTATATCTAGAACAATTTACTACTGTTCAATAAAGTTAATAAACAACACACACATACATACAATAAAAAAATCAAAATGTAAAGTTCATATGGTTTATTAATTAAACTTATTCAAAGCTCAATTTGCATGAAAATTACTTGATTTTAGTATTGTTTCTTGAACTTGGCAGTTATATTTAGCATGGTAACTGACATTACTATAAAAAAAAATAAATAAAAAATAAATAAATAAATGTAAGTTATTATAAAAAATATAATTTTTATTCTCATTTTTTTAGTAATTTCAATCTAAATTGTCCTTTGGGTAAGTTTAACTAACAAATCATATCACTATGAATATCTTTTGATTCTACATTACTAAAATTATTCTAGTAAATTGTTCTAAATATAACGTAAGTTACTGTAGAATGATCCTTTACAGTTTTTTATGCCCCGATTTTGATGTCGCTGTCCCATTTTCTGGACAATGGACCTGGCAACACTAGTCTCACTATTCTGCTTCATCAGAAAATAGACTAAAACTTTTTTCTCTTTAAACTAACTGAGAATTCAACCACCAGTAACCAGGAGATCCAACCCGGACTTCTAAGATTATAAAATATAGATAAAAACGATTTTTAATTAAAAAACACTAATGGTTGGCAACTAAGTGATTGCAACTTTAAAATAAGAAGGAAAATTCAAAATTTTTATTCAAAAATATAAATTTATTCAATTAGCTATTTTCCTTTTTGTCAATGACCTTTTGCCATCTTTTAGGTAGTGTCATAATTTCATATTCATGAAACTTCTTATTTTTCACAACAAAAAACTGAATTAAATGTGATTTTACATCATCAGCGACATTAAAAGTTTCACCATTTAAAGAGTTCTGCATGGAACGAAATCAAAGGTAATTTGAAGGCCAAGGTCAGGGCTAATACTAATCCAAAACCCAACCAAAGAAGTGTTGGGTTTTGGATTATCATGCTAGAAAACAATACACTTACGATTTGCCAATTCTGTTCGCTTTTCTTGAACTGCTCGCTCAGTTTAGCAAGTTGTTGAACGTGCACGTTTGAATTAATCGTTTTTTTTTTTTTTTTTTTTTTTTTTTTTTTTTTTATAAAAGTTCAAATTGCAGAATTCCTTTATAATTCGACCAAACTGACTGACAGCATTGTCTTTTTTTTTTTTTTTTGGTGAATCTCAGCTTTTGGTGGTATTTGGCTGGTTCATCTTGGATTACCTACGATCTTTTTTAATTAACGTTGTATAAACTATCCATTTTTCGTCTCCAGTTATCAGTCGTTTCAGAAACGAATTGTAGATGCTAATGCTTTGTATCAAATGAATTTCTTTAAGCTGATAAGGAATCCATACATTGAATTTCTTGATATAGATAAGCTCTTTTATGTTTTTTTTCAATGCGTATATACGATACACTGAGCTTCTCTGCAATCTCGTGCATTGTGTTATGACGATCGGAATCGATAATCGCTTTGATTATAGGCATGCATATATATGCATATGTAACACTGGTGCTCGGCTAATCAAAAAGTATCAAAATTTGTTTTATTTACTTATTTATTGAAACAATATATACTATAAACAAAGGAAACTAGATTAAGCAAGCTCTGCATTTTTCCTGCATGAGTGAACAAAGGAAATTAGACACTACAATATATTATAAACAAAATATACACTGTTAAAAATTTGCAGCATTCTATCCAGTCATTCGATTGTTTTTATCAAAAACGACTATACAACTGTAATTTAACTATATTTTGAGCATAAAATGGGCAATAATATGGTCAGAATAGCGTTAAATGACGATACGTAATCGTTTTTTATACAAACTTTCGAATGATTGGACAAAATGTTGCAATTGTTTAACAGTATAGTATACACCAGACTAGAGGTCTGCACGGGCCGGGCCTCGGCCCGCGGGCCGGGCTCGGGCCGATTTCCAATAATGGCATTCGGGCCGGGCCGGGCCGGGCTCGGGCCTTACTTCTGAAGACTCGGGCCGGGCCGGGCCGGGCCGGGCCGGGCCTAGTCACTAATCCTTTCGGGCCGGGCCGGGTCGGGCCTAGTGACTAATCTTTTCGGGCCGGGCTGAGCTCGGGCCTTAATTTTTTTGCAGGAGTATCGGGCCGGGTCTAGCTTTTTTTTCCGTACAAAGCCGAGATTGATTCCATTATTCCTAGTTTTCATGGACCAAAATAATCAGTTCTTATTGAATCTTCCTATATGAAAATCTTTTTCTCGACTTTTTAAAAATCAGTAATATTTGGCTTTGTCCAAAAATTTCTACAAAAAAAGCATATACTTTTAAGCCGTCATTATTCTACAATTAAACATTAGAATTTATTCCTTTTAAAGAATCGTAGATTACTAGGCGTTTTAAAATAGAATTAAACACACACACACACACACACAAAAACATGATTATGACGGAATTTTTTGTTAAACTGAAAACTGAAAGTTTCTTTTAAAATGTTCATCCATGCAAAATGAATACAACAATACGGGAGAAAAAAATATATTAAACATTTACATCTTTTAAGAAGGGAATGCATTTTTTTTCGTTCCAAAGCGATTTCGTCTTTGGAAATTTTACCATATACCGCTTTTTCGATTTTTTGTCTCCATTACAGGGAATATGGATTAATAATAAGGTATTTGTATCTTATATGAACAGAGCTCTCAGTATGGACACTCCTAATATTTTTAAAGGTAATAATTTTGCTCGAGAGATGGTTCAACATTTTCGCGAAGAAAAGCAGTTGAAGAGATAATTAAGGCTGGGAAAGTGTAAGAAAAACGTGCTGTTCGCCATTTAGGAGGAAATTTGTTGTTTCGATATGTGCTGATCTTAATTACTTGTAAGCTTAAATTTTTATTAGATATGGTAAAATTGCATTAAATGTTGAAAAGTGGAATATTTTAGAAAGCTAATAAAACATATTTTCGATTGCTATTGCATATTTTGCTTTAAAATATTTTTCTTATTCATTTGTTACAAGATTTAGTAAAACTACGCCCGCTTCCCAATATGGACAGCTTATGTCACCTTCGACTACAACTGTAAGAATGAAAAAAATTCAATGTTGCCAAACAATAAATTGAAAAGGCATCAAAGTGGTAAAATCTTTGTTCAAAAAGATGCCATTTGAACAATCCCCCAAAAACCTTCTTCCAAAAAACCCTTGCAGAAAAATAAAACGAAGCCCCCCCCCCCCCCAGTAGGATATATGTTGGCGAAATCGTAGGTACCAATGGTAGGACTTCCTCAACAAAGGAGAGCTGGTACTGCTTCTTTTGCAGTATTGGTGCTTTTTCAAACATGCGGCCATGCATCAAATGTGGCAGATATGTTCATGAGGATTATGTGGGACTTACTGCCCATGGTGAAAAAGTTTCTCTTTGTCCATGCTGTGAGGACTGAGTAATACCAGATGAAAATCCGCAAACAGATGCAATAAAGCTAAGCAAAACCAACAATATTATTTCATAATATTTACTAGTAACTAAGGGGCTTTGCATGGGTCTTGGATAAAAACAGAAAATGACCCCTCCTTTCTAAAATGCATGTTCTGAAGATATTTACTGCCCCCCTCCTCCTCCGAATATTTTAAGATACATTTTTTTATTCCCTCTCCTCTAAAATCCCTTGGAAAAGTGGCTCTTCCATACACACTGTGTAGAAAGTCAATAAGGAAACCTATCCATAATAGGGACAGGCAGTTCCTTATATGGACACTTGTAAACATTTTTTTGTTTTTATCATTTAAATTAAACCAGAATAGTTACAAAGTCGCTAATTTTAATAATGATAGTCAATAGTCCAGGGATAGTGGTCACATATTTTTGGAGTCCTATGACTTGTACATGGGGGTGGAAAAAATACATTTTCCTTAGAGTGTCCATATTGGGTACAGGTACCTTACTAGTGAAAACTGAAACATTTACATACAACAAACAAAGATTCATTTAAAAGCATAAATATCGCAGCCTACGGCACTTCTGCATAAATTTAGATTATAAACATGGAAAAAAAAAAGACTAATATAATTTTTTGGGGGTCAAAACTCTTCCATAAGATTAAAGATCAATGTTCTAGAAATTTACTCGAGCCGGGCCGGGTTCGGGCCGAATTTTAAACTTTTTTCCGGACCGGGCCGAGCTCGGGCCGAAATTTTAACTTTCGGGCCGGGCCGGGTCGGGCCATTATTTTTTTCGTTCGGGCCGGGCCAGGCTCGGGCCGAGATTTTAACTTTCGGGCCGGGCCCGGGCCTGGAAATTTCGGCCCGTGCAGACCTCTACACCAGACACCATAATGTAGTACAAACTATAAACGAAGAAAACTAAATTAACCAAGTTAGTTCATTATCGCATTCTACCTGCATGAGTGAACAGAGCATCCACATTAATCTGGGTGTGGCGGAATTGGAGAAGTGTTGGAAGGAGTAGTCTTTGAAGTCCCAGATTGCGACGAATCCGTTTATCTGAGTCACGGGATTTCGAAGGACCCACTGGCTGAGGACATTGCCAGCGCCAACAAATTCTTTGAAAGTGAAGTTCTCTGGGAACCAGTTACCTGTGGGAAATTTAATAAGGAGACGTAAAATGTTACGAAAGAAACATGCGTTCTAGCACCAAAACTTCCAAGTTTGAACAATTTTGATTGCATTTTCCATTTCAGAAAGTCTGGTGCTCGTACTGTATATGATCATCTTTTTATTAAATAGAAATCTTTTAAATAAACTAATGTAAAATTATTGATGTGAAAAGCACATTTTAATTCTTTAATTGATGATTTTTTTTTGTTTTGTTCGGAAAATATTATATTTGCGCCTATTATTGTTAATTATCCACTAGAAAAAATTGTGAAAAAAGTTGTTTTTGTTGGACATAATGTCATAATATAACTCTTGAGTTACATTAAAAATATTGCTCGAAAAAGGATAATTTTAAATTATATTCTTACTTTAAAGTGTCTACACTGCACAATAACAACAATTCAAAGAATAATAATTTTTATAATTTTTTGCAGAATTAATAATGACCACCTTAAAAAAATTATAAAAAAAGAAAAAAAAAAAAAAAAAAAAAAAAAAAGGCCGAGCACATTGCAAGCTATTTTAACAAAAATCTGCCTATGTTAACAAATCGCATTAAAACAGACTTCACGACCCTAAATATATGTTACCAAACGTAAATAACATATAATTGATCCCTGCTGATTATTTAACTCCTGAAAATTAGTTAAAAAAATTAATTATGTGTGTTTCATTGATGCTGGGTTTGTTTATGTGCTCATAAAGACGTTTCCATCAGTGCTGCATTTGCAGCCTTATCAACACATGTGAGGGAGATATGCTAATCTGGTCATCGTCCTCGTAACTTAGTTGTTGGAGCACTTGGAGCGTTATTTTAACCTCTTCAGTCCCTGAGTACCCAAATGGGTACATCAGTTTTGTCCCATTTTATTAATGATACTCAAATATAAATGAAATTTCGATATAAGAATAATATGTTTCGAATTCTAAGATTCAAGCTAATGAAAATAAAACAAAAATCTCGCCCTGAGGTCAAACGAGAGAAGAAATAATTCAGTAATAATTAAAAATACTGTACACTGTTAAAAATGTGGTGCTTGGTTGAACCAATTTATGGTGCTGCAATAGCTGCCACCATAAGATGGTGAAATGTTGTTCCAACATTTGGTGCTAAAGTCGAACCATAAAGTGGTAAAATGTTGAACCATAAAGTGGTGAAAGGTTGAACCATTAACTTTAACAGAATGCATTTAATGGTTCAACCTTTCACCAACTTATGGTTCAACCTTTCACCACTTTATGGTTCACCATTTCACCACTTTAAGGTTCGACCTTAGCACCAAATGTTGGAACAACATTTCACCACCTTGTGGTGGCAGCTACTGCAGCACCATAAATTGGTTCAACCTAGCACCAAATGTTTGACAGTGTACTGCTAATAATTAAAATAAAACAACTTTTACTACATCTGAATTATAATAGAATAACTTTTTCTACAGGAAATTAATTCGTAAACATTTTTTTTAAATAGGAACTTCTTAATCATTTTACCAATTTAAAATACACTTTTTAAATTTATTCTTAAATTTTAAAAACTTATTTAAGCACAAAAAATCACGAAATTGCATTTTATCATTTTATTCTAAAATATATCAGATTCATTTTTTATAAGTCAGGTTAGTAAGTTATTTTGATTAAAATATAAAGAATTTACAAAAAGTTTATAATCAAATGATACTTTTATCCTTTCTTACATTCAAAATCAATAATATTCTTGCATTCTTATAATTCATGAGAACATACTTTCTGAAATAATATTTAATTTAGTAAAATTTACTGCAGAGAATTTTTGTTCGTATTCATAAAATTTTTTTTAAGAATGAGCTTGATCCGAAATCATTTTCCAAGCCCTAAGTTAAAAATTACTTTAAAACAAAAGATATGGTTAAAGTAGAATACACATTTAACAAAAACTTTGATATTTGAACCAACACATACAATATTCCACTTATATAACAAGCACTAAAAGCATGTACAGAAACTGGTAAGAACATTAATGAAGGAAGATGTTAATTAAACAATATATAGAACATAGTAATGTTACATATTAAAGCCAAAAATCATGCAATTAACTATACAAAATTGAAAACTATAGAATTAAAAAAGATTTTGCTTAATACACACCAATATCGGCATCCATTACTGTTTTGTTTCTGTTCTTCACGAAAAGCGTCATAGATATGCGCAGAAATCTGTGTTTTGATTGGCTGTAAGTAACACCATCTTTTGGTGCTACTTCTTATTTTTCAAACTTACTCCATAACATGGAGCTTTCGAAAAATAAGTAGTACCATATTTTGGTGCTTCTCTTTATTTTACTCCATAAATTGGTTCAACATTGAACGGAAATTTTTAACAGTGTAATAATCACCAGTAGCGAAGAGGTTAAGGGTACTCGGTTCGATTCCTAGTTTGGACATTTTTGCTTCTGTTGATTTTATGCTAAGTTAGCAATGTGATAATTCATTTATTAAATGTTCAACAATTTCAAGCGTAATTTTACTGCTGATAATTAGTTAAAAAATTAATTAAAATAATATATATAAAAAATCCCCCCCCCCCTAAAAAAACCCCTAGAAAGTGCCAAATGGCAAAAAGAAGATAATATATTTTTGGTATTATACTCTGTATTTAAGAGTTAATGTTTTGAAACAAGCAAGAAAAATCAGGCAAAGATTATAAAACACTTTTCAGCATTAACAGAATATTATTAAAAAAAAAAAAAAATCATCTTATCCTACAAAGAAGTGAGATATGTAAATGAGCAAGTTAAAAAACACATAACAGTCAATTTAACATGTTTTTTCTTTTTTAAATCGGTTTCACCGTATTTTCGGGTGTATAGCCCGCACCCAGTGTATAACCCGCACCCCTAAATCGAGCAGTGCAGTGAAAAAAGTTCGTTTATAACCCGCGGAGATGAATCGGTGTATAGTCCGCGGGCTATACACCATTTACGAACGTATATTTTGATCAGGGTTCGAAATTAGAAGCCATTAGTCATAGTTTTTAAGACAAATTTACCAAATTTTTTCATGAAGCATAATACCTACAATAATTCGGCTAAAAAATTAAGATTATCAGTACCGTAATTTTTGGAAGAAACGCCGCGGTGTTTACGCGCATTTGTTTTTCAAACAAACGTGATATTTTTTCTGAATTTTTCCGAAAATTAAAAAGAAAAAATAAATCGGTGATAAATTCAAAATTTCGGATATAAAATGTATAAGTAACTTAGGTAATTGGTTTCCAAAATAGACGAATCCTCGGAATCGGTTCGAAATGCACAAACTCCGAAAAGGAACGATTTCTCGGACTCTAACTGAAATAATACGACTCCAGAAAAGTTCGATTCATTGAACTCGTTCCGAAATGAAGCGACTCTGTAATGGAACGATTCCTCAGAATCGTTTCGAAAAAGAACGACTGCTCTCAATCGTTCCGAAATGACATAAATGAGGCACTTTTTTTTTTTTTTTTTTGCTCTTTGCAACAGGGTACCAACTCCAAAAAGGAACAATTCCTCGGAATCTATATGAAATGAAACGACTCCGGAAAAGTCCGATTCCTTGAACTCGTTCCGAAATGAAACAACTCTGTAAAGGAACGATTCCTTGGAATCGCCTGTGCTGCAGCACCTATTCGCTAGCAAATTATTTTCTGATATTTTATTTATAGTTTTTTTTTTTTTAGGTCTTGCGTATAAGTCGGCCCCTCCCCCTCCCACTTTGAAGTTCTTTTTTTGTCTAAAATTTCACGACTTATACGCGAGTATATACGGTAGCTATTATAGATCTATCAGTGCAATACTTGGCGATAGTTCTTCCAAACCCAGAAATAACAGTATTTAAGCAGCAAAAAAAAAAAAAAAAAAAAAAAAAAAGCCTTTACAAACATGGGAGAACTCTCTAAATTTCGTGGCATAGAGAAAAAAACTTACAAATTTTGATGTTTTTTTTTCAAATTTTTTGAGGTTTAAAAGTTGTAGAAAAAATATCACGATTCCAATTAAAAAAAAAAATCTTTGTATAACCCGCACCGTGTATAAACCGCAGCGGCTTTTTGGAAGGTTTTTTTCTTGTATAAGCCACGGACTATACACCCGAAAATACGGTAATATTTCTACCTATTTTCATAATGAAGATAGCTCTTCCTTGAGCATCTCTGTGAGCAAGAAAGTTGAAGATGTTGCATCTAAAGATGGCTTCCATATCTTTAGGTCTTCGAAACAGAACAGGATTCTTTAATCGATATCTGGAAAGCAAAAATTTGTACATAGTGACTGCTGGAAAAACTTTGAAAGTTTTATGTATATATATATATATATATATATATTCAGTTTGACATTTTTATACAAAATTCAAAAGCTGTAAATTTTATTCACGTTTTTATTTTAGCCTTTTTTATGCGATATATCAGCGGTGCACAAACTGTGCGTCACGACCTCATTTAAGGTTGCGAAATTTTTTTTTATTGGTGGCTAAATTTGATAAAATTTATTTAAGCACAAACCGAAAAAAATAATTAATAATAAACTGTGTTGACGATTAAAACGTCTACTGTCAATCAAGGGGTCCTGACAAAATTTCATGCGAAATGTGGGGTTGGGAACGAAAATAGTTTGTGCACCATATATGAACACTTAATCCAAAAAATATCTTGCTGTTTAGATGTATTTCATGCATGGCATAAGAAAATCTGCAAAGATACCAATTCAGAAAAAAACATATTGTCCAAATTTTAGGAAAATCTCAGGTATACAAAAACAAGTTGTTTTGAATAAGAATACTTAACACGTTTACTTATAATAATAATAATAATAGTAATAATAATAATAATAGTAATAATAATAATAATCGTTTTATTTTTATGTGTTGTAGAATATGATGTTTAAAGGTTTTTGAATCAATTGTTTTGAAAAAAGTCGCCTTCTCATTTTAGTTTCAGGGTGAAAGACAATATGTTTTCGTAGCATTAGTGCTTTTTTCGAAATTAAAATGATATTGTGACTATATTTTTAAAAATGTACAGAATTTTATCGAAACTGTAACAAAAATATTTTGCAATAAATCTGGTAAGCAAGATTCATCTCTCATGATTTAGTAAAAATTCAGAAAATATGTGCAAGAAATGCGCAGATAATAGATATTTGGGCACATATGACGTCATAATAGAAATTCACGTATTTTGGTTATCACCCCATCCACCAGCTGGCGCAGCTGTGTTTACGGCAGATTCCAGCATTATCTTTGTACGCTTGATATGCATGAAGTTTTGGTCAGAAGCTCGCAAGGTAAAACAAAGCATGCAAGAGAAAAGTGAAAAATAGTTCGCTTTGTCAGTGTTTTACATTCGTTCATTATCTTATTTTCTGCAATTCTAATACAGTCATACTTATCAAATTGATAAATGATTCACTAATCTTCTAAGGAAATTTTATGAAAAGTAATTTTTTTTTCATGAATGCGAACAAAGTCATTGTCACTGTACTCTTCCACGCTGACTATTGAAAATCATGTTGCGAAAATAGGAAGAAAGATCTTGTGTTACATATGGAATTCAGCGTTTTTCAAACTCGAGATTATTCAGACAATCATATCAAAAGCTTGATTTTTTTAAAAAAAATTTAGTAAAAGAATGTATCATTCAATTCTTAAAAGATTAATAAACATTTGTGAAAAAGCAGAATGTTCATAAATCTTATCCATAGCTGCCAGCATCTTCCGCCTTTTTCAGCCCGGAAAAATTTTACAAAAATTTAAATATTTCAAATCGCCGTAATCTGCTGATTAAATAAGGCAAAAGTTTCTATTAAGTTTTTCCCGGTTAAAAAAGCAGAAGAGTTGGCAGCTATGCTTATCTATTGAGTCACACACATAGAGAAAAAGGACTAAAGTTGATCTATTTTTTATAATTATAAGTAACGTAGAATGAATTTTTAAGAGTAATTTTTACACTGCTTACCTGTAATAATCTTTTATCAAGCTAGCTGTTCGTTCATCGTTGAATTTTCGAGCTCTCAAGAACCGAAGAAGGAATTCATCATCAAGTCGTGCCACAAGGTCTTTTTCACCTTGAGATGAAACATAGGATAAAACTAATGCTCTAAAATATAATCAATAAAACCAATCCATTACATAATTATTAAGTTGAAAAGTAACTTAATAATTTCCTGCAGCAGTTGTCCCTAACATTATCTTGATCATCTTTCTGCAAGTAATATAAGATTAGGTGAATAAAATGCTATACCATCAAATCTTTTATTTGCGTGGCACAATGAGGGATAATATGTCAATGGACCTTAAGAACACGACCTGAGGTTGTCTTGCTGGCGGTACTTACTTTTGAATATTAGCTTAGCATTCTATGAGGCAGGTATCATTAATGTTCTTTTGTTAAAAATATCGGGGAAAAAATACTCATTATTGTGTCAGTATATAGTTATTACATTGTAATATAAATTCAAAATATTCTTTATCTCAGATCAATCGCTAAATTTGTTAAATTTCGGTTAAACTTTACATAAGCAACTTGGGTCGAGGCTAAAAGTTGTCAACTGGTGGTACTGGCGGTTGCGCATACTGACATTCTTGCGGTATAGCGGATAGAATGACGATCTGCTGTCACGATTGATGTCATGTGCATAAAGTCCATTGATACGAGGGTAACGCTGAAATTTTTGAGACAGACGATATGAATCCAATAAAAATT
Organism: Maratus speculifer; assembly: GCA_964019185.1. Lineage (NCBI taxonomy): Eukaryota > Metazoa > Arthropoda > Arachnida > Araneae > Salticidae > Maratus > Maratus speculifer. The sequence goes on from OZ025295.1 coordinate 171,225,046, forward strand.
ATTGGATATTTAAAATTTGAACTTTTTTATATCAGAAGGCGATAACTCGTGGCAACCATTGTAGTTTAGCTAATGTAGAATAAATTAAAAAAAAGAGAAAACGGAATTGATGATGCTATGATTTTCTATTATTTGAAAGTCGGGCTAAATAAATAAGAATGTCTTCAGTATATATAATAAGCATATAAAAATACAGTTCCATCTCGTGATACTGTGTACAGTTGATTTACAGAATTTAGAAGAGATCGAAATTCTTTTATGGATGAAGGACACAAAGAAAGGCCTTTGTCAATTTGTAGTTACGTTAAAAATAATATTATATACCGTGACAGGATTGATGAAATTCATACAGCTGGGGGAACAAAAGACAGCTACAGATAATACACTATTAAGCATCTTCCAGAGAATTTTTAAGAGGTGAATGTTAGGAGATTCATGCTTTAACATGACAAAACATCTTCTCATTTAGCAAGGGATGCAGTAGAATTTCACGATAAAAAAACATCAAAATGATAGAACACCAACCCTAATTTTCTGATCTTGCTGTATGTGACTTTTGGCTATTTTATACTCTAAAAAAATACATGGACGTTGTTTTCATTCGGAAGATGAAATTATTGAGATTATAAAAACCTATTTTTCACCCATTCTAAGAAGTAGATGGCTTGAGGCATTTAATCTTTGGAAAATTCACCGACAAAAGTGCATCGATCTTGGAGGGAAATATTTTGAACATTCCTAGTAGTTGGTGATTTTAACTTGTCTTATTTAGCTGTATCTCACAAATTTCAGTGTGACCTTCATATTCCACTCACTTGCTCATGAATTTAGGATTTTAACTGGGCCCTTTGGACATTTCGATTTAAGCGTTTTATCGGAATATCTCCAGAAATACTTGTTGTAACGTCCTTGAAATATGGGGATGTAAAGAACATGTTTGACCTCATATTTTTCTAGTGATGATTTAGTCACGAGGTCTATTAAATAAATAAAAAACAATTAAGTAAAAAAAAATGATTTTCCTGTAACATAAAATGCTAGAAATGGGTTGTCATTGTAACAAATAACTACATGGATTCTGTGCACAACATTTATATGCATTTGTATAAGTATAGCACGGATATTCGTGAAACTATAAAAAATTCTGTAAAAAATGCAACTTTTTTTTCTAACATGCAGATTAGAGTTTTTAATTAAATTTATGGCTATTTTCCGTTAACTTTACAAAATACAGTAGAAAGATATATTTATTTTAAACCAACATGCAATTTTTGACGGATTTCTACAAAACTTCATATACATATGAGGACATGAGTTTCAAAACTCGCCTTATCCAGAATTTAAAAAATCGCATTTTCTACGAGGGCTGTAAATTAAGTAATGGCAACATAGGCATAAATCAATTTTTAATGAGCTTACAAGTACAATTGCATTACATTTTTTCTATGTAATCACCAGCAAAGCTTATAACATTTTTCCAAATGCCGGGAAATCGTTATAGACCAGTGGTAAGGTCTTGATTGTTGATGTGAGCGACCGAGCGCCCTACTGCGTGGAGTACAGACGAAATGTCATGACTCAGACCAACCTCTAAAGATAATTCTCAGACAATCCATCGGCGTTGTATGGTAAAGAGACCGCTCAGGATGTCAATCTGCTCTTGAGGAATATAGGGCCGACCTGTGCGTAGCAAATCCGCAGTCACATTCCGATTCCAACGAAATGCTTGAACCCATTGTGCTACTGTCCTATAAAGCAGTTACATTTGACGTCATACCGGAGGTCACGCACTAGAAATAGACAGTTCTGATTGGTGGAACTACCCTGACCTCCACTTAAAATACAATGACTATCAGCTGATTGCAAGTTCCCTATACAGTAAAGCATTTGTGCCACAGGCTTCCACTAATCTTTGATAGCCTTCTATTGCATTTATGCCACGGATAATATAGATTTTAAGCCACGACCGCTGATTACCTTTTGAAAATATGCTTTAGAGCGATGGAAACAAAACTCCTCTCTTTAACGCTTCACAACAACTACCCTTCTAAGCAGATCGGCTGTTTTTTGCTCTCTACACATCAACAACAGCGCACCTCACTGCTTCCATATCGTATTAGCGCATGGCCACCCTTCTGCGAGTTTCAAGGTTAAGTTGCCACTATTTAGTTTACAACCCTCGTATATTGATCTATTCTATTGGTAAACCTGAATTAAAAAAAGAAAGAAAAAGTTTTACCCTGTATTTCTGGCGTTGGAAAATCCTGGTGCACAATGTAAACCAATCGACGCTGATAGAAGTTTTTCGCGATTTCCCAAAACATAATTTTTTTGATAAGGCGAGTTTGGAAACTCACATCCTCGTTTGTCTCAGAATGAGAGTAAAATTACTGCCTAATTTGAAAATTTAGTCGACAACGCTTTATCCCAATTTCCACAATTTTTTTTTTCTACAAATGTTTATTTTTCTTTTAGTTTCTAATGCAATTTTTTTTTCTTTTCTGTTACCACACTTTAAAAAATAAGTGTAACAAGAACAAGAACAGCAGCAGCAGCAGCAGCAACAACAACAACAAGAACAACAACAATAATAATAAAAGATAACAGCCGAAATTTCCTTTTATGAACTAATAAAAATGTAGAGACATTGGCTATGATTTTAGAAATTGACACCACTCTGCGCAGATAATGCCGATTTTTAGAAAATGAAATTTAAAGATTTTACTATAAATGGGTTAAAATGTCTTAGAACAAATAATGTATATTCACATATATTTGTTTGGAGTTAAAATGAAGTTTGGAAATATTTTGTATAATTCAGATCATTTCAATAATATATATATATATATATATATATATATATATACTCAGATTGAAAAATTAATATCTTGTAATCCTTTAATGCCCAGGATAGCATACGTTCCAGAAATTGAGTAATTCAGAGAATAGGAAATCATACTAGGAAATCTAAATAGTAAACTTCGGTTTACTTAATAATGACATGTCTGTTATTAAATAAAGTGAAAATTGCTTTTTTAAATTTCTGGTGGGGGATACAGAATATGTGAATGAAAAAAAATCCAATAAATCGGGAGCATTAATGGTTGAATAAATGATACCATGGTCATTTAAGGGTTAAATATGACGCAAGCACATACATTTATTCTTTTAAAAGCGTTTTTTAGAAAGGTTGATTTTGAAGATTATTTGCGAGCGAATTCTTGAACGTTCACGTAGTCTTTTAAATTTCTTAATTTTTCTTCCAACGTTCCAAAGTCCGAAATTTCTTCTCCAAAACTGTGTTGTTTTATGATTAATAAAATAAATAAATAAATAAATAAATAAATCATAATAATAAAAACTACGAAATTCTACCTAAACACTTTAGAACTTGATACGAATGACACGATTTTTTTTTTAAGCATGCAATCAGTGAACCATTTTACGCAAATTTGAAAAAAAAAAATTACTTTTTTGTATTTAGAAATTAACGCTATACAAAAAGCGCAATACCTAAGTCGCCACCGTTAAAATATTTTACTACTACACGAATCTTCTGCGACTTGTCTGAGACCGGGGTCTATGCTGTCGAAGTCAGTGGGGCTCCCATTATTGAATGAATTAGAAGATTGTATATTGTATATGTTGAAGGTACATGTTGAATAGATAGTAGAAGCCAGTTAATAACTTCATTTCAATTCATTTTTGCGAGGCCGAAGAATGAAAGTTTAAAATTCTATTTGTGGTTTCAATGTACTATTTAATTGCTGATTATCGGATTTATGGATGGGATGCGCACAGGACCTGGTAATATGATATCAGCTATTGTAATCAAAATATTCATAATGTATGGAAGGCGAAGCCTTGGTCTACATTGACGAATGTGGTGGATCCTCCACACTAAATTCGTTTGATAAACGGCAAATCTTTGATAATAGTTTAACCCCTTCGGGACCAACGGTTTTTACACAAATTTTATTCGCTTGGTTTTTTTTTAAAGTTACCTTTTACTTAAACAATCACGAAAATTCTTAAATTAAAGAAAGCAGATATTACTTTTCTTTTTTACTGGTGTCGGAAACAAGTTCTGTTTTTGCTTTTTTTGAAGGTGCATATATGCACTCATGGTCACTAATGGGTTAAATATTGTCTTACTGAGCCGGTAGAATAACTTTTAATTTGAGAGTATAATATACGTTTAGTTCTCAATTTTGAGAATGATTCTATCGAATGAATCATTGAGTGGTATTCGAATTTCTAAAATAGATTGCAAAGTTAATTATTGAATTAATTATTCACGCAGGGTTCTGATTTTTTTTTACTCTAAATTTTTAGAATGTTAAAAGCACTTGTAACCTATTAATATATTTTCATCAGAGATTGTTATTTACTGAACCACATTAAGTAAATAATTAAAAAAACTGAAAGTCTACAGATAATTAATTAGTTTGCTCATCTTTTTTATGAAATCGCATTTACATAGGAAAACAAATGAATGTCGGATACTCACGTGAGATGTGTTCTCGTATCCTGGCAATGTGAGCACTGATTTCTTCTGGTTTTTCATTGAGTTCGACGCTTGCCTTTCGTCTGTCTTCCTTGGTGATGGTTGTGTCCAACAGAGGACGGTACACGCCTCCGTCATCCGCTTTCACCACTCTGGCCGCGTCCATCCTATAAACGAGAAAAAATGTTTTGGTAAATAAATATAGCAACACTTCATAAATGCAGTTTGTACCTGAGCTCATGCAATGCTGGAAAAAATTATAAAGCCGATATAAAAAATTACTAAAGTAAAAAAGTAATGAAATTGTAAATAAAGCAAATTCTAGTTTCATCTGCATAATTAACATTGCAATAATACGTATAAACTTTGTTTAGAAAAACGGAAGGGGGGGGGGACATAAATTATGCTAATTTCTTACAACCAATGAAAAACAGCTTGGAAAAAATTATAAAGTCAATGGCTCATTTGGCATAATGCCAGACTGGAAAAACCAGCCCGCCATAAAAGTTTAGGTAACTGTAAACATGTTACGTGCATTCATTTTGTATTTGGTGTGTTTACTACAATGTCAAGAGAAAAAAAGTTATCCGACAGTGAACAAATTAAAATATTAACTTTAAATTAAGGTGGAATGTCTGGTTCTAATATTGCAAGAAAAATAGTAAAATCCAAGACTGCAGTAAACAGTTTTCTTAGAAATACCGAAGATTACAGCTGTAAGAAGCGCGCAGAAAGACCAAAATTCTTATTTGTAAGGCATTCAAGACAAGACAGTTTGCGGACAAAAATGTCATCTGCCCAAATTCAAGAACAGTTACAACTATCATCTACAAGCCGAACGTTAAGAAATGTTTTAGGTAACAATAACATTGTTCAATTAAAAAAAATTAAAGGAAAATCCCCACTTTCTATGCATTACAAAAATGCTCGCTTAGATTTTGAAAGAAAACATTTACCCGAAGGCACAAATTGGAGAGATGTATTTTCTGATGAAAAGAAAATTAATTTCGATGGACCCGACGCGACGGCTATAAATATTTTTGGCATGATTTACGACAAAAACCTCACAATTTTTCAAAACGTCAATTTGGAGCTGACTCAATAATGGTTTGGGCTGCATTTGCTGCCTGTGGAAGTACTCTAGTTGTTTTCGTGCATAACAAAATGATTTCAATTATGTATCAAAATATGTTAGGAGACAATTTATTACCCATAGCTCCTCTTAAATGTTTAGGACACTGGACAGTTCAACAGGACGACGCTTCCGTTCATATTTCGAAGTCAACTAAATCTTGGCTGGAAGCTAATTAGATAAAATGCCTTCAATGGCCAGCTCGTAAGCCTCGATCTGAATGTAATAGAAAATCTTTGGGGAATTTTAGCTCTAAATGTTTACAAAAATGGACAACAATTCAATTCAAAGTTACATTTGATGATTGCTATTATAAACTGCTGGAACAATTTTGATGCAAGCACTTTATGTTGTTTGATAGATTCATTGAGCAAGAGACTATAGTCAAAGTTATCGAAAAAGGGGTCTCACATCGATTATTGATGAAATATATATATCGACCTTATAATTGTTTCCAACTTTTTTTGTACAGAAAATTTTCTTAAGTCTATTAATCTTTTCTTAATGTAATTATTAATGAATTTATTTTTTCTTTACTTCCTTGTAGCATATGATATCTATGCATGAAATTTCATAAATGTTCCATCTTTTGTTTTTTAATTATATCATATTTCAAGTGGCTTTATAATTTTTCCCATCACTGTAGGCCAAGCTGTAAAGGGAGGTAAAGTACTCATAAAGGAGCAATTTTGGTATACCGATGTAAGGTTGGAAATAAAAATTGTTTACGGGAAATATCTATATATATTACGCTAACGTATGCGGCACAAAAATCACGGTTATTTGTTAATTGTTTAATGGCAACACCCAAATAAAACGCATCTAGGCCGTGGTAAATTGGGTTTATTTACTTTTGTTCTTTGGCTGCAATTATAGAGCTTCAAAATATCGTTATTTTTGTTTTATTTTTTTCTCTATTGACTTAAAAAGTGAATAAAAATCATGAATTTTAAACGTTTCAGTTTCAAATTAAAGTTATGTTATTATAAATGATATGAGTGAAAGGATTATATTATTAAATATATTTTAAGTGGAATTAATGAAATACAAAAAAAAAAAAAAAATGCCGTTTCAGTTTCAAATTAAAGTTATGTTATTATAAATGATATGAGTGAAAGGATTATATTATTAAATATATTTTAAATGGAATTAATGGAATAAAAAAAAAATGCCACGGGTACAATATTTGGCGATGTGCCAAATTAGCATAAAAATACCGTGTGCTTGATTTATCGGCACAGATGACATATACGCACCACATTGGTGCGATTTTATTTCTGATATCAATTTGGCGAAAACTTCGTTTTCAATATCAGTTACATATATATTTTTTAACTTTCTCCTATTATTTTAAAAAGAAAATAATAAAAATAAAAATGTTTAATTAATAATTATAGAACAAAACAATTTATATCATTTTAAAAAAGAAAAGAAAAGTAAATAAACAGTTTATTAAAGAATAAATAACAATTGTCGTGTTATCATGTGAGGCATATATTTGCCCTTTTGTTGCAATTGCGACAATGTGGTGCGTATATGACATCTGCGCCTAATTCTTTAGCAGAATCTTCTAATTTGGAAAAAAAAATTGAGCAATTAAAATAAATTATGAATAAAAGCAATATGGTTTAATGCTTAATATGCATTTAAGGGAGACCAAAATTGGTCGCTAATGGCGGCTAGTATATATATATATATATATATATACATATATATATATATATATCGAGGAAATGAAAAAAAGGCGTTTTAATAATATTACAATAAGTGCTCAATTGTGCCACCACCGACACCATTATAGCCCCAGCAGCGTCTAGCAAATGTTTGGGGGTATACCCTTCTGAAGGCTGTAAGTGTTTCACAAACATTTGCATAGAAGCGACTGAAACCATTGCAATCAGGTCTTTATACGGTTCAGTTTCTGTGTTGTAGATGAGACACCTTGAATCTATACCCAAAATTGCTTTTTGGTGTGTATTTAACTTTCCATTACAGTTTTGGCTCATGGGTTCAAAGAGATGACCGTATAAAAACAACATCACAAATGGATCATTGCATGTTATTTGATCGAGAATTACAACAATCAAGAAGAGAGTTAAGTTTAATGATTCAAGGTTGTTTGATGAAAATCCAAGCATTAGTTCTTGAGATACATTTATTGCTGAATCGTGAAAAATGCAGCATAGCAGCGCCACCTCTAAGGTGGTTTATACCAAAAACTAAACAACACTAATCTATATAAAAGACTAACTGAATCCGAAGATTTAGAAAATTTCGAGTATTAGTTCTTGAGATAGAGCTATTGCGATAATCACAAATAATGCACCACGGCAGCGCCTCCTGTTGAGCGATTTTAACCAAAATTTAACCAGCATCATGTTGTATCAAGTACTAACTAAATGTACAGTTTTATGAAAAATCCATGCACTAGTTCTAGATATGGCTATTGTGGAAATTGTAAATAATGCAGCATAGCAGCACCACCTGTTGAGTGATATACACCAAAAGTTAATCAGATTTCATATCAGGGGCTCACGGAATCTAAATTTTTGTGAAATTCCGTGCATTGGTTCTTGAGATAGAGCTATTGCGATAATCACGAATAATGCATTACGGCAACGCCATCTATTGCGCGATTAGTACCATAATGTAATCAGCATCATGTTATATCAAGCATAAACTAAATCAAATGTTTTATTAAAATTCATGCATTAGTTCTTGAGATATAGTTGCTGTGGAAATTGTGAATAATGCAGCATAGCAGCACCACCTATTGAGCGATATATACCAAAAACTAATCAGACCTAGTTTACATTAAGGACTAACAGAATTTAAAGTTTTGTGAAATTCCGCGCTTTAGTTCTTGAGATAGAACGCCCACAAATTTTTTGTCACATATAGACAGACATTTTGTGAAAACAAGTTTTTCGGATTCTCTGACCCCTAAAACGTGTAAATCCGTCAAAAACCGGATTTCAAAAATTTTCACTAGTTCAACACTTTCTTCTTGTAAAGATAGAAGAAAGTAAATATACAAACGCATGTGGAACACAGACTTAACTAGTCCATTTGCCCATTATTATGATTAAACTGGACACATGAAGAAAGAAAGATGAAATATATATAGGGGGAACAGGGGCACATTGATACACCTTTTTTCAAACAATTTTTTTGGTGTCTAGAAAGCAGAAATTTCAAGTTTTTTTTTCCCATTTGGTGTCAGCAAAACTTGTGTAGTGTGTTATAAAAATGTACAATCGTTGTTTTACATATTATTTTTGCATGTAATTTACAAAAAAAAAAAAAAAGTAACTTGTATCAATGTGCCCCATCCCCGGGGCAGATTGATACATCTCATGGGGCACTTTGATACGTCTAGGATAAATGGAGACAAAATAACACTAATGCATATTTTTCACAGAAAAATAGTTAACAAACCATTTTATATTTATTTATAGAAATTCAAATCACCCACAATTTATTTGTAAGTAATATTAAAACAATCAAAATTAAATGAATAATGACTTGATGCTCTTGCTGCTCGTTGTACGATTGTTGGCTGTGGTAACACTTCAACTCCAGCATTATCTTTTTTCTTAGAAAATATGAAAAAAATACCAGGTTTTCTGTTTAAAAAATCAGTTTATGAACAGAAAATAAAGGATAATTATATTAAAAATTCTATTTATAATATAATTATCCTTTGCAGTTCTGCAGCTTGTTTCTCTTACTTAAAATTTTTTATCTCGAAAATACATTTTTCTCTGGAAAATCGATATAAATTCGAAATTTGCTAGGCTGCCGTTCTTTTCTTTTGTTAGTTTTACTAGCACTAGATGTAGGGTAAATTCGTAGGACTTCTGTTTGCAAAAATACTATAAAATGTTCTAATATAAAAAAAATAGAGTTATTTCAGTTCAATAAAAACTAATATTAGAAATTTTTGGAGAAAAAATGGTTGGATTAAGGAGTGTTTGGTTTAAAAAAAAAAAAAAAAAAAAGTAATGAAAAAATGAACTAGAAAAGGATTTAGGCTGTATTAATGTGGCCCAACATAAACTGTATCAGTGTGCTCCATACAACCATTTTGAATAAAATGAGTCTCAAATCCAACACTTCATAATTTATCTAACAATAAAGAATGAGGAAGTGATAAAGAGTAGCTTTATTTGCCTGGGAGAGTTTTCTTTTCGGTTGAAAATATTGGAACAGCTGTATAATACCATTTCAATGGTACAACACAAATTTATTTTTGACCCACAAAAACAATAAATCACCCTTCTCATTTCATCAAACTACGGAATCATCCCAAATCTTTCTGTGAGTAGTTGAGTGCATTAGCATCACCTTTTGGAGCTGTTGTGAAGCTTCTTGTAATGACCATGTGAGCAGTAGAGGGGGTGTATCAATGTGCCCCAGTTCCCCCTACATATGTACATATTTATTTTTTAGACATTAAAACATAATTTTGAAAAATTCTGTATAAAAGAGTGAAACTAACTGAACACATTTACAAAGGTTTGGCCTTTAATTCAAATCAACATTATCTTTTAGAAGCTGAATATCCAGAATTTTTAGAGCTACATTGTAAAACTATGGCTCAATTGCTCCTAGAAGCCTTATTAGTTATGTCACCGATCCGTCCTCTGTAATATTTATTTACATGCCTTGACCATATTGAGTCATTATGCATCGATTTCTTAAGAGCCCACACTAGTGACTGAAAAGGACCCGGACGATAATGTTAAGTCTATGGGGGCTTTCTTATTAATTACCTCGCTCAAATTTTAATATTTTTGCACGTTTTTTTTTTCCATAGGATAGCTGAGGACGATCTACAATCGGGCTAGTTTTTACTTTTTCAATTTTGATTTCATTTTTTTTTAATAGTTTAACTTTTGAAACCGGTTTGAACCGGTTCTGAAATTGCAACTATCATAATATAAAAAAAATTAAAACTAAAATCGAAAAAGTAAAAACCAGCCCGATTGTAGATCGTCCTCAGATATGCTATGCAAAGAAAATCACGTAAAAATATTAAAATTTTAAATACCCATTTATACGCTTTCAATGCGTTATACTTTCATATATCAGTGTTTCAGAATCATTATTTACTTAAAGTGTTCGATATGGATTGTTTTATTTTATGGATTCTTTTGTAGCGGCCTTTAGTTAATATTATAGCTATGGGAATCCGTATGCAGCTTCATTTTAAAAGCGAATGCTTGATATACAGGGTGTTTCAGCGAAGTGCGGACAAATTGTAAGGGGTGATAGAAGGCATGATGAAAAACATTAGGACATAGGAAACCATGGGGCGCAAACGTCTTTTGTAGGAGCCAGGGGGCATCAAAGTTTAGCGTCCAAAAGATTAAGCGATTATAAAACACGGAAAAAAAGGTCGATTCATTTCCAATTTTCGCTGTAAACTTTGTTTATATTGAAAGTTTGTCCAAAAAAATTTTTTAAGGGAACTGTCAAAAAATGACGGTAGAGGGCGCTGTAGACTTTGGAGTACGAACAACTACGTTTTACTGATTTCTTTTTTATTCTATTAACAGTTTTCTAAAGATTGAACCTTAACTTAAATTTTGAGTACAAAATTGGAATCATCCCAAACGGATAAGATGTGCAAATTGAGCTGTGAACAAGGGGGGGGGGGGTTAAAACGCTCATAATCAATGAGCAAAGTAGTCGATTTTGTTGCGGTTTGAGTGCAGGTTATTCCCTTTGTAATTGATTTATTCAAAATGACGTACAGTTTTGGTGCCCTCATTTTTAGATACAGGGCGCCGCCGATACTTTTCCGACATTTCATCGACATTATCCCTGCGTGTTTTACTAACAGACCAGCATACTTGCAGGAAGTGTTAGGGGTGTAAAAACTATTTGTAATCGCATGGGAATGTAATGTTGGAAATGTTTTGTTTGCGAGTTATGGTTAAAAGAAACGGAAAAAATAGCAACAGAAAGAAGCAGAAAATCAGCAAAAGGTGAATGTGATACAAAACATTTTATTGTAAGGTTTTACTGCAAAAGGTGATTGCAAAACGTTCTTCAAACTTTGGAGTAATGAACAACCAATATTTTTTGACGGGATATTTGTAGTTATGTTGAATGTTTAGCAAAGTTTGAATATTCACTTAAATGTTTATCTCAAAATCGGAATCGTCCAGAATGAATAAGTAGCGAAATTTCACGTATCTGTTGAATTGCTTTTTTTACACTTAAGTAGTACGGGCTCTAACACTTCCTGCAAGTATGCTGGTCTGTTAGTAAAACACCCAGGGATACTGTCGATGAAATGTTGGAAAAGTATCGACGGCGCCATGTAGCTAAAAATGAGGGCACCAAAACTGTACGTCATTTTGAATAAATCAATTACTAAGGGAATGACCTGCACTCAAACCGCAACAAAATCGATTACTTTGCTCATTGATTATGAGCGTTTTAACCCCCCCCCCCCCTTGTTCACAGCTCAATTTGCACATCTTAACTGTTTGGGATGATTCCAATTTTGTACTCAAAATTTAAGTTAAGGTCCAATCTTTAGAAAACTGTTAACAGAATAAAAAAGAAATCAGTAAAACGTAGTTGTTCGTATTCCAAAGTCTACAGCGCCCTCTACCGTCATTTTTTGACAGTTCCCTTTAAAAAATTTTTTGGACAAACTTTCGATATAAACAAAGTTTACAGCGAAAACTGGAAATGAATCGACCTTTTTTTCCGTGTTTTATCATCGCTTGATCTTTTGGACGCTAAACTTTGATGCGCCCTGGCTCCTACAGAAGACGTTTGCGCCCCATGGTTTCCTATGTCCTAATGTTTGTCATCATGCCTTCTATCACCCCTTACAATTTGTCCGCACTTCGCTGAAACACCCTGTATTATTAATTGGACGATATAACCAATGAATATTTGTGCACTATATAGGGGAGACTGGGGCACATGTGAATAGTTCACATAATCATAGTTTTTTGTCGAAGCTGGGTTAATTTCTATAAACAAAACCTACTCAACAAAAACTACTATAGTAAACAGAAATTTTTTTTACATATGGTAATTTTTTTTAAAATTACCTTTATAGTTCTTCTTACTTTTTTTAATAGTTTTATAAATTCAAAAAAAATTGTTCAGATGTGCTCCAACGGTGGAGCAGTTGTGAACACACGTGGGGCACACGTGAACATAAGGGAAAAATATCTTTTGATCGGTTTTTCATTACCTTATTCATATGCAACCATAATCATTAGTGATACTATCTGTTAAATTCACCATAAAGAGAAAAAAATTGTATATTTCTCTAGTTTCTGAGTTACATGTTTCAACAATAAAATATAAAATGATAAAAAGTAGGTTGGGGAGGGGGGTGATTGATAAAATATTGTTGCAATAAAATAAAAAAATAAAGAAGTAAACTTGAAAAAACAATTAAAGCCTACAAAGAAAGTTAAGTTTGCCTTAAGTTGTACCTTAAGTTTGTTTATGGGTTTTTGTTTGAGGGGAATTTTAAGGAGGGGGCATTTAGATAATATTTATCGGGAAACTGCCGAAATTCGAAAGATTCTCACCCTTATATTTCCTTTATTTATACCTCTAAATTGAAGATAAAGTAATGTTTTCTGATTATAAGTTTCCTTCAAATTTAATTTCTTCTGCTTTTGAAAGAGGGTTGGGGGAGGAGCTTATAATCGAGATTTTACGGTAGTTACCCGTTTAAAAAAATTACTTTCTTAAAATATTATATTTTATACTCTATTCCATCTTAACTTGGCAGCACTGTGAAAGGTAGAAACAATCACATTCCGCCTTGAAAAATAGTTCTTCGTTATTTTTTAATCTCATGGTGAAAATCCGTAAAAATTTATATGTTATGTTTATAAATTACAAAATTCGATATTTTGTAGCCGATATTTAGAGTAATTCCTCCGTTAAAAGTGTTTAATTTAAAAGCAATTTCTATTTTACGCGAATGCATAATGTAAAAATCTTGTCGTAAAAATTCTCCTTTGGCGAGGAACCAGTCAAACTGTATGTAAACTGTTAACCTCCAGCATGCAGCTTTTACGGTAGTATCATGTTTAATAAAATTCAAAACTTTATTTCAATACATAATTTATATATTTCTTATAAAAATGCTTTTTGGTGTTGTTAGTAAACATTTTAAAATACTTTTTTCTAAAAATTCTATGAGAGTTTTCATTTTTTTCCCATTTGGCAGTATATTCTGTAACCAGAGAATTCCGGGTTGGATCTCCTGGTTCTCATAAGTGAATCCTAATGTAATGTCAATTACATTCGGTTATAAGGAGCGTCTAGTTCATCGTTCTTTGGGGTAAATAAGGTGACTATTCTAATAACTTATCGTGATCTCCTTACATTTCACACAAAATTAGGTAAGTGTATTGAAAATTCGTTAAAATATCTTCATTATTTAAAAAGTTTTGAACAAGAATAGGAAGTCAAACATCCTGTATTTTTACTGTATGATTTTGATCGTCATCAGACGTATCAAACGCCTTAGCCCACCCAAATCCGCGAGTCAATGCTTTAAATAAATGAGTTTAGTTTTCCAATTTTTCTGGTGGAATCTACCGTTATCGGGTCTTATGCTATCATACAGATAAGTGTTAAATAAAAAAGGGACCCACAACAAGCGCACGACCGCCTTTTTCGCGAAGTAACTGTAGCTTAGAGGTCATTGTAAAAAGGTTTTCTATATTGAAATTCTTTGTCGTAGAGTTTGTTCTCTACCACCTGTTAAGTTTTTAAGTGGAAATTTAAGTCACTGTTTATAGTGAACCATTTTTTTAAATTCTGTTTTAGTGGTCGGAGAACTATGTGTAGAAATTTAAACTCAGTTTGATTACATGTTTAAGCATAATCACTGAAAACACAATCATTCAACCTTTCACAGTCAATGGTTATGTATGTCTCACGGCAGTTTAATTAGAAAGAAAAAAAGTTTCTTCTTTTTGAGGTTATATCTAATAAAATGAAAAAAACACGCGAAACATATGAAAAAACAAACTTCTTTGTAATGGATAGCGATTAAGGGTTTAAATGTGTCAGTGGCTACATTTTCCACACTTTTTGCTGATGTAGTAGTTGCCAGAAAATAATACAGTATCAACATTTACGGAATACAGTAATTTTTTTCAATGCAAAGTGAGAGGAAAATTTTTGGAATTGCAGTATTTACTGCAATTCATAACTTTTATAACTGGGTTAACGTTCTATTTTAAGAAATTAATTCTGGTGGTTATTTTCGAATATGTCGTTTACATTTCGACATTTTATTTATTTATTTATTTATTTGTCATTGGATAGCTGAGATTCATCTCTACATCGCTTTTACCTTTTCGATTTTGGTTGCACATATTTTTTATAAAGTTACTTTTACTTTCGAAACCGGTTCTGAAAATGTAAATAACTTTATAAAAAATATCTTCAATCAAAATCTAAAAAGTAAAAAAAGAAGCGATCTAGAGAGGAATCTCAGTTACTCAATGCATATATATATATATATATATATATATATATATATATATATATAAATAATTCAAAAGTCTTTAAAAAAGTTTTAAGTGAACTTAAAAATCACAAAAATTCATATGACCAGCGCTAATAGCTGCAATAATCACATAAATTACACACACATATATATATATAGAGCACTTAATGAATATAGCGTATTGGCAGATCCAGAGTCCCGTGCCATAGTCTGAACAACTGAAGTCAAACAATTAAGCATTAAAGGAGATAAAATTCGAGCAAGAAAAAGAAAATAAAGAAGCTGTGAATCTCACCAGCGGTGGGAAGTTTTAAAAACACAGCAATACCTCTGAATGAATATGAAAAAGAAACTATTATGATGTAGTGGCAGTGGGTTTCGATTAGAGTGTCACAATGTGAAAAATCAAATGTGCAAAAACATTCGCTATTATAACACTCCCCCACCGGACCCAACGCCACAGAAAAACAGCTTATAACTCATTGAAAAATATATAGCCAAAATAAACTAATGTGTAATATAGATTAAAACAGCAAATAAAGTTGTATTACCCAAGCTTTAGAGACACAGCCACACAAAACAACTAAAATCCAGTGTTCCAAAATCAATCCATGTTCATTCCATGTCGTTGTCATACGATTGCAGACATCCTTGTAAAACCGTCCAAAAAGGCTTTAAGTTATACAAAATCATTAACTGCCAACCATATAGCAATTACTTAAAAATGTAGACTGTCTGTGAAACTTGTATATGTATTAATGAATTTTAGAGGCAAATTATTTTTATAGTGTAAAATGTTATTTAAATTATGAAGTTCCTTTAAAAATAAATTTTTATTTGAACAGAGTTTGTAGTAACGAAAAACTTGACCAATGATTATGTTTATGTGAACTCGTTTATGAATATTTGAAGTCCAGTTAACCAACTGATTAACTTCAAAACTAAAATTATCCGGCTTATTATATATTGAAATTTGTAAATCATTCGAAATATGGATTTTTAAATCAAGATAATCAGCAGCGTTATTGTTTTTATTTGTTTTTTTCAAGACTAATATATCAGGATAAATATCAGATGAAATTTTCAAAAAAATACGATCACAGTTCAAAATAATTAAATCATCGATGTATCTAAAAGCCAGAAAATTAACATCTTTATTTACACTAGAAAACTGAAATTCATAAAAAAATAAAAATCGGTTAGCTGCCGTGGAAGAATAACTGGTATCCATACCTATCCCATTATTCTGTAAATAAATGTTTGAGTCAATATAAACATAATTGTTATGTAAACAAAAATTACACAATAATTTAAATAAATCAAGATCCAAATCGGTGTCATCCATAATCAAATCAACTATTTTAAATAAGATATTGTTTAACTCTGTAATAGGAATATTAGTGAAAAGATTTTCAAAATCATAAGTTTGTATATTCTGTGTGTCATTTTTAATCAATTCTTTATTAATTTCATAACTATTTAAAATATTGATGAATACCTTGTGTGACAGGTCAAACCCATAAAATTTTGAAAAAGTCTATTATTTTAATTAAATCAATTTTATCAATGTCATCCGTTTATTTTTGTGTTTAAATTTTAAAAGAGAACCTCAATTTCAACGTTTTTTGGTTAGACATAATAGCTTGGAAGTATAAAGCATCTCACAAGTACACGTAAGATTATTACTTCAAACCCTGATGATGGAACTTGAAATTTTCATACTAAGATGGATTTATTTAAAAGAAAATACGTATTTTTTACTTACCCATCATACGTAGTATAGGGTAAGTCTTGCAATCGTTTTGAAAATCGAAATAAAATTTTTCGACGGATTTACACGTTTTAGATACTAGAGATTTCAAAAAACATATTTTTAGAAAAAAAAAAAATTGCCGTCCATCTGTCTGTCTGTCTGTGTGTCTGTAAACGCTCTATCTCCCGAACAAATTGAGATAGAGACTTGAAATTTTGTATGTGCTTACTATGTAAGAATGGAAAGAAGCCTATTTAATATCAGTAACCTCGATTATCCGGAACTATTTTTTTCGGACTCTCAAAAAATTCGTTCTGATGAAAGGTATATAAAATTTTTTCGAAATTTTTTATTTTAAGGAAAGGACGTGAAACGCAATAAAATAACACAGATTTTGCATACAGAACGAAGTTGATCGGATTATTAATTGCTGAGATATTTGTAATCCTGTTTTCCACATTCTTCGATTTTTGAAGACCCTGTATTTCATTCAAATTTCAATTCAGAGATATATTTTTATTGGAAATGAGACGCTTAATCTAATCCAGCGCAGTAAACTGTGAGTTAATATTATTACTTTTTTTAGAGTTATATGGATGTTTCTTTTGCGCAAATCGGTACTACTTGAGTAATTTGGCGTTTTATATAATTTGTCGAAATGGGTTCATAAGCAATTAATTAATAGAACATTACTATGTATATTACAAACATTTAAATTGCTTAAATTTTGTTTTGGAATTGCAATGCATTTTATAAATAATTTTCTCATGTTTTATTTTTATATGTTATAATATGCATAACCATGATGGGTAAGTATCACGGTGGCCACCAACGACTAGTTTGCCAATTTAGGGGTTTATCACTGACATTCATAATATTTTTGGAATTTAAATTTTCTTTATTTTTTAAAACCATTGCGATTTATTAATGATTCAGCATTTTAAATTTTGTTTAAACATTTTTTTTCGTTTTTAAAAATTTTAAATTTATTTATATCTTTGCTAATTTGTTTTTAAATTTTGGATTTTATTTAACTAATTTTATTTGAACATTTTTTATTTAATTGAAATAAATAACTTTCTTTTATAATTATTTTAAAGTTAAATTTTTTGGTCTATTATCTATGTAAGAATTTGGTAATTATAAATTAACAATTTGGATTTATTAATTAAAGGATGTTTTGAAAGAAATATTAAACGAAACCCTCTGTGAGATCAAACTTACCTACTTGTGATTCTGAAAGGATTGGAAACTTCCAATTTGGTATGGCAATTGCTTTTAAAATATTGAAATTTAAACTTTATTTTATAACATTTTTATTATTATTTATATTTATATTTTATTTTATTTTATTATTTTTATTGAAAATGAACTTTTAAAATAAAAAAATTTTTGATCACTATGAAAGGTTTCTAAAAAAACTCGAAATTTCAAAGGATGAAATGAGCGGAAAATGTTCTGAAAATGTTCTAAATTACGATTGAATTACGATGGAATTGTTGGGGTAAAAGCGTGAAATTTATCATGGCTGTTAATTTTAAGATTGTTTGCATAGAATAATAAAAAATATACATATGCACGAAATTCAAAAGGGTGCACGGTACAAAATACTTTAAACTTACGATTTTTGTGGCACTGAAGGAACTAGAAGCTTACGTTCTAAATTAAATTTATGATTTAATTAAATTAAAAATCGAGTTCCTCTGTTAAAAACGCATTTCCAGCAATTATAGCTTATATACAGTACTGAAATTGAACTAGTTATATGTTCCTGCATTCGAACCATAATTGGTATGCTCGCCATCATATTCTCTAGAAAGCATATTGTGTAGTGCATTTCAGTAACGGATATAAATTTAATTGTACTGTAATGTCATTATAATAGCCTGCAAACATTTTTTTTTCTTCTTCTACAAACCATAATGTAGCAGAACATTTTTGTATCTTTTTAAATGAACTATAAATGCTACACGCTCCATTTTCAATCGGGACTATCCTATATATTTTTATAAGGTCACTTTCTAATTTGGAATCGATTTCGGAAGTGAAAGTATATTTATAAAAGAAAAAAAAATCTGTAGCCGAAATCGAAAAAGTAAAAAAGAGCCCGGTTAGACAATAACGACAGCTATCTTACGCAAAAAAAAAAAAAAAAAAAAAAAAAAAAAATATATATATATATATATATATATATATATATATTTTTAAAATTTACCTATTTAGAATTCTCCAGAGAGAGTAGAAAATTCAAAACAAAACAAAATTTCAGTAGTATCTACGACTAATATCTATTATTAGAATTTATACTGAACTTTCAAGTAAAACTGTGAGCATTGAAAAAAGCAGCGGTCTCAGAAATAGCTGATAGCATTTAAGGGTTAAAGATGTAACTTTTTAACTTTAACCTTTACCTTGAATGTATAAAACGTAACTCGATGAAAGATTAAAAAGGTTATCGACTATATTCTGAATCATTGATTACTGAATATAAAGAAATTTAAACTTGATTTTCATGCTCTATCGATAATACTCTTAATCTCATATTTACATTGATCTGTTATGTTACATCTTCTTGGTTTTGCGCTTATATCTTTGAATGATATAGGAAATTAAAAAAAAAAAGGAATTAGTTGCATCTTCCAGAGTTTGCGTTACGTGACCTTAGAATGAAATCGGAAATTAAAAAATAGGAATGAGTTACATCTTCCAGCATTTGCTCTTACATGATCTTTGAATGAAACGGGATATTAAAAAGTAGGAATTAGCAGCATCTTCCAGAATTTGCGCTTTCGTGATCTTAGAATGAAATCGGAAATTCAAAAATAGGAATGGGCTACATCTTCTAGAGTTTGAGTTTTATGATCTTTGAATGAAATGGGAAATTAAAAAATAGGAATAAGCTGCATTTTCTAGAGTTTACGCTTACGTGATGTTAAAATGATAACGGATATACAAAAATAGGAATAAGCTACATCTTCCAATGTTTGCTTTTACAAGGTCTTTGAATGAAACAGGATATTAAAAAGTAGGAATTAATAGCATCTTGCAGAGTTTGCGCTTACGTGATCTTAGAATGAAATCAAAATTCAAAAATAGGAATGATTTACATCTTCCAGCTTTTGTTCTTATATGATCTTAGAATAAAATCAGAAATTCAAAGATAGGAATGAGCTACATCTTCCCGAGTTTGCGCTTTCGTAATCTTTGAATGAAATCGGAAATTCAAAAATATGAATGCACTACATCGTCCAAAGTTTGCTCAACATGATTTTAGAATGAAATGAGAAATTCAATAATAGGAATTAAAAACTTCAGTCATCGTCCTCCACGGTTAAACATAGGATATTCTTGTTTAAACCAAATATTTTTAAAATTAATGGGTCATTTAGCATTTTACTTCGAAAAATTGATGAAAAGAAAAAACTTCACTAGTGATATCACTTCAAATTATAAATTTATAGGTAATTCCTGAAGAAATAAAACTATAGACAGCAATGAAGTTTATAATGACACTATTTCAAACGGCTGTGATTTGTAACATTTAGACGCTGAAATAATTTCGCTTTCGAAGGGTCGATTTGTCCACATAGTGGTGCATTGTTTTGAAATATATAGGAATGAGTAAAAAAAGGGGGATGATATTTAACTGAAACTATTAATCGCCAGTTTGTAAAGTGCCTGCAGTGAAACAATGGTAAAAATTCTTTTTACAAGTATAACATTTTATCTCTCTATATCTCTCTTGCAGTATGGAAGTAACTATTAGGTAGTTTTGAAATTATAGTTCATCGGTTTTACAACATGACTCTTCAAACACTTCTACTTTCAACTCAGCATTTTGTAAAGTAAATTTCGACAAGCTTAATCTTTTTTGAGGCTGGTTCAATGCACCCAAAAACATATGAGTTCTCTGGTTCGTTAAACTGTTGCCAAGAGAGTTCCAAGGAAGGGTCATAAAAGTCATGACCCTAAAAGAAAAAAAATATATAGATTTTTTTCTGCTTGGAAATAGATATTAATATACAAAAAATGCTTTATTAGGAGATGATGCAATCTCATGTCAGATTTGATAGTCCCTGTTAAATACAGGGCTGTACTGCCTCCGGCTTTCTTTTGACAGCTGTGGCTTCTGAAAACACTCTTGCTTTCAACATTTTTTTCATCATAAAAGCCCATGCGTGGAAAAAAATGCATTTTTCTTGTTCTATTTCATGTGTTGCGAAAGTGTAATCGTTTGGCGTTGTTTGCAGCCCCGAGGGATGGACAAACCACCTGACGATCGTTTGGGGAACAACGTCCGATAATGTGTTCCAGTTTTTTAATGATTCATCATTTTTCTCTCCAGCCTCAGGTTGTAGGATATTATGCAACAGTTTTCACTTTCACTGAATCGCACGGCAGGATTGTGGCCTTGGTGGCTCAGTTTGGGGCCTCATTATGGGGGTACTCAGACATGTGGTTTTGAGAATTCAGGCCGAAGGAGGAACGATTGTTTACTTATAGAATCATGTAAAATGGAGACATTTACTGTCTTGTTTCACATGAATATTAATATGTTGTGTTTAGTAATACAGTTTGCGTGTTTTAAAAGTAAAAATTGAACATATATTTCACGCGATAATTTTGAAATTTTGAAATAAGAACCTTGAAACAAAAAGACCAAAGTTCTACATTGCTTTTTGCAATACATATTTTCAATATATAAGCTGGCATTTATACATTTTTACGATAGAAGAACTGGAAGGCAAATTTATAAACATTTTCTTAACGCTGCAAAGGTTTTGGCTCTATTTCGCCCCAAAACCATATTCAGAATTTTTCAGTTTGCGGCTTTTGCACACCACTATTATTTTAGAGAAGTTGTTGTTCTGTTAAGTTGTTCAAATGTTCCAATTAAATTAAAAAACATTTTCTAAATTAAAATATTGGTAGGAAAAGGACGATGTCCAGTTTGGCATTTCTCCCTCACATTTGTGATAAAACTCACGTGAAGAAAAATTTCTCACTCACTGACATGTGAGCGAGAAATGCGAGGCACGGTATCGTCCTCGTACTTTAAATGGATTTGGAGTACTATTTCAAGACTTCCTGGTTCGATCCTCGGCTTGGACATTTTTACTTTGTTGATTCTACGCATAGCTAGCAATTTGATAATCACTTATTAAATATTCAGTTAATTTCAACCATAATTTTACTGCTGATAACACTGGTTTACACGGTTTATATACTTTTGCCGAAATATGTATTTTTTCATAAATTCTAGTGCACTGAGTGCGGAAAATTTTTTGTAAAAAATATACCAGGTCTAGTTTATTTATTAAATAATTAAAAGAATAATGACATGGAATATAAAAAGAAAAAATTAGAAATGACAGATTTTATCCTTCTTTTTATAATTTCATGGATCCGTTTGTCTTGAAATATACTTGCAATATTCCCCTAACATATTTTTGTCCCAAAAATCTTCGTGTCTGTCTTCAAAAAGCTTAGGGTCTTTATGAAAACGCTCGCACTGCTCGTCAATCACGGTGCCCAAATATCCAGGTGTAAATGGAGAAAATATATTTTCAGCGACATGTTCACATCCATTCCATGATAAATTTGTAATAAGATAGCAATATTTTTTCATAATATTCATATATATAATTTTCTAAGAATTCATGAATGACTGTTTCTCCCTATGGATATTGTGAGTCAAAGGCTTTGTACCAATCTGCTCCATGTTCCAATGTGCCCCTTCTCCCATAACAAATTTCTGCTGATTTTTCTTTTTTTAACTTTAAAATTAAAAAAATACAAAAAAAAAAAAAAAAAAAAAAAAAAAAAAATGCAAAATTTCCAAAAAATTAGTTAAGTTTTAACATGAATACCACGACTGAACTAACACTTTTAGCAGTTATTACTCATTGTCAGTATTGCAATCACATGCTTAGGTGTGTTTCTCTAAATGAACATTAAATGCGGTGCACTACAGAATACTTGTACGCCATATTCTGTAACAAGTATTCTGTAGTGCACTGCAGTAGTAAATTTCAAGTTTGAAATGGTGTAACATCAATAAAATGTATCATAAACCCATAGGTTTCCCCGTATAAACCATAATGTAACAGGAAACATTTGAGTGTTCCTGTAAACGAACTATAACTACTATGCTCTCAGTTTTCAATGGCAAACAGTTTATGGCAAACCTCAGTAACATTTATCAATTACATGGCTATTCGGGTATATTTACGCGAGTTAAAATGCGAATAAACATACCGGCAGCAGATAGACAAACCAAATTCATAAACACTTTACAATTATGTTTGAAAGTGTTAAAAACTGTTCATTGTATATCTTTCTACATAATTACATCAGGTGAATCATCATGATACATTAATATTGCATATATATATATACATATTTAAATCTTTAAATATATTACTTTTTAAAAAATTTTATACGTTTTGAGATGAGTATAAACAATTTTACTTTATGTACTCATTAGGAGATATGTGTTGAGTTTAAATGCTTCAATTTATTTATTAAACTTTTTTCCAATGCAAAATTTTCTATAATTAATGCTTAGTGCATGAATTTTTTGATATTTTTCATTTTTCATGCAGATAGGCAGCTAAGTTCATACTAAAATAAAAAATATACATATACATATGTAAAACTCTTTTTCGTATCGGCTATTGTCTCTTTCTTAACATATTTTTCCATGAACCATTTTTTGTCCCCCCCCCCCCCCCAAAGAAAAAAAGAAACTCGTTAAGAATCTTTATACACACACACACACACACACACACATATATAGAAAACGAATTCCCTACAAAATGTGAAAAGTGCGATTAAAACAGCATCAGAAATGTGTATCTTATCAACGTAATTTACCAGACATTTATTAATTCCACTTACTGTTTCAGCGTAACACAATGAATAATCAGTATATCAGTAATAATTATACATAGATTTTGTTAACAAAAAAGAAAATTTCGATTCCCACCTACCTATTGTATTTCATGATAACGAGCGTAAGTTTGATCTAGTATGACTGCAATGAAGATAATTTATGAAGATAAATCTTTTTTTGTAAATTTGTTAGGAATTGTTTTGTTTGGAAAGAGATATTTTTACGTGCGTTTTTATAAGTAGTGTAAACGTTCTCTACAGAATGATCCCAAAAATAATTACCGCGATTTGGAAGTTAAGATGAAATTGTTCTTTTAATCTTGATAAAAGAATTTTTTTTTTTTTTTTCTCCAGTAAAAATGTCCGCATCAAAAATTTCGCACATGCAACAAAATCAACCCGATTTTTATGAATCGAAACTGCTGAATTCTAAATCGAAAAAAGAATTTTTGAAAGAGTACAAAACATTCAACCAGCAAGATGCAAGAATTTTTTACCTAATGGTTTTAAATGAAATTAAAACTTCTGTAATTAATGGTAATGTTGATAATTTAAAGCGTCTAAGCAATGTAATTTCTTACCTAAGTGGCATGAAAAAGTCTACCATAAAAAATTACTTCAATGATGGTACCAATCCGTTAAAGACTACGAATTTAATTATCTTAGCTTGCAAAAGCAATCAGTGTTGTGCTCTACAATACATATTTAGCAGTGATGGCACGATTCTAAGCGACTTGTCCACTCACAGCGGAACAAATCCGTCTCCAGCAGATGAAGATGAAGCCGGCCACAATGCATTTTATTATGCCATACGATCAAATAATGTTGAACTCCTTTACGCACTTCTTAATTGGGCAGAAAACTTTTTTGATACCCATTTAGATGATTTGGATAGGATCATTTCCATATCCTATGAAGAGCTGAAATTAAAGAATGTGCTACTGACGGACAAGATGGAATTTTTGGTTGAAAAAAATATTTTGAGTTTGAGATTTTACTCTAATAGCTCTGAAAAAGATCATGAAATGAATTTAAATAACATCAAAAATCGCATTGAGTTAGTGCTCGAAAATATTGATTTGTTAAAGAAAGATTCTTCAAACACAGAAGTTGATGAAAGTTTTATATTTATAGCAAAGTTTGTTGCCCAAAATATACATGTATTAAAGCGACAATTGAAAGCTACCTACGATAGGTTGCCTTGGGAAGAAATGGAATTTTGCCTGGTATGTTTTGTTTCTTCTTATTTAAAACAACAAGAGATTAACTTGTTCTTTGCTTCCACATTAGATAAAGCGAAGTTGCTTCATCACTTAGAAAGTTTTGCGAATGAGCTTGAAGAAGTGAGATCTTCTATAGATGTGAAGATAAATGATTTTGCTAAGCTCCCGAAATTAAATCGTGAGGAAATTTTTACAAATATAACTAATATAAATCTACAATTTGAAGAGTTATATCGAGATTATTATCAAATTAGAGATATCTATTCTTTACAAAAAATAAATATTTATGTAAATCTAGCATTGTCAACTGATGTAGGAAAAAGAGAAGGGCAGTTAATTATAATGAGAGCTTTACAAGTTATTGGCGAAAATTTAAAAAATACGTTGGAGACGCCTAACATATCCGATAAAACAAGTGATCTTATCTTACTTTCCATAACAAGAAGTACAAGAAAAATAATCATAGACTTACGTAATTCATTGTCGCATGCTCACTCCCTGTTAAAGAGAATAGAAATCGAGCTAAATTCAGACGTTAGTTTTTTTATTGGCATTCAAAATGACATTAAAAAAGTTGGTGATGTGATTTCTGATATTCTGTCAAACAAGAAAATTAAAATGATTAGATCATTTCTTGAAAAAAATAGTATCTGCTGAAAATTTTGATGAAATAAAAAGAGTTATTGAAATATTTAATAATGCTGCATTAGAAGATAGTATTCAAGAAGATTTTAAAACAACACAGCATCAAAAGCTTCAAAAATTGATAAATGAATTAAGTGAGTGCATGCCAACTACAACTGGTAGAAACGAAGAAATATTTCAGCGAATAAACAGTTTATTAAATTCTACAAAAACTAAATCAAAAAGTATGCAAATAAGTTATAACATAGGATTTTGGAGAATAAGAAATTTGAAATTTTTGATGAATCAGATAGTTGATCATAATGCACTTAGAGTGATAAAAGTACAGACTGAAAAAACATTAGAGTATATGGTTCCCCAAATGGATTGCCATATTCTTAAAAAAATTGCGGATGTGTCAATGGAAATTTTAATTAATGTGAAATCGAAAATGAATCCTGATAACATTGAAAAAATGGAGAGAATAATTCGTGAAATATTTTATATTGCTGAATATCAAACAGATAGTTTTGAATGGATTGAAGAATTAAGAAAAAATCTTTGTCAAAATAAAGATACTAATTTTAATCATAAGCAGAGAATGATCTGTAGGACAAAGAAAAATTCCCCTATTCTCGAATCAAGATTAATTGAACTGAAAGATATCTTGAACCGCAACTTTCTAAGTGGCGAATTAATTGAAAAGATTGCTTTATATAAAAATGACAAAAGTTTACAAGCTGTAATAGAAATGCTTGTTTTAGATATATTAGATATTTTAAATCATAAACTGGAAAAAAATTATTTGTTTTTAGATGATAATTATCTTTTGTTAACCGGAAGATGTTTACGTAATTATTTAGCTCACGATAACATTCTAATAACATTGTTGAACGACCCTTCAAAAGTAGTGCTTTTAAATGCTAGAAAACTCTCTGAAGACAATATAATGAAAAGTAAAAAGAAATTTGGAAAGTTTGTAAAAGACAGTCCTCTGAAGTTGAAAGAAAAATTTAAGAAAAATCTCGAAATCGTTACTTATCAAACAAAAATGTTCGCTGCTTTTGAATATGGTGATACAGAAATTTTGAAAGACTGTCTCAGAAAAGGTACAGATGTTAATGCGAGAAATGTTAATTTATGGACTACACTACATTTTGCAGCGAGAGGAAAAAATGTAGAAATTTGGAAATTTATTTCTTATCAGAATTTAAATGCAAAATCTAAAGATGTTAATGGCCAAAATTGTCTGCATGTAGCAGCAGCTTACGGAAGAACTAATAATGTAAGTTATTTAATTGAAGAACTCGGTTTATATGTTTCTGATTTAGACAATTTACAAAATTCACCAATGCACCTTGCAGCTCAAAATGGGCACAAAGATGTTATTAAAGTTTTATTAAAATACAAAAATAGTTTAGTGAATGAATGTGAAATTTTGGACTGCGCAGTACGGAACAATCACATTGAAGTCGTTAAGCTTCTGCTAGAACAGTATCCCAATGCTCATCTTTATGAGAAGGATGCCGGTTTCACTTTATTGCATGGAGCTGCAGAAAGGGGTCATATCAACATAGTCAAGCTATTACTTCAAAAGAATGCCGATGTAAATGCCAAAACTGATAGAAATTGCACGCCATTGCATTTTGCAGCACTGAATGGACACCAAGAAGTTGTGCATGTTCTAATTTTAAATCATGCTTGCGTCAATATTGAAGACCTAGAAGGCTGTACGCCTCTACATTATGCTGTTTCAAACAACTATGCTGAAACAGTAGAACTTTTGTTGATGCATAAAGCAAATGCGGATGTGAGTCATAAAACTGAAAAGTATACGCCATTACACATAGCATCAGAAAAAGGATTTGAAAGGGTTGTAGAAATTTTACTGAAATACACAGCAAATGCAAGCAAAAAGACAGTTGAAGAAGTGGCTCCAATACACTTGGCAGCACTAAATGGTCACTTAAATGTTGTGCGTATCCTTTTGAAACATGGTGTTGATTTTCGTTCTAAAGGTAAATTCAAGGCTACTCCATTACATTATGCTGCAGAGTGTGGGAATCGGGAAATTGCTGAAATTTTAATAGAAAAGGGATCGGAAGTTGATGCTAAAACTTTCCTTAATTTTACGCCGTTGTTTTTTGCAGCAAGTAAAGGCCACAAAGATGTTGTTGAACTCCTTGTAGAAAAAAAAGCTGATATTAATGTTCAAGATTCTACAGGTAGTTCAGTATTGCATGTAGCCGTTATTAATGACAACATAGATATTATTGCTTTTCTAATAAGAAATGGAGCTGATGTTAATGCGCGGAACAAAGTTGGTTCGACACCATTGCATGAATCAGCTTTAAGTGGCAATAAAGAAGCTATACGTCTCCTTATAGAAAATCAAGCTAAAGTTAATATTAGCGATATGTGGGGTTTAACGCCGTTACATGTGGCTGCTATGAAAGGTAAGAAGGATGTTATAGACTTTTTAATAAAAAATAACGCAAACGTAAACTTTAAAGATTCATTAAATTGTACTCCTTTACATTTAGCTGTCGATAATGGTCATTTGGATATAATAAATACTTTAATAGAGAAAGGTGCTGATGTCAATGCTAGTAAATACGAGAACTTAGATACGCCATTGCTCTCTGCTATAAAATATAATAGCATAGAAATAGTTGATATTCTTATTGCTAATGGAGCTGATGTGAACTGTGGAAAGCGCAGACCTTTGCATTTAGCTGTGGTGGCTGGCTATAAAGGTATAGTAGAAAATTTGTTGGAAAAAGATGCTCGAATAGATGAAAAATATACTAATGATGCGACTTTATTGCATTATGCTGCTGAAAGAGGTCATAAAGCGATAGTAAATATTCTGATAAAAAGAGGAGCAAGTATTGATGCTGTTACAATTAATAATTTAACTCCGTTGCATCTTGCAGCAGCAGAAGGTTATGAAGATATTGTTGAAATTTTGATAAATGAAAAAGCTAATGTAAGCATTAAATCTGATACAGGTGTTACACCACTGCATAAAGCAGCAGAAAGAGGTCATACTAAAGTTGTAGAATTATTACTTAATAATACCGCAAATTATGATATGAAAGATGACAATAATCGAACACCGTTAGTAATAGCTATTAAAAATGGTCATTTTGAGGTGGTAAAAATATTGTTTCACCAAAAGAAGATGGATGTCGAACTTAACGAAGTCGATAAGACGCTGCTCCATATAGCTTCCCAGGGTTGTAATTTAGAAATTGTAGAGTTTTTAGTAAGTTGTGGTTTTGATATTAATGCAAGAAACTCCGTTGGTTTAAAACCCATACATGTAGCAGCCAAAAAAGGATTTAAAGAAGCCATTGAATATTTTCTGAATCAGGGATCCGATACTAACGATTTTGATGCATTCAACGCGACAGCACTTCACTATGCTACAGAAAAAAATAATAAAGGGATAGTTAAATATTTGATAGATAAAGGTGCTAATGTAAATCTTAAAAATGCTAATGGGTTAAGTTCTCTGCATATAGCAGCTAGCTTTGGTTACGAAGATGTTGTAGATGTTTTATTAAAAAATGGCGCTGCTTATGATGCTGTTGATAATAATGGTAAAAAGC
Source organism: Maratus speculifer (assembly GCA_964019185.1). NCBI lineage: Eukaryota > Metazoa > Arthropoda > Arachnida > Araneae > Salticidae > Maratus > Maratus speculifer. Next base: position 171,254,307 of record OZ025295.1, read on the forward strand.
CATTAGATAAGTGTAAAAATAAAAAGATTAAAAATGCTCTTGCAATGGCAGACGCATTTTTCCAAGCTGTTAAAAAGAATGATTTTCCAGAAGTTAAGAAATGCATTAATGCAAATATAGTCGTTGATGTTAAAAATCATAAAAACGAAACGTCATTACACTACGCTTCAAAGAAAGGTTTTGATAAAGTCGTAGATATTCTGTTAGAAAATAATGCGAATCCTAATGTAATTAATAACAAAGGATTTACTCCTTTACACAATGCTGTAAAGTTTTCTCACTTGAAAATTGTTAAAGCTTTGTTATCTCATGGTGCCATCTTTAATGCAGTTTCAAATGATAAAGAAATGCCAATATCTCTAAGCACTCATAAAGACATATCTAATTTATTAAAGTTTGTCAGTGAATTATTTGAAGATATAAAAAATAGTGACCCTGTGGTTCTTGAAAAACTGAAGACTGTTGAAGACATTGATACTATGAAAGCAATAATGTGTGCTTGTAATGAAGAACAAAAAACATTGATTGTTATTGCAACACAGCAGAATTTCCCAAACGTTTATCAGCTTAAAGAAGTATTGCAACATGGAGCATTTGATCTGACAAAAAAAGCTTCACAGCTCATAACTGTTGGTAGTTATCAAAAAGCTTTAGATATCTTGAACGAAGTGCTTAAGAAACGAAAAGCTGTATTGGGTCCAGATAATCCAGGTACTTTAGAAATTGAATGATCCATTGCTATGATTTTCTATAAACAAGGAGAATATCATGATGCTTTAGGTAGGCTTGAAAATATATTTCTGAAACAGAAACATATCTTAGGCTCAGATAATAAGGATACTCTTGAAACAAGATCATGCATTGCTTTAATTTTGCATAGATTAGGAAGAAATGAAGAAGCTTATAATATGTTCCAAGAAGTATACGACAAGCAAAAAGAAATATAGGATCGAATCACGAAAATACTTTGGAAACTCTTTCTTCTTTCGCATTAGTATTGGCTGATCAGGGTAAATATGAAGAAGCACTAGATATTTATAAAGCAGATCTTGAGAAATGGGAAAAAATTGCAGGGCCGTATAGTCGAAAGGCTGTGATCGCGCAAAATAACATTGCAATGGTATTATCAAAGCAGGAAAGATATGAAGAAGCTCTGAAAATCTATAAAGCGGTTTTGGTGAAAAAAAATGTAGTTTTTGGAAGGTATCATCCAGACACTTTAAGAACATTACAAAGCATTGGTATAATATTTTCAAAACAAAAGAAATATCACGAAGCTTTGCAAACATTCCAATCTCTTTTAATTATTCAGAAATCAGAATTAGGTCCTAACCATCCTGAAACATTAAGAACTCAATATAATCTGTTAGATACACTTTTTAATCAAGGCAAATATGTTGGCGTTCTCAAAGTTTATAATGAATGTTTCGAGAAAATCAAAGCTTTATTTGGATCATCTCATTGTTTTGTTTTAGACATTTTAGATAAAATGAAAATCGTTAGACTTAGATTTAAACTGGATGGCTATAGAGCAGAGCAAATTCTGTGTCAAGTAAAGAAAAACTTTATTACTTCTGTGAAAGACAGTGATGTTAAAACTGTTCAAAATCTGTTAAATTATGGAGTTGATGTAACTGATAAAGACAGCGATGGAAAAGCACCACTGCATCATGCAGCACATAATGGGAATATTAATATTGTGAACATGTTATTGGAAAATGGAGCTGAAGTCAACGCCAAAGATAATTTTAGAATAAACCACTGCATTATGCTGTGTCCAGTTGCCAAAATGATATTGTGAATATATTATTGAAAAACGGAGCTGTTGCGACTGAAATTACTAATAAAGGCAATACACCGTTACACATTGCGACGTTATGCAACAATAAAGAACTTGTTGAAATATTGTTAAATCATGAAAGAAGTGATAAGTTGGAAGAATTTATAAATACTAAAACAACTTCTAAAGGTGATACAGCTCTCCATGTTGCTACGAAAAACGGTTCTTTGGAAATTGTGCAAACTTTATTAAATTATGGTGCAATTTTTGAAATTGAGAATAAAATGAGTCAGAAACCTTTGCATATTTCTACGAACTGTACTGTCACTAATTTACTGTCGCTACTTGAAGAACTGTTTGAATTTGCTAAGGAAGGTAATGAAGAAATGATAAAAAAAATACCAGCAGTTGATACAGATAAATTCTCTGCCATAAAAAATGCTTGTAATAATGAAGGATATAAATTGCTGAGGGTCGCAATAAATCATGGACATAAAAAACTGGCGTATAAATTGACAGAGTTCTTCAGAAATAAATAAAAAAATTGAATAAGTTAACAAAGTTATCCAAATTATAGATTTAAATTTTAAAATACTTAAAGACAATTTTACTGTGACAACTGCTTATGAAGATCACCTGCGCATGAATCTTACGTAAGTCATTTATATTAACTGTTTCAAACGTTTTATGATTTTATCAAATTAAAATTTTTCATAATGTAATTCACCGTTAAAATAAAAAGAACTGTTCACATTCATTATGAAAACAGAATGTTTCTCAATTGAATTCTAACTGAATTCTTCAAGCTGTTACATTATTTTTTTCGCCTATTTAATTAGCTAATATTATTAATTTATTATTAGTATGTTTTTTTCCAATTTTGACAATATTTCACTGTTGCTCCAGAAATAATTTATAATTTCAGTTAGAGACTTCGTTTCTCGAGAAAAAAGTATGATGTTTAAAATAAAATATATAAAACAAAAATTCTAATTGCTAATGATGTATTTTTTCATTTTCTTTAGGGGATTCTTATTTCTTTTCTTAATTACTGATATCAGGAAAAATTAATGATTTTTAAAGACAAATATTAGAGAAAACATGCATGCATTTTATGCACAAATGTCACAAATATTGAATATTCAATGTATAAGACAATTTATTTGTTATAAAAAATTAAATGCAAATGAGTCGTTTTGTATTCGAGACATAACACAAATTATTGAAAATTATAACAATCTAGGGTAACTCTAGAATGCTCCCCCTTATAGACATAACGCAAATTATTGAAAATTATAACAATCTAGGGTAACTCTAGAATGCTCCCCCTTATCATGTCAAAATTTTTACACTTAAATGCACAGTTTTTTTTCTATTAAATCCTATCATATATAATTAATTCAATGATATCTCAAGATAGGTACTGATTCTAGGTCGCTATGGTGATTACATCCATTTTAATATGGAGTCCTTTTATCTCCGTATTACCGAGTTTAATATGTATAATCGTAATAAGTTTTGTAGTCATGCATTTTTTGACTGCGACAGCTATTGTACCAAATACTGAATTCTTATAAAATTAATTGTAATGTGAATTCACCGTATTTGTCCCATTTGACGTATAATTTCCGGCTTCTTTTTTATTCATTTTTTATGCTTAAAATGATTTGAATATTTCTATAATAAATTTCGTCTTAGTTAATTTAGCTGCTGTTCACTATTAAAAATATAGTTTTTTGCTTCATTCTGTGTGTTTGAATGCTTTGTATATATTTTTGTAGTTTAAATATAGGAAGTAGTAAAGCAATGCTCTATGAAATTTTTACGCGCTAAAGTAATAATTATTATTTTTTTATATTCATATCTTGATGCGCCCTCGTTAAGTCTCCTTATCAGTCAGTTCCCCATTCAAAAAATTATTTTCCCCCTTCTTTTACCTATACGCTCTTCTTGAAGCATGTTTCTTTATTTTTATTATTTTTTTCTAAATTATTTTTGACACGAATTTCTAAAATATATTCTTAATTTTATATTTTAAATGTTATTCAAGAGAGGTTGATAAGGTTGGAAAAAAAATTAACACTTAAAAGGATACATCCTTTGAGAAGAGAATAATCGCTGTAGAAAAAAACAAATGTTTCTTAAGGGAACACAGTACCTTAAAAATGGTCAAAATATCGATTCCCTTTTTCTTTTTTTTTTCTTTTTCTTTTCTTTTTTTTTCTTTTTCTTTTTTCTTTTTTTTTTTTTAATAAGATTGAGAAGTTCTTTAATTGTGAATATTTTGACACCTTATTTTTACCAAACCACAAATATATCGCGAGATATTGTAAATTTTGTTAATAGATCCAACGCAATTACTCGTACAAAAGAAAACTTTAAAGTGATTTTTCTCTCGGTTCATATTTTTATAATTTGCTTGTTCGATAGATACTAAGGCTTTTTTGTTAACTTAGACAGAGGTTTTAATTTTTTAAAAATTGTTCTCAACGGTGTATTTAATATTTTGTTCAAGTTGATAGTTATTTTTAAAACATATTTAAATTGAGAGTTTGTTGAATTTACTTCATTTTTTGAAATATACAAGAGAAAAAAAATCATATCAAATGTAAAATCGCATGCATCTAAAAATCCATGCACAGTTTTATGTAGTACATTATTTTAATGAATGCGGAAAAAAATCGAAGCAAAACTATTCATATTTGTAAAAGTAGTAGGGATTAATAAAAAGTTAATTTTTTTAAATTAAATTTTAGTAAAAGGAGCTATTCTACAAGAATTAAAAAAAAATAATTTTTTATTTTTAGTATTAAGTATCGTATCCTCACATATGTTACAGTATTATTCAAAATTGAAAAGATGGTTTCAAAGATGCTGTGTACCCTTAATTTACGAAAATGTACAATAATCACGAACTCAAATATATAATAACGTCTTCCAAGTCAACCAAGATTCCGAAAAATGTTCTTTTATCTTCAGAAACGTCAGAAAAATTTTACTTTTGAAATTTAAAGAAGAAATTTATAAAAAATAAACTTTTATTAGGTGCTTGTAAATTTCGGAAACTTTTACCAAGTAGCTTTTATAATGCCTTAATCAGTTTTCTATACACGGAAAATCGGTTTTTTTGGATCTTATGTATTCTCAAGCGAATATGATCAACTGCATAACTGAATTTATGCATCCAATTGTAACAAAATAATGCTGATTTTTATAAAATGCTGTTATTAATTTTATGTGTTTGTTTATTAAACATCTTTTCTGACTATCAAAATATTTAGCTGAGAATGGATAACATCCGAGAAAGTGTTGTTCCGTTTTGAGGAAACTAATTATTCCAATTTAAAAGCTACTCAGAAATGTGTCCGAAAATGACGGACAGCTAATAAAAATTAATTTTTATGCATTTTTATACATTTACTTTTCGAAAATAAATAGTTTTCTGGGGTTTGTTAAAGGTAAAAGAAAACGTTTTGAGCTCTTCGGTGATTCAGAAGTGGTTATAGTTCATTTTCGGTGTTTATTATTGTATATTTTTGAAGATTAAGAAACATCAGTCTTCTTTTTACAGTGTAGAAAAAAAGAAGTTAAAAATTAATTTGTTAATTTTCTGACGAGGATGTTGAAAAATATGGATGCATTCCAAACCCATAGGTTTAACATTAGTCACTGATAATCTTTACGGGAATTTTTCTGTTACGCGAAGACTCACTTAAGATAATGTTAATACTGTCGAAGATTTGAATTTAAACAAATTCAAATTTTGTTTGAATTTAAATATTTTTTAACTTTTTTTTCCATGCAGGATAGTTTAGGTCAATCTTTAATAGGCCCATTTTTTAACTTTTCGATATTGGTGACAGATTTTTTTAAATACAGCTATATTTTAGGAACTAATGTAGAAAGTGAAGGATTCTTATACTTAAAAAAAAAAAAAAAATTGTAACAAAAGTTAAAAAAAAAAAAAAAAAAAAAAAAAAAAAAAAGCCAACATATTAGAGATTGACCTCATCTATCCCATAAAAAATTCTCTTAAAAAATTCAAATTCGAAGGAAAAATCTGATTATAACTTTCACATAATTTACATTAGCTCCTGAGAGTAAGTGAGAGTAAGTCCAGTGATTAAAGAGTCCCTTTAAAGCTGTTCTCAAACTCAAAAGCTAGATTCTGTCACATCTTTTAATTCATTTTAGTTCAGAAATGGAGTATTATTATTTGGAAATTGTGTAATCAAAATACATTTTCCATTTTTTAGTAAAGAAGTTGCTATAGAAAATACTGTCAAAGTTGGTGTTTTGATCGAATTTACAACGCAAAGAAAGAACAAAACCAGTCAGCGTGACATAAAATCGCTTATAATTCGATAAGTAATATATTTATCAAAAAATGGAAAGCTAATTTCTATTTCATATCATTTCAAAACTTTAATCTGTTAGTTTCATGCATTTACGTTTAAAAATGAGTTAGAAAGTTTCTCATTGTTGAGCGGGAAACTTAAGAATAGCCTTAAGCTAAAACATTTGGGTAAGCTTTGTATCTCTCTACAATCTGTACATTGGTCTTCAAATTAGCAGAATCTCCGCTCCATTCATACTTCGATAAATAAATACGAACATCAGCACATCTCATTTTACAATCACAAAGTAGTTGTAACGTAACCACAGTAGTAATCACAAAATATTGTGCTGTTTGGAAACAGTAATCGTATATATTTACTGTATCGTATCTAAAAAAAATAAAATAAAATAAAATAAAATAAAATAAAATAAAATAAAAATAAAAATCGAAAAAATAAAAAGCGGACCTATTAGAGATTGACCTCAGCTATCCCATAAAAATATTCGATTAAAAATAATCAAATTTAAATTAAAAGCGAAGTCATTAGAGAACGACCTCCCCTATTCCAAGAAAACTTCGATTAAAAATTCAAAGGAAAAATTTTATAATAACCTTCTCATAAATTACATTAGTTCCTGAGAGTCTTCCCAAGATAGAAGAGTCCGCTTAAATGCACACTTCCCATTGCATCGCAATGTTTGATGCATCGTTATTAGACCTAATGAGAAATCCTCATTTATCCATTGCAGAATATATCTATTTTATAAAAGCCAAACGTATCTGTGCGTAACAGATACGTCATTTTGCGAAAGGCAACACTTTCCCCTGCAATTTAGGTTTTGCAATTTTCGCTATTGCAAATTTTACACTTCTAAGCATCGCATACTTTAAACTTTTACACCGTCATATGGAGAAAAAAAATGTATACTTTTAAATGCAATTTGTTTGAAAGCTGTACCTCAATTTATTTTTGAGATATATATTTTTTTTTATAGTTTTTAGTACCAATTTTGTAATTGTGGCAACAGAATCACTCCATTTTCTCTTAAAATTGAAAAAAAAAAGAAGAAGAAAAATAGAGATTAAATTGCGCAACACTTTTGCAGGCAATTTCGGTTTTGCAATTTTTGGTACTGAAAATTTTGCACTTCTAAACATCGTACCTCTTAAATTTTTAGACCGTCATATAGGGGGAAAAATGTACTTTTAAAAGCAATTTGTTTCAAAACTGTATCTCAATTTATTTTTGTTATATTGAATTTTTTTATAATTTTAGTACCAATTTTGTAATTGTGGCAACAGAACCACTCCATTTTCTCTTAAAAAAAAAAAAAAAAAAAAAAAAGATTAAAATGCATCTATTATAAAATCCGGTAAATTTCGATTTTATTAATTTTGTTAATTTTAGTTTAAAATGACATTTGCTTGAGAGTTAGACTGACCAATATAAGATGTATTTTTTTTTTTATTGTAACTGAATTTGTAGATTTATTATAAATAAATGAAACAGTTCCTTTTTAGAGATTTTCTTTCGCCGAATTTCGACGGGTTCCACCTCGTCTTTATAAAAGCTGAATATAGGTTGATTTATTACTGACCCTCTCCCCATCAAGAAGAAAAAAAATGGTGCCAGGACGCATCCAAGTGAATATATTGGGTTTTATTTATTTATTTCTAATTCATAATTTTTTTTTAACATTACAATTTTATCGACACTTGCAACACCATAACACGTGCTTCTTTGTCTTCGTAAAATTTTCTTCTCACACTCAAGTCAAACAGATTAATTTTTTTTTTTTTTTTTTTTGCTTCTTTACCTGAGCAAACCGGCTTCCTTCGGCATCATTTTGAATGATAATCGTTATTGCGTAATTGGTAGCACTCTTAGCATGAATACAAATTTCCTTGGGATGTCATTCATTAAAATCTGTCAAGTCATTTACCTCTTTAGTAAAAACTTAAATACACAGAGCAATATTAAGAACATTGACCGTTCTTTGGATATTCATTTGGGTTAGTAAGATAAAGAAACTTTCATTAATTATATAATTTTTATAAACTGAATTGAAGGGAGTTTCTCCTTCTTTGGGTCAAAAATTTTTCGATTTTTTTTATTTTGCATTTTTTGCATCCTTTAAGTGTGTCAATATTTGATTTAAAGCGATTTCGTCACATTTTCTTTCTTACACATTTTTTTTTTCTAATTGAATGAGCCGCCCCTTTTTATACTACTATTATGCTATATTATATTTAATAGAGCCAAAACTACATTTTCAAGATTAAAATAAGAGAAATCAGTCTAAATATATTTTGATCAAGCTAAAATATTTAACCTACAATTTATATTAACCTATTACGAATCAATTATTAAGGAATCCACAAAAATTTTATGCAAAAAACATGCAATGATTCATTATTCTACAATATTTCCAAATTATAGTATAGTAGACTCTTAGGAATAGTTCAAAATGTGATGCGTTTATCTCATACTCCACATCCCATCTGTTTTATTTTAATGGTTTGTTTCATTCTCTAGCAGCTAAGCGATAATTTCACTGATTTTATTGTGTATATGTATTAGTTTGTGACCCTGATGATGAGCAAGTGTTTGTTTGAAAGCACTCGCTTTATGTAAAAGTAAGTTTTGTCATAAAACATATGTTTTAAATACCTCCAGTAAAGTTTTTATAAAATTATATGTGTTTTGAGGATATTTATATAATTTTCAGTTATTCGTAATGCTACAATAAAAATTTTAACTTCTGTTTCTTTGAACCCTGCTTTTCAACCTGGTAACTATTTTTCTCAAAAATTATCGGACTAGTTTTCTTAATTTTTTCTTCTTTATTTAAAAGAAAGATAATCCCTTTTTGTGAATTTATATCGTGAAAAAGTATAATTTTCATCAATTAAATATTTAAAGAAAAAGAGAAAAAAAGTGGCACATTTTATACAAATGACCGAGAAAACGACCATAACAGAAATGACCATAATGACCGGAAAAACAGATATCATGTTTACTGTTTAAAAAATTGATGAGTAACAGTTAAAATAGGAGAATGTTTAAAGAAAATTATGAAAATAAGACTGTGTATTCATGTGAACTGTGCATTTTGTGTATTTATCATTTTTAACTGTAAATATGATAGCTGTTTTCCCGGTCATTTTATGTTATTGCACCGAAGATGGGTTATGAATTAACCTGAAACGTCAAGAATTTTAATTGTTTTTATGTATTTATTTGATATTTTTACTTGTATGTCTGATTATTTTTAATATATTTTTAATTTTAAATGATGTTATACGTCAGACGTTACACGTGTTTAGTTACTTTAATGTTAATCATTTTAAGCATGATTGTTGGCATAATAATAAAGTATTTAATGAAGGAAAATGACGCTATCAAGAAATTATTCATATTTCCTGGTAAAATTCGAAAATTTTATTTATTTATTTGAAAATTTAAGTACATTTTAAAACATATCTTCTCATACAATTTTAAAAATTTTGAACAATTAAAAAAAAAAAAGAAAAAGAAAATCTATACGTAGAAGTCTGCTGTATAATTTTAAGTATCAGATTTATCGTAAATTAATTAATTTGGGATAAAAATAAAATAAAATGTGCAAATATGTATGAAATTACCTTAAAAATTGAATTCATTTTAAATTTTTATGAGTGTAAAGAAAAAAAAACTTTTTTATTTTGTGAATTTGATATTTAGTTTTTTCAAATACTAATCATAAAAAAGGAAAAAAAGAAAGAAAGAGTTAATAGATTTATTTACATAAAAGTTTTATAACTTCGAACATGATGTCAATTAGTCGCAAAAACAAAAATTAAGAAATATCACCTTTAAATGAAGTGGATTGTAGCATTTAAAGGGAGCTATGTAATAAAATATTTTTGGAATTGTATTTATAATACTCGGATCTTTACGAAGCTTCATCAGAATGTACAAGGCAATAAAGCATTATTTAAACAAAATGTTAAAAAATCGATATTTTTTCACTTTTCTGCCTAATGAATTGTACCGACACTCCTTAATAGCTTTTCGAGCTCTCAAAAGGTGGAAAAAAAGCTTTAAATTCTAGGTGTCATAATTAACATAGATATGCAAAAAGTTTTCAAAAAATTCATCATAGTGGAAAATATAATGGATAGTGTTTCTTACGAAATCTACCTAAAAGTCAGAAAGTGATATTTTTAATTTAATTTTTTTTTTTTACTTTTATTTACAATGAAATAATCGTTAAAAAAAACAAACAAACAAGAAAACAACAACAAAACACGGAAAAACACGCATATATTATGTTACCGCTCTCGGTTCCGGTGTATTATTAATATTACATGTTTTTTTTTATTTGAGTATTATTTTGAATTATTTTGTATTTTTGTTACTGTTTACATGTAGTAATATTAGTATGTGTCTATGTATTTACGATATGATTTCACCAACGTTTAGCCATTCAGCAATAATAATTATTATAATAAATACAGTCGAGTCTCTCTATAACGAAACTCCATACATCGAATTTTTTGTTGGAACGGTCTCCTTTTGGCATGATTACATTAAAAACAGTCTCTATATAACGAAATGTCTATCTCCATATAACGATTTTTTTCATAAATTGGTCTTAATTTATTCAGTTTTATAAAAGCTTCGAAATCATATGGAATCAATTTTCCATCACTTATTTTTGATTTATCGTTCAGTGCTCAGTTTTTTTTTTTAATTTTTTCTCATTACTTCTCTCCTTGTTATTTAAATCCAACGAGTTCATCTCACCTCCCACACACCTTTCCACATCCTTCTCAAAACAGAGTCAATTGGATTGTTACACATGTAAGAGAAGAATCAATGAGAGGCACTTAAGAGAGGCCTTCAAATGGAGGAAAATATTAACTACAATTTTTCATTTCTTGCTAAAGTTTGAGCACTTTTTTTTTTTTTCTTTTTTGAGAGCGTAACAATTTTAAAAACAAAACAACAAAAAATTACAGATTTCTTCGTTTGAAATTAATGCAAGTCTTCCTTATTTGATTTTCACTAAGCTTTCAAATAAATGTCTATTCTCTTTTTTGAAACTGCTTAAATAATTAACAAATAAAATGTTAGTTTAATATTTACGTTTAAACCTTTCAAATTCTTAATAAAAAGCATCAAAAATAATATTTGTTCAAAATTTACACTTTAAATACGATTTTTAACATCATTTTCTATACATCGAATTTCTTTATATATAACGAATTTTTTACTGGAACGATGGATTTCGATATATAGAGACTCGACTGTATTTGCTTAATTCTCTTTGCACCGTTTGAGATTCTTTTATTTTAAACATACACTGAGGGAAAAAAGTATACCACCTTCACCTAGAATGAATAGCTAGTCATTTTCTGCATCTATAAACTAGAATTATGAATTTCCGAACTATGCGAAAAGGGTAAACATCTAAGCTGAATAGACGAAATGAGCTAGAATTTATAATCTCTTGTTTTCTAGCTGACGAAATGATATTGAATCGCTTCAGCAACGAGAAATCATTTCTTCAATTTTGGAATGGTTTCATAAACTATAATTATAGTTACTAAAACTAGGCATTGTGTTCGCATCTATTTGTAGAGATTTTGAAATAAATTTGGTAACGAGAATATAAGAAAATGCTCTTGAATTCTTGTAAGAGACTCTAGAACTCTCTAGCAAAGGGAACTATAATTAATAAGGATGGCATGGAACTAATTTTTCTAAAGCCACAATTTAGATTGTTGATGCGAGAACGATAATTTTTTCTCAGTGTATAGTTCACTTTTTACATTTAAAAAATCGTTTACTTTTCTGAAGGAATAACGTGTGATAAAACTAAAAAAATATTAGAAAGTTGTAATATCTGTTAAATTTTGTTACAATTTGATATTTTCCAAACGTCTTCAAAAACACTTCCTTAATCTATTTTCATATGAAAATGAATTGAATAATACGCGAAACAACTATATTCGTTAGATTCAAGACATATTTGTTTAAACTTCAGTAAATCTATTTGGTTACTAGTATTGACATTATTAATGTAAATGTAATTTTTCTCTCAAAATTGAAAAAAAGTCGGTCTCGAAAGGGTTAAAGAAGTAGAGCGTCCCCTTAATGTAAAGTAATTTATTTTAAATTTATGTCTTTCAAAGTCGTAAACACCCGTAATGTTTCAAAATGCTTTCATTTTTCATAAAACCATTCAATCGAAACATTTTCTCCATGATCCATATAAAGTTTCATTAGTTTTACATTGAGTCGCCAGTGATTTTTTTTTTTTTTTACAATTTTTTTAATTCAAGCTTTTTCAGTAAAACTATGTCAAAAAAATTCATTAAATAACTTTTTGTCATCTTTCTTTTCTTTAAATGGAGATACATTAATGTTATTTTAAACTTTCTTTGATTTTGCAAAAAGAAAAAAAAAATCCACGTGGAAAAGTAAACAATGTAGTAACTTTAGAACTGATTCATTACTGTACTAAAAAGTAGAGCCTTATTTTTATTATTCGCGTTACATTAGTTTTTTATTTACCGAATTTTATTGCTAATTATATTAAATTTCGTTTTTTATTTTCTTCTATCTTCTTTTACCTTTACAAGAAAAAAGCATTGCATTCATAAAATTTTACGAAAATCGATTTTCGATGGATTTACATGTTTTAGGGGTTAGAGAACCCGAAAAAAATGTTTTTACAAAATGTCGGTTTGTGTGTCTGTATGTGACAAAAATATTTTGTGCACTCTATCTGAAGAACTAATGCACGGAGTTTCACAAAACTTTAGATTCTGTTAGATCTTGATTTGGACTAGATCTGATTAGTTTTTGGGACATATTGCTCAACAAATGGCTCTGCTATGCTGCCTTATTCACAATTTTCACAATAGCCATATCTCAAGAACTAGTGCATGGATACTCATAAAATTTTAGATTTAGTTATTATTTGATATAACATAGTGCTGATTACATTTTGATGCATATCGCTCAACAGGTGGCGCTGTTATGGTGCATTATTCTATTTCAAGAACTAATGCACTCAATTTTACAAAACTTTAGATTCTGTTAATTCCTCATATAAACTAGATTTGATTAGTTTTTGGTGTATATCACTCAACAGGTGGCACTGTTATGCTGCATTATTTACAATTTTCACAATAGTCATATCTCAGGAACAATTGCATGGATTTTCACAAAACTTTATATTTAGTTAGTACTTGATATAAAATGGTCTTAATTACAGTTTGCTGCAAATCGCTCAAAGGTGGTGCTGCCATGGTGCATTATTCGTGACTATCGCAATGCCTCTACCTCAAGAACCAATGCACGAAATTTTCTAAAACTTGAGATTCAGTTAATCTTTGATATAGATTAGTGTTGGTTAGTTTTTGATGTAAATTGCCCTATACATGGCCCTGCTATGCTGTATTTTTTACGATTTCGCAATAAATGTATCTCAAGAACTAATATATGGATTTTCTTCGAACTTCAGATTCAGTTATTACCTGATAAAAAAAGTGATCCCGATTAGTTTTGGCGCACATCACCCAACGTGTGGGGTTGTTATGCAAGTTTTTTTTAAACGATTTTTTAGTAGTTCTATCTTAAAAACTAATGCACAGATTTTCATGTAACCATTTTTTTTTTTCAAAATCTTTTCGAGCAATTTATAATCAATTAGTACGTCTTGTATTATTGCATACTTCAATTCATCATGCATTTGAAATATGCAGTATACTTATCATTTGCCTTTTTAAACTTCGAATATGGAATTTTTAAAGCGAAATTGCTTCAAAAATTGTATATGATGTAAATTTTTCTACAAATGTCTTGCCTGTAGAAATCGCGGGATACACAGTTAGAGGATTAAATAACATATTTTGAATGAATATTACATTTTTTATGGTTTTATTTGAAAGAAGTACAATTGGTTATGTAAAACAGTTTTTGCTTTCTTTTTACTATCATTGGAGTATCTTCAGGGCTTTTTTTCTGTGTCACCTGTCAAACTGAAATGCCTGTTTAAATAATCAGAAATTGTTGTTTAAAAGGATTCAATAAAGAGAATGGTTATCAAAGTATGCATCTATAGTATAAGGTTTTTATTTTCAACCTCAGTCCCCCAATTGTACAAATATGAGAGATTATAACAATCGTCAATAAGTTTTAAGCCTTCGAGATGAAATATTGCTCTGCCCGTGATATTTTGTTTATTGTGTCACGTTTCCTCTTTGATTGTTTTTCTATATACTAAAATATTTGTAATAGAGTCTGAACATTTCTTATATATTTTCAGAAATAAAAAACTATAAGTGCGTTTTATGGTTTAAACATGATTTGAAACATGATTCTGAGATAAAAATAATTTAAACATAAATCATTAAAAAAAGAAAAAGAAAAGAAAACACATTATTTCATGCACAATTAGTTACGAAAAACTGTCTATCACTAAAATTTATTTTTATTTTTATAAAAAACAACTATTCACATACAGTTTATATAATGTTGTGAATGTAATGAACTATTATCTATATTTCACGAACTAAAATACAGAAAGTATATGAAAAATCAACAAAGTAATAGTTCTATGTGATTCTATATATGAAATTTTTTATTTCACAGATTAGATTGTAGTTCTTAACATTCTAAGAAACAGAAATTGCATATTTATTGAAAACGAAAATACTTGTATGCCATCATTATTTTTATTGCGAGGAAAATTTTGCTAAGTATCAGCTACTGCATTACTTTTATCTAAACATGAAACAGAAATTGCACGAAAGAAATTTATTTAATATGTGAAACTGTCTTTCTATATGCTAATTTATTTTAAATAAAAAGTATTATGCCCATTTTTGCTTTTAAAAAAATGGTTGCTAAACGTACTTTTTAAAAAGTTAGAATTCGTTAGTTACCAAATGTTTTAATTTTTTTCCTTCATTATTAGATAGATTGTGAAACATCTTAAAACCCACATATGAAAATGAAAGTGACTGTAGTATGATTTTTTTTTTGAGATTATGAAGTATTGCTTTTGCTATTGCCCTACATAGACTTGTTATCTACACAATCAAAACTCGCCTTGAATGCCTATGGGATGATGTCAAGTGGTCATCGAATGTGAACACAATTGCTTGTTGCTGTCAAAGATATTGTCTTTAGAGCTGTACATTTTTTTTCTAGTTTCAGGAGAGATAATATTGACTTTCCATTGCATATAAAGAAAGCAAATACTAACTCTATATTTAAGCCGCTTACATTAAAAATAAATAAAATAGGATAAAGTGAAAAATTTAAACATGTTCTCAATGTTTTCGTATTTGCTTATGTCAAGAAGATGTTGTATATAGAAATACGAAGTTATACAAACTTTTGTCTAAAGTTAAATATATATGCTAAATGTGCAAGTATTTCCAAAAACCATGACGTAGGAAAGTGAAATTCTGCAACATATTCAAAGAAAGGATAACTCCCTCTTCCCCTTTACGGACAGAAAAAAAAAGAAAAAAAAAAGAAAAGAAAGAAAAAAACACTGTTCATAAAACTTAACTTCTAGCAAATCGAAAACAAAACTACAGTAAATCCTCTGGATAGCGCATACGTCTGGTGAGCAGAATTTGTCTAGTATTTGAAGGTGTCCGCTTCTGAGAAGTCAAAAATATAAAAATACACATGTGTTGGGGATTGAAAAAGTGTCCACTATTCGGGAGTCTTCGTTATGGGTGTTTTACTACATTTGTTCTTAAAAAAAAAAAAAAAAAAAAAAAAAAATGTTGAGATACGTGAATTTTTAGTGAAATAACCGCTCAATGCTCGATTAATCGAAAAGAACTTTCAAATATTGCTAATTGGAAATATGCGCTCGTGATGATTTAAAACTATACAGCCACGCGATTACAGTTACAGTGAAAAAAAATCGAATTTTCCGAATGGCAACACTTTTTTTTTTCTTTAGCAGATTCATCAGTGAATTTAAAAACCATAAATGGCGTTAGGACGATACGTGTATGACGAAAATTTCCGGCGTAAAACATTTGCTAAGACAAGCATTGTAAAGGACACCAATGAGAACATAAAAATTAGATTCATTTACACATTTTTTGCATGATTTAGAGATATAGACAGTAGAAATACCAATCACATAATACATGTGCAAAGCATTGTGTAAGGTAAAAAAAATAATAAACAGTATGGGAAGATTGTTTCGTCAGTCGAGTGTTCTAGTGTGCCAACAAGGTGACACTTAAAGAGAAATAAAAGAGTGAAATGATAAAGATTTTTTTTTTCTGAAATTGAAAAATGCTGCAGAAATAGTTCGAGTTTATCGGAAAAATCATAACCTACGACGAGGCCGTAAAAACTATATGTGATTTGGTAAAAAATAAAAAATAAAATAAAATAAATAAATAAATAAAATAAATAAATAATGCCCTTTGTGATAGATCACGATCCGGACGACCATTTGTTCGTGTTGATGTTGCTATGGAAGTGCATAATATGATTATTGCAAGTGCATTGCATATTGCAAGAAGTGTTGCATCAGAAACCATTATCCTCAAGATTCTGCGCCCTATTCTATGGATAATTCCTTATCGATTCCAGCGCGTTTAGATGTTCCAACATGGAGAAAAGCAACAACCAGTGTTTCGACTTTGCGAATTATTTCCTCATCAAGTATGATGAAGATAGCAGGTGCTGGCTTCGGATATTATGGACGTATGAGCACACATTTCTTCTTAATTCCTTCGGAATCAACATCTTTTACACAAAATTTATTTGGTTGGCACTATTTTTTCTAAAAAGTTTTTTTTTTCAATTATATAATTGCAAAAATGTTCTAATTTAGAATGATAAATATAACTTTTTTATTACATGTGCCAGAAACAAATTCTGTATGCGCCTTTTCAAGGTGCTTATATTTACTCATAGTTCCAAATGGGTTAACAGGGAATGTAAACTCCAAGAACGAGGCTGTCGAAAATTTTTACGATGTGCTACTAACGCCTTTACACGAAGCTAAAGTGATTGCTTGGTGCAACACCGCAAGCACATTCTCTCTCAGTCTATAATACTTTTAACAGGTCACTTCTACAGCTATGAAAACGTGCTTCATCGCAAGTACTCAGTACACAACAAAGGTGCAGAACTGCAGAAGCGAATTGTCGTTAATGATATTGTAAGGAAGCAAGAGGGTGCTCTTTCACACGTCACCTCCTGTATTGGACAAGTACTGCAACATCACTTTGGTGATAGAGTTACATTATATACCTTTGCAATTTCGTGGACATCGCGATCCTTCGACCTCACTATGATAGATTTCTAGATGTGGTGTTATCTGAAATCGAAGGTGTACGCATGAAATCCAACATTAAAAGATGCCATAAAACGCAAAGTTTTACTAATTCCAAAATGGCAATGTTCTCAAAAACAAATGCAAAACTTATTCAAATCTGGCAGAAGAACATTTTAGGATGGACAATCATTTATAACCAGTTTCACATGATTATAGAACTTTCCACATAATTCTAAAATTAAGCAACGTAGAACTATTTGTCACATACTAAAACTAATCTTGAAAAATTGTTTGACTAACAATACAAGTTCCGTTGAAATCCATTCAGAAGAAATCAGGTTATAAGCAGTCGGAACGAAATATGCATTTTTTGCATTTTATCTATAGCAAAGTAGACAGAAAACATTCATGACGTTACTTCTTATGTAAAAGCCATACTCATGTTCCTTGTATTATTGACAAATACCTGAATACGTCCGTTATATTTTCAATATGATGCCATGTTCATCTTTTTTAAAATACTGAAAATTTTTATTTTATTTTTTATTTTTAACAATCTTTCGATTGAAAATTAAATGTTATAGAAAAAAAATATGTGTGCTACTCGGGGACTGCCACGGTAAAGCTATTGCATAGCATTTTTTATCAACTTATGCAAAAATACCGCGTCAATGTCTGCTGAAGTCTATCGAAGGATACCTTCCCGAAGTCTGCCAAACTGAAACTTCGTTAGCCGGTTTGTTAGGAATTTTTCTCGTTGCGGAATTCTTAAATTCGGTCGCCGCGCTCAAAGCCCGCGATAAAAGCTATGCAATAGCTTAATAAATTACCAAACAAAATTTGGTCGCGCTACGAAAATTAGATCGCGAGTTATAAGCATTTTAAATTTTTCGACCCTCACGGTGGGGGGGTCTCCTGTCACCAAAAATTAACACTGTCTCATAAAAAATTACCAAACAGAATTTGGCCGCGCTACGAAAATTAGATCGCGAGTTATAAACATTTTAAATTTTTCGACCCTCACCGTGGGGGTCTCCTGTCACCAAAAATTAACAAAATCTCATAATAAATTACCAAACAAAATTTGGCCGCGCTACGAAAATTAGATCGCGAGTTATAAGCATTTTAAATTATTCGACTCTCACCGTGGTGGGGGTCTCCTGTCACCAAAAATTAACACTGTCTTATAATAAATTACCAAACAATATTTTGCCAAGCTACCAAAATTAGATCGCGAGTTATAAGCATTTTTAATTTTTCGACCCTCGCCGTGGGGTGTCTTCTGTCACCAACAATTAACAATGTCTCATAATAAATTACCAAACAAAATTTGGCCGCGCTACGAAAATTAGATCGCGAGTTATGAGCATTTTAAATTTTTCGATCCTCACCGTGGGGTGTCTCCTGTCACCAGAAATTAACAATGTCTCATAATAAATTACCAAACAAAATTTGGCCGCGATACGAAAATTAGATCGCGAGTTATACGCATTTCAAATTTTTCGACCCTCACCGTGGGGGTCTCCTGTCACCAAAAATTAACAGTCTCATATTAAATTACCAAACAAAATTTGGCCGCGCTACGAAAATTAGATCGTGAGTTATAAGCATTTTAAATTTTTCGACCCTCACCGTGAGGGTCTCCTGTCACCAAAACTTAAAACTGACTCATAATAAATGAATAAACAAAATTTGGCCGCGCTACGAAAATTAGATCGTGAGTTATAAGCATTTTAAATTTTTCGACCCTCACCGTGGGGGGGGGGGGGGTCTCCTGTCACCAAAAATTAACAGTCTCAAAATAAATTATCAAACAAAATTTGGCCGCGCTACGAAAATTAGATCGCGAGTTATAAGCATTTTAAATTTTTCGACCCTCACCGTGAGGGTCTCCTGTCACCAAAACTTAACACTGACTCATAATAAATGAATAAACAAAATTTGGCCGCGCTACGAAAATTAGATCGTGAGTTATAAGCATTTTAAATTTTTCGACCCTCACCGTGGGGGGTCTCCTGTCACCAAAAATTAACAGTCTCAAAATAAATTACCAAACAAAATTTGGCCGCGCTACGAAAATTAGATCGCGAGTTATAAGCATTTTAAATTTTTCGACCCTCACCGTGAGGGTCTCCTGTCACCAAAACTTAACACTGACTCATAATAAATGAATAAACAAAATTTGGCCGCGCTACGAAAATTAGATCGTGAGTTATAAGCATTTTAAATTTTTCGACCCTCACCGTGGGGGTTCTCCTGTCACCAAAAATTAATAGTCTCAAAATAAATTACCAAACAAAATTTGGCCGCGCTACGAAAATTAGATCGCGAGTTATAAGCATTTTAAATTTTTCGACCCTCACCGTGAGGGTCTCCTGTCACCAAAACTTAACACTGACTCATAATAAATTACCAAACAATATTTTGCCAAGCTACCAAAATTAGATCGCGAGTTATAAGCATTTTTAATTTTTCGACCCTCACCGTAGGTTGTCTTCTGTCACCAACAATTAACAATGTCTCATAATAAATTACCAAACAAAATTTGGCCGCGCTCCGAAAATTAGATCGCGAGTTATGAGCATTTCAAATTTTTCGACCCTCACCGTGGGGTGTCTCCTGTCACTAGAAATTAACAATGTCTCATAATAAATTACCAAACAAAATTTGGCCGCGCTACGAAAATTAGATCGCGAGTTATAAGCATTTTAAATTTTTCGACCCTCACCATGGGGGGGGGGGGGTCTTCTGTCACCAACATTTAACAATGTCTCATAAAAAATTACCAAACAAAATTTGCCCGCGCTACGAAAATTAGATCGCGAGTTATAAGTATTTTAAATTTTTCGACCCTCACCGTGAGGGTCTCCTGTCACCAAAACTTAACACTGACTCATAATAAATGAATAAACAAAATTTGGCCGCGCTACGAAAATTAGATCGTGAGTTACAAGCATTTTAAATTTTTCGACCCTCACCGTGGGGGCTCTCCTGTCACCAAAAATTAACAGTCTCATATTAAATTAGCAAACAAAATTTGGCCGCGCTACGAAAATTAGATCGTGAGTTATAAGCATTTAAAATTTTTCGACCCTCATCTTGGGGGGGTCTAATTTCCCCAAAAATTAACACTGCCTCATAATAAATTACCAAACAAAATTTGGCCGCGCTACAAAAATTAGATCGCGAGTTATAAGCATTTTAAATTTTTCGACCCTCACCTTGGAGGATCTCCTGTCACCAAAAATCAACACTGTCCCATAATAAATTACCAAACAAAATTTGGCCGCGCTACGAAAATTAGATCGCGAGTTATAAGCATTTTAAATTTTTCGACCCTCACCGTGAGGGTCTCCTGTCACCAAAACTTAACACTGACTCATAATAAATTACCAAACAATATTTTGCCAAGCTACCAAAATTAGATCGCGAGTTATAAGCATTTTTAATTTTTCGACCCTCACCGTAGGTTGTCTTCTGTCACCAACAATTAACAATGTCTCATAATAAATTACCAAACAAAATTTGGCCGCGCTCCGAAAATTAGATCGCGAGTTATGAGCATTTCAAATTTTTCGACCCTCACCGTGGGGTGTCTCCTGTCACTAGAAATTAACAATGTCTCATAATAAATTACCAAACAAAATTTGGCCGCGCTACCAAAATTAGATCGCGAGTTATAAGCATTTTTAATTTTTCGACCCTCACCGTGGGGTGTCTTCTGTCACCAACAATCAACACTGTCCCATAATAAATAACCAAACAAAATTTGGCCGCGCTACGAAAATTAGATCGCGAGTTATGAGCATTTTAAATTTTTCGATCCTCACCGTCTGGGGTCTCCTGTCACCAAACATTAACACTGTCTCCTAATAAATTACCAAACAAGTTTGGCCGCACTACGAAGATTAGATCGCGAGTTATAAGCATTTTAAATTTTTCGACCCTCACCGTGGGGTGTATCCTGTCACCAGAAATTAACAATGCCTCATAATAAATTACCAAACAAAGTTTGGCCGCGCTACGAAAGTTAGATCGCGAGTTATAAGCATTTTAAATTTTTCGACCCTCACGGTGGGGGGTTCTCTTGTCACCAAAATAAATAAGACCACCAAAATAAACACTGTCTCATAATAAATTACCAAACAAAATTTGGCCGCGCTATGAAAATTAGATCATAAGAAACATAAGTTTGAGACTATTCTAATATCTGAAAAATACCGCGTCAATGTCTGCCGAAGTCTACCGAAGGATACCGTTCCGAAGTTTTCCGAAAGGAAACGACGTTAGCCGAGTGTTAGGTTTTTTCGTTACCGATGTGTTAGGATTTTTCGCGTTACGGAATTTTTGGATTCGGTCACCGCGCTCAAAGCCCGCGATAAAAGCTATGCAATATCTTAAAAATATATTGTGGATTTTGAATTTTTGGCAAATAATGGTTAAATTTTATAGGAAATGGCTGCTATCTTTTTGGGTGTTTTATTAATTAAAAAATAACGGTAATTCATTTCAATTCAGTTTACTTTAGTTGACGCTGCTGTGTTTTAATATACCTGTATATAGAATTTCATAATTTCGCTTCCAAGCTGTGAATTTGTATAGAAAGACAGACGGAAGGATACATAATTTTTCATTTTTCAATATTAGATTGCTACTCGTATCTGCTGTTCGGCTATTTTGTCCTAAAAATAAAAAAATTAAGACTGAACAGAATGCGAAAATGCAAAAAGAACAACAACAACAAAACCAACACCAAAAAAACATTTAAGTTTACTTGGCGAGTAATCATCGCTAAGTGTTTGTTTTGAAAACTCGTGTAAAGCCCGAGAAAATGAGAACTGCAGTCAAACTCCCCTTTGATGAAGCATCTATTTAACGAAATATTTTGTTGAACTTTGACTTTTAGCACTATTAGCATGCAAATTAATCTCCATATTACGAAAATTACATTCCATAAAACGAAGTTTATTCTACTTTCGTGCGTGTACAATATTTAAACGGAAAAGTTACTGTTGCGATGCGTGTATGAATTTAATCCAGTTGATTGTATGAAAATGAAATTACTTATTTAATTATTATCTTATTTAATCATTTTTATTAAAAAGAAGAAATGTTAAAAACCTTCGACACAATACAAAGGGCATTCTAATTTCACGAAAATGTTACAGATAAATTGTTCGGATGATTACAAAACGGCGAAAATTTTTATGAACAGTGCATTTTTTTTTTATAAGAAACCTATAAAAAGTAATATAACAGATTTTTTTAAAGTTAAGAATTTGAAATATTTAAAAAGAAGACGTTATGCTTAAATTTTTATTAACCTCTGTTTATTAAGTGTTTTTGTACGCATTATTTTAATTAATTTTTTTTCATGTATCTACATTGCATAAAACAAAAGTTACTGCACGAATTAAAATACATTTCTCCAATATTTCCATTTTAGGTGCATTTTTCATTTTATGAACGTGTATTTTACAATAAGAATTAGGTATTTGAGTTGATTTCGATTAACAATTTTTCTTCATAACGAAGTGTTTAAGTGGAACGATCGGACTTTGTTAAATGGAAGTTTCACTGTAGATTAAGAGGGCTATTTTTGGTTAAATTCAAACTGATATCAATTGTATGAGATACAAATAGCAACAAGTTCGACGTTGCTGAATTTGTAGGAGGTAAACTACGACATGATTGTGTTTTCAGCTGTTTTTCTCTTGAAAGTATGTTTAAGATGGAATATCTGATATTATCTGTGTTAGGATAATATGTGCAATTGCAGACTGTAATTTATAAATTAGACGGGACTTATTTATTTATTTTGACAGATTCCTATATGATCATAATAATAATATATATTCTACAACGAAAAGGTAAAAACTTATGAATAATTATTTTGATTATAAGGCGTCACTTTAATAATAAAACATTCAAAATATATTAAAAATTGACATTTTTAACTCCTTTTCATTGAGTCATCTTCAAAATCTAAATAGACAATTACAAACACAATGAACGTGAAAAATTGGAATTAATTATTATTAAATTCAAATTAAATATAACACCCTCTATATTTTCGACACCGTCTTTGTCCGTACTATGTAATTATCTTGTAAGCCGTCCAACCATTCCATCCATATACTTGGGATTCGAAAAGATAGCGAATTGTTACAAGTATGTGAACCTTTAAAATAAATTTCAATTGATTCTCTTATGAATAACTTTAAATAAAAACTAGACCTTTAAATTAATCTACTATCTTTAAAAAATATGTTAATGTATGTTAAAGGAACATTATGATACTTTGTATATATAATGAAATTGTTGGCAGAAACTGTGTAATAACTATTCTGGAATTGTTCACCTTAAACTTGAAATTGTCCCTCTTCTCTCTGTGGGATGTTACACCTCACGTTGGACAACATAAATGTTGATAAAGCAGATTTTTTCTGTTAAATTTGCTATAATCATGCACATATGCTTCTTTAAATGTTTTTAATGCATCCAGTCCTCAAATTCAGATACCTTTTGTTTTAGTAACTCAATAAAAATATCGATTCATAAAGCGTGAATTATTTCATTACTTGTAACAAACAAAATGAAAAAAAAAGTGCTTTCAAAGGTACAAAGCCTAAAAAATTCTAGCCCTTCTCCCCTCTTTATTCTTTCCTTTTCTTTTTATTTTTAACAGTCATTCAAATTTAAAAAAAAAGAATCTTTTTCATGCTATGTGATTAAAATGTGAATAAAGAATACTGCCCAGTTAAACTGATGGCATTAAGCTCACAGGCTACAAATACTAATTGTACATTAAAGCCTTATATTTTCAAGGGTTAATTCCGTTCGAAAAAAAAATTAAGAAGGGGAAACAGCTCCCCCCTTTCCTCTTTTTTTATACTTAATCATTGAACCTCCTATACTATCAAAGACATGCTTTATCATATAAAAAATCTATATCCAAAATTCAGAGCAAATTAGATAATTCTTAATAAAAACCCGTTTAGCATTTATATACTTTAAAAGGAGTTATCCCCCTCTTTTATATTTAACCATTAAACTTCCAAAACTATTCAGAGATTTGAACGAAATCTGAAAATTCTGCTTGAAAAACCCATTTTTATAAATTAAGGGGAGGGGCATTAGAACCCCTGTTCCCCCTATTTATACTTATTCAATGAACACCTAATAACAGTCACGGAATCGCCTCATCAGAATGATCCTAATCTAAATTTTGAACGAAAACTTAATTCTGCATGAAAATCCCATGTATATCAACTAACGGGGGGCATGAGCCTCCCGTTCCCCCTCTTATACATATCGAATGAACTCCAAAAACTAATCAGGGAAGCGCCTTGTCAGAATATACCTACATACAAAATTTCAAGTGGATCGGATATTTTTATCATGAGTTATCGCGTTACGCACATACATACAGAACGGACGGGCACATAAGCTCTCAGGCTATGATAGCCTGTGAGCTAAAAAGAGATAGACAATGTCTCGAATGTAGCGAATGATTTTCCATTTTATTCTTTCGTATATTTACTAAATACTTTGTTTCTTTTTCGGAAAGCCATTGTATGGTTTTTTTTTTCGCCATCTCATAAGCTTGCAACGTTTCAAAATCAACCAATAAATAAAAATTGCAACTTATTTTTTAAATAGTCAGCTTTTTATTATGTTAAATATTTCTTGCGTGACTTCGAATGAGATATTTCTGCGAACCAAAATTTACAAAAACATTGCCAATCTACAATGCATTTTACTGACTACAATGCATTTTACTTCTCTACATTGAAAAAACATTCGATATTTAATGGAGTGTAACAAATTGACTTTTCTTCCGTACAGTTTATTATTTAGTTAATTTTCAGCTTTTTTATTCTATTTTATTTGAACTAGTAAAAATCTAAAAAACTGAAAGTGAAATAGGCCTGTTTGTTTTTAATTTAAAGATTTTTTTTTTCTAGAAAATAGTCATATTTGTAATATTAGTGATGCAATTTTTATTTAGGAAAGTATCTGAACTTTTAAGATACATTATTTGGTCAAGCAGGAATTATAGAAAAAAATATTAAATATAAATAAAACGTTGCTAGAAATTCTAATACATCTTTGAAAAAAAGCGCTATATTGTTTTACTCTGATGGTAGAGAGAAACAGTTATCCTCAAGTATCATTATATTTATCATACATTTATTTTAGCCATTTTTCATAAAGTTTAAGTAGTATAATTCTTTTTACCTAATTGTGATGAAGACGAAAAAGATGAACGTTTCAATATGATGGTATTTGCAATGGTGTGTTGCATAAGGTGTCTAAAAAAGTTTGAAATAAAGTTTAATTTTATGTTTGTTAAAATAGATATATTCAATTTAAATTGCAAAAGTGTTTCAAAGTAACGTGGGAAATAAGATTATTTCAATGAAGTCGTTTTATCATTATTTTTCAAAAAGTTACATATTTAAATTTTTGTTCGAAATCCGTAAACAAAATTAGTGCATTAGAAAATATGTTTCTTTTACCACAAAAGTTTGTTTACAACAAATTGCAAAGCTGTGTTTTAAAATTTTTATTGAGTTATCCATAACTGAAAATTGCAATTGGGGCCATGTGACAAAGCATAAATTTAAACCTGTGAGATAGTGCATGAAAGAGGGAACGCGAATAGTAATACATATGCAGTTCACATTAAACAAAAATATTTGACGTTTGAAACAAAATTGAAAGCTAAGAACTCGAAACTATTTGCAGAAACATTATTAGAAGAACTTATTTATGTATTAGTTAATAATGTTATAGGAAAAGAGACCAAAAAGTGAGTAATATACGACAACTGAGGGTCTTTCGCAACAATTTCTGAAATACATTGTTTTGGCACTAGAAATAAAGAATATAATAAAGTTAAGAGTAATTATAAAAGTTAATAAAATATAGTTAAAAAAGGGAGAATTTTTTCTAGTCTTACTTCTTTTAAAGCATAAAAATTAAGTTAATTAAACTTTTTTGAAATACTTAAATTAATGCATGCATACTTATAGCATCTATTTCTTATTAGAAGTACTTTACATACTTGAAGTGGAAAATTATACCAAATAGAATCCTTTTCCTAAAACAATGCAAATGGCTTTAGATTCAAGAAAACACTTACACAGTCCAACAAAAGAGTAAAAAAAAAAAAAAAAAAAAAAAAAAAGAGAGCATCCCATACATTTTAATTTCCAAATTGCTCCAGAAAAAACAATAGAATTAGGCATTCGAGTAGAAATTATTATCTTTTAGAATTTAAGTAAAAAGGAAAAGCTTAGGATGTCATTTTAACATTGAAATCATACGAAACTTTTTAAATTTTCGATACAATCACCTAATTTTGACATCATATATGGCTTTTTGGAAGAATTTTATTCCAGTTATCAAACGGTAAGCCATTCGATCTAGTAGTTTAAAAATTTGAATTCATAATGTTAATTTATTTATAATCGTTAAAAAACAAATTGCATCGAGAACAGATTTTTAACCATAACTCAAAAACTACGTGATGTATTGTGATTTTGGATTTAGATATTTGTAGCTTTTAAAAGTCAATTTGTGTTTAAAATGCAGACATTAAAATTGATATATTTTTTAGGAAATTAATTAAACAACACATTTTATTTTCAAATTAAAATTTCGAAAAGAAATTAAAATTTACTATTTCTTTAAACTGAATTCGATTTCTCGAAATATGCTAATCAAAAATATTATTTCTCATAGTAGTTTCTGAGTTGAAAAAACTACCTTCATAACAATCGATTTTGAAACAATTATAAATGAATTTAACATTTGAGGTCCTAAACTTTAAAACTTCATACTTCCTCTAAATTACTTTATCTTATGATTTCCCGCTTGATCCTAAATCCTCCGGTATGAAGCCAAATATTCTGTCAAAATTAGATGTTAGTATTGCAAATTTTAGAGTTTGGTGCAATTTATATAAGAAAATGTTACCTAGCTTAATTTCCTGAATTGTAAATTGAAAGAAAACTTAATTTAGAATGACTATTTTGGTTTTTCCGGGGCAACTTTGTGATTAAAATGTATGGGACGTTCCTTCTTTTATTTTGTCTGAATAGGACTGGCAGTTACGTTATCTAGGACCACACTCTAAAATTTTCAATTTGCATTGCATAACGGTCAAAGAATGAACTAAGATTATAAAATAAACAATCGACATTACGTAACATATGGATAAAAATTCTACTTGTTTAGAACCTGTTTTTTTTTCTCTTTTTTTAATGTACAATATTTTTTTTTATTAACATAGATGAAAATATAGCTAAAAAAGAACATATCATTAACCCAACCATACAGGAACTGGAACTATTTAAATTCCAAAAAAATTTCATAATTCTAGTATGTACACTGTAAAAACAAGTTGGAAACTGCACGTGAAGCGTAGCAAATGCGGTGCATTCGTATTATAACGAAGTTTTAAAAATATTCAGTTGTTGCTGTATTAATATACTGGCTATTTTCACCATTCGCTTATATTTTGATAGTATCGGATTTGACATTTCAAATAAAACTAAAAAACTATTAAAATGAACAAGCTTGTATATTTTCTAACTTAAATAATAATTTACATACCTTTTAAAACTATTTAGTAAACTTACTTAGCAGCTTACATTTTATCGCTTACATATATGGTAACAGACTTGACAAGTAACGGACTTGACATTTCAAATAAAACTATTAGAAATAAACTAGCTTGTATAATTTCTAACTTAAATAATAATACACATATCTTCTGAAACTATTTAATAAACAATATTTAATTACAAAAGTGCAAAAATCATTATTTTAATATTAAAATTTACGGTAACAGACTTGACAGTGAAAAAAAAAATACCAACCTTGATAAAAGCTTTTTCTTGCCACTATTACATTGCTTCACAATTGAAGAGTAAAAAATAGCAAATAGCAGTTGCGTGAATAGTTTAACTATATCACCTAATATTTGCTGCTAACTTTAGGCAGAATTAGAAACCTATTTTGACTAAAATAATCACAAGGTAACAGACTTGACAAAACGTGAGGGACAAAAGATTTCTGTTAATTTCTTAAAGAAAATATCTTTTGTAATAATTTTTTTCATTAATATAGAACACTAACAGTTCATAGCTAAAATAGTTAAACCTTTTTATTTAAAAAAGTTAGCTCAAATAAAAAAAAAAAACACTTTAAAACATAAAATTTGGAATGGAACAGGCAGTTTTGCTTAGAATCAAAAGTTTAAAGATTTATATCTCAAAAATTTTCATTGTTTTTTTTTTTTTTTTTAATTTTTCTGTTAAAAATGTTCAATATAATCTTCTTTAGCTAATGCATAGCTCAAATCAAACTTTAAATATTAATTTATGTTTGAACTTTCTTCTTTTTACTCTGGGACAGCATATGTAAGCGAAATTTGAAAATGGCTTCAATTACATTATAGGTGGTGGAAATCTTTAGTGCGTTCTGTAAATACTTTTGTATTAAACCTCAGCAACGCATATCAATTTCATAATATGTGAAATAGTTTAATACAATTAAAACACATCCCAAACAATGTTTCCTCGTATACCATTATGTTGTGGATTACATTTGTGTGGTCCTGAAAATTAATATTAAATATTATTAATTTCAGTCCCTCCATCCGTCCGTCTGTCCGCATATAACAGAGCAAAAACTACTCAATCGAATCGTTTTAAATGAAAAATATATAATTGTTGCATAGTTTTGTTGAGTCATTTAAAATTTTATGAAAAAAGGATATATATAGTTTAATTACAGGGACAATCAAAAGTATTCCATTACTTTACCACCAATGGGAAAAAATAGTTTCAAGGGAATTTTAATGATACTACACTCTTTCGAAAACATAATAAAATCGATGTGCATCTATGAAATATATATTACAATATACATTCTGTATAATTTGTGGTACAAAGAATGTTTGTTTTTCATTTTCAGAGCCATACAAAAGTAATTCATTACATAATGTTATAGGAGGAAAAATTGTTTGGGGTGCGTTTTAATTATATTAAAGTATTTCACATTTTATGAAATTGTTATAGTTGCATTGGTTTACTGCAAGTTACTTTCTGTAAAATAGAAAACACAATATCAACAGGGACACACAAAAGATTTTGGCTACTATTATGTATCCGAGGTACTGTATACAATTATATTAAGATCTGTATACTTTTAAAACTTCGTTATAGTACAAACACACCACATTTGCTACGCTTGACGTGCAATTTCGGACTTGTTTTACATTAACACCAAATTGATTTTATGTGTTTTTTCAGTATTAAACTATCAATACATTTAAAAATGACTCCATAGAGGTCTGCACGGGCCGGAATTTCCAGGCCCGGCCCGAAGAGAAATCAGGGAAAACGGGCCCGGCCCGTTTTGGCCCGTTACAATTTCTACGATTTCTAAAAAATTCAGATTTTTATCATATAATTAAGATTTTTTTAAAGAGTACTGCATACATATCTATGGAATGATTTTACAGTATGTTTTACAGGAAATACACATTAGTAACATTAATGATTACTAAGATTCTTAGGCTTTCAACATTCAAATAAAGATTCATTAAAAAATTAATATGGCTTAGAATAAAAGAAAAAAAAAAAAAGAAATTTAAAAAAATCGTAACTTTTGAAGCTGCTTAATAAAGGAAGATTTATAAAAATATTTCTATATCATTTTATTAAAGATTTTAAATCCAAATTCATACGTTAATTCAAAGAAGCTCCTTTCTGATACATTTCTAAATTCTTTATTTTCTCAGAAATGCATAAGATTAGCAGGTGTTTTTATTCAGAAACTATATAATAGAATGGCGTTATCCATATTTTGATACAAGCAATTTAAGAACACTGCAAGCAAATAAAATATTGTCATAGTTAGCGTTTTGAATAGAATTTCCGGAAGCGATAGCATGGGAAGGGAGAAAAACCTGCAACCATTTGAAATGCTATTGTATCTCAACAAGGTTACACAAGTATTTTATTTACCAAAAATGAAAAATGCTATTCGATTCCAAATCCCTTCAATAGTCAGGCTTATCACTTTTATATTTTTACAATTAAAAATTAATGTAAAAATGTGTCAAACTTTCGCGTTATTGAAAAATTAATTTAAAAACCATCAAGAAGTATATATCCAAATATTAAGCTAACATAAGTTCTTTATCGCTGTTCATAATTTTACAAATTATGCTGTCTGCCCTACAGATCTTGAGAACAATTAAGTCTCCTTTCGGTCCGGCAAGTCTATATGTAGAAAAATAATGCCTTAAACTCCAATTTTGATATTGGCCCTGCACGAATCAGTTTAAAAAATATTAAAACGGGTTACACACAATATAACTGTCCGATGCCGATCACTACACTGCACAAGTTACATTTTTATATTGATGCTGTGAAACTAGTATGGCTCGTGACGCACATTTATATTTATTCTCGTTAAAATCATTTTCGTTGAAAATAGGTTTATATTTTATCGTTTATGATTAAATCTTCAAAACGGGCCGGTAGGCCCGAAAATTTTTATATTGGCCCGGCCCGCGGGCTGTGCCGGGTACGGGCCACGGGCCAAGCCCGGGCCCGTGCAGACCTCTATGACTCCAACAGAAGATGTCCCCGTCCCACTCTCCTAAAAACATATCTGACAAAAAATCAACTTTTTAAAACATTAAAATATCGAAAAAGACTTACCAAACTGTTTTAGATTTTCGATGTCACAATTTTATGAGCGAAGATCGAAAAAAAGGAGAATTCTCTAAACAAGAAAAGCAAAATATATTAGCAGTAATAATAATAACAACAAAAATGTGTTATAAGCATTGTAATTTATGAAACGTATTTTACACTTTTTTAAAGCTATCAACAAATCTTTCTATAACTGTTTATTTATTAATATATTTATCTAAATAAAATTCAAACAAATTATGGAGCATTCGTAATTTTAAATGACAACTTTCTCCTTGAGAATGATCCCAAGATGAATTTTAATTAGGAACTTGATGTATTTTTAATGAAAAAAAATGCATGGAAACAAAAAATGAGCTTGTTTAGGGCTATCTGAAGTAGTTTAACAAAGGTTCAAAGTGGTAATGCAGCTTGTATATGATCTATTAAAATTATGCACACCAAGTAATATGGAAAAATAAAATAAAATAAATCCCTTCAAATATGAAAATGCGTATCACAACGAAACCTCACTTGTAGCAATATCTATAACAGAATTTTGTTGTATATTCCTGTAAATGAACAATAAAGGGTATATACACAACATATTCTACAGTAAGCTTCTTGTAATGCACCTCAGTGATATATATATCAGTTTTAAGTTGTTTTAAGCATAGTGCTACATCATTAAAATACACTGAAAACAATTTTATTTCGTAGATCATATTGTAACGGATTTTTTTTTCAGTGTCATATTAAACGAATTGTAATTGCTTCATACTCCAGTTTGAAACCAAACACATCATGTTAAACTTGGACAACGTGTATAAATTTCATGGCAATCTGAACAAATTTACGTAAGTTAGTGAGCAGATAGATAGGCGGCCAGACAAACCGAATTTTTCACTTTCAACTACACTGTAAAATAAATAAATAAAGAAAGAAAATTTGCAAAGTTACTTAAAGTTTTTTTAGGAAACTGGATTCTTAGCACATTTATGTAACGTCAACAACAAAAACTCATATAATAGATACACGTTTGCACTGCAAATCAAAACTAGTTGTTGGGGGGGGGGGAGAGGGGGGTCGTAATACTTACCCATCATGGATATGCATAATATAAAATATGAAAATAAAACATATGTAAACTATTTACAAAATGCATCGGAAATCCAAAATAAAATGCAAACGTATATTGAAATATTTTTAACACGTAGTAATGCTCTATTAATGCATTTCTAATCAACCAATTTCCAAATTATATAAAACGCCAAATTACTCAAGCAGTATCGAATTGTGTAAAAGAAACATCCTTATAACTCCAAAAATAGTAATCATATTAAGTAAAAATTTACTCCGCCGGATTAAGCGTCTCATTTCCAATTAAAATATATCTTTGAATTGAAATTTTAATGAAATAGAGGGTCATGAAAAATCACAGAATGTGAAAAACAGGATTACAAATGTCTCGGCAACTAATAATTCGATCGACTTCGTTCTTCATGCAAAATTTGTGTTATTTTATTGCCTTTTACGTCCACTCCTTAAAATAAAAAAAATCGAAAAAATTTATATACCTTTCATCAGAACGAATTTTTCGAAAGCCCTAGAAAAGATAATTCCAGATAATCGAGGTTACTGATATTCAATAGGCTTTGTCCCATTCTTACATACTAAGTACATACGAAATTTCAAGTCTCTATCTCAATTTGTTCGGGAGAAAGAGCGTTTATAGACACACAGGCACACAGAGAGAGGAAGGCAATTTTTTTTTCTAAAAATGTGTTTTTCGGAATCTCCAGTATATCTGAAACGTGTAAATCCGTTAATTGTTTTCTTCGATTTTCGAAACTCTTGACAGATTTACTGTATACCACGTATGATGGGTAAATAAAATTTGTAAGGTTACTAAGAATATTTTAGGAAACAGAATGTGCCTAAAGCTTTTTATGTTACTGCAACCCGGGTTACATATAAAAATTTAATAATTTTACTGTAATTTTAGCAGATTCTTTTGTAAAAATGCAATATTCTGTAGCTTTACCAAAATTAGTTTTATAGATTTAAATCTTTTTTTTGTACAGTGTAGAAATAAAATTTTAGTAAGCATGTTAAATTCTACAAATTTACATCTGTAGAACTACATTTGTTTCTGTTTTTTACAATG
This sequence comes from Maratus speculifer, assembly GCA_964019185.1. Classification (NCBI taxonomy): domain Eukaryota; kingdom Metazoa; phylum Arthropoda; class Arachnida; order Araneae; family Salticidae; genus Maratus; species Maratus speculifer. The sequence goes on from OZ025295.1 coordinate 171,287,629, forward strand.
CATGTTTGAATATATTGCTTATATATATGTATATATATATAAATATAATATAAAGTTATTTAAATAAAATCATTACGATACTGTGTTTAATAAAAAGCACAGAGCCTATATTTCAGGGTCTTGTACAATAAAACCTAAAAATAAAAAAATCCAGAAAATAATTGCAAAATTGTCTTTTTTTATGTACATGATGAACTGTATGAACTAACTGTATGAACTATTATACTTCTAATTATCAAATAAAACAAGTTGGATGTGGTAATCCCGCAACGTTCTTTTATCTTATACATATTAATACTTCGAAATTCGATATCACAGTGCCAAAATTGAATGACAGTCTTTGCCCATTGCCATCCTAAGGATTATAAAGGATGGAATTCCGTGCATTAGTTCTTGAACTAGGCTATTGCGGAAATGAAAAAAAAATAATGCATAAAAGTGCCACTTGTCATGCGATTTACATCGAACATAATGAGTAATAATTTATCAATGTATACTTGAATCTTAAGTCTGATGAAAATTCGTGTATTAGCTTTTGGGATAGACCTATTGAACGAATCAGGAAAAAATCAACATAGCAGCGTGTTAGACGATTGACACCAAATCGTAAATAGAATCACTTAATAACAAAGACTAACTGAATCTGAAGTTTGATGAAAATCCGTGCATTAATTGTTGATATTGAGCTATTGCAGAAATCCTGAGAAAGGCAGCATAGCCGCGCGACCTGTTGAGCGATTGGCAACTAAACGTAAGTAAAATAATTTGATATCAAGTATTAACTGAATCTGAAGTTTGATGAAAGTTTGTGCATTATTTGTTGAGATATCGCGAGAAAGGCCCACCTGCTGGGCGATTAACACCAAAAGGTAAACAGAATTAAATAATGTCAAGGATTAATCGAATCTGAAGTTTGATGAAAATCCGTGCATTAATTCTAGAGATAGAGCTGTTGCGGAAATCGTAAAAAAATGCAGCATAGCAACACTACCTGTTGAGCGAAATTACACCACAAACTAATGAGCATCAACTTATATCAGTGTCTACTTGAATATAAATCTTTATTAAATTCCTTTAATTAGTTCTTAAGATAGAGCTCCCACAAAATTTATGTCGCAGATTAACAGACAAACATTTTGTAAAAACATATTTTTTGGAATCTCTAACGTATAAATCCGTCAAATATCGGATAACGAATATCTTTATGAATTCATTACTTCTTCTTAAATATAGAAGAAAATAATAATGCTTTAAAGATGAATATATTTTCAAAAGAAACACATTTTATATGCTTGTTGCTCTTAAAAAAATCTGTAAGTTTTTTTTTTTTTTTAATTAGAATGCATATATGCTAGTGGAACTAACTTGTTTGTTACAATTTTGCACCTTTTTTTCAGTCGCATGATAAAGCGCTCCGCATAGATGATTTCACTGACCCACACAAGTCATGTGATTATGTAAAGTACGTTGTGGCCACGTGAATTCAATAATCAGTTTAAAGAGTAAACAAAATAGCCTAGAAATATTTAAACAAAAATATATAGAATTTAGTATTCTTACATCCCTCTGTTCTTGGAATAATATTATCTTGCATTTAATGAAATAACACTTGGGAAGGAATACACTGAAAAAAATGAGTCATAAAAAGTAAGAACTTTCTCATTATTAATCATTGCGTTTTTGGAAATGTAGAATTCTAAAATATATAACAAGGACACTTTGGGGCTATACATATATAACGTTATTATTTTATTTGGAGGGGGGGGGCACTTTTTATCTGGTGAAAGATATTTCTAGCGGGGGATGGTGTCTTTTGATATCGTTATCACTAAAAATCCAACCATATTTTTCAATTTTTGCTAACATTTTACATCAAAATAGACTATAAACTATTTTCTGAGTTTGTTATCGATTCTTATGACAATACAAAAGTATTATTAAAACCATTAAGTGATTATAAAGCCATACTATTACAAAATGTGGATTATCCTAACTTTGGACATTCCTATTCTTCAGGATATGTGAATATAATGCATTGTTAGAGAAACCAGGTTCGAAATGATGCTTGTTATGTTTACTAGTAAAAAAATGGGAAGAAGGTTAATCATCAGTTTTGTTGATAACTCCTCTCCAACAAAGGTTCAAATGCAAGAAGACAATAGTATTGTTAAATGCATTGTGTAACAAAAATCTATATTTCTAAATTATAAGCATTTTCTTAAAGTATTATTTGCTATAAAGTTATTTTATATATAATAGTAATATTCTATTGATTTCTCTTCATTTAACACATTCGCTGCCGATCACGCACCAACGCGTGATATGGCGCCAACGTTAAGGGGCCACTCCCGCGCCAGCATGTGATGTGGGGTGAAGTTCAATAGCCAATCACGCGTTGGCGCGGGAAAATCTTTCACTGATTCTTTGTTATAAAAATTAAATTGGCTTCTGGGAAAAAAACACTTCTACAGTTCGGCATTAACTATCATCACATCTTCACGTAAGCGGCAGCGAACGTGTTAAATCAATAAAATAGTAAATGAATATCATGGCAAACGTATTAAAAGAAAAATAAAGAAAAAATTTCAAAATGAAAGGAATTTTCAGATAATGTTAATGATTCAGATATAAAGGTAAGACGTGCGGGTGGAGGTATCGAGGAATGATAGCGAATGATATCGTAAGGAGATGAGAGGATCGAAAATTACCAGAAAGCTGATAACGCTATATATACATAGATCCCTTTGGTTTGCAAATAGTAAGTGTTACTTCAGAATGTATTACATACTTCTCTGTCAATAAACAAAGGTCAATCAACTTTAAATGGAACTCGCCGTCTACAGGTTGTGTAGTCCCTGTCCTTCTTTCTCAAGAAAAGTGCATTATAAACATGGCAAACAGCTTCATGTGTAGTTCAAAATTTTAATCATAGCTTTACATAAAAAATAATACTTTATAGACATATAAAAAAACTGAAGCGCCTGAAAAAATATGGGAAGGTAAAATCTTCACCAGTATATGCTTTTTAGAACGAATTAAACTCTAAATTTAAAGAAATAAATGAAAAACATGATTGACTTTATATCGGTTTTAATCAGAATTTAAGAATTTATAGTGCATTTTATTTTCGTTAGTCAATAACACTGCACTAATCTAAATTGCATGAATGGTAAAAATTAACTCTTTTCAATGAACTATAACTGGAAATTTACATTTATTTGCATCTCCAGAGAGTGGCGAAAATATATTTTGGGGTTCTCTGATTTGGCACATGTCCCGTGTGCCCCTGTGATAATTAGGCTCTGTCTATAAAGCGTGATAATGTAAAATTATTAGCTTTTAAATTTAAGATAATGGATTTATTGGAAATATCAGAAATATCAGTAAAATTCAAATAAATTTTTTGCATTTAATTTCATTCTCAAAAATAATTTTAAAACAACAAAAAAATTTTCGAATATTTTCGAATATTTCAAATTTTTTACTTCTAGAAAACAGTAGGGAAATATAACAATACATATGTATTTGTGATATAGAAAGATAAAAAAATTCAGAAACATACAAATATTTTTACCGCTGTGTTAGATTTTCAATTAATAAATAAATAAAATCTTTCAAAGTTTTAATAACGAAAAAAATTCTCAATAAAGGAGTGTTTTTAAATTATGCCGATATACAGTAATCCCTTAACAATCGATAGTTTTGATTATTCGCGAAATAAAACATGAGGAACATTTAATATGCGAGAATATTTAACTTGTTTATCCGCGAATTTTGTTTTATAAAGAACATTTTTTAATTAAGTGAACAATAGTGCTATCTTTTGTAAAATATTGAGTGAGCTGAAAATTTTTTCCGTAGAATAACATGTAATTTTTCCCTCTTATTACATGTGCACTGTAAAAAAAATCTGTAACCTTAGTAATCTAAATTAACCGAAATCTCTTATGCTTACTAAAATTTTATGTGTACACTGTACAAGAAAATGATGTCAATCTACAAAACTTGTAAGCAAAACTAAAACCATCTGTAACTTTACAAAAGAATTTACTAAAATTTTGGTAACTTTACTAAAATTTTATCTATAATGCTCGTTATCGTCACTTAAAAAGTTCTTGGAATACGATTTCCCAAAAAAATTCTTAGTAACCTTAAAATTTGTTTGATTCAAAGTGCAAATCTGTATCTGTTACATGAGTTTTTATTGTTGCCGTTACATAAAAAGTTCTTGGAATACAATTCTACTAGAAAAATTTTTGTAATTATCCAAATTTTTTTTTTACAGTGTGTTTGTAGAGAAGGATGGGGTAGGAGCGAATGAACAAAAAGGATAATTCGAAGTCAAATTATGGTTTTTTGAACTAAAATATAAAATTATTATAATTTAATTAAATCATATTAAATTTAATAAAATAATATTTAATACATATAAATACATTAATATTCATTATAAATAGCATAAAAGTTGTTAACTTTTAAATAAATAACTATAATTAAAAAAATATTTATTTGCAGGCTATTAAATATAACGTAAAGTGAATTTAAAATACAATGCAGAGTTGGTGCAAAATATGCAGGAAATCTGCTTTGAGAAAAGTTTAATTATACACCCACCAAAAAAAATTCCAGTTCTCCTGTAAGTCTAATTGATGCACTTATTGTTTTCTAAATAAAATTATTTTGAGAACGTCAATAAAACCATTTTTTTTCTGCGATAAAATAAAATAATAAGTAACGAAATAAATCAATGAAAATTGTGTAGGCGCAGAGATCAGATTATTGGGTGGACCCGCTCACCAAGGGCCCATATAAGTTGGCGCAGCTGAAAATGAACTGTTTAACACTAAAGTGCTGCATTGTATTGTACAGCTTAAGTTCCGAAATTTTTAATCCTTGTATTGAAGCAAAATATAGATCAGTAATTCAGAGAGAAATAAATAAATAAATAAATAAACGCTACTTCATGCTTAAAAAAAAAAAAAAAAAAAAAAAAAAAAAAATCTTAATTTTTCTAAAATTTAAGATTTTTATTGCAAATGCATATTTTTCTGCAAAAATTATGTGGAAAATTTTAAAGCTTTAACAACAACTTGATGAAAAAACAATATAAAACTATCCTTAACTTGTGAGATGTCTTAAATAAAAAAAAAAAAGAAAAGAAAAAAGAAAAAAGAAATCGAGACTGCAATTTTTCCTTATAACGGAAATTCTTACACAATTCTAAACAATCGTATATCGGTATTTTTTTCAGACATTAACAAGAAACTAAACTTTCTACAATATGTAATTATTCAAATTTATTTACAGCATGTACTTTTTAATGCTTAATAAATATATTTTTACATTTCAATTGCTTTGTTCATTTTAAATAATCACAAAACCTAACTCCTTTTTAATTACTGGAAAATAGTCTTAACTATAGATCTTCACGGGACAGGGCTCGGCTTGTGAAGATCGGGCCCAGTTTAAGCTGTTTTTGATTAATGGCATTCGGACCGGACCCAGGTTTTAATTTATTCTGACGGCTCAGTTCGGATCGGGCCTAGTCATTAATCCTACCGGGCCGGGCTCGGACGTTTTTTCCTGAATGATAGACCCAAGCCGGGAATAACTTATTTTTTCCATACGAAGCAGGGACTAATTTCCTTCTTTCTAGTCTTCACGGGCCAAAATTTTCCATCTAGGTTGAATCATCTCGTATGAAAATCATTTTCTCATTCTGTTCAAAAATCAGTAAAATTTGGCTTGATCCAAAAATTTTTGCAAGCAAAGGCATATATTTTGAAATTATCATTATTCTACAACTAAACATGAATTTTTTTTCTTTTTAAAGAATTGTAAGTTTCTAGGATTATTAAAATAGAGTTTAAATGCATAGAAAAAGAACCAGCCTATGACAGAATTTTCCTTTAAACTAAAAATGGAAATTTCTTTTAAACTTGTTTTAAACTGTTCATCCATGCCAAATTACTACAATAATACGCAAGAAAAAAAAATGTTATATATTTTCATTTGGTAAGAAGGGAGCTTGTGTATAGCGTATTTTCTCTTTCCAATGTGATTCCGTCTTAGAAGATTTTACTTTTACCATATACTATGTTTTAGATTTTTATGTCTCCGTTGCATAGAATATAGATTAATAACATTAATGATAATTAATACATTTACATACAACAAACAAAGGTACATTAGAAACATAAATATCGCAGCCTACGACACTTTTGCATAAATAAAGATTAAAAACATGAAAAAAAAAAGTTTTTTTTTTTTTTTTTTTTTTTTTTTTTTGTCAGAACTTTTCTTTAAAAGTAAAGATTAATTTCTGTAGAAATTCACTCGGGCCGGGCCTTGTTTTTAGCTAGTATATCGGGCCGGGTCGTGCCTCTAAATTTCCCTCTTCGGGCCGAGTCGGGCCAATATTTTTTTGTTCGGTCTGGTCCGGACCAGGCCGAAATTTTCTTCTATGGATCGAGTCAGGCTCGGGCCTGAAAATTTCGATCCGTGCAGACCTCTAATCTTACCATTCGCGGAAGTTCCGAGAACCTAACCCACGCAAATGTTAAAAGATTACTGTATTTTGTCCAGATTAATGAAATAAAAAATATATACGTTATAGTTTTATTGCTAGGTTACCAAATTAATCTTTCTACTTGATTTTTAAACTTATTCTTAATTAATAATCCTTTAAAAATTCTAAAAAGGAAAAAAAATGCGAAAATGACCTTCGTAAAAATAAATCGGGATTTTTTCCTCACAAAATTTCACAATGTTATTTCAGTAGTTTCTCAATAAATGAGATAAATTCACAAGGTGTGCTGGGGTAATAATGCCAGGGTGGGCAATAACGGGAACTGCTAATATTACGTGTAGTTATGAAGGAATTCAAGAAAATGTCACTATGGGTGTTACGTGGGGCTGAAATACTCTTAGTCATCTGAATCACAAACAGCCACTAAAAGTTAATTTGTTACAATTGTAGACCTTATTGCGGGAATAAGCACGTAAGAGTCAACGCTCGATCTAAAATTTTCTAGGTAAGTTATGTGTTGTGAAGACTACATATTTATTACGAAATACTTTGTTTACCGCATAAATTTGTAATGCATTTCATGTACTTTCAAAGTGTTGTGAGATATTTCGGATATGTCCACGCGATAACTTGTAGTTTAAAATACACTGCTCAAAATGTATACGAGAGTAATAATGCTGTCTACTTCTGTTATTATCATGGTTAATTCTTTTCAGTGGTTGAACTGCATTTTGTTTATTTTTATTGTATGCACGAAAGACTATTATTATCGCTGTTGAAAGCTGTAAAGGATAACGAGAAATTTGTATGTCTTAAATGCTGTTAATTTTTTCACGTCTGAAGAATAAAATATCAAATGATTATTATTACATTCTGATATCACAATTAATGGTAAGTAAAAGCAATTTGTCGATTTCTATGGTTGTAGAGTTTGTTTCTTTAGAAATGGACCATTTACATACAATTATACCATCTTATACTATAGTTTCGCTTGCATGCCGTAATTATCCACAAAGGTGGGTAATAACGCCAATTAGCATTGTCAAGAAATCACGTCACTACATTTTATGAATACATATTCACTAAACTATTCTTTCTTGCATACATAGCTAATAAGTTGCTGTATTAAATCCTATATTTGTTTGCGGAAAAAAAAAATTAAATTAAGCCGTGAAAATGGATAGAGCCTTAACGTGGCGTTATTATCCAAAGACACCTTATTAGATAATGTTTTTTTTTTTTCATTTAATTTTTTAGAAATTTGTATTAGCGATTTCAGAAATATGTACTGACGTCTAAAATAGCTATTTATTCTTACTGTGCAAATACAATAACTTTAGTAAATTTTTAAGAAATTGAGAAACAGTTTCCCTTCATTTATTTTTTTAGAAATTTGTAGCATAAGCGATTTCAAAAATATATACCGAGGCCTAAATTGCTATTCATTCTCCTTTACATGAGCTCTGATTTTTTGTTTATTTTTTTACAATGGAAAAGGGGATTCTTTTGGTTAAAATCAGTACCAAATTTTATGATGAATATATATATACTTCACATTTCACTATTTTTCTTTTCTTTTCTTTTCTTTTTTTTTTTTTTTTTTTTTTTTTTTTTTTTTTTTTTTTTAATGGAATTGCAGCATTAAATAGCGAAAACGAAGTTAAGTTAATTTTGAAGAACATTCATACATTAGTTTTTCGAATAAAACAGTTGTATTTTTGCTTGTGTTTATTCTTGTATTAAATAATTTACTTGCTCACAAAATCTTTCTTTCTATTAAAGTTGTAGTTTTATCATATTTTTGAAAGATGTTCATATAACAGTTAGCGTTAATATAAGCTATTCATTTTTTTTCTTTTTTAGCGTTCCGTCTTATTTTGTTCGAAGAAATTGTTTATGACTTTAACCTTTAAACATGTTTATAATTTAAAAGCATGTTGTCAAATACTTACTGCACACCTTAATGAAGATACATAAAATAAAAATTTTAAATATACCATGAGTATCTTTTGAAGCACACTGCTATTTTTCAAATTTCCACCAATCATTCACTGCATCGAAAGAAGGGAAGCATGTCTCTCAATTCCATATTTAAAAATTTTTGCTTAAGCCTTAAAAATGTATTACCTGCATATTTAATGTTTTCTGTATTTACGAATCCAAGTATACTTACAGGGTGTCCAGCAAATAAGACCCCAATTTCAAAATTAAATTTCTTAAAAACAAAGATCGATAGAATTATGCGGTAAACGGTCCGTTTATTAGGTAAGCTGTAAAAATGTTATACAGAAGTTCCGAACGGTTAATATTTCAAAAAGATTGTGTTCTGATTGCAAAGAATGCTGGATTCGGCATTTTTTTTTTTTTGTTTTAGAATGCTTGCAAAGAATGAGTTTTTTGGCATATAGTGGCGTATTTTAACTATTTTTCGAACTAAATTTTTGGAATTACAAAATTTAAGAAATTAAAATTCCAAAAATCGTTAAAAAATGGCACTGTATACCAAAAACCTCGTTCGCTGCAGGCAGTCTAAAGCAAGAAAAATGTCAAGTCAAGTATTCTTTGCAATCAGAACATAATATTTTCAAAATATTCACCGTTCAAAACTTCTGTATAAGATTTTTGCAGCTTACCTAATAAACAAGCTGTTTACCGCATAATTCTATCGATCTTTGTTTTTGAGAAATTTAATTTTGAAATCGGGGTCATATTTGCTGGACACCCTGTATAAGGCTTGAAATTTAGTAAATGTAGTTCTTTATTGTATTTATCTGCTTTGGGATATCGCAAAGTTTTAATTACAGACGAATATTGATATATTCTATTTGTACCACTGTTTTTAAAAAATACATTTTGCAGTATATTTCTCTTGTAAATATTAGTCAAAGCATATGTAAAAGATTTTTCTTTTCAAAAAGTGATGCGAGGCAACATAAAAAAATATTCGGAGAAACTTATTGGATAGGACAACAGCCTGAAATGGTGTGGTCCCGGGTTCGATTCCTGGCTCTGGTTAATTTTTCACTTCAGTTGGATTTATTGTACTTATTGAATGTATATCTGTATATTATTTGTATGGACCTTTATGTGTGTGTATGTATGTGTATAAACTATTGACTATTGTACATATGGGCATGCATTTACATATTTATACATATATATGTATATTATTTTTACACAACTAATCATATAATCTTTTTCTTCTCAGTTACTATTAATTTTTTTATTTCACTACGAACAACTCGTACATTTATGCTGCAATTTTAATATTAAAATTTATTGTATTTTTATCCAACGAATTCAATTTAGTTTATCTTCTTTTAAAAGAAATTGTTTGTATTCTTTTATTTTTCCTGTATTAATTTCAACAAACGATTTATTAGTAGAAAACACATAAATATTTAACGTATAAATATCTTATGGTGATAAAACTTTTAAAATTAATAAAATTATATTTCTTTATATTGTTTAAATTGTACAGTTTCACAGCTGTTGTAATAAATTTAAAAAACTAATGATTTTCTTGACCGTTAGGACTGTTTGCTTGACCATTAAGTATTGCATTATTTTTCCAGTTTTCAAGTAAACAAAATATTTAATTTCAAATTTCTTTTTCAGAATTACTCTTATTTTGTCATTAAACACCTGCCACATTCTTGTGAGCCAGTCATTAGTAGCGATTGTGGCTATGACCAGATATTGAAGAATTTGAAAATTATGATTTAAGATTCACTGGTGCAGAAAAAAAACATGAAAAAATTGGTTGTAATATGTTACACAGATGTTTTCGTGTAATTCTTATGTACCTCTGCTGGCTTACCAGCTTTCTCATGCATCGTTGATTGCAGCTTTACCGCTCTATTTGTTTTGCTCTTGACTCAGTTTTGCAAGTCTGGTTCTTCAGCACTGACTGAGTTTTAAAGATTAACAATACTTTGATAGAAAGTTTGTTACATAGGTTACATAAAGGTTAATTATTATTAGATAATATTGAAAAAGGTATTCAGAAATATGCGAAATATTCTGCTTTTGAAGTTTTAAAACCACACTGTACTGATCGGACACTTTCAATTTTAGATATTTTGTCGAATATTTAAAAATATATTTGCCGGATTCTTCTGAAACTTCAAGATATAAAAATAATGTCTGACCTAAAACTCCTTTCATAAAACTCAGTTAATAAAAAATGACAATTTGTGGAAAACCCCTTATCATTCAGCTGCTGAGAGATTATTCCTGGCTCACAGTCGATTGGGTAGAGTGAGAATAATTTTTTTGCTAATAGCTTAATTCTCAACAGAAATCGACTGCTCTTTGTTTGTATATGTAAATCTTGTACCCCTGACGAAGTAATTTACAATTTAAGCTATCTTTTGTATCCGCCTTACTTGATTTTTCGTTTGTAATTATCATATATGTCATTTCACAGTATTACATTATTGAACTACTATTTTGTTTCTTTTGTTTATAAATAGGGATTTCATAATATTTGGTCAATATCCGTGGCGTCAACTTTTGAAAAATATTGGGTTGGCTCAAAAATATTGGGTGGGATTAAAAATAATTTTGTAAAATAGTACGGCCAGTTTGTTTTTCTTTGAAGGGTTGACAAATGGTGAAAGATGAGAATTTTAGGTCAGGCTACCACGTTTTAATAATTTTGCAGTTTTATTAAATTATATTCTCATGCGATTTTCTTATAAAGACACTGATATTTATTGTAATGTCACGATATCATAAAATAACTACAAATCAAATTAGCAAAGTTTAACATGTAGCAAAGCATTTCAGTCATTTGGGATTTATGGGTGTCAATCGGAGAATTAAAACACATCGCCATTGGCAAAATAAATTTTATTCTAAGGTGGAAAAAGAATAATAAAATAATATTGAAATAAATAACTAAAACAATGAAAATTGGGTATGTTACGATTCAAAATTATTGAGTGGGCCAGGGCCTCAGAGGCCCATATAAGTTGGCGCCACTGGTCAATATCATCTGTTTACATGATTTAATTCTACAAAAAGTTTATATAAATATATAAACTTATATATCCATACATGTGTACGAGCGGAGTTTGAAAATAAGTTTCCCCTAAGCAATTTTTGTGCACTAACAATGGTTTAGACATCAGTTTTCCAATTTAAGCTTTAAAGGAATCATTTATTTTACCTTGCATTTCGTTTTTAGCACCCTACGTCACAAATGGAAGAAATTTATAAAAATAGCTCGGTTGCATTTCAATATTTTTATTTTTATGTTATCTTTATTTATTTATTAAAGCGAAACTATCCACATAAAAAATATCGGAAATCGAAATCGAAAAAGTAAAAAAAAAAAGCTTTTGTACAGATCAATCTCAGCTATCCAATACGAAAAAAAAAAAAAAAAAAAAAAAAAAAAAAAGAAGAAGAAGAAGGGGAAAAAAAGTAAGAAAAATCATGCGTTAAGCATAGATTATGAAACACTTTCCAACATTTCCTGTAATTTTTAACAAAACTTTGTTATTTAGGGAAATAAAGGAATACTGTTCTATCCAAATCCGTATTCCAATACTCTCGAACAATTCTTTATTTGATCTGTCGGTCGATATATAGACTATATAATGGGGAAATTTAGTTTAGTAAGAAAGAGCCTAACTGGTTGAAATTTTCCTTTCTGCAATTTGTACTAGATGGAATCATACTTGAATACTTTTGTTCAGCCTTGTAGTTTACCTAGTACCTTTAATACAAGAAAGTATTTTTCTAAAATTTAGTTCAAGCAAAAATACTCTTTAAACTACTTAAATCACATTTCCAGAAATTATCATCCAAGGAATAGCATCCATGTATGCTATTCCTTGCGTGACCCTGTATATCATTTTATCTATATTCTATAAAAATTTATTAGTAAATTGAATGCGGTTCAACATAAAAATGCAAAACTCATTAAAAAACCATCTTTAAGTAAATTACGCTCATATTTAGTAACCTTTCCAAGATATTTTACGTAAGCCTGTATATCTATAAATTGTGTTACTATATAATTGAGTTTATATACATTATATAATATGCATACATTTAATAAAACTTAAAAGCGCTTATCAGAATTAAAAACCCATTTCATCCATCCAACAGCAATCATCCATATTATACAGTATTTTGGATAGAATATACTATTTGAATTCTTTTGTGTGTCCCTGTAAATGCTATGCACTTCGTATTATGCATGAAATAACTCATATTATGCCGCAGTGACGTATATTAATTCGATTATTACATGAAATCGCTTACCATGTTAAAAATATGTCGCAAACAATACCTTCTTTATTATTATGCAATGGGACCTTTTTGTGTGGCCCTGTAAATTAATAATAACAATTCTTTTCACTGCATACTTTACAAACGGCATATTTTAGTGCATGTATATAAATTTGAATATGTTTGGCAGGGTGTAATATCTTTAAAATTCATTTGAAACGATTTTTCCCCATAGGCCGTAATGTAATGGAAAATTTTTTACTGTCTCTGTAAATAAACTAGTCTTGGTAGAAACTTCATTTTCAATAGGTTCGTGCTAGGGTAAACCTCAATAACTTCCAATAATTTCACGGCAATCTTAGTATATTTACGAGAGTCAGAGCCGGACAGACTGGCAGACAAACCGAAAGCATAAACACTTTTCAACTTTGTTGGAAAGCGTTGAAAAAAAAAAAAAAAAAAAAAAAACAGTTAAAAAAATTGAAATGCAAAAGAGATACCTTTATAATTTTTTTTCATAGGATTAGCATTAGCGAGCAGGTCTTTTCACGTGACTGAGTAGCCTTTTAACATACATGTCATTTCTAAATTTTTTCGGCTTATGAATGTTGTTTGTAAGTGTGTTCTTAATTATTTTAACCCCTTGCGGTGCGCTGGTTTCATAGATATACCACTTAATTTTAATTCCCAAACGCCACATTGGCACCAGAATTTTGATAAAAAGAATTACGATTTATTGAATGTGTTAAATATAGCGTTCTCTTATTTACAAATAAAGCTGTTTTCAAGTTCCGGTGTCAGCCCTTAATTTCAATCCTTAAGCAATGAATTTGCTCTGCGCCGCAAAGGGTTAAAATATACGTTTTCAGAGCTTGAATCTGCTACAGAAGGAATTCCTATTCCGCAATATCACCTCCATTTTATCCAAGCTATCCGATTCTGAATTTATCAAATTACTTAGTATCGAAATCACTGATGGTGCCATGTCTGGATCGCAAGCTACATAATCATTTTTATCTGTATCTGAGTAAGAAAAGAACATCCATTTCATTAGAATCTCCATTCCCCCCCCCCCCCCCACCGTGGTCAAATTCACCCCCTCTATTCTCCAGAAAATCATTTTTTGGAAAATAAACTTGAGATACATAATCTTCCAGCTCGCTCTCATGCTGAAGAGATAATATGAACAACTTCTAGAATTTTTAATCATTTTTCCCCTCCAGATTCTATATTTAGAAAAGATTTTTCTAAAGTTTCTATAATTTGCTTTGAATGATTTTATGATTCCAAAGCATAAAGTTGAAATTTGCTTGTACAATTAACAGAGAAGAATCCCACTTAGGCATTTTGCAACTTAAAATGGACAACTGGAGATCTGGACGGACCGGACCGGGTTCGGGCCGATTTCCATTAACGGCATTCGGGCCGAGTCGGGCTCAGACCTAGCTTTTAAAGACTCAGGCGGTCCGGCCCTAGTCACTAATCTTTTCGGGCAGGGCCAGGCTCGGGCCTTAATTTTTTCCCTGGAGTATCGGGTCGGGCCGGGCCTAACTTATTTTTTCCGTACGAAGCCAAGACTGATTTCATTCTTCTTAGTCTTTACGGACCAAAATAATCAGTTCCAGTTGAATCATCCCGTATAAAAATCCCTTTCTCGACGTGGCCAAGTATGTTCATAAAACAGTAAAATTTGGGTAGGTGCAAAATTTTTTTTCAAAAAAGGCATATACTTTTAAGTCGTCATTATTCTACTATTGAACATTAGAATTTATTTTTTTTTAAATCATAGATTACTAGGTTTATTAAAATAAACATATGAAAAAAAAAAAAAAACTGATTATGACGGAATTTTTTTTCTAACTGAAAACTGCAAATTTCACTTCTTTTAAACTGTTCATCCATGCAAAATGAATACAACAATACACGAGAAAAAATATATTAAACATTTACACCTGCTAAGAAGGGGACGTATTTTTTCTTTCCAGTGCGATTCCGTCTTAGAAAAGATTTTACTTTTACCACATACTATTTTTTAGATTTTATGTCTCCATTACAGGAAATATGGATTAATAATACTAATGATAACTGAAACATTTACATACAACAAACAAGATTCTTTAAAAGTAAATATCGCAACCTAGGCACTTTTGCACCAATGGAGATTATAAACATGAAAAAAAAAAAGTTTTTTCGGACTCAAATTTTTCGTAAGAGTAAGTATCGATGTTCTGTCGAAATTCACTCGGGTCGGGTTCGGACCGAATTTTTAACTTTTTTCCGGGCCTGGCCGAGTTTGGGCCTTGTTTTTAGCTAATATATCGGACCGGGTCGGGTCGGGCCGGGCCGAAATTTTAACCTTAATAACGAACCGGGCCGGGCCAATATTTTTTTCGTTCGGGTTGGGCCAATATTTTTTACGTTCGGGTTGGACCGGGCCGAATTTTTTTTCTATGGATCGGGCCGGGGTCGGTTTTGGAAATTTCGGTCCGTGCAGACCTCTATGGACAACATAAGCTGCATGTTGATCAACAAAGAAAATAATTTTACTCTTTCACACGCTTAAGCGAATTTGTCAGAAATTTGCGAAGAAAATTTTCAAAGACCGTTCTTGTCATTCAAAAAAAATCTCTATGAGTCTTATTCAGGAAGAAAGCTCTTTATGTTTTCAAAACACTTCCATTATTGTGATTTTCTGACAACTGATGGTGCTATATTTTCCCTCCGTCAGGATTTACGCATAGCAAAACAAATTTAGTTATTTATAATTCGTGTCACTTAAATCGCGTTTGTAATCTTCACACGATGATTCTGATGATCTTTAAGAATTCTTAATGTCCCAAATCTAGCAGTTCTCATGTACTTTCAAAAGATCTAAAAATCCTATGATGTCATCTCAAAATCCTATGATTATCATTTCTGACAAGTAGATGAGAGAGTTGATCTATCTTTTAAGAAATAAAACATAAATAAGACAAAAGTCTCGACAAACAAATGATCTGTAACACCCTTAACACATTTATGTCAAAATACACGTGCTTAGATAATCTCATTTCCTAAATCGAATCTTCAGGATCGTTTTGTACTTCCTTCACAAAACCCGAGTTGGCTATTCAATAACGTCTCCTTCAAAGGTCGAAGTACGTGATACGCCTGTATTCCTTACACCTGAATCTAAATTACATTAACTGGGGCAGCAGAGCTTGTTTTAGCCGGAAGTGGTCAGTGGATGTATCAGTCTCGTCACTAGTCGCAATCAACGGCCCCGATTGATTGTGGGGGCCGCAGGGTCCAGATCACGTGTTCTCGAATTACACAATGTTAAAACAAAAAAAGTGATCACGGAAACAACAAACACTAGTAATGAAATTTCTTTTGGGCTCAATGGAATGCAACCTCATTATATTTCAAGGCACGTAGTAATTTAGAAAGTCATTAAAGCTGTTAAGTGTTAAAATCTAGGGATAAACTTATACTTTTGTTTGCCAATATATTGCAAATAAAATAATAAATCTACAAAAATTTCAAGGACTCAATAATATTTAATAATGCTAAGTTTAAACTTTGTTTAAGTGTGCGAATTCTTCTAGCAAAAGGCCAGTCTTACAATCTTTATTTTAGCCGGAAGTGGTCAGTGAATGTATCAGTCATTTATCATGGATGCATCAGTTTTTTTTTTTAATATTGTGTAACTTTTGAGCTCAATGGAATGTAGCCTCGTTATATTTCAAGGCACGCAATAATTAGAAAGTCGTTAAAGCTGTTAAATGTTAAAATCTAGAGATAAACTTATACTTTCGTTTGACAAAATATTGCAAATAAAATATCTTTCTTTATGAATCTGCATAAACTTCAAGAATTCAATAATACATAGCAATGCTAAACTTAAATTTTGTTCACATGTGTGAGATTTCTTCTAGCAAAAGGCCAATCAAATGAATCGGTTTTATGAATGGTTTTCTTCGGATGTAAAGTATTATCTATAAATATTTTTAAAAAGATCCTCATTAAAAGTTCTTTGAATCTGATATATCATAAATGCACATTCAGCTCCGTTAAAGATAGTCCCAAATGACTTTAGGTTTATTAATTTTCCAACTGCTTTGCTGTATATAATTAAAATTTCAACAAAGACCTAGTCAATGCTTAATTAAAAGAGCTACGAACAACATGGAAAGTTTAATGATTTGCATTCATATTTAATGATTTACATTATGTTAATTATGGCTGTGTCCCTCAAATGTAAAAGAATACTTCTTTTGTTACTTCCTGTTATTTCGGACATAAAATCAGGATGTTTATGAAGTGACCTTTTCATGTTTAAAAGCATCTGTATAAAAACGACTAACGGAATGATGCCGTATTTTCTATTTAGACTTGCGAAGGCACTGAAAGATTTATTCTGCGGCAAAAAGTGCACCAAAATATTCACTGCGAAAATTTTGGGTCTATCAGAATTGAAAAAAGTAAGTCATTAGAAATCAATAGTAAGTCATTAACCCTTTCCGGCTGAGAGTACTTCTGTTTCCAAAATGTTGAAATAAATGAATGACATCGAGATTTGCAAATAAATTTGTTTGATTATGAATAAAATTTCTTCTTCACGTACAATTTCCAAGGCAAATATTCTTTTAAAAATATTAGTGCCGTTGTGGCATTTGGACATTAAAACTAAGTGGGAAAGAATTTAACCCACCATGTCAAGAAATAGTTAACTGGAATTTTTTGTGCATACGTGAAAGAAGTGTCATAAATGACACATTAGTGGGGAATTTTTTGTGCATACGTGAAAGAAGTGTCATAAATGACACATTAGTGGGGAATTTTTTGTGCATACGTGAAAGAAGTGTCATAAATGACACATTAGTGGGATTAACTCTAATGAATAATTCATTCGATTTATAGGCAAATTGTATTTATATAGATCTAACTTTACTTCAGAGTGCATCACTTGAAAAGTTATTTTACCTTAAACAGAACAATACTCGAGTAGTTAGTTTTTTAGAAGTTTAGAATGTTTTACATCAAAGAACAGATCCTATGCCAAATGAAGGACCAAGAGTTATGATAAAGAAGCAGCAATTCATTGCAGAAGGCTGAAATTAGTGCAGAAAGAGATAATAACACAAATTATATACAGGCCTGTGAAGTTGAAATTTTGGAAAATTACAAAATAAATATTCGCTGATTTTTATGTTATCTGGTGTGTTGATTTTGAAAATGACTTCAATTCCCCCCCCCCCCCCTCACGTCAGGATTTTTTATAAAATCGATAGCGATGTTTTTGCTAAAATCCTTTTTGAAAGGGATTTTTGTTGAACAATTCGATTCTTGTCCCAGTAAAAAGATGTTCCTTTGGCCAATAACTTTATTTCTTTCAATCTGGAACCCAACAGTTCACCTGTCTCTTTCGAAATGGCCAGATCTCTAGTCATATCATAAGAACAGGGAAAGGCCAACTGAATTGCCTCCAGAGTGTTTATATTGGGTATCAGAGTCTTAATTTTCTGGATGTTCCGAGTCTGAAGAGCGTGAAGAAATGACTGGCAATACAGTTGGAGGAAAGCACTGACATATCAAGTCCATGAGGAGTGAAGTATGGTCGATGGAATGTAAAATTGAAATCCAAGTGAATTGAATTTTTCAAGAAAATGTGACATGATAGCAATTTTTCATTACTTTTTTGGAATATTCACCAAAAGATATATAAATTTCAGCAATCAACTCCCTTGTGTTTTTTTCATCGGAGACCTGTGTTATTGTTGCGATGTTCGACGGTACAAGGATCGTTTTTTGTTCAAGCTGTTGTGCAATCTTGACAATTCAGTATATTCTTTTATAACACAAATAGGAAAATTTTAAGAAAAATGTTTCACCCTTACTCTGTGGAAGATCAGCCGTTTGAAAATATTGCCGATTGTAAATTATGATATGTATTTGAATTTCGCTTTTAGAATTTTTCGCCCGAATGGAATGCGTTTGACATTCGAAAATTGTATCGGGAAATGAATGTTATTTTCATCTAAATGGATTGCTGAAGACTCGTGGCTGCAGAACTTTCTAAAACGGTCCGATACTGCCGTTTGTTATATACTGCTGTTTCAGTGTATTATTCTATCGTTACCTGCACAATTAATGGAGAAAATTATCGAAAAATACTAGAAAAAAGTCAAATTCCTGAAATGCAGTAAAAACCATTCAAACACACAAAAATTCTTTAATTTTTGACCGAAATTATTTAAATATATAAATTACCAAGTATCAACAATATTCACTAAAACCTCGTTATCAACACAATTTCAAAATGAATCGCACTTATCATTAATGCACACTTCGGCCAATTTAAAAATACACATGTTAGAATAAAACTGCATCAATTGATTCTCAGCTGTTCGCAACAAAATAAAAAGTCGATAATAATTTGTCTTCTTCAAAGAAAAATTGTTCACCCTGCAACTTCTTCAAAAAAGTTTTGAAATGACACCTCTGCTGCCTTGTATCGTTTTATAGTAGTGAGCAATGTCACGCATTCTCTCTTCTTATAGTCACTTTTATGAGAGAACTTTATTAATGGTAAGTTAAACTATAGGACTTTCAATTAATTGCATGATTATCTCGATCACTGAGCATCAATCCATGTGATATTTCGCTGTGTGTATATCGTTCGCACATATTGGTAGCATTCCTAACTTGAGAATTTTGAAAGATAACGTCAGTTTGGCTATTATAGACATTTACTTCGTTTCATTAAATTGCACTCAATAGTAGGGCATATTATATATAGATTCAGTTTATCATTTGTCGCATTAAAAAAACAAAAAGATGACAATTTGAAAGAAAATTGTGCAATACGTATCAGAGAATTGTGATTAATAAACGATTACTTCTAAGTTAAATGACTGAAATAATTTTTAATGTGCGATTTTTAAAAAAAATAACCATTATCATTAGTGATGATAAGATAACAAGGGACAAAAAATATGTGGGAGAAGATTTTTTTCTCCAGATGGAGAGTAAAAACATGTTACTATAGTTTCAAGAGTATTTAATTATAAAACAATCTGTTGGCCTTGAATCAGATACACTGTTAAAATTTTGCGTTAGTTTGAACCAAATTTTGGTGCTGCAGTATTTTTAACCATACGATGACGAAGTCTTGTTCCAGCATTTGGAGGTATGGTTCAACAAGAGCTCCAAATATTTGAACAAGATTTCACCGTGTTATGGTATCAGAAGCAAGAAGTTGCTTTAAAAGCACCAAAAGTTGGTTCAAACCAGCTCAAAATTTTGAACAGTGCTGAGCATGCAAAATTTGTAATTGATCCACTTATTTTTTCATTAAATACTTAACGGTTCTGAACAAAACAGCTGATTAGTTTTCTTTCACAAAAGACTTATGAAATAAACTCTGCATCTGCGCAATCCAATCTAGTTATAAAAACATGTCTGATTTATCATCTACATGCTTAATAAATTTCTTTGAAGTCGTTTTACGGATTTGCAAGAGATTTTTTTCTTTCTAGCTCATTGTGTTTCACGTTTCAGGTATGGTTTCACGTTTTAATTGTGTTTTAGAAGATTTTTGGAAGGAAAGGGCAGTTTCTGTGAATATTTGAGGAATCTTCTACATTTTCGGCACAGATTCTCAATGCATTGGAAATAATTATATCGCGTTTCAAAAGCGTGAGAGGCTGGTGCACATTTATTTTTATTTGGGTTTTCTAAGAAACTTTTCATTAGAATTGAAAGTTGAATACATTTTAATGTCAGAAGTTAAATCCCCAGTCACTATAATGAGAGCCCCTTTGTTAGATTGGAAATATTTTCGTTTAACAATCGTAAAATCATACTTTTTCGAAATTCGTTTACAAAAACAGACCGGATTATCAGTAGGGTCTCAACTTTTAGGTTCGTTTGGGTAGATTTTTTCTAAAATATAAAATTATAAAATTTGGAGATGTGCGCTGCCGAATACAAAGAAGCAAACAGCATTAGGCTCATTTGGAGAAATATTTGTTTAAAAATATAAAGTCAAAACAGTGTAAACTGTCGAAGGTATCGAGGCCTAGAACTGTAGATTCGTTTGGATAGCTTTTTGTTTAAAAAAGTAAAATCATACTAATTCGATAGCATATGTTGCCGCCGGCAGTGAGACACCAAGTATAAAAATGTATAATCGTTTAACATTGATTTTAGGTACGAGGGCAATTCCGAAAATAAGTTTCCCCTGGCGACTGTGGACAGAGGTGTGTATGAAAGACAAAACATATTGTGAAACATTAAAGATAAGACGTAAAATTTACTTTTCTATGAAAGTGTCAAGTGAGTTGAGACATTTGTCATACCCCTTTAAATGCTTCAAAAATACCCCCTGGAAAAAAATCAGGGCTTTGCGTACGAAAGAAGCGTTGCATCTCTTGTGTGATTTCAGCATTGCTTCCAAAACCGTGGTCAAGCATTGTTTTAGTCTATAGTGGTCGTGCACGCCCGTCCAGGTCTCGGTCTGTCCAACACTCGTTGATGCCTCTCTGTGGAAGTCTATCGGCCAGATGTGATGTCGGAACAAAAGGTGTGGAGATAGTGCCGCCGATTCAGTGAGGGGCATCATCAAGTGTTGGACAGACTTAGACGGGCGTACACGGCCACTACTAATGAAAGCAATGCTAGACTACAATTTTGGAAGCAATGCCGAAATCACATATATCAATCAAAGTAGCTCCTGCCAGGGGCTTCTTTGATCCATTCACTAAGTTTCATATAAATTGAATGCATTTCATATGTTCGATTCTCGAAACCTCTTGCAGTAGAATCAGATAATGAATGGACACTACAGACTCGATAAACAAACATTTTTCTGACATAGCATTTCTAAGAAACTAGAGCTATTGCTGACCAAACCAGACCGGACACAAAGTAGCCCCAAAAATTAGTTTTCATGTTAGCTTTATTAAAGCATAAAAATTTCCTGTCAAAAGGAAAAGGAAAAGGATAAACTATGATCACACACGAGTTACAAGTTATTAACACGTTCGCTGCCGCTTACGTAAAGATGTGATGCTAGATAATGCCGCACTGTAGAAGTGGGTTTTTCCCAGAAGCCGATTTACTGTTTATAACAAAGAATCAGTGAAAGATTTTCCCGCGCCAGAGCGTGACTGGCTATTGGACATCACCCCACATACCGCGCTGGCGCGTGAGTGGCCCCTTAAAGTTGGCGCCAATCACGCGCTTTCGCGTGAGCGACAGCGAACGTGTTCAAGGACACTTACCTTATTTGTAGAAAAAAAAAAAAAAAAAAAAATTATGCATTGACATTTTAAACATATTTGTGGCTTTACGGACTATTTTTGTGATTTCCTCCATTAACTATAATATTTTCACGTACTTCAGCAGGTGCATTTCCTAGGATACGCGAAATACAGGTTGGGAATAGCTGATTTAGAGCTTTGCGTAACTGTTTTGATGCTAAGAATTCAACTTTTTGACGAAATGATAAAAGAATGGTTTTGAAAAGATGTACTAAAAATTTATAAAATAGATTGTCAGAATAAAAAACATATTAGAGTGTTAAAAAGAGTTGTTAAAAATATACTTTTTAAAGCTGAATTAAAATGCGTTTCATTAACCAGTGTTTGTTAACATGGAAACCAATGTGAATGCTTCGAGACATAAAGAAATTATTACTTTGCTCGGCTACTTTTTTTAAAACCATCAATACATTCGAAGGGCTTAACTGAAATAACAATAGACTCTCACAAATCCACTCTGCTTGGGAACAGAGGTTGTGCGAATTTTAAAATTTGCAGATTTCTGGTCATTGCTTTGTTTGCATCTTTTAAACAATAATTTCAATGTAAAAATGTAATTAAAATTATGATGAATGATTAGTAAAATATTAAAATAGTTAAATAAAGTAATAAATTAAAATAATAAAAATTAAGATAATTTAATAAATGATAAAATTATTTAAAGTAAAGGTTAAATACGCAATTATAATAGTGAGTAATTAAATATGCATAATAAAGATGAGATATATATCTCTTGAATTATTCAATGAAACTTGCCTCATAAAGGTACCCTACTTATTCACTGTCAAAGTCATGATATGAGGAAACTTTATTTCAGATTTAGTCAGACTTAATAATAAAAAAAAGCTTGATTAATACATAAATATATTTGGCAAAACGATTGCGATTATCAATGACGTCAACCATATTTTGAATTTTTTCAGAAATTAATTTATATTTCCTTCATGAAAAACCATGAGTTCAGTTATATTAGCAAGAATTACATACTAAAATACCTACGAAATGATATATACAGTGTTGGGCACGTTCACAAAATAAACGAACTAATTCAAACTCACGTTCAATTTCTGAAAAGTGATTTAAGTTCACGTTCAAATTCAAAAATTTTCAAACGAACTCGTTCAAATCAAACTCATTTGTAAAAGTGAACATAGTTCACTAAAAAGTTCACTTTTTTTATGTTCGGATATTATTGTCCAAATTTACAAAATTTTGTGAACTCATCATTTGATTATTTGATATGTAAGATAGAGGTATGCACGGACGGAAATTTCCAGTCCCGATTCATAGAAAAAAAAAAAGTCCGGCCCGATATTAAAATAAAAATTTCGACCGAGCCCAGCCCGGCTCGTAGAGAAAATTTAGCGGCCCGATATAATAGCGAAAATCAAGGCTCGACCCGGCCCGATATAATAGCTAAAAACAAGGCCCGATCCAGCCTGATATAATAGCTAAAAAGAAGGCCCGAGCTTGGCACGGCCCGGAAAAAAAAGTTGAAATTTCTCACCGAGCTCAGCCCGACCCCGAGTACATTTCTACAGGACATTGATATTTACCCTTACGAAGAGTTCTGGCCAAAAAAACTTACCTTAGTCTGTTTATAATCTCTATTTATGCAGAAGTGCCGTAGGCTGCGATGTTTATGCTTTTAATGAACCTTTGTTAGTTGTATGTAAATGTTTCAGCTATCATTAGTATTATTAATCCATCTTCCATGTTATGGAGACATAAAAATCTAAAGAAGGATATATGGTAAAAGTAAAATCTTCTAAGATGAAACCGCACTGAAAAGAAAAAAATACGTTTCCTTTTTAGCAGATGTAAATGTTTAACATATTTTTTCTACCGTATTATTGTATTCATTTTGCATGGATGAACAGTTTAAAAGAACTTTAATAGAAATTTTCAGTTTTCAATTTAAAAGAAAATTCCGTCATAGGCAGTTTATTCCATATGTTTAACTCTATTTAAATAAGCCTGGAATCTACGATTCTTAAAAAAGAATAAAATTCCAATCTTTAATTGTATAATAATGGCAACTTAAAAGTATGTGCTTTTTCGCAAAATCAAGCCAAATTTTACTGATTTCTGAGCAGACTTGGCCCCGTCGAGAAAAGGATTTTCATACGGGATGATTCAACAGGAGCTGATTATTTTGGTCCATGAAGACAAGGAAGAATGAAATAAGTCTCGGCTTCGTACGGAAAAAATATATTAGGCTCGGCCCGGACCGATACTCTAGGAAAAAAAATTAAGGCCCGAGCCTGGCCCTGCTTGAAAAGATTAGTGACTAGGGCCGGACCACCTGAGTCTTTAAAAGTTAGGCCTGAGCCCGACTCGGCCCGAATGCCGCTAATGGAAATAGGCCCGAACCCGGCCCGGCCCGAATGCCGTTTATGAAAGTCGTTGAACCCGAACGTTGAAATTGTTGAACCCGACCCGTGCAGACCTCTAGTGGGCATACCCTTCGAGACAATGCTGGTCTGAGTATTGTGTTTTAGTAATTGCTCCTTTTTGCTAGTTTGGAACTTAGTATTAATTTTACAGAAGAGGAGGGGCTAACTTACCTTATAGCAATTGCGATAGACAAAAAACAGACACAAGAGGCAGATCTTATAATGATTCCGTTTAATTTTTTAAATGCGGAACTCTAAAAAGTACTTATTACAGTTTCCCTTTCATGCTTATGTTTTTCATTTAAAAAAGGGGGGTCATGGGCTGCGTAAATAGACACATTTATTCCAAAGTATTAGTTTTTCCAAATTTATTTCTGTATATCCCATTGTAAACTAAATTGATTTTAAAATTAGTCCTTAACTGTATCTAAATATCGGAAATATTAATAACATTAACACATTTCCACGGATTGGAGGCTTAAAAATATAAAACATTCTATACTGGTAAATCTTAAAAAAAAAAAAAAAAAAAAAAAAAAAAAAAAAAAAAAAAAAAACACTTAGAAAAATTCATTGTAGACAGATTCTTTATTAAGAAATTCGCCGTCTTTTACAAATGTGTTAGGATTTTTTTTACACGGATTATTCTATTCATTTTGCACCGATCTAGAAATTGTTCATTTAAGACAGGATTTCGTCATATGCAAATTTTTGTACCACCTTTTATAATACTGTTTCCGCCATCCCCTAGCATTGTATATGAACTATTCTTTAAAGAAAAGTTTAATTGTTGAATCATGGTAATTTAAAATTAGAATAAACTATGGCTATATCGGAATCGATCGGTATCTTGAAAATTTTCCGTAGAAGACAATTCCGTCTTAGACAAATTCTACTCTGTCTGCGGATTCACAGGAACTTGAAAATCTTTCCGATTTAGACATATTTCCGCCTTACACAGGGCACCTTGTATAGAGAGTTTACTGTATATATCTATTTTCGGCAAAATTCTATACAGCCCAGGTCCGGTTCGGCGCGACCCGAGTCTGCAGAAGAAGTGACTAGGATACTATCCAGAGAAGTGATATCCAGACTTAACCCGTCCTGAGGCTCGTGTAGGACTCTAAATGGCATATGAAAGAAGGAAAAATGTACTAAGGTCTGGAAAATTTTTAAATAAATTATGACAAAATTGAACGTAAATTTGAACGTAAATTTCGTTCAAACTCGTCTATTTTTTGAGTTTCCGTTCAGTTCACGCTCGTTTAAAAAATAGTGAGCGAAGTTCAGTTCAAAGTTCACAAATAGTGAGCGAAACTCGTGAGTTTTCGTTCAGTGAGTGCGTTCATACCCAACACTGTATATATATAATGTAATTTCATCTCTATATCTAAATTGAAAGGGAAGGTTTATTCATTACATCTATGATGATATATGTGGATTTTAGAAGTTTGCGGATTTAAAGGAGTCTACTGCATTTTTTTAAAAATGGTATTTAAATTTTGTCTCAATCAAACCAATTGGAGCAAGTTAGTGTGCATTGACAAACTAAAATTTAGCTGAAATTGAGTTTGTAAACATTTAGAACAAAATAACCCGTAGATGAAAACAAAACTTTTAAATTAAACTCAAATACGTTTCGCGAAGCATACTTAAAATTAACTGATCCAGAGAACATCTATATATTTAAAACACCTGGCTGTTTTTTTGGACATCAGCCCTGAGCTTTCTACTGTCCCGATTTTGATAATTATTTTTTTAAATGAAAGCTGTTTATGTGTAGATGTGCCCATTCTGGCTAATTTTTAATTTATTTCAATTTTTATATTTTATTTTTAATTTTAAAAGCTTTTTCATGACATTTCTTCAAAACAGTGGCAACAGGTTAAGTTTTTCTCAAAATTTATTTTGTTTCATTATTTTCCACCAATCAGGAGATTGATCTCATCGGTGAATGTATAAGCGCATTTCAAAAAAATAAATAAATAAATAAATAAATAAAAAATAAATAAAATAAAATAAAATAAAATAAAATAAAATAAAATAAAATAAATAAAGGTTTTTGTTAAATTTAATCATAATAAAATGATTGCTCATAGTTATTCCCTGCAGTACACAGATTATTTACTGAGTAATATTATTAAGTATTATGTAAGTAAAATAACAGAAGATAAACTTTAATAAAATATACTATCTAAAGCGAAATTTTGTCGATGGAGAAAATGTCGTCATACAGAAACCAGATAAATTTGTTCCATGAGTATAATATGCATTGTTATAGCTGTGTCAGTGATGATGTCATATTCACTGACTTTAATTCCTGCATCTAAATAAAGTGAACTTCTATTAATGTGAATGTCCATGGTGTGCTCAAATGAAAATATTTCTATAAACTGCGCCATTTCTATTTAATTATAATGAATATTTTATGAAAAACTAAAGAATTCTTATATAACTGCATAAATCACGATTTTATTTAAGAAAAGATGAGTATTTCTGAAGGTATAAATGATGTCATATTAGAAAAAAAAGAATAAAACCTGTAATATGCCGGTATTACTATATTTCTATCTTACATAATATCAAAAAATAATTAAAATCATTTCATTGTATTAATTTATTGTTTAAAAAAAATTGTATTTCAGCAACAAATACAAAAATTTTATTCTTTTTAATAACAGAGATATCGTTTTTTTTCTTTTTGTTGTTACCATAACAATAAAATTAATTTTTACAAGTTCATGGAGGATACAAACCAATAAATAAATTGAATTTATTGCAAGTGCTGTAAATGTGTAGTGGGTTGGTTAAGCAGTTTAGTAAGTCCCTGTTTCTATTATAATTAAAATGTTTCATTGATATTGTAATTTTTGTACAGTTATCAAGCGATATTTAAACGAAGAAAAGATAAACTAAGCAGATATTTTTGAATTCGTCTTCTGGGGTATAATATTAACATCCTAAATAATTTGATAGTATTTAAAGTTTAGAAACCGCATTAAAAAAAGAATTGCAGCTGAAGTTATGTCCAACATAGTAATTTATGTGTTGTTTTCCTTATTTTTTGTTATTTTCTGAAGTTTGTACATTTTCATCATGAAAAGCTATCTTATCCCTATTTTAAGAGGTAGCAATTGTTTATTTCGCTCAGTATTTTACTGTCTATATAAGATTGATATATATCATACCTAATATATATTCTTTACCGTCGAGTTTCGACGGGTGCAACTAGTCAATTTTTAAAACTCATTTTAATAGGTAATATGCTCGAATGTACTTCATGATCATAAGGAAATTAGCGTTCGACTTTGTATAATTTTAACGAATTTAAGACTATAGACTAAATGTAAATTCACCTATAAGCTGAACTCAAACATGACCCATCATAATGCATTTGAAATAAATTTTTCTCGGTCTCGTAAACATTTATGTATGTCAAAAGCTCCATGATGTTTGATTTTTGTTCAGTATTCTCATTTTTTTCAAGGGTAATATTGGTAAGGTTCTCAAATCGATAATAATATACAGGTGAATTTTTGATGAGCTAAAAGTTATGATTTTAAAAGTTAATTTTCTATTAATAATCTGAATAAAAAATTCATTAAAGAAGTTTTTTATACCTCGAATTCAATAAATATTTGAAAAAGAAAAATTCAGGTTTCTTTTTTAATTTAAAATTTTAATAGTCATTAACTAGTTTTTTAAAATGTTTCTACTTTCCAGTTTTCAAAAAAATTTCCTCGGTTATTTTTTATTTTATTACTTAAAAGAACTTACCGGGTGTCCCAAAAACGACTGATAGATTTCAAAATTCAATAACTTGCAAACAGTGACAGCTATTTAAAATTTTTTTTGCAGTAGGGTTATGTATAATGTCAGGAGTTTTTTTACAGTAACTTTTGATTTTAGTTCGAATTTCAAACAATAGATGGCGCTGACGGCAATTGAAGCCCAGGTCGACGCCGAAACTGACCTCACTCAACACTGATCACCTAGGGTACCTGGACCTTGTTTGTTACCGAAGGTTGAAGGAAACACTATGATCACCTAGAGTTCCTACATCCTTCGGTACAAACAAGGTCCAGGGGCTCTATGATCACCTGGCCTTCCACGCCATCTATTGTTAGAAATTCGAACTAAAATAAAAAATTACGGTAAAAAAACTCCTAACATTATACATAACCCTCCTGCAAAAATTTTTTTAAATAGCTGTCACTGTTTGCAAGTTATTGAATTTCAAAATCCATCAGTCATTTTTGGGACACCCGATAATTTAAAAATTTGTCCATACGTTTATATGTCCAAAAAAAAAAAAAAAAAAAAAGTAATAATAATATATATATATATATATATATATATATATATATATATATATATATATATATATATATATATATATATATATATATATATATATATATAAAACAAGATACGAAACTGAATTTTCATCAAAAGTTATGTAATGAAAAATAGTCCACCGTTCCTTTAAACAGAGAAATTAGGAGCATTTCTAGCACTTCCATGCTGCTTACTTAATACTAAGCAAAATTGAATATTTCGATAAAATATCTTCATCAATGTCGAAGCTTTAAACCAAACACAAATTTCGATTCACTCTTCATTCTTTTATTGAATAAATGGATTTCAACCATGGCTTTCTATGTAAACAAAGTTTGTTGCGGTAAACTCTACCACCTTTTAGGGGTGTTTTTTAGTCAAATATTCAGTTCCTCTCTTTAATATAAAAGCTATGGATGCGGAATGCACTTGCATTTAAAAAATATCGCCTCGGGAAATTAATATTTTGTATATTTTCCCTATGCATTCTTTTTAAAAGATGCTGATTTCTTTTTTAGCAACAAAAGTATTTCTGAAATCTATGCTTAATTTAGTACTTTGTTAGTGAATGTGCTTTATTTAACCCCTTCGCGACGGGAGCCTTTTACGAAACTTTTAATGTTTTGTCACCGGTTTTAAAAAACAGAAATTTGTTTCTTCTTGAATAGAGAAAATGCTCCGATTGAATAAGGTAAATTTTATAGCATAATTTTACACCGGTGGGAACAAACAAGGATTCTTAAGACTTTTTGCGGCACGTATACGTGTCGCTCGTCCCCAAGGGATTAATACTTTATGCGTTAAAAACTGACGAGCTGTGACTAACATTTTAAGACTGAAAATAAAAGTAACTGTATAATTTATTAATATATATGTTATTTGAATATTTTGTTAACTAAAAAATAAAAAGAGACACTCTTCAAGAAGAGTATACACAGAAAAAAAAAATTTGCGGCACGTATACGAGTCGCTCGTCCCCAAGGGGTTAATACTTTATGCGTTAAAAACTGACGAGCTGTGACTAACATTTTAAGACTGAAAATAAAAGTAACTGTATAATTTATTAATATATATGTTATTTGAATATTCTGTTAACTAAAAAATAAAAAGAGACACTCTTCAAAAAAAGTATACACAGAAAAAAATGTTTAAAGCATAAATTTTTTCAAGAGATATTTAAAAAAATAAGAATGCTGGCCACGCTCATAGCTGTAACATTAGAGAGGGAAATTCGAGGCCTCACTGTTCCTTAAAATTTTGTACGCCACTTTTTGGAACACCGTGTACATCCACTTATTAATGTACTTTTGTAAATGTCATCAATGTCGCAAATTAAAAAAAAAAAAAAAAAAAAAAAAAAAAAAAATAGAGGACAACGGAATTATTTTGGCAGATTTAAGAAAAACTTTCACATCAGTGTCAACACATGTATAGAAATGGACGTCGTCGTTGATATAACAGATAATCTTACGGCAAATGAAGCGATGAAGATGACGTTCCGGCCCGTTGTTTCACAAGATGATTATCGTGTAATGT
Source organism: Maratus speculifer (assembly GCA_964019185.1). Taxonomy (NCBI): domain Eukaryota; kingdom Metazoa; phylum Arthropoda; class Arachnida; order Araneae; family Salticidae; genus Maratus; species Maratus speculifer. The sequence goes on from OZ025295.1 coordinate 171,317,976, forward strand.
CACTTGTAAAACCAGGTGAAAACCAGTGTAACCTAATGCTGATTTTGCGGATACGTTTGTTGATTGAAGTAATACAGTAACCCATATGTAATAAGAAGGGTTTTTTGTGATCTTCAGAAATCAAATATTTGTAACTCATTAATTTATTGTTTATTTTTTCCTTTTCTTTCTTTTTTCTTTTTTCTTTTTCTTTTTTCTCTACAATAAAGTATTTTTAATTGGATTTGTTTCCGTTTTGTGGTAAATATTTTCGATCAATTTTCCACCTTTTTACCTACATTAGTTTTACAAAAAAATCTATTTTTAATAAAGTATATGTTATTTAATATGTATTTATGAACATTAATATTTAATTATTATAATCCGCTTTGTTATTTCCTATACCTTTATTGGAAAGTAGACCTTCTGAAAATTAGATTATTGATGATGAAGCTCGAGTAAGAAAATTTTGAAGTGAAATATTATTATCGATTATTTTAAAATATATACATTTTCTTGTGGCTTTGAAAACTGTTGTATCTTTCTTGTACATTAAAAACTAAACAGGTAGGCGGCACAAAAATTTTCATTCAAACTAAATCGTCCAACATTAATTTATAAAGACTTTTTATTTTGTCTAGTCAGCTCTTAGTATAGTAATATTAAATTAATAAGCTAAAATAACTAAAGTGAATCAAGTTTATCACCATCAAAAAATTAAGTAATTCACTAATTTAACTTAAGTATAACAAACTACTAATGATGACTACTATGAGTTTATGAATAATGAACTAACATTCACTTAAGTACACTGGTGAGCAAAATTTAAGGACGAGTCCTAAAATGCAATTTTCAAGGGATTTCGAAGCAATAATTTTCACGCGAGTATTCAAAAGGAGAGTATATAATTGGAATAATTACTATCCCTGCATAACAGCTAGTCTATATAACATCTCATTCAGATCCCACATGGTCAAAAAAGCCACAGTCACTACGGCGAAACAAAAAATAGGAAATTCCATAGGTCTCTTTTATAAGTATCAAATGACTGCTATATGCTATATGTGTCTCCACTGACAGGTCATTGTGACTGCTATTTTGCGGTGAGTCACCGGGTGACTTTACAATGTCGTTTCATTGAGACTCTCGTGTGACCTTTCATCTGGAGACTCAATTTCAAAGTCATTGTGAACGTTGCATTATGATAAATTACCAAATAATCTCACATTAAAGTCACATGGTGACTTTTCACCACTTTTCACAGTGGTTACTTCACAGTAGGGTCTCTGTCACCATTTGAAAAAGTTTTGTAAAAGAAAGTCACCATGTTACTTTAATGTAACATTATTTATTGATTTATCATGATGCAACATTCACAATGACTTTGTAATTGAGTCTCCAAATGACAGTCACATGGGAGTCTCAATAAAACGACATTGTAAAGCACCTGATGACTCGACACAAAGCAGCAGTCGCAGTGACCTGTCAGTGGAATCACATATATTAGTCATTTGAGACTCAAAAGGGAATTGGAATATGGAATTTTCTATTTTTTGTTTCGCCGTCGTGACTGTGACTCTTGTGACCATGTGTGACCTGAATGAGATGTTATATGGACTAGCTGTTATGCAGGGACAGTAATTATTCGAATTATATTACTTCCTTTTGAATATTCGCTTGAAAATTATCGCTTGAAAATCCCTTGAAAATTGACATTTTGGGACTCGTCCTTAATTTTTGCACACCAATGTAATAGTCAGTCTACGTGAAATGATGAGCATGAAGCACCGGGCGCATAATATTTGAAATTTTGGAATAAGCATAGGGTGTAATTATTTCAACTTTTAGATTAAAAATCGTATTTTAATCTTTAAAATGTCTTGAAATGCGCGAATGAGATCGAAAAGAAATTTACATAGAGGATAAAAGAAAAATGAAATCCGTATTAAATAAAGATAAATTTAATGTAATCCATTGTAGAATCTTCTTTAGAGCTTTGAAAGTCAATAAAAAATAAATACCGTATGAAAATTTCCCATCAAAAAGGAATACAAGAAAGAAAAAAAAATATGCGTTAAACAGAGATTATAAAGCACTTCCCAACAAATTCAGAATAACGTGACAAAACTGCACCGTTCAGAAAATTAAAATATTTAAAGTGCTATTGCACGTGTTGTGCTGCAGGCGTCAAATTGCAGGCGTCTCCATGTTATCCTATGGGACCAGGGGAGTCGCTTAGTAGCTCGCGATTATTTTTTGTCGGAGCGTCTTTGACGCCTGGAACGAAGCGAGTCGCCAGTAAGAGCCAATCAAATGTTTGGAAATCCAAATGATGGTAAAGACTCTTCTCGAACAGTTAATGAAATGCTAAAAGTGCTATTACACGTAAAAATTGCAAGTGACAAAAATCGCCTGCGTTTTTTCGTTTTCTTAGCATTTCATTGGCTGTTCGAAAAGAGTCTTTACCATCATTTGGATTTCCACGCATTTGATTGGCTCTTACTGGCGAGTCGCTTCGTTCCAGGCGTCAAAGACGCTCCGACACAAGAGAATCGCGCGCTAACCAAGCGACTCCTCTGGTCCCATAGGATAACATGGAGACGCCTGCAATTTGACGCCTGTAGCACGACGCGTGTAATAGCACTTTAAGAACACGAAAAAACGCAGGCGATTTTTGTCGCTTGCAATTTTTACGTGTAATAGCACTTTAAAAGTGCTATTACACGTAAAAATTGCAAGCGACAAAAATCGCCTGCGTTTTTTCGTTTTCTAAGCATTTCATTGGCTATTCGAGAAGAGTCTTTACCATCATTTGGATTTCCTAGCATTTGATTGGCTCTTACTGGCGACTCGCTTCGTTCCAGGCGTCAAAGACGCTCCGACAAAAGAGAATCGCGCGCTACCAAGCGACTCCCCTGGTCCCATAGGATAACATGGAGACGCCTGCAATTTGACGCCTGCAGCACGACACGTGTAATAGCACTTTAAGTCTCATTTTACCTTGTGAAAATATATAACGCATGTCAAAACCGAATTTCAGCTGTTCCCACCTACAATCGGAAAAATTTCTGATTTTTTTAGCAGCATTGTACATTATGCAGAGATTTGTGTCTATTAACAACATGCATTCCAAAATTTAGTTCATTTAAGAGATACATATATTTCAATTGAAATTTTCCCTTCAGCAATTTCCTCTAATAAGGAGAATGGTACGCAAATACTTTTATGCAGCCCTGTATATGAGCTATAGAGTTTATATATAAAGAGTATTATGCACAAAACTAATTAAAATTAAAAGCCCATACCGAATTTCAAAACATATTCTCCCGCATTTATTACGCAAAACCGATGTGTCTTTTAAATTTATAAAAAAATATATGGATGCTCTGTTTTATCGTGACCGTTGTGAAATTTAGCGATTTATATCAGTTTCGATACATTTGAAATAGCATAATGTCATTAAAGTACTCTTCAACCGATTTTTCCTCGTATACCATAATGTAATTGAATTCTTTTGAGTGTCCCTGTAAATGAACATTAATCGTATATATAACTCAACTTTGTTGGGAAAAAAAAAAAAAAAAAAAAAAAAAAAAAAAAAAAATGAAAATGTTTTTAACGTGCTATATCGATATACCTTTAAAAATCTATATAATAAAGGCCAAACGTATCTGTGCGTAACGCATACGTCATGTTTTGATTGGCAACACTTTCCGATGAAATTTCGGTTTTGCAATTTTCGCTATTGTAAATTTTTAAACTTCTAGACATTGCAAGTTTTCAATCTTTATACCATCGTTTAGAGAAAAAAATGCACTTTTAAATGCCGTTTGCCAGAAAACTGTATCTCAATTTGTTTTTGAGATATTAATTTTTTTTTGTAGTTTTTGGTTCAATTTTTCTAATGGTGGCAACTTGAGTATCGCATTTATGTGAGAAAAAGAGAAAAAATAACCATAGAGTAAAAAAGAAAAAAAAAATAGAGATGTAGTTTAGTGGCTGGAGGTGACGTCAAAAATTTAACTCTAAAATTCGCTGCATTGCATCAAACACAACGACGTTCTTTCCCAAGAAAGAAAAACTTTTAGCGATGCAATTTTAATTCATAATACAATGAAATGCTATTTTATAATGCTAAAACATATTCAGATCTTTATCATTTAGAGAAAAAATGGTGTTAAAAAAATCGGTCTCTGTTCCATGTGATTGTTTTGTTTGTGTCGAATGAGAGACTTATAAGATTAACGCCCATCAAACTGTTTTAATCGCATACTGCACCTCCATCTATCTCTTTTCTCCATGGAAAATAACAGATCACTGTATATTTTAGTTGTCATATTTTCGTAGCAACGGAAAAAAAATAGTAATTAAAAACCTGTTATGTCTGTATATCGTTGTCTATAAAACCCGGTAATGTTGTTGGTTTTATTTCGTTTTTATCTATGAATTTGGTGACTTTTAATTCGTTGTAAACTTACTTTACAAAAGATACATCAATTAACCTTTACAAAAATGTATTTTAAAGAATATCTGGGTGTCATATTTTCTTAGTTGTTTTTAAAAACTGAGAATGCAATTTTATTCTTTGGTGAAATCTTTGGTTAATAACTGCTATCTTGCGTCTAATACGTAGGGCCGTAGTGAACAATAGGGAGGGCTCAAGAGAATGTAGGGGGGCTCATAGTTTTTTTTTTTCTCCGAGGCAGAAAGATAAATTAGTGCATATTCATATTGTAAGTACTCTGTTCCTTATTAAACTGTTAAAATAACACCATTTTATGCTTAGAAAAGTATATGATGATGAAGTTTTGAGTGTATAACTGGTGCAAAATAGCCCATCATGTTAGCTTCATATGTACAAATAGGATGAGGGAGTGTTGAAACACTTATTTTAGATACAATTTAGTAACTCTGCAAAACTGTGAAAAGGTTTCAAAACTAAATTAGATTTTTAAACAAAATTTCATTTGAATTTTCGGAACAGAAAATCATTGAGTGACCTTGGAATATTTTCCAGGGGGGAGCTCAAAATATTTTAGGGGGGGGGGGGGTGAGCCGCCCATAGCTCCCCCTTAGCTACGGCCCCGCTAATACGGAAGTACCGATAATTTTTAAAGCTGTATATGATTACATAAATGTTTCATATAAAATTGCTATTTGGAATTAGTTGGCAGTTTAAAAAGCCTATTACGCAGAAAAAATTTATTAGGCTTTCCAATTTTAAATTTTAAAAAAGTTTTTCACCTTTACTTTGTGACCCGGGAACCCCGGGTTCGGTGTACTAGTATATTTTAATAGCAACAAATAAAATTTGCTTTGAAGTACCTTTAAGTTAATTAAAATATCATTTTATCACCCTGTCTATTATTAAAACAGATTTAATCATTGCTATTTTACACAGATATATTTAAAAGTAGAAAAAGACGTCATTTATCGGGAATAATGTTAATATACATTCAAATTTAAAAGCTATTTTTTTTCTATCCACAAATCTGTTTGTCCGAATATGATTTGTATCTACAAATATTTTGCAGAAAATATTTTTGATTTTATCATTCGGGAAAGCTGTTTATGGAAAGTATTGGAAAATGATATCAAGTTTAAAATATAGGATCGAATAAATATAAAAGTCACTAAAATATTTAGAAAATAACATAAATTCTCAAGTACCTTAATTTCTTACATTAATGAAACAGCTAAAAATTGTAAAATGAAAGCTATAAGCGATTTATGAAGAAAAACTAAAATATTTGTAATAGTATGTACTTTTCCTTTTAAATTTGATCGTTTTGCATCAAATAATAAGCTAATTTATTCTCCCCAGTCCTGAGACAAATATTACGAGGCACCACAAAAACCGGTTTAAAATTGCTATACAACATCTCCAAAGATGTATCCGCATATATGTTGATTCTTATGATATACACATATTTATTAAAACCATCTAGAAGTAATTTCAACAATCACAGAAGCATTTAAATTAATTTAAAAACTGTTATTTAGTGTCTCCTCCAGGCGACATCAGAACTGAGGAGGATAAAATACTTTTCAGATTACATATAGTTTTCTCGACCACTTAAGAGTCATTCTTTTGAAATTCAGACAAAAAAGTGATATTTTGATAGTTGTATTTTTTTAATTGGCTTGATACTTTTTTTATGTTGAAGTAAATCACATTTAATAAATAATGGGCAATTTTGAAGCCCTGAAAAATTTTCCTCTTCCTGACAAAAAATGTCAAAGTTCGAAGTTACGAATGGCATGAAAAATGAAATGCCAGTATGTTTGGAGTGCTATATCTATGACAGGCATCAACATCCCAAAATTCTTTTGACATAAACTATTAGTATAACACTATCTGCTTATTAAAACTTATTTATTTCCATGGGGCATTGTTACTTTACATTATTATGTCGCCACAAAGTGCAATCAAAATTACGTTTTTGTCCATATTCTGCATTTAATATTTTATTTAAGCAATAATATCCCAAACTTTTTCTTATAGAATATGAAAGTGTACTACTAGGACAAGCTAAGTAATATAGTGTTTCATCGAGATATTGTTGCGGTTAGCAGATATAATCTGTTAAATATTCAAAATTTTCAAAATCTGCAACATTTCAAGTACTCCTTTCTCAAAAAAGCGTCACAGATGAATGAAACGAAATATGTCATGCTGTAGGTGAATATATGTACAAAAACATGGAAAAGAAAAAGAAATGGGGTCTCTTGATATTTTTAGGCAAAAAATGACAAAAGTTTCAAGAAAAGCAATGTCAAAGATCGTATTTTCCCCCTATCAGAAAATGAAACATCCCAATTCTCTTTCGGAAGGGAAAAGAAAATAGGGAATTCCCTTTTTTCACAGGGAAAAAAAAACACAGAACTATGAAAGAAAAATAAGATTTGTCATTTTCTGATAGAGAAGAAGTATGATCATCGACATCGTTTGTTTGAAAATTTTGTCACTTTTTTTCTAAAAATATTAACAGGCCTCACATCTTTTTTTCCATGTTTTTGTACGTATGGTCGACTGCTGCATAATATATTTTGTTTCATTCAACTGTAACGCTTTTTTGAGATAGGAGTATTTAAAATGTTGCAGATTTAGAAAATTTTGAATCTTTAATAAATTGTGTCTACAAACAGCTATAATATCCCGGTAGAGTATTATATTATTTAACTTGTCCTAGTAGTAGATTTTCAACTCTATAAGAAAAAGTTTGGGATACTATTGCTTGAACAAGATATTAAGTGCGGAAAATGGACAAAAACGTTATTATTAAACCATAACAATGTAAAAAAAAAATGCCCCATAGAATAAATAAATTTTTATAAACAGGTAGTGTTATACTAACAATTTATGCCAAAAAAGTTTTGGGATCTTGTTGCGTGCCAGAGATATTGCACTCCAAACGTACTAACATTTCACTTTTCATGAAAAATGGCATTCACAACCTTGAACTTGACATTTTCTATAGGAAAGAGGAATTTTTTCCAGAGTTTCAAAATTACATATTATTTATTAAACATAATCTACTTCAACATAAAAAAGAAAAAAAAAAAAACATCAAGCAAATCAATCAGTGCAACTATCGCCCTTTGTCTGATTTTCAAAATAATGGCTTTTATATTAAAGATAACTTTGTCAATTATTTTAATTAGCTTGTTTTAATTTGTTTTGAAATACTTTGTTAGAGTTTGACACAATAATTTATAAAATTTTGTACTATTTCATATAATTCTTTATTTAAAAATGTGCATAAATTATCTGAGAAGTATTATTAGTTAAAAAAAGAAGCTATACATACTTTAATTTGAACACATTGAAAAGATGACAGCAATATTTATACATTATTTAAGAATTATTTTAAATATTACAAAATATAGCAAAAACGTTGATTTACAAAATGCATGACGGGGTGGGGGGATTAAATACAAATATTGCAAGATTTTTCTCTCAATGTACAACAGTTTTTCTTACATACCAGAACTTATCAAAAATCGATGCCAGCGGTAATAATTCTTCAGTTACGGAAAACATTTTTTATGAAGGAAAACGCCTGAAATATAATATTTAAAAACAATACTATGGTTTCATTTTCGGTATTTTTATGCGTAGAATTAAAAAAAAAATCTACATTTTAGATGAAGTTACCTTTACATGCGTTTAGAATATCATATTTTATACATTTCACACGAAATAAAAAAATGTTTATGTTTGTACAAAAGGTGAGGCATATTTCTTCACTTATACGCACTGTTGAATGTGTGTACTATTGATAAAAACTTTGACGATGTTTTCACGAATTTAATTTTACGATGGAATACACTATAAAGTGAAGTTTCAGAATAAATTTTGATTTAAATTAAGGAAAATAGAACATATTACTGCATACATATTATTAATATTTCCAAAAACAAATCATTAAAGTCCTTCCGGCAATGCCGGGAGGAAGAGGTAGCTTTCATATACTTATATATATATTTATTTATTTTAAGGTAAGTTACATTGTTCAAAAATACTAAGCTCAAATTAGTGGAAATAATCTTATAAAATTAGTGATTTTATAAGATTGAATACTAGTTTTTGTAAAGATTGAATATTAATAGGAATTTTTGGAAATTAGCCATCTTTTATTAAACCTGGTTTTATTTTAAGCGATTTAGAGAGTCACCAAATTCCACGATATCATAAAGTGTATGCCATTTTAAAGCAACATTGTGGATCGTTCAGATCAGACCGTTTCAAAATGTCAGCCGTAAGCAAAATTCAAAGTGCTATAACTCAATCATTTTTTAAGATATAGACAAAATAAAAAGTGTTCTGGAATTGTTGTTTTAAATTCTAACACGTAAAAGAAAAATCTTTTTCAACTTTTAATTTTTTCGCATTTAATTTGAAATTTTAAATTTTTTTTAAAATTTAAAATGGCTACCATTTTGAAACAAAATGGTGGATGCTGCTGGCCAACGAACTCGGTCGAGACATTTGTATGTACTATGTACATACCAAGTTTCATTGAAATCGGTTCATAAATACGCGTGTTATCACGTGACAAAAATCAGATCGTTTCAAAATGTCAGACATAAGAAAAATTCAAAGTGCTATAACTCAATCATTTTGTAAGATATAAACAAAATAAAAAGTGTTCTGGAATTGTTGTTTTAAGTTCTAACACGTAAAAGAAAAATATTTTTCAAATTTTGATTTTTTCGCATTTAATTTTAAATTTTAAAATTTTTTAAAAAATTAAAATGGCCACCATTTTGAAACAAAATGGCGGATGATGCTGGCCAACGAACTCGGTCGAGACATTTGTATGTACTATGTACATACCAAGTTTCATCGAAATCGGTTCATAAATACGCGTGTTATCACGTTACAAAAATCAGATCGTTTCAAAATGTCAGCCATAAGAAAAATTCAAAGTGCTATAACTCAATCATTTTTTAAGATATAGACAAAATAAAAAGTGTTCTGGAATCTTTGTTTTAAGTTCTAACACGTAAGAGAAAAATATTTTTCAACTTTTAATTTTTTCGCATTTAATTTTAAATTTAAAATTTTTTTAAAAATTTAAAATGGCCGCCATTTTGAAACAAAATGGCGAATGATGCTGACCAACGAACTCGGTCGAGACATTTGTATGTACTATGTACATACCAAGTTTCATTCAAATCGGTTCATAAACACGTTAGTTATCGCATGACAAAAATCAGATATATATATATATATATATGTATATGGTTATATGTATGTATATATATATATATATATATATATATATATATATATATATATATATATATATGTCAACATTTGAACGGAGGGTGGTTTTGGGGTCTGGGGGTCATGATCGGTGAAAATATACCAAAATTTTCTAGAAGTGCTTTCCTCCGGACGGCTGCAATAGGTAGCTTTTTACTTTTTGTAATGAAAGCTACCTAAAATAAAGCTAACTATAATCACAAAATTTTAATAATGTATTTAGTTTAAAAATGACTCTTATTCATTCAAAAAACAAATCATTAAATATAACTATAATTACAAAATTTTAATAATATATTTAACTTACGTTGATTACACTCTTCATTTGTGCTTTTGCGCAAATAAACACGAAGATAATTTTGAAACGAAATTTAAACTTATTCAAACAAAGAATCATTTTAAAATAGTTATTTGATTGCACATAGAGATAGGGAAAGATGGAGCAACGTTACTAAGAATTAAGGTTACTAAGGTTACTAAGAATTTTTATAGGAAACTGGGATGCTTAGAACATTTTATGTAAACTGCAACTCAGGCTAGAAATAAAATTTTAGTTAGATTACTGTAATTTTAAAAGATCTTTTTATAAATCTACAGATTTATGTTGCTTTATAAAAATTAGTTTTGTTGTTTTGTAGATTTACATCTTTTTTTTTTTTTTTTTTTTTTGTACAGTGATAGGTATAAGTATAGATAGAATTTTAGTAAACTTACATTGATTTCCGTAACTTTACAACAGTAGAATTACAGATCCCCCCCCCCCCCGTAAAATATAGATGGGAAATTTAAACACACAGTCAGATTTTAATATACAGTGCATTCTCGATTATCCGAGATAATTGGGACCGCTAAAACCTCGGATATCGGAAATCTCGATTAATAGAAATTGTATATAGAAACTCATCGTGCTCGAGAATTTAAAACCTCTTAGATTAAAAAAAGAGCGTTTTATATATTATATATATATATATATATATATATGTATGTATACAGTATAGGCCAAAGGTTATCGGCCACTTGCGATTTTAGACATTTTGTTAAATATCTAGAAAAATACATAAGGGATTATCCTGAATCTCTAAGTGTGTAAACATATTATTACAAGTCATACATTTCCTCGAAGATGTTTTCCCGAAACTCCATAGGGGACCGTCAACAAATTGAAAAGTACGAAAATCTTTTGGGCAACCCTGTCAAAATTAATGTAGCAAAAGCGTTCAAAATGTAGATTAATGATTACGAGGCTTTTTGTAATAAACTTTGTTCATTTGTATGCGGATAACACGTTTATTCGTAGAAAAATTACGGTTTTTATAAAAACAGTCGCCAATTTTCCCAAGATTTTTGCTAATAATTTGCAGAGTTCTTAATATAAAATAATGTTCTTTTCCGAAAATATGACAGATAATGTTATACATAATACCGAGTAATCAAAATTAAAAACTAATAAAAATTGTATGAAAAATAAGCAGGTTTACTAAATAATTTTTCATTGTGTATGCCTGAAGGCTATTAAAATGTCATTTGCATATTGTGATAGCTAAATGTATTGAGCAACTTTCGTAAATGTCTCAAAATCATAATTTGAAAATTCTGAAAGTGATCGTCTATAGAATAAGGTTAAAATTCGTTATTCCCAAAAAGAAGCAAAAATGTGATGGATTGTATCCAAACATAGTAGTACGTGCCATATTGTGTAGTATATATTGACACTAATCAATGGATAAATGGATACAGCCCTTCATCTTTTTGTTTCATTTTAAGAATAGCGGATTTTGAGATTAATCTATAGACGATCACTTTCAGAATTTTCAAGCTATGTTTTTGAGACTTTCAGAAAACTTGCCCCATACATTTAGCTAAAAGAATATGTAAATGATATTTTGATATCTTTGACGCATGCGCAATGACAAATCATTTACGAAACTTGCTCATTTTTCATACAATTTTTATTATTTTTGAATTCTGATTACAGAGTATTGTGTGCAATTTTGCTTGTCATATTTTCGGAAAAGAACATTATTTTATATTAAGAATACTGCAAATAATAAGCAAAAAACGTGAAAAAAATTGGGACTGTTTTTATAAAAAATCCTAATTTCTCTACAAGTGTACATGCTATCCGCATAAAAATAAACACAGTTTGTTATAATAAATCACTTAATCATAATCTACAGTTTAAAGGTTTTTGTTACATTAGATTGGACAGGATTATGCAAAAGACATTCGTCTTTTTCAACTTGTTGATCTTCCCCTATGAAGTTTTGGTAAAAAAAATCTTCACGGAAATGTATGACCTATACTATTATGTTTATACACTTACAGTTTCAGGATAATTCCTCATGTATTTTCCTAGATAATTAACAAAATGTCTAAAATCACAAGTGGCCGGTCACCTTTGGCCATATAGTGTATATATAAAGTTATGTTTAACAGCTCAACAAATTTAAAAAGCATATCTTCCACGCTGTCGCCAATCAAGTAGTTCCAGGATGTAATTGTCCGATAACATATTGTACCTTGGTGATCAAGAAGGTCACATGACCACTGGAAACAAAACCAAGCTTCGTTATCGGCTCGGTTAACAGAAATTTCGTTTAATCGATGTTCGGTTAATCGAGATTCTACTGTAATAATTTTTATTTAGATGGATTTTATTTCCCACATACATTTTTAAATCTGCATTTGTATTTAATCCGCTTACATGTATCATATCATCATAACTAATGTTGAATAACAAATAATCCATTAATCACTTTATGATTTAAATAAACCCTTAACAGATATCGCCATGATTCTTTAGTGCAAACAAAATAACTTCGTAGGTCGCAAAAGATATATCACTTTCGTTTTTTCTCGAAACGCTCGGACAATACACGTGATTAAAAATGGGGGCCGCATGTCCTCTTTCTGACGTGTTTTTTTTTTTTTTTCTTTTTTTCTTTTCCTCGAGCGGCCCATTAATTGGGTCGATGGTTCGCTTCCCCTTGGACTTCCGCTTTTCCCACGTTTGAAGGAGAAACCTCAATTACGTTAACTCACTAAAAAACACAAATTTCGAACTTTAAAAGAATTTTAGATGATAAGCGCATTTTTGTGTTTTTCTCTTGAATGAAAATCAGACGCATTACTTTGAAATTGTTCGAGATTGTAGGAAATAATACAGGTCAAAATTATGCTGTTTCAGCTGATACATTTTTTATTTTTTCTGCTCGACATTGGAAGTTATATAATTTTGCTTATAAGCAATATTTTTGAGATAGAATTTTTGATAAAAACTGTCACAATGACAATAAATAATATGATGAAAATTTTATCTTGTAAGTGTGGTAGATTATAAAAAAGAGAAGGGAATGGGAGTTTAAAATCATATTGTTTTAATTAATACCTTTTACTTTACTTTTCTTTTCTTTTCTTTTTTCTTTTTTAACTCGGTATGCGAAATTATTTCTTTTTGTCGTTGCTAAAAAATCGTTGCTAAAAGAGTAATAAGACTTTTTTAAAACTATAGTACGTAGGGTTGTGTATAGGCAAATTAGATTATTATTATTATTTTTTTTTTTGTATATATACTAGAAAAGTACGAATGGGTGTACCATAAAAATTGAAAGTGATGTAAAACCTAAATAATATCAAATATTGCTGTTCTGTATAAGTTTTTTTTTAAATCTTATCCGAATTTTTTTTATGAACTCAATTCGGCAATGAGAGTAAAAGTAACGCATATTTAAACTTTATTTGACATCTCATTAACTAAATTTAGCGTAACAATTTTTTATTATTTCTGTGCAGCTAAAACAAAACCCTTGTTCAAAGCTTAAACTTAGCATATGCTAAGTGCGTTTCGAAAGGATGTCACAAAGTTGCAACGCTACTTTGGTCCGTGCCACGTTTTTCCAAATTTGTTTTATATTGACTTTTCAGAACACGGGAGGCGAATTGAGAGGTTCATTCAGTGAAAACAAGTCCAGAATCCCATAGTATTACGTAATTAATTCTAATTAAATTAGTAGGTCTTTAACAATTGGACATTTATTGCTTTTATACTGTTATTGGATATTGTTTTATAGAAATACATCATTAAAAATTGTTATCTAGGCTATAAAAATCGATGGAACATAGAATGCGCCGTCCCTGTCATTATGTCGGTTCAAACCGTCTGTGTTTTTCAGGGTCAATACCTCGGCTAATTATCGACGATTTTTTTCGAAAATCAAACTTTTATACTTCTGCTACGAGAAGTACATCCAGAATTCTTCAACACTTCTGTTGAATGCCCTAAAGTCCAAATTTGTGTGTAACGGGAAAATGTGATTTCCTCAAAAACTATATGATCTAGGATAATCACTATAGTTTTCCTGCAAGATTTAAATGACACATCTATTAAGTCCAGTCTTTTCATATTTTTTTACTGTAGATTTGGAAACAGATCGGAGGTGGTGGAGGAGCTTTTTTTACTTTTACACTACATTTTTGACGATATCACCAAAAATATGTCTTAAAAGTAAAAAAAATATATTTTTTGAGTTCATAAGTTTTCACACGATACCCTACACGATATAAAAAGAAAATATGTTTTTTCAAGTAACTTTATTAACCCATCTATATATTCCCTAAGTATATTCGTGAATTTTTAAAAATCTGTAAATATGTGAGTCGATAGTCTTTATTACTTTCCTCAAAGTGATCTATGACGCTGCCAGTCTAACTTACTCAATGAAGGGAAAGGATGTTAAGTTTGTAATTTATAACCAACTATGCTTGTTTTTTATCAGAAGTTTAAGAACACGCAATAGAATCATGCGATTGTGGATTCTTTTTTCGTTCTTCTTTACGTTTCTAATACTTTCAGACATGCAAGAAAACGAATCACCTCTGAACTTTTAAATCACTTAAAAAAAAAAAAAAAAAAAAAAAAAATTAGAAGCAAAGCATCGATTTAGTGTTAAAGTGGGCGGGGCAAAATTTACAATCTGTATTGTAAGATTCAATATCATTCACTTTTTTGGGCGTTTTGTTTGAAATATTTTGCTACTGCAAAGAACCTATTTTCGCGAAAATGTAGATATCGGTGATTTCGCGAGCTGAAAATTTCGGGAATTCACATGTAGAGAACCGAAAGTTGAAAAATCCCGAAACTACTTAAATATAACCATTTTTGCCAACGCATTTTAAGAAACATCCTCACGCTGAAAAGTTCACCTTTCCCCCTTTCTTCCCATTGTTCTAAAAAAAAAAAGTCCTTCCGGCAATGCCGGGAGGAAGAGGTAGCTTTCATATACTTATATATTTATTTATTTATTTTAAGGTAAGTTACATTGTTCAAAAACACTAAGCTCAAATTAGTGGAAATAATCTTATAAAATTAGTGATTTTATAAGATTGAAACTAGTTTTCGTCAAGACTGAATATTAATAGGAATTTTTAGAAATTAGTCATCTTTTATTCAAGCTGATTTTATTTTAAGCGATTTAGAGAGTCACCAAATTTTACGATATCATAAAGTGTATGCCATTTTAAAGCAACATTGTGGATCGTTCAGATCAGACCATTTCAAAATGTCAGCCATAAGCAAATTCAAAGTGCTATAACTCAGTCATTTTATAAGATATAGACAAAATAAAAAGTGTTCTGAAATCGTTGTTTAAAGTTCTAACACGAAAAATAAAAATATTTTTCAATTTTTAATTTTTTCGCATTTAATTTTAAATTTTAAATTTTTAAAAAAATTTAAAATGGCCACCATTTTGAAACAAAATGGTGGATGATGCTGGCCAACGAACTCGGTCGAGACATTTGTATGTACTATGTACATCCCAAGTTTCATTGAAATCGGTTGATAAATACGCGTGTTATCACGTGACAAAAATCAGATCGTTTCAAAATGTCAGACATAAGAAAAATTCAAAGTGCTATAACTCAATCATTTTGTAAGATATAGACAAAATAAAAAGTGTTCTGGAATCGTCGTTTTATGTTCTAACACGTAAAAGAAAAATATTTTTCAAATTTTGATTTTTGCGCATTTAATTTTAAATTTTTAAATTTTTAAAAAATTTAAAATGGCCACCATTTTGAAACAAAATGGCGGATGATGCTGCCCAACGAACTCGGTCGAGACATTTGTATGTACTATGTACATACCAAGTTTCATTGAAATCGGTTTATAAGTACGCGTGTTATCACGTGACAAAAATCAGAACTCATCGTTTCAAAATGCCAGCCATAAGAAAAATTCAAAGTGCTATAACTCAATCATTTTTTAAAATATAGACAAAATAAAAAGTGTTCTGGAATCTTTGTTTTAAGTTCTAACACGTAAAAGGAAAATATTTTTCAACTTTTAATTTTTTCGCATTTAATTTTAAATTTTAAATTTTTAAAAAAATTTTAAATGGCCGCCATTTTGAAAGAAAATGGCGGATGATGCTGGCCAACGAACTCGGTCGAGACATTTGTATGTACTATGTACATCCCAAGTTTCATTGAAATCGGTTCATAAGTATGCGTGTTATCACGTGACAAAAATCAGATCGTTTCAAAATGTCAGCCATAAGAAAAATTCAAAGTGCTATAACTCAATCATTTTTTAAGATATAGACAAAATAAAAAGTGTTCTGGAATCTTTGTTTTAAGTTCTAACACGTAAAAGGAAAATATTTTTCAAATTTTAATTTTTTCGCATTTAATTTTAAATTTTAATTTTTTTTTAAAATTTAAAATAGCCGCCATTTTGAAACAAAATGACGGATGATGCTGGCCAACGAACTCGGTCGAGACATTTGTATGTACTATGTACATACCAAGTTTCATTGAAATCGGTTCATAAGTACGCGTGTTATCACGTGACAAAAATCAGATCGTTTCAAAATGTCAGCCATAAGAAAAATTCAAAGTGCTATAACTCAATCATTTTTTAAAATATAGACAAAATAAAAAGTGTTCTGGAATCTTTGTTTTAAGTTCTAACACGTAAAAGGAAAATATTTTTCAACTTTTAATTTTTTCGCATTTAATTTTAAATTTTAAATTTTTAAAAAAATTTTAAATGGCCGCCATTTTGAAAGAAAATGGCGGATGATGCTGCCCAACGAACTCGGTTGAGACATTTGTATGTACTATGTACATCCCAAGTTTCATTGAAATCGGTTCATAAGTATGCGTGTTATCACGTGACAAAAATCAGATCGTTTCAAAATGTCGGCCATAAGAAAAATTCAAAGTGCTATAACTCAATCATTTTTTAAGATATAGACAAAATAAAAAGTGTTCTGGAATCTTTGTTTTAAGTTCTAACACGTAAAAGGAAAATATTTTTCAACTTTTAATTTTTTCGCATTTAATTTTAAATTTTAAATTTTTTAAAAAATTTAAAATGGCCGCCATTTTGAAACAAAATGGCGGATGATGCTGACCAACGAACTCGGTTGAGACATTTGTATGTACTATGTACATACCAAGTTTCATTCAAATCGGTTCATAAATACGTTAGTTATCGCATGACAAAAATCAGATATATATATATATATATATATATGGTTATATATATATATATATATATATATATATGTCAACATTTGAACGGAGGGTGGTTTTGGGGTCTGGGGGTCATGATCGGTGAAAATATACCAAAATTTTCCGGAAGTGCTTTCCTCCGGACGGCTGCAATAGGTAGCTTTTTACTTTTTGTAATGAAAGCTACCTAAAAAAAAAAAAAAAAACACGGCATTTATCAATTTTGATATTGCTTCAAGCAAAGGTATAAAAACATACAAATTTGAATATTGTTTAAAGTTATTACAAAGGATCCTGGGTAACACCGGGCGGATCAGTTAGTATAACAATAAAACAAACATAGAAGAAAGGAATATTACGGTAAATAACTTTCCAGCATTATCAAAACAATCGTTATGAAACTTATTTTTTTCATATCATGAAAGAAGATATCAAAATAAATAATTTTGAATACGAATGACATAGATGAAAATGTTATTTCAGAAATTAACTCCTGTAAACGGTTTGAATTCCTTGTGCAGCATTGTACATGATGTATAAATGCAAATACAACACAATGTGCTAAAATTAAATTTAGGTAGAATGTTCGACACTCTGAAATATTTTCTTCAATTCAAGGATTTTTTTTTTTTTTTTTTTTTTTTTTGGGCAGCAGTACTGCCAGGATTTTTTCATCAATAGTATTTGCGATTATCCGTTTCTTTAAAACACTTTCCAATAAATTTGAAGATGATTAGTTTATTTACAGGGACTGACAAAAGTTTGAATTATATTACGGTTTATGGAAAAAAAATCGTTTTAAATAAATTTAAAAGATGTTACACCCTCTCAAACATAATTGTCTGAGCGAAGCAAAGTCTTATACTCAGAGTACGTAACGATATTAAAAGTAAAAAAAATTCTTTCGTCAAGCAAATCTCAAAAAGTACTTGTCGGATTTTAATCCTGTTTGTACCAATAGGTACCTATGAAGGTAATCTGGTGAATGCACCACCTACGAAAAATTAGTTCCAAATAGTTTAAAAGTTATATTAAAAAAACTGATAAAAAAGCACAATTTATTTGCATACGTCACAGAAATCTGGTGTGCGTCATTTTTCACCGGCTGGATATTTTTGTAGGGAACCGAATCAGAGTGCATGGAGTAAATAGCTTGAGCGAAGTGAAGACTAATACACATAGTACATAATGATATTAAAAGTTAAGCATAATTCTTTCGGCAAGCAAATCTGAAAAAATACATGACAAATTTTGATTTTGATTGTACCAGAAGGTACCTATGAGGGTAACTACTGAATGCACCTACTCTCAAAAATTTGTTCCAAATAGTTTAAAAATTATATTAAAAAACTGATAAAGTACGATTTATTTGCATACGTCTCAAATATTTGATGTACATCACTTTTCACTGACTGAATGTTTTTGCTACATTCCAGAATTTGAGCACATGTAGCAAAGAAAATACGCAAGCAATTTTTATTTAAATACAATAAAACATATTTAAATTTAAGAAACAAATTCGAAAAGAAATCTGTTTTATTATTATTATTATATTATTTATTTAAAAGAAAAAAGCCATAATACTTATTGACTTAGTATTCGGGGTTTCGCGATAATTTTTATAATAACATTTTGTAATCGCATCTTTTGCTTGGCATCTTATATATTTCACGCGTGCAAATTAGGAAAAAATTCTTTCGTGTTTAAATAAAATACGAGTTTTACATGAGTGCTTTAGGTATTACTTTTAATCATAGATTATATTCTGTTATTTTGTTTACATAGATTACTTAATATTATTTCTCATTAAGCAACCTGTGTTCCCCGGCGATTATTGCTTTGTTGCATGCATTTTATTATGGTTACATTTTATGAAACATAATACATGACGCCGATGTCATACATGCACCAAGTTGATGCGATTGCAACAAAATGGCGATTTCATGTCTCACATGGTAACCCGTTTATTTTGTTCTATCACTTTATTTAAAAAATAAACAATGGTGGAAGCA
Organism: Maratus speculifer; assembly: GCA_964019185.1. Lineage (NCBI taxonomy): Eukaryota > Metazoa > Arthropoda > Arachnida > Araneae > Salticidae > Maratus > Maratus speculifer. The sequence goes on from OZ025295.1 coordinate 171,337,254, forward strand.
ATAAATATACAGTTATAAATAATAAACATAATAATAAATAGAATAAAAAGTATAAATATGACAAAAAATCGTATTAGAGAAATATTCAAAAACTTTCACCGAAACAAAGTTTCTACCAATTTACGGGAGAAGAAATCGCGCCGCGTACTGCATATATGACATCCGTGCTATATTTATACGTAAAAATAAGCGTAAAGATTCGTCAGGTTTATTTATGTAACTGTTCATATCTATTTGCAACAAATATCACTTTCTGAAGTCTCCACAGGACGAAGGTTTATAAAAAAGTCAAGGTAAAGGTAATATTGGAAAAGTACCATGAAATTAGAGAAGGTATATTATATACGGATCGGGGTTTTGGCAAATTTGGCGAAAATCATTTTTGAATATGAGTTACTAATATATTTTTCAATTATTTTGTATTATTTTAAAAATAAATTAATAATAATTAAAAACACAATTAATAAAGAAAAAAATATATATTTATATAATTTGATAAAAAAATTAAACAATTTATTAATAAATAAACAATAATAGCCGGGTTACCAGGCCATGCAAAATAACGACAATTTGGCACTAATCATGCGAAAGCAGCGCCATGCAAAAGGGGGGGGGGGCAATCGACTTGGTCGCGGAAATTTATGGGGAGCCAAATTTGTACTACCAACGTCATTTTTGGCCTGTTACAAGAAAACGTTATGTGGGAAGGTGCCAAATTGAAACAGTTTGCGTGGCGCAGTTTTCTCTTCGCACGCCCATGTGCGGTTCTATATTCTTTTCTAGCATTTTGGCGAGCATTTTAAATTATTTATTTGGCATTAAATAAATCGATGTGATTTCAATATTCAGCTTTGGATTTGAATTTTTAATACTTTCCAAAAAAGTTGAAAATTGTTTATGCATTTGGTTTGTCTGTCCGTCTGTCCTCGCTCTAATACCCGTAAATATACGCTTATTTTAATGCAATTGGTAAACCTTATTAACATCCTCTAAGCATGTTTTATATTGTATATGATGCATGATAGATTAAAATTCCTTTAGAGGAGCACCCTAAAGAATTTGATTACATGATGGTCTATGGGAAGAAATGTTTACAGAGTATTTTAATGACATTACCCTGTTGAGATGAAATGAATCTTATATAAATCACCGAGTTTCACAACGATTACGTTAGAACAGGATATTCATAGCATTTTTAATCCATTTATCAGGACACACAAAAGAAATCAGCTACAATGCTGTCTTTTAGTAACAATTGCTGATATGAGTTTTCAGTTTTGACATGTACTTTTAAATTTAACTATTTTTAGGTACGTTCGTAATTATATAAATACGTAGCATCTACAGTCGTTGACTGATCCCTCCGTCTGTCTATTTATCCGTCAGTATGTCCACATACAACAGCACAAAAGCTACCCAACCGAATCGTTTGAAATTTTAAATATATATTTGTCCCCGAATTTTGTTGAGTCATTTAAAAGTATTCCGTTACATTATGGCCGATGGATTTAAATAATTCAAAGTGCTTTTTAATTATAACACCCGTAGAAACATAAAGAAATCGATATGCATTTATGGAGGGCACTAGAATATAAATTTTGTAGAATATGCCACAGAAAGAATACTTATTGTTCATTTAGAGGGTACCATAAAAGAATTCCGAAGCATTATGTTATGTGAGGGGGGGGGGGCATTATTTTTTTCCAATTAACAGAATTTTATTATAGAAACATTTTTTCATTTGAAATTACAAAGTCTTTTAAATAGTAATTTATTCGGGTAAAACTGCATAATAGAGTTCACTTTGGCGTATTGAGCCTGCATGTTTTGCTGAAGAAATGTATTCAGATTTCTAAATCACTTGTGATGATACTTTCGCAGCTCAAAGATTATGCATATATAGACGAGATATTCAAATATCATGTCGTATCTTATACTACAAATATTCCCAATTCCCTTTATTTAACGCATGCTAAAGCGACATACTGCTCAACTCCTTGAGAATGGGTTTGAAAAGAAAACAAAACAGCGTATGTAGTGGCCAGCATGCATTACCTATTTAAATCCAATTGATCATATTTGGAACACATTCAAACGACGCATCGCATTCCTTTGTCGGCGTTTTCACGATTTTTATCTACCACTTTTAAAGAGAGCCTAAATTCTTATCGAGAACCTCATCGCATCAATAGAAATCAGATGTAGATATTATACTGTTATATATATTAACTATTCTGTATTAACTATTTAAGGGGTTCACATACCATATAAAAATTCTCTCTTTCTTTTCAATCATCATGATTTGTGCCATTTTTACGTATTAAAATTGGTGTACAGTGTCTGTTAATCTTCTTGGCGTAATTTCAAAGAGTTCAAATTCCGATACAAGATATTTTAGTGTTTTATTATGTGCATTACTTTTAATATATTGCGTAAGTTTAATTTTATAACCACACATGGCTGTTTTGCATAATTTGCTTCCCTCTTTTCCAACCGTGTATACGAATTTATATAGAATATTTTGTAATTCTATAGTTCAGTTTGGTCATTTTCGTCATTTGAACTTGTGGCAGTATATGGTCAATTAAAGGTAGCATCGTATTTTTTTCTATTACTTTTTGCAAGTTATTATTAAATATATGTTCTCAGCAATATCGCTCAGACTAATCCCTCTGAGGGAAGTCCTAGTTAAATTTACATACATTTAAGAAGTGCACTAAAATATGCCGTCTGTAAAATATGTGGTGAAATGAATAGTTATTATCCATTCAACTGAAGAAAAGGAGGATAACATAAAAGATGCAGATCTTGTGATCTAAACATCGACCGTAGTGTTACGAGACCTGCAACTCGCACTTGGCTACAGTTGTGCAGAAGTGGAACAGTTCGAAATAAATATCTCTGCGTTAGATGGATATGGCTTGATTAATTGCTTTAAAAAGGCTTTGAATTTTGAAGTTAATTTCTAAACGATTTTATTTTTAATAGATTGTGGTTGGGATTTAAAGAATAAAAATGCGATAAAAATATGAATGATAAATATCTTTATGTAGACTACAGATGTAAAATAAATTATTATATTTTCATGCGATTTTTTATGTATAAAATCGATGTTTTTCTATTTAATATTTTAATCAAAGTATCTATTTTAAATGCGTCCATTTAAAATATATTTTAAATGCGAATATTTTTGATACCTTTAAAAAATAAGTTGTGAAAATTTTTAAATGAATGAAAAAATTAATTGATACTTATATTTAACTCAAGAACGTTTATTTTCTTTGCCGTTGGTTTAGATTTATTTATTTATTTAATTTTTGAATTAAATTAGAAATGTTAATTTATAGAATTTTTGAATTTTTGTTTTAAAAATCAGTTATATTTTAGTATTAGTAAAATCAATATGCCTGCGTGCTAAAAAGGAATGGAATTTTCCCCTCTTTTTCAGAATATTTGGAAGAATTCATGGAATAAACATGTTTTTGGGAGTACGGAAATTATAAAAACATTTCATATTTATTTACTTAGAACAGGTGTCACAAATAAAAATTAAATTAAAAAGTTGACATGTTTCGGTTCATTCATAAGAACCGTATTCATAACACATAAAATCAGTAGAAAACTAAATGACACTGGATATAAATATAATTATTTTCATTAATCATTAATTTCATTTTTTATTAATCATTTAGTTTTCTACTGATTTTATGTGTTATGAATACGGTTCTTATGAATGAACCGAAACATGTCAACTTTTTAATTTAATTTTTATTTGTGACACCTGTTCAAAGTAAATAAATATGAAATGTTTTTATACGTGAATGAAAAAGGTGAAGTGATTTTGTTTTAGTTTTTAGTTTTGGAAAAAACGAAAGCTAACAACAGTTTTAGAACGGAAATTATTTTTGAAAAATAAGTGATCACTTAATGTATAAAGGCGCGTTTTTCTAACAGTGTAGAGAAGGATGAAAACAGGGAAATTGACGTCGCGATACTATAGCGATATGGTCTTCATTTCAAATCAGAGTTTAAAAATTCATGCATATACAAAATATTCGGAAGATTAATAGTGGAACAAATGAGATTTTTTACATCAAAAGAGTAATAGTAAATCTTACCTGACGATGCTGTTTTGATTCTGCTAGATGCAGAAATTTTCGTGGGAGTTTGAAACCTAGAAGAAAGATAATGATTGGATTTTAATAATTTACACAAATACAAAAATAATGTTTTCTAAACTCATAACCGAATATCTTATTATATTCATATGTTATGTTATTATATTCATATGCTGTATATTATTATATCCATATGTCTTATTATATATATTATCTAAAATTAGTGCTGAATGATGATTTCATAGATTTAAACATTAATCTTTCCAAGCCAACCCAATATTAAGTATCCCACTCCCTTCGGCAGCGTACACCCATGAGTTTCTATGATTTTAGTTTTTAAATGAAAATATAGCCAAAAAAACCGAAAGGTGTTTTCTTACTGCCTTCGACAGTGTATACTGGCGTGCTGCGAACCCCCTGGTCTGTTCTCTTTCCATAAAAAATCTTTCTAAACGATCCTAAAATAGGGTGTCCAGTGACTTCGGCAACCTTAGAATCTGTATGATTTCCTATTTTTAAGTGAAAACCAAATCCAAATGAATAAAGAAGCTTTCGTTATGGTGATTTTCGATTTAACTTCTGTCTTTAGATAGACTAAACTTTCACCTCTAAACAAATTTTTGTCAGAAAAGTTAAATAAATACTCTCATCCTCTCACCGGCAACCTTTCAAAATTCAAAATTATATCGCATGAAGAGGTTTTCTCGCATTTATTTGCGCTAGCCAAAATCCTTAGAAATGTTCTAAAGCACAATCAAACAGGAAAACAATATCTTCAAAGGCATTGAAAAAAGAGAAAGAAAATCTTGCGAATTCCTGAAATGACTTCAGAATGTTTTTTTTTTTTTTTTTTTTTTTTTTTTTTTTTTTTTTTTTTTTTTTAAATAGTAAATCTTAATAGGAAATTAATCTTAATAGAAACTGAAATAGGAAATCTAGTAGATTTAACTAAATCAAAGGTCTCACTAGAACCCGAAAAATATCAGAAATAATATCGTTTTACCTTCTTCTATACATTCTTTTCCTCCACCCTTTCTTTTGTATGTGTCTGTATTTTGATTTGTAAAGCGGAAAATTGATGAGAAAATTTTTAATCATCAGAAAAAATAAAAACATTAAATCACCATTCATAAACTATTTTTTTAATAGTAGATATTATATTTCTAAGACATCATTAAAACAGCAAAGGTTTTTAAATAAGTGTATACTTTTTGTATTTTTAAAATTTTGATCTGCGAAGTAGATTCAGAATTTGAAATCTGTAGGAAAAACAAAAAACATGAAATTATATTTTTATACTATTTTTATGTTATTTTTGCACCACTATATTTAAAAAATATTTTTTTAGTATATTTCTCCTGTAGATGTTGTGGAAAAAAAAAAAAAAAAAAAAAAAAAAAAAGTGGTGCTAATGGAATGAAATTTGTGCAGAAAATGCTGTTCAGGTGTCACTTGGGAAATGACATAGAATAGAAAAATGGTTACGGATTAATATGTGGGTTTCTACAGTTTAGATAAATTTTAAATCTGAGCATTGTCTTGGATTCATGTGTGTTTGACCACGTTCAAACTTCGTGGTCAAAACACCATGTTCTATCGCAGTTCATTCATTTATTACAAATTATTTCACACGAATCGATAATATAAAGATCTTTCAGTTTTTTTAAACGATCGATACAAAATTTCAGCGAACGAGGAAGTAAGTCATATGAATATACTCTACATTACATTTTTTAAAAAGAGATTATAAAATAAAATAGTTATATTTATTTATGGAAACAAAACAAAAATAAACCCATGTGATCACGATTGTGGGTAGCAGATGATGTTCCATTCTTTTTCTTTTTCTTTCTTTCTTTTCTTTTTTTTTTTTTTTTTAAATACAAATGGCGCAATTTTTGCTATCGTTACAAAAATTTTCTTTAAAAGTTACAAAAAAAAAAAAAAAAAAAAAAAAAAAAAAATAGCATGTCGGATACTAATTTAAATTTCAAAATTATGAGGTTTTATTACAATCTTGGATTAATGCGAATAATTATGGTTTCAATTTAATCGTGGAGCGTTTCATAATCTAGAAAGTAGAAACAGACAGTCAAGTTTTACTACAATAGATCCAGAGAAGGTTATAGAGCTGAAATTTAAAGGGAAAAATGATTCATGAAGTAAGTTAATTTTCACTAAAGGGCATTGTGTAGAATGTTGTTTGTCACATTTTCTGAAAAGAATATTTTTTTATATTAAGAACTCTGTAAATTATAAGCAAAAAACGTGGTAAAATGTGATACTGTTTTTATGAAAACCTTAATATCTCTTCAAATATACATGCTATTCTCATACAAATGAACACAGTTTATTATAATAAGCCACTTAATCATAATCTTCGTTTTGAATGCTTTTTGACAGTGTTATCCAAAAAATATTAGCTCTTTTTCAATTTGTTGACGGTTCGGGTTTCGGGAAAAACTTTCTCTCGTAATGCATGACCTATGTACTATTCTGTTTACACACCTGGAGTTTCAGGATAATTCTTTATGTATTTTTCTAGATATTTAACAAAATGTCTAGAATCGCAAATGTCCGTTTACCTTTGGTCATATAGTGTATCTTAATTATGTATAGTGAATAACAGTTTAAAACTATTCAGGTTATATATATATATATATATATATATATATATATATATATATATATATGTATATAACGAATTAAAAAAAAATGGAAAATTTTGACAATGTATTTAAAGAATATGTTCTCATATAATTTTATTGTAATTTAATTAATAAAATAAAACAAAGTGTGCATGAAACGTGGCAAATGAAGTGCGTTTGTATTATAACTAGTTTTATAAATATTCAGATCTTGATGCTACAACTGATGTACTTTCATGGAAGAACGCATAAATACAAAATTTATTACGATTATATAATATTGAATTCAGTTATATGGAAATCATATGACTCCATCTCAAACAGAACATAATAATCTGGCAACCTAGAATCGTTACCTACCATGTGGCATCAGTGAATTAATTATGTATTATAGGATTTAATAGAATAATTAGCATGGTAACGTAGAATAATTACTTATTATGGAATTGATTATGCATGATAGGATTTAATTGATTATTTACCATGGCAATATAGAATCATTAGTCATCAGGGGCCATCATTGAATTAATTACGTATTATAGGATTTAATAGAATAAAAAAAATGTTCACTAATATCTTTTTAAAGTTTTTATTCGATTTTCATAAAATTCGAACAAAGATTCGACAAAATTCAGAAACGATTATATACATTAAATTTCAAACCACTCGGTTGAGTAGTTTCTGTTCGTCTGTGAAAAAATGAACATTTTTGTTTCCAAACCTGCTTTTATTTTTCCTGTACGCCTATTAGAAATAAAATTAAAGTTCTTAAAAAAAAAAAAAAAAAAAAAAAAAAAAAGAGGCAGACGACGTGAATTTAAACCGAAGTTGAAAACTTTAAATGCGTTTTTCAGAAAAATTAGATTTTCATCGAAAAAGGTACTATTTCTCTAACTCAAAATTTTATTATCCTATAACCATGAAATTTTTTATATAGCTTTTTGATAATGTTTAGAGTGTAACGAACTAAAGAATTAGCTCTCACAAGGAAGCTCTCCAGACTGGGTATACTCAGATTTTTTTGAAAAAAAAAATACTAATTAAACTATTCATGTATGTAATAAAGGATCAGTGAAAATTATCGGCTGAATTACAGTAGAAAACATGTAAAAAACTAAAATACTTTCGAATATTTGGCGTGAAAAGACGAAAGTGCCACACGATTTGGCGAGCAGCACTTTTCCCCGCTAAAAGCAAACGATTTTAATGCAACTGAAAACTTTCGGATTTTTAGAATCCGTGTAAATGGTATTTAATGAATTTAAATATAAACAATGAGAGATTTTAATATGTTATATACATATGTGTGTGTGTGTGTGTGTTGTTTGTTCCTGTTGTTATTTAATTATTTACCTCTGGAAAAAATATTTTCAAATATAAAAATTCTTATTCAGTAAAATTACTTTCATGCATTTAAGCATATTCAAAAATAAAAGCCAGATGTTTCCATAGCAACAAAATCGTATTGACAATGCTCAACTGGACTTTGAACTTGAAACAATTTTAATTTATTTAATATGAATTTCATTTTAAATCTCAAATTTTGATGGTTAAATTTGAATATAACTACATATAAATATCAATATAACGAAATTATACTTAAAAGAAATTAAAGCTGGCGAAACTAAAGATATTTAATTTATCTAAACACGTCGGACATGAAACTTTTTTCCTTTAAAATGCATTTGACATAAAAAAAAAACATTTTTTGAAAGTGCTTTTCATCGCCAACCGATGATAAATCGCCAAATAAGGAAATTTTCATAATTTTTTTACGGACAGGGTACAAAGGTTCCGCCGATATATATATATATATATATTTATAAACGTATATATCTTCATGAGAAGAACATTCTGTATCTTTTTTTTCAGATTTTTCGGAGTATGTCCGTATGAAGACCTTCCTTTAAGTGACTTGTTTGTTGATATATAGCTATTTTTAAGAAGAATTATACTCAAAATTACTGAAATTTTCACTGTAATAGCATATTGTAAACTGTATCTCTTTTAGATTTCAGTATATAGACTAATTTTTAATTCATTACAACAACGACTGTCTATTATGCATCTGTTGAAAAAAGATTTGTGCTATATGCATTTTTTCTTTTTTTAGAACCGGAATCATTTTTATAATGCTAAAAAATGATAGAAATCGTTCAAAATTTTAAAAAGTTACATAGATACCACATATTTTTTTTATTCGTTTCTTTATTTTGTGTTAGATTACACTGAAAAAAAACACACCAAAAAATACGTTATAAATAAAGTTAAAAAAAAAAAAAAAAAAAAAAAAAAAAAAAAAAAAAAAAAAACGGTTTCCGAACGTAGTTGGATACCTTAACTCTTGAGAATAAAGTTTTTATCGCATCTAGTTGATGAAATCAGATGACCAAAAGAGGTCACATCCCTGATCTTGAACTTCCAAAGCATGCTCAATGAAGAACAACAAAAAATCGTGTGCATTCAAACTGCCTATTTATCCTAAGCAATTAATTGTATATGAAAGTAAGACATTCTGTAAAACGTACGATGCGTGTAAAAATTTTAAAGATAGTAAAAAAATTGTAAAAGTTTTGATAAATTAAAATTGTGATAGATGAAATAGCAATTTAAAACTATATTTTCTTTTATTCATAAGGCAAAATACTTGCAGAAATTTTCCAAATTATATCAGTTTTAGATTTTTATACTTTTATGTCATTTTAAACGTTTAAAAAATTTTTGATTTAAATCAATGATTTTTTTAAATCAGTTGATTAAAATCTTGTATTAAGCGCTGATTCAAATCAATTGATTAAAATCGTTTACACTCTAATATGCAATAAATTTAACCGTTTACTGCACCACGTGTCATAATTGGTACATACCTAAAAAGATTATAATTTTCATTATGTGCTATGAATTTGACCACTATGATTTCTGACCCTGATCAGGAACAATCCAAAGAATGAAATAATTCTCATTTTGTCCATGACAAAAGGCTGCATTAGACAAAACGTTAGAATTAGTTCTTCGAGGGGGGGGGGGGGGGGTAGAGGAAGTTTTGATCAAGCTGTTAAAGTAAGATCCATTTTTATTATTTTTACTTAATACTTAAAAATATTAATATAAAACAAGTTGCAGAATGTTAAGAAGATAAAATTCATTCATTTAAGCTCATTGCATTAAAATGTAGCAATACAGTCTTTAAAAACACTAATTGTGTACGAATGGCATACAAAATAAAATATAATTTTTTTTTTTTTTAATTTGAAGTTTAAACATTTTTTTTTAATTTTCCCATTATTAGACCAATATATAAATTAAAAGACAATCGTTCTTTAAAGGGTTAATTTCGATACTTTCTAATAAGGCATCCGCACACCTTCGGAAGTGATTTTTTGAAATTCTTAAAATTTTCTCTTGTTATCCATTTTTTATGTCATGAATTTTAAATTAAAGCTATACATTTTAAATAAAATGAGTGAGAGTATTATATTTGAAATAAAATTAATAAATACGAAAAAAATGTGACTTGAACAATGTTTGGCAATTTATCATCTGTGCCTGGCTAAAATAAAAATACACAATCTTCCCCCTTGGCAAAGGATTGAGCAAGTAAATTGAATTATGAACGAATTTACCATGATACATTTCTTAAGTTTACATTTAAGGCCCTACATCAGTAACGCTCCGAGATAGAACGGCTAATGTTATTTCAATGGAAGAAATTTATCGCTTTCATTCCTTTGCATTTTGCTCAAATTTAATAATTTTTGTTGTTTTGAAAACCTGTAGGTTTAAACTATGCACGTCATTTTGAAATTTTATTTCTTTTTTTAATTTTAAGGCGATACAAGTGCGTTATTTTATAGTCTTTAAAATTCACCTTTAATGTCTTATTACGAAAAATCTGTTTGACATTTTAAAATTTGGTAAAACAGCATGCAGAGTTTAATTATTTAGCTTTCAGAAAATGATTTTATTTTGATTTTTAAAAAAATTTAATCTATGCTATTTGTATAAAAAGTTGAAGCACTTTGATTTAAAACAGTCGAAAATGGTGTTTAACTCCGCCTTTAAAAGGGAGACGCCTTAAAAGTAATTAGGGTGAAAGACGATATGGGTTTACTCTGTAGGGAGTCTTTACAGGGACGAAGGTGTAAAATCTTGCCTGTGGCTATTAGTAAAATGTTGTTTGCTGCTTTAGAATGAAAAAATAAAAACATCCTTTTCTGAATGCATGTCATCTGCAGTCGACAAAGGCAAAAGAAGAAAGGGCAGAAAGAAAATAACAATGGTTCTGACATTAAAAATGAATAGATATATTCGCGAATAAATACATTTGTATTAAATTTTTCTATATCTTTTTTTTTGTATCATTCTTTTAGACAATTCTTAATGAATTAGTTTAAATGTTCCTTTTCATAAATATTTCATAAATATTTCTATTTTAATCAATAAAAGTTTGCAGTATACCCACTCTAAAATATAAAGTAATTATTATGCAATTCATGATTAAATTGGATAACACTAATTTAAAAGATAGAAATATATTTATTTTGACACTTCTATCGAAAATTATGACTAATTTACAATACTTTAGCAAATATATTATGTTGCGGTAAAATTCACATCTGTAAATGATATATTTATGCTTTATTGTATATAAATTGTCTTTCCTTTCTTTTTCCCTTTCAGAAAGATAAACGAATGATTTTTAAAGTTCTTATACTATTTTAACTAAATAATACGTATATATTCCAAAGCCTGTCATAGTCTAACTGATCGAAATTTTAGAATTACGGTTTTTTCAGTCAGGCGAAAAGACAAACTCAATTATACTAAACCTACGGAAGATTTTTATAAAGATGCCATATTTTCATTCCAATTTTTAATTATTTTTTTTTCTGCATAGTATACCTGACGATGGTTAGTATAGAGGCCGCTTTTTACTTTTTTCGATACTGATTGTAGATTTTAAATATGAGGATAATATCACTTTTGAAAACGGTTCCGAAAATGAAACTGTCCTGTAAAGAAAATTAAAAAAGTAGAAAAAGGCCTTTGAAGAGATCGCTCCGAGCTATTAAAGGGGGGGGGGGAAATATTAAAATGCAGACGAGATTTATTTATAAATTTCGACCGTTGGATTATCGTCGAAAGAATTATTATAAGCTAGTAAATTGTTTCGCTTAATTAAAGTTTTTTTTTTTTTTTAAATACCCGTAAAATAAATCGAAAAATAGAAAATGGCCTTTGTGCAAATCGATATCAACTAGGTAAAGTAAGAAAAAAAAATACTTAAAACTATTAAAACACAGACGATAAACTTTTATAAATTTCTTTCATAGCATTAGCTTTAAAGCGAAGGCATTGTTTCGTTTAACTGCAGTAGCCTCTTTAAAATAAATGAAATCGTAAAGGCTATTCAATGTACGAGAAAATAATAATAATAATAATTTTTTTTAAATGTAGGCGAGATATCTTTATAAATTTCTACAATGGGATTTCGCTTGACTGAAGTAAGTCACTTTAAAATACCTGTATCGAAATCAAAAATTGTAATACGGTCTTAGTACAGAAAGATCTCAGCTGTTCAGTATAAAAAAGATTATTAAAATATAGATAATTTATAGATATTTCTATAAATTTCTGTCATAGGATTTCGCTTCATTGAAGTAAACACCTTTAAAATACCCGTAAAAAAAATCGAAAAAAATATAAAGAGGTAATTTGTAGAGAAATATCTCAGAAATTCAATGCTAAAAAAATCATTTAAAAAATTTAAATGTTGACGAGATATCTTTATAAATTTCTATAATGGGATTTCTCTCTATTCAAGTAAGCCACTTTAAAATACCCGTAAAAAATCTAAAAAATGTAAAAAGGTCTTTGTACAGAGAAATCTCCGATATCTAATGCCCCCCCCCCCCGAAAAAATGTTTAAAGACAATTAAAATACAAACGAGATATCTTTAAAAATTTCTAAAATGTGATTTAGCTCTATTGAAGTAAGTAATTATAAAATACCCGTGACAAAGTCGAAAAGATATAAAACGTTCTTTGTAAAGAAAGATATGAGTTATATAATGAAACAAAAATTACAAGTATTAAAACGATCTTTAGAAATGACTTTTAAATGATCTTAAAGATATCTTTATAAATTACTACCATGGGATTTTGCTTGATTGAGGTAATCATCAGTTTATATTTACTAGTAGACGAGATATCTTTATAAATTTCTAACATTCAATGCTAAAAAAAATCATTTAAAAATATTAAAATGTAGAAGAGAAAAAAATATATTTATATGAACTTCAAAACTTCATAGGATTTCGCTTGATTGAAGTAAGCCCCTTTAAAACACCCATAACAAAATCGAAAAAATATAAAAAGGTCTTTGTACCGAAAGATCTCAGATATCCAATGCCAAAAAATCATTTAAAAAGATTTAAATGTAGAAAAGATACATTTATAAATTTCTACTATAGGATTTCGCTTGACTGAAGTAGCCTCTTTAAACACCTGTAAACAACACCAAAAAAGTAAAAAACGGTCTTCACACCGAAAGATCTCAGCTATCCAATGACAAAAAAATTATTTAAAAATATTAAAATGTAGAAGAGATATTTTTATAAATTTCTACCATTGGAATTCACTTGACCGAAGTAGCCTCATTAAAACACCTGTAAACAAAATCAAAAAAATACAAAACGGTCTTTGAACCGCAAAATTTCAGCTATCCAATGCCAAAAAATCATTTAAAAATATTAAAATGGAGAAGAGATATTTTTATAAATTTATGCAATTGAATTTCACTTGACTGAAATAGCTTTTTTAAAATTCCCCTAAACAAAGACGAAAAAGTACAAAATGGTCTTTGTACCGAAAGATCTGAGATATCGAATGCCAAAAAATAATTTAAAAATATTAAAATGTAGAAGAGATATTTTTATAAATTTCTAACATTGGATTTCACTTGACAGAAGTAGCTTTTTTAAAATGCCCCTAATAAAAGTCTAAAAAGTACAAAACGGTCTTTGTACCGAAAGATCTTAGCTATCCCATGACAAAAGAATCATATAAAAATATTAAAATGTAGACGAGATATTTTTATAAATTACTACCATTGGAATTCACTTGACTGAAGTGGCCTCTTTAAAATAAATGTAAACAAAGTCGAAAAATTACAAAACGGTCTTTGTACCGAAAGATCTTAGCTATCTCATGACAACAGAATCATTTAAAAATATTAAAATGTAGACGAGATATTTTTATAAATTTCTACCATTGTAATTCACTTGACTGAAGTAGCTTTTTAAAAATTCCCCTAAACAATGTCGTAAAAGTACAAAACGGTCTTTGTAACGAAAGATCTTAGCCATCCAGTGACAAAAAAAATCATTTAAAAATATTAAAATGTAGAAGAGGTATTTTTATAAATTTCTACCATTGGATTTCACTTGACTGAAGTAGCTTTTTTAAAATTCCCTAAGCAAAGTCGTAAAAGTACAAAACGGTCTTTGTACCGAAAGATCTTAGCTATCCCATGACAAAAAAATCATTTAAAAATATTAAAATGTAGAAGAGATATTTTTATAAATTTTTACCAATTGATTTCACTTGACTGAAGTAGCCTCTTTAAAACACGTGTAAACAAAGTCGAAAAAGTACAAAACGGTCTCTGTATCGAAAGATCTTAACTATTCCATGACAACAGAATCATTTAAAAATATTAAAATCTTGTCGAGATATTTTTATAAATTTCTACCATTGGAATTCACTTGACTGAAGTAGCCTCCTTAAAACACCTGTAAACAAAATTTAAAAAAGTACAAAACGGTCTTTGTACCGAAAAATTTCAGCTATCAGATGCCAAAAAATCATTTAAAAATAATAAAATGTAGAAGAGATATTTTTATAAATTTCTACAATTGGATTTCACTTGACTGAAATAGCTTTTTTAAAATTCCCCTAAACAAAGATGAAAAAGTACAAAACGGTCTTTGTACCGAAAGATCTGAGATATCGAATGCCAAAAAATATTATAATGTAGAAGAGATATTTTTTTTAATTTCTACCATTGGATTTCACTTGACAGAAGTAGCTTTTTTAAAATGCCCCTAATAAAAGTCTAAAAAGTACAAAACGGTCTTTGTACCGAAAGATCTTAGCTATCCCATGACAAAAAATCATTTAAAAATATGAAAATGTACAAGTGATATTTTTATAAATTTCTACCATTGGAATTCACTTGACTGAAGTAGCCTCTTTAAAACACCTGTAAACAAAATCAAAAAAGTAAAAACGGTCTTTGTACCGAAAGATCTCAGCTATCCAATGACAAAAAATCCCTTAAAAATATTAAAATGTTGAAGAGAGAATTTTACAAATTTCTACCGTTTGATTTCACTTTACTGAAGTAGTTTTTTAAAAATTCTCATGAACAAAGTCGAAAAAGTACAAAACGGTCTTTGTACCGAAAGATCTCAAATATCAAATGAGATGAAAACATTTAAAAATATTAAAATGTAGAAGAGATACTTTTATAAATTTCTACCATTGGATTTCACTTGACTGAAGTAGCTTTTTTAAAATTCCCCTAAACAAAGTCGAAAAAGTACAAAACGGTCTTTGTACCGAAAGATCTTAGCTATCCCATGACAAAAGAATCATTTAAAAATATTAAAATATAGAAGAGATATTTTTATAAATTTCTACAATGGATTTTACTTGACTGAAGTAGCCTCTTTAAAACACGTGTAAACAAAGTCAAAAATTACAAAACGGTCTTTGTACCGAAAGATCTTAGCTATTCAATGACAAAAAAATCATTTAAAAATATTAAAATGTAGAAGAGATATTTTTATAAATTCCTACCATTGGAATTCACTTGACTGAAGTAGCCTCACTAAAACACCTGTAAACAAAACCAAAAAAGTACAAAACGGTCTTTGTACCGAAAGATCTTAGCTATCCAATGACAAAAAAAAAATCATTTAAAAATATTAAAATGTAGACGAGATATTTTTATAAATTTCTACTATTGGAATTCTCTTGACTGAAGTAGCTTTTTTTAAATTCCCCTACACAAAGTCGTAAAAGTACAAAACGGTCTTTGTACCGAAAGATCTTAGTTGTCCTATGACAAAAAAATCATTTAAAAATATTAAAATGTAGAAGAGATATTTTTATAAATTTCTACCATTGGATTTCACTTGACAGAAGTAGCATTTTTTAAATTCCCCTAATAAAAGTCTAAAAAGTACAAAACGGTGTTTGTACCGAAAGAACTCAGCTATCCCATGACAAAAAATCATTTAAAAATATTAAAATGTACAAGTGATACTTTTATAAATTTCTACCACTGGAATTCACTTGACTGAAGTAGCCTCTTTAAAACACCTGTAAACAAAATCAAAAAAGTACAAAACGGTGTTTGTACCGAAAGATCAGAGCTATCGAATGCGAAAAAATAAATAAATAAATAAATAAAATAAATAAACATTTAAAAATATTAAAATGTAGAAGAGATAAATTTATAAATTTCTACCATTGGATTTCACTTGACTGAAGTAGCTTTTTTAAAATTCCCCTAATAAAAGTCTAAAAAGTACAAAACGGTCTTTGTACCGAAAGATCTGAGATATCCAATGCCAAAAAATCATTTAAAAATCTTAAAATGTAGAAAAGATATATTTATAAAATTCTACTATAGGATTTTGCTTGACTGAAGTAGCCTCTTTAAAACAACTGTAAACAAAATCAAAAAAGTACAAAACTATGTTTGTACCGAAAGAGCAGAGCTATCCAATGCCAAAAAAATCATTTAAAAATATTAAAATGTAGAAGAGATATTTTTATAAATTTCTACCATTGAATTTCACTTGACTGAAGTAGCTTTTTTAAAATTCCACTAAACAAAGTCGAAAATGTACAAAACGGTCTTTGTACCGAAAGATCTCAGCTATCCCATGACAAAAAAAAAAAAAAAAAAAAAAAAAAAAAAAAAAAAAATCATTTAAAAATATTAAAATGTGGAAGAGATATTTTTATAAATTTCTACAATTGGATTTCACTTTACTGAAATAGCCTCTTTAAAAAATCTGTAAGCAAAATCGAAAAAGTATAAGACGGTCTTTGTACCATAAGATCGCAGCTATTTTATGCCAAAAAAATCATTTAAAATATTAAAATGTAGACGAGATATCTTTAAAAATTTCTACCATAGGGTTTCGCTTTACTGAAGTAGCCTCTTTAAAATATCAGTAAATAAATTCGAAAAAATAGAAAAAGGTCTTTGTACAGTTGGAATCTCAGCTATCGAAAGAAAAAAAAGCTTAAAATATTATAATGCTGAAGAGATATCTTTATAAATTTTTACCTTTATATTATCATTAGAGAGAGTATGGTTTCGTTTGACTGAAATGGTCTTTTAAAATATCCATAGACAAAACCAAAAATGTTGAGAACGGTTTTTGTACACATCGATCTAGGTTATCCAATGCAAAATGTCATTTAAATACATTAAAACTCTGACGAGATATCTTTATAAATTTCTACCATAAGACTACCAATCGCTATTGTTTTTTTTTTCTTTTTTCCCCTCGACTGAAGTAGTCTCTTTAAAATCTCTTTAACCAGTCGAAAAAGGCCTCGTACAAATCGCTCTCGGTTGTCCCCCCCCCCCCCCAAAAAAAAAAAAATTGTCCTACAAAATTTTTAAAATGCAGATGAAATATCTTTATAAATATCTTTATAAATGTCTACCCTAAGACGCATTTTATAAATAAAGTGCTACCGCAACGGGTCTCGAAATATATACAAAAATAAATAAATAAATAAATTATGATAATTCTAAAAATTTTGTTGTTTTCTGGCTACAGAAAATTTAGCCTTTCGAAATTGTGTTGGAAGTCTTTCTTTTTCCATGCTGACTTCTGCATTAAATAAATGAAAAAATTCTGCTACCCAAATTTTTGCAAGGTTCCTCTTGTTATCAGACCTGAGAAGTACAAGATTTCTTATCTTTAACCCTCATTTCCTGTTTTGCTAATCACTTTTCCCCCATGGGATACCGAGCTCGTCCCCCATTATTTGCCTGGGGGGAAGAGGTGTGTAAACTTGTACTCTGAAATGACCATTTTTTGTGTCAATTAGAAGCTTTTTAAATATCATTGGTCTTTTAGAGCGTCAATCTTTCAGTTTGGGATACGCCTTCGTGTTGGCAACATTCATGTGTTTGTGATAGGATTCTAAGTTTCGATTTCACCGATGTAGCCTCTTAATATGTTTTTTTATTATGCTCCTTTTTTTCAGATGGAGATAATTAACAGAATTTTTTTTTTGGTCATTTTAAAGGCTTATTTTATTTTTTTTGCAAAATAATAATTTTTAAGATTTTTTTTTTTTTTTTTTTTTTTTTTTTTTCCCAGGCACAGAAAAACTAAAATTTCAATCTATATTTTTTTTTGTTTACTACTGTAATCTACTAGCTATTTTTGAAATAATAGGGCGATTTTTATTTTAAAAAACTATCATTAGAAGAATTATTTGGGAATTGAGAGGATTTTTTATTTTTTTTCTTTTACTGCAAATTTTACTATAGGGGGAACTGGGGGACATTGATACAGCTTTTTTCAAAAAAAAAAAAAAAAAAAAAAAAAAAAAATGGTGTTTAGAAAGCAGATATTTCAAGTTTTTTTTCCATGTGGTGTCATCAAGACCTGTGTAGTGTGTTATAAAAATGTACAATCGTTGTTTTATATATTATTTTTGCATGTAATTTTAATAAAATCAAAAAAAGTAATATGTATCAATGTGCCCCATCCCCGGGGTAGATTGATACACTTTGACACATCTGGGGAAAATGGAGGCAAAATAACACTAATGCATATTTTTCATAGAAAAATAGTTAGCAAACCATTATATATATATTTATAGACATTAAAATCGCACACAATTTATTTGTAAGCGATATTAAAGCAATCAAAATGAAATGTATAATGACCTGATGTTCTGGCTGTTCCTTGTTTGTTTGTTGGCTGTGGTAACTTTGCTATATCTGGCACTTAACCCCAGAAATATCTTCTTTCTTAGGAAAGGTGAAAGACTTACCAGGTTTTCTGTTTATAAAGCGGTTTACAAACAGAAAATAAAGGATAATTTTATTAAAAATTATGATTATAAAATAAATATCCGGTACTGATCTGCAGCTTGTTTCACTTACTTAACATTTCTCGTGTCGATAATACTTTTTTCTCTGGAGAATCAATATAAATTTGAGATTTGCCCGGCTGCCGTCCATTTCTTTTGTTAATTCTACTAGCACAAGATATTGTGTAAGTTTGTACGCCTTCTGTTTGCAAAAATACTATAAAATGTTCCAATATAAAGAAATTAGAGCTATTCCACTTCAATAAAAACTAATAGCAGAAATTTTTGACGAAAAATGGTTGAATTAAGGAGTGTATGGTAAGACAAAATAATAAAAGGTAATGAAAAAATGAACTAGAAAAGGATTTAGGTTGTATCAATGTGCCCCGACAAAAACTGTATCAATGTGCCCCATACAGCCATTTTGAATAAAATGAGTCGCAAATCCAACACTTCATAATTTATCTAACAATAAAGATTGAGGAACTGATAAAGAGTAGTTTTACTTGTCAGGGAGGGTATTCTTTTCGGTTGAAAATACTGGAACAGTTGTATAATACCATTTCAATTGTAGAACTCAAATTTACTTTTGACCTACAAAAACAATTAATGACCCATCCCATTTCATCATACTATTGAATCATTCCAAAACTTTCTATATGTAGTTAATTTCACTAGTATTACCTTTTGGAGCTGTTGTGAAACTTCCTGTAATGACCCTGTGTGCTTGTACAGGGGGTGTATCAATGTGCCCCAAGTATCAATGTGCCCAGTTCCCCCTATGTTATTATGTGTTACTATATGTTACTATATGTAAATATGTTTCTTTTTTAGCGTCATCTAGTATTTGGAAAGCCAAAGAATTAATATGTATTATTATCTGAACTGTTTGAGCATTTTAAGTATGTTTTAAATCTGTCTTAAAACTTTTTAAAATTTTAAATTTTATTTATACCTGCGTCAAATTTTTGAAATTCAATTCAAAAATTGAATTTCAATATGAATTTCAAAAAATTGATTTTCATTTTAAAAATATTCGGATTTTTTAATTTTATTTAAATAATTTTCCTTGAATATTTTTAGGTCATTTTTTAATGTCAAAGTAAATAATATTTTTATTGATATTGTTTAATTTTGGACTAAAGTATGTAATTTTATGCAGAATCAAATCATCGAAAAATTGCAAAATTTTTTGATTTAAACAATAATAAATTAAAAATGCAAAGTCATTAAAAGTTATATTTTCATATTTGTGTTTACTTTATAGAACATTTTACGAGTAAAAAAAATAAAAATAAAAATAGAGTTGCCTATTCTCTTTTGATTACTGATTACTGCTAATTTCTTGTAAAAACTTCGGTTTATTTAACACAAAATTTTTATTTTAAATGAGAAAATGTTTTATTATGATTTGGCTTTATTAGGAAAAACCAGCATTGAAAAATTCCGGATATTTGACAAATCTGATAAAATAAATGAAAATTGTTGATTTATGGTTTTAAATCGTTATGTAAATGGCAGCCCAATTCTTGCTAATTATTTATTACTTACTAATTTAAAAATAATTTTAAATCACGAGTCAACCGCTAAAATAGGGGCTTCAGGTGCTTTCCACCAATATATGACTTGGCAGGCCGATTGTGTTTTAATATGCGAATCGATATTTCAGTAAATCTGGAATTTCAACTGTAAACTCGATGAGGTGATTCTCTGAGCTGCCTCCCTCCCGATCTATTAGTTTTGGATTAAATTCTGGCACAAGTTTTACAAATACATTTACCATAACACAGCCACCTACTTTAAAGGAATCTGAAAAAATCCTTAAATTTCTTTTTAAAGTTTATTTTCACGTATTAGTTATCACTAAAAATATCACAATAAATATTTTCTTTATGTTTGATTTTTTTTTTTTTTTTTTTTTTTAATTCTCTTTAAGAAAGGAAATTATGGAACTGAATTTTATTTTATTGAAACCAATTTTGCAACTTCCTCAATCTTTGATAAAGAAAATATTTTCATTATTTTTATCACATTTATGTTTTTATTTGATGTAACGCCTTGATATTAAGCTATTAAAGCACATGAATATAAAATCTCAGGGAATTTGAAGGATGAAAGAATATGACCCATTTTAAAAGCGTCAACATAATTATTGAAACAAAATTTAATCGATTTATCCATATTAATCTAAAAAAATGTTTAAAAATTAACAAGAAAAGTTTGAATAACTATTCTATTTGAATAACTATCCCTACAATTTTAAATTGAACTTTGGAGAAACTTTTAGCCTTGTACTCATCTTTTAAATTGCTCTTCCAAAAATACCTATTTCCTAAAGACCTATATCAAAAAGAGTAACTAACAATATAATTAAAAAAATAAAATAAAATATAGATAAAAGCAAGAAACGTAAAAAGTAAAGAAAAAAGGGAGAGGGTCTAAAATGGGTTTTTAATTTTTTTTTAATTTGTAAACAATAAGTAACAATCTGTAAGATGTCACACAAATGTTGTTTTTAAAGAGAATGAAGATCTCAAATTTTACCTTTTACCTAATTATTTCAAATTAAATCCATCATTTAAAATTGCAGTTCATGAGTTAAATTTGTATTT
The DNA here is from genome assembly GCA_964019185.1 of Maratus speculifer. NCBI lineage: Eukaryota > Metazoa > Arthropoda > Arachnida > Araneae > Salticidae > Maratus > Maratus speculifer. The sequence continues at coordinate 171,358,770 of OZ025295.1, forward strand.
TTACTTATTTCAAACTATGTAAAAATATATTTTGTCGTTATGTTGAAATATTTACCTTTTGTTATCTTCTTAAAATAGAAAATTAGAAACATTAAAAAATAATAATAATAGAGATTTTATGTTTGTTGCGCTAATAAAAATATATGGTTAAAAAAAAACCTTAAAAAACTACAAATAAAAAAATTAACTAGTCCGTTAGTTAATTTACTGATAAAATCGATTTTAAACCTCAACGGAAATATAAATAAAATTCAATATCCCCTCAATTCTGTTACCATCTTCAGTGTCCCAATCATATAATGGCACTGTGCGTTTTATTTACTTACTAGTGTAGATGCATGCCCTAGAACGGTGAGTAAAAATTGTGCTTTTCAACATAAATTTGAAAAAACTGATAAAAATAATTGACAATATGGAGGCCTTTAGACGGGCAAAGTTCGGTTGGTTAATGTGCTAATGAACACACTATTAGCATTTACAATACTGCTGGTTAAACCAGGTTTTCTGGCTAATATACCATAACAAAATTAAAATTTCTTGATAAAAAAAAAAAAAAAAAAAAAAAAAAAATTAACAACTCTGCAATAAAACTGTGGAATTAACAAGTCTGCTGCAACTATTGAAATAATACTAATAATTATTACTATTTTTTTTATAACACTTTGAAATTGTATTTTTTTTTTCATTTACCCCCTCCCCCCTGAAAAAAAGAAAGATTGTCATTTTTCTCTTTTATTGACAAATTTCTGTTTCTGCTGTGAAGCTTCGAACGCACACAAACGATAGCGGTCTCGGTGGGAGCATCAATTGCAATGAAAGTTTATAGACGAAAAAACTGGTTTGGCGCGCTGTGTTTTATTATATAGAGATCATTATTATTTTGAAGGGCTACATTTGTTACTAATTCTATTTTAGAGAAGAAATTATTAACAAATAATGTTTTATAAGCACGCATTGACAACAGTGATGTATTTCTATTTTCAGACTCTCGTAGAGTTGTAATCTGAAATTGATTCATATTTCTTAATCCTCCACAGAACATTAATTAAAATCAGGATTTAAATGCCACGTGTTTCTTCGTGCTTACAAGTTATCGTGTATGATTCACGTACAAAAAATCAAAATCCTTAGAAATTTATAGCCCAAGCCATTTGTTTCGAAACATTACTTATTTCTCTTATTGTTATTATTAGCTATGAAATTTTTAATATATGAATTTTTTTATCAAAAAGTACAAGGATTACAAAAAGTCTTTTCAGCAATTCTATTGTTTCCAAAAGCAATTTCAATGGTAGCTTTTCAGTTCAAGAGTTAACCTTATTTTCTTCTAGCATTTCGAAATCGTTTATTATTCCTATAGTTAATCTGCATTAATAAGTAAGTATTTAACGTAAGTTAGAAAATTACATAATCTAAATTTCTTTTATGTCTTTACTGTCCTAAAAAGTAACTTGTAATTATGAGATTCGTAAAAACAATTTGTGTTTTGTATAACAAATGTTTGTAAGCTAATAAGGTATTATGACAAGGAAAGGTGGGGGAAAGCACATATTAGTAGTTTCTGATTTGTCACTATTTCTCAGAAAGCAAAAAAGTAAAGTCTATATACATTTTTGCACGGTTATTATCCTTTTTCGTTGTCAATACGATGGAAATTATGAAGTATGAAACTTCAGTCAACCATTCGTAGGGACTTCGAATAACCACTGTTTTGTTGACAGGTGATCGTTACCGATATATACGTAAAATCGGACACAATATGAGAAGGATAATGATTAAATACTAACTCACTCAGTTAATATTAAAAAATAATTTATTTTCAGATTATTTACATAAAGAGAACATTATTTATAGATTATGATGTAGCTGTCCCCCCAATTGTAAGTTAAACGTTGAAATAATGTCTTCATACTAGGTAGTATTATTAAACTACACACTATTCCCTTCTCACTTTATTGAACTCATCAAGGCTAGTTGGAGAACTACTCCATTCGTATATACGATTTTCCCGCAAGAGGCAATTTTTTCTTAGGAACCCTTTCATTGGCAAATCCACGACTCAAACCTCCAGCCTCTATTACGAGATTTCAGCCAAGACTAGAGGTCTGCACGAGCCAGAATTTCAAGGGCAGGGCCCAGCGTGGCGCAAACGAAAGCGACCTTAACCCGGCCCAACTCTGCGGGCTGTAAAAATTAAAAATTCGGTTCGAGCCCGGCCCGTTTATATATTCACAGTTCACGGCACGACCTGTACAAAAATCAGTTAAAAAAGTGCCGGATCGGCGCGTACAAAAATCATTTAAATCAGATCCAATTCTGCCAAACTCATATTCCGCAAAATTGTCACATTTTTCTTAACATACAATTAAGATTATTTTAAAGATTACTTCATACAAATTTATGGGCTAATTTTACGGTATACTTTAAAGCTAGTATGTGTTCGCAAGATCAAGAATACAGAGTAACAAAATTAATGATTACACAGATTCCTTTCAACATTCTAATAAGAATTCATTAAAAAATTAATGTACAGGGTGATCATCAATGAATATCCAAATTTTACAGGGCTATTAAAAAAAACTAAATAAAATAAATTCCTGCTGTTAATTGAAAATGAAAAATAGCCGTTGAAAGTTTAAGTATAAAGTTCAACATAGATTTAAGTGTTCAATGTGAATTCCCTCCATAAAGACGAATGACATTATAATAACTTATGCCACTCGATTTTTCTTTCTTACTGTATTTCCCTTTTTGGAAAAAGACAAAATATGTGTTAATTCTCTATGCATCGACGAGAAAAAATGGACAGAAAAATATTTTATGCGTCAATTAATAATAGAAGATTCTATAGAGTTGATGCAAAATATTTTATTTCACTTTACTTACAATTTTACGAAACTACTAAATATGGATGAAAATGGTTATTTTCTCACCCATTTATTTTTGGACAATTTCTTTGGTGTTGAAATATTTTAAACTTCGATAAAATCTCCCAAATATATATTTAATTTAAAAAATTGCAACGACCATTTCGAAAATGATAATTTTAAAGACTAAAATTTTAGACTTATAAACAAATTCTATATTTAAAATACTAACAATAATAAACATTATTTTTATGATGACCAAAACGTGGCTTACGTAATAACACAGTCATATATTACTTAAGCCATGAATTAAACATTAATATTCCTTGACCCGTCATAAACAAATTTTAAATGAAATTTCAGTTTTACAATTTTCAGCACTGCGAATTTTTAAATTTCTAAGTATCACACATTTTCAATTTTTACACCGGTGTATAAGGAAACAAATATACTTTTAAATTCAATTCGTTTGAAATCTGTATCTCAATTTATTTTTAAGTTAACAATTTTTTGTTGTGTTTAATACTTTTTTTGTCATTGTGACAACAGAAGTAATTCATTTCTGGACATTAAACATGGACCAATCAGAAAACGAATAAAATCCGGATATTCAGATATGCCTCAGATATCTCTATTCTGATTTGTATGCATTTTGCAAATAAGTATTAAACACATCTTCAAATTTTAAGGAATAAACGATAAAATTTACCTTAATTCATTATTTCGACATAAAACGTTAATTAGTTATCTAGAATATGAAAATGGACTCAGGAAAACAAAGTTTTTCCCAAGGTCTTATAAAAATTTCAGCGAGTTGCAATACTTTATTAATAATCAAAATAAAATGAAAACAATATTTTCGAATCTGGAATATAAGCAAAAAAACGACCAATGCATTTCATTAAGGAAATTTGAGAGTGTTTGGATTACGAAAATCTAATGTTTCAAAATCATTATATTACTTATATTATCCAGCTTTTTAGAGAAAAACCGTACCACAATAGAAAATTCCCCTTCAAAAATTAATACAATAAGGAGAATGGTACGTGAATTCTTTTGTTCAGCCTATACGAGGTTATAGAATTTATACACAACCACAAACATGAAAAAAAAAAAAGTTAAATTTAAAAGCACATACCTAAATTGAAAATGCACTTCCACCTATTATTGCACAAAGACAGTGTGGTTACCGATTTTATTTGAGTGCCAGTATAAATGAACGATAAATGTTTTAAATGCCTTATTCTATAGTAATTGTCTTGTAGTGAAATTCAATGATTTATATCAATTTCAATATATTGGAAATAGCCTGATGGCATTAAAATACACTGCAAACGATTTTTCCCCACTGACAATAATATAACGGAATTCTTTTGAGTGTTCCTGTAAATAAACTACTAATGCTATACATTTCATATTCAATATTAAACATGCCATGGTAAATATCATAAATTTATATTAATTTCATAAAAAATCCGAATACATTTAAGCAAGTTACAGCGTGTATAGACGGATAAACAATCTGAATTCATAAACACCTTTAAATCATGTTGGAAAGTGTTAAAAAGGTTTAAAAATAAAACTCTCTTAAACTTTTGGTTACATGTGTTATGAAGGAAACGTTTGCAAATTCTGAATTTTTAAAATGCTTATGGTAAATTAATAATCAAAATTAGAATTTTAAATGCATAAAATCTTCTCCAAAACTAGCCGATTGATTGCTTTATTAAAGCGGTCAGGGACACGCTTTAAAATAATTTTTATATGTTGAGTTAAAATTTTGAATTTTTTTATGATGGTTAAATATGTTATTTGTAAACAAAATCACTTGATAAAACTTCTCATATTTTTTTATTTAAATTTAAAATTTATTAAAAAAGAGGAGGATTTAAAATCGTTTAAACTTGAAATATTATTAGTAGAATTTCAATTTATTTTACTTTATATAGATAGAAAATATAAACTTTAATTCTGATTGAGCATTTACAAAAATATTAATTTAAATAAAAATTAAAAAATATTTAAAGGAAAAGTTTTGAAAAAAAATATGTAAAAAAATGATATTTTTAAAAGTTAATTTTTTTTTTTCAAATTTGCTGAATCAAAATTAAAGTAAAACAATTGAAAAAGATATGTTCCAAGCTTGAACCGTTTATCTTTAATGGTTTTTGACTTATAACAATTTAAATAAGAGAAATGTTAAAAAAAACCCATCATAGAGTAAAACGCACTTTTACACTAAGTCGTTTGCATAACAACGATTGTTTAAAAACTAGATTTTGAAAACAAACCAAAACGAAAGGAATAATATTTTCTGTTTCAATTATGATACAAATTCGATTTAAACGTCAATTTAAGCAGAAAAAATATACCAAGAAATTTTTAATGCAATAAAATATTTGTAGAAAATTTGAAGATTTTTGTGTTCCGGACCCCCTTTAAAACGGTTTCCAAATTTTATTAAGATGCAACTCACTTAATATATATAGGTATATAATCTATCTTACAAAAAAGTCGAAGTTTTGTAGAAAGCGAATATAAAGTAATAAGGTATTTGTACCGTATATTGATAGGGCTCTCAATATGGACACCCCTAATATTTTTAAAGGTAATAATTTTAATCGAGAGATGGCTCAACATTTTTGCGAAGAAAAGCAGTTGAAAAGATAATTAAGGCTGGAAAGTGTAAATATGCGCGCTGTTCGCCATTTAGGAGGAAACTTGTTGTTTTGAGATGTGCTGATCCCAATTACTTGTAAGCTTAAATTCTTATTAGATATGGTAAAATTACATTAAATGTTGAAAAGTGGAGTATTTTAGAAAGCTAATAAAACATATTTTCGATTGCTATTGCATATTTTGCTTAAAAATATTTTCCTTATTCATTTGTTACAAGATTTAGTAAAACTACGCCCGGTTCCTAATGTGGACAGCTTATGTCCCCATCGACTACAACTGTAAGAAAGAAGAAAATTCAACGTTGCCAAGCAATAAATTGAAAAGGCATCAAAGTGGTAAAATCTTTGTTCAACAAGATGCCATTTGAATAATCCCTCCAAAACCTTCTTCCAAAAAACCCTTGCAGAAAAATAAAAAGAAGCCTTCTCCCCCGCCAGTAGGATACCTGTTGGCGAAATCGTAGATACCAATGTTCAGACCATCACCAGACTTCCTCAACAAAGGAGAGCTGGTACCGCTTCTTTTGCAGTATTGATGCTTTTTCAAACATGTGGCCATGCATCACATGTGGCAGATATGTTCATGAGGACTTACTGCCCATGGTGAAAAAGTTTCTATTTGTCCATGCTGTGAGGATTGAGTAATAACAGATGTAAATTCGCAGACAGATGCTATAAAGCTAAGCAAAACCAACAATTTTATTTCATAATCTATACTAGTAACTAAGGGCCTTTGCATGGGTCTTCGAAGGGTAAAAACGGAGAATGACACCCCCCCCCTTTCTAAAATGCATGTTCTGAAGATATTTACTGTCCCCCCTCCTCCTCCGAATATTTTAAGATACATTTTTTTTATTCCCTCTCCTATAAAATCCCTTGGAAAAGTGGCTCTTCCATACACACTGTGTAGAAAGTCAATAAGGAAACACCTGTCCATAATAGGGACAGGTAGTTCCTTATATGGACACTTGTAAAAAAAAATTTTGTTTTTATCATTTAAGTTAAACCATAATAATTACAAGGTCGCTAATTTTAATAATGATAGTCAATTGTCCAAGGGTAGTGGACACATATTTTTGGAGTCCTATGACTTGTACATGTGGGTGAAAAAAATACATTTTCCTTAGGGGGTCCATATTGGGTACAGGTACCTTACTCATACTTAATGTTAATAATTGCAATAATATTATTATTATATAATTATAATACATAACTTTATTTTATTAAGAATCGAAAAATATGTTTAATAATAATTGTATTGTATAAAAATACAATTTAAAATTTAATGCTATTTATAACACTCAGTTTGCACCAACAAAAGAAGTCACGAATGAGACATCAGAATTTCTATTATTAATTTTAATAACATGTCGTTTCCATACAAAGTTTAATAAAACACTGAATTTATGATATAGTTTCACTTATAATTCTTCTTATACACACAGGATGATCCAAAATTTGACCGATGAATTAAGAGGAGTGATAGAAGGCTTAAGAGGATGAAAAGTCAAGATGATAAAAACTGGCAAGTAATTTTAATTGGGATTCGAATAATTTTGAAAAAAATCATCGAGGTCCAGCGATAAAAAAAAAAAAAAAAAAAAAAAAAAAAAAAAAACCATAAGTAATATAATGATTTATAACTTTTAGTAATTTTTACATGCATATGCATATAATAGAATATAGAAAAGTCAGGTATTTGTTCAGAAAATTTTTACATACTCGTAATAAAATAGAAAAGGCAAGTATTCGTCGAAACATTAACCCTTTATCTATCGAATTACGAATTCATGAAAATTTTACATTCTAAAGCATTTTACGTAAATTGTTACTAAAATATAAATACTAAATTATAATAATATATAATGAAATATATACTATATAAATACTAAATTAAAAGATTTGCATAATCATTTAATAAATTTTTAAAGAATTTTAGATGGATTGAAGGATTTAGGAGGATTAATTAAATTTGAATTTGCAGGGATTTTGTGCAATATTTATACCCCCACTCAATTATTTTATTTTAAATTATTTTCTTATTATTTTGGAGAATTATAAAATGTACAAATATGATGTTCTTAGAATATAAATATAGAAATATTTCCCAATTGAAAATTCCCCATCCCCCCCCCCCCTCAGTGCCAAGAAAGCTGAAAAGATACAAAGGCAAAAGAAATCGTTCTTTTAAAAATATTTTTGTTTTGTGTAACCAATAATGCTTTTGAAACAAGATAAAGTAATGTATCTGTAACTCATTCTAAATAGTATTACAACTAATTGACGTATTAAAAGAATTTTATAAGAAGTAATTTTAATAGTGCTTATAAGTACCGTCGGAAGATAAAGGGTTAATACGAAAAATTACACTGGTGGTCCTAAAAACGTTATCTATAGTTCGCTTCACGTGGTGAACAACTAATGCGAAGCGTCTTTTCAAGGTGAGCATCCGTTAATCTCGAATGACATTTGTTCTTCAAAAAAAATTATTTTGGGAAAAGTTCTTTCACATGCATATGTGGAGCAAACATAGTAGCCAAGTTAATCGCTAGTTTTTTTTTTCTTTACTATTTTGAAAATAATTACTGTCCTCGGTAGAGAATTCCAAATTCCGCAACTTATTTTATTTCATTTTATTAGTTTTCTGATTGGTCCATACTTAATGTCGAAAAATGGAATACTTCTGTTTTTATTTTGTTCGTTTTCTGATTGGTCCATACTTAATGTCGAAAAATGGAATACTTCTGTTTTTATTTTGTTCGTTTTCTGGTTGGTTCAAATTTAATGTCCAGAAATGAAATATTTCTGTTGCCACAATGGCAAAAAAAGTATAAAAATCTACAAAAAAAATTAATAACTTAAAAACAAATTGAGTTACAGCTTTCAAACAAATTTCATTTAAAAGTGGATTTTTTTCTCTATGCAACGGCGTGGAAATTTAAAATGTGTCATATTTAGAAGTTTAAAAAATTTGCAGTACCGAAAATTGTAAAACTAAAATTTCATTTAAAATTTATATAAGCTTGGTACAGGAATATTAATTTTTAATCCAATGGCGTACGTAATATAAGACTCTGTTATTAAGTAAACCACGTTTTGATCATCATTAAAGTAATTTTTATTATTGTTATTACTTTAAATATAGAATTTATTTATAAGTCTAAAATTTTAGTCTTTGAAAATATCCTTTTCCAAATAGTCGTTGTAATTTGTTAAATTACATTTTTAAAATCATTTTTCTTACTCTTTTGAGACATGAATTCTTACGAATTCGTCAAGGGATGCAGTTTTATTCAATTTGCAAGGATATACCTTCGTGCAAAACAAATATCTTCGTTTGAAGTAAATGTTTTTAAAAACTGAACAACTTTTAGTAGCCACATGAATCAATTCTACAGTTGTAGAAACTTCAAAAGGCAATATAAAGAACTGATACAATTTACTTATCTCTACAAAGTCTTGGAATCTTGTTGCAAATTTCTTCACAAGACATGCCAGAAAACGTTAAGAACACTGCAGTATTTTAGAAATTTTTCTTTTTATATTCAAGAATTGCTGAAGAGTGGATGAATTCTTCATTTGAAATTTCTTTTTCGGCGATCCAGGCTTCGGCCATCTCTGAGGTCCTGGTGTGGACCGCGGTCCACCAGTTGCCGATCGTGACCATAGAACATGGGGTTGCAAACCCCTTATTGAGTCACAATACAGGGCGCTTCATCGTATCTGAATTCGGGTTGAAGGCTATAATTTTGAGAAAAATATAAACATTGCAATGAAAACGCAACGACCTCTACCTTGTTTTGTATGAATTGTAATAACAGCATGAGAAGTTCTGGAAAAAAAGAGGTACTCTGATTAGCGTCTGCCCATTTTGTAACTTTTTCCCCTTCTTTTTTATTAAAAGAACAACATTTCGATTTCCTATTAAAATAAAAATTCTTTTATGTGTAAAGAATTTCGTAAATTAATAATAATAATAATAATAAAATGCGGAAATCCATTGCCCAAAGCAAAATGTTCAAATGTTTATCACTGAATTAATAAAAATCAGTAAACGCATCATTTTATGGTGATCAAAACATAGCTTACGTAAAACAGATTCATACATTACGTACGACATGGATTAAACATGAATAGTCTTGGATGAATAAAATGTGGACATAAAAAGGCGGACAGCACAAGGATTCAGATATGTCTCTCAGATATATTTATTCTCGATTGAAAACAAGAACCATTTTCAAAATGGTTAATAAAGATGAAAATTTTACTTGTTCGGAAATATGTGAAAATCCACTAGAGTTTTTAATTAAAAACAGTTTCCATTTATAATGTACGCCGGGCAGTATATCGGGAATCTCTAACTTCGGTAGTCCGATAAAAAAAAAAAAAAAAAAAAAAAAAAAAAAAAAAAAAAAATATGGATTTAAAATTATATATAAATATAATATTATTTATATTTATTATATATTTAATTTCACTTCAAACTGTCTAACATAAAAAAGCCGGAGTCAGAGTCGGTTTGTTGTTTAGCGACTCCGACTCCGACTCTTTTGCTTAAAAATAGGCCCTACTCCACGACTCCGAATCTCTGATACTATCACAACCTCTGATTTTTTTTTGTCGAATTTTAAAACACCCTATATATACAGGATATCCATTTTCAATAGTATTCAATGGCTAATTCCTGAGCCGTTTATCATTGACACAAGATTTCCAATTACAACTAGTCGGTTGTGGCAATCCCAAAGCTTCCTTCTATAAAAATATTTGGTTATGCTTAATAAAAGTAATGCACACCACGATAAATTTTATGTGAATGTTAAAAATTGAAGCATTTAAAAGCAACATTGTGAAAACACTTACTCGCATGTTGATGAAAGAATTTTTGTCATAAAAAGTTAATTATCGCTCCAGTCATGCGTTTTACGTACCAAACGGAGGAGGGCAAATATGGGAATTATCTTAATTAGCCTTATGTTCGTGAGTTCCGCCAGTGTTCTTGAACTAATCACATTTATAATTATAAAGTAATTCTGGTAGAGAAGTCTGTTATCAATCGTCTAGTTGTTTTTCAAAATAATATTCTCAGAAAATATTTAATTTTACATAAACGAGGTGGAACCCGTTGAAATTCGACGAAAGAAAATCTTTAAGAAGGAATTGTTCACTGATTTACAATAAACCTATAAAATTAGTCAGAGTAAAAAATGCATCTTACATTGGTAAGTCGAACTGTCAAAAAATAATATTTTAAGTTAAAATTAACAAAGTACTATTAAACTCAGGTTTCCAAATTATTAAAATTAAACTTTAATCGCAAATGTAATCAGTAAAATACAGGGTGTCCCTAAACAAATGGTATATACGCTAGGGGGTGATAGAACACATCAAGACGAGTAATAGTAAATAGGAAACCAAGGGTCCCAAACGTTTTCCAAAGGAGATAGCCGCAATAAAAGTTTGGGGTCCAAAATTTCAAATACACATAAAAAACGAAACAATTGGTCGATTAATTTGCGGTTTTCACTAAAATTATTCTTTATGTTGGTATTTTCTTGAAAATAAATTATACAGATAAATTTCGAAAACTGCCGATAGAGGGCGCTTTAGACTTTGAAGTAATGAAAAACTATTTTTTGCCGTGATTTTTTGCATTACATTAAATAGTTTCGTAAGCTTAGACTTAATCTTAAATTTTGAGCTCAAAATCTGAATAGTTGGAAGCGGTTAAGTAGCACAAACTTAACTGTGTTCAGTGGGTTTAAATTTCAAATGATTATAAAAAACGGAAAAATTGGTCAATTGATTTGCAGTTTTCACCAAAACTATTCTTTAAGTCAGTATTTTATTGAAAATGAATTATAAAGATAAATTTCAAAAAATGTCGATAGAGGGCGCTTTAAACTTTGGAGTAACGAACAACTACTTTTTACGTTATTTTTTTGCATCTGATTAAATGTTTTCGTAAACTTAGACTTAAACTTAAATTTTGAGCTCAAAATCTGAATAATTGGGAGTGGTTAAGTAGCACACACTGAGCTGTGTTCAGAGAGTTCAAATTTCAAGTGATAATAAAAAACGGAAAAATTGGTCGATTCGTTTGCGGTTTAAAATAAAACTATTCTTTAAGTCAGTATCTTCTTGAAAATGAATTTTAAAGATAAATTTCAAAAAATTCCGTTAGAGGGCGCCTTAAACTTCAGAGTAACCAACAACAAATTTTAACCGTTATTTTTTGTATCTAATTATATGCTTTCCAAAAATTGTTAGATGTTTTCGAAATCTTTGATTTAAGCTTAAATTTTGAACTCAAATTCTGAATCGTTGGGAGGGGTTAAGAAGCGCAAACTGAAGGGTGTTCAGGAGTTGAAATTTAACCCCCCCCCCCCTCGAACACAGTTCACTTTTGCGCTACTTAAACACTCGCAACAACTCAGAATTTGATCTCAAAATTTAAATCTAAGCATTTGAAAGTATTTAATGAGATTTTAAAAAATAACGGTTAAAAATAGTGTTACGCTACTCCATTGTCTAAGGCGCCCTCTATCGGCATTTTGAGAAATTTATCTTTAAAATTTACTTTCAAGAAAACACTGATTTAAAGAGTAGTTTTAGCAAAAACCGCAAACAAATCGAATAATTTTTCCGTTTTTTTATAGTTTTCCGTTTCGTTTGAAATTTAAACCCTCTGAACACAGTTCAGTTTGAGCTACTTAACCACTCCCAACTATTCAGATTTTGAGCTCAAAATTTAAGTTTAAATCTAAGCCTACGAAACCATTTAATCAGATGCAAAAAATAACGGTAAAAATAGTATTAAGATGGATTATTTCGTTAATCCAAAGACTAAAGCGCCCTCTATCGGCATTTTTTGAAATTTATCTTTATAATTCATTTTCAATAAAATACCGACATAAAGAATAGTTTTAGTGAAAACCGCAAATCAATCGACCAATTTTTCCGTTTTTTATAATAATTTGAAATTTAAAGCCTCTGAACACAGTTAAGTTTGTGCTACTTAACCGCTTCCAACTATTCAGATTTTGAGCTCAAAATTTAAGATTAAGTCTAAGCTTACGAAACCATTTAATGAGATAGAAAAAATCACGGCAAAAAATAGTTTTTCATTACTTCAAATTCTAAAGCGCCCTCTATTGGCATTTTTCGAAATTTATCTTTATAATTTATTTTCAAGAAAATACCAACATAAAGAATAATTTTAGTGAAAACCGCAAATCAATCGACCAATTTTTCCGTTTTTTATGTGTATTTGAAATTTTGGACCCCAAACTTTAATAGCGGCTATCTCCTTTGGAAAACATTTGGGACCCTTGGTTTCCTATTTACTATTACTCGTCTTGATGTGTTCTATCACCCCCTAGCGTATATACTATTTGTTTAGGGACACCCTGTATAATGAAAAACAGTTATTATGATGAAGTTAACAATTGAGAATCTTATGTTTGGCATAAATGCGAATGAAAAAAAAAAAAAAAAAAAATTCCAAATTGACAGGATTATAAAATTTTACGTGAAATCGAAACTCATCATCGTTCTCATCTTCTAAATATTTACATGTGCACTTCTATATCCACATTCACTATGTTTAAAAAGTGATATTTTATGGGAATTTAAGATAAAATGGAGTGATTCTGTTGCCAAAATTACAAAAGTGTTTCTAAAAAGTGTAAAAAAAATTAATATCTCAAAAACAAATTGAGATACAGCATTCAAACAAATTGAATGCTGAGAATTTCTAGTCTCTTGTTTTCTAGGTGATGAAACAAGAAATTATCGTTTGTTTTCTGGAATGGTTTTATAAACTAGAATTATAGTTACTAAAACTATCTCTGGTGTTTGCACCTATTTGCAATGATTTTTAAATAAGTTTGATCACGAGAATATAAGAAAACGCACTTGAATTCTAGTTAGAGACTCTAGAACTCTTTAGTAAAGGGAACTAGATTTTTTAGGGATTTAGATGCAACTATTTTTTCTAGAGCCATAATTTAAATACTAGATGCCGGAACCATATTTATTTCTTAGTCTACTGTTCGATACTCATAAAATCTTATCAATCAAGTAAAAATACCCGTTTGCTAATGCTAATCCTATGGAGGAAATTTATAAAGATATCTCGGTTATAGTTCAATATTTTTAAATATTTTTTTTTTCATTTAATAGTTGATATCAATCTGTACAAAGCAGTTTTTTTTTTTTTACTTTTTAGATTTTGATTGCAGATTTTTGGTTATGATTATACTTTCACTTTCGAAACCGGCTATGAAAATGAAAGCTTCCTCATTAAAATTATATGTAAACAAAATCGCAAAAGTAAAAAATGACTTTTGTACAGATTGATCTCAGTTATCCAATGAAAAAAAAATCATTTACAAATATTGAAAAGCAACCGAGATATCTTTATCAATTTCCCCCATAGGATTAGCATTAGTGAACGAATCCTTTCACTTGACTGAAGTAGCCACTTAAAGAGAGATATGAAGTGGAATAGAAAATACCCATAATACAATAAATATCCACAACCCAGAGGAAATATATTATGTAATACAATAAAAAATAAGTAAAAAATATTTAAATTCACAATGCAAAAAAATATCATCATTTCCAAATAATCTTCCAAATATCATTTTCAAAATAAATAAAATATGTTAAAATCGTGTATAGATCCAAACTCAAATGAGTAATTCAGAAAATATCAATATATTAAAACGTATGGTAATTTAAACAAAAAATCGTTTTGCTTTTTAACCCATTTAGTACACGTTATAGTGTACATTATTTTACATTTATATTTACGATTAAAATTTATCATTTAATCAGAGGGCACAAGCGCAAGGTATGACAAATCCAGGAGTAGTAAGGTTTTTATTCCCTGACTAATACCTCTAAATAATATAGTCGCCTTATTTAATCACACACAATTGTTACAGTTACTGTGATAAAACAAGTCGAAGATTATTTTTTGTAAAATAGTGGTGGCAAAGGTAAAGAAAACGGAAATTGTAAATCAAACGCGGCAAATGAAGTGCATTTTTGCACTGTAACTAGTTTTATAAATATTCAGATCTTGATTCAATAGCTACTGCACTCTTGTGAAAAAATATATGAAAACAAAATATATTATGATTATATAAATTAAATTTAGTAATACGGAAATAATATGATTCAATTTTAAATAAGACGTATATAATCATCACGGTAACGTGAAATCATTACCTATCATTGGATATCATGGAATTAATTACGTATGATAGGATTTAATAGAATAATCACCATGGTAACCTAGAATCATTACTTATCATAAGAGATTCAATTAACTGCATATGATAGTATTTAATACAATAATCTCTATTGCAACTTAGAATCACTACCTATCATAGGATAGCATTGAATTATTTACGTATGATAGGATTTAATAAAATGACGAAAAGTTTTATGAATATCTTTTTAAGTTTTAATTCCAGTTTCATAAAATTTCAAATGATTCGACGAAATTCTGCATTGATTATATACATTAAATTTCAAACCCTTTGGTTGGTTAGAATTTGCGTTGTTATATACAAACAGACCTACAGACGTCGTCTTTAGGTGCATATGCATAATTATATAATTAGGAACACATTTAAAAACATACGTACCCATTGTAATGCTATATCCTCTGCGTGTGTGCCAGGTTAAAGTAACCGTCTATATAAAGCGGATTAACTTTAAATAAAAACTAGTTGGATGTGCCAATCCCAAATCTTTCTTCTATTTCATACATACATTTTAATATTTTAAAAAAAATAGTTACTCATTTTAATGCTTTAATAATTTTAATTCAATACCATACCAACTTTGATTTTCATTTTAAATTTCTGCTTCAGTCAATTAATCGGAATAAAAACGAATTTCCGTCTCTGCACGAGCCGATGAACAATAAAATGTTAGGCAGATTTTTTTTTTTTTTTTTTTTTTTTTTTTTTTTAATTCGGGGAGGACCTATTTGCCTTACCAAAAAATAATTATATACAAAAATTTTAGTTCAATTCTAGGACTAACTTCATATACTTTTAGGTGGTGCAATATTGAAAATGGCATAAAATTGGCTATTGCAGCGCCCCCTTCCGGAGGATTTTTTTCAAATTCAGGGAGGACCAACTAGCCATAGCCATACACTTACACAAAAAATTTGGTTCTATTCGATGCATAACTTCATATACTTTTGGCCGGTAAAATATTGAAAATGGCACAAAAATCGCGATTGCAGCGCCCCCTTCAGGCGGAATATTTCAAAACTGAAAGAGGACCTGCTTGCCACAGCCAGAAATATTCACAAAAATTTGGTTCATTTCTATGCATAACTTCATACACTTTTTGATGGTAGAATGGCGACATACACACAGACACACGGACAGACAGACATTTTGTAAAAACAGGTTTTTTGGAATCTCTGACGCCTAAAACATGTAAATCCGTCGAAAAACGGAAGTGGAAAAAAATTTCGATTACAATACTTTCTTCTATTGAAGATAGAAGAAAGTAATAACTGCGGTGTATGCTTGCGTATAAGGTCGACAAATTAAAAAAAAAAAAAAAAAAAAAAAAAAAAAAAAAACTTCCGCATACAGGAAAATTTTGCAAAGAAAAATATTTTATCATTAAAACTATTTTCAATAATTTGTTTCTTTTCTTACAACTTTTTAGCAATTTAAAATGAAATCTTTGGTTTTATTTTGTTCAAAATTGAAGTAAAAATTTAGAGGGTCAACTTATACGTGAATTTATGATTTTTTGCACAATTTGCATTTTAAAGTTAGGGGCTCGACTTATGTTCAAATCGTTTTATACGGTATTTAATTACAGTTTAAACTTAGTTTTAAGAAGATTGTGATTCGAAAAGCAAAAGATAGTCCATACATTGATTACCTTTTGGTAAATTGGAGAATTTATGGCTTTCTTTTTGCCATAAATTTTTATCGCAAATAAATGGATGAAAAATTTAGTCCTACATGCAAAATGTTTTGAAGGAATTTCTAACGCATATATATGCATTTTCTGTGCATACTTCTATGAAATTGGTGAAGATAATAAACTAAAATCTAAGAGATATAATAATTTCCTTCATGAGTTATGGTACATTGTATCAATTATGCATTCATTTTTTATGAAAATTCACAGTTGTCCTTCGACGAAAACAATTATAAAACAAAAAGCATTTATTATAAAATCAAATGTTTAGTCCATTGCCTTCACAACAGTGTCAATAACGTGCAGCTCGAATTTCATAATGATACATCAATAACATTTTGAGAAATAATGCTTTGAGCACGGAATTTTTCCTGAAAATTGCATTTTCCATAAAACCTACGTTTAAAGTTTACATTTATGTTTAATCAAGGCTGTAATGTAGGGTATCCGGAGTTATACGTCATATAGCTTCTGGATTTTTTTTTTTTTTTTTTTTTTAAAAAAAAAGCTCTGTATACTCTATGTTCTCAAATAAAGCTGTAGCGGATACGCAATAAGGTATGAAGTTTATGACTTTAGAATATACCCTCTGCCTATGGGCGTATACTCTCTGTTTTTTTTTTTCCTTTTTTACGTTTACAGCTTTGTCTTTAACTAAAATTATTACAATTATGTGTTTTGGAGATTTACTGTATATTTATAAATCGTGACCTTTTCGTTAGTTCTGGTTACTTATAAAATGTAATTTTTAGCAGTTTTGTCTGAAGTAAAAAAGAAAATGTTTTGCACTGAAATGATGGCACTTCCATTTTCATTCACAGCTATCAAATAATTTTTAAATCCCTATAACCCAGGCTTCATTTATAATAAAATAATAATAAGTATAAATTTAGATTACAAGATTAAACATAAATTTAACGTTGGGAGTTTCAAATCACAAAACTACAGATACTCTAAAAAATTGATAGAATGTCTTTTTGAATTTTTTCCGAACATAAAAATTATCTAAAAATCCAAATGTAATGTCGATAGTATTAAAAAGTTTAAAGTTTAGCATAATTTCTAGTTGTAGATGACCCACTAAGAAATAATTAACATATCAGTAATTAATAGACATAGACATTATAACTAACAGAATGATACCAATCACATATTTATACTCCAATTTGCAACAGATTTAGAAAAAAAAAAAAAAAAAAAAAAAAAAAAAAAAAAAAAAAAAATGGAGCTTTTTTCTTTTGGACTGTATATGGAAATAATCTACGTTAATAAACAAAAGCATTTTATGAAGTAAATTTTCTCCACTGATTCTAAATATTTTGATGATTCCTCCGAATTGTACCACTTTCTCTTGTAGTCCAACATGGTCATTTCCATCATCGGTTATTCGTCACTCTATCAACCGTCTTCCATGGCAAACTGACACACTCTCTCTTAAATATTTATTTTTTAATCAGAAACGGATTACGAAAACTCAAATGCCTAGTAAATCCGAGTCAGTATGCGCTGTTCTGAGATGAAATGTTTTGTTATGAAGAATTAATGGATGTCAAAATTATTCAAAATATTCTGAATTTAACCCTTTCGAGTCTGGTGTACTATTAATTGTACATGTCTTTTAATAGAGCATTATTTTGTTTCGAGAAATACTTTTGCTACTATTTACATTTAGTAATGTTAGTATATGTCTGTGCATTTACTATAGGACTTCATTTATGTTTAGGCATTTACTACTACTAATAAGTATTATTATTTGCTAAATTCCCTTTGCGCTTCTTTTATTTTAAACATGTATTTCACTCATTAAATTTAAAATAAAAATTACTTTCCTGAAAGAATCATGTGTAATAAAGTGCAAAAAATATTAGAAAGTTGTAATATAACTTAAATCTTATTGTAATACAATATTTTCTAAATACCTCCAAAAATTCTTCCTTAACCTATTTTCATATGAATATTAACTGAATAGCACGCAAAACAACAACATTCGTTATATATATGGATATCTATATATGGATATTATCTATATATGGATACAGTATTAATGTTATTAAAGTAAAAATAATAATAATAAAAAAAAAAACCTGAAAAAAAAATTCGGACCCGAAAGGGTTAAAGAAACTTAAGCCGATAGATGTGGTGAATCGGGGAATGATGATCCAAGTGTCAGTTCTGCAGAACTGTAGACTATGCTGTCCAAGGGCATGAGATGTTATTGGCATTGATGTTATGGGCTTGTTATGAGATGCAAGAAAAAGCAGATATAATAAAAGTACTTTTATTACGTAAAATCCGCAATCTTACAGCAGTAAAAGCGCAAGCAAAACACAAAACAAGAATGCATAATGGATTACTTTGGATGATAACTGGTACTACAAATTTATTATTCTTTTAAATTTCCAACCTTTAATGATTTCTTGTTGTTAGTTATTTTATGCATTTTATCGACGAATATACACAACTGATCAAGAAGAGTGTTTAAATATTGTTATTTATAAACTGACAAAAAATAAATGTAATTTTAGTACAGTCTTGTAATGGCTTTCGATTATCCGCCACACCATCAGTCACGTGACTGACGGATAGTCAAAAGTTTACTGTGTATCGTGCAAAATCTAAAGAAAACAATTTAAATAATAAACTTTTTTAAAAAATGTGATTTGATCATCAATGTTCAACTAAAAGCACACTTAGCCCCCCTCTCCCCCTCAAAAAAGTTAACTGCATATTTAATTAAAATTTTAAAAAATAAGAAAATTTTATTTTTTTAAGTCTTTACTATTTTTTAAAAATATTTATTTACTTGAAGGCTATTTCCATTCGCAGATTTATCGCATAAAGAACGAATAAAGAACATGTTATATAAATGATAATAATAGTAATAATAGTAATAATCTCTATTTCAAATACAAAAAAAAAAAAAGGCCTTAGTTTTTTTAAAACAGTGAAGAAAAAAATATGAAATTGAAGAAAAAGTCGTTTAAAGTTTTCATTTGTATGGGGAATTACGCTGAGTGTATTAAAAAATTTTGTAGTACAGTCGGCTCTCGTTAATTCGAACTCGTCGGGACGATAAGAAATTTTCGAATTATCCGAAGTTCGAATTATGAAAAGTGTGAAATGAAACATGGTACTATTACA
Source organism: Maratus speculifer (assembly GCA_964019185.1). NCBI lineage: Eukaryota > Metazoa > Arthropoda > Arachnida > Araneae > Salticidae > Maratus > Maratus speculifer. Next base: position 171,378,427 of record OZ025295.1, read on the forward strand.
AAGGATATAATGTTATAGTGGGTTTTTAATTTATTTCGTCTGTTATCATTAGAATATGACTAAATATTAAATTAGAATGTATAAATACATAAACTAATTAAAAGATTAGAAACAAGCGCAATAGAAGAAAAATTTGAAAAGTCACTGATGGACAGATGGGACATTAAGAAAGTGCATATCAAATGCATAGGAATCTATGCAAACTCGTTCGGAACATAATTTTTACAAAAATCAAAGAAAGAAAATTATTCAAATAATCTGAAATCCGTGAGAAAGAAAAGGAAAATGAAAAATCGGAATTCTCGTTAGTTCGAATTAAACGAAGTCAAGAGAAAATGATTTCGAATTAATGAAAATTTTAACGTTATTCTGCCATCGAAAATTTCGGTTCTTCATGTTTAGTTCGAATTATCCGATTTCGAATTAACGAGAGTTGACTGTATATCCCGATACAGTTTCCATATGAGTAAAAACGTGATGTCAAAATATTCACAATTAAACAACTTTTATTTAGTATTAAAAAACAAAAGTCGCTTTTTTAAAATCAATTTTGGGGTAAGCTGTTCCCCTTAACAATTGTAAAAAAAAAAAAAAAAAAAAAAAAAAAAAAAAAAAAAAAAAAAAAAAGTAAAATTTTTATCCTTTTGTGCCGAAAGTAGTTTCAAATAATGTATGAAGGTATTGTGAGGTAATCTAACACAATGATAAACTAAAATATCAAAATTCTAATTATTTCAGGCGACATTATGTTTCAAAACTTTACTATATAATAATCTAAATTTTAAGTTTTAATATCCAATAAGAAATGTTAATAAACATATTTGGTAGAGTAAATTTTTCTAGTCTTTTGTTAAGGGTTTAATACCACTTATTAACATTTTGTAAATACGCTAAAACAAAAAAAGACAATAAGTGAAAACATATCATAACAAAAATATTTCATTTGAATTTTCTAGAAACTTCCATTTTTTTATATAACATCTTCTTCCACTGTGTCTTCAATTACTGCAATTAGAGATTCGATATTTTGCATAATACAGTTACAAACTAAGGCAACAACTATTTTTTTAATTAAAATTACATATAATGTACTTTATTATTTGTAAGATGATAAACACATTTTTAATGTTAAATTGCATTACTTACTAGCATCTTCAACTGTAAACATGGTCATCTTCAGGGACAGAATATGATAATACAAAAACTGACATAACTAACGTCTTATTTTTTGAATAAGATGTATAAATAAAGTCGAAAAATAAGACGTTAGTTACATCGTTTTTTATATTTTTTGTATATCGTCCCCGAGGAAGACTATGTTTAAAGTCTTTTTGTCTCTGAGCTTGACCATATTTATAGTGCTTTAAGTCATTAAATTAAACATCATTTAATATATTTTATCATCTTTCAAGTAAAATAGCCCATGATGTGCAATTTTAATTTTAACTTTTTAATGATGAATTTCAGTATTCTACTTATTTATTCGCTTGATTATTTTCTGTTTTTATTTTTCGAACTCTAATGTCTCAATTTTAACTTTTTAAAAATGAATTATAGCATTCTGCTTATTTATTTGTTTGATTATTTTCTATGCCTATTTTTATTTTTCGACCTCTAATGTCTCAAATACCGACTCTTAAACCCCATCTAAATGAAAGCACCGAAGGTTACTCATCATGAAACAGTGCAAATAAGCCCAATTCACGAGAGATCACTACAAAGATCACATCTCATTCTAAGTTAGCACCGTTTTCCTGCTGTGCCTCGAAGACTGGGAGAAAAGAAAAGCTCACTTACTTTCTCTCTCTTTCAACTTGAGCAGCTACGGAAGCGAACGGTCATCACTCCTTGCACGAGTTCGGAAGAATGAGAGCGAAAGTGTTTCTCCGACCCCCTTTCTAATTCACGTGACCAACTTTCAGATCTGTATCATTCCGGACTGGATTGTTCCCTAGCTCTAAGCGATCTTTCTGCAACAACAGGTTAGAAGCAGGCTAGGATGAAAGCTGTTATGTTGAACTGATGGTGACCTTAGCGAACGAAGCCATCTGATGCCTGAGTATCGGACGCGGTTTCGTTCCGCAGCCCCGAGCAATCAGCAGGCCTTTCGCAACAAGGTGGCATTTTCATCCCTGGGCAACGAACGATTCTGGGTGCACGAACGCAAACCAATAACGGTACACATTAATTTTTGCAAGCGTATTTTCCAGATTGACAAATAAAATTGCATTGCAAGATTTTATTGTTTGTCAAGGTCGAAGACATGCAGGATTACATTACCAATAAAAGTGATGTGGCTGGGTGCAATACACCCATGTTCCGCCCTTATAGAGGCCCACAAACAGACCGTCTTTTGTCTGTAGAGAAACAGAAGACCACACGAGACACTTTGTACTTGGATCCCATACCTGGCCCCTAATGAAATTGGAAATAATTCTCTGCTCTTTGACATTTCCGGAACCAACACCCATTCAAAGCGTCGGCCCATCAGATATGTTATACAAAAATCCAAAAATGTTGGTAGTACATTTGATACTGTGCATATTTATTGACTTTGGTGCACCTATCGTCAAAGGAGCCGGAGCGGCTAATGAAACTAAAGACTCGTGGTTTACAAGACTACACTTTTCAAAAAAGTTTTCTAAAATCATGAAAAACTACTTTTGTTATTTTAATAGGCCCTTAGAGAATTGAAAAGTTTGTAAAATAGAAATTTTGTCCAAAATTTATTTGAAATGTTTTATATCAAATGTTTATTATTTACTAATAAAAAATTTGAAATCCCATTGATATAGAATTTTACCATAACCTTGGGGGGGGGGGGGGAGAAGCAGAGAGGCATAAGCAAATCAGGAACAATAAAAATATGATGAATGAAAATTGAATGAAATTAGTGATATACAATACATATATATTCATAAAATGGAAAGTATAATTCTGAACTTGCTATATTAAAAGTTCTGTATTAGTGCTATATCTTACAACAATAATCTACACATATGATTATCGCAAGGACAAATGGAATAAATACACCGCGCTTCCATTTCTAAAAGACTCGAAAGTAAAAGTATTTCTGCCCAAAATTATACAAAATGTGGTTAAAAAGTCTTCATGAAAGCCCTAATCTGATCGATCTTTGCAGAAGATCTTCAAATAGCCTAGCATATGGCGTGGGATAGATCACAGTACTGTCAATATTTTTGGGATACGAAGAGTCTCAACATACTTTTATCTCAATTCTTTCCCTTTTCGTCAAACGTAAAGAGGTGTAGTGTTTGCACTCTAAGTAAACTAAAAGAGGAAAAGCAAATAATTCTCATTACATCCATATTCTTAGGATGTGATCAAGTCAAAGAGGTTCCAAATGATTGAAAATGTAACAAACGATGGTTTTTTTTTCCAAATTCAACTAAAATTTCAAGGAATTATCTAATCGGTGTATTTCTCTATCTCTCTTTAAAAAAAAAAAAAAAAAAAAAAAAAAAAAAAAATCATTAAAATATTCAAATACACGTAATTGAAAGTCTCACACTTTATATATATATACAGTTTATCCATATGGACTTAATACTGAAATATATAATAGAAATGTTAAAGTTTTTTCATCAATAAATAATATAAATGATTATTCTCCTATTTATCCCACTCTTAATCATTCTTTAAATAAAAAAACTACTCGTAATAAACGTGGCAAACGTTCTTCATCAAATATAGTATCTAAAAAATCTATTATAAAGCAATTAAATGATCTTCATAGAAATTATTTAATTAATTATAACTGGTTAATAGTTCGAAAATATATATTCGCTATACAAAAGAAAAAAACTTGCACAGTATTTAAATATATTTCAAAGTATAAAGTTTAATATGCATTTCTCAGACTTTTTCTTTGATCTTATAATGACAAGAGTTAATCAATTCAATATCAATTTACAAAAAAGACCTAAAATTAAAAATGCAAACACACAAATGTTAATTACTTTCTCTAATCAAATTTATAATAAAATTAATATTAATTCTATAATAAATGATACTAATTGTCAATTTCTTATTAAAAATTTACAAATATCTAGAACATTCAGATATCCGATTCCTTAAGGACGCAAAATATTTAACTATAATTCCTTTTCCAAAAATACCATTGCCACTAGTACCTTTCTTTGTAACTGCAAAGATCCTACTATGCAACCATATATTAATAAGGACCATGGTCATATAATTACTGGTAACCTTAATATTGTCAATGATTTTACACTACGAAAATTAATGGGTTATGGCACTAAATTTCGACTTCCATCCACACTTAATATTAAATCAATAATAAAACAATTTAATTATGATATAGACTTATTTATTTATAAAATTTCTATTTCTTACAATAAACCTATCGCTTATTTTAACCAGTGGGAATTATTGGTTATAGATAAGTTAACACAAGCACTTAACAAAAATGTATCAAAGCTAATTAAAGTGAATACTTGTCACATTTTCCAACAAATTAATAAATTGCAACAGAACTTTGTAATCCCCAAATAACTATGCTAATATTTATAAATCTTATTATCACAATCTTTTAACATTATCTATTTCATCTAATAATACTTTCTATAAAATAATGATGATACAATTGTTAATAATCGTAGAATTAATAGTTTTTATAAACTACTAAATTTTACACCTACAAACTTTAATTATCCTTATTTAGTGCTAATTCCAAAGTTTCATAAGAATCCCATTAAATTTAGAACTGTTACAATAGGTTGTAATACTTATAACAATTATGCCAACAATATTTTATTAGATATTTTAAATCAGATATATAAACTTACTATAGCGAAAGATAATACACATTGTATCAAAAACAGTTATCAACTGGTTAGTATTATTAAAGAACTTAAATGTGTTAAAGACATAAGAACTTATGACTTTAAAGATATATTCAATAATACCAATCTATTAGACCTTCATAAAATCATTAATCAACTATTCATACAATTTAAAAATCAATTAACTCTTCCTAATTATATGGATGAGGCTTATTTTCGCACATTAACTAATTTCATTATACACAATAACTTTATTTTACAAGATAATACTCTATATATACAAAAAGTCGGAATTCCTCAAGGGGGCTCTACGTCAAGTATATTGTCCGATTTATTCTTATATCACTATGAACGCAGTTATAGTAATGACCATCTTTTAATGTTTCGATATATTGATGACATCATTTTAATTGACACCATTAATAGTGTTAGTACTTCCTTTCCTATAATTTATCCCTCTAATCTGGAACTTACGGAAAACCTTTTATCAAACAATAGTATTAACTTTTTGCATTTAAAAATTACATTAGTGGATAACAAAATAATAACTGATCTATATGATAAACGTAAAGATTTTAAATTTAAAGTTAATATCTTTATTCATTTTAAATCTTGCCTCCATATTTCTGTTTATCGAAATATACTTCTCAATCACTTGTTCAGAATCAAAAGTTTATGTTCCCCTCATCTTATTAACAGAAACATTAAACAATTAATCTATGATGCGATAAATCACTGTTTTCCTAAAAAATTCATTTACTCTTTATTATACAATTAATTTTTTTATTACTTATAATTTGAAGTAGGATGTTTATTGTCAGTTAATTTTAACATTTTGCGCATAAAAAATATATCAATAAAAAATATAAAAAATAAAAATTACACAAAAAATAAAAAAACTATAAAATGTTTAAAAAAATTAATCAATAGGTTGGATGGGTGGGTAGATGTTAGATTAAGGAGGTAGGGAGGAGCTGCTGGAAAATATATGCACATATGTTAATTTATTTTAAAAAAGGGAGGTGGTGTTGGTAGTAGGAAAAGGTACTGTGTAACAATAATATAATGTTAATTTATTATTTAAGGTAATGTATTGTTATAGCATTCCTTGTTTATTCCTCTGGCTTTAACATGTAATGTAGTTTGAGGTTGATCAATGGTTGATAATTTAATATAATATTATATTACTTTTACAATATTTTAAATTCATATGTTAGTTATCAAAATAAGCTATCCTTTGATGGTATTTTTTAAATGATATAATAAATTATTAATTTCCCAATTTTTGCTTTAAACAAGGGCTGGCACGGTTTAAGCCGGTTGGTTTTTACCATGGTTTAAACCAAATGTTTTTTTTCCTATGGAAACCCTTTTTTTCCCTTTTTTCGAAAAAGTCTAAAGATATTTTCTTATTTTTCTTTATAATTTAAGACTTATAATTTATTGTATATAATTTTTCTACTTTTAACACTTTTTCAGCAATGCGTTTTCATACAGTGGGCCTTGGTCTTTTTTTTTATGTATAGGAATAGTAGTTGGCTTTGTGTAGTAAATTCGTATTTATTTTACATGAAGTAAATATAATCGATATTCAATCGATTTAAAGTAATTCTGTAGTTATAAATTAAAACTTGTTATTAGTATAAAATAGTTTAACTATTTTTATTAAGTTCATAAAAATTTTGTCTACTTATGTTTTGTAATTAATTATTTTTAATAATAGTTAATTTATTTATATATTATAAATTATATCTATTTCGTTTCTGATATAACTTCTTTGTTAACTGTCTATTTGTTTGACTGAATACAAAGTGTGATTGCTATCACATGGTAGCAATTGATTTTTTTAAGTTTAGCTCTTTGATAATTTAATTATAGTCTATTTATTTTCTTTGAGGTAGTTTTTCCAATGAAATTAATCTTGAAAATATTGTTTTTGAAAATTTAATGTAGTTTACATTAAATTTTCATTTATTTTCTATCATTTTTATTATTAAGAAAAGGAATTTCAGTATTTTAGAACTTAAAAACATAAAAATTCCATTTAAATTCCAGTTATTCATTCATTTATTTTAAGCTACACATAAAAAAAAAAAAAAAAAAAAAAAAAAAAAAAAAAACTCGTAAAATAAGCGAATTTTTTCGTTGATTTTATTTTGATTAAAAAAAAATGAAGAATTTTGCTTTTGTTTGTTTATTTCTTCTCAAAATATAAAATAATATCATATCTTATAAAAACTTACTTGAAATACTCTATTTTATCAAATCATAGGGGGAGTTCAAGCATAATATAAGCATAGACCACTCATTTCTGAAATGTTACGTTATTTATCAGTGAATTATTACAGTGAATATTATTAAAAGTCATTTTGTTATTTATCATACTCCTCAAATAACCGCTGTGCATTTTTCGCTTTGCGTGAAGAAGCATTCCTCTTTTGTTAGATTACAACTTTGACGAATTTGGTAATTCAACACTTAATAAACATTAAAATGTGAAATTTTAATCTCTTCAGGTCTGGTGTATTATTAATAGTACATGTCTTTTCATGGAATGTTATTTTCTGTAGTAATGTTAATATATGTATAACATTTAGTATGACTTCATTTATGTTAGACATTTAATCATAATAATAATTATTATTATTATTAACTAAATTCTCTTTGCACCGTTTGCGATTCTTTTATTTTAAAACATATGTTCACTCTTTAAATTTAAAATAAAAGTTACTTTCCTGAAAGAATCCTGTGTAATAAAGCACAAAATGTATTAGAAAGTTGTAATAAAAATTAAATCTTACTGTAATACAATATTTTCTAAACATCTACAAGAAATCTTCCTTAGCTTTATTGTCATATAAATATGAATTGAATAGTACGCAAAACAACAACATTCTTTATATTTCAGCCAATGAGATATTTGTTCAACACTAATTAATCTATTTGGATAGCTAGTGTTAGTGTTATTAACTTAAAAGTAATTTTTTGTAAAAATTGAAAAAATATTCGGACCCAAAAGGGTTAAAAGTAATCTTCGCCTTTCTCCGGACAAAATTCACAACAACAATGGGCTGTGATGTGTGTTAGACAGCCCTACCGTAGTAGAAAAGAAATTAACTATTCAGTTTCTTTTTCACCGACTTTAATTTTTTCTCTGTGCATGTGCGTGAGTCTAAAGTATAATGCAGTTAAGCTTGAATAATTCGAAGTTGAAGGGACCAGAGAAAATTTCGAAGTATCCTAGAATTCAAATTGTATATTTTCTCTCGAAAAAGAAAATCTTGGGATTTTGCCAAGCAGGATTTTTCTTGGGTCAGATAATTCCTTGGAAATCCCCACATAATGACATTGCAAAAAATCGCCTTTCTTTTCCTTAGAAAGATCATTTAAATAAACAGTTAAAATATTTTTGCATCTTAGCTGAAAAGCAATCTCAGAAACAATTTTTACTGCAAAATTTTTTGGGCAATCCTACGAAAAATTCGAATTATGCATAACAAAATTCGAATTAACCGCGATTTTCACATTAACTTAATATAGAAGTCTAGAAATAGAGCAAAATATTCGAATCCTCCAGAATTTCGAATTAAATAAGGTCCAATTATCGAAGTTCCACTGCATACTAGCTGCATAGCAAATAATGGCTGTGTGTTGTTTTTAAATTGCATGGGATTTATCGATTGTTTGAGGAGGAAAGAATTCTAGTTTTAGTATACATTTCAATTATCAAGACCTAACAATTCCAAGTAAATCGTAATTTAGAAAGTTTTTAAAACTTTTAAATTAATTTTATACATTTAATTTAATTTATTTATTTAATTTATTTTATTTTATTGAGAAACCGTACTTCGGGGACTTTTATATGATAAAAGTAACAACGACATCCATGTAAAATTTCTTTTTTTTAAAGCTTTTTTTAAGATGAAGGAAATAAATGGCGATGTCTAAATTTGAGTAATGTTATTTTCATATATACGCTACATCAAGTATCAATTCCAACGATGCTTTTAATTTCCTTTAATTTTTTATATCGTTTTTAATTTTCTGAAAATTGACAAATTTTCAACTTTTGTGCTACCAAATTATTATTATTATTAAATAAGTATGTAGGTATTTTTTTAAGGGATTACAATATTATAAATATTTTAATTTATATTAAATAATTTTCAAGATACGGAACTTCAAACTGAAACGATTGTATACATATCGTTCTATGTCGCATTTTTTTTAAATGTCCAGAGCTGCCAAAATATTTTACATAACTCTAATTATGATTCAAATCTATGTATGAAATCTTATTAAAACTTTTTTCTATGTGATCGCGACTTTTTTTTAAATTTTTGGCTCATTTTATATGAAAATATCCTGTATTTAAAAAAAGTAGATTTTTGAAAAGTTTTCTTTTTAATTTATCATATGAAAATACATTCCTAATGATTTCTTTAGTAAAAGTACAACTTAACTGCTATTTTTACAAACTACATAAATATATTAATTAATTATTTGCCAACCCACATTGTTAAAAATTTGTGTAAAATACACACACAAAAAAAGCGAGACTCTGTAAATTTATACTAGTTCTCGGTTAAATGAATTTGATTAAGTTTCTAAGTCATCATTTTACGGATTCCCTTATCTTGCATCTAATTCCCTGAAGGGATTTTCATGTCTTTCTTTAAAAATATATGTATATATATTTTTTCAAACTTGTAATTTAAGGTACACACTTTTAAAATTCTTTTGCAATTTTGCTTGACATATCAAAGAAGAAAATTTAGCTTAAATATTATTATTTCTTAAAACAGAATAATTTAGAAATGGAAAAATCCCCTTCTCGTAGTTATTGGGGATTTTTATCGACAATCATTTTGCAGTTCAATCATCAATTTGCCTGCTGAATTATTAAAGACATACTTTGTATTCAACAACGACTTCTGTATCTAAGACAGTAAGGTGTTCTCCTACTGTCAAGAGGTCTCGTGTTCAAACCGTAGGACGGCTAAGTAACAAATTGTGTAAAAATTAAATGATACAGCAATTCTAATTTACTCGAAAAATAATCTTTGAGAGGATTGAGTGATTCACTAATTTTGAAAACTAAATTAAATTATTATCATTTAAAATTAATTTATTGAATGCATTTTTAACGACGTTAATTTACAGAGTCTATTATAAATTTATCGAATAACTTCTCTGTTATTTGTCAGAATTTCGGTTTTTCTAATTTCTGTAATTTCACGTAAGACTTACGATAATGGATTACCCGTAGATTCTTTGTAATTTCGTAGAAAAACGTTTAACAGTGCAACATGACATAAATGGAATGAAGTCCAAGTCTGGCTCAATCTATGCCTCCAGAAGAAAGAGAATAAACTTGGCTTGATCCGGTCCGATTTTCCAGAAAAAAAAATAAGCTTTCACCGGCATGGTTGATGTCCAGGGGTACATTTAATTAGATAGAGCAAGAAGTGGATGAGCACTGTGCAACCACATGCGCCCCCTCTAATATACACTATATTTTAACAATCTGTAATAATAAGGAAAGAAGTTTAGACATTTTTGTGTGTGCGGAGTGTGTTCTGAAAAGATCGCTGAAAGCAAAGCTACAAAATTAGGTAGGAAGATGTCCCTCTATTTGTAGTGAGCACATCGAATCCCGATTTTGGATTTTTTATTAAACATTTTATACAATTTTAACCGCTTTGAGGCAATTTTTCATTTTTTTTAGCCAGTATAGAAACTTTGTCCTCTTTTCAATAACGTTTATTTCAAATTTGCACAGTGATTTTGAATTTTTCATAAGATATTCCCATTTTAAAACAATTTTTTAAACACTGGTAAAAGGAATTCGGTTTCAAACTTTTAGCCAATTTCCAACTGTAGTAAATTTTTGTCTTTCTCGATATTTGAATTTCTCACGTTTGCAACGATTTTTTGACATTCCTAAAAAGATCCAGATTACAATGTTTTAGTCCAGTTTAGTAAAGTTTGGACCTCTAAAATTTTTGAATTTTTAGAGTTTTTTTTTTTTTTTTTCAATAACCATAAAGGGAATTCTGTTTAAACTGCTTTTATAACAGAAAGCACAAAAATAAATCTATCGCTGAACCACTGAATTCGTGCCTGCAGGGAGTTTTTACCAGGCTATGACTTGACAGCCCAATTGCATATTAATATGCTGAACAAATTCTATCTAATCCTGAAATTTCAACCGCCAACTCGATGAGGTGAAAGACTCTGTGCAGTTGTCTCCCGGTCTATTAGATTCAAGGTTAAAAAATTTGTGTGCTTCGGAATACTTTTCTGAACCATGGTATTGAAAAGCGCTGTGTTTTGAATTTTTACGCTTATATTTTATGTTTTGATAAAATTTTAGTTATTTTCAAGAACAGGTCGCCTCTTCATGCATATTTTCGTTATATTTTTACAATATATACTGTTTATATTAATTATTAAAAAATATCCGAATTTTCTAGTATGTATTTATTGTATAATAATTAGGGATTACAATCCCGGGATCCCGCATCCCGGGATTCCGGGATCCCGGTGTATTTTTAATCTCGAAAATCCCGGGATTTACGGGATTGTCCGGTTTTTTTACTGGCATAATATTCAGCTGAAATTAAAAAAGATATTTATAAAATTTCGCTTTTGATTGGGAAAAAATAAATTTTCTTGAAGTTTATGCATGATTGAAAAATAATATGCACCTTAAATTAGGGGTGCACAACCTTTGGCCCGCGGGCCACAATAATACCACAATTCTTATGCAGAATAATTTTGCTTATAGTAATGACAGAAACTTTGCTATTAAAGAAAAGAAACAACACTTTTCAAATATTCCGGTGGCAAATGATTTTCTGGTAAAAAGGTTGTGCATCACTGCCTTAAATATTTTGACATATATTTCTAAGCGATTAAATCTTTTATAGGGGAAATCTTTTGAATTCCAAATAGATGTAACATACACAGTTATTATGCAGAAAAAATGAATTCGTTTGTTTATTTCGATTTCACTGCGTATGTAGAAATTTTATTCACTTCGTAGGTCATTTTTGAATTAGATTTTACTGATAAGCGTCGCATTTGTGTATGATTGCCATTATGTGCTAACTTCTTAGCTTTTCGTGCATTCATATTAACTTTGCTTTAAAGATGTCAAATGAAAAGGATTCCGTAGCTCATCGGAAAGACAATGATACATCTTCAGTATGGTATAACTGTTATATGGCAGTATAGTACGTCAAAAGATGGAAAAGGCGCTAAATGTAAAAGTGTAGCGCAGTGCTTGAAACATTAGGTGGATCGACTAATTTATACGACACTAAATTTTAAAAAGAATTTATTACATCCACTTTTCCTTCCAAACAGAAGATAAATTGCCTTCTAAAAGTTGAAAATAGAAGACTGATAATGATTTGCCAAAATCTGCAAAATCAGTTAGAAATCGTGTAGTGAATTACAGTTTCATAATAAAGGTGTTAATTGCGAGAAATGTACAATTTTTTTAAACTTCGGGGAAAAATAGTTTGACTTTTGACGAATGAACATCTATTGCAAATAAACGATTTATGAATACTAATGTTCATTCAAGAAGTATAAATTTAAACAAATTCTGTAATTTAGGGCTTATGCGCATACATGGATCTTTTACTGAAAAAAAGTGTATAGAAATGCTGACAATGTGCGTCTAAAACAGTATGACATTTCAATCAAAAAAGACGTTGTTGCAATCGTAACTGATGGACCAAATGTAGTGCTGAAACTCGGTAAAGAAATTGAAGCTGATCAACAGCTTTGTTTCGCTCATGGTATTCAATTAGCAGTTTGTGATGATTTATATTGTAACCAACGAAATACAGAACCATAAACTTCCTCCTGTAAAACAGTAGCTGAAACTTGCTGCGGAAGTTAAAATTCAGCCTTAGAAGAAAATGATAAAGATGAAGATATTGAATCTTCCAAAAGTTTAGAATTGGGTTTTGTTTTAATTTTTGAAGACGAAAACGGCTTTTCACACTCTGATGAGTATATCAATGAACTTATCAAAAAAGTTCGAAAATTAGTAATTAATTTTAAACGATTTGCAACAAGGAATGAAATTCTTCAAAAGTATATTAAATCTGAAAAAGAGAAAGAACTTCCCCTTCTTTTAAATTGCAAGACTGGATAGAATAGCCAAGTAATTGTACTTGAACAATTTTATTTCTTGAAAAATAGCATACAGAAAGCTTTAATTGATTTAAGGCATAAGATCTGAATTGACGATTCCGATTTTCTACTTATAAACAAAATTGTTGAAGTTCTCAAACCGATACAGATCACAGTAGAAATAATCTGTCGCAAGGATTCTAATTTGCTAACCGCAGACACAGCCTTAAAAATTATTTTAATCGAATTGTTGGAGAAAAAATCAAAATTTGCTTGCAAAATGGCAGACGTGCTAAAATTTTGCATTAGAGAGCGACGACGTATGGAATTATCGCGTGTTTCAAAATATTTGTATAATCCTAAACGAAATGACCTGAGTGAAAACTAGCAGTATGTTTTCGATTCCTAACAAAACTGTTATTAAGAAGCAAGTGAAACAATAATTGGAAGAGTAAACAGTGTTGACAATGGTAATTTTGAAGATACGCATATTGAACACAATAACGCATATTGAGCCCACTGCGAAACGGCAAACGGATTACCGAACATATAAGGAAAAATTGTAACAAGAAATAGAAAAAAAAACATGCAATCTGCCGAACCTGAAATACAAAAACAAAAGGATTTATCCATACAAATTAGTAATGAAATGCCTCCTTTTCAAAATGGAGGAGTACGCGGTCATCATTTAAAATTAGCTTATCAGTATTTGCTGACAATTCCCCCCGCGAGTGTAGAAGCAGAACGAGCTTTTTTAGTAGCAGAATTTATTGCAAACAAAATTAGAAGTAGACTTGGATATGATACTTTAAAAGTTTAGTTATTTCTTAGATCATATTTTCAAAGGAAAACCGTTTAGTTAAGAAACACTGAACTATTCAAACTAATCTTCTTTTTATCTTGGCATGTTATAATTTTTTATGTTATGCAACATTTTCAAATTTAAACAACTATCACTAATTATAAATATAAATAATACATTTAGTTATTTTTTTAATTGATATATGTGAGTATGTGTTAAGTACTTTTATTTCAAGAAAAAAAAAAGCATTTTGTAGGGGAAAATCTTGTGTTTTCGATATCCTAAATTTGTAATCTTTAGTTATTTGGTTATGAGAATAATTCAAAATTTAATTAGTAATATTAAATTATTAATTGTCTTTTCATGTTGTAAATATTTACCCATTCAAAGACTTTTGTAGTATCAAATGAAATAAATTATTTGGAAGATAAAATATAGACTTTTTTTGTTACATTGTTAAACATCAACAACTATTTTGTTGTAATTTCCAATTCTTATAACTTATTCTGTATTTTTTTGATTATTAAAGTAATAAATTTTGAACTTTGTATATTTTCATAAACTAGGCTGTATTTTTACTTTAATTATTTTTTTCAATATTGTGAAATTTAGCTATTGTGAGAATTGATAATATTGGAGAAATTTTTCGTAATCCCGGGATTATCCCGGGATCCCGGGATGGAATCTAAACAATCCCGAAATCCCGGGATCGGAAATTAGTCTCGGGATTGTAATCCCTAATAATAATTCATACAAGATAAATTAAAAGCATTTAGCGTATACAATTACTTGGGAATTTTACATATGACGTAATAGTCATCTTTTAAAAGGTGGTATATGATTAAAATTTTATTATTTTAAAGTTTTCATACTTTTTTTAAACATTTCCACGTAAATATTTTTGTAATTTCCCTTATTTTTAGCTTTTAACACGTGACAATTAAACTCTTATTTTTTAAAAAAATCTTTCCGTTTTTAATTGTTTCCCTTTTCGATTTCAATTTGAAAACTAGTCGTTGGGGGCCACCGTAATACTTACCCATCATGGATATGTATAATGTAATATATGAAAATAAAACACGTGTAAACTATTTATAAAATACATAAAATATATACAATTCCAAAACAAAATTTAAATGTATATTTAAACATTTTTAATATATATAGTAATGCTCAATATTACCCCATTAATGAATTGTTGATGAACCAATTTCGACAAATTACATAAAATGCCAAATACTCAAGTAATATCGAATTGCGTAAAAGAAACATCCTTATAACTCAAAAAATAATAATCCTATTAGCTAACAGTTTATTGCGTCAGATTAAGCGTCTCATTTCCAATTAAAATTTATCTTTGAATTAAAATTTGAATGAAATACAGGGTCATGAAAAATCGAAAAATGTGGAAAATAGGATTACAAATAACTCGGCAACTAATAATCCGACTAACTTCGTTCTTAATGCAAAATTTGGGTTATTTTATTGCCTTTTACGTCCACTCCTTAAAATAAAATTCGAAAATTTTTATATATCTTTCATCAGAACGAATTTTTCGAGAGTCCGAAAAATCTCGTTCCGGATAATCGAGGTTACTGATATTAATTAGGTTTCGTCTCATTCTTAAATACTAAGTACATACAAAATTTCAAGTCTCTATCTCAATTTGTTTGGGAGACAAAGCGTTTACAGACACACAGACAGACAGATAGACGGACGGCAGATTTTTTCCCTAAAAATATGGTTTTCGGAATCTCCAGTGTCTGAAACGTGAAATCTGACAATTTTTTTTTCTATACTCAAAACGATTGCAAGACTTATCCTATACGTATGATGGGTAAGTAATAACAACAAAATACAAATAAAAATTTATTTTTGCAAATTTTCCCGAAAGATATAATTTAACCAAGATATTGTTTCTCTATCGACTAAAATAAAAGATAATTTCAATTTCAATTTGAAAATTATAAAAAAGAAAATATCTCTAATAATACCTATAATTTTTCCTTGTTCTTCTCTTTTTTCTACAAAAAAAAAAAAAAAAAGAGTAATTTTGTTGCCATTATTAATGAAAAGTCATTTAAAAAAAAGTAATATTATGACAACTAATTCAAATTTTAAAATTTTAAGTTTTAACACCTGTGGTTAAATACGAATAACTGGTGTTAATTTTTCAGCGCAACGTTTTATATTTCGGAAGAAACAGCCGTAAAATATAATCAGTCGTTTGATAAAATCGTTTCAGTACTATATATATATATATATATAGGATAGATTTATTTTAAAAATATGTCAAGAGTAGTGTTAGACTCTCACTGTACTATCGACAGAAATGCTACAAAATTTTAATCGTAATATATTTTTTGTACAGTCAATGATATATTTATGAAATAGTCAAAGTATATCGATTTATAAACTTTAAGACATTACCATATTCAAAGATTCTTTTTTTCTAAATTATGAGCTTTTTTTATGTGTTGATAATCTATGCCTTTTTCTCATCCACTCATCCCGTCCAGATAAACCTCATTGACATGATTTAATTCAAAGGAAAAATGTACTGCTTAGTCCAACTTGTCCATTCATAAATATGAAACATTGTTATGATTGACGAATTTATAAAAATCCTGATAATCCGTCATAAAATGAGATTATTCTAATAAATAATCTCGTTCAATTGAAATAATTTCTTTTTCAATACAAAGTCCCGCCTTTTTCTTCTATAATAATAAAGAGAGAAGTTTGTGAATGTGTCAGCGTTCTGAAGAGACCGCTGCAGGTAGAGTTACAAAATTTAGAGGGAAGGTGCATTCGTGTTTGACGTTTTGCCCCTCGAAGCCCGATTTTCAATAAGATTTTTTTAAATTTAATTTTTTAGTCGTTTTTTAGTGTTTGTTTTATGTTTCGAGGCAATTTTCCCACACCAGTGAAACGAATACGGTTTCATTCTTTTAATCCAACATAGTAGATTTAGTTCTCGTTTCAATAAAGTTTATTCGGAATCCGTGCAGAGATTTTTGAATTTTTAAAGAATATTTTAACGCGATTTTAAGTATTTTTTTTCGCATTTTGCAGCTGTTTTTTGACTTTGATAAAAAGAAAATTGTTTCAAACTTTTAGCCTAATTTACTAAATTTTGTCTTCTACGATTTTTGAATTTCATCGATTTTTAATGCGATGTTCAGTGCGATTTTCGAAGTAATTTTTAACTAGTTTTCGAGTTTTTGGGTTTTTAGAATGATTTTTTTTTCATTTTTGTCAATATTATAGGTTTTTTTTATGCATCATAGTTATCTCGGACCCGGGCAACGCCGGGCAGGTTAGGTAGTAATGTAATATTTCAGAGAGAAAATCAACCTTATCTTGATGTGCTATCAAATCTACAAATTTCTCCTTATAATTTTTCCATCTTTATTTCTCCTTATTATTTCTCCTTCACTGGAGATCCAACATAAGACACTAACAGGATTGCCATTTCGGATTCTTTGAGTTTCATTAATAAATTAGATTAAAATTTTCATCAGCAATTTTTAATATCCACACTTAAGACGCATCACTAATCACATAAAAAGACCCGGATGATAATGTAAAGTCTATAAGGGCGTTCTATTCAAACATCTCGCTCAAATTTTAATATTTTTACACATTTTTTTTTATTATTTTTTATTTTTTTGTAGGATAGTTGAGGATGATTTACAACCGGGCTAGTTTTTACTTTTTCGATTTTGGTTATATATTTTTTGTATTATAATAGTTTCAATTTCAGAACTGGTTCTAACCGGTTTCGAAAGTTATTTTATTTTATTTATTTATTATTATTTTTTTTAATTTGAAACCAAAATTGAAAATCTAAAAACTAGCCCGGTTGTGGATCTTCCTCAACTATCCTATGCAAAAAAGAAAAAAAATCATGTAAAAATATTAAAATTTGAGCGAGATATTTGAAGAGAACTGACTCCATAGACTTAACATTACCATCCCGGTCTTTTTCAGTGACTAGTGTGGGGACTTTAAGCTGTTATCAGATTCACAAAGTTTACGAGCGACAAAATTTTCAGCCGATTTAAATCCCAACTTTTTCTTGTTCAAAGAGAGAAAAAGGTTACAATTGTCTTGGAAAAAGTCGGAGGAAAAGCAGGGAAACCAGTACTACTAGTACCAGCCGTTAATATTTATCAATTGCGAAAAAAAGTTGGAGGACATTGCTGTTTGCTATCACACAGAGTGTTGTGAGGATATTTCGCGAAAAGTTGGAGGAAATCAAGTGTTGGCTCAAAAGGCTCTCGAAATGTTGGTGAATCTGATGGCTGCTTAATCACTCATTTTCCGAATTCCTCTCCATAATGCTAAGTTTGTAGGTGTTTGATGCATTCGTATATTTAAAATATCTCCTCTGGAATTTAATATTTTTAACTTCTTCTTCAGATGATCTCTTCTTAAACGATATCACTTTTTTACTTTTCTTTCAAAATATTTCTAAAATCTATGCTTAATTTAATACTTTATGTGTTAACAACTCACGAACCGGAAATAAAATTTTAACTCTTCATATAAGATTAAGCATAGATTTTAGGAATATGTTGAAAACTAAAGAAATAAAAAGAATATTGCCCAGTTAAACTGATGGCATTGAGCTCACAGGCTACGCATACTAATTGTACATTACAGCCTTGTATTTTCAAAGGTTAATTCCGTTCATAAAAAAAAAAAAAAAAAAAATAAGAAGGGGAAACAGCTCTCCCCTTTCCCCTTTTTTATGCTTAATCATTGAACCTATTAAATTATCAAGGACTTGCTATCATATAAAAAATCTATATCCAAAATTCAGAGCAAATCGGATAATTCTTAATAAAAAAAACCCATTTAGCATTTATATAATTTAAGAGGAGTTATCCCTCTCTTTTATACCTAACCATTAAACTTCCAAAACCATTCAGAGATTTGAACGAAATCTGACAATTCTGCTTGAAAAACCCATTTATATGTATTAAGGGGAGGGGCATTAAAACCCCCGTTCCCCCTGTTTATACTTATTCAATGAACACTTAATAGCAATCACGGAATCGCTTCATCAGAATGATCCTATATCTAAATTTTGAACGAAAACTTAATTCTGCATGAAAAACCCATTTATATCAATTAAGAGGAGGGGCATGAGCCCAGGCTCGGACTGGCCCGCCGGCCCACAGGCCTATGGGCCGGTGCGCCCTCGGTCAAGTAAATCAGCGCCCTCATCAACGTGAATTTAATAGTTTAAAAAAAACAATAAATAAGTAAATAAATAAAATAAAACAAAAAAAAATTAAAATTAAAATTAAAATATGGCAAATACTAGAATAACTATAACATGGTTAAAAATATTCTTTATATATCTTTTTAAAAAACAATATTTTTTTAACATTAAAAAAACAATAAAAAGAATTTAGTCCCTTTGCAAAGGAAAATACAGGCGAGTCTCTATATAACGAAATCCACCGTTCCAGTAAAAAATTCGTTATATAGAGAAATTCGATGTATAGAAAATGATGTTAAAAATCGTATTTAATATGTAAATTTTGAAAAAGTATTATTTTTTATCTTTTTAATTAAGAATTTGAAATGTTTAAAAGTAAATATTAACCTAACAATTTATTTCTTAATTATTTAAGCTGTTTCAAAAAAGAGGACAGACATTTATTTGAAAGCTTAATGAAAATTAAATAAGGAAGACTTGCATTAATTTCAGACGAAGATATCTGTATTTTTTGTTGTTTTGATTTTAAAATTGTTACGCTCTCAAAAAAGCTCAAATTTTAGCAAGGAATGAAAAATTTTAGTTAACATTTTCCTCCATTTGAAGGCCTCTCTTATGTGCCTCTCATTGATTCCTCTCTTGTATGTATAACAATCCAATTGACTCTGTTTTGAGAAGGATGTGGAAAGGTGTGTGGGAGGTGGGGTGAATTCGTTGGATTTAAAGAACAAGGAGAAAAGTAATATTAAAAAAACTCAGCACCTGAACGATAAATCAAAAATAAGTGATGGAAAATTGATTCCATATGACTTCGAAGCTTTTTTAAAACTGAATAAATTAAGACCAATTTATGAAAAAATTCGTTATATGGAGATAGATATTTCGCTATATAGAGACTGTTTTTAATGTAATCATGCGAAAAGGGGACCGTTCCTACTGAAAATTCGTTATATAGAGAAATTCGAGGTATGGAGTTTCGTTATAGAGAGACTCGACTGTAATTATATTGTTTATTCTTGACTGTTTCTTTGTTCAGGGCAACATCCAATCCAAATCTTTTAAAATCTAAAGTATATTTTATATGTTACCAATAACGGCAACGAATGTGAGCAGAAACACGCAGACTGTCTGGCACCAAAGATCGCCGCTTTTGCTTCGATTTCATTTATTATTATTATTATTATTTAGTTTGCAGTAAAATCGTTCATTTCAAAGACATAAGCTTTGTGTGTCCATAAAGTTTAGTGTTTTGATTTTAATTTATAAACCATAAGTGTTTTTATTAAAAGTATTTTTGTTATTAAATATATATCTAAACAATTTTAGAAAGAATATTCCCATAAAAAAAGGTAATTCAAACTTTTTTTTGTTAAAAATTTTATTTTAATATGAAAACAGAACTGTTTTAATAGTGTATATTAAATGTAACAATCAAAACGTTGCGTCTGTCACGAATTTTGTATATATGGTCATGGGCGTGCGAAGAGTTGCGCCCGGTTCAATTTGGCGCCCCCCCTCCAACCTTTTCTTGTGGCAGGCCAAAAACTGACGTTGTAAGTATAAATTTGGCGCCCGACTAAATTACCGCGCCCCCGGCAACCGCCCCTTAGCCCCCTTCCCTTTCACACGGCACTATATATGGTAAAGTAGGGCTCCTCAACACCGCAGGGTACTATCGCGACCTTTGAAAGTTCACTTTATGTCCCTTTCATGTTCTATTCTATACTGTTTATAAGTTTTTTTTTTTTTTTTTTTTTTTTTTTTTTTTTTTTTTTAATCGGTATTTTCTATTTTGCATAAGACGGAAATAAATCTAACATAAAAATAATTTTCAAGTTCCCCGCTATGATTTTTAGTATACAATAAACTCTCTATATACGGCGGAATACTGTCTACAGCGGAATATTTGATTCTGTCCGAATAGTTTTTACGTATAAAAATCTATTCCAAAGGTTGAAAAGTTATTTTGTTCGATATATAATTTACTTAGTTTTTTCGACGATTGTTTTTTGTAATTTACATGCTTTCCCCTTCTAATCAGAAATTTATTCTTTCTTTGATCGAACTAAATTAATATATTTTCGGATCAATTCTTATTTTTTAAAGTAGTTAAGCTGTTATCACCTGTATTTTCTGTAAAAATCGTAGTTCCCAATGTTTTATTATTTGTCAGTAGATCGTACGAGGCTTTCGCATTGCAATCTTTTAGATTATTTGCTGTTATTTTAACTAATTTTATTTTCGATTAAACAACGTAGCAAAGCGAAATACTATGTGGAAAACCTTTCATATATCTCATTTATCGTTGCGATTTTGTGTGGGTAAAAAAAAAGGAGGATCTTAATATCAAAAGTAATATGATTCAATTATATATTCATTTAGAAAAGTTATGCTTTGTATAGTACAGTGGTGTAGCAAGCGGGGGGCGGTTCGTCCTGTGTGTCACCCTCTAAGGGGTGATATACAATCTTTATTTGCAAATAAATATATATTTTCTTATACGATTTTGGAAAAGAAGTCTGATGTAAAATGAAATTTCTAGAGCACGACGCAACAGAATTAATTTTCTTTTCTCGGAGAATGTGAAATGTTATACAGAATGGTGTGTATAAATAACATTTGCCCCAGGGAACAAAAACCAACCCATCCAACGAGTAGTTAGCAAATGCAAGCTTTAACAGAAATAATTTTCTCCTACATACAGACACGACACTGACTTATGTGGACTATGGTTTAAGTGAGGAGTCGCTCCTGTGGTTTTCTTTTTATACAGGAGGATAAGTAAATAAGGAATGGTATTGGAATTTGTTGTAATAACGTAGAGTTATGATTGACGAATTGGGGGAGGGGGGTGACACCCTTTACATCCGCCCTTGGGTATCATCCATTCTAGTTACGCCACTGGTATAGTACTGCCACTTTGATATTTTTTAAAAATGGGTATTTCACCCGTTATTCCTTTTTTTTAAGGCTGTACGTGTACGAAAAGTTAAAATTCGAGCGATTTTTATTAATCTGATAAAGACAAACTTTTATTTAAGTATTATATGTTGTTGAGGATCTAAGTATATCTATGTTTAACCCTTTCGGGACGGGTGATACATGTGCATCGTTAAAAGATAACTGTGAAATATGTTTCTGGCACCATTAATAAATAAACATAATATTTGTCTTTTCAACCAAATAAAATATATGTAAGAGACGCCGTCTCGAAAGGGTGAAAAAACTAATAGCATAGTTACATAAATTCAATTTCAATATTTACTTTAACAACTTTTAATTTCAGCACGAGTGTAGTGTACATTAATTGAAAATTATATCACAATTTTAGAAAAAAATTTAGCTTTACGAAAGAAAGAGACACTACTTTCTTCAGAATATGAAATCATTTTCACAAGTGGAAACGTTTTAACTTAGAAAAATTAGAATTATTTTTATATTTATTTTTATATTACTATTCATATCCATGTTTTTCAACCTGTGTCCCGCGGCACATCAGTGTCCTATGAGATGAGAGACTGTCAAATGTGCCGCAATGTTTTTGACAAATTATTAAAATTGCCTAACAGCAAATTTATAAATTTACGGTGCGTGGTTTTCTTTGTGGAAGGAGGGGAGAAAAGGGGAATGCTGAAATCTTCCCCCAGTATATCGGCCCCCGTCCGCCATTTTGACCTCTGCATTAGAAGGGGGTAGATATCCAGCGCTGCAGCATTTCGCTTTCTACGAGGGCCTGATATCTGCCCCCAGTATATATACCCCCATATCAGAAAGGGGCAGATATCCAATGCAGAACATTTTGTCTTCGGCGAGAGCTGGAAATCTACCCCCAGTATATCTGCCCCCGTCCGCCATTTTGAGCTCAGCATTAGAAGGGGGTGGATATCCAGTGCTGCAGCATTTCACTTTCTACGAGGGCCTGGAATCTGCCCCCATTATATGTACCCCCATACCAGAAAGGGGCAGAAATCTAATGCAGAGCATTTTGTCTTTGTCGAGAGCTGGATATCTACCCCCAGTATATCTGCCCCCATACGTCATTTTGACGTCACAGTAGAAGGGGGTAGATATCCAGTACTACAACATTTCACTTTCTACGAGAGCCTGATATCTACCCCCTGTATATCTACCCCCATACGTCATTTTGATATCACAGTAGAGGGGACGTACATACAGCGCTAGAGCATTTTTACGTTCGTCGAGAGTTGGAAATTCTGAATATATGTCCCTTTCTTCGTATAGTTTTTATTGTTGTTGTGAATTAATATACGAATTTGAAGAAATATGTAGACGAGACTTAATGTATAATATAAAAAATAGCGCTTATTTTGCATATTCAGTTATCAAGTCCATATTATGTCGAAACAGACCGTAGAGCAGGGTCGTAACCAGCGAATTATGTCAGGGGTGGACTCCGAAATTTTTTTGTGGGGCTAACATCTTTTGGGAATTAATGCAGCATTTAAGCATACTAAATACTTTAAAAACTGGTAAAATGGATCTGTCTATAAAGAAACCCGACTAAAGCGAAATCTTTTTAAAATAGGAATTTAAAAAAAAACTTTCCTAAATGGAAAATATTTCGTGATCACCGGAAAATGAATTTTAATTTGTTTAATTTAGCAATCTACTCAGAACTATTCCATTTTATTTTGTAGTTTTGTTTGTAGGGCGTTATTACCCATATAGGCGGGTAACATATATTAATCAATACATATAACATAACATGAATATAAATAAATATAAAAAATAAACAATATTAAAGAACTAAATTAAAATTATAAATAATATAAAATTATTTAATGATACAATATTTAGGAATAAAAAATAAAATTTTAATATATTATTAATACGTAATTTAATATATAATGCATAATTTAATGTATATTTTAATAATAATATATAATCTTGTTTTTTAAAATGTGTATTTAATGCAAATATTTTTTTTATTTTAAAGTTTCTCGTTTATAAAAATGCGTGCTTATATATATATATATTATTTTAAAAATATACAGTCGCCTCTCGTTAATTCGAAATCGGATAATTCGAATCTTTCGAATTCGAATTCTTGTTTATAAAAATGCGTGCTTATATATATATAAGTTTAACGAAACTGTGCAGAGCAGCATTGAATTTTACCAAAATTAATTTAAAGCATTTACATATTCAATTTTTTATGGGGATTTTTTTTTTTTTTTTTTTTTTTTTTTACTGTTTATTTTTATTTAACAGTTTTATTGCTTGAAAAATTTGTAGCCACATATCGAAAGATACGAGTTAAAATAAGTTTGCAGTGAATGTAACTCCCGTGTTGAATTTCAAAATGTACATTATTCAAAATCAAAACTTTATAAATAATATTTGAACTATAACAATTTGTTTTAAATTTCAATTAGTTGTTGATACCTAAAACTTTGTTTTAAACTACAGTCGACATATATATATATATATATATATATATATATATATATATATATATATTCTTCCATAGTGCTTTTAATTCCTTTGTAATAGTACCATATTAAGCATGTTTTCCATAATTCGAACTTCGGATAATTCGAATATTTCTTGTGGTTCCGAAGAGTTCGAATTAACGAGAGTCGACTGTAGTTTAAAACAAAGTTTTAGGTATCAACAACTAATTGAAATTTAAAACAAATTGTTATAGTTCAAATATTATTTATAAAGTTTTGATTTTGAATAATGTACATTTTGAAATTCAACACGGGAGTTACATTCACTGCAAACTTATTTTAACTCGTATCTTTCGATATGTGGCTACAAATTTTTCAAGCAATAAAACTGTTAAAAAAAAAAAAAAAAAAAAAAAAAAAAAAAAAAAAAAAAAAAAAAAATCCTCATAAAAAAATTGAATATGTAAATGCTTTAAATTAATTTTGGTAAAATTCAATGCTGCTCTGCACAGTTTCGTTAAACTTGCTTGAATTTAAAATTATATTTAAACCACATTTTTACATTTAAATAAATTGGGTAAAAAAGCGGATACCTTTATTATACTCATTTCGAGTATTTAAAATTTACAAGCAATTATTTTATTTTATTTAATAGATATTAAATACAATTCTGTGCTTTGATGAAAGTATTCGCTTTCACTACATTATTGGAGCATTATATTGCAGTTCTTCAAATTAATGATACATTCACCATGAGAAAATACAATTTGAAAATCCCTCAAATACTGTTTGGCACTTTGAAAATGCAGTAATTATTTTAACAACATAAGATTTCTTCGCATATCATTCGGTGAAAAATCTCTCCAGGAAGGGAAGACAGGTGTGCCACATGGGTGACAGGTGTGATAATGACAAATACCAATAGACCATCCGCATTAATCACCTACGCTGAAAAGTGTGTTCATACCTTTTAAACTTCTAGTAACTAAGCAAGAAATGAAAAAAAAACCCACACCCGTAAGGAAAATGTTATTAATGAGCAAGAAATGTCAGGAAAATTAATTTTAACATAAGTCTTAAATTTCTTAAAAGAATTTTAAGAAAATTAGCAACATAGTTCGATTTGATTATTTTTTCCAGAAATAATTGGTAAACGGAAAAAAGTGACCGGAAAAAAGTTATTGGAAAAAAGTGACATAAACTACAAAAGCGGAAAAAAGTGACACGGAAAAAAGTGACGCGGAAAAAAGTGACAAGGAAAAAAAGTTACCGGAAAAAAAGGGACAAGGAATTGATTTTGGGGATTTATTATTGATTTTGGGGATTCATTGGTTAAGTATGAAAGGGTGATCGGGGGGGGGGGGGGAGGGGGTTCATAGTTTAGGTAAATGGGTTTTTCATGCTGAATTAACTGTTTTGGTTCAATTTTTGGATCCTGAAAAGACGCTTGCCTGATTAGTTTTGGGAAGGGACGATTACCCCCCCCCCCCCATCCGTCCTCAATAAGATGAATAGGTTTTTACGCAGAATTATCCAACGTGTGTCAAATTTGCATATAGGATCTTTTCGATAAGGCTTATGTATAGTATAAAATGCCTGAAGAGATTCTAGGAGTTTAAGGCTTAAGTATACAGGGGGGACGGGAGATAACCTTTCATAAATTAAATTAATGCCTTTTTACGCATAATTATTCGATTTGCTTAAAATTTTGCATATAAGTTCATTATGATAAGACGTATCTTAGATTAGTTATGGGTTCTTCTGCTTATTATAAAGGGGGGGACGAGCAATTCTCCCACTCAAACTAGATAAATATGTTTTTATGCAGAATTATCCCATGTATTTCAATTTTAAATATAGGTTCTTTCTAAGTGAATTCCGGAATAGTTTTAAGGATTTAATGGCTAAGTATAAAGGGGAGATGGAGGAAAACCCTCTTAAATTAAATAAATGGCTTTTTATGCAGAATTATCCGATTTGCTTCGAATTTTGGACATGGGTTCATTATGATAAGACGTATTTCTGATTAGTTATGGGGTATTGGTAATTAAAAAGGAAGGCGGGTGATTACTATACCCACCTTAAATTAGATTTAAAAAATTATGCTCACTTATCCGATGTATTTCAAATTTTGGATATAGGATCTTTCTCATAAAGTGAATTTCTGAATAGTTTTATGAGTTTAATGGCTATGTATAGAGGGGGAACGGGGGATAAACCCCCTTAAATTAAATAAATGGCTTTTTACGCAGAATCATCCGATTTGCTTCAAATTTTGGATGTATATTCATTATAAGAAGGCGAATCTCTGATTAATTATTGGGTTCTTTTGATAATTAAATAGGGGAAGCGGGCGATTAATCCTCCACTCTTTAAAAACAATAGTTTTTTTCTTTCACAACTATTTAACGTATTTCAAATTTTGGATATAGGTTCTTCCTGATAAAGTGAATCCCTGAATTGTTTTAAGAGTTTAATGGCTAAGTATAGAGCGATGAACGGGGGATAACCCACAAGGATCAGGACTTCACCTTATCATAATGAACGCCCAATCAAAATTTGAATCAAATCAGATAATTCTGCGTAAAAAGCCATTTATTAATTTAAGGGGGGGTGTATCATCCGTTCCCCCAGTGTTTACTTAGCCATTAAACCTTTAAAATTATTCCGGGATTCACTTTATGAGAAAGAACATATATCCAAAATATGAAATATATCGGATAAGTGAGCATAAAAGACAATTTATCTAATTTAAGGGGGGGGGGGAATAATCACCCGCCCCAATTTTTAATTGGCAAAATAACCCCATATGTAATCAGGGATACGCCTTATCATAATGGTTCTATAATCCAAAATATGAAGCAAATCTATAATTCTGCGTAAAAAGTAATTTAATTTAAGGTGGGTTATATTCTATTCCCCTTCTATACTTAGATATTAAATCCTTAAAACTATTCAGAGATCCACCTTATCAGAAAGAACCTATATTTAAAATTTGAAATACATGGGGTAATTCTGCATAAAAACCTATTTTTCTAATTTAAGGGGGATATAATTGCTCGCCTCCCTTTATAATAAGCAGAACCCTATAACTAATCAGATATACGTCTTATCATAATGAACCTATGTCCAAAATTCTAAGCAAATCGGATAATTATGCGTAAAAAGTTATTAATTTAATTTTAGAAAGGTTATCCCCCGTTCCCTCTCTATACTTAACCATTAGAACTCCTAAATCTCTTTAGGCATTATATATGATATATAAGCCTTATCGAAAAGAACCTATATGATAATTTGACACACGTTGGACAATTCTGCATAAAAACCCATTCGTCTAATTGAGGACGGATGGGGGGGGGGGGAGTAACCGTACCTTCCCAAAACTAATCAGGCAAGCGTCTTTTCAGGATGAACGTCTATCCAAAAATTGAACCAAAACAGTTGATTCAGCATGAAAAACCCATTTACCTAAACTATGAGCCCCCCTCCCCGATCCCCCTTTCATACTTAAGCAATGAATCCCCAAAATCAATAATAAATCCCCAAAATCAATTCTTTGTCACTTTTTTCCGGTAACTTTTTTCCTTGTCACTTTTTTTCCGTGTCACTTTTTTCCGCTTTTGTAGTTTATGTCACTTTTTTCCGATAACTTTTTTCCGGTCACTTTTTTTTCCTAGATTCGAAATAATTACCTTTCGTTAAATACGTGGGGCAACACAAGTTCTCGGTTTGGCAGATAAAAAGAACCGATTCGTTATCTCTAAAATGACATTAGCCTCATTTTCGATTACTTTTTCCCAACAATTAATTCACATAAAGGAATTAAGAGTGATGGGCTGTGGGTTTCGGATTTTTTAAAGTTCTCACCAGTGTTTCTTTTCTATATGGATTTTTTGCGCCTTCAACCAATGGGGGACGTGATGCCTCCTAAAATATTTAGTCAGCCAAATGTGGATATCATATTCGCGTATTTCTTTTTTAAAAACAGTTGTGTAGAACTTATTTAAACCATTGCGATTGTTCTAATTTTATAGTTACAAAAGCACCTTCTAATTATAAGTTTTAAAATGGAGGAAACAGTTATTGAAGTCCTTGGCAAAAATAAAGGAAAGTTATACACGAAAAATGACGGATATTATTATAGAATAAAAGATAAACCCAGTGCCAATAGATGGAAGTTAACTTGCTACAACGTTAAATGTCGGGGAAGCGCTACTTTAATTAACCCCGAGGGTGATAAAAAAATTGACGAAAAATCGGCACATGCATGTGAACCGGACACTGCTTATCAAGAAAAATATAAATTACGTGAGGATATTCTCAAAAGATGTGCCAGAAATGTTACACCGAGCAGCGAAATCTTCCGAGAAAAATGTGCGAAAAGGTAAGTGAGTTAATTTTTACATTTTATAATGAAATTACTATTTATGTAAGCCTGTGAAAAAAAAAGTTTTTGATTTAGAACTATATTTTTTTCCGTCGAGACCAGGGCTTTACGAATTTGGACACCACTGATTACTGAAATAATTTTACTGCACTTAAATTTGAATTACTTCAATTAATTTATATCAGTGGCGCAGCCAAGGGGGTGGTTTTGGAGCTAAAAAAGATCGCTATAATTGCCGCTTATATGAATCAAAACCAAACTTAATATTTAAACGTTTTAGTGTACTTCGGAATCTGCCGTTTTGTTGAATCAAATTTCATTTATAAACTGATTCATTTAAACAGCAAAAATTCTACTTAAAATTGTAAAAGTGCATATTGTAATATTTATTTATTTATTTATTTTTTTTTTAGGATTAGTTAGGTAAAAATTGATTACTTGAACTAAATCACTTTTCTGAGACATATTATACTAAAAGAATGATGATTTCCTGCCAAACAGATGCTCTTTGAGTTTAAGTATTATACATTGAATATTCTAATTAGTACTGATTCTATTAACCGGTGATTCAAATAACCGGCAAATACCTTTATCAGAAACTCAACCCCCCCCCCCCCTAGAACGGAATTCTGGCTGCGCCACTGTTTATATATTTAGATATGATAATTATTCTTCTAAAAGAAAACAAAATAATTACTATAAATAGTTATTAATATAAATAAATACGATAATATATATATATATATATATATATATATTTACTATTACATCTAAAAAGTTTCAGTGGTATATTCCGTGTTTACATGAAGAATTATTGATTCAGTGAGGATTGTTCATTGATTCATTCATTTTGAATAAAAATGCTAAACATTTTATGAATGCTAAATATTTTACATTTCTTGACAAATAAACTATTTATTCTATATAAATAAATGTTTAACCATAAAATAAGCGACGGGTTTCGAAAGTATAAATCCTTCTTCATTCATGCACAATTACCTCCAAATGCAACTTAAGTGGCATTTATTGCGTATTAATTTTGAAGTTTTAAATTTTCTCAAATTACAATTTTTGAAATATTTTTAAGCACGGTTTCATAATGTTAGTTTTTTCTGAAAATCATTTAAAAATTACAAATAACTTTTATATGCCTTTTGAATGGACTAGCTTGATAAAACAGAAGGGAACTATTTTCCATTGAATATGTATAATAATTGATTATTTAATTGTATTTAAGACTACTTAATTTGTAAGAATGTTCTTAACTAACACATGATTGATACCATCTTAAGAAAATTTAGTTTTCTTTAAATATATATATAAATTACTAAATAAGTAAATATATAGTTTTTGCTTTCTTATAAAAAAAAGAAAGAAGTGAAATGAAATCGACTAAATTCCTCCCCACACTCTCCTTTCGGAAATTTTGCTTTTGTTTGTTCCATTATTGAATAATAAAAAAAAAATAACCGATTATCTAATTTTTCCCCCTTCCGCTTATCTATTCTATGTACACGAAAGTTTTTTAAAAGTTGAAGTTTATTAATATTTAATTATTTTTTTGCCCACCCGGACAAAAACTCCTTCCGGTCAAAATCCTGGTGTGTATTTAGAATTGTAATATTATCTTATAGAACATAATTTTACTAATAAAGATTTTAATAAAAGTAAAATTAGAGTCCAACTGGAGAATTTTGTGTGTCTCAGATTATGTTTTTTTTAATATATAAAAAGAAGCATAATTTCACTCATAAAAAAACATATTAGATAACTCAGAGAGTAATCCCCCGTAGGCTAATGATCCCAAAATTGAGCAACTGAAATCTGAGGGTTTAGTCAATTATACCAAAATAATTTTGTTTTGCAAGTTATATAATAATAATTATTATTACATTAAAATATATGTAATGTATTTGTATGCATTATTGCCTATTATGAATCTTTAGGATAGAATTTTTACTTTACTTATATTTTAAAATATATAGATACATATTTTCACACTTTTTCATTCATTTATTGTTTTAATTGTAACTCACCGTATTGGAGTTTTTAATAACTCGATAACTCTGTGTTGACATTGTCATAAGCAGTAAATAGTCGTAGCTTTAGAGTTATACAAGTTATACATTGCATGTGCTCATAAGAAGCTATCTGATTCTCCCAAAATCACTCATTTCCTAATGTTAATTCTATGGATATATATTTTTAAAGATATTTCATTTGCATTTCAGTATTTCTCCTTTTATTTACTTATTTGTTTATTACACTGGATAGCTGAGTTCGATCTCTACGAAGACCCTTTTCTTTTTTTTTCTATTTTAATTGCAGCGTTTTTTTTTTTTTTTTTTTTTTTTTTTTTTTTTTTTTTTTTTTTATGAGGATGTTTTTGTCTATGAAACAGGTATAAAAAATAAAAGTATCCTAGTTAAAAGAAAAAGAAAAAAAAAAAAAAAGAAAAATCTTGCACTAACTTTGAAAGATAAAAAACGGCATTGGCAGAGAATTGACCTCAACTATTCAGTGAAGAAATTCACATAAAAATGTTGAAGTACAAACCAGATTTTTTCGATTTTTTTTGCACGTATAGAAAAATAATTTTGTTACAAAACTAAATATTTATTATTGGTTTTTATTTACTAGAAATTTTTATTTACTTGAAAACCTGCATATAATGCGAAACACCATCGGTTTATTTTACGTAAATATGCTTATAAACAAGAAATGAAAAAAAAAATAACCTTGTGACTTTTTTAAAATGGAGTTTTGTTCAAATCCAAGATAATAAGAATTGCATTCACAAGTGTCTTATAGTATATATTGAAACACAATACAATACGTAGTTCAATGGCAGAAAAAAAGTGCGACATCTGTAATATATATATATATATATATATATATATATATAGTAAAATTAACATCTTTGTCTAAATGCCATATTTACGAAAATATTTTTTTCACGTCTAATATTCTTATTTCTGCTGAATATTCCTTATAGTTATCATTGATCACTAGAAACTTTCTTCCTTTTATTTATTTTACTGTCTCTTTCCTCAACTTTCTCTTCACAAATTTCTTGCACTATCAACACTAATACCAGACAATTTTAGTATTTTATTTGCTTGAGAGTTATGTTTCAAATTGAAATAGTTAAGAGGAAAAGTTTAATTATTCATAGAACTACAATTTCCAAACTCTAAACTGGTTTAAAGATCTAGAAGAATGGATCTAACATTCATGAATTTAGTAGGATTCAATTGTGGCTAATTCATCTCTAGAATTAGAAATTCTAACTCAAAAAGATGCATATAAGAGAGATGATATACAAATCTTTACATATGTACTCAAAAATGCATATCAACAGTCATTATTTTACATTTTTTTAGTACTTATCAGTATGTTATAATCATTAGAGATGACAAAGAAGAATGTCTAAAAGCAGAAAATTTATAAAAACAAGAATTGAAACAAATAGAAGGGTATAATATTTTGAAAAATATTATGAGTTGTTATTTTTATTATAAATGCAATGTGCATACCTGTACAACCATTAAATGTAATGTGATTATATGGCAAAATACAATGAAATATGCATAAAGTTTATTTCTAAATAATGATTTATTACATTCAATAGAATAAAAATGATTTACATATATGTTTTTTATATGACTCATATTTTAGAAATGTTACATAACAGTGTTTACACAAATATCTATGAAATTCATACTTAATCGATAGTACTTTTGGAAACGTATTTTATCCAAATATGAATAATTAAGCGTATATACCTATTAAGATTCTATTAGAAAATGATTGATAAAGTAAGTATGAGGTGCAATGTGATGTCTTTTTACGCTCAATTCAATAGAATTTGAGTTATAAACAATTATCTTATCAGTATGACCTTTTTTTTGTTCCCTGATCTCCCACTTGGGAAAAATCGGTTCGAACTGCCGTTTTTGATTGCTTTTATTGCAATATTTTCTGAATTTATCAAAGAATCGACCATCACGGCACCTCGTGTATTTTCCAAATAAGAGATTTGAAAGTTTGGTGTATTTGAGAGCAAAAATGAATTGAAAAATAAATCGGAAAATATGCAGTTTGAATCGAAATACACCCTTAAATTCAACTTTTTTAAAACAATTTTAATGTTTTCATTATGAGAGCTTACAAACACACACATTTTCAACTTTCGAAACAGTAAATTTGTGGTACAATTACATAAAATATTTAAAAAGTTAAATTTTCTAATAAATATTCACAATTTGTAAAAATTAGAGACAGTATTCATTCCCTCGCCTTACATACAAGTGAATGAACACAGGGAAATGACAAAAATTAGGGTTAGCTTGTAGACTATCATAACTATATGCACAAAAATAAATTATACTTAAAGGAAGCTTAAAGAAACTTAATAAAATGAGGTTTAATAATTGAATCAGCTCTCCATATAGAATTTAAGTAAATAAAAGAATTACTGTAGTCAGAGTCAATAAAAATACTTAGCAATTTGTTTTTGGAAATCAACAAATTTTACATGTCCAGACTTTACACTCCAAAAAAGAATAATTCAAGTTATCTTCTCCGATGATGCCATTATTCACAGATGAAATTCTGGAGCAATATAAATGATATCACAGCAGATAATCATTACTTTCATTTTATGACAACAACCAACGTGACAACAAACTAAAGAATAATTTTAATTATTTTATCAGAAAAATAAATAATAAAAAATCTTTATTTTTTCAAATTTTAGCGTTCTATGAAATTTATCATTAATTAAACCAACAAAAAAATTACATATATTTGGATGGACAACTTTTGGGAACTACTTTTGTGTTAAGGAGGAGAAAGAGACACACAGCTAAATGACATTTTTATAGCATAAAAATATATTTAACACTGGAACCGCGGGATTTTTTTTCTCGAGATTCATAAAAATATTTCGCGCCAGAATTTTTATTTTAAACTAAATCACTTATTTATTTAAGTTATTTTTCTGCATCATGTGTATAACTCATTTTATAAAGAATTTTCTGGTTCGAATTGACATCTCTTCTTTTGTTACGGGTCAAAATGACCCGGTTTCGCGGTTCTAGTGTTAAATGGCCTATGTTTAAAAAAATCCCTTTTTATCCTGATACACATATCTAAAAACATGTAATTAAAGTATTCTAGCATTTTATCTCATTTATATACAATTTTATTCATTATTTTTGATACAAAGACAAAAATATCACTGTTTTAGAGAAAATGACCCATATGTGTTAGAAAATACCAACCTTTTATGCGAAAACAGACTTAAACTATGCTACAGAATGTTTGTCATAGGGGAAAAAAGGGTTATATGTGGCACTTATAGTTGTTATAAAGGATACACAAAAGAATTCGGAAGTATTTTAGTCTGTTGCAGTAGTTTATTTAAAGTGTATTTTGATGATTTTTTGTTGAATAAATTCATCGAAATTTCTTTAATGTTATATATTACATAAATGCACAGACTATTTCGAAAAACTGAAAGTGAATAAATATAGTAGGTAAAAGAAGTTGGAAAGTGTTCAATAATCTATGATACCGGCATGATTTTCTTTATTATTTTGTTCCTATATGCTATCAGCAGGAATGAATCTGAGGTGGAAAACCAGCAATATTTTTTTTTTCTTTTGGAAACAATAACTAACCATCGGTCTGTAACACTTTAAAACGAAAACAAAAATAATAAAAAATGTATTTTTAATATTAACAAGAAAGAAAAAAATCATGCGTCAAGCATAGATTATGAAGAACGTCCCAACTCATTAAAAATAATGTAACAAAACTGCACTGTCTAAAAAATTTAAATATTCCGTCTCATTTTATCATATGGAAAAGTAAAACGCATTTCCAAAACGAATTTCTGCTGTTCTGATCTACAATAAGAAGGTCGACCGATTTTTTTAGCAACCCTGTATATAATATAGACATTTATATCTTTTAACAACATACATTTTAAAATTTAAATCATTTAAGAGATACATATATTTCAGTTGAAAATTCATCTTCAGCAATCTCATCTAATAGTTCTGTCATCTAAATGTTCTGTTTTAACGTGATCGTAAAGAAATCCAGGGATGTGCATCAATTTCAATAGATTTGGAATAGCGTAATGTGACATTATAATTTTGCCTTTTACAGAAAGTAAATTTTTTGAGATTTAAATAAATCGCGTAAAAACTATTAGTTTTCATTGTAAACACCAAGATTTTACAATGCCAAAAACACTTTAATTTTTTTTTTTTTTTTTTTTTCTGAGATTATACATTTTTTTTTTTTTTTTAAAATTCAGATACATTAAGAGAATAGATTCATACAGAAATTTCATTTTTAAAAATTTCGATAAGGGGAGTTTTGAAGTTCACGTCCTCATATATAACTATATAATTCTTGATCTATATTTTAAATATCGTCTATAAATTTCAAAATAAATAAACTGTATGATTATTCGCGGAAAAAATAAAAACTATACGTAGAAAGGGGCATATATTCAGAATTTCCAACTCTCGACGAACGTAAAAATGTTCTAGCACTGTATGTACGTCCCCTCTACTGTGATATCAAAATGACGTATGGGGGTAGATATACAGGGGGTAGATATCAGGCGCTCGTAGAAAGTGAAATGTTGTAGTACTGGATATCTACCCCCTTCTACTGTGACGTCAAAATGACGTATGGGGGCAGATATACTGGGGGTAGATATCCAGCTCTCGACAAAGACAAAATGCTCTGCATTGGGTTTTTGCCCCTTTCTGGTATGGGGGTACATATAATGGGGACAGATTTCAGGCCCTCGTAGAAAGTGAAATGCTGCAGCACTGGATATCTACCCCCTTCTAATGCTGAGCTCAAAATGGCGGACGGGGGCAGATATACTGGGGGTAGATTTCCAGCTCTCGCCGAAGACAAAATGTTCTGCATCGGATATCTGCCCCTTTCTGATATGGGGGTATATATACTGGGGGCAGATATCAGGCCCTCGTAGAAAGTGAAATGCTGCAGCACTGGATATCTACCCCCTTCTAATGCAGAGGTCAAAATGGCGGACGGGGGCAGATATACTGGGGGAAGATTTCATACTTCCCGAGAAAAGGGAGCCAATTTTCTCTCTCTCTCTCTCTTTTCCTTCAGATAAGTTGTTTATTGCGTTTTTTCACTGAGCGCTCAGATAACCGTTCACACGCCTAATTAATATCACAATGTAATTATAATTTTTTTTTCCAATATTACAGCTTCAAATATTTTAATTTATGCATACAAATTTAGAAAATAAAAACAACAACAAAAAAAAATTATGCAGTGTTTTTTGGCTATTCTCATTTCAGTGTTCGCAATTTGGAATATGATTATTGATTGACAACTTATGCAAATATAACAAATTATTTTGCTGAAAATAAACGAATTATTAACTGCTATTGTCTATTGCTCTTGGGTGTTTTCTCGACTTCCACAAACATTTAGATTCCTAGTGATAAAATGTAAGTAATAGAGAGAAGATAAAAACAAATAATACATTTTTATGCAAATTAATGAATTTGCATATTCCTTATACCTGTGATAAATGCTTAAACGTAAATATAGTTTTTTTTTTCAAAAGTTGAAATCAACCTTATATTTTAATGGGAAAAATAGGGACATCGTTATTATGTTGGAAAATATATGTTTTGTATTACAAATAATGCGATGTTCCCATTTGGGAACATTGGCGTTTAAACGGTTAACATTAAATAATTTATAAAGTGGTAAATTCAGGGCAAGGTAGGATCGTCCAGGAAGGAGCAATTTTCTAACTTTTGAATACTCCCCTCATGAGACATATCTTTAGATAAAACTGTGGATACTTATTCATATTATATCCATCCGGTTCCTTTGCACTATTTCCATCCCGGAAAATGCACTTTTTCTTTTCTTTTCTTTTTTGTAAGAATTTGCATGCTGCATATATTGCTGTACGGTGCCGCAAAAAGCGAACGCGTTTCGAGATTTTTTTAGTTATCAATTTTGTTTTTTAACGTTAAGCAGAGTGTGCGTCATAACACATGATATAAATTTATATAAAAAATGCCGCGTCAAATACCATTATTTTCGAATAGTATTTTTGTAAAAATTTTAAATTCTTGCTTGATCTGTTTGAAACTTTAATTTAGTTTACAACAAATGATATAAATTGATAAAAAAGTATGCCACGTCAAATACCACTATTTTCAAGTAGTAATTTTTCCAAAAATATTAAATTCTTAAATTAATTCAGATTAGCGAAGCTTTATTATATATTCTTACAGTCTGTTTGTTATTAATGAATACTATCGGCTTCCTATACGATGATAAAATAATGAGTTTCGTTAAAAATGTTGCGCCCTCCAAAAATTCAAGGTCTGCGCCCTTGACAATGACCCAGTCCGACCCTGCAAGAGCCCCCCCGTTCCCCCTCTTATATATATCGAATGAACTCCAAAAATAATCAGGGAAGTGCCTTGTCAGGATATACCTATATACAAAATTTCAAGTGAATCGGATATTTTTATTATGAGTTACCGCGTTACGCGCGTACGAACGAACGAACATACATACATACAGAACGGGCGGGCACATAAGCTCTCAGGTTATGATAGCCTGAGAGCTAAAAAGTGACATCCTTTAAGGAAAGATCACCGAAAGAAGAAGTTAAAAAAATTAATTTCCTGGGGAGATGCTTTAAATGTAAAAATGCATCAAACATCAAACGCCCATAGACTTTACATCTGGAGGGGCAGGGGAATTCGGAAAGTGAATGACCAGCAGCCTTAAACTAAATTAACGAATAACTTCTTTATCAATAGCTAAAAATAAAGCTGTCATTTTCCTTTACAAATGATTGTTACATCATTATTTTAGCAATTTTAGCAACAACATCAAGCAATTTTGAAAATGGTTTTCTCAAAATTGGGATAAGTTACCTAACGCACTTTAACTAATATTTCGCATTGTTCTCAAGTTAGAGCTATGTTAATTGATATCCGGGTAAATGTAGCATCGAATGAAGTTAAAAAATATAGGTCTATGTATCTAGGTTTTCAACATTCATATAAAAATAAATATATAAAGAGATAAAAAACATCAATTAACAAAAAAAAAAAAAAAAAAAAAAAAAAAAAAAAAAAAAAAAAATAACGAAACCAGCATAATATTTAAGGCCCTACATCAGTAACGCTCCGAGATAGAACGGCTAATGTTATTTCAATGGAAGAAATTTATCGCTTTCATTCCTTTGCATTTTGCTCAAATTTAATAATTTTTGTTGTTTTGAAAACCTGTAGGTTTAAACTATGCACGTCATTTTGAAATTTTATTTCTTTTTTTAATTTTAAGGCGATACAAGTGCGTTATTTTATAGTCTTTAAAATTCACCTTTAATGTCTTATTACGAAAAATCTGTTTGACATTTTAAAATTTGGTAAAACAGCATGCAGAGTTTAATTATTTAGCTTTCAGAAAATGATTTTATTTTGATTTTTAAAAAAATTTAATCTATGCTATTTGTATAAAAAGTTGAAGCACTTTGATTTAAAACAGTCGAAAATGGTGTTTAACTCCGCCTTTAAAAGGGAGACGCCTTAAAAGTAATTAGGGTGAAAGACGATATGGGTTTACTCTGTAGGGAGTCTTTACAGGGACGAAGGTGTAAAATCTTGCCTGTGGCTATTAGTAAAATGTTGTTTGCTGCTTTAGAATGAAAAAATAAAAACATCCTTTTCTGAATGCATGTCATCTGCAGTCGACAAAGGCAAAAGAAGAAAGGGCAGAAAGAAAATAACAATGGTTCTGACATTAAAAATGAATAGATATATTCGCGAATAAATACATTTGTATTAAATTTTTCTATATCTTTTTTTTTGTATCATTCTTTTAGACAATTCTTAATGAATTAGTTTAAATGTTCCTTTTCATAAATATTTCATAAATATTTCTATTTTAATCAATAAAAGTTTGCAGTATACCCACTCTAAAATATAAAGTAATTATTATGCAATTCATGATTAAATTGGATAACACTAATTTAAAAGATAGAAATATATTTATTTTGACACTTCTATCGAAAATTATGACTAATTTACAATACTTTAGCAAATATATTATGTTGCGGTAAAATTCACATCTGTAAATGATATATTTATGCTTTATTGTATATAAATTGTCTTTCCTTTCTTTTTCCCTTTCAGAAAGATAAACGAATGATTTTTAAAGTTCTTATACTATTTTAACTAAATAATACGTATATATTCCAAAGCCTGTCATAGTCTAACTGATCGAAATTTTAGAATTACGGTTTTTTCAGTCAGGCGAAAAGACAAACTCAATTATACTAAACCTACGGAAGATTTTTATAAAGATGCCATATTTTCATTCCAATTTTTAATTATTTTTTTTTCTGCATAGTATACCTGACGATGGTTAGTATAGAGGCCGCTTTTTACTTTTTTCGATACTGATTGTAGATTTTAAATATGAGGATAATATCACTTTTGAAAACGGTTCCGAAAATGAAACTGTCCTGTAAAGAAAATTAAAAAAGTAGAAAAAGGCCTTTGAAGAGATCGCTCCGAGCTATTAAAGGGGGGGGGGGGAAATATTAAAATGCAGACGAGATTTATTTATAAATTTCGACCGTTGGATTATCGTCGAAAGAATTATTATAAGCTAGTAAATTGTTTCGCTTAATTAAAGTTTTTTTTTTTTTTTAAATACCCGTAAAATAAATCGAAAAATAGAAAATGGCCTTTGTGCAAATCGATATCAACTAGGTAAAGTAAGAAAAAAAAATACTTAAAACTATTAAAACACAGACGATAAACTTTTATAAATTTCTTTCATAGCATTAGCTTTAAAGCGAAGGCATTGTTTCGTTTAACTGCAGTAGCCTCTTTAAAATAAATGAAATCGTAAAGGCTATTCAATGTACGAGAAAATAATAATAATAATAATTTTTTTTTAAATGTAGGCGAGATATCTTTATAAATTTCTACAATGGGATTTCGCTTGACTGAAGTAAGTCACTTTAAAATACCTGTATCGAAATCAAAAATTGTAATACGGTCTTAGTACAGAAAGATCTCAGCTGTTCAGTATAAAAAAGATTATTAAAATATAGATAATTTATAGATATTTCTATAAATTTCTGTCATAGGATTTCGCTTCATTGAAGTAAACACCTTTAAAATACCCGTAAAAAAAATCGAAAAAAATATAAAGAGGTAATTTGTAGAGAAATATCTCAGAAATTCAATGCTAAAAAAATCATTTAAAAAATTTAAATGTTGACGAGATATCTTTATAAATTTCTATAATGGGATTTCTCTCTATTCAAGTAAGCCACTTTAAAATACCCGTAAAAAATCTAAAAAATGTAAAAAGGTCTTTGTACAGAGAAATCTCCGATATCTAATGCCCCCCCCCCCGAAAAAATGTTTAAAGACAATTAAAATACAAACGAGATATCTTTAAAAATTTCTAAAATGTGATTTAGCTCTATTGAAGTAAGTAATTATAAAATACCCGTGACAAAGTCGAAAAGATATAAAACGTTCTTTGTAAAGAAAGATATGAGTTATATAATGAAACAAAAATTACAAGTATTAAAACGATCTTTAGAAATGACTTTTAAATGATCTTAAAGATATCTTTATAAATTACTACCATGGGATTTTGCTTGATTGAGGTAATCATCAGTTTATATTTACTAGTAGACGAGATATCTTTATAAATTTC
The DNA here is from genome assembly GCA_964019185.1 of Maratus speculifer. Classification (NCBI taxonomy): domain Eukaryota; kingdom Metazoa; phylum Arthropoda; class Arachnida; order Araneae; family Salticidae; genus Maratus; species Maratus speculifer. Next base: position 171,419,021 of record OZ025295.1, read on the forward strand.
TAACATTCAATGCTAAAAAAAATCATTTAAAAATATTAAAATGTAGAAGAGAAAAAAATATATTTATATGAACTTCAAAACTTCATAGGATTTCGCTTGATTGAAGTAAGCCCCTTTAAAACACCCATAACAAAATCGAAAAAATATAAAAAGGTCTTTGTACCGAAAGATCTCAGATATCCAATGCCAAAAAATCATTTAAAAAGATTTAAATGTAGAAAAGATACATTTATAAATTTCTACTATAGGATTTCGCTTGACTGAAGTAGCCTCTTTAAACACCTGTAAACAACACCAAAAAAGTAAAAAACGGTCTTCACACCGAAAGATCTCAGCTATCCAATGACAAAAAAATTATTTAAAAATATTAAAATGTAGAAGAGATATTTTTATAAATTTCTACCATTGGAATTCACTTGACCGAAGTAGCCTCATTAAAACACCTGTAAACAAAATCAAAAAAATACAAAACGGTCTTTGAACCGCAAAATTTCAGCTATCCAATGCCAAAAAATCATTTAAAAATATTAAAATGGAGAAGAGATATTTTTATAAATTTATGCAATTGAATTTCACTTGACTGAAATAGCTTTTTTAAAATTCCCCTAAACAAAGACGAAAAAGTACAAAATGGTCTTTGTACCGAAAGATCTGAGATATCGAATGCCAAAAAATAATTTAAAAATATTAAAATGTAGAAGAGATATTTTTATAAATTTCTAACATTGGATTTCACTTGACAGAAGTAGCTTTTTTAAAATGCCCCTAATAAAAGTCTAAAAAGTACAAAACGGTCTTTGTACCGAAAGATCTTAGCTATCCCATGACAAAAGAATCATATAAAAATATTAAAATGTAGACGAGATATTTTTATAAATTACTACCATTGGAATTCACTTGACTGAAGTGGCCTCTTTAAAATAAATGTAAACAAAGTCGAAAAATTACAAAACGGTCTTTGTACCGAAAGATCTTAGCTATCTCATGACAACAGAATCATTTAAAAATATTAAAATGTAGACGAGATATTTTTATAAATTTCTACCATTGTAATTCACTTGACTGAAGTAGCTTTTTAAAAATTCCCCTAAACAATGTCGTAAAAGTACAAAACGGTCTTTGTAACGAAAGATCTTAGCCATCCAGTGACAAAAAAAATCATTTAAAAATATTAAAATGTAGAAGAGGTATTTTTATAAATTTCTACCATTGGATTTCACTTGACTGAAGTAGCTTTTTTAAAATTCCCTAAGCAAAGTCGTAAAAGTACAAAACGGTCTTTGTACCGAAAGATCTTAGCTATCCCATGACAAAAAAATCATTTAAAAATATTAAAATGTAGAAGAGATATTTTTATAAATTTTTACCAATTGATTTCACTTGACTGAAGTAGCCTCTTTAAAACACGTGTAAACAAAGTCGAAAAAGTACAAAACGGTCTCTGTATCGAAAGATCTTAACTATTCCATGACAACAGAATCATTTAAAAATATTAAAATCTTGTCGAGATATTTTTATAAATTTCTACCATTGGAATTCACTTGACTGAAGTAGCCTCCTTAAAACACCTGTAAACAAAATTTAAAAAAGTACAAAACGGTCTTTGTACCGAAAAATTTCAGCTATCAGATGCCAAAAAATCATTTAAAAATAATAAAATGTAGAAGAGATATTTTTATAAATTTCTACAATTGGATTTCACTTGACTGAAATAGCTTTTTTAAAATTCCCCTAAACAAAGATGAAAAAGTACAAAACGGTCTTTGTACCGAAAGATCTGAGATATCGAATGCCAAAAAATATTATAATGTAGAAGAGATATTTTTTTTAATTTCTACCATTGGATTTCACTTGACAGAAGTAGCTTTTTTAAAATGCCCCTAATAAAAGTCTAAAAAGTACAAAACGGTCTTTGTACCGAAAGATCTTAGCTATCCCATGACAAAAAATCATTTAAAAATATGAAAATGTACAAGTGATATTTTTATAAATTTCTACCATTGGAATTCACTTGACTGAAGTAGCCTCTTTAAAACACCTGTAAACAAAATCAAAAAAGTAAAAACGGTCTTTGTACCGAAAGATCTCAGCTATCCAATGACAAAAAATCCCTTAAAAATATTAAAATGTTGAAGAGAGAATTTTACAAATTTCTACCGTTTGATTTCACTTTACTGAAGTAGTTTTTTAAAAATTCTCATGAACAAAGTCGAAAAAGTACAAAACGGTCTTTGTACCGAAAGATCTCAAATATCAAATGAGATGAAAACATTTAAAAATATTAAAATGTAGAAGAGATACTTTTATAAATTTCTACCATTGGATTTCACTTGACTGAAGTAGCTTTTTTAAAATTCCCCTAAACAAAGTCGAAAAAGTACAAAACGGTCTTTGTACCGAAAGATCTTAGCTATCCCATGACAAAAGAATCATTTAAAAATATTAAAATATAGAAGAGATATTTTTATAAATTTCTACAATGGATTTTACTTGACTGAAGTAGCCTCTTTAAAACACGTGTAAACAAAGTCAAAAATTACAAAACGGTCTTTGTACCGAAAGATCTTAGCTATTCAATGACAAAAAAATCATTTAAAAATATTAAAATGTAGAAGAGATATTTTTATAAATTCCTACCATTGGAATTCACTTGACTGAAGTAGCCTCACTAAAACACCTGTAAACAAAACCAAAAAAGTACAAAACGGTCTTTGTACCGAAAGATCTTAGCTATCCAATGACAAAAAAAAAATCATTTAAAAATATTAAAATGTAGACGAGATATTTTTATAAATTTCTACTATTGGAATTCTCTTGACTGAAGTAGCTTTTTTTAAATTCCCCTACACAAAGTCGTAAAAGTACAAAACGGTCTTTGTACCGAAAGATCTTAGTTGTCCTATGACAAAAAAATCATTTAAAAATATTAAAATGTAGAAGAGATATTTTTATAAATTTCTACCATTGGATTTCACTTGACAGAAGTAGCATTTTTTAAATTCCCCTAATAAAAGTCTAAAAAGTACAAAACGGTGTTTGTACCGAAAGAACTCAGCTATCCCATGACAAAAAATCATTTAAAAATATTAAAATGTACAAGTGATACTTTTATAAATTTCTACCACTGGAATTCACTTGACTGAAGTAGCCTCTTTAAAACACCTGTAAACAAAATCAAAAAAGTACAAAACGGTGTTTGTACCGAAAGATCAGAGCTATCGAATGCGAAAAAATAAATAAATAAATAAATAAAATAAATAAACATTTAAAAATATTAAAATGTAGAAGAGATAAATTTATAAATTTCTACCATTGGATTTCACTTGACTGAAGTAGCTTTTTTAAAATTCCCCTAATAAAAGTCTAAAAAGTACAAAACGGTCTTTGTACCGAAAGATCTGAGATATCCAATGCCAAAAAATCATTTAAAAATCTTAAAATGTAGAAAAGATATATTTATAAAATTCTACTATAGGATTTTGCTTGACTGAAGTAGCCTCTTTAAAACAACTGTAAACAAAATCAAAAAAGTACAAAACTATGTTTGTACCGAAAGAGCAGAGCTATCCAATGCCAAAAAAATCATTTAAAAATATTAAAATGTAGAAGAGATATTTTTATAAATTTCTACCATTGAATTTCACTTGACTGAAGTAGCTTTTTTAAAATTCCACTAAACAAAGTCGAAAATGTACAAAACGGTCTTTGTACCGAAAGATCTCAGCTATCCCATGACAAAAAAAAAAAAAAAAAAAAAAAAAAAAAATCATTTAAAAATATTAAAATGTGGAAGAGATATTTTTATAAATTTCTACAATTGGATTTCACTTTACTGAAATAGCCTCTTTAAAAAATCTGTAAGCAAAATCGAAAAAGTATAAGACGGTCTTTGTACCATAAGATCGCAGCTATTTTATGCCAAAAAAATCATTTAAAATATTAAAATGTAGACGAGATATCTTTAAAAATTTCTACCATAGGGTTTCGCTTTACTGAAGTAGCCTCTTTAAAATATCAGTAAATAAATTCGAAAAAATAGAAAAAGGTCTTTGTACAGTTGGAATCTCAGCTATCGAAAGAAAAAAAAGCTTAAAATATTATAATGCTGAAGAGATATCTTTATAAATTTTTACCTTTATATTATCATTAGAGAGAGTATGGTTTCGTTTGACTGAAATGGTCTTTTAAAATATCCATAGACAAAACCAAAAATGTTGAGAACGGTTTTTGTACACATCGATCTAGGTTATCCAATGCAAAATGTCATTTAAATACATTAAAACTCTGACGAGATATCTTTATAAATTTCTACCATAAGACTACCAATCGCTATTGTTTTTTTTTCTTTTTTCCCCTCGACTGAAGTAGTCTCTTTAAAATCTCTTTAACCAGTCGAAAAAGGCCTCGTACAAATCGCTCTCGGTTGTCCCCCCCCCCCCCCAAAAAAAAAAAATTGTCCTACAAAATTTTTAAAATGCAGATGAAATATCTTTATAAATATCTTTATAAATGTCTACCCTAAGACGCATTTTATAAATAAAGTGCTACCGCAACGGGTCTCGAAATATATACAAAAATAAATAAATAAATAAATTATGATAATTCTAAAAATTTTGTTGTTTTCTGGCTACAGAAAATTTAGCCTTTCGAAATTGTGTTGGAAGTCTTTCTTTTTCCATGCTGACTTCTGCATTAAATAAATGAAAAAATTCTGCTACCCAAATTTTTGCAAGGTTCCTCTTGTTATCAGACCTGAGAAGTACAAGATTTCTTATCTTTAACCCTCATTTCCTGTTTTGCTAATCACTTTTCCCCCATGGGATACCGAGCTCGTCCCCCATTATTTGCCTGGGGGGAAGAGGTGTGTAAACTTGTACTCTGAAATGACCATTTTTTGTGTCAATTAGAAGCTTTTTAAATATCATTGGTCTTTTAGAGCGTCAATCTTTCAGTTTGGGATACGCCTTCGTGTTGGCAACATTCATGTGTTTGTGATAGGATTCTAAGTTTCGATTTCACCGATGTAGCCTCTTAACATTTGTTAATTTACAGGAACTGTTTACACATTATATATTTACAAGAACGATAAGTTAGGTCTTAACATTCAATAAAAGCAGACTTCACAGCATCATTCTCTTCTCGTCTTTGATTTAGTTTTAGTTTCCGTTGTACGTCACTGTAGTAATTATCATATGAGAAGAAATTAAACAAGCGCTGGTGCTGCCATCTATTGCGAGACAGTAGAGATAGAATCTGCAGCTTCATAGTAAAATGTATTCAAAAGAGGTCAGTTATAGAATTCAGGATGCTTGAAAAAACCAAAAACAAAGCTGCAGCAAAAGTTCTCTTCTTAAACAAAATAATTAAACACATACAACTGTGTTTTCTTCAAATGGCTATATTACTTTTTACATAACACAAAATTAGTCTTTGGCTAAAGCTTCAAAATAAATAGTCACAACAATGCTTAAATCTTAAGAAACACACACACAAAAGTCTTCAAATAGTCTTTGAGTTGGTCTTTCAGGAGGTTCTTCCTACTTTATTTTGCGTCCAGAATTTCATCAGTAAAGTGTTCAAAACGTAATTATTTAAATGGAAGAACAACTGTTTAAAGAGCAGAAAATGCGTCGGGGATGCTTCATCGTCGTTTACATAAAATTAAAGTAGACCTACGCGTACATAGAACACCCGGTATACACTGCCGTAAGCAGTTTTGCTTAAACTGTAGGTACGTTTCGGTAGATTTTCGTTTAAAAACACAAAATCATGCAAATCTGACGGCGTACACAGCCGAAGGTAGTGGGACACCCAACATTAGTTTCGTTTGGAGAGATCTTCGTTTAAAAATATAAAGTAAAAACACACCGGAGCTCACATAGCACTTTCAAGGTACTCAGGGCATCCGCAACAAAAGACGATAGGGCTTTCAAACTTAAAAAAGATTTTTGTCAAAAAATATAACATCAAAAGTAAACGAGAACGCGTTACAAAAGGCAGTGGGTTTTTAACTCCAGGTTTGATTGGACAGATTTTAGTTTAAAAATATAAGATCATGATCAATTTATCTTTGGCTTTAAATATATTTAAGGTTATTGTCACAGGCCCGGGTAACGCCAGGCAGGTCAGCTAGCATATAATATGTATATATGTGCGTGCACGAATGAGTACTGTGATTTCATGCTATGTAATATTTGATGTGAAGGTTAACATTATTATGGCTATGGATTTATTTTCGGTGGTTTTAGCACTGCTTATTCATTATATACATATTGCATATGCTTACATTTATATTTAATATTCAAGATTTTCTATTTTTTTTTTAATCAATTATATTAATAGAGATTACTAGATATCTTAGTTATAATTTTTCTTTATTTACTTTTTATTATTTCTTCGGATAATTTTATTGCATTTTTATCGTTTCAAAATTAGATTATGGCAGTTCTTAGCAAAAACCTCAATCCTGGCAAGATACACGGTGCATCTTTGTAGTGTAGTGCCTGGTGCACAACAATAGTAGGGTTGTTCCTGGATCGTCATCCTGTTACCATTTTTATTCTCTTACTCCATTATTTTTCACGGAAATGTTTAGATGCTAGATGCTTGTCCATTTGCTTTTCAGCCATAAATTGTTTCAAATCCTCATATTTCTACTTTTTGTAACGCCTGTAATGTAATTTATTGTATAAAGCGCATGCAATTTGAAATATATAGGTGAAACATCTGGTCCATTACACAAGCATATTAATCAAGATCGAACTGATTCTAATAATAAAAAAGCAAAAAATATACAGTCCACAGCTGACATTGAATATTTTTATAAACATAAATTAAAAAATATCACAATAGAAATAATAAAAATAAATAAATAAATAAATAAATCAGAACATTTATACTTGTAGTCATCATATATGAAATATTTTAATACAATTTATCCATATGTGAAGTATACAGCAGATCAGATAGTTTTCCTCTATAAATAACACTATTGATTATCCTCCAATTTATTCTGCTTTAAATCATCAAATAAATCGTAAAACTACACGGAATAAGAGAGGTAAATGTTCATCAATAATCATAACTTCTAAAAAATATATAACTAACTAACTAAATAATTTTTATATTAATTATATAAAATATTATAATTGGTTATTAATACGAAAATATATCTTTGCAATTAAAAAGAAACAAGTTGTACAATATTTAAATATATTTCTTAGTAAAACTTACTCTAAGCATTTTCTGATCTCATTATGACTAGAGTTGATCTTTTCAATATAAATTTATTAAAACAACATAAAACTCAAAATACTAATACTCAAATGGTAATCACCCTTTTCTAGTCAAATATTTAATAAAATCAATATTAATTCTATAATAAATGACAAAAGCTGCAATTTTACTATTAATAATATTCAAATTTCAAAAACTTTTAAGTATCCAACAGCTATAGGAAGAAAGATATTTAACTATAAATCATTCTCAAAAAATGCTTCTGCTGCTAGTACTTTCCCCTTTAAATGCAATGACCCCCCCCCCCTTTTACAAAAAAGACACTAATAAAAATCATGGACATATTATCACTGGAACTCTAAATATTGTAGATGATTTTACGCTGAAAAAAAATAATGGATTTTGGAACTAAGTATAGAATTTCTTCAAAATTAAACATTAATTCTATAATAAAACAGTTTAAATATGATATAGCTATATTTATTTATAAAATTGCAATATCTTTAAATAAATCCATTGAATATTTTAATTAATGGAAAATATTGTTTATTCATAAATTATCTAAGGCTTTAAAATATAATATTTTACGTCTGGATAGAAAGTGTCTTTTCCAGTAAAACATTAAATTGCAACAAAACTTTGTAATTACTTATGTAGACAAATCTCCAAATAATTGTGCAATCGTATGTAAATCCTATTATCGTCAATTGCTTAGATCCAGTATTTCTTCTAATAACTCTTTCCAAAAAACTAATGATAACATAATTGTAAATAATCGTAAAATTAGAGGTTATTATAAATTATTAAACATTAGCTCTACAAACTTTAATTATCCCTATCTAATTCTTATACCTAAATTTCATAAGAATCCAATTAAATTTAGAACTGTTACAATTGATTGCAATGCGTACAATAATACAGCTAGAGCTAATAAACTTTTAAAAATTCTTAATCAAATGTATACAGTTATAAAAACAATTGATAATACATATTGTACAGTGCTCAGCAAAAGTTTAGACACAGGTGTTTTTTAACCTTTAAATAAAAAAATACGAACACTTGAGTTTTACAAATGGCTATACTTATTTTTAAACATATTTTAAACAATGTAGGATAAAAATACTGGCTATAATATAAGATAATATTTAATTTAACTGAAAAAAGTAAAATTTGCACATTGCAAAAGTTTAGATACTTTTTTGATTTTTTACCAACTGTTCATGGAAAAATGCAAATTTCTAAGTTATGATGTCACATGCCTGAAGTATTTAAGAATACCTCGGTATAGCATCAGTTAGTGAAGATGCTGCGAGCTAAAAATATTCGGTTAGATGAGGTAATTGAAATAGGAAAGCTGAAATGGAAAGGGGACACTGTTGCAGAAATTTCAGCAGCATTGAATCTTCCAAAGTGGTGTATCTATGAAGTATAGTCTAAGGGTGACTTCTTCAAAATAAAACATAAACCAGGAAGACCTTGTTTGACCAGTAAATGAGATGACAAAAGGATTCATAAACTGGCATTTACTCAAATGATGATTGCTAATCACATTAAAAGTAACTCAGGACTTTCTGTTTTGACGGACATAATTCGTAGATGAGTTAAAGAAACAGAAAAATTAATTTACGTGAAAATGGTAAAACAATCAGCTTTAAAATCTCGCTACAAATTGGCGAGAATGCAATAAGTTTGCAAACATACGTCATATGGACTCAAATGGTACGCTATAATATTCAGTAACGTGAAAAAGTTGGAATTTGAATGGCCCAAACGGGTGAGCATACTTTTGGCACGACTTGCATAAAGAGCCTGGGACTTTCTTAAGCCGACAACAAGGTGATAACTTTTTAATGATTGGGTCCTCACTTTGCTTTAATGTTCGAGTATCTCTGGAGTTATTCAATGGTTGCCAAGCAACACAAGAATACATACATACGTCGGAGATCAATTTTTAGTTATTTGGGGAACTTCTAGCTGGTCCAAAGTATGAATTTTAGCAAAATAATGCGTCTGTGTATGTTGCATACAAAGCAAGAACTTCGTTTAACTCTGAAAATACTACTGATCTCAACTGGCCGGCGTGTAGCTCTGATCTAGACCTAATCGAAAACCTTTGTAACATCCTATGTCGTAAAGTTTGTGCAATTTTTTTGCTGTACTTTTCTGTTAATGAGCTTCGAGCTGCTGTTGAACATGTTTGGTACAAAATAGACCCCAAATGATGTAGCATTTAGTTTTTTCGATGAAAAGTCAGATTCTTGCATTAATTGCAGACAATGTGTATGCAACTCGATTTTAATTTGTAGTTATTTTTCTATAAATATACTAATTGTCTATACTTTTGCCACAATACTAATTTCGTTTTTTTGCCATTATATATTATGTAAAAGGTAAAATTAAAATTTATTGTTTGTGAATAAAGGATAAGTCACAAGTAATGTATGACAGATGAATTGCAAAAAATCGGTACATACTTCTGAGTATAGAAGTAATCGATCATTGTCTAAACTTTTGCCTAGCACTGTATAACGAATAGCTATGAACTGATCAATATTATGAATAATATTAAATGTATAAATAATATAGCAACATATGATTTCAAAGATATTCTTAATAAAATAGTTTTATTAGATCTACATAATATAATAAATATTTTATTTAAAAAGTATTATCATGATTTGAATTTATCAACGGATATCGATCAGGTTACTTTCATACTCTAACAAATTTCATTATCTATAATAATTTTATAGTGCAAGATAACACAATATATCTACAAAAAATCGGTATACCACAAGATGGTTGTACATCTAGTTTATTGTCAGACTTATATCATTATGAATATAAATATATTTAAAATAAAATTCATTTATATCGATATGTTGATCATATAATTTTAATAGCAAATGGAAATACCAATATTTCTCAATTTCCAGTAGATTATCTAGCTAATTTAGAACTTAATAAAAACCTGCTTTCTAACAATACTATTAACTTCTTAGATCTTAAAATTATACTAAAAGAAAACAAATTAATAACTGATATATATGACAAACGCAATGAATTTAAATTCAAAGTTAATACATTTACTAATTTTAAATCTTGTCTTTATAATTATGCATTGTAATATACTCCTTAATCTTTTATATAGAATAAAATGTTTATGTTCTTCTCAACTTATTAACACAAATATTAAAGAGCTAATTTATGATGCATTAAACAATTGTTTTCCTAATTCATATATTCTTTAATGTACAGTTTGTAATTACATTATCGTAAAAATAATTAACACATTGAATAAAAAATGTATAAAAAATATAAAAACATAATAATAATAATAAATTAAAAATGTAAAATGCAAAATAAATAAAAAATATATAGTAATAGGAGCTGGTGGGGTAGATATTAGTATACGGAGGGGGGTGGTGTTGTCTTGTTACCTATTAGTATTAAAAAATAATGATAATAAAACACTGAGGGGAAAGGTATTTGCTAAATTGCAATAATACATTTTATACTGAATATTGAATTGATACATATGTATGAATAATTGTATAGTTATATTAATTAAAGCTATCAATACAACCTAATAATTAATGTTAATGATAAAATTGAATCTAACTTTTAACAATTTAGGCAATATCTAAAATATTCTTTCTAAGCGTATAAATGCATGCATTAATTATCTATTTTATACCTTATTTTATCTTATACTAGTACATTGAGTTAAGGTTAGTATTGTCATATTAAATTAAATTAATTTCAATTTTTATTTTTATTATTTTTTACCCTCTTTTTACATTTTAAATATCCAAACATTATGATATTCATTAACAATTAATTATCATTTTATTATTTATTTATTAAGTAGTTACTATATGATATAAGAACAATTTAATCAATGGTACTATTATTTATAGGAATCATTATAGTGATTCATCCATATTAAATTTTACATATTTTTAATATTTAATAAATCAATCACTTATTATATTTAATAATGTTTTCATGTTTAATTCTGCTTATACATGTAAATGCATTACAGGAAATTTTAAATTTAGCTTATCAAATGCAAATCAGTGGATTTGCAACGTCACTGGCCCAATTAGTTTCGAAATCATTCAGCATTTCGGACATTATTGTCATGATAAATTTTTGCATGTTTTATTTTTTATGCCTATGTAAATTAACAATAGAAAATTTTAAATTAATTTATCGAATACAAATCAATGGATTTGTAAAGTCTCTGTCCCAGTTAGTTTTGAAATCATTCAGTATTTCGGACGTTATTGCGATGATAAATTTTTCTTTTGCATGCCCATGTAAATCAACTAAAAGAACTACTTGCTTCATTAAGTCAAAATACTCGCAAAATCAATACATTGTCCCAATTAGGTTCGAATTTATTCAATATTTAGATCTCTATCATGCAGTGTCTGATTTAGGTCAGGGCCTTCGGGGCACAGGCCCAGGGCCCCCAATTTTCAGGGGCCCCCAAATGCTGCTGAAAGGTTTTCAACTATTGTCCAAAATCAATGCAACTGCTTACAAAATCTACTGAAATTTTACATTTCATTCTACATTCTACTGTGTTCATATTTTATTTTTACAACGTTGTGTATTTTGGTTGAAACATCCATATTTAATCACTTTATTATAGTAAATATTTTCTTTTATTTTTATCACTTTAAAAATACATTGTATTTTTAATTTTTATTTAATCATGTTCCTGTTCTTGTCAAATTATTTGGGGTTGGTGAGTGCAGTTCATAGGCGGTAGAGTCCCACAATATTTTAAATAACTATAGTTTGGTATTGCGGAATATTTATGATTAGTTGTTGCATACTTTATCATTCCAGACATATAAACTTGCGTAGCAAAAGATAATTATCAATACACAATTTATTGTACTACTTCTACTTATTTAGATTTCATATTTTGAAATAGTTATTTAAAATCCTAAATAAATGATTATCATATTTATTTTTTTTATTGGTATTTAAAAGTGATTCAATCATGAAGTCAATCGTGGTTATCTTAATAAGTAACTTTTTTTTTTTTTTTTTGGGGGGGGGGGGGAATCTCAATCTTTTTGTAAGCAACTTTCCAAGGGGGCCCCTTGTAAGCATCTGTGCCCAGGGCCCCCAAATTTGTAAATCGGTCCCTGCTATCATGATGACTAGTTTTGCATGTTTTTCTTTTATGTGCCCCTGCAATGATCTGTAGCTGTAAGAACTGCATAGTTAATTAAGAATTTCATCCAAGATACCTACAAGATCAATATACTGTCCCGAATGGTCAATATTTCGGACGCTATCGAGATGACAAATTTTGCATGTTGCTACTAATGAATTATAAGAAATACAATCTTGTTTAATATGTTCAACCTACTACTTCAATAAGATTTGAAATGATTTATTATTTCGGACTTTATCACGATGACAAGATTTGTATTATCTATACCAGCGGTTCGCAATGTATGGGTCGCGACCCACTGGTGGGTCACGGAACAATCGAGGTTTGTTATCAAAATATATCTTTTATTTCATCTGTTTAAAAAGATATGCCTATTTCAACAGGAAATAATATTTCAAGAGAACATCCTTAATTTCCTTCTAGATTAATATACGAACATAATATCCAGAAATATTTAAATCAGCTTTGAGGTCCTTGATGAATTTCAACACTTCGTGCTTATGAGAACATGATTTTTCTATTTTGCTGTTTTTGAAAGACAAATACTGAGACAAACTGAATGTTAATACATGTTGCCACAGTGGCGTAGGAACTTCGTACAAACAAGGGGAGCCGGAGCCAATGGTGTAGTCTTAAAAAAAAACGGAGAGTATACTCTTTAAGCAGAAGATATACTCTCAAGATACAGGGTATATCTTAGCGTTTATATACTGTAGCCCTCGTGTGGCACAAAGAATATATGATGTTCTTTAAAAATTCCAGAAGATATACGGTGTATACCCCGTATACCCTCCAGTACACCCCTGGCTAGGGCATATGGACGCTATTCTCCCTTTTGGTTTGAGGCCATAAAAACCTCCATTTTACCCTGTGGCGTATTTAGACTTATCATTTCAGAAGGGACTGAGATTTAGTAAAAATTTCAAAGAGGGAATCACAAGAAATGGTAAAATTTACTCTTTAAACAACTTCTTATCAAAGCAGGTAACACATATCATAACAGGTAACGCATTATACAATCAAACCTGCTAAGATGGAATAGAATGCACCTGAGAAATTTTCGGTTTAGGCAGATATCTATCTTAACAAGTACAATTCCATGGTTATATCACATTTTAAAAAATGGGATACTGAAAATTATTCAAATATGTCTCAATAAATAGTAAATAAAACCGAAGTAAACAGCAAATTAAAAATTATTCAAGAACGTTCTCACTCTACACCCCCCCCCTCCCATTTACACACGCACACCTCTTTCAACACATTCCAGGACTCATTTTGGAGTATACCTTCACGACATTTTGGAGTACCTGAGTACTGAATAGCGTTCTTAAATAGATTTCGTATGAAATACTACCTATTGCGGTCGCTCCTATGTTGGAATTTATGAAAATGTTTTGCAGATCTATACTGATCATGACCCCTAAGTCCCAAAATTACCATCAGTAAAAAATTTTATTTATCTGTCAATATCACTTTTTTTTATGAACTCGACAACTTCTATAATTTTGCTCAAATATCCTCCAAACTCATATATACATTCAAGGGGCATAAAATCTCAGTAAAGTTCGTTAATGGGCAACATCGGACCGAGGGGGCAGAAATAGGGAGGGGTTTTGTGAAAACAGAAAAAAACCCATAACTTCTTATTCATAATAGCTATCAAATCAGTTTAAAATTTGTATTACTTCTAAAAAATGGGCCAAAAGTTTATGCATGTCAGATTTTTGATAAAATTAAAATTGGGCTCGAAGGGTGAAAAAATAGGATTTTTGAGAGAGAAAAATTCATAACTTCGTAAAATTTTAGGATATCAAATCCATTTAAATTTATTATAAATTTTCTTAGTATTATCTAAAACTTTTGTATTTACAAGTTTCTGATAGAAGCAACTCTTATTGCACAAACAATTAAAAACGAAAACAAAAAGAGGGGTGGAAAACGAAAAAAAAAATCTATAACTTCTTCAATTCTTAAGATATCAAATCCAATTAAATATAGTATACATTTTCTCAACAATATCTACAACTTTTATGCTGACAAGTTTTTGATAAGACCAATTTCTATAGAAAAAATAAATTAAGCAAAAATAAAAGTTTAAGGAAAAATCTCAAATCCAAACTGCTTATATTCTGACTCATTTTTAAATTCATTTTGCTCTCAAACTCATCCAACTAGCAGGTTCTCTTATAGGAACTATATAGTGTGACGTATTGGTCAGTTTTTTAATAAAGGCAGAATATATTTTTAAAAATTCTGTCAAATTGGATATTTTCGACAGAATTTCCCGAAGCGACCGTGATTGAAGAATTGAGGATGCATTGTTGCTTATTTTCTGACTCATTTCTAAATTCATTTTTGCTCTCAAACGCATTCACTTGACAGTTTCGGCTGTATAGGAACTATATAATGGCCGTATTGGTCGATTTTTTCATAAAGTCAAAATATATTTTTAAAAATGCTGCCAAAGTGGGAATTTGAGCCTTATTTCGCATAAGATGATTCTGATAAAACCAGTACTTGCAGAAAAATGAAATTAACAACTCTTCAAAAGCGTCCAAATAACGTTGTTTAACTAAATTTATCTGTAATGATTTTTTTTTTTTTTTTTTTTTTTTTTTTTTTTTTTTTTTTATTGAAAGGAGCATTTAACCTCGAAATCTACCTCCGCCTATAGGCCAAGCCGACAGGGATGTTTATTTTCTCATAAATGGGAAACATTTGAAATCCCCGATGATGACTTTTCCGAGGCATACCGATCAACTGACTGACAAATTTAATAGGATTTTCTAAATTCTTTTTTATGATAAATGGTGGTTGACTTAAAGCTTTTTGTATATCCGAGATTCAGAATCACTCAATTAAATTTATAATTCACTTTTAGTGTAAAGGATAGGTATTTCTAATCAAAACGTTATACAGCCATAGAATCATCTTTTTGTCAATATTTTGTAATACTATGGAAATAATGTAACCATAAGGTGCTACAACAAGCTTTATAACGTATTAAGATTTACATAAAAAAGTAATAAAAATAAAGGTTCAAGGCTGGATATTTTATACTGAGAAGATGTCTCGTACATAAATAGCTTCGTATTTGCTGCCAGTTAATAATCCATAAACAAATAGACCCTATTGTCTCTTTCGGTTCGAGGCTATAAGAATCGAAATTTTACCAATTGCAATATCTCAGGAATACAGTCCAAGGTGGAAACAGGTATCATTTCGTTCATAATTTCCTTCATTTCGGAGGATTATTTCATACTGCTGCACTTTTCACAAACAGCAGTATAAAATAAAGCATATCAAAATATCACTAACCCATCAAATTAAGATAATTTTTATTAGATATACTTGATGCACAAAATCTTAATTTAAAAAATGTGATTCCGAATAAAATATTCAGATATAAAATTTTCAAATTAATAATTAAATTCCCACTCCCATTTACCAAAAGTTAAAGTTATTTCGGTTATTTTGCTTTCAAACTCTTTACAATTATCTTCTACAAATAAATTTTAAAGGTCTCCTCATTATAAATATGCAGTAGCATCAAATGGAATTTCTGTTGACCCATTGTAGTTCAGAGGTTTGTTTGAAGCCGCTGATGAGCACTGAAAGATCTCTCAGTTGTTGCTACTGATCAGGATCTGACTGTATACGAGTAAATTGCCCCGGGCCCCCCAAGGACAGATATAAGTTTTCTGTTAAAGCAGTGTCAAATGATAAAAAAGGACCAAAAGGGACGAAAATTCTTTTTCTTCTTTTTTTTTTTTTTTTTTTTTTTTAAGTTTTAAAGAGCTCACTTCTTTTACCTCCTCTGTTTCCGTACCCTATGCCCTTTTACAGCCTCACATTTATCCTTACATTCCTGTAACCAAAAAAAAAAAAAAAAAAAAAAAAAAAAAATTGAATTATACAATTTCTTAAAGTTATCTTTCTTCTGCTATTTTGTATGGTGATGTGAATAGTACTTGGTACGAAATTTATGTACACATACAATATGTATGAATTTCAGTTTTAATCACTTCAGTATAATTTACAAAAAATTTTAAGATAGAAGGGGGTCCCCCTAAAGATATTTGCCCCACAAGTTAGGGGGCAACTTGTGGGGTAACTCCAACCCCCGACTCACACAGTGGGGGACCCACACTGTCTAAGTCGGGCCCTGTTACTGATGTTGGAATCGGCAAAATAAATTCTGTCAAAAGGTAAACTTCAGAAAATAATTAATTCACTGACTCCTCTGATGACATCATTTTAATTTCGATCACAATGCATTTCTCTCAGTTCCGTCCGGGATTAGTATTAGAAAAAGTAGACATTTTTTAATTCAACAATATATCGTTGATAGATGGTGCGAGAATTTTTCCCGGGGGAGCTGAGCCCATCTGAAATATTCCAGGGAGAGCCGGAGCTCCCCCAGCTCCCCCGGTTCCTACGCCTATGTGTTGCCACATTGGTAAACACCAGTACCAGAAATCTCATTGGGCGGGTATCCCGTACTTATCTTGGGCGGATCGCGAATTGTTTTCTTTTACTGGAAGGTGGGTCGCGAAATTTTTTTTTCACTGAAAGGTGGGTTGCGTACCAAGAAAGTTTGGAAACCGCTGATCTATACAAATTGTACATATGTATATAAGATTGCTAAAAACATTAATATAGAGAGATAGACAGATAGGTATAAAATCGAACTGATTGCAATATTTCTTACAAAATCAACTCAAAAAAGAAGAAAAGACTCATTAAATGATGATTTTTTATTTATTTATTTACTTATTTATTTTTTAAATAATAGACGAGCCAAATATTATCAAAGTTTTTGCAGACACTTTCGAATAGAAAATCAAAATTATTATTTTTTTTTTATATATTACTGAAACATATTCAGTACTTGGTTTTGCAATATATTCTTATTGAAGAGACAAATAATTCCACACTTCACAGTTATCTCCTAACTGAGGTTTTCGGACTTTTGACATTTCACAAATAAGACATTAAGTCAGTTTTTTAAAATTAAGAATGCTACCAGTATTTCCGAATATTGATATAGCTTTATTTTACATATCTTGAAGTACGACAAAAATTACCGTTTAGAAAAAGAGGTAACACTTCCAGTGACGCAGCCAGAATTCAGTGTGGCAGGAAATCATCATTCTTTTAGCATAATACGTCTCAAAAAGTGATTTAGTTCAAATAACCAATTTTTACTTAGTTAATCCATGTAATATGCACTTTCACAGTTTTAAGTAGAATTTTCGCCTTTTAATTGAATCATGTTATTAAATTAAATCTGATTCAATAAAGCGACGGATTCCAAAACACGCCAAAACGTTTAAATATTAAGTTTGGTTTTTATTCATTTAAGCGGCAATTATAGCGATCTTTCCTAGCTCTGGGAGGAGTTTTAACCTCCCCCCCCCCCTTTGGCTGCGCCACTGAGTACCGCGAATCTTATTAGAGAAATATCGTCTTATTGGCGTGTCAACACCGACTAAGTATGCCTTATAAAGCAAAATATTATCGACAGATGTCAGCACTAAAAAATGGGCCAAATAACAGATCAAGGATCATATTCATTTGTTTATGTTATATATTATGGTTATTATATTAGAATATTTATTAAAACAGTTCAAGATTGTTGTGGCCGTGTTTCTTACAATTTATAATCTTCGAGAGGGTTTTAACCCACAGATTGGAATATTAATTGTCTGTGTTAATTGGGAAGTTTCTATTTGTTGAAATTAATTTTAATACATTAGACAGACTTGACTACATTTAACAAAGAAATTAAATTAAAAAATACATAAAAACCATTTAAATAAAAATAAAAATATATAATTTACTTAGGGCGGGTAGAGAAATGCCCTCCATGGGAAGGAGAGTTTTTTGGAAACATAAATGCTAGTTCAAAATAGTTTTTCTTTCTTTCTTTTTTTTTTTTGCTTTTTTTTTTTTTTTTTTTTTTTTTTTTTATTTAAAAAGGTGAAGGAGTAAAAAAAAAAAAAAAAAAAAAAAAAAAAAAAAAAAAAAAAAAAAAATTAATTCAATTTATATGATACAGATGGTATATAAGCATGTTTGGTATGGAGTGTTTACTTTTAAGCTCTACAAGAAAAGCTTTTAAAAACGTTCAAAAATTTTAAGCCCCCTGTCCCTGCCCGCGAGGTTCAGAAAATGAAAATAACTTTATAAAAAATATTTGCGACCAAAATCGAAAAGTAATCAAGGAGCGATTTTGAGAGGGATCTCAGCTATCCAATGCAAAAAGAAATTATTCAGAATCATGGATTCAGAATGTCAAAATGCTAAAGCGTTATTAGAAAAATGCTTCCCCCTGGGAATAGCATTAGCTCGCGGGCAGGGACAAGGGCCTTAAGAAGTGAAATGCGCGGAAAACGTTAATTACGATATAATTAGTGTTGGAAACTTTCAATTTTCGTATAATGGCTACTTTTAAGATCAAGAAACTCGATAGAGACCATTTATTAAACATGGGAAATCTTTCTAAATTATTCGTTATTCAGATTTCTTGGAGATAGAAACTTAAAATTTGGCATATTTGTTATTTTGAAGACGTAAATGATCGTACAGAAATATTCTTAGAAAATTCAGTATTTAAAAGGGTGTAGAAGTAAAAAAATGTTTTTAAAATAGCGATTTTTGGGGTGCAGCCGAGACTCAAAGCTTTAAATCTGATATGGCGTTTATTTTCAAACTTAGAGATAAGAAATATGGTTATTTTTTGTTAACAGGTTACATCATTCCACAGTAGTGCTGGTAACAGGTTCCAACATCCTGTTATTTTTGTGACAGGATACAATAAACAATTTATAAACAATTGCTAAATATGCTCCCAAACGGACAACACATGGGATATGGGCCCCCAAGGTGGTGCCCTCCGTGGAGAGAGGGGGGGGGGTCTTTCTAAAAGAACCCAACCCGTATTTACGCAAGGAAATCCAAAGTTCGAAGAAAACCACAGAAAACTCCGAATGATTGGGCTGACGACCGCGATTGGGTTTTGTTCTAATCCAGCGCCTGCCGTCTACCAGTTTTGAGGGCAGAATCTCTCAGCCACTGGTGGGGCAATAACATTTAAGAAAATATCTATAGGCACATATATTTTTGAATATAAAATAATGTATCCAATTGGAAATACGAAAAGCAGGAAAATTAGAAAGTAGGAGGAACTGGGGTACAGTGATACAACTTTTTTCTAAAAATTTTTTTGGTGTCTAGAAAGCAGAAATTTCAAGTTATTTTTCGATGTGATGTCAGCAAAACCTGTGTAGTTTGTTATAAAAATGTTCAATCGTTGTTTTATATATTATTTTTGCATGTAATGTTAAAAAATAAAAAAAAGTAATTTGTATCAATGTGCTCCATCCCCGGGGCAGATTGATACACTTTGATACGTCTCGGAAAAATGGAGACAAAATAACACCGTTGCATATTTTTCATAGAAAAATAGTTAGCAAACCATTTTATACTATTTAAAAAAATTCAAATCACCCACACTTTATTTGTAAGCAATATTAAAGCAATCAAAATGAAATGTATAATGACCTCATGTTCTGGCTGTTTCTTTCTGATTGTTGGCTGTGGTAACTTTTTCGTATCTGGTACTTCAACCCCAGCATTATCTTCTTTCTTGATAAAGATGAAAAATTACCAAGTTTTCTGTTTATAAATCGGTTTATAAACAAAAAATAAAGGATAATTATATTAAAAATTCTGTTTTTAATATAATTATCCAGTGCTGTTCTGCAGCTTGTTTCTCTTACGTAACACTTTTCATGTAGAAAATACTTTTTTCTCTGGAGAACTGATATAAATTTGAGATTTTCGAGGCTGCCGTTCATTTCTTTAATTAGTTCTACTAGCACTATATGTTGGGTAAGTTCGTACGTCTTCTCTTTGCAAAAATACTATAAAAATGTTCTAATATAAAGAAATTAAAGCTATTTCACTTCAATAAAAACTAATATTAGAAATTTTTAGCGAAAAATTGTTGGATTAGGGAGTGCATTGTAAAAAAAATAATAACAGGTAATGAAAAAATGAACTAGAAAAGGATTTAGGTTGTATCAATGTGCCCCGACAAAGACTGTATCAATGTGCCCCATACAGCCATTTTGAATAAAATGAGTCTCAAATCCAATACTTCATAATTTATCTAACTAAAAAGAATGAGAAACTGATAAAGAGTAGTTTTACTTGCCAGAGAGAGTATTCTGTTCGGTTGAAAATACTGGAATAGTTTTATAATACCATTTCAATTCTACAACTCAAATTTACTTTTGACCTACAAAAACAAATTATCACCCGTCCCATTTCAACAAACTACTGAATCATTCCAAAACTTTCTGTATATAGTTGAGTGCACTAGTATCACCTTTTGGTGCTGTTGTGAAATTTCCTGTAATGAGCCTGTGTGCTGTACAGGGGGTGTATCAATGTGCCCCGTGTACATATGTCCCCCAGTTCCCCCTACAAGAAAACATATTAAGAAAACTTTCTTTAACATACAGAGGAAAACGAATTTTTCAAAAATCCATTTTCCGTATACCGCGTTTTCTCAATCAGCACTGTTGATGTTTTAAAATCTGAGATGAAATGCATTACTGAATTTTTGTACAGCAAGTCAATGCGTGCTGCCACTACTAGAGCGGCTACAAAACATAAAACAAATATTAACTGGTAGGACAAAGAAACTTGTGAGATAGGACAGATGGTAGAGAATGAAATTTTTTCATAGACTCAGTTTTTTTTACTAGTTTCTTAATAGCAGATATGTATAGTATGCAAGATCGATTGTACGCTATTATGAAAGCAAAAGAGGGTGCTACAAAAAATTAACTACCATTTACTTCATATTAATAAGGTAATATTGTTGCGCAAAATAAAATATTCTAATACTTTGAACTCATCTAAATTTCATCCTACTATTTTTATGTCTTTCAGAAAGCTGTAAACCTAATATATTGTACTGTATTTTATATTTTGTAAATATTAAAATCTTATCTAAACATTCCAGATTCAATTTATAAGAAATTTAATTGCATTTACTTAGTATAAAAATGATTAAATTGAAAATAATTTTTTAATAATTTTTCTCAATTATTTTAATATTTGGAATATGAGTTGTATAAAAATGGTTCCAAAGTTCACTAGCTCATATTTTTTTATATGGATCCATACATAAATAAAAAATAAGACTTATTTCCACAAAATTTTCACCCCCCCCCCTAAAAAAAGTGACATTTTTGGAGACACATTATATTATTATTCACATTATATTTTTTTGTAATCGTCAGGAAACATTTTATTGTGCAGGAAATACTTTTAAATAATGTGTTTTTTTTATTCATTATTATAAAGTACTACTACAAAAATTGCTTTACAATTTTCATTTAATGCGCAATTGTGCATGAAAAATAATGCATATTGTTTTACATAAAAAAATTGCAATAAAAAAAGACTGAATAATATTTATATGGAGCAGATGTCATACACACATCACGTTGGCACAATTTTTTTCTGATACCGATTTGGCAAAAAACCTCGAAGAAGTTTAAGAAATTTAAATTTCAACCCAGGGTCCGTAACGTGACCCAGAATAACGGGAGAAATTTTTTTATGCTAGATTTGTAATGTATGAAGCATAAGCTTTCGATAGACATATTACATTAAAAAATGAGAAACGCCCCCCCCAGCCCCCCCTCCCAAAAAATGGTCCTATAGGGAAAAACCGGAAAATTGAAATAGCAAAAAGAATGTCGAGTAAAAGTTAGCTATGCTAGAATTTTTTTCTCCGTTTTAGCTCCCATAGAAGCAAAGTTATAGCCTTTTAAAGATTGAAATGAAGTGAAGAAATGAGCAAAATTAGGTGAGTCACCGAAAGGGGGGGGTGTCATATTAAAAATGGTAGAGAACTAAATAAGCGAAATTTGAAGGTGTATGTTTGGGGGGTGAAACCCCCCCCCCCCCCAGAAGAGCCCTTTAGAAATCAAATCCACAAATCTCAAATTCAGTCTTTCTGATATTTAATAAAAAAGAGACGAAATCATTTTTTTTTTTTTATTTATCCTCTTTCTTCAACAACCGCGAATGAAAACCAAACAGGAAACGAAACTTTAAATCAAAAGTCGTTAACGATAACAACATTATCCTCAGACAAAACGTTTGAAAACAAACAACAGTTACGAAGCGATAAAATGTTCTTTTGTAATGTAAAAAACTACATTTTTTCAAAAACGGGTGGAAAATCTAACAGAAAAGAACTACATAACTGAACTGAATTGAAAAACTGGTGAAAAATCTAACAGTTATTGAATTAGCGAATATTAAGGAGCTATTTCTTCTGTGGTTGCATAGGCGTAACCAGCTTTTTGAACGGGTGGGTGCCCAGAATTTTTAACCTGAACTTGCTGGATATAAACAATATCTTATTTTATATAGTAAAACCTTCTGAAACGGAAGCCTATAAAACAGTTTTAAATTCCGTTTTAGACAGTTTTTTTAATCTTAGAGTGTATAATTGTGAGATTTTTTTAATAAGGGTTTTTAAGGGTGTTTTAATAAGGGGGGGGGGACGCAAATTTTTTAAATAATTGTGAATGGGTCTGCGCAAGCAGGGGGGGGGGAGGGCTGTCCGGGCTGTACTTGCTGGATACAAACAATATCTTATTTTATATAGTAAAACCTTCTAAAACGGAAGCCTATAAAACAGTTTTAAATTCCGTTTTAGACAGGTTTTTATCTTAGAGTGTATAATTGTGAGATTTTTTTAATAAGGGTTTTTAAGGATATTTTAATAAGGGGGGGGGGAACGCAAATTTTTCAAATAATTGTGAATGGGTCTGCGCAAGCAGGAAGGGGGGGGGGCGCTGTCCGGGCACCCAGCCCGGACATTCAACATTGTTCGGCAAACGTCTCAAAAGAAACGATTAAGGACGTTTTTAATGAATATTATTATTATTTTAGAGGTACAAAAAATGAAATCTTGATTAAAACAAGTGAAGGAAGATGCTGTCTTTAAGAACCATGTGTTATTTATTTAACAGGGACTTTTCAGTAACATATTAATGCAATATTAGGTTCTAGCGTAATAACACTGTTATTTATCCTAATACGATAAATAATGCCCATCCCTATTTCAAACTGAAAGTTCTCGCTAAAAATGATTTCTAATAAATTCGAAATTTATAAGGGTGAAATGAGTTCAAAACGTTTTAAAAACATTCTAAACTAGATTTATTTAAAATTGTTAGGAACAAAATCTTAAAATTTGACATGACTATTACTTTACAGACGTAAAAACTCTCACAGAACAGTTTTTAAAAATTTCGAAGTTCAAAAGTGTGCAAAAGCTAAAAACATTCTAAAATTGTGATTTCTATGATATAGTCAGTCGATATAAAAATTTCAGGGACTAAAAGTTTGGAATTTGGTCTGGTTACTTTTAAGATGTAAATGCTCGCTAAAAAAGTTTTCTGAAAAATTTGAAATTCTAAATAAAAATGAAACGAGCGGAAAACAAATTGCATTTTAAAATACGATTTATTTGCACAAAAAATTTGGAAAAAATTAGTATTTAATGTATACAATATCTAATACAATATTTCTGTTAATAAGTATCTTGACATCTGTGATGGAAAAGAATAAAAGCCCTTTTCCTTTTCTATCACAGGTGTCAAGATACTTATTAGCAGCAATATTGTATTCATTAAATAGACTAATTTTTTCCTAAAAGTCAGTTAATAAAAAATGTCAATTTGTGGAGAATCCCTTATCATTCAGCCGTTTTTAGAGAGCAATGTAAAAACAGCTTACTTATAATAATGATAGCTTTTTGAATTTTCACGATATTTGATTGGATTTTTTTTATAAGTTACTCCATAGAACTGACTATTAAATGATGTAAAAGAATTGTTTTTATCGTTCGCGCATGCGCAGATAAAAATTATTTCATAAAACTACTCATATTTCATAAAGTATTAAATATATTTATATTCCAATTGCGCTATATTTTTTTAAATAGATTTTGCCAATTTTTCTGAAATTTGCGTTAAATTTGGTCAAAAACCCTCTATGATATAAACAAAAAACATACCAGAATTTTTTGAATTTTTCAAAAAAATCGCTCTATCGCCATAAATATACATGCTATTCTCACAAAAATTACTGTACATATTCTACTGTATTCATATATTTGTATTCTAAAGCGATAAGTCGTTTTGTGCATTTTCATGTACAGGGCGATCCCAAATATTTCTATTATTCTTTGTTTTTTTGCCGGCCCCCTAATTACCCGCTTAACAAATGAATGTAAATAAATATAAAGTGAAACATAATCTTTATATTTCTGAAGTTCCAGAAGAATCCGACCAGTATATTTTTAAATATTTGACAAAATGTCAAAAACTGAAAGTGTACAAATACTTTTTGGTAGATAGTGTAGTAGAGCGTACTTTGGATACAGTATAGTGTTCCAAATCTTTGTGTTCCTGTAAATATGCAGCGAGTAATTTTTATTATACTTCATTAACGTATATCTTATTCATAAAATGTGAAGTAGTTTAATATAATTAAAACACCCCCCAAACAATGTTTCCCCGTATAACATTATTTAGTGGAATACATTTGTGCGGCCCTGTAATTTAATAATAAATATTCTTTGCGTCACAGACTGTAGAAAATGTATTTTTTAGTACATATTTCATAGATTCATGTCAATTCTATTACATTCAAATGAGTGTAACACCATTAAAATGCATTTGAAACTTTTTTCCCCATTGACCGTAATGTAACGGAATACTTTTGATTGTCCCTGTAATTGATCAATGCATCCGATTTTCATAACATTTGAAATGACTCGACCAAATTGTGTAATAAATATACGTTTTAAATTTCAAACGATTAAAATGCATTTGAAACTTTTTTCCCCATTGACAGTAATGTAACGGAATCCTTTTGATTGTCCCTGTAATTGATCTATCCATACGATTTTCATAAAATTTGAAATGACTCGACAAAATTATATAATAAATATATGTTTTAAATTTCAAACGATTAAAATGCATTTGAAACTTTTTTTCCCCATTGACCGTAATGTAACGGAATCCTTTTGATTGTCCCTGTAATTGATCTATCCATCCGATTTTCATAAAATTTGAAATGACTCGACAAAATTATGTAATAATTGTGTATTTTAAATTTCAAACGATTCGGTTGGGTAGTTTTTGCTTTGTTATATGCGGACGGACAGACGAACAGACAGACAGACAGACGGACGGACTGAGCGACAACAATAGGTGCTACGTAATTACTTAATTACGAACGCACCTAAAAACGGAACCATTAATAAGATCACTCCTTTGTCTGTCAGTCACAGCTATTTTACTTATAAACTATAGAGTGTGGATTGTTCTAATTGAGGGTAGTAATAAAGACTATTGACCCACATATTTACAGAGTATAAAACATTTACAAATATATTTAGAAAGAAATTAGAGGGGCTAATTAAGTTACTAGAAAAAAAAAAATCTTAGTATATCGTGAACGGTATCGTGTGAAAGCTTTCGTAACAGTCATCTCAAAAAAGTATTTTTTTTTTTTTTTTTTTTTTTTTTTTTTTTTTTTTAATTTCAGCTGTTATATTTTCACAGATACTGTCGAAAATGTAGTGCAA
This sequence comes from Maratus speculifer, assembly GCA_964019185.1. NCBI lineage: Eukaryota > Metazoa > Arthropoda > Arachnida > Araneae > Salticidae > Maratus > Maratus speculifer. The sequence goes on from OZ025295.1 coordinate 171,445,150, forward strand.
AAATATGCACCCACCCCCCTCCCCTTTCTATTTCTGAATCTAGTGAAACTAAAAGTATGAAAAAATTAGAGATAGTAGATGTTAATTTAAACCTTCCAGGAACACTAAAGAGATTACTCTAAGATATAATATATATACATAGTTTTTTCAGAAAATCGGACTTGTCAGATGAACGGACGGACTGAACGACGTCTATAATTGCTACGTATTTACATAATTACGAACGCAACAATAATAAACAAAAAATACGTAAACGTTATTGTTGAAATAAATAAATAAAATAGGGATAATAGTTTCACATAACAGTTAGTTAGAGAGTTCGCCAGGAATAATTTCTTACTTTTCTCTTTGTATCTATAAAGTCTTTTATGTTATTTTTAATGTAATACAAAAGATGGCGACACCAGCAAATCACGAGGACTACTGTAGTCTTTATGGACCATGGAGCTAAGATATACCAACTCTATGTTATGAGCACATTTTTAAAATTATTTTTACATTTTGATGCTCTTTACAGGTGCAAGTTTCCTTGGTACCCTTTGTAACGTTTCTTGTTAATAGTTCTTCTTAAAAATAAAAAATGCATTTAAAATCGACCTTTTTTAAGGGTGGATCCAACCTTTCTATTAGAAAAAAACAAACAAAACATACTTTTTTTTTTTTTTTTTTTTTTTTTGAGGGGTGTGAGTCATGATTTTTAATAAGCAATTTTTATTTTGAAGATTGCCACCGCATCCGAAAAAGCTGAATTTCTGATACCTTTGGAGAGTTGTTTTCATTCGTAAGAAAAAAGTTGCATAAATATTCGTAAAAATAAAATATATACATCTTATTTAGATGCCAATAAATTCACGATTTTTCCGTTTTTACATAAAATCAAACAATTGTTCAGAAAATTGAGCATCATATGCAAATTTTTAGGACTTGACAGATACAAAAAACCTTCATGAGGGAGCAATTGGCTGTTTTTCAGTTTAAAATTCTATGAATGATTCTTTGGTTTTATTGAAAAATGGAAAACGTTAATCAATCACATTTGCTCTGAATAAATGTATATTGCATCTAAGATTTAAAAAATACTTCATGGATATGTTAGAAATTACCTACTTTGCGTTTATGTACAGCTTTAAAAGAGTCAGAAAGATTCCGATTGATAAGCAAGGGACCAAAAAAAAAAAAAAAAAAAAAAAAATCAATATATATATTTTATTTTTTTTAATTGCTTTAAAAATTTTCTTCGTTCAGAGGGGGGTAATGACCCTCATGACCCCCTTGTATCTGCCACTGGCCCTTTTGAGGTATTTCTTTTAATTTTTCTGCTTCACCTTTTGTAATTGAACATTTTCGACTTATTTAATTGATAATTAAATAACTTAAAAATATATTTGCTTGCTTCAATTATTATTACTGTTATAAGCGCGATTAACATGTGTAAGTCCTTTACCCTGCAAACATTTTTCAGATAAATCTCTTTGTTGCGGATTCCTTTGTTTCTTTCCGCAGTGACTAATGAATGGAACTGTAAATTTAACTTTTAATAACTTAAATTTTTCCTCCAATAAAAGAACTGGAAAACTTCAAAATGAATGCTTTCTTTTGAGTCAAATTCGAATGGAGTTGTATCTCGGCAATTTATAAGATTAAATTGAAATTATATACTTTTTAAAAATCTTAGAAACACAATCTTGTTTCATAGGTAATATGTTATTATTGAATATCCATATATATATATATGTGTATATTACGCTAACGTATATGGCACAAAAATCACGATTATTTGTTAATTGTTTAATGGCAATCTATATTAATAAAATAACAAATCGCTCTGTCTGTGTGTGTGTGTGTCTGCGATAGTTCGCGAAAACTACGGTACGTACGAAGCTCAAAATTTTTCTGAGAGTAGCCCAATATCTCTCCTGATGCACCTGACTCTCAGAATTTCAAAATTCTATTTATTAACTGAGTAATTAATTAAATTCCAAAACTTACTCTCATAAAAAATCGCTTTTTTTTAGCTTTTTTAACTTTTATTCTCTTATGGTTGGTTGGTTGCATAAAATTTTCGCAGAAATAATTTTAAAAACTGGGACTGACCTTTAAAATTCATAGACTGGCAAACTGTCAGTTTAAATGAGGAATTTTTTATTTATTTATTTATTTATTTTTTTATCACAGCTGCTGTACACCATGGAGGAAAAAGATAGGTGGTGGTGAAGTAAACCGAAAAAAAAAAAAAAGGTTTGCAATATGAAACCATTTATCGCTGAAATTTTAATGTCTCAAAATAAAGCACGAGGAAGGAATTTTGTATTAATAAAACGGATTGGAAGAAATGAATTACAGCTGAAGCATATTTTACGAAGAAATAGTAATTTTTTTAAATGTTTTTTCTATTATATTATTTATTAAATTATTAATTATTATTATATTATTAAAATAAATGTTTGCTTTTAAAATAATTGAAATTGGAAAATTAAAAATAATTAAATGTCAAAACAAAATTAAATAAAATATTGAAAACATATGATTTGAAGTAAAAAATTTTATTTCTAAAAGTTTTCTCTTTTTTTTTCAGAAATTTTTAATACTTTATAACGTAGATGAAAAATGTTTATGATTTAACAATATATTAATAATTCCATGTCAATATATAAAATATAGTGATGAAAAGATTCTTTTAAAATCATGCATGAGCACTTAAATAATAATATTAATCTAAAATCTAGATTTCAGAGTGCAGACGATTTTAAGACATTAACGAAAGAATGTTGATTTTTCAAGCAAAGTCTTAAATGTTGCTTCTATATTGATATTTCAAAGTCATATGATAAAAATAATCAACTAATTCTTGCCTATGATTGATCTAATTGTATCTTTCATGCATTCTGATCGTGTATTACAGGCAATAATGACACAAAACGTTATTTTTTAAACGAAATTTTAGTCATCTATTCAATAACAGTTTAAAAGGTAAAAACAATAACAAAGAAATACTGGTTTAAACCAGTTTGAATTGATCAGAGTTTCAAAGCACATGGTTTTTTTTTTTTTTTTTTTTTTTTTTTTTTTGTGCTTATTTGGACTTAATGTAGCGGATTTTAGAGTTACATTTTTTGCGTCACCCCAAGACATTATACTGCCACTCTATTAAATTCTTTTTACTATATGGTTGTACGCATATTTTTGGCATTTCGAACATTAGAATATATGAGTTATTAGCTGTGTTGCAGTAAAAAACATTACACAACACTTTTCTACGAGTTTATTTTTTTAATCATTGATTAAATTTAAATGTGTTCTATTCAATTTAAAATTGTAATATGGCTTTAATTTGTTTTTAAACCAAAAATAAAATAGCTGTTTGGCGTACAATTGTTTGTATCCGCAAACGATTCACTCACCATAATAAATTATCAAATAGCAAAGTAAATTATCTATCAGAAATAGCCATAAAAAGAATAGTAGCAAAACTGATTATAACCTTAATGTTTAGACTAATATAAACATAACCCGATGCCAACCAGAAAAAAAACAGACAACACTCCGATCCGTGATACACAAAATTTCCGTGAGTATAAACCCGACCCTGACCTAAAAATTCTGTTTGGACAAAACTATGGATTTGATAACTGACCCGAACCAAATCTGAATCCCGCAAAAATGTTCAAGTGAAGAATAACCCGATTCAAACAAGGAAAAATAATTTTCGTGGGCATGAAAACTGACCCGAACCTACTATTTTCTTTAAAAAAACCCGAAATCTGAAACCGATAAAAATATTCCAGAGAACTATAACCCGATCCCAGCAAGACAAAATACTTTCCATGGTCATAAACCCGACTCAAACTTAAAAAACTCCGTTTGAAAAATCCTGAACTTTGACCCAAACCACATCTAAATCTGACCAAAGTATTCGAAAGAACCATAACCGGATTCGAGTAAGACAAAATAATTTCCGTGGACATGAACCCGATACGAACCTAAAACTCCCATTCAAAAAATACCTAAAATTTGAATCGAACCAAATCTGAATCTAACAAAACTATTTCAAAGAAACGCAACCGGATCCAAACAGGTCAAAATATTTCCATGGACATGAACACAATCCGAATCCCAAAAATTTCTTTGAAAAAATCGCGAACTGAACGAAATCTGAACTTGGCAAAAATATTCCAGTGAAGCATGTCCTTATTCGAACAAGACAGAATTATTTCCGTGAACATGCAAGAAGACCCGAACTCAACAGTTATATTTCAAGAAAAAACCTGAAATCTGAATTGAACCAAATCTGGACCTGACAAAAATATTCCAAAGAACTATAACCCAATCCAAGCAAGACAAAATAATTTCTATGGACATAAACCCAACTCGAACCTAAAAAATTCGATTTGAAAAAAACTGAAATTTGACCCAAACCACATCTAAATTCGACCAAAATATTCGAAAGAATCATAACTGGATTCGAGTATGACAAGATAATTTCCGTAGACATGAACGAGATCCGAACCTAAAAATTCTATTTGAAAAAATACCTGAAATTTGAATCGAACCAAATCAGAACCTGATAAAAAAATATTCCAAAGAATCGTAACCGGATCTGAATAAGACAAAAAAATTTCATTCACATGAACCGAATCTGAACCTAAAAAATTTCTTTGAAAAAATCACGAAATCTGAACTGAACCAAATGTGAACTTGAAAAAAATATTCCAGTGAAGCATGTTCTTATTCGAACAAGGCAGCATAATTTCCGTGAACACGCAAGAAAACCCGAACCCAAAAATTCCATTTGAAGAAAAAGCCGAAATTTGAATTGAAACAAATCTGTTCCCGACAAAAATATTCCAAAGAACCATAACTGTATCCGAGCAAGGCAAAATAATTTCCATGGACATGAATACGACCCGAACATTAAAATTCAATATCAAAAAATACCTAAAATCTGAACCGAACGAAATCTGAATCCGACAAAAATGTTCTAATGAATCATAACCAGATCCGAACAAGACAAAATAATTTCCATGGACATGAAACCAATATATGGTTTGGTAACATTTAGGTTGCAATTACATTACGGTAAGTCTTTGATTATATTTAATTTCCCGTTAGGTTACAGTTAGGTCACAGTTAAGTTAAAGTTAGGTTAAAGTTAGATTGCATTTATGTTATGGTTAGAATAAGGATATGTTACAATAAAGTGAAGGCTAGGTTAGATTTATGTTATATTTAATTTACGGTAAGGTACTGTTAAGTCAAAGTTAGGTTACAGGCAGGTTATGGTTACGGTACAAAAGTTTACGGTTAGGAATTTATCCATAGAGTGAACATTACGCATGATTTGATTAAAAATAACACTTACTTTTGTTAAATGGCTCTGAATACTACTTACCAACATTTTAGCTACCAGTGAGTATCGATTTCATTCATGGTATGATTTAAGAGTGATATAATTAGTTTGAAATTCAAAATATTTCACTTGGGATTTTTATGTGAAAAAAAAAATAATTAGTTACGGGACTTAACAGTGATTTTTGATAAATATCAACACTTTAACACGAAAATCACGCAGTCGTTGGATACATATTCCCTCCCGCGTTTCTCATCGCTCATTTTGAGTATTTTTAGAGCTTAACATTAGCTGTTTTTTAAACCGATTTTTCACACAATCAGTGGCCACGTATTTCAGACAATGCATTTCTGCATGTTTCGAGTTAAGGATAAAATCATACAGATTTAAAGTTCGTTTAATATTGTTAATACGGACCCGGGCAACGCCGGGCGGGTCAGCTAGTATCCAAATAAAACACATCTTATGTGTTATTGTGCAAAAATCCTTTGGTAAGATTTAGGCTGTGTGTAAATTGGATTTATTTATGTTTTTTTTCTTTCGCCGCAATTATGGAGCTTCAAAATACCATTTTTAAAATTTTTTTTCTATTCCTTTTATAAAAAAGGACAAAAAAGTCATGAATTTTAAACTTTTTAGTTTCAAATTAAAATTATGCATTATAAATGAAATGAGTGACAGGATTGTATTATTATATTTTAAATAATTAATGAAATACAAAAAAAAAATGCCACGGGTGCAATATTTGGCGATTTATTATCTGCGCCGTGCTGGTATAAAAATACTGAGTTCTTGATTTATCAGCACATATGTCATATATGCACCACATTGGCGCAGTTTTTCTTTTCTTTTCTTCTCTCTCTCTCTCTCTTTTTTTTTTTTTTTTTTTTCTGACGCCGAACTTCATTTTCAAATACCAGTTAAATGCACATTTTTAAACTATTTTCTATTATTTTAAAAAGGAAGTAATAATTTGATTTTTTTTAATTATAGAATAAAGCAATTTAGATTTAAACCTCTCAATTTGGCGCCCCTATTTAATCTTTTTGTGCCTCGATTCAGATACATAATTATCTTTGTAACCATGTGTGTTGGGCCGTCTCTAGTAACATTTACAGAAGCTTTTTCTTTTTTCGTATTTTGATAAAACGAAATACCTTATTAAAGAAAATATTCACACACACACACACACAAAAGAAAAAATCAAGAATTTTTATTTATTGTTAAAATATGTAACAATTTCTCGGTTTAAATCTTTCTGAATTTGGCGCCCCTTTGCCTCGGCGCCCGGGGCGTTCGCCCCCCTTGCCCCTCCCCCCTCCCTTAGCTACGCCATTGATTAGTTCAGCTTGAGATCACCTTCACTAGTTCTTGAGACGTAGAGCTGTTACAGAAATCATAAGAAATAGAGTATAGTAGTGTCATTTGTGAAACTATTTACAATAAAATATAAACATCATCAATTCATGTCAAGATCTAATCGAATCTGAAGTCTGGTGGAAATCCATGCATTCGTTCTTAAGATAGAGCTGTTGCGTAATATCTTAAAAAAAAAAAAAAAAAAAAAAAAAAAAAAAAAAAAAAAAAAAAAAATGCAGCGTAGATGCGTTACCTAATGAGCGATTTGCAAACGTAAAAGAATATTGCGTAAAAGAAAAAAAATATATCAATTTATGCTAAGGATTAATTGAATCTGAAGTTTGCGGAAATTCCGTATATTAATTCTGAAGATAAAGCCATAGTGAAAATCGCACAAAATGCATCATAGCAGCGCCTGTTGAACGATTTACATCAAAATTTATAAAAAAAAAATTCATGATAAGCACTAACCGAATCTGAAGTTTCATGAAAATTCGTGCATTAGTTTTGAAGATTGATTGATTGCGGAAATCTTAAATAACAAACGTGGCACATGAGGTGCGTTTATACTATGATTACTTTTACAAATATTCAGATCATGATATAATAGCTATTGCACTGTTACGCAAAAATGTACGAATACAAATTTATTATGATTATACATATTAAAGGCAGAAATACAAAAATAATAGGACTCAATCTTCAATAGAACGTAATCACCATAGCAGCCGAGAATCATTATCTATTATGGGATATCATCGAATTAATTACGTGTAATAGGTTTTAGTACAATAAAAAAAGCTTTTATTAATTTCTTTTTAATTTTAGATTCAATTTTCAAATAATTTGAAATGACTCGTTAAAATTCTGCAAACGAGAAATAATATTAATTTTCAAATCATTTGATTGGATGGTTTTATGCGCCGCTATATGGGGATAGAAGGGTGGACCTGATAACGACTACAAGTGCTACGTATTTTTGTAAATATTGCATTTTTCTATATATCATAATGTAATGGAATACTTTTGAGTGCATCTGTAAATAAACTACGAATGCTACATAATTTATTTTTAATACCGAACGTGGCATAGTAAATCTCTAAAGTATAATCAGTTATAAAACAATCTAAGTATATTTTAGCGCAAGTTAGCGTTCAGACAGACAAATCAAATCCAGAAAATATGTTAAAAACGCATAATAGGTTCAAATTTGATTTTCAGAAATTTATACCTTAAGGGGAAAAATATTTCATTATTTTTGTACGTTCCTGTATTTTACCTGTTAACTTCATATAAATGAGGCTATTTATAATGAGGCTATCGTTATGTTTTCGCCAGTCTACTTAAGTATGAGAAAGTTTCAAGCTGGCTGTCGTTCCATGTGGTTAAGTCGGTAGAACGTCAGTGCGCCATACTGATGGCCCGGGTTCGATTCCCAGCATGGAATTTTTTTTCACTATGTTGGCATTAACGCCTATAAGCAATTAAAAGAATTTGAAATATTGTATTCAAGGCGAATTTTCTCTCTGGGAAAATTTCCTTGCATTAATATGTCAGTGTAATTTTTTTTTCGATTTAATTTTTTTTTTCGAAACTTTGTTTTTCTTAAAAAATTACAGTAAATATTTGATATTTCCCAACGTTTTTTGAATGATCGACTTGCTTTTTTTTTTTTTAATGTATGTCTGAACCTTATCTAACTACTTCTTCAAGATTTCTTTAGATAAACCGACCAGCGTAGCGGGCGAAGGCCGCTAGTAAGAGTATATAAAAGTTTGCTTACCTTTACTGGTAAGCCAGCCGGGAATTCACCGATGTCTTTTTTAATCCTATATGGCACTAATGAATATATATCGTGTGATTAGTATGGTGTATTATTATTTTATTCAAATGATGTCGTTTGATAATTGTCCCGTTCCGAAAGTGTTTTGGCTCCACCTGGCGAGCGCTTGTAAAAAATGAACAGTTTAGCTGTTGATCATCAAAGAATCAGCACATACTCGAATTACTATTCATCCATACACCCCTTAAGCTATGGAAATCAATTTGAATTTTATAATTGCATATTAGTTCACCATTTGTGGTTTTGTGGTTTTATGTGTGTGTGTATTTGTGCAAGTGAAATTAAAAAACTTTAAAAAGACTATCAAGACTACAGTCCACTCTATTCGACATTGTGGTCCGTCGAGCCAGAGTATACTATGGAAAAATTAAATCGATTAAAAGGCACTTCAAAGGCTGCCATAACAAGACTAGAGCAGTTTATTTCGGATACTACTGATATTAAAACGACTAATATAAGCATTTTAGAAGTCAAGTTAAAAAAGACGGAATGTCTACAAAACAAGCTAGAAGAGCTTAGAGAGCAATACTTCGAAATTCAGGATATCACATCGCAACAAGTGCAAGAAATCGATCAAGATACTGATAGTGCTCTCGAGAGATTAAAACAAGTGGAGGTAAGCTTTAAACTTTTATTAGCGTCATTCGAAAATAAATCTCATACTGTCAATGATAATGTATATGAAACCAAAAGAAAAGTTCTCCTCCCAGAAATACCTTTACCTTCTTTCGAAGGTGCTTATTGTAATTTTGCTAATTTTAAAACGCAATTTACTAACCTAATTGTTAATAATGAGCAACTAGATGACAATCAGAAATTATTTTATTTAAAGGCTTCTTTAAAAAACGAAGCTAAGCAATTAGAGTCACCTGATGACGATTTTAATTCATTGTTTCAAGCTTTAACACATAGATACGAAAACAAGAGATTATTAATCGATTCGCATATTTCTGCAATTTTAAATTATGAAAAAATGTAAAATGAATCTCCGAAAGAATTGCGTAATTTTATTGATATTATTAATAAAAACATCATAGCTCTAAAGGTCTTGGAATATACACAAAATAAATTGTCAGAAAGTGTATTTATAAATATCATTTTGAAGAAATTAGACACCGAATCTCAAAAACAATTCGAATTGTCATTGGAAACAACAAATGTTCCAAGTTTTGATTAATTTCTTTTTTGAAAAAACGTTGTGTTATTTTAGAAAGGATAACGAATGCATCTGGCACCAGCCAGATTTTGAAATCGAAACTCTCCAAGGCGAATTACGCAATAAATAAATCAAAATCATTTCCATCAATGACAATAAAAATGGAAATAATTTAAAGACCTGCTTTTGTTGCAAATTTGCGTTTCACCCGCTGTATAAATGCAATGTTTTTTTTAACAAAAATGTTCAAGAAAGAAAAAGCATTGTAAATAAGAACAAATTGTGTTTAAATTGCTTAAGATTACACCAAGAAAAATGTAATTCTAAATTCGCTTGCGAATTCTGCTCGCAATTACATAATAGCTTATTATTTGAAGAACATGAGATGTTAAAGGGGGTGGAAATAATAAAAAAAAAATAATGACATGGTGATAGATAAACAAATAAGTGATTTCGATTCCGAAAAAAGGGAAGCAGCAATAATCGGTACAAATTTGTTTACAGATAGCAGAAAAAATTGTGCATTATTAAATACGGCTATAATTTTAGTAAGTGATGTGTTTGAAAATAAAGTTAGATTGCGTGCGGTGGTTGACAGCGGATCGTCGATTAACATTTTAAGTAATAGTGCATGCAAGAGATTAAATTTAAGACCAAAACCATTCAAAGGAATGATTTCGGGTATAAATGAAACACATCAAGAAGTAAGGAAAATTGTCAATACAGAAATATCAAATGAACAAGGAAAATTTTCCAAAGAGATAGAATTCGCTGTTTTGCAAAAAATTACAAACAAGATTCCAGTTTCAAAATTAGATATTTCAAATTTATGTATTCCAAAACAAATTAATCTAGCAGATGACAATTTTTATACACCTGGTCCTATCGACGCATTGATCGGTAGTCAATTGTTTTTTTTAATTTTAAAGAGTGAACAAATTCGTTTAGCAGATGCTAACTGTATTTTACAAAACACTGAATTTGGATATTTAGTGACAGGTTCGCTTCCACTAATTAAAATTCAGTCACATTGTTATCTTTTAACTGAAAATAGTCTAGACAACACTTTACAAAGATTTTTTGAAATAGAATCCTTACCGGGTGATGACAGTATTTCCATTAGAAGCGATGAAGAAATGTTTTGTGAGGAACACTTTAAAAGCACTTATAAACGAGATCAAACGGGTAGATTCACCGTACAATTACCCATAAAGGAAAATGCTGAAGCATTGTTGGGATTTTCTAAAGAAATTGCTGCAAAAAGATTAACTAATTTATGGAATAAATTAGATAGAAATAAAATGATGTCTGATCTATATATAGAATTTATGAACGAGTACGAAGCTTTGGGTCATATGACTCAAATTGAATCTGAAAGCGAAAAAGGGGTGTCTTACTATATTCCTCACCATGCGATTTATAAACCAGAAAAATTATCCACTCCCCTGAGAGTGGTATTCAACGCTAGTTCAAATACATCTAGCGGCTATTCACTTAATTCAATATTGTTAAATGGGGGAACGGTTCAGCAAGATTTATTTTCTATTAACTAGATTTCGTACGCACAAGTATGCATTCTGCGCAGACATTAAGAAAATGTACAGACAGATAATGATAGAACCGTTGCAGAGAAATTTACAAAGAATTCTTTGGAAGGTTAGTAAGGACGCTCCGATAAAAGTCTTTGAGCTAAACACGATTACATATGGGACAGTTTCAGCCCCCTTTTTAGCCACGCGAACGTTAAAGGCTCTTGCTGATGAGGAAAAGACAGATTTCCCTAAAGCCTCAGAAGTCATACTTAACGACATGTATGTCGATGATTGTTTATCTGGTGCCAGTTCCTTACAAGCTGCAAAGGAACTACAATCGGAGTTAATTCAGATCTTGAAAAGGGGAGAATGGACCATCACAAATGGGTCGCTAACCATCCTGAATTACTACAAGATGCCGCCATATCAGAATACGCATTTGATGAACACTCTCAGCAGATTTCGGTAAAAACTTGGGAATGCTTTGGAAACCTCAGATGGACCATTTCATTTTTGAGATTAATATAGAACCTAAAGATGGTTATACCAAGAGAGATGTTTTGGTTCAAATTGCTAAAATATATGATCCCCTTGGCCTAATTGGCCCAATTATAACCAAAGCTAAGATATTTATGCAACATTTATGGGAATTAAAAATTAATTGGCATGAACAATTGCCTTCTAGCTCACTTCGAGAATGGAAGAATTTTCTTAACAAGCTAAGTGAAATAAATGATCTTACAATTCCACGGTATGTTTTGCTAGACAACATTGCAAGTCTGGATTTACATGCATTCTCAGACGCCTCTGGAAAGGCCTATGGAGCAGCTATCTACTTGAGATCTTTCTCCTCAAGTGGGCAATTCAGATCTAATCTTCTACGCAGCAAGTCCCGGGTAGCCCTAAAGCCAATGACAATCCCAGGACTTGAACTGTCTGCAGCTCTACTTTTGACAAGGCTAGTTCAGAAAGTGATTGCCACTCTAAAATTAAATCTTGAAAGAGTGTGGTTCTGGACAGATTCTACAATTGTCTTATTTTGGATTACTATATCACCCCAAAAACTGAAAACCTTCGTTGCAAACAGGGTGTCCGCGATCCAACCTCTTTCCGAAACTCATCAGTGGAACCATGTTGCCTCAAAATCTAATCCAGCAGACATCATCTCCAGAGGTGCAACAGCAAAAGATCTCATTGACAATGATTTGTGGTGGTTTGGAGCAAAATTTCTTCAAAGAGAAATTACAGTTTCCAGCCAACTTACCACTCCCACTGCCTTTGAATGTGAACAAGAAATGAAAGCAGACTTTTCCCTATCCTTACTAACTGTGGAAAAAGATCCGAACATTTTAAATGAACTATTCAAATTAAACAATTTTTTAAAACTAATTAAAATATGTAGTTTTATTTTCAGGTTCATCAACAACTGTAAGAGAAAGGAGAAAACCAAAAACTTCCTCACATCGGAAGAATTGAAGTTCAGTACCTTTTTTTAATAAGGAAAGCCCAGGAAAGTAAGTTTTCTCCTGAATTGTCATTATTAAGAAAGGGATAACCTGTTCCTTCTGCAGTAAGTTAAAAAGTTTGGACCCATTCATTGATGAAAGTGGAGTCCTTCGCGTTGATGACAGATTAATCAATTCTCACTTGCCTTTTGATGCAAAGCACCAAGTAATTTTACCCAGTGATCACAAGATCACTAAATTAATTTTTGAGTACTTTCATAAAAAGTACTTCCATATAGGTGCTCAGGGACTAGTTCATCAAGTACGCATGAAATATTGGCCCATAAAGGCTAAAAGCATTGCCCGGAAAACAGTACACAATTGTGTCACATGTTTCAGGCACAATCCCAAGACGTTAGATCAATTGATGGGAGACCTCCCTTCGCAACGCGTAACTTCATTTTTCAATTCAGGTGTAGATTTTCGCGGTCCTTTTCTAATCAAATACAAAAATCAGAGGAAAGGTAATTATTCCAAAAGTTATGTGGCTATATTTATATGCATGGCTACTAAAGCCGTTCATTTAGAAATAGTAAGCGATTTGTCCGCTGCTGCATTCATTGCTGCGCTTAAAAGATTATGCGCCAGGCGAGGCAAAGTAAACACGCTAACTTCGGATAATACCACTAATTTTAAAGGTGCGTCAACTGAATTAAATAATTTTAAAAAATTATTGGAAAAACCTAACGAGGAACTATCAAATTTCTTTGCCAAAGAATTCATAACCTGGAAATTTATCCCTCCTCGATCCCCTAATTTTGGTGGTCTTTGGGAAGCTGGTGTTAAGTCCTTCAAACCAGTGGTGTAGTCGAGGGGTGACGCAGGGGGATGGCGTCCCCCCACTTTTTTACTTTCTTTCAAGCGTCCTCTTACTTTTTTATCACAAGGGGGACGCTAAGGACGCGAGGGGACGCAAATATTCCTGATTCATTAAATGATATAAAAAAAATTAAAAAAAATAAAAAAATAACAAACACTCAAAAAGACAAATTACCAGTTATGAAATACCGCGCTAACATCCGTTTTTTCAGAAGCATACATTAGTTTTACTCGAAAGTCTATTATCCCCTTCCTTTTTCCTAACAGAAAGAACACACAAGCTCCCGAAAAAGACCTTGGACACACTGTCAGTCTCAGTTTAAAAAATATCCAGATGTTTGAGTATTGAAAACCGGGTCATTTTTTACTCACACGACAATTAGCACCAGCATGTTTCCATTAATCAGCAAATAAGCTCTTTAAAGACATTCAGGGTAATCGCCATAGCTGTCTCATACTGTTAGTTAGTAGTCTTCATCAATCGGCCGGTGTATGACGTCTGCAGCAAGACTATAAAATAATTATTACTTTATAGGCCTTATTCTATTCGGAACTTATTCTATAGTACTGGTCTGATACTGATACTTCTGATACTGCTCAGGGTTCAGTGAAAGAATCCCCCAGAACGATTATCCTCCCTTCTCTCGTTCAATTGTTTCTTGATTAGATACAAGCAAAGGACTTGTTTAAAGTGGAGCGAGTATCTCTGAGTTGCCACGTTTTTTCTAGCCATAAATATTTTATATCGTAATTTTAATTTTTGAGGGGAAAATAACAATGAAACGATGTTGGCAGCCAAAACTAAAAAGTTTTTCAATTTCTTCGAAACGTTGCTGTACAAAAACAGATGAGAAATCACTGACCACAGATGCAGATCAAAAGTCAGATCCAACAGAATTGTAAGTATTTTTTGAGTTTTGATCAATAATATCTTAAATTATTTGCTATGTTTTGAATTTTTGATAAGGGTATATATTTGCCAAATATCAATAGGTTTTTGTTATAAAACTATGTTTTTTAATAAACGGGATTAAAAAAAGGGGGGGGACGGAAAAGAAACATAGGTGTCATCAACGGTGATTGAGCAGAAATGCCCGTCTAAATTTTCTAATTTAATTAAATGAATTTTCTGCCTCTCTCAAAATTTTCAAAAAATAATACAGCTCAGAGGATTTAAAGTAATTGAATAGTAAAAGAAAACTTAACCAATAATTAATCATTAGGAAGAAGTATTGTCCACCTGAAGCCTCCGTAAAAGACTATTTTTAATTCTGTTTCTCTTTTACAATTGCGATTTTTTTTTTTTTTTTTTTTTTTGTAAACCCGAGATTAAAATACATCAAATGTTCAGAAAAAACAAACAAGAATGATCTATATCATTAATTTATTTTGTAAAAAAGCTGATAGAAATTTAATTTGGGGTTTTTAACATACATCATATTCAAAGCCGAATTAAGCACTTCTGGGGCCCGGGACTACTGGAAATTTTGCACCCCTCTTACGCAATTGGAAATCTTGAGCCTCTTACCACGATACTGAATATCACCCCTTCCTCAAATACACACACACATACACACATCTTTGTTTTGTTTTTTCAACCCTAAAATACAAATCTTAAATATTGAATATGTGTAATGTTAATCAAATTTGTTTTGTTATATTTAATAGTGGTCTTAAATTCGCCCTTTTTCCGCGGTCTTTTAAAAAAAATCTGCGCTTTTCCTGTTATCATTTTCCGAAATTCGCGTTTTTCCTGCCACCCTTTGACAAAATTCGCGTTTTTTCTGAGATTCTCTGTCAAAATTCGTGTTTTTTCAGCGATTCTTTGACGAAATTCACGTTTTCTCAAGCGATCCTCTGTAGAAATTTACACTTTTTCCGCGTCTCTTTGACAAAATTCACTCTTTTCCGCGATCTTTTGACTAAATTTGTATTTTTCCCGCGATCTTTTCAAGAAATTCGCGCCTTTTCTGTCATCCTTTGACCAAATTGTTTTTTCTTGCGGATTTCTGACAAAATTCGCATTTTATTGGCAATTTTTGACGAAATTCTTTCTGAAAAAAAATTTCTGCCACCTTTTGACAAAATTCGCGTGTTTTCGGTGATCCTTTGACGAAATTCGCGTTTCTAAGCGGTTCTTTGTCAAAATTCGCTTTTTTCCCCACGATCTTTTGACTAAATTTGCACTTTATCCCATGAAATTTTCAAGAAATTCTCACTTTTTCTGCCACACTTTAACAAAATTCACGTTTTTTCTCAAAGTTTGCGTTTTTTTGGCGAATCTTTAACGAAATTCGCTATTTTCCGAGGTTCTTTGTCAAAATTCATGTTTTTCGCGATGCTAAGACAAAATTCGCTTTTTTTGCGATCTTTTGACTAAATTTGCGCTTTTTCCGACGAACTTTTCAAGAAATTCTGACTTTTTCTGCCACAAAGTGTCAAAATTCAAGTTTTTTCGCGATTCTTTCTCAAAATTGACGTTTTTTCACGATCCTTTGGCAAAATTCGCTTTTTCCCGCGATCTTTTGACTAAATTTGCACTTTTTCCGAGAACTTACCAAGCAATTCAGGCTTTCTTTACTCAGTTCTTTCTCAAAATTCGCGTTTTTCGGCGATCTTTTGACGAAATTCGCGTTTTTTTCGTGGTTCTTTGTCAATTCGTTTTTCCCCCACTATCTTTTGACTAAATTTGCGCCTTTTCTCGCGAACTTTTCAAGAAATTCTCATTTTTTCTGCCACACTTTGACGAAATTCACATTTTTTTTTTGCGATTCTTTCTCAAAATTTGCGTTTTTAGCAAACCTTTGACGAAATTCGCGATTTTCCGAGGTTCTTTGTCAAAATTCACATTTTTTCACGATCCTTTGACAAAATTCGCGCTTTCGTTTCTCGGTTCTATCTCAAAATTCGCGTTTTTCGGCGATCTTTTGACGAAATTCGCGTTTTTTTCGCGGTTCTTTGTCAATTCGTTTTTCCCCACGATCTTTTGACTAAATTTGCGCTTTTTCCCGCGAGCTTTTCAAGAAATTCTCACTTTTTCTGCCACACTTTGACAAAATTAACGTTTTTTTCGCGATTATTTCTCAAAGTTTGAGTTTTTTGGCGAACCTTTGACGAAATTCGCGATTTTGCGAGGTTCTTGGTCAAAATTCACGTTTTTCACGCTTTTTCCGCGATCTTTTGACTAAATTTGCGCTTTTCCCGCGAACTTACCAAGCAATTCGCGCTTTTTCTGCCATTGTTTAACGAAATTCGTGGTTCTTTGTCAAAACCCTTGTTTTTTCATGAGCCTTTGACCAAATTCGTGTTTTTTCGCGATCCTTTGTCAAAATTCGCGTTTTTTCCCCCAATGCCTTGACAAATTTCGCTCTTTTCCCGCGAACTCTTGACTATATTTACGCTTTTTCTGCGATGTTTTATAGAAAATCGCGTTTTTCCTTCCTCCCTATGATGAAATCCGCGTTTTTTAGGATTCTTTGTGGAAAACGCGTTTTTTTGCCATCTTTTGACGAAATTCGCATTTTTTCCGCGACCGTTCGACAAAATTCGCGCTTTTTTCGTGACCTTTTTATAAAATTCGCGCTTTTCCCAAGGTCTTTTGAAGAAAATTACGCTTTTCCGCGATCTTGGTTAAATTCGTTCTTTTTTAACGAAATACGCGCTTTTTTACGCAACCCTTTTCGTTTCGTTTTCATCGCCACTTTTGTTAAACCTGGAAAAATTCGAAGATTCAGACAGCAATGACGTCAAATGGCAATTCAAGATAAGTTGTCCCCCCCCCCCTCCCAAAAAAAAAATAAATAAATAAACGGCGATTTTGCGCAGATTTTACACCCCTGTAATTGTTTTAAACGAAACTTTGGTACAACTTAAGCCTCTGCTGAGGGCTCCTGACTGGTTGGGGCCCGGGGCTGCAGCCCCCTTGATCCGGCTATGATCATATTTGTTATATTTCTAAATAAAAATTTTATTGAATTACTGCAATATTCTTTCAAAATGTCTGCAATCTCTATAAAGTTTGCATCACCATAAAAGTACAAAATTAAAATACAACGTTTTAAACTTAGATTGCGACACTGTCTATATATATTATTATGATTTACTATTTATTATAGAGATTCTTTAATGCAAATTAAGTACGTAGCACTTGTAATTCGTTTACAGGTTACATAGAGCTATTTCATTAAATTATGCCATACGGAAAGAAAACTCTTTACATTCTATTTTAATGACGTTACACAACTTCAAACATAATAAAATTTATACATATTACTAAAATGCATAACAGTGCGCTTAATATAGAATAAGGATTGAGTATCTTCTATCGTTCATTTATAGGGATATACAAAGAAATTACATTGCATTACTATCGGTGTGCAACAATTGTTTGTAAAGCATATTGTGAAATTTATATACGTTATTGAGGGGGGAGTTAACGTCAGCCACTGAAAACATAAGGAATGCATCATATCAATTTTCTTTAACCATGTATAAACAATATTGCAGGATGTACATTTCCAATCCTAACTAATTTTTATTACACTATATGGAATGAATTCTATGAATCATATGCAGTTCAACAAATCGAATTATTTAACTTATGTGAGCGGGATTTGAAAAAAATTGAGTTTCAGGAATATTATCTTTTTTTAGCATAAATAAGTTTTACTGTGAAAATATGATACAAATAAATTCATATATAAGACTGCAATGAACGTTAATTGTCAGAAAAACTTTCTTAATTGTTTTACACTTTTTTTCATTTAGTTACACAGTTAGTTTTACTGTGTGGTACGTAAAAAATATAAATATTATATACTAGAATTTGCGTGCTAAAGGACTACTTAATTCCCTCACGCGAAAACACCCGCTTTCTGAAGATGGAAGATATATATTTTTTTAATATCTCGTTTGCATTTAAATATTTTAAAACTATTTTTGCATTGATATCTGAGACCTGTTGCTACAATGGCCGTTTTTTACTTTTTCAATTATATTTGCACCTTTTTTATTTCGTTTGAATAATTTCATTTTTGGAACCGGTTTCGAAAGTTAAAATATCCTCATTAAAAAAAGACTGAAAAAATCGAAACAGTGAAAATGGGCATTGTGGAAATTAACGTTTCAGAGTTGATACAGGGAAATAGAGATCTGCACGGGCCGGGTTCGGGCCGATTTCCATTAACGGCATTCAGGCTGCAATCAGCCCTTCTTTTTTTCCCGGAGTATCGGGCCAAGTCGGGCCTAACTTTATTTTTCCGTACGAAGCCGGAACTGATTTAATTCTTCTTAATCTTCACGGACTAAAATAATCAGTTCCAGTTGAATCATACCATATGAAAATCTCTTTCTCGACATGGCCAAGTCTGTTCATAAATCAGTAAAATTTGCCTTGGTTTAAAATTTTTTACAAAAAAGGCATATACTTTTAAGTCGTCATTATTCTACAATTAAACATTAGAATTTATTCTTTTTAAAGAATTGTAGATTTTTAGGCTTATTAAAATAGAGTTAAACTCATGAAAAAGAGCCCTGTCTATGACGGAATTTTCTTTCAAACAAAACTGGAAATTTCTTTTTAACTTCTTTTGATCTTTTCATCCATGCAAAATAAATACAATAATACGCAAGAAGAAATATGCTAAACATTTACGCCTGCTAAGAACAGAACGTATTTTTTCTTTCCAAAGCGATTCCGGCTTAGAAGATTTTATTTTTACCATTTATCATTTTTTGGATTTTTATGGCCCCATTATATGGAATATAGATTAATAAAAATACTAAAGATAACTGAAATATTTACATACAAACAAAGGTTCTTTAAAAGCATAAATATCGCTGCCTACGGCACTTCTGCATAAATGAAGATCATAAACTTGGAAAAAAAAAAAAAAAGACTAAGATAAGTTTTTTTTGGACAGAAGTCTTCCGCAAAGGTAAAGATCAATATTCTGTAGAAATCTACTCGGGCCGGGCCGAATTTTTAACTACTTTTCCGCTTCAGGCTAAGCTCGGGGCTTGTATTTAGCTATTATATCGGGCCTGGTCAGGCCGTCAATTTTTTTCTTTATGGATCGGATCGGGCTCGAGCGTGGAAATTTTGACCCGTGCAGATCTCTACAGGTAACACCCTCTAATGACTCGTTTAGGTTGTGCACACTTAACAGTAATTTATTGTATAGGAATGAATGGGCGCAAGTGACGCGTTAGGGTACAAACACCAGGGGCTCAATTTGTCCCTTTTTATGATTTCAAGTTTTCTCATTAACATCAGAAAATTCTTATGCTATTATTTTCTATATTTATGAGAGACATTTTATAATTATTTAAAGAAAAAATTCTTCTTTGAAAAATTCTGGTATGAATTTCTGATTTAAAAAAAAAACTCAATTTTTTTTTCATGTATTTTCTGTATTTGATAGATTTGCTAGTTTTTTCTTTTCTTTTTTTTAAATTCAAAATTTTCGATTTCATACCAGGAAATTTCAAAGAATTTTTTTTCTTTTTGTAATCATGAAATGCCTATCTTAAATAATCAAAAGAATAGTACATGAATTTTCTGGTATGAAGGAAAATTTTTTAAATAAAAAGGGGCCAAATTGGCTACTTAAAGTTTTTACCATGAATTTCGAATCACCCTGTATTTAAAATTGTGTTTGAAATAAAAAATTGTTGTAACATAAAATAAAATACGTTGAATGAATTTCTTTTCCATCTTGAATAACTAAGTACAAAATAAATAAATAAATAATTCATATAAGCAACTTAAAGTTTTTTTTTAATTTTAAATATAATTAAATTAAATGTTTAAAATTTTAATTATTTTTAAGTAAATTTAATTTAATTTAAATTTTTAATTAATTTTAAAATAAAAATTAATTTTTTTAATGTAAATTTAATTTTTCAATTATATATCCCTGGAATTCACAATCAATTTAGCCGTATGGGTGATAGTCATCCTAATGTTCGAGACTATGAGCGTCCCCCCACTTTTTTTTCCAGGACTACACCACTGCTTCAAACATCATTTGCTCAGAGCAGTAGATAATAATATAATCACTTTAAAGGACTTTGAAACTCTAGTGGTCCAAATCGAAGGGATCTTAAACTCCCGGCCTCTATTTCCTCTGTCTGATGACATAAATAAGTTTGAGGTACTTACACCAGGCCATTTTTTAATTGGCAGGCCTATCAGCAGTACTCCAGAGCCTAATGTCATGAATATTTCTGATAATAGATTAACCTATTGGCAGTTAATTTCCAAATATGTTCAATGTATTTGGAAACTTTGGTCTGTTGACTACTTAAATCACTTGCAGCAGCGAGGTAAATGGCAATTTAAAAAAGAAAATATTAAGCTAGGCTCCCTAGTATTACTAAAGGAGGAAAATCTACCATCATGTAAATGGGCTCTTGCCCGGATTATTGAAATAATTCCAGGCAAGGACCACAAGGTTCGTGCAGTGAAAGTAAAAACTGCTACTGGTATTTTTTCACGAGGCATTTCTAAAATATGCCTGTTGCCCATTAGTGACTGATTTATGTATCATTGTATTATTATTATATTATTTTAAAGTAATTATACTCATTGTTTATGTATTAAGTGTTTGTATTTAATGTCATTTTTATTGTTAATTAATTATTATTGTATTATGTTTATTGAGTGCTGAAATATTGCATATTTCATTCCCGGGCGGCATGTTCCGTTCCGGAAGTGTTTTGTCTCCACCTGGCGAGCGCTTGTAAAAAATGAACAGTTTAGCTGTTGATCATCAAAGGATCAGCACGTACTCGAATTACTATTCATCCGTACACCCCTTAAGCTATGGAAATCAATTTGAATTTTATAATTGCATATTAGTTTACCATTTGTGGTTTTGTGTTTTTATGTGTGTGTGTATTTGTGCAAGTGAAATTAAAAAACTTTAAAAAGACTATCAAGACTAGTCCACTCTATTCGACAATAATAACACTGGTTTATTTTTATTACTTTTCGAACACATACAGAATCAGGATTTGTTGACTACACGTTAAAACTGAAAAATATAAATCAATTCTTGATTAATATAAAATGACACAATTAAAAATGTTAATAAGAATGTTGTAATTAATTCAGCTAATGCTGAGTTGAAATCCAGGCACAGAGAGTTGGTGTAATGGCTTGGCCGAAACCAGCACACGAACTAACTTGAATTTTGGGGGTCTTCAATGGTAATTAGAGGTCTGCACGGGCCGGAATTTCCAGGCCCGGGCCCGGCCCGTAGGAAATTTTTTTCGGCCCGGCCCGTTTACATTTTTATATTTTAGGCCCGGCCCGTACAAAAATCAGTGAAAACAGGCCCGGCCCGTTTTGGCCCGTTACAATTTCTAAAAAATTCATATTTTTATCATATAATTAAGATTCCTTTAAAGAATACTGCATAAATATCTATGGAATTATTTTACAGTATATTTTTCAGGAAATACACATTAGCAACATTAATGATTACTTAGATTCTTAGGCTTTAAACATTCAAATAGAGATTCATTAAAACTTAATATGGCTTAGAATAAAAGAAAAAAGATAAAAACATCGTAACTTTTGAAGCGTCATCGTTAACGTTGTTTACTTTGTCATAGTTAACGTTTTGAATAGAATTTCCGGAAGCGATAGCATGAGAAGGCAGAAAAATCTGCAACCATTTGAGAAACTATTGTATCTCAACTAAGTTATACAAGTATTTTTTTACCAAAAATGAAAAATGCTATTCGATTCCAAGTCATTTCAATAGTCAGGCTTATCACTTTTATATTTTTACAATTAAAAATTAATCTGAAAATGCGTTTTTTTGTGGAACTTTCGCGTTATTGAGAAATTAATTAAAAAACCATCAAGAAGTATACATTCAAAGATTAAACTAACGTAAGTTCTTTATCGCTGTTATTAATTTTACAAATCATGTTTTCTGTTCTACAGATATTGAAAACAATTAAGTCTAGTTCCAGTCCGGGCAGTCTATATGTAGAAAAATAATGCAAGCTTGATCTCGGCCCGGCATGAGTCAGAATATTAAAACGGATTACACACATTGTAACTCTCCGATGCCGATCTCTATACTGTACATTTTTATATTGATGCTGTCAAACTAGTATAGCTCGTGACGTACATTTTACTTATTTTCATTAAAACCATTTTCGTTGAAAGTACCCCCCTGAGTTGCCCCCCTGGGGCGCAGAGTGGGGGGTGACACACAAGACATCCATAATATGAATAAGCAGTTCCAGACCTTTCAAATAATGTGTCACACGACTGGTGTTGTAAAGAAATAAAAAATGTGCCCCCCTAGGGGGGCACAGTGGGGGGTTGACACACAAGACATCCATAATATGAATAAGCAGTTGCAGACCTTTCAAATGATGTATCACACAACTGATGTTGTAAAGAAATTAAAAATGCGCCCCCCCCTGGGGGGAGCAGATTGTAGGGGTTACACACAAGACATCCATAATATGAATAGGCAGTTGCAGACCTTTCAAATGATGTGTCACACGACTGGTGTTGTAAAGAAATTAAAAGTATGCCCCCCTGGAGGGGCAGAGTGGGAGGTGACACACAAGACATCCATAATATGAATAAGCAGTTGCAGACCTTTCAAATGATGTGTCACACGGCTGTTGTTGTAAAGAAATTAAAAATGTGGCCCCCGCCTGGAGGGCAGAGTGGGGGTTAACACACAAGGCATCCATAATATGAATAAGCAGTTGCAGACCTTTCAAATGATGTGTCACACGACTGGTGTTGTAAAGAAATTAAAAATGTGCCCCCCCTGGGGGGCAGAGCGGAGGGGGACACACAAGACATCCATAATAGGAAAAGGCAGTTCTAGACCTTTCTGAAGATATGCAACACGAGTGCTGTGGATAAAAATTAAAAAAGTTCCCGTTTGGAGGGGGGGGGGGGCAAACTGAGATGCGGCGCCCCAAACATGCATAATTTGAATGAGTAGTTACAGTTCTTTTAAACTATAGGGGGGCTCCGCCCCCCCTGCTCGCTACGCTCGCCAACCCTCCCACGGAATCGCGAAGCGATTACTCGAATCGCTTCGCGATGCATAGACGAAGTCCTTTTCTGATTGGTTTATTCGACTCATGGAAGGAGTGGTCTACCCGGACGCGTTATTTCCAGAAATCTTACACATCAGCATCATAATAGGAGACATTCCTTTTAAGGCTAGTTTTTTTTACTATAGAAGGATAACTTAATACAAGAAATGATTTTAATTAATTTTTGATATTATATAAAATAGAAATTTCTTAATATCGGCATATCACATGTTTTATTGGTTTTTTTAATATGATATTATTTACAATTATTTACACCTCTTGAAACAATAATTTTTTCCGAAATAAAAGCGTGATTTTTGCAGTTATATAAAAATTCTTTAGTTTCATAAAATATGTATAATAATTAAATAGAAATCGTACAATTTATACAAATATTTTCATTTGTGCACACCACGAACTTTTAAATCAATAGAAGTTCAGTTTATTTAGATGCAGGAATAAAAATCAATAAAAAACAGTTATAACAATGTATATTATTATATTCATGGAACAAATTTATCTGATTTCTGAATGACGATATTTCCTCTATCGACAAAAATTCGCTTTAGATATTATAATTTATTAAAGTTTATTTTCTGTTATTTTATTTACATAACACTTAATAATATTACTCAGTAAATAATCTGCCTATTGTATCGCGATTAGTGAGTAATTATGTACAATCATTTTATTAGAATTAAATATTACGAAAATCATTATTTTTTTTCTTTTGAAATGCGATTACACATTCACCGATGAGATCAAGCTCCTGATTGGTGGAAAGTAATAAAGCAAAATAAATTTTTGCTATAGAGAGAAAAACTTAACCTGTTGCCTCTGTTTTGAAGAAATGTCACAAAAAAAGCTTTTAAAATTAAAAATAAAATATAAAAATCGAAATAAATTAAAAATTAGCCATAATGGGCACATCTACACATAAACAGCTTTCATTAAAAAAAATAATTATCAAATTCGGGCCAGTAGAAAACACAGGGCTGATGACTAAAAAAAAAAAAAAAAAAAAAAAAAAAAAAAAACAGCCAGATCTTTTTATAGATAATCGTAACAAAGGTCAAACTTGTCTAGTTTTGTTTCAGCTTAGCGGAAAATCCTTTGTAATTCAACAGATTATAGAATAAATCGTAGAAGTTTCTAAAATAAACACATTATCATTTTATGTAAAACAGGAAAATGAAATGTAAACATTTCATTTTCTAGAAGTCCAAATTATCCTATACATAAGATCAATATTGTGTAATTGTTTTCAATCTGTATTTCCGAAGTTATTCATTTCATTTATCCTATACGTGAGATCACTTGAAAGGAAATATTTACATTCTTTTTTTTAAAATTCATTTGACTTAATTATCTTAAACATAAGATCAGTAGTAAAGAATTGTAAACATTTCATATTTTAGAAATTATCTGTCCTAATTATTCTAGACCTCAGATCGATAGCAAAGAAATAAAACTGAAGCATATGCAACACGTGTATTTATGTTACATGAACCTACAGCGTTAACCTTAAGCTTCTGTCATATACCGAAACCCTTGAAACACTTTCTGCTTCACTTTCTCTTTGCGGGAGAAACCTTCCGCGGGCATTCAAGTTCACCTGAGATGACATTGAATTAATGCCTCTCCACATCCAATAAGCTGTCGTCCTCGGATAGGTTACCCAAGCCTTTTTTTGACGTCGGCGAATTTCAATGGGGGAAATTATTTTTTTTAAATATATATGCCGCTAATATACTTCATTTGTGTCAAGTACTTAACGTTATTAAGATCGGAGAAGTGCAGAGCAAACATGAGACAAGTAACATGTTTGCTCCAATTATGGGTGATGATGATCATCATCAGCTGTGGGATGGTGATCGGAAAGGTTGTACCAGATGGGGTTGACAATAACATCACCTCTGCTGAACAGAGATTTTTCAATTGGACAATTGCATTAGAAAACGACTTTAAAAACGCAGTGAAAAGTTTGTCGAAATCCATGCTACCCCAAATGATGCGTCTCCAAGAAGACCCGGAGATTGACAGCGGATGTCTGAAATCATTGTTGAAGTACGCGATAAATCTAGGCAAAGCGAAGATGTGGGCTGTGGAAAGTAAGATTTGAATTTATCATTATTGACATATTTATTTATGTTTGTTAATTTGAGGTTTATTAACTACTTCCCTATTAGGTTTGTAAAATTATACTATAAAAATATCAATTTGAAATTTAAAATTTTGGTTCGCATTTTGAATTTTTGATCGTTTTGGATATTTTTTTTTTTGATAATTTTATACCGATTAATTTATGTTTGTTTATTTGAGGTTTATTAACTACTTCCATATTAGGTTTGTAAAAGATATAATTTAAAAAATATCAATTAGAAATTTAAAATTTTGGTTTGCATTTTTAATTTTTGATTATTTTGAATAATATTTACTTTTAGGTAATTTTTTACTGATTTTTAATTTGTAAAGATATTTGAAATTATCATTATTGTCATATTTATTTATATCTATTTATTTGAGGTTTAGCAACTGCTTTCATGTAAGGTTTGTAAAAATATACGCCAAAAAAATATCTATTTGACATATAGAAATTTTATTTGCATTTTTAATTTTTGATCGTTTTTTAATATTCTATATATTTTTTTACTTTTTTTGTATTTTACGGATTTTTTATTTTGAATTTATAATCCTTTTTAAATGGTTTTGAATAATGATTTGAGAATTTAAAAAATCCTGAAATATAGAAATTTAAAATTTTTTTTCAATGATTTTTGATTTTTAATTTGTGATCATTTTTAAATAATTTTGGAATAAATAATAAATAATTAAAAATTTCTAAAACTTAAAATTAATTTTTTTTTAATAATTTATTTGTAATTTTCCCTTTTCTTTTCTTGTTTTTTCTTTTCTTTTTCTTTCTTTCTTTTCTTTTTCTTTTCTTTTCTTTTTTTTCCAAATACTAAATAGTACCCTCAAGATTCCACTGTAAGAAACTCAACTGTTTCATTAAAAACAGATTCGAATGTTTACTTGGTTGATTTTGAACAAATTAGGCGTTGAAAACTTGATTGATGACTATATGTATTGTTTATAAGTTATTCCAATGCCTAATATAAGATAATGCATGTATTTTCAGTCCAACCTATTTAATTCACAAAATAAAAAGAATTTTAAAATTTAAATTTAAAACTTCAATTTTTAGCAGGAGTTTAACTAAAAACGTTAATTGAATGAATGGGGTATTCATTTTTATGTACTTCTGCTTGAATACTTTGAAAAGAAAATGTTATTTTCTGAATGTTTCAAATTAGGCGACATTTAAAGTTCGCATAATTTTTTTTTTTCATTAGTATTTCTCTGAATTTAAAGTTTGCAATCTGCAACTAACGGTTTACAGAATATATTTTTTCATTATTTTAATTTGACTTTACGTAAAATATATAATATGAACTTCGAAAAGTTCACTATTTTACATAAAAGGTGATTAAAATAATCAAAGTGAACTTTTTAAAGTTGATATTCTATATTTTATGTTTAAATCAAATTGAAAATCGCGTTTTTATCAAATAATTTTATTTTATTTTACGTTTTTATACATTATTTAGTTATTGAACCCCGAACATTGAGAATAATTTATTTTTATGTTTTTTATAAGGAGCATTTTCTTTTTATTTTATATTCTCTTGAGTTCTATATCTTTTTTTAAAGAACAGTATCACATATTTGTCTTATCTATAAATATTTATAGATATACATCCTTGATAATGCTCATACAAAATATAGCAGAATTTGTAGTTCAGTTCAATTTCTATAATTTATAATTATTATACTTAAAATTTCTTAATTTAAATATTTTATTGAGTTATCACAAGATTTTGTCAAGACAAATTTTATCACAGAATTGATAAAATCAAGCTGATAGAAACTTCTTAAAAACATCATAAAATGTACTAAAATATGCTAGGCTTTTCGAAAGATCTGAGTCTTTCTTTGTCAGTCGCAAAGAAGACGTGATTCTACTATGAAAGCAGCGACACGGTTGAATAAAAACAAAATAATGAATAAAATGAAATTCTTACAAAATTAATAATTAAAAAAATATATTGTTGGGTGTTAAATTTTACTTAATTAAAAAAAAAATTCTTATAAAAAAGAAAATTACAAAACACGCAACTCCTACCCCCAAAATATGACAGTATATAAATGAATTATCTTATTGCCAATAATATTAAACAAAGCACTCTGCCAGAAGTATGTTCGAACTTCGAAGCCACGTTCTCTGCCGACATCCACAACATTTCTGTGAATTGAGCCACCTGGCACATCTAACCTCGTGGAACATCACTCTGAAACTGAACACATTCTGGATTCAATTTTACGTTTGGACAAATCTGTCCACCGTCTGCCTGTGTTTCAAAATTTCAAAAATCAATTGAATGTCAAATACAGCAACGTTCGAAGTTTTTTCTCTTTTTTTTTTTTTCAGTTACAAATGTTCAATTTGCATGTAAACCAACTCATCATAACACGAGATCTGTAATAAAGCTTGTTTTGTCAGTTTTGCACAATCAACAATTCATAATGCAGCACGAATGCAAACTAAGGATCGACCTAAACAGATTTTTATGACCGAAACCCAATTTTCGAAATCTTCCTATTTTCGGATGAAAATGAAAACAAAAAAGGTAATGCCCATAACTTTTAAAAATAATTAATACATACATAAGTACACAAAATATGAATTAATTATATGCATTTTATAGATAGGGATAATTATTATTATACGTATTCATTAAATATACATAATTATTAATTAATTATACGTGTGGCTCAAGTTGGGTTTCTGGGTCTTAGTGAAAAACTCTTTTATTTTTGTATAAAATGAAATGTAATTAATCCAAGAACGATATAGAAAGATTTCCCAATTATATGAATTCCATTTATGTTTAGGCATACACATTTCGGTTTCTCTTATATATATATATTTATATATATATATATATATACATACATACATACACACACACAAATATATATATATATATATATATATATATATATATATATATATATATATATATATATATATATATATATATATATATTTGTAAATGATGATGCGTCTTACTGGAACTTTCTCAAACAGTATTTGAAATTCCTCTGGTTTCAAACTAAAAATACCTTGCTACAGTTAAGTTTTCAGCTTTTAATGAGCAGGTGAAAAAGTTAGTCAAATAAATACATTGATTGCTTTATCATTTGCAATCACAGTTTGTGTCCTTCATAATTGATAATTATAAACAACGAAGTTCATAAGAATAATAAATTATCTCATTTAAGCCGATATAGCTCAAATCTATTAGTCGTGTTGAAAATTTTCGAAAAAAGAAACAAGATTTTTGGAATAAAGATAGTTTCGCACCGGCCGAATTTACAGCAGCATTTTTGTTCAAAAATTATTTTCGGCGAAATTCAGACTTTTTGGTCGCGAATAAAATCGAATTTTCGATCGATCTCTAATTAAAATACTAAATAATGCAGTACTGATGTACCGTAAAATGCATACGGTTACAATAAAACACAACATTTTTTTTCTTCTGACGATATTTAATATAGGCAAAAGACGGGACTTGTTTCCTTTCAACTAGATTTCCAATAAATTACTGAAAATTTAGACATACTATTTCTGGTGCATTTACTTGCATCAAACACCAAATAGAACGAAAATTATGTTTGATTGTTGCTGGCGTTTATTTATTTATTTTATTTATTTATTTATTTATTTATTTTTAACTGTATAAAATGTAAACGCAATCTAATTTTTTTTTTCTGCAAAATTTAAAATACCGTATTTACTGTATAGGGCGCATGCGTGTAGAAGGTGCACCCCTACTTTACAAGTAAAAATGGCAATTTCTTAAAATCTTGTATATAACGCACACCATAAATTTGATACGCTAATGAAGAATGACCAAATGTATTTCAGTTAAAAAAAAAAAAAAAAAAAAAAAAGTCTAAACAAACATTACACTATACCATAAAACATGACGAAAATGCATTTTTAGACTTCGGGTTGTAAGAGAACGACGGGAAATAGGAATGAGTGACGGTAAAGAGAATTGCTAAATTAGCGTTTAGATAATGTCATTAGCTCTGTTGAATAAAATACTGCAAGGAATGAAATACATATGTAGTAATACTTCAATTAAGTAACATTTTTAGAGTTTTAATATCTTCTTTGAATAATTCCTTGTTTCATATGTATATCGTTCGACTACATCCAACAGTAAAAAATTATTCCGTGTATAAGGCGCACCTAGGAATTTCGCCCTAATTTTTTGGAAAAAAAGGACGCCTTATACACGAGTAAATACGGTAATTAATTTTTGCTACATTAAATGGTTTCTATGTTGTTTTTCAGCCCTTGACACACATAGATATTTATATTTGAGAAAATTTTTGAGCCGAGCTACTTCTGCCTTTCTCAAGAGA